>OX451738.1:819277000-820681336 GCA_948472305.1 Vicia faba
CCAAAGTATCTTTCAACTAGTGATATTTACCACTATGCCATGTAGTTTCATACTAACAATTCCTTTTTTATTATAACTAATCCACTTACTTTCTCTTAACAATTTCATATATATATATATATATATATATATATATATATATATATATATATATATATATATATATATATATATATATATATATATATATTCTCATAAGTGTAAAAATAGAGATGTTACATTTTGTGATGCAAAAATTGGCACCAATGGGTGTAACTGTCCAACCGAATACAAATGAAGATGATGAATAGTCTGCAAAAGTTGTTTTATCGATTCATAAATAATTTTGAAAATGTGGTTTCTATATTATATTTAATTTACATATTTTACTAATTAATAATTATGCTTGTGTTCATTCAATGATCATTGAAAATTTATTATTATATGTCCTAAGTAAAATATGGTAATTATATTATGTTCCTTTTAATAATATTTTCTTTAAGTTTGTATTTAGCTTTGCGTGTAATGTTTAAATTGTTTTTAATATATAGAGCTAGGGAGGGAACCAATATGTTTAAAAGAGTTTGAAAAAAGCCCAAATTTTGCACGCCTTTGGAAATAATGGATCATGTAACACCCCGATTTTTATTTATTATTTTATTATTTAATTGCCATATTAATTATTATTTAGTTTGATAATTATTTAATTATTTGATTTTGTGTGATTTTGTGTGATTATGTGAATAATTGATTTAATTGCAATATGTGTGTATTATATGTTATTGGGTTATTGAGTGTGATAATAACAAAATAAACAGTTGGGCCTTATGTTACATTAGAATGGGTGAGTGAAGTTAAGCCCATTTAGAGTTAGTAAGAGTTGAACAAAATAAGGAAAATATAGAATTAGAAAGAGAAAGTGAATAAAACAAGAGAAGAGAAGAAAGAAGAAAAAGGAGAAAAGGGAGAAAAGGAGAAGAGAAGAGGATAGAACCCTAGAGTATCTACATTCAAGGTAATGATGGGTATTCATTGATTTATGGGTGTATGTAATAGTATGTGATGGGTAGTAACATGAATTAGAGATTTGTTCTTCAATTTCTAGATTTTGACAAGTTAGGTTTTGAATGAAGAATCATGAACTTGATGTTGGAAATCATGTTTTGATGTTTATATTTGATACTATATATTAGATATATTTTATAATACATTTAACTGGTGAAATATATGTGTTTGAATGAGATTTGGATGGATAAATTCGTGGAAGGCAGAAGTTGTCAAAAGCAGATTTTTTTTTGTATTTCGTAGAGGTTGCTTAGCGCGCGTGGGGCCGCTTAGCGCGATTTTGAATGCAAAACTTATTATTTTCTGAAACTGTTATGGATCATGGATGTATATGATTTATCATGAGTTGTAATAAATTTTGTGGAGTTAAATTATGTGTTTTAGATTGGTTTTTATGCACTTTTTGATGGAAATATGATACTTGATTTTGTGTATGTAATTGTTGTGAATTGATGTTGATTGAAGATAACATGTTTTGGACTTGTTTGCTACATGTTATAATGATTTGTTGAGATGATTAATACTATGATAATGCATTACGTGTGATTGATGACATGAAATATGTATGTTGTCCAATTTGGTGAAGATAATTCAAATGTGTTGAATTATGTGAAATATGCTTGTATGATTAAGATACGGAGATGGTCTTAATTGCATATTTATGTTGAGATTGCACATGCATCATTTGTGTCAAGAGGCAATGTTTGGTAATTCCGTGGGAATTATTGACTTGTCCCAAACCTGAAGATGGGGGTTTAAAAGCTTAGAGAAAAAGTTTTTTTTGTGGTTATCTGTCTTGGAAATATGGACCTGACGGGACCGGTAAGGATAATAGTCGGTACCATATGCATATTGAATTGAGTTTCATTGGAGTCACATGTGTTTATGTGAATGTTGAATTGGTGTGCATTATGTAATATTGGTGTGAATGTTACATTTGTGGTATTTGTGATTGATTATCTTTGAATCTTAAATTATTGAGCAATGTTGTATATGAAATTATGTGAATTGTATTGAAGTATGTTGAACACATGATTATGTGAAGTGTGATGAATTCAATGTGTCATACCCTAATTTTTGACCTAAGATCCCATCTTTATTTGCATTTTTATTCAAAAAAGTCAAGGTCACAAAATACGGTCGGTTTTAACCTCTCACCTTCGAGCTTTGACTATGCAGAGATTGTCAAGTGTTTTGAACATTTTTAGTCTATGTATCACTAACTTCTAATCACATACAAAGGTGTATGTTCGTGTTTTCTTTTGTTTCATATGCAGAAACAGGTCTGAATCAAGAGCATCAGGCGTCGCACCTCAATTAGGGTTTTGAGTCTCCCAAGCCATAAGTACGATTGATTGTGGATTCTCGAAGATTGATTTATCAAGGCGCAACCTTTAATCTTAGAGCATAGAGTCTCAAGCATCGTTCAATCTCATTTTGATCAAAGATGTCTTTTGGAACTTCAGAGGATCGTGTGTTTATTTCCACACCTTGTTTGACAAGTAGTCTCAAGCTTCCCGACAACTTCCTTAAAGCACAGACAAGATTTCATCACCACTGGTTCACATGTGCATTAATGCATCTTAGAATGCAAGAAAAGATCAGGCTATGTGAGATAATTTAAAGCACTTTGACCAAAAGTCAACTCTTGCAAGTTCAAGTTCAAATGGTCATAACTTCTTCAATTTTTCAACGTCCCGAGGCGATTCTTTTTGAGAAGTATCACAAATAGTGTTGTCTATGATATTACTTCGAAGATCGAGGTTCAATTCATGCCACAGACGTTTTCTCAAGGGACGATTGATTCTTATGATGGGATAATTCATGAAACTAGAGTTCTAGTTCAATGATTCATTGATTGCTTGTTGCCTACTTCAAGTCATTTGCAATTGAACATTAGCAATTGTTGGATTAAGGTAGATTGTTGATTAAATCTATTAAAGGCACGATTTGTATTATTGGCTTGTATTGCAAGCTACCACGAATTGACCATATGGGTTTTAAAGAAGAAGATTGGAGGATCAATTTGAATAATTCCTTTTTTATTTCAAAATTAATTCAAGTGTGTGAGGCGCAATTCATTCCTATGAATTTGCTTTTGGATTTAAGATATACAAAAGAACTAATTTCTCATGATGCAAGTTTGATCAATTTTGAAGATCAATTCATGTAATTTGTTTGGAATTCTAGGAGCAAATACAAGATGTCCATCCATCATTCAAAATTCATTTAAAACATTCGTCATTCCAAGTCCATTTTTTTCAAGATCGTGAGGTCAAATGATTCAAGACTTTTTCTTCCATGTCATAAGAATCAATGCAAGACTCTTCAAGTTCTAAAAATCCATATTCATTCAAATGGCACAAATTTTTGCAAGTTCCATACATCATCATTTCAATTCATGACTTCATCCAAAGAATACATATTGTTTACATTATTGCCTTTAGAGTTACATCAATACCATGAATTTTCCCTTTTACACTTAAAAGGAATTACAAGAAAAAGTTACATATTTCTAAGCCTAAATTAGATTTAATTCCAAGACCATCCTCCTTGTGTGCTTCATGCAGAATTTTCCATGCCTTGTTAAGCCTTGTTGTTGTCCATTGCTGCTGCCAAAAAATAGCCCTGCTCCAATAGTCCAAAACCTGCTGCAAACTGCTCCAAACATTACCGATAAAGGTTAAATTTTTCCTGCATCAAGAAAGCATAAGTCAATTGACATAAACTAGAATTCAACTGACATTTGGCTCCAATTTTCCCTCTGATTCTATCATACATTCACTATAAAAACAGAAGCAAATGGTGAAGAGCTGATAGCAGATTGTCACATAATTCCTGCAATAGCATTAGGAGAAAAAGAAGGCAAAAACATCAAACAATATGTGTTAACAAATAAAAAACCAACCGCAACATTAGCTTTTCTAAACACAAGATTAGGAATCAAACCATCACCTATAGTAGCTGAATTTTCATCAAGAGGGCCTAATTTGCTTACCCTCGAAATTCTCAAACCCGACATAGTAGCACCCGGTGTGAACACTCTTGCTGCATGGAGTGGTGTTATAGCTCCATCAAGCTTACAAACACAAAAGAGTGAAATTCAACATCCTTTTCGGGACTTCTATGTCGTGCCCTCATGTAAGTGGAATCGCGGCGATGATCAAAGCTAAACATCCTAAATGGAGTCCTGCTGCTATAAAATCAGCAATTATGACAACAACTTATGTTCATGATAATACTATTAAACCTCTTATAGATGCATCTTCTTCCTCTGAGACACTTGCAGCAACAAATGCAACAGCAACAACTCCCTCAGCTTCAACAACAACAGCTTTCACAACTGCATCAACAGCAACAACATATCCACACCAACAGTACTGCATACGTGAGGAGTTAAAGAAGAAGAAATTTTTAGAAGGAATCGCAAGCAACATAACAAGGACGGAGCAGAAGGAGCTTATAAAGAGAAATAAATCGAAGAAGAACATACCAGGTGTTGTCAGCTTCCAACTTATACAAATTTGTATTAATGACAGAATCTACTAGAATTGAAGAAAAATTGCAAGTTGGAAGGGACCTACAATTGAACTCACGGTTTACACAGCAAGTTTACAATATCACGAGTTTCTCATCCAAATTTTCAGATTACACAAGCTCAAACTAACACAAATTGGATTAAACCTCTCAACTCATCAAGGGCTGCATATTCTTCTTACTAATTCACACGGATTCTGCTAATTTCATAATCCAAACAAATTCATCCAATTCAATCTACACTATCAATCCCAGTAACAACTTTATTGAATCTCCCAACATCTTCTTCTTCAGATTGAAACATGAGAAACTCGGCCGATAGATTAACTTCCTCACCACTTGGGTTCAAGTTCTTAATGACATTTGCAAACAATCTATTGTCAACCTTCGTGTAAGTTAACTGATCACTGAAGGTGTAACTCTTATCCCCATTTCGATCGATCAGTTGCTGAAACCTTCATTCAAACTTTGGCACAACGTTGGTGTTCCTTTGGAACTTAGCTTCTCATCTGCGACATTACTCAACACGCGCTCAAGGAAGTAGAAATCGCAACTAAGATAACCAAGATCGTGAAAAAGGATTTACCTGGAATTTTCTTCATATCCAAAGGCATTCAGATCGGTATTTTCTCTCCTCTCTCTCGCGCTTTTGAAATTTCTGATTTTTCTTTTCAATCTATGTTGTTGTTGTTCTTTATGAAAACTGTGAGAATTTGAATACGAAAAGCTGAGAAGCTATATTCTTTGTTGTTGCTTGCGAAATTGGATGAGAAATAGAGCAGAGTAGTGAACAGAGAAAGAGTTGACTATGAGAGAGGGAGAAAGCAGCGTGTTTTATAGGGAAGATTCAATAAACTTAATTAAATTCTTCCCCTTCCCAAAGTCATGAAATTTTGGCGCCTCTTTTTTCTCCAAACTAGGGTTCCAGAAAATTCTCCAATCCCTCTTGGTAACCTGGATCCGAGTTTGGGCCTAGCCCAACCCATTGCACAAGTTTTGTGTTTTATAGTTTTTGATTAAGGGAATATAATGAACGAACAGTTTGGTGTAGTGGAATGGGCTTCAACTCAATCAATTTTTCCTAAGCCCATTTGAAACTGCTAATACTCACCCTCCCAATTTTCGGTTTCACACCTCTTTCATAAGTAATTTAGTTTAAAGTTAGATTAGTAATCTTAAAATTAATTTAGTTTAGAGTTAAGTTAGTATTTTTATTATTAATATAGTTTAGATTAAATTAGAATTTTATAATTAACTTAGTTTACATTTAAATTAGTTTAGATATAATTTCGTAATTTTAGAACTTTAATAACTTTAGAATTTATATTTAGATTTAGTTTAGTAATTTTAGAATTTTATTTGATTTAGATTTAGTTTAGTAATTTTAGAATTTTATTTGATTTAGATTTAGCTTAGTAACTTTGGAAATTTATTTGATTTAGATTTAATTTAATAACTTTAGAATTTTAATTTAGTTTAGATCTAATTTAGTAATTTTAGAATTATTTTTATAACTTTAGAGTTTGTAATTAATTGAGAATTATTTTAGTAAGTAATCTTAGAATTTTAATTTAGATAATTAGTTCCATTCTCTTTTATTTGTGTTTAAATATCTTTGGCATTTTAATTTCTCGGGGTCTTTTGGTCCTTGTGAATTTTGGAATGTTTATATTTTGACGTCCATTTTATTTTGTTCGTCCGTCTAAATCCCAAGGAAAATGTTTTAACTTTGTTGACTTCATGTCATCAAATACATCTTATACGATTATGTGAATCCCTTCATTTATTTTTGTTTTATTATTTTTGATAATCTTAAGTTAATTTTCCTTAAAAACTCAACTTTAAAACTCACACCTTTTAAGTCAAAACTTTGACACTAGGTCGTCGTATCTTCCAAATCTCATTCACATCCATTTTGACCAAACAAACCATTTTAACCAAACAAACAATTTTTAACCAAAAAACAGATATTTCAAAAGGTTCCTGCGGAGTACCGCAGATGTATTGGGGGCTAATACATTCCCATTGTATAACCAACCTCCAAACTTTAGATCTCTTTCAAAAAATACATTGTATTTTCATTACTTTTAAGTATTATTTTACATTGCATATTAAAGGGTTTTATTTCCCTCTTTTCCTTTTTCCCTTGGAAATAATAAAGCGCAGTGGCGACTCTTGCTTTTGCGAGTCGAGTTAATTAATAGCTCGATCTCCAATTTACATCGCTACATTTTTTATCGCTACAGAATTGGCGACTCTGCTAGGGAGGGATTGATCTCTTGTTGGTCCATCCCTAAGTATGTTAAGCCTAATTTGTCATATCTGTTTTTATTATTATTTGTTTGTTTGTTTGATTATATGTTATATATTATGTTTATTTGGGTGTTGATGATACTTACAAAGGACAAGTCCTATACCTGAACTAAGTTACGCTTAAGAATAGGACAGGCGGTATAGTCATGTTAACTTTGAGGGAGTAATCCCAAAGAAGTAGACATGAAATGCCCCACTCAGTGGAAGCCCCTTTAACTATAGTATTTGTTTACCGAGTAATCAGGAAGATGTTACTGCTTTCGACCTGAGAGCCAGAGAAGCTGAGAGTCGTAGAACCCTTAACCCATCTTGGCCTCTTAGGTGTAGTGCGGAGACTATAACAGAGTAATCTGGAAGTAGTTGTCACGCGATACTGCACTCAGACGAGTTTCTCTTGAGAACATTGCTAATTACCGAGTAATTGAGACGTTGGTAATATCTGATGGAGGATTGTAGACTCTGGGAACCTTTAAGACCTTGTTTTATAGGTGTGATTAAACCTTTAGTACATACCTTGGGGGTGGTTTTTACCTTTGACTCCATGCTCGTGACGTTGAAACTTTAAACTTTGTTTGTGACCTTGCTTATGGTTATTGCATAGCCATGCCTTCATGCATCCATGAAACCCTTTTCACTTGATTTTCAAGGAATTTGGAAGTCTTTCTTTGTAAGCATCACAAGTTTCATCAAGCTCAATGGATCTTGGGTGTTGATGGGGTGAAAACCCTAATCCACCAAAATGGATGATTGATCTTGATGATAACTTGATCAATGTTTTGATCCAATTTAAAATTCATCTTCTATCTTCGTACTTTGATGTTTACAACTTAATATCTTGAGTTCCTTGAAAATCAAATAAAAACACTCTTTTGTATATCATACATCATTCTACATTTTTTTTGTTTCACTTTCAAAGGTCTTTTTCCAAGTCTAATTTTTCCATTGGCCTCACCAGTACAACACTCGCGCTAAGAGAACAATGGAGAATATCAAGCAAGAGGTTTCTGAACTCTGCAGATAGATAATTACTTTGAAAGCTAGTATGGAGCACTTAACTGGTTTGGTTCAAATTTTGGTTTCCGCCCAAATCAATCCTTCTAGGAAGGAAGAAGCGATGGCAAAGGTCTTCACTGAAACTATGAAATATTTCTTTCATGAGAAGATGATAATTAAGCACCTAGTGACTTTCTTGACAAAGTGAATGTAGGAGTGCGTCAAGAAGAAGATGTATGAAAGGGATGTTTATATAAATATGGTGGCTCAGCTAGTGGTGTGAAGAAGTTTGATAATAACTTTTTCAAGAGAGCCAGAGGAAGAAATAATCATCACCAGAATCACACTTGTGTTCAATTTACCTTCTGTAGCTCCAGTTCATCAACAGAATCAGCAAGTTCCTAATTAGAGGAAAACTCAATTTGATCCAATTCCAACGACCTATACAAAGTTGTTTCCTGTCCTGATGCCGAGGAATTTGGTTCAGACTCAACTTCCACCGAAGATTCCTGAGAAGATGTCGTGGTACTACAAAGCTGATTTAACTTGTGCCTTTCATCGGGGAGCCTCTGGGCATAGCATTGAATATTGTTATTCATTGAAAGATGAAGTCCAGAAGTTGGTCAGAAGTGGTATCTTGTCATTCAAGGACGTTGGTCTTGAAGTTCAAATCAAGTATTTTCCGAAGAGTAAACACAATTGATGGTTATTCTAAGTTTTGAAGGATGTTTTCAGCAGCTCAAGTCCAGATGGAGAGACTCTTCTCAGTTTATAATAACTTTTACTAATTTCCCTTATAATCTTTCATGTTTGTTAAAGTTTTGTTTGCATGTAAGAACTTGTTTACATTTGAATGATTATCTTAATACAATAAGTATGTTTTTTTTGAAGAAATTCACTCGTTTCACTCATATTTGTTTTCAAATTTTAAATTGCTTTTTACATTATGATACCAAATCTTTTGACCAAATTCTCGCTTAGGCAGAGATTGGAGGGAGGATGATGAATTTAAAATGAAAGATTTCTGGTTGTATGCTTTTGGATAAAACCCTGTTGACGATGTACAGGCATTGTTTCAAATTCCCAAACACCGGAGATATAAGAGAGTGAAACCTTTGTTAACCCCTTTGAGCCTTGAAGTAGGAGTTTCTTTTTGTTCAGAAAAAACCCTCATTTTAAACCCGAGGCAGGAAAGTGTTCAGTTAACCTAATTGAGTATTCAAATTTTATCAAGAGTGCGCATCTAAGGATACAACAATGGTTATCCTTCAAAAGGTTGAAGAAAGTCAAAATCGCAATGGTCAATCTTTGCCTATCATTAGTGTGCATCAAAACAAGACAATATCCCAATGGGTATCTCACGCACATCAAGTGGTCAACAAATAAGGATACAATAATGGCTATCCCTCATCTACCAATAAATCAGGCAGTCACACTCTTCCAATAAGTCACATACAACTCGAAGTCATATGACGTGTTCAAAAGGAGAGAAAAAACAAAATGAATAAAAAATAATTTAAAAAAAAGAAAGAGACAAAAAGCCCCTCTAAGTCAAAACTTGAAAAAACAAGTCGCTTAGGCAAAAGTCAGGGCATCCCGCTAGACTATCAATTCAAAAGAATTAGTTCAGACAAAAGTTAGGGAAAGCAATGAAGAAATGGAAAGCTTCAAAGGCAAGAAAGGATTACAACATAAAATCCTCAACAAAGAACATGGTTGTGTGACAAAAGTCAAGAATGAGTGACTATCGTGTCCAAAGAATATCAGTGGTTCCTCAACCATCAGCTAAATCCTCTCAGGAGATGAGTGCTCGTATCGAATTAACTGAATATAGGACTGAAGAACATCATGAAGGGGGTGGGCACCAAATATTTTGAGCCTTAAAATCTTTTTTCTAAAACCATGAACTAGGTTATGTTACAACCCTCAAAAGTTCTAATTGAAACAGAGTTTATTTCAAAAGCATACTCCAACGAGATGGTGTTTCCTGACTCCTATAAGTTTTGCTAAAATATTTGTGTTGGTATCATATGCTTTTGTTATCTTTCATACAAAAATAAATGATGCACTAATTTGCAAGCTTCACGGAATTTTTAAAAAAAAATTCAAGACTTACATAATTGTTGCATTAGAATTTTCATTATCAGAATAAACTTTTCCTACTTGTAAAACATTTGTTTAATGTCAAGGAAGCTTACATATAAGCACCAATGAAGATTTTAATCTTTTAAGGTCTAAAACTTTGTTAAGTAATTGGCGAATCATTTCTAAAAATGATCACAGCGAGGGGCATGTCGCCTGAAGACCTTCAGCATGAACAGGTTGCTGCCTTCATAATTCGTTTACCCTCATAGGGAAATTTGAAAACTTTGTTGTGCCAAATATAGTCAATATGGGGCAGTCACGTCAAGATTCGACGAATCCCTCTAAGAGTTTGAAGACACTAGAGCATTTTGGATGCCAGGTATTTTGTAAAATCCTCTTGAGATGGTTTTTCCTCATCAACCATATAACTTGGGGCATTTTATAAGTGAATTTATTTGTAAGGATTATTGTGCGTCACGTAGCTTATCAGCAGTGAACTTGGGGCATCCATAATTAGTTCCAGGGGGCAATCTAGATTTGTCAAGATATGTGATCTGCTTTGCACACATTATCAGATAATGGTATCACCCAGTGTTTCCATCTAAGCAAGATTTTTTCTCCAGCTGAAGCGGAGTTCGTGTTGTTACCCTTTCAATGGATTATTGATGTTAGAAGATTAGACTTTGGATTTTCTCCCGAAAAATATCTTCCTCCCCAGAAAGATTAGAGCCTTATAGCAGAAATATGCTTCATCGATGGCTTTTATTCTATCTCCAGTAATGTTCTCATCTTGTTAAGGTTATCCGAGTATCTGGTTATATTGTGATGTCTTATCATCTCTAGTTTATCTCTTCTATCTGTTTTGTCAAACATATACATGACATTCATTTATTCATTCACACTTGCATCATGTATGCTGTGATACGGTGGGAGAACTGACTTTGGGTTTTGAGTTTGTGTTCGCAAATGTTGTGGTTTAGCAAGAGCCTCCACCGACGTTTCTTTTATCCAAAAGGAAAGGTGAAAAAGCACAGGAAAGACCTTTAGAGATGTTTTCTTGAGTTCGGAGGGTAGATTATGAAAATGGAAGGTATTAGCACCCTTTTCATCCATGGTTTTCCATGGGCTCTTAGTTGCTTGCTGTTGTACCCCAAAATTTTTCGTCCCATATTCTTCAAAGATTTGCCAAGATCAAGCTTCAAAATCCCTCAAGGGTTGCACAGTCCAATTACCTCCTAACACAGTCAAAATTAGGGTTTTGGTTCTGGCAAAGAAATTGAGGTTTTCAAGGGTCCAATCAAGTCCCACATGCCTACATACATTGTCAAGCATCCATATGCTAAGTTTCAAGACTCACGGCATCAAATTGCACAGTCAAAAACCCTAATTGCACTACAGTCAACTGTAGGGGCAAAATGGTCATTTGACAGTCAAAAGTCAAATTTTTTGGTCAACATATTATTTTGAAGCCACAAACCTCATTTGATCAATTCTTGATCATGATTCTCAAGGCATGGCTCAAAAAGTCTCAAGATGCAAAAGTTTCTATTTTTGGACAGTTGAAAAAGTCAGCTGCAAATTGACCAAGGCATAACTTCTTCATGGTTTATCAGAAAAATCCCATACAAAGCTCATTTTGAAGAGAATGACATTTCCTACAACTCATCTTCACACTTCAAGTCCAAGAAATGCTCTCACAAAAAGTTATCAATTTCAACATTATAGGTCATTTTCAAAAGTCAACAAAAAGGCACTTTAAGTCAAAGACCATAACTTGAGATTGGTAAATCAAAATGACATGGGACCAATGGCATTGGTTAGAGGACTTCAAGACCTTTCCAAAATGTCCAAGAACATGATCATAGCTTCAAAATTGAGCAAGATATGCCTTGTAGAAGTTGGGAAATTTTTGGGAATTTTGAAAAGTCAACTTTGCTTCAAAAGCTTCAAAATTGCTAATGGGCCACAAATTCTTCCATGAATCATTACCCAAAGCATATGCGCGACCCATTAAGCTCAAAGGGATTTATTTTCTTATTTTTAATTAATTAATTGAATTTGTATTCTTATTTATTCATTTAATTAGTTTTAAATATGAGAAAAATATCAAATCATGTTTTTAAATCTTTTTTGTGTAGCAAATATCTTCTATATATGCAAGAGATTTCGTGCACCATCTCAAGGGGACAATATCATCCAAATTTGGCAAGAATTGCATGGAAAAAGATTGGAAAAGATATGAACAAAATCAAATATCAAAATCATTAATTCATGGACTATGGGCTTGGCTTTTTGACCTAATTCCATTCAGATACATATGCACAACATAACCTAATGCTAACAGACACGAAAAGCTGCTCAGAAAACCTAGAACAAAGTTGCATTTTTCATCAAAATTTTGGAAATTGAACTCATAGTTACAGGATGATTCAAGGCTTGAAAAGCATCCTAATACGTTCCTGACATTGCTAGGAATCGACTGCAACCAAAAACGAGTCTCCATACTCCAAGAATTGGTAGAACGGAATCGTCTTCTTCATGAACATGTCCATAATCGTTTTTTAATTTACATGCATTATTCATGAGTTTTAATTGTTGATTCTTGCTAATATTGATGTTCTGAAGCTATTGGTAATATTTAATTGTCCTAACAATGCTTGAAACGAGATTTGCCATTACCGTTTTCTAGGGTTTCAGAAGCTCTAAATTGGGGCTTTACACATATGGCCAAATCAGACCACCAAACCTATGCCAATGAATTCGTGACCTCAAGACAAGACAAACCAATACCTCGCGCCTTTTTTATATTGATCCAGATCCTATTCGCTATTTTTGCAGGCTTCATTTAGTGGGGGTTTAAAACCCCCGCTATTTGTTTATATTACAGGCAGAAAGATGAAGAAGACGCTGAGGTGTCATAACATGGTTGGGGCATTCAAAATTTCAGCGCGTTTTTTTGTTTCATATCATTAACGTTGGTTTTGTTTTATATTATTTGTCACCTATTACATTACAAACGCGCGCAAATAGCTCACTTGGTCAAGGCATTCGCTTGGTAAACGCTGGGGCCTGGGTTCGATTCCCAGGTCCCCCCACATGTTTCATAATTTTTCTCTTAACATATTTCTATGCAGCATTCCTTCAAGGCTTCACCATACACCCTCATGCGCTTGCCTGACAAGTGGCTTCAAGACCAATCTGAAGGTCAGAACGTGCAGTCCATGGTACACGCTAGTCAACCACACGCACTCAAACATGGAAAGTCAAAAGAGGCTTTGATTCAGTGGGCCAGATTGCTTCCAAAAAACCTCCCAAATGGGCCAGACACCCCCAATGTTTGTATTATATTTTCTAACTTCCTTTTCTTTTCTTTTTTGTTTTAATTTGTTTTAATTGTTTTATTTAATTCACCAATAATTAATTTTCATAATAAAAATATCAGAAACTAAAATATGTCAATTAATTTATTTATTAAATATTTTTGTAAATAAATGTCAAACAATTAACTTAGTTTAATTTAGGTTTTTAAAACTTTAATTTTTTTCTTAATAAGTTAAAATAGGTAGAAATTAGGGTTTTTAACCTTTTCATCTTTTTTTTTAATAAATAATTTTCTCATCATTATTATTATTATTAATTACTAAATATTTTGTAAATAAACATGTACATTAATTATTTAGTAAGTTAGGTTAAAATTTAATATTTTTCATTAATAATTAAAAACAACTTAGAATTAGGGTTTCTCTTGATTTTCAATTTTCTTTATTTTCATAAAACAAAAAACCTAAAAAACATTTCTTTTCTTTAATTTAATAATTAATTAACTTTTAATTCAATTTAATTTCAAAAGGATCCAAAACCCTCGGACGTTCTATTTTTATTCTTTCGCACGTTTATTTTCTTGTGAATATTCTGTAACTGCTCAAGCCATGTAATAATAACTAGGTTTTACTTTCCGCATTTTTTTACCAAACGGGTCTTTGTAATTTGGCGATGTATAGACCCGCGCCTTGTAATAGCGTAGGATTTTACTTTCCGCATTTAAATTTCCGCACCTTTAAATTCTAATTGCATGAAAGAATGTATGGCCTAAATTAAAAACAAGCGTAGCTCACAATGCCCTAATCAAAGATAACTGTTAAACTGAAAACAACACACAAATTCACACACCACTCTTAGGGTACGCCTCACCTGTTGCCTTACCTTCGAAACGTGGTCGTCAAGTACAGGACATTTTAGTAAGTCCTTATGTCCATTGATCTGGTTGCCTCAGAATAGTTGCCTCGAAATGGTTGCCTCGGAATAAAAAGGATCAATGGCATAAGGGTAGCTTCTAAGGTGTCCTAATGTTGCTCTGGTGACCACACTGTCCCTAACAAACGAATTGACCCGAACACGGGATGGCACTACCTTAAGGACATTTACACAGCCTAATTCCTTAGGATAGGTAGATGACTCATAAATACTTGCTCTCTTCAAAAACAAATCAAAACCCTTTTCACACCGACACTTTTCAAAAAGCTTTCAAAACAATTTTTCAAACACTCTTGAGGACTGATACAAGAGTCGATCTGAAATCTTTCAAAGAAACTTTTTCAAACCCACGCACACTTTGAAAAGCAAACACTTTTGAAAACACAATGAGCAAGTATCTAAGAGCCCATGGATAACCATGGATAGAAAGGGTGCTAACACCTTCCCTTTCTATAAATCTACCTCCCGAACCGAGAAACTATCTCATAAGGAATTTTGTTGTGCTTTTGTCCTGTCCATGTTGGAGAAAATAAAAGACGGTGGCGACTCTTGCTTCCGCGACATTTCGCGAACCAGCGTTAAACAGTCAGTTCTAAATCCACCGATCATAGAACTGGCGACTCTGTTGGGGACTCTTATAAAGTGAGGTGTACCTTAGGACTAAGATCACTTGTATTTTCAATTGTTGTGCTTGTTTGCTTTATTATTGTGGGTTGCATCGGAGTTACATAGATCCTAACCCGGATCTGGGGATACCCTGTTAGGTAGCATAAGCTGTGAGGGACCTGTCCGGCGTAGACCGACATGGGTGAAGCAGTGGCTACGTTGGTGTGGAACCTTGGTCTGTACCGATATCCCTTGTGTCGCAACGAGGAGAATATGGGTCTTCTGAGGAGTCATTAAGCACCAACCGACCTTAGAACCCTAATTGACCCAACTTGGCCATAGAATAGTAGCAGTATGCTACACCCATTGAGGCTAAACTCTCGTGATGGTTCTGGCTGCAAGAAAAGATTGCGATGTTGGAGTTATGACCGATTGAGGGTAGTCAGTGATATTGGGATCCTCTAGAACCCGGTTACTTCTGATAGGACAGGTCTTAACCAACAAACTGAAAGAGGGTAATACCTAGACCCCATGCTGGCCTAAACTCTAAGGGCTTGTCTTGTGTGACTTGATTGTCTTATCATGTTTGCCTTTGTGAATATTTGTGGTGTGCTTTATCATAACATCATGCCATCATAAACATTGCATGCATCCTGCATAAGGACTGACCATTTCAAAGACAAGAGGATTTCACCTTTGCTCTGTTTTGTAGGACATCATGATGCCTATGCGAAGGAATACTATCTGGTTCAACTTTGTTCACCCACCTGAGTTGCTTGAAGAATTGGTTAGCAGAATTCCAAATACTACTTCCTTCATCCAGAGGCATGGTTCTCTTCTCAGTTTAGTCACTGCAAAATGGGACCAACAACTGATGAGTGTCCTGACCCAGTTTTATGACCCTCTGTACCAGTGCTTCACCTTTCAAGACTTCCAGCTGGTCCCTACCCTGGAAGAGCTCTCTGATTTTCTTGGCATCCCTATCTTGGATCAGACTCCCTACACTGGTTGGGAAAAGACTCTTAGGCTTGAGGAGATTGCTGCAGCTCTTCCTTTGACCCACAAGGAAGTAATGGACAACTGGGTGACTAGAAGCAAAGTTAAGGGTTTCTTGGCCAAGTTTCTGATTGTTAAGGCTAATAGTTTCTGGAATGACCTGGACTTTAGGGCGTATGAAGACATTCTGGCTCTCTTAATCTATGGTCTAGTCTTGTTTCCTAATCCTGATAACTTCATTAACGTCACTGCCATAAGGATCTTCATATCTCGGAACCCTGTGCCCACTCTCTTGGGTGATATCCTGCAACAACTCTATGCTCGTACTGCCCGAAGACGAGGAACTCTGTGGTGTTGTATTCCTTTACTAGTGAGGTGGTTTATTTTGCACCTCTAAGTTCGTGCTGAAGAACAAAGAAGGAAGAGGTTGGGCTCATAGGTTAATGTCTCTCACTGATAAGGACATCATTTGGACTCTCAGAGGTTTGGATGAGGTGGCTGTTATTGATCGTTGCGGAGAATATCCCAATGTTCCTCTGATTGGTACCCAAGGAGGAATCTCTTATAATCCATGTCTAGCCCTCCGTCAGTTTGGAAGAGCCAGAAGAGCAGGGCCCCATGAGATGTTGGTGCCTCACATCAGTTTTGAGTTTCAGGGAGATAGTGACGAGCTGCGTCGTAGGTTCATCAAGGCTTGGGACATAATCCACAAAGCTGACCCACAAGAATTGGGACCAAAGACTTCTCTACCTATGGAAGCCTACTACAAATGGGTCTGCATCCGTGCTCAGAAGTTAGGCACGCCGTATGAAGCTGTCAGACCCATCATTCTTGAGTATCCCGATAGAGATGGGGTTCCTCCAACTGTTCTCCCTCCTCAGATACCTACTGATATTGATACACTAAAGAGGTCTTGGGCGCAACTACAGGAAGAGCGGGATTCTTATTGGGAAAAGTTCAACGAGCAGGAATTGAAGATCCAGAAGCTGACAAAGCAGTTGGAGAATGAGCGAGCCTTGAATGACTACATCCGTACTGAGAAGAGGAGACCATGGGATCACTGATGAGCTTTGAATGTTCTTTTACAGCTTTTATTTCCCTTTTCTATATTTCCACTTTATGTAATGCCTAAGGGCAATCTGTTGAACAATTTAAAATTCAAAGTTGAATCTAATGAAGTGTGTTCCTTTTTGTTTACAAAGTTGATTCCCGATTGTCTTTCAAAACATAAATCATACGCATTCCATTCATCATATGCATCACAGGTACTCTTCTTTTCAGGTTGCTTAATGTTCTTCGCTGTTTATTTCAGCATCATGAACCCTGAATCATCTACTGAGCAGTCCATCAAGGCCCTTCAGGCTCAGAACGCCCAATTCCAAGAGCTGATCATGAGGTTGGCCCAAGGACAGGAGGAATTGAAGGCTCTGCTGGTCAAGAAGAAGAAGAAGAGAACTATACTATTCAACACTGGCCGGAGGTTTGGTAACACACTGCAGAATGAGGTTGATCAAGCTGGTTCTTCTGTGGGAAAAAGCAGTCCCCAGGGGGGAAGGGCTCCTAGTCCGGTGGTCTCGAACAATGAGACTGATTTTAATGAGGAGCAGTATCCTCCAGCTGAAGACAGATATAAGCAGTTGGAAGACCGTCTGAACGCCATGGAAATTCAACAAGTGCCTGGTTTGGATTTCGGAGACTTGGGTCTATCTTCTGGTGTGGTCATCCCACACAAGTTCAAAGCACCATCTTTCACAAAGTATGACGGGGCGTCCTGCCTTAAGTTACATCTCAGATCTTATATGCGGAAGATTCAACCATACACTGTGGACAAGAACTTGTGGATCCACTTCTTCCAGGAGAGTCTTTCAGGGACTCATCTCGAATGGTTCTATCAGCTGGATGGAACCAAGGTTCGTAACTGGGAGGAGTTGGCTACTGCTTTTTACAAGCAGTATCAGTATAATTCCAACCTCGCTCCTACACGTACCCAACTCCAGGGTATGTCGCTAGGATCGGGAGAAGGTTTTAAAGAGTATGCGCAGAAGTGGAGGGACCTGGCTGGCAGGGTGCAGCCACCATTAACCGACCGTGAGCTAGTGGACATGTTCTTGGGGACCCTATCTGGGCCATTCTTCAATCATCTCATCGGTAATTCATCTGCAGGGTTTACAGATCTCATTCTGACTGGGGAAAGGATAGAGGCTGGTATGAAATCAGGAAAAATTCAGAAAGGTGCGTCCTCAAGTTCTGAGAAGAAACCTTTTAAAAAGGAGGCCAGTGTTGTGTATGGGCCTAGGAGGCAAAATAAACTAGAACACCGCCAAGTTGTCAACGCGGTGGTTATTGCAAAGCCTGTTGCCGCTCCTCGGCAACCCAACCAACCAAGGGCTGAGAGACCCAGAAGAGAATATACTCGGCTTAGTATGACCTTGTCACAAATCTTGCCGCAATTGCTATCGACCAACTTGGTAACCGTCAGAGAAGCTCCGAAGGTTGTGAACACTACCTCTCCGAAGTATAATCCAAATGCCCGCTGTGCTTATCACTCCGATAGCCCGGGGCATTCTACTGATGATTGCTGGGCCCTGAGAAATAAGGTTCAAGACCTTATTGATGCTAAGGAGGTTCAGTTCGAGGCGCCTGAGAAGCCTAATGTGGTGACAGCCCCCCTACCTGACCATGGGGTGAATGCTATCAGGGATGGTGACGAAGTGGAAGAATCTGAGTTCAACAGCTGGATCTACCCGACGGCCGACAGTGGACCTAGCAATTGGACTGCAAAAGACAACATACCTGTTACTTTTGTTACGCAGTAATGAATTCCTTTGTTTTTTTAATTTGTAATGAACAATAAATTGAAACTTTATGGCCCGGTGTCTTACCCGGGGCACCGTGGCTTCATTTGTGAGGGCATATTACTCGTCATTTCCATATATCATGAATAAAGACATTGGACGTTTTTCGCATTTCAAATCTTGTGCTCCCTTTCTTTCTTTCTTTCTTTATATATTGCAAAACAACTGTATTTACACACACTCACTCATACAGGTTTCAATCCACTCTGGATCTCACTGGTAACGACTCTGCTACTGCCAATTATGACTTCGAAAATCCGATCAACTTTGCCGAAGACGAAGGTGAAGATGATTGCGAAGTGCCTGGTGAGCTTGCAAGACTGTTACTCCAGGAAGAGAGGGCCATTCAGCCACATGAAGAGCCAGTGGAAATGGTAAACCTGGGTACCGAGACAGATAGAAAGGAAGTTAAGATTGGTGCCAATCTAGAGCTCAGCGTGAAACAACGGTTGGTTCAGATGTTACATGATTATGTGGAAATCTTCGCCTGGTCCTACGAAGACATGCCTGGGTTGGACACCGACATTGTAGTCCATCACTTGCCTACCAAGGAAGACTGCCCTCCGGTTAAACAAAAGGTTCGCCGTATTCGTCCAGAGATGTCCGAGAAGATCAAAGCTGAGGTTATGAAGCAATTCGATGTCGGGTTTATAGCAGTGACTTCTTACCCTCAGTGGGTTGCCAACGTGGTTCCGGTACCGAAGAAAGAGGGTAAGGTCAGAATGTGTGTCGATTACAGGGATCTGAACAGGGTCAGCCCCAAGGATGATTTCCCCTTACCTCACATCGACGTTCTGGTTGACAATACTGCTCAGCACAAGGTGTTCTCCTTCATGGATGGTTTTTCAGGTTATAATCAGATCAAGATGGCTCCTGAAGATATGGAAAAGACTACCTTTGTTACTCAGTGGGGCACCTTCTGCTACAAAGTCATGCCATTCGGGTTGAAAAATGCTGGGGCAACCTACCAACGTGCCATGGTTGCTTTATTTCATGACATGATCCATCATGAGATTGAAGTGTATGTCGACGATATGATTGCAAGGTCCCAAACTGAGGAGGAACACCTTGACCATCTGCAGAAGCTGTTTGACCGTCTGAAGTTATACAAGTTGAGGTTGAACCCAAACAAGTGCACATTTGGGGTAAGATCTAGAAAGTTGCTAGGCTTCATCGTAAGCGACAAAGGTATTCAAGTGGACCCTTCCAAGGTTAAAGCCATACAAGAGATGCCAGTTCCCAAGACAGAGAAAGAAGTCAGAGGCTTTCTAGGACGTCTGAATTACATTGCTCGATTCATCTCCCATCTAACTGCTACTTGTGAACCAATCTTCAAGCTGCTGAAGAAAGATCAGGTAGTACATTGGAATGACGAATGTCAGGCCGCTTTTGACAGAATCAAAGAGTATCTCCAAGAACCACCCATCCTTATGCCACCGGTTGAAGGGAGACCTCTAATACTATACCTGACAGTACTTGACAGCTCAATGGGGTGTGTGTTGGGGCAGCATGACGAGTCTGGCCGAAAAGAGCATGCCATTTATTACCTTAGCAAAAATTTTACCGACTGTGAGACCCGATACTCACTGCTCGAGAAAACTTGCTGCGCTTTGGTATGGGCTGCTCGCCGGCTGAGACAGTATATGCTGACTCACACTACTCTGTTGATTTCAAAAATGGATCCAATAAAGTACATATTCGAAAAGCCTGCTCTGTCTGGAAGAATAGCAAGATGGCAAATGATCTTGACAGAATACGACATCCAGTACACGACTCAGAAAGCTATCAAAGGAAGTGTATTGGCAGACCATTTAGCACACCAGGCAGTGGACGACTACCAATCAATGAACTTTGAGTTTCCTGATGAGAGCATCATGATAGTAACTGACTGTGAAGTACCTAGACCGGATGAAGGACCTGAGGAAGGATCCCGATGGTCTATGCACTTTGACGGAGCCTCCAACGCTTTGGGTAACGGCATTGGCGCTGTGATCATATCCCCTCAAGGCACTCATACTCCACTTACTGCCCGGCTATGTTTCAACTGCACCAACAACATGGCGGAGTATGAGGTATGCATCATGGGTCTTCAAGCTGCGATTGACTTAAGGATCAAGTTTCTGAGTGTCTTCGGAGATTCCGCTCTCGTGATCAATCAGATCAAAGGCGAGTGGGATACGAAACATCCGAATCTTATTCCTTACAAAGAATGTGTGTTGACATTGATCCCCCATTTCATAGAGATAACTTTTGAACACTTCCCGAGAGAGGAGAATCAGTTGGTGGACGCGTTAGCTACGATGTCTTCTATGTTCAAAGTCAAATGGGACAATGAAGCTCCCCGGATCATCATCTGGAAACTGGACGAACCTGCATATTGTTGTGATCTTAAGGCTGAGGTAGTAACTGAAAAACCCTGGTATCATGAGGTGAAAAGGTACTTAGAAGCCCAGGAATACCCTGAAGGTGCATCCATCAATGACAAGAAGTTTCTGAGAAGGTTCCCAGCAAAGTTCTTCCTCAGCAATGGCATTCTGTACAAGCGAAACCATGATTCAACCTTACTACGTTGCATGGATAAGACGGAAGCAGAAAGAATCATGGCAGAGCTGCATGAAGGTACCTTCGGAACACATTCCAGTGGACACACTATAGCGAAGAAAATCCTTCGGGCAGGATATTACTAGTCCACAATGGAAGCCGACTGTTACCAACATTCTCGAACATGTCACAAGTACCAGATGTATGCAGATAAGGTGCACGTTCCTCCAGTTCCTCTAAATGTCTTGACAGCACCTTGGCCTTTCGCAATGTGGGGCATTGATATGATCGGTGAGATTAAACCTACGGCTTCCAACGGGCATCGCTTCATCCTGGTGGCGATCGATTACTTTACGAAGTGGGTTGAAGCAGCTTCCTACGCCACCGTAACCAAGAATGTCGTGGCACGGTTCATTCGGCATAACCTGATCTGCCGATACGGCGTCCCGGAAAGGATCATTACGGACAATGGTACCAATCTCAATAACAAGATGATCATTGAGCTCTGCGAGCAATTCAAGATACAACACCACAACTCTTCTCCTTACCGGCCGAAGATGAATGGGGCTGTAGAGGCAGCTAATAAGAATATCAAAAAGATTGTGCAGAAGATGACAGTGACCTACAAAGATTGGCACGAGATGTTACCGTTCGCTCTTCATGGGTACCGTACCACAGCAAGGACGTCAACCGGGGCAACTCCTTTTTCCTTGGTCTACGGTATGGAGGCAGTCTTACTGATCGAAGTGCAGATACCCTCTCTCCGGATAATGAAGGATGCAGATCTGAGCGAAGATGACTGGATCCAGACTCGACTTGATCAATTAAACCTAATTGACGAAAAGAGACTCACTGCTATTTGTCATGGTCAAACGTACCAAAAACGGATGATCAGGGCATTTAACAAAAAGGTCAGACCACAAGAGTATCAAGTTGGGAACCTGGTAATCAAACGCATCATTCTTCCTCAGAGTGATCCCAGGGGAAAATGGACCCCCACGTATGAAGGGCCATTTGTGGTTAAACATGTGTTCTCAGGAGGAGCCATGATCCTAACCACCATGGACGGTGACGACCTTCCTCACCCCGCCAATGCAGACATAGTAAAAAGATATTATGCATGATAAAAGACCCGCTAGGTTGACATACCTAGGCAAAAATTAGGGCTTCCCGGCGAACCAAAAGGGTTCGGGCAAAATGAGGGATGAAATAAATAAATAAAAATTTGTACACCCGGCAAGTCGAAAACCTGAAAAGGCGGCTTGGGCAAAAATGGGTATCCCGGTGGACTGAAAACCCGAAAGGGCGGTCCAGGCAAAAATTAGGGATTAAAGCGTAATACTATGTCTCATTGGATCACCTTGCATCCAGAATCCGGTATCAACCTCAAGTTCAAACGGCATCGATCAATCAGCTTCATCTTCAACCGAGCAGCCAAGTGATGAGACGCTCGAAGATATAAAGGCGATAGCAGAGTTGGAACCCAGTGGGATTATTCTTTTCACATAGCTGTTCTGTTTTCCTTTTTCACAAAAATTGTATAAACTCTGTTGTTCGGTGGCGTTCTCTTACTAGGACGTCAGCCTCTTGTACATAAAACGCCTATTTACAGGCAATTCAAAAATCAATACAAATTCACTTTTCAGACCAATTGCCAATTGTTTTTCCTTTTTCTGTTTTGTTTGCGAAGAACGTCCAATGTTCAAATTGTGATATATGCATTTGACACTAATTGCTAAACTCATAAATATTTGCATACGAAACAAAGGATTAATTACAGGTAACATTAGAAACAGGGGAAATAATGAGTTGTCTAAGCGATCTAATTGCTCTGTCCACCAAGGTACCAAGGTAAGTTCGGCTGAAGAATGCAACCAAGATACCTTAATTCCCCAGAGAGTGAGCCAGCAAGTCAACATACTCTCCCCGAGCAGAGTTATCCTGTCAGCCTCAAGGAAATTGGGTATCCCCAGCAAATCTCAACATTCCTCAGCGGAGTATACCAACATTCTTAACAAGCATCCCCGGCAGTCTTGATCTAAGATTGTTCCCCGGCGGTATACCAGACATTCAGTAGAGCCATTCCCCAGTCCAATCTCAAAGGTTTCCCCAGAAGAGTTCAATCCATCTCCCCAGCAGGAAGCTTACCCCCAGTAGATTCTGGAAGCTTATCCCCTGCAGAGCACGAACGCGTCCCCCGGCCTTATTCAGAAGGTTATTTCCCCACCAGGATATAACTAGGTTATCCTCAGCCAATTGTCACGGAAAGATCATCCTCGGCGAAGTTCTTCCTACCCCCCAGCGGAGTTCATCAAATTCCCCAGCATAAGCTTATCAATGGTATCCCCAGCGGAGTTATCATCAATATTTCAGCAAAGTATCTCTTTCCCCACAGAGTAACTCCCCGCAGAGTAATATATTCGCCAAGTTTATTCACCAATGGAGTCCTCCTCTCCTAACAGTATCCTTGCAACCATCATCCCCAGCGGAAACAACGAAGCTCTATTCCTCAACAACAGCCCAGGAGTTAACTTCCCGGCACTTGTCAAGGATTTACTCTCCTAGACAAAAACATACATTCATAAACATCGCATCTTCATACACTACAGCATGCATATACGCATCATGAGCATACAATCTCACTTATTTTGAGAACATCACGCATGACATACATCATGACATTACACACAACTAACGTTTTGTCTTTTCAGGAAAAAGGTTAATATAGAGATAATTGCTATCAACGGTCGCAACTAAAGATCTGATTCCTGTATCTTGCCAGGGTGTATCTGTTGACGACTATAATTCCAGACTCGATTCCTGTATCCTGCCAGGGCACGTCTGAAGAGTTCGAAGATCCGATTCCTGTATCTTGCCAGGGTGTATCTGTTGACGACTACATTTCCAGACTCGATTCCTGTATCCTGCCAGGGCACGTCTGAAGAGTTCGAAGATCCGATTCCTGTATCTTGCCAGGGTGTATCTGTTGACGACTAACATTACCAGACTCGATTCCTGTATTCAGCGAGGGGACGTATGAAGAGTTCGAAGATCCGATTCCTGTATCTTGCCAGGGTGTATCTGTTGACGACTACATTACCAGACTCGATTCATGTATCCTGCCAGGGCACGTCTGAAGAGTTCGAAGATTCGATTCCTGTATCTTGCCAGGGTGTATCTGTTAACGACTAACATTACCAGACTCGATTCCTGTATCCGGCCAGGGGATGTCTGAAGAGTTCGAAGATCCAATTCCTGTATCTTGCCAGGGTGTATCTGTTGACGACTACATTACCAGACTCGATTCCTGTATCCTGCCAGGGCACGTCTGAAGAGTTCGAAGATCCGATTCCTGTATCTTGCCAGGGTGTATCTGTTGATGACTACATTACCAGACTCGATTCCTGTATCTTGCCAGAGCACGTCTGAAGAGTTCGAAGATCTGATTCCTGTATCTTGCCAGGGTGCATCTGTTGACGACTACATTACCAGACTCGATTCCTGTATCTTGCCAGGGCACGTCTGAAGAGTTCGAAGATCCGATTCATGTATCTTGCCAGGGTGTATCTGTTGATGACTATAATTCCAGACTCGATTCTTGTATCCTGCCAGGGCACATCTGAAGAGTTCGAAGATCCGATTCCTGTATCTTGCCAGGGTGTATCTGTTGACGACTACATTACCAGACTCGATTCCTGTATCTTGCCAGGGCACGTTTGAAGAGTTCGAAGATCCAATTCCTGTATCTTGCCAGGGTGTATCTGTTGACGACTACATTACCAGACTTGATTCCTGTATCTTGCCAGGGCACGTCTGAAGAGTTCGAAGATCCGATTCCTGTATCTTGCCAGGGTGTATCTGTTGACGACTATAATTCCAGACTCGATTCATGTATCCTGCCAGGGCACGTCTGAAGAGTTCGAAGATTCGATTCCTGTATCTTGCCAGGGTGTATTTGTTGACGACTGTATTCTCCAAACTCGATTCCTGTATCTTGCCAGGGCACGTCCGAAGAGTTTAAAGATTTTATTCATGTATCCTGCCAGGGCACATCTACATAAAGAGTTTGAAGATCAACTCCTGTAACAGGCCAGGTAATTATTTTTCTTTCTCAGGTACGCAAATTCTCGCTAAGGAATCTCTTACGCGATTGACACCTAGATGGCATCTATAAGCCCATCCATATACCAACAGTCTCCAAATGGCATCTATAAGCCCATTCCCGACAAAGTTCAGTCACACTTCCAGATGGCATCTATAAGCCCATCACCACTCCTATCTATCATCTCTCCAAATGGCATCTGTAAGCTCATTCCCTCTAACACACTGCTGATACTCTACTATGTGAGTGCAAATTTCTGGGCACTCTAGTGTTCAATCATCTTCCACCCTCAGATTACGAAAGGCACGCCAGCCAATCTACATCCTCAGGTCTAAGAAGATTGAACAGGGGCAACTGTTGTACCCCAAAATTTTCCCTCCCATATTCTTCAAAGATTTGCCAAGATCAAGCTTCAAAATCCCTCAAGGGTTGCACAGTCCAATTACCTCCTAACACAGTCAAAATTAGGGTTTTGGTTCTGGCAAAGAAATTGAGGTTTTCAAGGGTCCAATCAAGTCCCACATGCCTACATACATTGTCAAGCATCCATATGCCAAGTTTCAAGACTCACAGCATCAAATTGCACAGTCAAAAACCCTAATTGCTCTACAGTCAACTGTAGGGGCAAAATGGTCATTTGATAGTCAAAAGTCAAAAATTTTTGTCAACATCTTATTTTGAAGCCACAAACCTCATTTAATCAATTCTTGATCATGATTCTCAAGGCATGGCTCAAAAAGTCTCAAGATGCAAAAGTTTCTATTTTTGGACAGCTGAAAAAGTCAACTGCAAATTGACCAAAGCATAACTTCTTCATGGTTTATCAGAAAAATCCCATCCAAAGCTCATTTTTAAGAGAGTGACATTTCCTACAACTCATCTTCACACTTCAAGTCCAAGAAATGCTCTCACAAAAAGTTATCAATTTCAACATTATAGGTCATTTTCAAAAGTCAACAAAAAGGCACTTTAAGTCAAAGACCATAACTTGCGATTGGTAAATCAAAATGACATGGGACCAAAGGCATTGGTTAGAGGACTTCAAGACCTTTCCAAAATGTCCAAGAACATGATCATAGCTTCAAAATTGAGAAAGATATGCCTTGTAGAAGTTGGGAAATTTTTGGGAATTTTGAAAAGTCAACTTTGCTTCAAAAGCTTCAAAATTGCTAATGGGCCACAAATTCTTCCATGAATCATTACCCAAAGCATATGCACGACCCATTAAGCTCAAAGGGATTTATTTTCTTATTTTTAATTAATTAATTGAATTTTTATTCTTATTTATTCATTTAATTCGTTTTAAATATGAGAAAAATATCAAATCATGTTTTTAAATCTTTTTTGTGCAGCAAATATCTTCTATATATGCAAGAGATTTCGTGCACCATCTCAAGGGGACAATATCATCCAAATTTGGCAAGAATTGCATGGAAAAAGATTGGAAAAGATATGAACAAAATCAAATATCAAAATCATTAATTCATGGACTATGGGCTTGGCTTTTTGACCTAATTCCATTCAGATACATATGCACAACATAACCTAATGCTAACAGACACGAAAAGCTGCTCAGAAAACCTAGAACAAAGTTGCATTTTTCATCAAAATTTTGGAAATTGAACTCATAGTTACAGGACGATTCAAGGCTTGAAAAGCATCCTAATACGTTCCTGACATTGCTAGGAATCGACTGCAACCAAAAACGAGTCTCCATACTCCAAGAATTGGTAGAACGGAATCGTCTTCTTCATGAACATGTCCATAATCGTTTTTTAATTTACATGCATTATTCATGAGTTTTAATTGTTGATTCTTGCTAATATTGATGTTCTGAAGCTATTGGTAATATTTAATTGTCCTAACAATGCTTGAAACGAGATTTGCCATTAACGTTTTCTAGGGTTTCAGAAGCTCTAAATTGGGGCTTTACACATATGGCAAAATCAGACCACCAAACCTATGCCAATGAATTCGTGACCTCAAGACAAGACAAACCAATACCTCGCGCCTTTTTTATATTGATCCAGATCCTATTCGCTATTTTTGCAGGCTTCATTTAGTGGGGGTTTAAAACCCCCGCTATTTGTTTATATTACAGGCAGAAAGATGAAGAAGACGCTGAGGTGTCATAACATGGTTGGGGCATTCAAAATTTCAGCGCGTTTTTTTGTTTCATATCATTAACGTTGGTTTTGTTTTATATTATTTGTCACCTATTACATTACAAACGCGCGCAAACAGCTCACTTGGTCAAGGCATTCGCTTGGTAAACGCTGGGGCCTGGGTTCGATTCCCAGGTCCCCCCACATGTTTCATAATTTTTCTCTTAACATACTTCTATGCAGTATTCCTTCAAGGCTTCACCATACACCCTCATGCGTTGGCCTGACAAGTGGCTTCAAGACCAATCTGAAGGTCAGAACGTGCAGTCCATGGTACACGCTAGTCAACCACACACACTCAAACATGGAAAGTCAAAAGAGGCTTTGATTCAGTGGGCCAGATTGCTTCCAAAAAACCTCCCAAATGGGCCAGACACCCCCAATGTTTGTATTATATTTTCTAACTTCCTTTTCTTTTCTTTTTTGTTTTAATTTGTTTTAATTGTTTTATTTAATTCACCAATAATTAATTTTCATAATAAAAATATCAGAAACTAAAATATGTCAATTAATTTATTTATTAAATATTTTTGTAAATAAATGTCAAACAATTAACTTAGTTTAATTTAGGTTTTTAAAACTTTAATTTTTTTCTTAATAAGTTAAAATAGGTAGAAATTAGGGTTTTTAACCTTTTCATCTTTTTTTTTAATAAATAATTTTCTCATCATTATTATTATTATTAATTACTAAATATGTTGTAAATAAACATGTACATTAATTATTTAGTAAATTAGGTTAAACTTTAATATTTTTCATTAATAATTAAAAACAACTTAGAATTAGGGTTTCTCTTGATTTTCAATTTTCTTTATTTTCATAAAACAAAAAACCTAAAAAACATTTCTTTTCTTTAATTTAATAATTAATTAACTTTTAATTCAATTTAATTTCAAAAGGGTCCAAAACCCTCGGACGTTCTATTTTTATTCTTTCGCACGTTTATTTTCTTGTGAATATTCTGTAACTGCTCAAGCCATGTAATAGTAACTAGGTTTTACTTTCCGCATTTTTTTACCAAACGGGTCTTTGTAATTTGGCGATGCATAGACCCGCGCCTTGTAATAGCGTAGGATTTTACTTTCCGCATTTAAATTTCTGCACCTTTAAATTCTAATTGCATGAAAGAATGTATGGCCTAAATTAAAAACAAGCGTAGCTCACAATACCCTAATCAAAGATAACTGTTAAACTGAAAACAACACACAAATTCACACACCACTCTTAGGGTACGCCTCACCTGTTGCCTTACCTTCGAAACGTGGTCGTCAAGTACAGGACGTTTTAGTAAGTCCTTATGTCCATTGATCTGGTTGCCTCAGAATAGTTGCCTCGAAATGGTTGCCTCGGAATAAAAAGGATCAATGGCATGAGGGTAGCTTCTAAGGTGTCCTACTGTTGCTCTGGTGACCACATTGTCCCTAACAAACGAATTGACCCGAACACCTCCAACGGTGGTGCTACCTACCTCTCAATGGTGGGATGGCACTACCTTAAGGACATTTACACAGCCTAATTCCTTAGGATAGGTAGATGACTCATAGATACTTGCTCTCTTCAAAAACAAATCAAAACCCTTTTCACACCGACACTTTTCAAAAAGCTTTCAAAACAATTTTTCAAACACTCTTGAGGACTGATACAAGAGTCGATCTGAAATCTTTCAAAGAAACTTTTTCAAACCCACACACACTTTGAAAAGCAAACACTTTTGAAAACACAATGAGCGAGTATCTAAGAGCCCATGGATAACCATGGATAGAAAGGGTGCTAACACCTTACCTTTCTATAAATCTACCTCCCGAACCGAAAAACTATCTCATAAGGAATTTTGCTGTGCTTTTGTCCTGTCCATGTTGGAGAAAATAAAAGACAGTGGCGACTCTTGCTTCCGCGACATTTCGCGAACCAGCGTTAAACAGTCAGTTCTAAATCCACCGATCACACTTGCTAGATCACTTGCTTTTGTTTGAATGTGTGCTTGTGATGTGGGTTTTGAAAGTATTTTGAAATTGTAACTTTGTAATGGCTCTCGTTTCTATAAGAACGCGTACAAAGTGTTGTTTTGCAAATAGTTCAAAGAGGTGTTTGTGGGACGTGTTTTTGAAAGTGATTTTGAAAAGGGTTTTCTTTGTAATGGCTCTCGTTTCTATAAGAACGCGTACAAAGTGTTGTTTTTCGAAAATGTTTTCAAAATGAAAGTGTGGTGTATAAAATGTTTTTGTTGTGAGAAAGCGAGAAACTAGGAGCGAATCTACCTACTCAAAAGGTCTTAATTGTTCTTTTCCTCCTCCTTTAGATGTTGCTATCTTACCATTCTTTTGGTGAGAAGCCCCATCGTTGGATGTGAAGGGACGGACGTTGGGACGTTTGAATAGTCATAGAAGGCAACTTATGATTTGTTTTAGCAATGTCATTTTAGGGACTAGATCATTTACCGGAGGCAACATTGAGGGTCATCGAGGGACTACGATCTTTTATCGAGGGTCTTTTGCTAAAACGCCCATGTTCAAGGGACATGACTATTTTTCCGATAGGCAACAAAGTGAGATTACCCTAAGGGTGCATGTGTGCAAGTGTATTTGATTGCATGCATTTAGTCTTGATTAGGGTTATCTACTTGTTGATTTTATCTTGCCATACACACCCTAATTACTAGCATTTACATTCGAAAGCGATAAATTGCAGAAATATAAAGTCCTACGCTATTACAATATTTTAGGGACGGGGGTATATATTTATGAATGGGGTTGCAAATAAAATTAAATCCTAAGTTACTATTACAACCATATTGAAATGTATAATATAAGAAAGAAAATGGACTTGTTTAGAAAATGGTTTTTTTTGTCTTAATGAAAAAAGAAATAAACTAATTAATAAAAGAAAATGTTTTTATGTCTTTTTATGTTGATGAAAAGAGTTTTAATGTTGAAAGTGATAAAAAGAAAATTAAATGAGATATAAGACCAGCGTGCTTCTGCAAGGAAAACAACAAGGATCAGAAGTTCTGAAGTCGGGCGCGTGATGACTCAGAAAGGAACGTCAATGGAATCAGAAGTTCTGGATTGGTACACTCTGAGGTCCTGCAAGACACATTAGAGGGAAAACACAGAAGTTATGGATTGCTATGTGCTGAACTTCTGAATGTTAGAACAATGAGAAAATCTTAGAAATTCTATATATTAAAACAGTGAAGAGAACTCAGAGGTTCAGTTTGTGCTAAGACAGTGAGTGAACATCAGAAGTTTAGTGTGCATTAACAGTGAGTGAATATCAGAAGTTCAGTGTATTTAAACAGTAAGGAGAACATCAGAAGTTATGTATTGTGCTAAGCCAGTGAGTGAACATCAGCAGTTCGGTGCGTTATCAGCATGTAAGAATCAGAAGTTCAGTTTGTGATAACAGTGAGAAAAATCATAGAAGTTTTGCATGTTAAAACAGTGAGGAGAACTCAGAAGTTCTGTGTTACATTTTGACTTTTAATCAGCACACCAGCAATTCATTCAGTTCTTATTAAACAGCAAATCAGAAGGATAACAGCATGATAGCTTATAGAAGTTCTAATCCTAAATCTGAGTCTAGCCCTAATCAAGAAACTTTGATCCACAGTTTTTTCTACTTATGAAATGGTATGAACAACATCAATACTATGATATTTACATGTTTAATAATGTTCTGAATGAAAAAGATGTAAAGTCAGAAAGACTTACCTTGAACCTGGAACATGGGCTTGGAGCTTTGAGCTGCTACCTTTGGATGTTCTGGAATCAGCAAGAGTAACGGAAGAGGAAGTGCCAAGCTCTTTGATTCAAAAGGAAGAACAAAGGTTTGGTTTTCTATTTGGGATTTCTGGATTTTTTATGAAGGTTTCAACTTCATTTTCTCTCCCTTTTTTACCAATCTCTCTTCCCAAGCCCAGTCCCCCCTTCAAAGCCCAGCCCCTTGAACGTGTGATGGAGCAAAGTATTTATAGTTGAATTTTGTTGTGATTTTGGGGGGAAAGACAAATGGGATTTTAAATTAATTTGGCATCCTACTCCCTTGTTTTTCATCACTGATTCCGTATGCTAGTTTGGTGAAATTATGGGATGGAAGCGTAGGATGCCTAAGCTGGAGTTGTCAGCAAGATTTAAGGAAAAGCAAAACAAAGCATGGGCCTAGTACCAAAGTTTTCTATCCCAAGACAGTAGAGGTACATGTGGTGAAAATCCTTTGGATAAGGACTCAGAAAGTGGTTGTGAGCATTAAATGACGATGAGACTTATCACAATCAGAAATCCTGCAACGTGAGATTCTACACTAAGGCTTAGTTCTAGATCAGAAGTTCTACTTCAGTGTAGCATCCAACCTCTGATCTTTGTATCTTCTGGCTCCAGCATGTTCTGAAGGAGTTTTCAGACTTTCCAGGAAGCTTGCAGCATGTCTTGTATCTTCTGGCTTGCAGCATTTTCTGACTGGACTTTTGTGAAAACTTGCCCAGAAGCTCTGACCAAACTCTGTCTTGAGAATATCCAGAATTTGCTGAGTGTTAGGGTGATAATCTGGTCAGAAGTTCTGAAATTAAACACTTAGAAAAATTTCTAAGCATTTAGAATTTGACTTTTCCAAACTAAAATTTGACTTTTGAATTTCTTGATGAAACAAAACTTCATATTCCAACATGTCTTGATGAAATATGATTTTTTTGAGATTTGATTTTGTTTCAAAAGTCAAAGTTTGACTTTTCAGTGTGCAAATGACCATTTTGCCCTTGTGGATGACTTTCTTGAAAAATTGCAGTTCAAGTCCTGGAATTGGATGGAAGCAATCTTGAGGATCCAGGGTGATTCCTTGAGAAATGAGAGGGCAAATTTTGGGGTACAACACATGCACATTCGTATTTGTCGATGTTATTGGGTTTGTATACCTTGGTCATGTCTATTCAAATAGCGTATTTGATCTTTCCAAATAGAGTGTCAACTTAAGCAGAAAGTGTGCCTCCTTTCTAATTCCCCACTGAGTTAACTCTCGTGGAAGAATCTTGCTTTATCTTTCCTTTTCCATCTATGGATAGGATAAATCCCCAATTAAGTTGTTTCCTCATTGGATGGAGTCTTGTTTGATTGTTTTCTCTCCAGTTTATTCCTGGATTGAACTTTATCTCTTGCGGACGCTACCCCGTGGATCTCTCTAGGCTGTGAAACCTAGATGGAGAGTGCATTTGTTTTGCATATCTAAATATTTGGTCTCCTCAGGAAGAATCTATTCATGGTTTCCCATTAAAGATGAATTTGTTTCCCAGTAGTGTTGTTGCAACACTCTTTTGGAATCTCAACATGATAGCAAGTGGCGGACTCTTCATGAGAAGCTTGTGTATTATTGATAACAAGTGGCGGACTCTTCATGAGCAGCTTGTGTATTATTGACAACAAGTGGCAGACTCTTCATGAGCAGCTTGTGTATTATTAATAGCAAGTGGCGGACTCTTCATGAGCAGCTTGTGTATTATTGATATCTTTGGAAAGTAGCAAGTGCCGGACTCTTCATGAGCAGCTTGTGTATTATTGATATCTTTGGAAAGTAGCAAGTGGCGGACTCTTCATGAGAAACTTGTGTATTATTGATATCTTTGGAAGATAGCAAGTGGCAGACTCTTCATGAGCAGCTTGTGTATTATTGATATCTTTGGAAAGTAGCAAGTGGCAGACTCTTCATGAGCAGCTTGTGTATTATTGATATCTTTGGAAAATAGCAAGTGGTGGACTCTTCATGAGCAGCTTGTGTATTATTGATATCTTTGGAAGATAGCAAGTGGCAGACTCTTCATGAGCAGCTTGTATGTTTATTAATGTCCTTTGAAGATAGCAAGTGGTGGTCTCTTCATGAGCAGCTTGTGTGTTTATTAATATCCTTTGAAGACAACAAGTGGAGGTCTCTTCATGAGCAGCTTGTGTGTTTGTTAATATCCTTTGAAGACAGCAAGTGGCGGCCTCTTTATTTGAGCAGCTTGTGTATCCACAACAATATGTTATTTCATAAGCAAATGGTATCTCTCCAGAAAAGTCCCGCAGAGAAGTTTATTATGAAATCTCTACCTTCAGTTAAAGTCGGTAGTTCATTATCAGTAAGAGTTGGTGTATATTTTTTGTCTACCTTTGACACTGAGTTAGAAATTTACCATCATCTTGAGTCAGTAGCCATTTATCTTTTCACAGCCTATGCAAAGCATCTTCTCTGATAGAGTTAGAAACTTTTCTTCTCTCAAAGTTATTCCCCAATGAGAGTCTGTCATTTGAAGTATGTGGCTCTATTTCTCCAATGGAGTTGTAATCTCTTCCCCTATGGGATTATTCTATCATCTGCTTGGTTTCTTCAGCAGTAGTTTGTCTCATGCGGCATCATTCCCCACAGTGGCGGAGCCAGCATCCGGCCAGGTAGGGCAGCTGCCCAGGCTCCGCCCGACCATGCTTCACCATCTCGCGATGGAGATCTTCTATGGCCATCTTCCGACACACCATATCGTAAACAGATACACACCGCAACACCACTCTTGCCTTTCCGGTTTCCGTTCAATCAATTATCGGTGAGCATCACCTTCCTCCGCCGATTCTTTCTTCTTCTTGCTTCTGTTTCAATTCATATCTCCTACATCATTGTTGTTGTTTTGTTATTTGTTGTTGTTGTTGTTGCAGGTTGTGGTGTTGAATTTGTTGTTTCGTGCTATGTCCACCAAGTGTTCGATAAAATTTCTGAACGAATATTTTTCTTATTGGGCATCCTATAATCCAATCCAGAGAGTATATCAACTTTTCTATTGGACTACTGGAAAATCTTATGTACAAAAACTATCAATTTAAGTTAATGATAAATATTATGTGTAAAATTTATCCGTTTAAATGTGAAACATATGTGTCCATTAATTTGACTCTTCTACTTCTATTGATGTCTTATTGTACATGCAGGGAGTACTTCTGGATATTTGAAATGAATGAAGATTCTGGATATGTGAAAAATCTCAGTTAGTAACACCCAGAGACACGAAATATAGAAGTCAGGTGTGTGTAGAAAGGTTCTATCGTCAGCGTCGAATTTGTTGAAGTCTTCGTTGCCTATGGTACTTATCTTGTGATCCTTCTTTTCTTAGAGATATAGCTTTGATGAAATGTTTAATGATTAATATTAATGACTGGCGTCTTTGTTGTGTTTGCTTAATTAATTGAACTAAATAAAAATGAATTAGACATTCCTGTGTCAAGATTATCTTGGTTTATTTTGTTAATAATGATTTTTATTGTTTGGTGTATTTTTCTCTTGTGAATAAATCAAAGGTTTAAGTGTGTGCAACTTATTTCAATATTATTGTTCTGTTATTGTTATAGTTTGTCATGGAATATTTTTTCATTGTATTGTTTCAACTTATTTGAATGTGCTTGTAAACCAGTATATTATTTCAGCTTTTGTATTGTTTAATTTTCATTGTAGTATACATACTTATGCATTTGAATTACTCTGCATTCTATTTCAAAGTTACTACTATATACTAATCTCTGCATTGTGCATTTGAGTTCCAATTAACTATTAATTGTTTTCTGCATTCAGAATTCTACATACTAGCGTATACTAATTTCTGTTATCTGTTTTCTATTTCTTATATTCTGCATTTGATTAACTCTGTATTTTGTTTCAAAGATACAATTACTAATGTATACTAATCTCAGCCTAATACTAAGTGTATGTAGTTTTAGGCATAGTCCGTGATATACTAAAGCCCAAGCTCCATTATTATCTGTTACAATTCGTCAAAAATAATTATGTCAAATACGGTTTTGGTAGAAAATTATGAAGTCAGTGGTGGAGCCAGTGAAAACTTGCCCATGTTTCATAATTTTTCTGACTCCGTAGTTGCTACATGCAGTTATAGAAATTGAGTTTAAGAAATGAGAAAACTTATTGCATGAACTATATTTTGTTTATACATATGATATGAGTTTTATGTCACTGATTAATCTCTGTGAGTTAATTGATCAAGTGATTTTGTGCTCTTGTGTAAATTAGGTTTGATTGGGTCATTACTGTGAATGGAAAGAAGGAGAAAATAGCTTCAGGTTTGTTCAACCCCTTTCACTGCCACTTGAAGGTTTCTCAAGATCAAATGGCAAAGGTTGGTTATTCAACTGTTTTTGTGCCTGAGCACGAAAGCGATGCCACATGGTTTTCCAGAGGAAATATTGAAAGGTATGGTTTGTTATCATAATTTTTTATTTGTTGATAACTTAGATTGGCATATCTTGGAATCATTGTTGTTAAATAGCAGTTATAGCTATTGTACTATAATGTAGCGGAGTTTGATCACATCCTTATTGTTTTTTGTTATGCTACTTAGTACAATGTGTTCTCAAATAGTGGCTCTACAACATTGTAGCATACCAGAATTTTAACAAACCACCATTTCTCTGATCTGCATTTGACAACATTATTTGGAATTTGAATTGATAGTGGTGTTTTTAGGCAGTACTTAATTTCTCACAAATGAGCGTGTTGAACTAATTTTCTCGGCTTTTATAGGTTTGTTCATTTTGTGAGCACACCTGAAATACTGTAACATGTATATATTATAAAATCCGAAATCTTACAAATTGAAGAGGCAATTGCAATTCAAGAAAATAATTCCTTTGGGATTAGCATTGTACTATCTTGGTAGAAAATTATGAAGCCAATGAAAAGTTTCCCAGGCTTCATAATTTTTCTGGCTCCGCCACTGATTCCCCATAAGTTTCAAATATTACATTCATACCATATCATAAACACAATTGCGGTATCTTAAGGCCAAAAATTGTGTATTTTATATTTAAGTCCATTCTAGATTTTAACAAGTTAGGTTTTGAATGAAGAATCATGAAATTGATGTTGGAAATCATGTTTTTATGTTTGTATTTGATACTATATGTTAGATATATTTTATAATACATTTAAATGGTGAAATATATGTGTTTGAATGATATTTGGAAGGATAAATTCGTGGAAGGCAGAATTTGTCAGAAGCAGAATTTTTCTGCATTTCGTAGAGGCCGCTTAGTGCGCGTGGGGCCGTTAACGCGGTTTGGAATGCAAAACTTGTTATTTTCTGAAACTGTTATGGATCATGGATTTATATGATTTATCATGAATTGTAATGAATTTTTTGGAATTAAATTATGTGTTTTGGATTGGTTTTTATGCACTTTTTTATGGAAATATGATACTTGATTTTGTGTATGTAATTGTTGCGAATTGATGTTGATTGAAGATAACATGTTTTGGACTTGTTTGCTACATGTTATAATGATGTTTTGAGATGCTTAATGCTATGAGAATGCATTGTGTGTGATTGATGACATTAAATATGTATGTTGTATAATTTGGTGAAGATAATTCAAATGTGTTGAATTATGTGAAATATGCTTGTATGATTAAGATATGGAGATGGTCTTAATTGCATATTTATGTTGAGATTGCACATGAATCATTTGTGTCAAGAGGAAATATTTTGTAATTCCGTGGGAATTATTGACTTGTCCCAAACCTGAAGATGGGGGTTTAAAAGCTTAGAGAAAGAGCTTTTTTTGTGGTTATATGTCTTGGAGATGTGGACCCGACAGGACCGGTAAGGATAAAGCCGGTACCACATGCATATTGAATTGAGTTGCATTGGAGTCACATGTGTCTATGTGAATGTTGAATTAGTGTGCATTATGTAATATTGGTGTGAATGTTACATTTATGGTATTTGTGATTGATTATCTTTGAATCTTGAATTATTGAGCAATGTTGTATATAAAATCATGTGAATTGTGTTGAAGTATGTTGAATACATGATTATGTGAAGTATGATGAATTCAATGGATGCATGTTTGTTATGCATTACTTATTATTATATATTTCTATAATGATATAAATTCTCACCCTTATGTTGAATTGATGTTTTATACGATATTGCTCAGGTACCGAGGATAGTTGTGGTGCTCATAACAAAGATTAGTCGGAGGAGCTAGTTTTTTGTTTACCTTTATTTAGGTAGTGAGTAATGCTCCAGTCATGTAACACATAGAACATTTGGATTTATGTTATATTTTTATATTCATGTTTGTTTTGAGAGATGTTTGTTATACTCTCTGGATATTTATATTATATTCAAGATTATGTGATGTTGGCCTTTAGTGCCTAATATTTTATGATATGATTATCAGTATGAGATTTCAATCATTAGTATTATTTTTGAAAGAGAATTATTCCGCAGCGAGATGCATATATGTTAGTGTATGGAACATGATTTTAAATGTGTATTATAAGCATGACCAGTGTATTGTGTTGTTGTCATGAAGTAAAGTGACGTCATCGTCTGATATGCATGCTAATTTACTCTAATTATGCCATATTATTTGTGTGGGGTTTATGGGGTGTTACACTAGTGGATCAGAGCATGGTCGACCAATTGGCCAAGTTGTTAATGTGTTTATTCCCTTAGTACACGACATGTGTGTGAAACAATCTTGGTACTTTCTTGTTCTTCTAATCACTTGCTTGCAAGAGAGAGATTGAAACAAGTGGGGGATAAGTTGTTGCTACGTGCGACATTATGCTTAGGTAACTTTGAGCATAAGATAAAGGATGCTATTTTAGTTAGGTAATGATGGTTTATGCCACCATCATAGTTGTCGGCTATCTATTGACAAATTGAGGAACTGATCACCTTTAATCTCTTGTTGATAGTAGACGAGATCTAATTGGATGGGATAGGCTTGTCTTGCCAGCTTGATAGTATGTAAAGTGAATGAGTCGGTGCATGATGGCGTTGTGTGTAACACCGTCTAACCCCACATAGATATAAATAGCATAATCAGAGTAAATTGACATACATATCAAAGAGGGTGTCACAATTGACTTCACAAAATGATAAAGAAATCAAGCATGCATACTAGTCGTGATCATAACACGTATTCAAATTCACTTTTCATATGCCAATATAAAATTATGCATCTCACAGCGGAATAATCATCTCAACATAAAGATATAAATGATTGAAATCTCATACTGACAATCATATCATAAGTATTAGGCACTGAGGTCAAACATCACATAACCTCGTACATATCCAAATAAAAGAGAGTAATAACAAATATCTCTTAAAATAAATCAAAACATGAGTTCGAATATCTCCTGTGTTACATAGACCAGAGCAATGACTCACTACCTAGGAATGAGAAGATAAATAAGGATCTAGCTCCTCCTCAAATCCTAGCAAGAAGCACCGCTATCTCCGGTACCTGAATGATATCGTATAAAATATCATTCCAACAGAAGGGTTAAAATTCATATCATTCTGAAAATACATAATCATAAACAATGTAAAATATACGTACAACGGTAGAATTCACCACACTTCAAATAGTCATGCATTTGGCATAAACATAAATCACCATACATGTTCTCATATACAACATAGCTCATTCATTCATATTTCAAATGTAATCAATCACCATTATCACAAGTATATCAATCAATTCAGTCATCACGCATTTTGCACCAACCACAACATTCACACCGACATCATATAATGCAAAATAAATCACAATTTACATCGACACATGTGACGCCAATGCAACTCAAATGCATTATATATGTGGTACCAATTTTATCCTTACCGGTCCTGCCAGGTCCACATCTCTAAGACAGATAACCACCAATAAAAGCCTGATTCAGCCTTAAGCTTTCAAACACCATTAAGTGTTAGGTTTGGGATAAGTCAATAGTTCCCACGGAATTACCAAACCTTGCCTGTTGACACAAATGATACATGTACATGTGAAATATCAACAACTCATCACAATAAATCATCACATAATTCAACATATTTTGAATTATCTTCACAACATTTCACAACATACATCTTTCACGCTAATTAATCACATATACATAATCTCATAGTATAAATCATCTCAACACATTATTATAACATGTAGAAATTATATACAAATCATGATATATTCAAACATAAACAAATTCCAACACTTACATACACAAGGATCAAAGAAACCAATCGGAGTTCAATCTCCCCATGAATGCATGTGCAATTTCTAATAAATATATGCAATTAAGACCATCTCAGAATCTTAATCATCCAAGCATATCCAATAATTTAACACATTAAATTATCCACCAACAGTTGCACAAAACATACATTTATTATGTTATCATATAAACATCATTAACATTCCTTTGCATAGTATTAACCATCATCACAACTCACAAACAACATATAGCATATAAGTCAACCAATATTATTTTCAATAATCACCAAAATATAACATACATTATACTAAAATCAAGTATCATTTATTCATTAAAACTCATCCAAAACACATTGAATAAATTATTAAAATTCATGTAAATCCATGATAAATCATAACATACAAGACCCCAATTCCATTCATGCATAATATAATTTTTTAACTTGTAGTAGACCATGCTAAGTGCCATAGGCCGTGCTAAGCGCCCTCTTAAAAACCAGAAAAATTGGTGCAGACATCATTCTGCCCAAGCATGAATTTCACTACTAATTCATGTTCTAATGCTTATTTTACACCAAATAAACATATTCTAGCATGTATATATCATAGAGAACCTATTTGTATCATAAAAAATAGATTTCCAAAACCTAATTTCCAAATCCCTAAATTAAATTGGATGATTCAAAACCTAGAAATTTGCATACCCAATCCTATTACATGTTACTACCCATAATTTAATCACACTTCCACAATAACATAGATTCTCACCCTTACCTTGAATGTAGAGTCTTTAGAGTTGCCTCTTCACTTTTCTTCTTTTCTCCTCTTTCTCCTCTTCTCTTCTCTTCTTTGTTTTTGTTTTGTTTTATGACAACACTAATTCCCATCTCTCTTTTTACTACTCTATTTCATTAATAGACCTAATTCCACTTACCCGTTCTATTATGACATGAAGCCCAATTCTAATTATTTACTATTCTTACTTATAACTTCAATTATTCAAATAACACATATATTCAAATAATTCAAATATTCACCAAATCAAACAATTAAATCAATTACTATATAATATAATAATTAATAAAATAATTAAAAAATAGAAAATAATAATCGAGATGTTACACTGTGTTGTTAGCATTGATGGAAACGTTAGATATTTGTGAGAAGAGAGCGACGAGTAAATTAGCAATAGTTCGTGATTTTTATGAGGTATTTCCCGAAGATGTAAGTGATTTACCGCCAGAGTGTGAGGTGGAGTTTATGATCGATTTAATTCTAGGAACTAGTCTGGTATCGATGGTTCCATATCAGATGTCAGCGTATAAATTGAAAGAGTTGAAGAGTCAACTTGAGGATTTGCTTGAGAAAATATTTATTCGTCCTAGTGTGTCACCATGGGGTGCACCTATTTTGTTGGTTAAGAAGAAAGAAGGTACTACGAGTTTATGTGTGGATTATAGACAACTGAAAAAGGTGACTATCAAGAATAAGTATGCACTTCCGAGAATTGATGATTTGATGGATAAGTTGGTTGGTGAAAGTGTGTTTAGTAAGATATATTTGTGGTTTGGGTATCATCATATTTGTGTGAAGGCTGAAGATATTCAGAAAACTGCTTTTAGAACAAGGTATGATCACTATGAGTATTTTGTAATTTCATTCGATGTGACCAATGCACCTGGTGTATTTATGGAATATGTGAACATGATTTTTCATCAGTATTTTCATAAGTTTTTTGTTGTTTTCATTGATGATATTTTGATCTATTCAAAGAGTGAAGAGGATTATGTTGAACATTTGAATATTGTGTTATTTGTGTTGAAAGAGAAGCAGTTGTATGCTAAGTTTTCAAAATGTGAGTTTTGGTTGAGGGAATTTGGTTTCCTTGGTCATGTAATATCAAGTGGTGGTATTGATGTTGATCTGTCGAAGATTCAGGTTGTGTCTAAATGGGAAGCTCCAAATTCTATTTCTGAGATTAGCAGTTTTCTTGGTTTAGCAGGTTATTATCGGAAGTTTATTAAAGGATTTTCCAAGTTAGCTTTTCCGTTAACACAATTGACTAGGAAGTGTCAAACTTTTATTTAGATTGCACAGTGTGAATATAGTTTTCGAGAGCTTAAGAGCAAGTTGACAACCACTCCTATTTTGATTTTGCCTGATCCAATAGAACCGTTTGTTGTGTATTATAATGCTACATTGATGGCTCTAGGTTGCATGTTGATGCAGAATCGACAAGTCGTAGCTTATGCTTCAAGGAAACTTAAATTTTATGAAAGGAATTATCCGACTCATGATTTGGAGTTAGCTGTTGTTGTGTTTGTATTGAAACTTTGGAGGAATTATTTGTTTGGATCAAGATTTGATGTGTTTAGTGATCACAAGAGTTTAAAATGTCTGTTTGATCAAAAATAATTGAATATGAGGCAAATAAGATGGTTGGAATTCTTTAAGGATTATGATTTTGGTTTGAATTACCATCCGGGTAAAGCGAATGTTGTGGCTGATGCATTAAGTAGGAAGTCTTTGCATATGTCGATGTTGATGGTGCGAGAGTTGGAATTACTTGAGCGATTTCGAGATATGAGTTTGATTTGTAAGGAGACTTCTTTTAAAGTTAATCTTGGTATGTTGAAGCTTACTAGTGGCATTCTTGATGAGATTCGAGAAGATCATAAATATGATTTGATTTTGGTGGATAGATTGACGTTGATAAATCAAGGTCGAGGTGGTGATTTTCTGATTGATGAGAATGGTATCATGAGATGTCGTGATAGAGTTTGTGTTCCAGATATAGCCGATTTGAAGAAATAATTCTTGAGGAAGGGCATCGTAGTGGATTGAGTATTCATTCGGGAGATATTAAGATGTATCAAGATTTGAGGAAATTATTTTGGTGGCCAGGTATGAAGAAAGAGATTTCGGAATTTGTGTATTCTTTTTTGATTTGTCAGAAGTTGATGATTGAGTATCATAAATCGTCTGGTTTGATGCAACTGTTATCTATTCCTAAATGGAAATGTGATATTATTTCTATGGATTTTGTTTCTGGTTTACCTAGAACGCCGAGTAATTGTGAAGTTATTTGGGTTATTATGGATAGATTGACTAAGCCTGCTCACTTTATTCTGATGAGAATGGATTATCCAATGGAAAATCTTGTAAAGTTGTACATTGAGAGGATTGTCAGTTTACATGGTATTCCGTATAGTATTGTATCAGATCGGAATATGATATTTACTTCGAGATTTCAGGAAGGTTTGCAGAATGCTTTGGATACGAAGTTGTGTTTGAGTTCTGCTTATCATCTGCAAATAGATGGTCAGACTGAGAGGACGATTCAATTACTTGAGGATATTTTGAGAACTTGTGTATTGGAACAAGGATGTACTTGGGATAGTTACTTTCATTTGATTGAGTTTACTTATAACAACAGTTTCCATTCGAGTATTGGGGTGGCACCGTTTGAGGCTTTTTATGGTGGAAGGTGTAGGATGCCTTTGTGTTGGTATGAATTTGGAGATAGTGTTGTGGTTGGACCTGAGATAGTTTAACAGACTACATATAAGATTAAGATTATTTAGGAGAATATGAAGGCTTATCAGAGTCGTCATAAGAGTTATCATGATAAGAGGAGGAAAGCACTTGAGTTTAAGAAAGGAGATCATGTGTTTCTTCGAGTTACTCCGGTAACGGGTGTTGGTCGAGCTTTGATTCGCATAAGTTGATGTCGCGTTTTATTAGTCCTTATCAAATTTTAAAGAATATAGGTAAAGGGGCTTATCAGATTTCTTTGCCATCATCGCTTTCTAATTTCCATGATGTATTTCATGTGTCTCAGTTGAGGAGATACATTGCAGATCCGTATCATGTGGTCCAATTAGATGATGTATATGTGAGAAATAACCTGACTATGGAGACATCGCCTATGCAGATAGAGGATCGGGAGTTAAAACAACTTCGTGGTAAAGAGATCACCTTGGTGAAGGCAGCTTGGGTAGGACCGGCGGGTGGAAACGTGACTTGGGAACTCGAGAGTCAGATGAGAGAGTCTTATCCTGAGTTGTTTATTTGAGGTAATTTTTTAGGACAAAAATCTTTTAAGTGGAGGAGAGTTGAAACACCCCGATTTTCTTTATTAATTATTTTATTATTTAACTTTCATGTTAATTATTATTTGGTTTGGTAATTATTTAATTATTTGATTTTGTGTGATTATGTGAATAATTGATTTAATTGAAATAAGTGTGTATTATATATTATTGGATTATTGAGTGTGGGAATAACAAAATACACATTTGGGCCTTATTTTACGTTAGAGTGGGTGAGTGAATTTAAGCGCATTTAGAGTTAGTAAGAGTTGAACAAAATAAGGAAAACATTGAATTAGAAAGATAAAGTGAAGAAAACAAGAGAAGAAAAGAAATAAGAAAAAGGAGAAAAAAGAGAAAAGGAGAAGAGAAGAGGGTAAAACCCTAGAGTATCTACATTCAAGGTAAGGGTGGGTATTCATTGATTTATGGGTTTATGTAATAGTATGTGATGGGTAGTAACATGAATTAGAGATTTTTTTCTTCTATTTCTAGGTTTTGACATGTTAGGTTTTGAATGAGGAATCATGAAATTGATGTTGGAAATCATGTTTTGATGTTTGTATTTGATGTTATATGTTAGATATAAGTTATAATACATTTATTTGGTGAAATATGTGTGTTTGAATGACATTTGAATGGATAAATTCGTGGAAGGAAGAAGTTGTCCGAAGCAGAACTTTTATGCATTTCGCAGAGGCCGCTTAGCGCGCGTGGCGTCGATTAGCGCGGTCTGGAATACAAAACTTGTTATTTTTATAAAATTGTTCTAGATTATGAATGTATATGATTTATCATGAATTTTGTGGAATTTAATTATGTGTTTTAGATTGGTTTTGATGCACTTTTCAATGGACATATGATACTTGATTTTGTGTATGTAATTGTCAGGAATTGATGTTGATTGAAGATAATATGTTTTGGACTTGTTTGCTACATGTTATAATGATGTGTTGAGATTATCAATTCTATGAGAATGCATTGTGTGTGATTGATGACATGAAATATGTATGTTGTGCAATTTGGTGAAGAAATGTGTTGAATTATGTGAAATATGCTTGTAAGATTAAGATATGGAGATGATCTTAATTTCATATTTATGTTGAGATTGCACATGCATCATTTGTGTCAAGAGGCAGTGTTTGGTAATTCTGTAGGAATTATTGACTTGTCCCAAACTTGGATATGGGGGTTTTAAAGCTTAGAGAATGAACTTTTTTGGTGTTTATCTATCTCGGAGATATGGACCCGACAGGACTGGTAAGGATAACAGTCAGTACCACATGCATATTGCATTGAGTTGCATTGGAGTCACATGTGTTGATGTGAATGCTGAATTGGTGTGCAATATGTGATATTGGTGTGAATGTTACATTTGTGGTATTTGTGGTTTATTATCTTTGAATCTTGAATTATTGAGCAATGTTGTATATGAAATCATGTGAATTCTGTTGAAGTATGTTGAATACATGATTATGTAAAGTGTGATGAATTCAATGGATGTGTGTTTGTTATGCATTACTTATTATTATATATTTCTATAATAATATGAATTCTCACTCTTCTGTTGAAATGATGTTTTCTACGACATCGCTCATGTACCGAGGATAGTAGTAGTGCTCCTAGTGAGGATTAGTCAGAGGAGCTAGTTCTTTGTTTACCTTTATTTAGATAGTGAGTCATGCTCTGGTCATGTAACACGGGGAACATTTGGATTTATGTTATATTGTTATATTCGTGTTTGTTTTGAGAGATGTTTGTTATACTCTCTGGATATTTATGTTATATTCGAGAGTATGTGATGGTGTCCTTTAGTGCATAATATTTTATGATATGATTGTTAGTATGAGATTTTAATCATTAGTATTATTTTTGAAAAGAGAATTATTCCGTTGCGAGATGTATATTTGTTAGTGTATAGAACATGATTTTAAATGTGTTTTATAAGCATGACCAGTGTATTGTGTTGTTGTCGCGAAGTAAATGTGACACCCTCGTCTGATATGTATGCCAATTTACTCTGATTATGACATATTATTTGTGTGGTGTTTAAGGGTTGTTACAGACCACAATGAGGGGAGGCCGGGTGAAGACTAACAGTTCAATTTAAGTACAAGTTGGGGCGATTGTGGCAAGTTTTAGGCCTTTAGTATGCCTTGCCCCCATGTCATTGCGACATATTCATATACTCTTCAGGATGCTACCAACCATCTATCCACCATTTACAATGTGATAATCGTATTCAATGTGTACAATAATAGCTTCCCGATGGTAGCACGTAAGGATTATTGGCCTACATATCAAAGGAATATAATTTGGTACAATAATAATCTACGTAGGAAGAAAAAGGGTCGTCCCAACAACACGCACATTAATACAAATCTGGATATAGATGATAAAATGGTAAGATTGTGTAGTATATGTCGTCAGAGTAGACACAATCGTAAAAATTGTCCCAATGTTGGAGCAACCTCTGCATGATAATTTATTTTTTCTTTAGATTTTTCTAACCTTGGTATTTAATATATAGAATAACTTTTGGTTACAATAAAATTAACATAAACACCCCTAAAACATAAACATGTTCCAACAGCACACGAACATAAATACGCCTAAAACAACAACTCAAACAAAAAAAAAACACTTAACACCATAACATGTCTAAGATATTACAATAATCAAAATAATACCATCTTGTGCATACATCATAACTCTAACATAAGTGCCATCTTCAACTCGCACCCACATATGCTGCAAAATATTATTGTCATGTACAATTGAAATGTACGAAACAACTCTCTCCATACTTTTAATTATTTTCCATCATTAATCTCTCCATCTAACCGACTGTTCAAACTCCTTTCAAGATGCTTAAAACTTTGGATGTTCCAAAAAAGCATTTTCATTAGAGGCTTCGTTCTCGAATAAAATGCATGTCCATTTCTTTTAATAATTATGATAGACCTAGTGAAGATAAGAAAAGAAGAAATATGACAAGAGGTATGAAGTAAATGTTAGAAGACACCTCTATTTATAGTAAAAAAACATCAAACACATCGTTGCTAGTTAAATTGGCGCAACCTTTAGTATTGCATACATGCACTGATTGAATTGGCGCTAGCGCCTAATGCATGCATGCAGACACCAATTAGAATGTCTAGACCACTTGCATTTTCCAATTCAATTGACAACACCTCTTACTTTTACAATGCTAACACCAATTCAACTGGAAACAACTCAGCGTTCCAAGTTTTTTGTTTGAAACTGATTTACTTTGGGAAATAGTGGGTTACTTTAGGAAATAAATTGAAAAGGTTGGTTATTTGGATAAAAAACTCATTTGACTAATTAATAAAATATTCAAAAATTAGTTCAAATTGATATAAATATTTAGTTGATCAATGCATTGAGAAAAATTAATTCAAAATTGACACCAGCAAGGCTTGAACCTATGTTATGTTCATCAAATGAACCTTACTTATCCACTATAGTGCTTCATTCAATTGTTAAATGTTTTAAAACATCCTATGTACACATTTTATTTTATACTTCATAAGGACTATGACTTAAAAATTTGAGGCCCCAATTATTTGGAGGCCCTATGCAACGAGCCAGGTTGCACGACCCAAAATCCTGTCCTAATTGAAAATGATACAAAAGAAAATAAGAAATAATGCATTGTCTTAAAATACGTAAATTTATTGATCTAGTAGTAGTATTGATGGAGAATAAATAAATTTGAAAAAATTGTGATTTATAGTGATATATTAATTTTATATTTTTCATTTAAAATAAGGGTTAAATATATTTTTAGTCCCTGTAAATAGACCACTACTCAATTTTAGTCCTTATAAATATTTCCTTCGAACAATGGTCCTCTAAACATCTTCCTTTCATAAATTTGGTCCCTCGTGTTAGTTTCCACTAACGAGGGCTAACGTGGCATCACATGTGACATAACTTTTACAGCTTGGCACGTCTTGACTTTTCCAACATGGATTATAAAATAGATTAGTTTGATTAAGTTGGTAAACCAAACGTCGCAGATACTATTTCATTATCATTCTACCACTTGAGCCTTCACCATTTCAAACCCTACAAAGTCAAAAATGTCTTCTAGTTCTTATGCATTCTGACACGTGTTTTCCATTTGAAACACCATTTGAAACGTTGTTTGATTTCTTCTTTATTTGAAGCCGTTTATGAAGAAAAGGGAAAAACATTGATTTGTTGTTGCGGTGGTCCTATTCATTTTACTGAAAGCTTGTGGTGGTCCCATTAAGACATTTCAAAAGCACGTCTTGTGGTCTTGTTGTGGTCTTTCACTCTGAAGTTTAGGTTTGTTTACTTTTTTTATACTAAATTTTTTATTTTTATGTTGATTATTAGTTTAGGGTTTATGGATCCATCACTTAAACTTTTATGTAGTAATTGAGGTTTTGATTGTTTAATGTGTGCCAATTTTTGAGTTTTTTTGTGTAAACTGTATTTGGCTTAAGTTGTACAAATTTGATCCTGAGTGTAATGTATAGGACATGAGGTTATTTAAGGTTGTGTTCTATACCAAGGATTCTTTTGTAAAAGACTATAACTTAAGATGTAAGGTGGAGATGTTTATGCATATAGTGGTCAAGATCTGGATTATTGGTATTTTGAAGCACATGACTTAATTAAGGGGATTGACTCTGAGTTTGATGCTAGAGCTGCAAAAATATGGTGGAAACATGATGGTGGTAGCTTAAATAAAGATTTAAAATCCTTTAGGGATAATGGAGATGCATTTGAGTTATATGTGTTTATATTTGGAAATAATTGTGAAGTAGAAATATATACCGAGTCAAAACCACTTACATGAGAAGCCACATTTATGGATAATGTTAGAGAGAAAATAAAAGGAAAGAAGTGTGATAAAGAGGTTGTTAATTCTATTGAATAAAGTGATGAATCAATAAAGGGTCTATATTTTGATGATAGTGATGAGGAGAGGATGAATGTGTTTGATGAAGGTTTTAATGTAGGTATGAATGAAGACTAACTTAGAGCTACAATTGTTATTAATGGTGATTCCAAAAGTGAACCACTTAACAAATCCTTTATCAAACAAGAGATGAGTATGGAATATATAATCGAGGAAGACTATATATCTGATGAACTTGATAGTGAGGCAGATGATGAACATTGTGATAACATACCTAGTGAAAGATGTGGCTACTCATAGATGTGGAATGAAACGAAACATGTTTGCTTCACCTTGTAATCGAAGACACCATTGAAACGAGTTTGCTTCAAATGGTTGATGGAAACAAGTTGTAGAGAAACAAGTTTACGCAAGAGAAGAAGATAACTCCCTTAGGTTTGCGAGGAAGAAGAAGAAATTACCAAAATGTTTCAGATTTGTTCAAGAAATCAACATAAAACAAATATAAATAATATAATCCAATGTCACTTCCACGTGTCAATTTTTTTCCTCATGTGACACCCCACACCAGCTTCTGTTAGGAGAATTAACGGGAGGGACTAATATTTTGGACGAAAAAGATTAGGAGGATCATTGTTGTAAGGAAATTTCTTGATGTACTTAAATTGAATGTTGTGGTATTTTTGGGGACCCCTTGCATATTTAACCCTTAAAATAATAATAAAAAACAAGAAATTGCTAATGCACATTAAGAGGTTGAGAAACTCAAGTTCGAATCAAAATTATATGAGTTATTGTGAGTTGGGTTGGGTTGGGTAATAACCATAAATGAATAGATTCGGATAATTTATGAGTTGTTTTGGTTGGGTCTACAAGTTCAAGGATCGACCCGATCCATGAACACCTTGGTCTATTGTTTTAAAACCCGGAGACATAATTAATTTGATCAAAGTATCTGATAATTAAGTCACTGTTCAGACCGATGGATCATTGGTCGAACCACATGATTGTTGATCCAATATATAAAAATAAATAAAAATATTAGATAACATAAAAATTATGATTATAAAATCTAAACAAATCTTCTATAAAATTCAAATTAATTTTCAATATACACGATAGAATCAAACTAAAAAAATTAAAGAATTCAGGAATCAAATTTATATAAGATGATAATAAATTATCATTCTTATAAGTGGTAAGACAAAATTATTACTATTTAACTATCATTTCATATCAAAAACTCCCTAAAGTATGAGTCTTAATTCCAACAAAAATAAACTAATGATTTTTAAGTCTTAAGCAAATGATAAACGCAAAACGAAAAATGTAACATTAAAATTGAACAATAACCAGAATGCAATTGGAAGAAGTCAATTCATCAATAACAATGAAATTGAATAACAAAATCTAGTCCTACAATAAGGAAGAAAAATGATTTTGACTGCTGAAATTTGTGCAACTGTAGAGACTAACCCTCGAGTTGGGGATGACCATAATAGGCGACAAAATTCTCTCTCAAGAGATTCTGATTTCTCGACATGCTTTTAAAATTCACAAATTATTTATTTCGCGTTTAGACTTAATCTGATCAACCTTGAAGAGGAGAAAATACTCCTGTATAATTTCTTGCCCCAATTTATAGTCCGCTGAAATCTTGTTTGATTGGTGAATCAGATAGGTCACACCGATTTTTACCTGATCAATTATATATCTGATCTTTTGAATTTTTATGTCGCCCTACCTTCCTGCTCAAAGTCTAATCGATCCAACCGATCGATTTTGTTTGGATTTTAAAAGACTCCCTTGATCACACAAGTCAATCAACCAAAAGACAAGATCTCAAAATAAATGGTAAAATAAAATGCTTTTTTTTTAACAAAAATAAATAAATGGACATGCCGTTTCAAGTCATAAAATAATACATTCATAAATTCCAAATAACCACTATACCCAAAATAATAAATCATAATATGTAGAAATTAATCTTAAACACAATAAGTAGAGATAAGTGGTAGTCAATGATAGTCATCACCTTTCATTATTATAGAAATAGGTCATCCCACATTAATTTATGATTGAGCTTATATCAATTAAAACAAATAAATTATATAACTAGAAATCTAATTATTTAGACAACAAAAAAAGTAATCTAATTAGTTATATGAATTGTTAATGTAAACTATTCACATTATAAGTGTTACAATTGCATAAACTAGCATTGACCTTGACAATGACCCAATCACAATTCAAAACCTCAATAATGATGTTATTAACATTATCATGCACTCCAAAAAAATGAAAAAGACTCATCTTAGCCACAACAAAGACGGAAACTTTGAGAAATCCCATGTGTTCCACTCAACTATCTTGATAATATACAATGCATAACATGCAACAATGAGTCTACAAACAACAAAGAAAATTCAAACCATTCATTATTGATTTCTAAGACCAAATGCATGGTTGTTGCTAATTTGGTAACAACTCATTATTACAAGCATTATTTTTTGTACCTGTTGTTCTTGTTCATATATACCACACTTTTATGTCTCTTCTTTCCTCACTCTTTCTCTCTCTTAACAATCTTAACCCTCCTACTTTCTTTCACATGGCATTAGATTAGATTATAATAGATTAGATTGAAGTTTAGATCACTGTATTGGGATGTGTGTTGCTAGATTTGGTCTTTGATTCCATTGGTTCTCTCATTTTTTGTTTTTGCAAAACTTGATTGATTGATAGAATAATGGGTTGTTTTTATTATTACATATTCTGTGTTGTTTTGTTTCTATACATTGAAAACTATTTGGCTTCTTCAATTGAAGATCAAAAGAGAGATAAGATAAGTGGGTTACCAGGGCAACAAGGGAATGTTGGATTTGAGCAGTATTCAGGTTATGTGACTGTGAATGAACAGAATGGAAGAGCACTTTTTTACTGGTTGACTGAAGCTCCACTGAGCCGTGGACCAAATTCAAGGCCACTGGTTTTATGGCTTAATGGTGGTCCTGGTTGTTCTTCTATTGCTTATGGTGCTTCCGAGGAAATTGGCCCTTTTCATATTAAGTCTGATGGCAAATCACTTTCCTTGAATCCTTATGCTTGGAACAATTGTAAGTTGAATTGTCGGATTCAACCCTGGTCGTTTCGATTCGTTTTGTGTTTGAAAAAAATAATCCATTTCCCCCAATATTTATGTCTGATTGTAACTTTGAATGTTGCAGTGGCAAATATACTGTTTCTTGATTCTCCAGCTGGCGTTGGTTTTTCTTATTGTAATAAAACAACAGATCTGTACACATTTGGTGACAAGAAAACAGGTAGTTTAGTTTGTGACTATGAATCACCAATACAAACATCGACATCAACACATAGACACTAATAATTTGAGAAAATGCAACAATTGAATATAACTACATGTATAAGTGTCGTGTCGTGTCTGTGATGTATAAGTTTGTAATGATCTGAGATCTGGCTTTGTTTTGACTTTGCAGCTGAGGATGCATATATTTTTCTTGTTAATTGGTTTGAAAGATTTCCTCAGTATAAGCATAGAGATTTCTACATTGCTGGGGAAAGTTATGCAGGTGAATCTATGTTTGATAATTTATGCATTGGTTTTCTACTTCGCTGTGTTGTACAATGAAGAATTATTCAGTTTCTTACAAGTTATAGTATGATTTATCAGGTCATTATGTTCCTCAATTGTCTCAAATTGTTTACCAGAGAAATAAAGGAATCAATAATCCAGTTATCAATTTTAAGGGCTTTATGGTAAGATTCTTGATCTTTTATGTTAACATAGACACAACTAGGATCGCGTGTTTTGGTTCGAGAATAAATACTGTGTAAATGCTTATTACAATTCTATGACTGTTGCTACAGGTTGGAAATGGTGTTACCGATGATTATCATGATTATGTTGGAACATTTGAGTACTGGTGGACACATGGTTTGATTTCCGATTCCACGTATAAAATTCTAAGAATTGCATGTGACTTTGGATCATCTCAGCATCCATCAGTGCAATGTAGGCAGACTCTTAGACTCGCACTTGCTGAGCAAGGAAACATTGATCCATATAGCATTTATACACCGCCTTGTAACAATACGGCGTCATATAAACGCAACTTGAACGGTCGTTACGTAAGCCTCTATATGCTATCAACTCATTGAACTGGTTTATCTATTGCGAATGCATGCATTCAAATTGTGCTTAATTCATTTTGATCTTCTAAAACGAAACAGCCATGGATGTCAAGAGGGTATGATCCGTGTACTGAAAGGTATTCTGAGTTGTATTTCAATCGTCCAGATGTTCAGAAGGCACTTCATGCCAATGTAACAGGGATTCCATATACATGGAAAACATGCAGGTATGCTATTTATCATGTTCTATTGAGTTCTACGATTCTATCAAATTTCGAATTTAAAATGTCATGATTTTGTTTCTTGACAGTGATATTGTTGGTAATTATTGGACTGATTCGCCATTGTCTATGCTTCCTATATATCACGAACTTATCAATGCTAGTCTACGAATATGGGTATTCAGGTACGAACGTATATGTTTTTGATTCAAAGTTTAGACCAAATACATGTATCAAGTTAAATCAAAATCGTATACAAATGAAATTGTATTCTGTAATCTTTAACTCATATTTTGGCTGCAGTGGAGATACTGATTCTGTAGTTCCACTAAGCGCCACACGATATTCTATCGACGCATTGAAGCTTCCAACCATCGTCAGTTGGTATCCTTGGTATAACAGTGGCAAGGTTGGTGGATGGAGCCAAGTTTATAAAGGGCTCACATTTGTGACAGTAAGAGGCGCGGGACACGAGGTTCCTCTTCATAAGCCGCGCGAAGCGTTTATTCTTTTTAGATCATTCTTGGAGAACAAGTACATGCCATCACCAAGTTAAATAGATGCGTTTGTTCTTCTTCTACACTTCAAGTATAGAACCGAAAAAGTACATTACATTCGTAAGAATAACACTAATATTCATATATACAGAACAGCAGGCTGAGACAGAATAAGGAATGCATTCCTCATGAGTTCCATCTTGAATCTCTTCCTGGAAATTAAAGTTGATAAATGTACCAATAGCAATAGTTGCTCTTCTGTTTTTATTTGTTACTGAAACTGTGATTATTATTTTTATGAAAGTGTTATTCTTTATATAGTTCAATTGCTTTATATCTTTCTCTCCCGATTGACGAAAAGTTTGAAGCAAGCGCATCCGGATTGAAAACTCTGTAAGGCAAGATACTCTCCCGAACTAGGAGTTCGATGAACCTTTTTATTATTGCTTTAGTGATATGTCTTCAATTTCTATGTGATAAGAACACTAAATCTTTGTTTTTATTTTAGGCCATTTGTTTTCAATTTCCATGTAATAAGAAGATCACTCTTTTCTTTAGAATTGAGTTTTTAAGGAAGCTCACAAAAACTATTTTTTTCTCTATGGTGTAATTTCGAACGAAGTGTTATAAATAACAAGGCAACCAGAATGCAATCCTTTTTCCTAGTAATGCAAGTACCTAATATTAGTTAGTTGGTTATGATGCACACTCACTAAATATGATGATGACTTATCCTCTTGTATATATACCCTGTTCTTCTTTGATCAATGTAAGAGAGAATCATTGATCTCGCTCATTTATTCAAGCTCAAGTTTATGAGCTTCTTGAGTTTCTATTTCATAATATGGTTTCAGTCGCAACTACTCAATTGATTTCTATTATTCTTTGAGTTTATTTGCAAAATCTTCTTCGATCCAACACCATGCCACAACGAACCATCCCTGCTACAACTCATATCTCTAAAGGTGACACTGATTTAGTTTATTATGTTCACCCGAGCAAAGGTTCAAATTCTCTTAGTATTACACTTCAATTGAATGGTTCCAACTATTTTTCATGGTCACTCTCAATGCAACAAGCTCTTGGTGCCAAAAACACATTAGCTTTCATTGATGGTCCATTATCGTCCCTAATCTTGCTGATCTCAACAGAGGTGCATGGAATGATGTAAATATCTTGTTCATTCATGGTTTTTGAACTCTGTTAATGCACCAATAGCTCAAACAATTGTATTTTGGAAAATGCTATTGATGTATAGAATGATCTACAGGAAGATTTTGCTAAAGTTGATCGAATACGTGTCACAAATCTATGTGTTGAAATCAACAATCTCAAGCAAGGATCCAAGTCTGCTATTGATTATTTCACCAAAATTCATGGACTTTGGGAAGAACTCAATTCCTATAGACCTATTCCGAGTCATACATGTGATAAGTGCAAATTGTAGTTATTTTTGTATATACTTTTTGTTGCACTTATCGACTCTTTGTTGTTAATATCGACTGAATAATCCAATGTTGTGTATAAATTCGTTTAGTTTGTGTTTATTTGCGTTTGTGTGTACATAGTGTATCGATTGATAGTTTTGTATCTATTTTGTAGAAATTTATGTGTGTTTGGAGCATTGAGGAATAAATGGCCAATTGGAAGCTCCAAAGATGCAAGATTGAAGCAATAAAGTCATTGTTGTGCATCAGGAAAAGAAATAAAGAAGTGATGTTTGTCAAGCCTCGTCGGGCGAAGGGCTTGCGCGTCATACTCGTCGGGCGAAGCCTGGGCGAAGGGCTTGCACGTCATACTCGTCGGGCGAGAGGAAAAGAAGAAGTTTCCAGTGGCTACTGACTTGGGCTTGCCAGCAGCTCGTTGGGCGAGAAAACATTGTGTCACTAGGCGAAGCTTCCCTTCGCCGGGCGAGGATAGATATTTCTGACCAGTTGCGTACGTGGTGCAACCTGGGCCTTGTGTTTAGGAACCGTCGCCGAGCGAGGCCTTTATGTCGCCGGGCGACGCGTGCGAACCAGACTTTTGTATATATTTCATTTTCATTTCATTTGTTAGGTTATGATTTTGGGAATAGTTTTTGCTCTCAATTACATCAACCCTCATTTTTATCTAGATTTAGATTAGAAAACAACACTGAAGCTTGCATATGGATGATTCGGCGTGGATTTCTCTTCGATCGACGCTGACAAACCGGGAGATTTGTGGTTCATTTCTCTTCTTCTATGTGTATTCTTTATATGTTGAGTTTGTATATGTACTTACTTTGATCTTATGTATATTTGTCGTCCATGGCGTTATACAAAACTTACTTTACAAATCTTTGTCGATTGTTGTCCTGGATTTTTGCTCTGTGCTAGGTGTTTGAATTGCTATAGACATATTCTGCTTGAACTCTTATTTAAGATGGTTGTCTAATAGTGTCTGGATTTTAGAGATAAATTTAGTGTTATTATTCACTTGGGTGTCTGTGATTAAAGCCTTTGTGTTGGTTGTGTTTACTGAGAGATTGTTAATGCGAGTAGCACTGTTGACTTATGTGTTGTTAAGGTTGGTTGAGAGATAGCCGATGATATGACATAGGGGGTGTAGTGTTTGACACGTGATGACATTGACGAGTCTTGTAGGTTGAGTATAACTGGTCGATAGGTTTAAGTTTGTGAGGTGTGGATTATATGCATGCTTGATAAGTTGTTCCTTGAAAGAATGAATTTATTTCCTGTTAATAACTTTAAATTCCCGCATTCACTTCCAACCCATATTTACCACAAACTCGTTAACGAATGATTTGTCGAACGACAATTCAATAATCAATCTCTATGGTCACGATACGATATAACCTAAATATCACCCGATAAAATAATACTTTACTTTTTGCTTGACACTATACCGCTGCAACAACATGCAATCATCAATGCAGATGTGAAGTAATGAGTTCTGCATGCGATTTCCGTTTTGAAGATCAGATAATTCAATTATTGACAGGTTTAATGGAAATTCTTTAGTAGTTAAAACTCAAGTTTTTCTAATGGAGCATTTGCCTTCAATGAATAAGATCTATTATATGTTTATTCAATAAGAAAGTAATAATGTATTTTTACTTCCTAAAACTGATAATAATGTTGTTCTTGAAGAGCCAACTGCACTCATCAATGCTTATGAGTCAAGGAAACTGCATGATCGTGGTAGATCATTTTCATCATTTGATGGATCTAACAACGATAAGAAAGATAATAGAGTATGCTCCTATTGTAATATATCAGGTCATACCATATATATTTGTTACAGAAAACATGTTTTTCAACTTAATTTTGGTTAAAAAAACAATTATCTGCTAATGCATCTAATGGTGTTAATGGTGATGCATAACAACAGATTGACAATAAAGAAGAAAGTTCATCAGGTAATCAAGTTGGTATAACTTAAGAGAAATACACTCAATTGATTAATTTTTTACAATAAACAAATTTGATGTCTCATGCACATGTCTGTAATCCTACTCCTAGTTCAAATTACATTTCCACATCTTCCACTCAATTTAATAATTTAATCATCAATCAGACAAGATCTCAATCAAACAAGTGTGTCAACTATCTTATGTTCAATTAACACCAAATTTTATTTTTGGATCATAGATTTAGATGTAAGCTCCTGCTTTCATGGGATTAGTTCATATTACAAGATTAGGTTTGTCAATGTATGTCTTCATGATGATTCTATTGTTGTACCTAAATATGCTGGCACCGTTAATTTTTAACCTCATCTCTCTTTAATAAATGTACTATATATTCTTGATTTCTCTTTAAATCTCATATCATTATCTAAGTTGTGTTGATATGTTAATTGTGTTTTTTTCAATTTTCTTATAACAAATGTCTCTTGCAGGATGTGAAATCACATGAGATGACTGGTTTGACTAGTCAAATTAAATGTGTTTTTTAGTTCTAGCAAGTCTTTGGATTGAAATCAAAAATTTGTAAGAATTTTTATTTATGGTGTATTAATTCGTTCGTATAGTTAGGGAGCCCTAACTTTGTATTTTGGGCGAGTATCCCTTATACTCTTTTGATGACATATTCTCTCCATTGTCTATAAAAGAAAAGGATCATACAAACTTGTGATTGACGATGGTCCTCAAATTAATGATACACCAAACTATTAGCTAGATCCAATAACATTTCCATTTACAAGCATAGTTTATTTACTACTTCTGTCAATAATGATAAAATAATACCTATCCAATCCGTAAAGCATTTTAGATTATGTCACTTGTCTCATTAAAAACTTTTCAAAAAGTTTCAATTGTATCCCTAAATTGTGAATGATAATAAAGCTATTTGTGACATTTGTCATTTTTTCAGGCTCAAAAGGCTTTTATATGATTCTAGTTTTTCTAAAGACATTCATGTTGATTGAGAATATAAGTAAGAAAGAGGTCTAGAATGGGGTTGAATAGACCAATCCTTTTCTTAAAACAATTTAAAAACTTTCAATATAAAAAACAGAGTTTGGTGAGCGGAAGCTAAAGCAACAAAGAATGGAAGCATAAAATCTCATCACTATGAATTCTAACCAATGTATTTTAATGTTATCAGTAAGAGAATGATCAAACAATGAATTAAGTCAACTAGGAAAGTTTAAGTTGCTTAATCTAAGCAAATATCATCTCAGCATAGACATATTGTTTAACGCAATCAAATTAAGCATAACTCGATAGGTTTCATGCAACACATACCTATGTTTATAGAATAAATCACTACAAGCATGATCTAACCTAAATGACATACAAGTTATGCTATGATTTAACTACTACATGATGAATAACGAAAAATAAATAGAAACAGGGAGGAAGAGAGTACACATAGATATATAGTGGTTCGACAACCAACCTCGCTATGCCTACTCCACTCTTCAATAATTTGAAACCATTGATAAAATAACTATTTCTTCCAATATCTTGAAGAGTTAATATACAAGTATTATGATACAACGAATTATCATCAATATGAATGCTAATAGTCGTCATAATGCATTAACTTACACATGAACCCAATCACAATTCCCTTCCATTGATGAAAATACTCAACATCTACACACAAGATCCTCAATGATCTTGATCCAATAATCTTGCTATCTACAATAACCTGCTGTGAGCTTCCTTTCTACAGTATTCTTCCCTCAAATCTAACAAAAATTATCTAAGTGATTATCATTAGCCTTGATTAATTGGATAACTCCCAACCTTTTTATGCGACAACCTTCACATGGTTTCACCAAAGTCTTCAATGGAGTATAAAGACACTTTTATCTATTTATGAACAACATACAACCTAAATCCATAACAAGAAACGAGTTTTCCGCCTGATACACAAAAACATGACTTCAAAGAAAAACATTAGAATCCCTAATGTACCTTTGAGCTTACCTCTCTTACTCAATATTTAGAGTTAAAGGTACATAACAATGATTCTTGACAAAGGTTTAAGATAATGAATAATATTTAATAATGTCACAGACAAACACACACACACACACACACACACACACACCTCTAAAACTCACAGGATTTGCATTCTAGGAGATTAATCACAAGGTGTCAATAAGGAGTTAGGTGTTAGTGAATGAAGAACCATATAGATTCTCTCAAGGTTCTTGGTAAAAATGGGTTTCTATGTTCTTAGATAACTGTTCTAAGATTGACCAATTCTATCACAAGATTGGTCAATCCCCTTACTTTCTCTGGAGTTCACGTCCTTTAACAAGAACACAACAACAATGATTTAAAAGATGTTTTTTATCACTTTTTTTAGTTTTTCTCTCATGGGTCACATTGACAAAAAGGAGAAAGATGAATAATGGTGCAAGAGAGTTTCACACTCTAGGAGTGCTCTCTTGGAAAAATCTAAGACAAAGGGTTTTAATATTAAATCATAAGTTAATGATTGGAATCAAAGAAAAAATCAACTTGAATCAATGGTTGGAAAGAAGGAAAAAAGGCCATGATTCGAGTCATGTATACCTCATGATTTAACTCAAAGAAGTTGTGATTCAAATCACACTTAACTTTGATTCCAATTAAATGAGGCATAGTCAAATATAACTTTTCATGAGGTTTCATGATTCAAGTCATGTATACCTCGTGATTAGACTTAAAGAGGTTGTGAATCGACTCACACTTAACTTTGATTCAAATCAAATGAGTCAGAGGAAAATCCCACCTTTCATGAGGCTTCATGATTCAAGTCACACATATGTGTGATTCAAATCATACATCTCTACAACCTTGATTCAAGTGTTATAACTTGTGATTCAAGTAATACTCATTATTTTGATACAAAACCAATTTCTAGACTAAAAAGAGACACAAACATGGATACAACAACTAGGTCAATTAGTCAAGAGGTTTCTTAAAAGTACAATGACTTAAATAGCCGAAGCAAATGAATATAAATATAATATATTATTCCAAGTGAATTTTCAAAATCACACACAACGCCACACACCTTGTGAACCTCTAAAATCTTAACCATATCTTCAAAGAAATGTTAAATTCAATAAAAGAATCTCCTCAACAATAATTTTTTTTCCAAAGATGAGACTCAGATGCATGCAAAAATGGAAAAGGAATGAATTAGAAGATGTAAAAAATTGTTTGCAAGTGTTCAAGAAAGATTCAAAACTCTTTTGAAAATATGAGAGAACAAGTGGTTTGTGAGTTTTCAAATCAATATTGGAAGTGTATGTTTTCTAACATTATGAAGGTTTTGAGAGAAAATGGTTTTTATAGATGATGGAGATCTACCACAAAAATGAGAGAAAATGGTGTATGATTCAAGTAAAAAGCAAGATTTATGTTTAAAATTAGAAAACCAAGTTATTTGAATCAAGAAGTAAAAATGATGAGAAACTCATTTGTGTGGTTCGTGTCACGAGATCTATGATTTGAGTCAGACAATCTGCTGATTCGAATCATAGTTCGAGAAGCAACCATGAGGATTTCCATTCCAGTGTGATTTGAATAAGACAATTATGTGATTTGAGTCAGAATGATTTGATTCAAATTAGACCTTCTTTGGATTTGAATCAGGAAATCTGGAAATGCATCTCTGAGCTCACTGTGAGTCTGGATTGAGTCAGACTAACTGCATGATTCGAGTCACATAGGCAAAATCTCTTTTTCACTAATTTTCAAAAGATTGTTGATATTCTGCATTGATCATGACATGAATCATTCTTAAGCATAGTTCTTGACTCAAAAACTCAATAAATTGATTTCAATCATATTACTTACGCTATAATCAAACATTTTGACTTATACATGCTAAAATACGAATCTAAAGCTCGGTCTAAAAATGAGCAGTTAATGAGGAGGATTAATAATATAAAACTAAAACTAAAAGCTTAAAAAACAAGCAATAAAACCATAACTCTTAAGATATCAGAGACATGCAACTTCATTATGGACATGAAAGGTAGATGCATCACATAATGAGCCTAATATTTTAAATGAGTTTATGCCAGGAATTTTATCATACATGATTCGATGTAGATATTTATCTTTTAAAAATAGGAGTGGTCACTCTATTGATGATGAATGTGACAAACTGAATGGCATAAGACCAATAGATTTTTGGTAATTCGGACTTATATAAAAGGGCTCTCTTAATATTAAGTGATTGTTGATATTTTCTTTCAAATTGAAGAATTGAAGTTCATAAGACCTTATGTTATCTTCCCGCTTCTAAACTCATTCTTGCAGAAGCCTCTGAAGTGCAGAAGGAAAGAATATAACGGTAACATGGTACAATAGTACACAATATGAAAAATTCTTATTCCACTACCTCTCCACTAGCTTGAATTGAGGAAGAGAAAAGGACGTAGCAGTACTATTTATAAAGACTCTTTTTCAAATAGCAAACGACTATATTTTGCTTGGATATATAAGAAAAGAATCGTAAGTTTAAAGTTGTTGGTTTTCAATGTTAAAAATGAAAGCTGTCATTATTGGAACACAACCAAAAAGCTATCAACCACTATAACAACAACAAAAACAACTATTGTTAATAATTACAATGAAATCATTGATTCACAATGTGCTTAGTTTCATATGCTGCACAAAACTTACTAAGTCGCAGAAGATAACAAAGATGATCATGAAAGCTCCAGTTACAAATCCACAATACAAATGTTGTGCTCTAAAGTGATCAAAGAAGAAAATAGAACAAGGGTTGATGTCTAGAATATTCTAATATGAATCAAGATGAAGAGGTTCTTCTCTTTACTATATCAAGATCAATAAAGCTTCCAGAAGCTTATGAAGAAGATGAATTCAATAATTCAAGTGCTTTGGGTTGTTGTTCGAGAAGAAGCTACTTGAAGAAAAGAAGACCACATATTAAAGCTACAATAAAACGTAATATATTTTAGTGTGTATTAGGTTCTTCTGATGTACTTAATTTTGTTTACATTCATCTTGTGTAGAAGCATATTATTGTAAACAAATGTAAATCAAACAGTTGTTTGATGGTTCCTTGAGAGACTCGGTTGAGTCAGGATTCTTATGAAGACTTTGGTTGCGGTCATTGTAGATGAAATCCTGGTAGTGGATTCTATTGGGTCAATGGTAGTCATATCTCAAAGGGGACTGAGTGAAGGTCAGTCTTGTGAGATCATTGATGGATATTATTGGAAAGAAATCTCGGTAGGAGATTTTGAAGGATTGGACCAATAAACGCTATATATAGTCTGGATCACTAAACGTGTCATTTGATGTTAGTCACTGGAGGTTGCTCGTGCGATTGTAATTAGATTGGTTATAGTGGATTAAGTCCTTGAGTTCAAGGTGAAATCACCTTGGTAGAGTGGACTGGACTAGCTTGGGGGTTTCTCAAGTGAACCAGGATATATCACGTGTTCTTTACTTCTACTTATGCTTTAGAGTTTATGTTTTCTTAACTTAATTAGAAGCATTGCTTAGAAGTAACACTCAGAAGCATTATTCACCGAATAATGCTTAGAAGTGAAAGTTATTCAAGAAAGGAAAACTCAATTCAAACCCCCCCCCCCTTTCCTGCGTTTTCTTCACACCTTCAAAAACTTGTATTCAAATGGTTGTTTGATTTTTCCTTAAGGGGCCGGGTAGGTCTGTATCCTTAAGAAGTCTAGGACTTGTTTGTCTTAGAGGTTGTTAGTCACTTGCGGGTAGCTGTTGTAGAATTTTCCTTAAGGGACTGGGTAGGTTTGTATCCTTAAGAAGTATAGAACTTATGTGTCTTAGAGGTTGTTAGTCACTTGTGGGTAGCTTGTGCAAATTATAGCCAGTTTGGTTATAGTAAATTAAATCCTCAATTAAGTGAGGCAAAATCACTTTGGCGGGTGGACTAGACTAGCATAATAATTTTCAAGTGAACTAGTATAAACATACCTTGTTCTTTACTTCTTGTTCTTACTTATTGTTATTATCAATAGTGAAGGAAAAGGTATTTTAAATTAAAGGGGAATAATATTTTTATAGAAAAGTTTTTTTATTTAAAACCCAATTCACCCCCCCCCCCCCCCTTCTTGTGCACACCTTCAGTAAAGCGGCAAGCAAAAGTAAGTATTTTTAAAGGTTATATTGTATCGTCTCCACATGGATTAGGGATATTGAATTGTCGTTCAATAATTTCTCGTGTTTATGAGTTTGGGTTAAAATGGGTTAAAAGTGTAAGGTGTGTAAAGTTATTAACAGAAAATAAATATATTATTCAAGAAAGTGAGAACTCTCGGGATTGAATTTCATATACCGGTCAATTACTTAAACTTGCTATCCAATTGCACTTAACATAAATTACTCGTCGATATCATCACGTATCTCTCACACTGAGGTTATCTCTAACGCAAAGTGAGATATTAACCATATTGCTCTGTACTGACGATCTCTCAGTGCAACACAAAACAACACGGAGACATTAAGAGTCGATACTTAAGTGATTATTAAGACTAAATTTATCTCTAGAGTTTAGAACCTAATAGATATTCATCCTAAGTCCGGATTTAAACCGTATATGTATATAGCAACTCAAACTCAAACACTTAGCAAGCTAAAAAGGATAAACATCAATAAAGATTTATAAAGAAAGCTTCATACAACACCATGAGTAATAAATATACATACAAGACAAAATATATTTACAAAAAAAACCCCAACAAATGGAAAATACATAAAGAAGAGAAAAGATAAACCAAAATCTCTCGGATTGTCAACACTGATTGAAGCAAATCCACCTCCTAAACATCAAAATGCATGATTCGTTGTTGTTTTTGAGCTAAACTCTACAAAGAATGTTTGGTGATGGAGTGGGAGAAAAAAACACCCATCCACTTCCTAAAAAATGTGTTTTTTGACCTAAATATGAGTTTCAGCCCAGCCCACACCGCCTAACGATGAAATTGTACCGCCCGGTGCTCAAAACAACACTTTTAGTGCATTTTTACGTTATCTGAGCGCCTCTGCACCGCCCGGCGCTCTCGGGGCGCTGCTTGACAGTAAGTTGAAAAAACCAGCACTGCTTCCAGCATAACTTGAGAATCGTAACTCCAACTTGCGCACGGTCAGAAGCATTGAAAAGCTTATTCAATAATCTATCTAACAATGACTAAATATCAATGTTTGAATACCTACAAAAATGATATAAAAACAATTAGACTCAGTGATATTTACATGATAACGCAATATATACACTATAACGTAAATCATACCGAATATATACTAAAATTGAGGTTTATTGACGAAAAGCAAACGAATTGAGCCGATATACGTAAATGTATCTCCAAACATTAAGAACAATTGTGACTTTTTACATTGTTAGAAAAAACCCTCTAAGGATGGAAAAAATGATCCCCTAAATTTTTTTTTCATGTACGGTCTTCTTTGCCAAATTATTAATCTACTACAACTTTAAAAAAAATGGTACATTTAAAAATTGTGATTATATAGAAAAATATAAATATATTTAGCTGAGTTAAAGTTTTGATTCATTCATTTTAGTTCATTCAATATCAATCTCCATTTTATTTTCAAACTTCAATTTATACTTACAAGCGATTATGTGTCATTTAAAAAAATACCTAACACAAGAAAGATGACGTGTACAATGTCAATTGATTATTTCTTTTTTATCATATCATTTAAATTATTTATTAAACCTAAAATTATTTAAAATAACAATTTCACAATTATCATTTGACAACCAACATTGATATTTCTTGTGGAAATTATTGAATCAAAACTCTAGTGTCGAAATATTGACAGAAATTTTTATTGGTTTGATAAGGTTCGAGTATGCAGTTGAAGTCTGTTCACATGTTGTAGTTGAAATATTAGGTTTATTAGCATGTCGAATTGAGTCTGTTTGTTATGCCCAATTGTTTAAGTTAGCTTATTTCTAAGTTAGTTTGTAATTGGTATGTGTGTAATTAAAAGCCTATTAGTTTAGTGTATTAATTTTCTTATAAATAGAATACTAGTCTCTTATCATTGCAACACTGCAAATCTTAATTATGGTGAGAGGGGTTGTTTGGTAATCTGTAACACTTGTAATCTTATTTGGAAGAGAAAGTAAAGAGTAATAGTTAATAATCAATTTCTTGTGTTCTTTTTTATTCACGTTTTTCCTTACCCTTGGTAATCAAGAATTCGTTTATACTATATTCTTGGTATTGTTTTTCACAACAAATTAGTGCGGTGAGCGTGTAGAAGATGCCTTCAACAAATATGAGATTGAAAAGTTCACCGAAGTGAACAATTTCGGTCTGTGGCGCTTGAAGATGAAAGTCCTACTAGTTCAGCAAAATTGTTTAGAAGCATTGAAGGGAGTCACAACCATGAACGCTACGTTGAAGGATAAAGAAAAAACAACTTTGGTAGAGAAAGCCCACGCCACCATCTTATTGAGCCTTGGTGATAAGATTCTTCGACATGTTTCGAAGGAGACGACGACGTCGAGTCTTTGGGAGAAACTCGAAAGTTTATACATCACCCAATCGTTGGTCAATCACCTCTACCTGAAGCAACCTCTGTATTCATTTAAGATGAGTGAAGCCCAAGTCATGTTAGAGTAGTTGGATATGTTTAACAAACTAGTTCTTGATCTTTAAAATATCAATGTTAAAATCGAGGATGAAGATCAAGGGGTTGTGTGATTTATCCATAACACATGCTCACTTCAAAGAAACTCTCTTGTATGGAAGAGATTCGTTGACCTTTGAAGAGGTTCAATCAGTCTTGTATTCTAAGGATTTGAACAAACGAAATGAGCGAAAGCCATTATCGACTGGTGAAGGTCTGTCAGTTAAAGCGAAATTCACAAAGAGAGATGACAAGTTCGACAAGAAAAGGGGTAAAAGTCAACATAAATCTTATAGTGGTGATACATCTAGTATTCGATGTTATCATTGTAAGAATGAGGTTCATACAAGCAATGTATGACCTGAACACCTGAAAGATCATGTAGGTTAGGATAATGGAAACACAACCATTGTTCAAGATGATTTCGACTCATCTGATGTTCTTATGGTTTCAAGCGGCGACTCAAGTAAAGAATGGATTATGGATTCATATTGCACTTGGCACATGACTCCAAACAAATACTTGTTCGAGGAACTATGTGATAAAGATGGTGGATCTATATTGTTGGGGAACAATAAAGCTTACAAGATTGCAAGTGTTGGATCTGTTAGATCAAGCTCCATGATGAGTCAATAAGGTTGTTGACTGAAGTCAGGTATGTACATGATTTGAAGAGAAATTTGATTTTTTTTCTTGGTGAATTCGACAAGAAAGGATGTGTTTTCCAATGAGAGAAATGTATCCTTAGAGTCATGAAAGGGTCGGAGGAAGTCTTAAGAGGCGTGAAGAAACAAGGCTTGCATACCCTTAAGAATGAAGTTGTAAGTGGTACTGCAGATGTTCACGAAACCTTTGTCGAAGACATAAATTTGGCACATGGGATTAGGCCATGTCGGTGAAAGGGGTCTGGTCGAATTAGGGAGATAAAATCTGCTTGGTGGAGACAAATTCGAAAAGTTGAAGTTTTGTGAACCTTGTGTAATTGGAAAATCTTGCAGAGTGAAGTTTAATAAAGGAAAACAAAGAACACATGGATCCCTTGATTACATTCATGCTGATCTTCGGGGGGTCTGCAAGGTGTCTATCACATTCATAAGCAAGGTATTTTCTATCCATAGTTGATGATTATTCCAAAAAGTTATGGGTATTCATCCAGAAGACTATGGATGAAACTTTTGAGAATTTCAAAAGTTGGAAGACTCTGCTAAAAAATCAGTCTGGCAGAAAGGTCAAGAGGTTGGGAACCGACAATGGCCTTGAATTTTGCAATGAGACGTTCGACATTTTTTGTGCAGCCTCTGGTATTGCAAGGCACATAACCACTGCAGGTACTCCCCAACAAAATGGTTTTCCTGAAAGGTTTAATCGAACCATTTTGGAAAGAGTTAGATGAATGTTGACTAGTGCTCGATTAAAGAAGGTATTTTGGGCAATGCCTGTTTCGACATCAACATATCTGATAAGAAGATGTCCTTCGATTGTGTTAGATATGAAGACACCTTAAGAAGTTTGGTCGGGACACCCACCAAATCTCGGTAAACTTAGAGTGTTTAGTTGTGTAGCCTATGCTCACATTAGGCAAGACAAGGTCAAACCTAGAGCTCTGAGATGCATGTTCGTGGGATACCCTGAAGGAGTCAAAGCTTATAGGCTATGGTGCCTAGAGCCAGGTCACATGAGGTGTATTACTACTCGAGATGTAATTTTCAATGAAACTGAGATGGATTTCAAAAAAATTGATGATGTTGGTCGAAGTGCAGAGATATCCGAAGAAGAGCTGGAACAGGAAGAGATTTGTGCTGGGGTGGAGCATGTCGATGCTGAACTCCGTATCCTAGATCAAGTTGAAGAAGAAGCACAAGATCCTAAAGATACTGGAAGTAGTTGAGGAAATTGTCGATTATTATCTGTTGACAAGAGATTGTCTAAAAAGAGTCATCAATCCACCTCGAAGACTTGGGTATGCAGATCTTATAACTTATACCTTAATCTCTACAAATGAGGTTCTAGATGAAGAACCTATAGACTATAAGGAAGTTATGAGGATTCGAAATAAGACTGAATAGATGAAGGCCTTGAATGATGAGATAAAATCTCTTCATGATAATCACACTTGGGAACTGATCAAGAAACCTGTTGGATCCAGGTTAGTCAGTTGTAAGTGAATTTTTAAAGTTAAAGAAGGAATCAAAGGAGTGACATCGAAGAGATACTATGCAAGATTGGTCGCAAGGGGTTTCACTAAAAAAAAGGTGTTGACTTCAATGATGTGTTTTCTCCCGTTGTAAAGCACATGTCCATTCAAATGTTAGTTGCCATGGCGACACTGTTTGGCCTAGAACTGGAATAAATGGATGTGAAGACTGCTTTCTTGTATGAAGATCTAGATGAAGCAATCCTGATGAAGCATCCTGAGTTGTATGTAGAAAAGGGAAAGAAGATTATGTGTGCTAGCTGAATAGATCTTTATATGGACTGAAACAATCTCCTTGACAGTGAATATGAGATTCGACAAATTCATGGCATACATAGGTTTCATTAGATGTCAGTTTCACTACTATGTTTACTTTAGATTTCGACCTTGAAATTTATTTGTTATTTTGTTGCTTTATGTGGATGATATTCTCATAGCAAGCAATAATGTCGAGGAGGTAATGAAGGTGAAGAATGAACTCAATAAGGAGTTCGACATGAAGGATCTGGGAGCTGCATCCGTGATTTTTGGGATTGACATCTGAAGAGATAGAAAGCAGTCGAAATTATGCTTATCTCAAGAGACATACATACGGAAGATTCTCGACAATTTTGGTATGTCGAATTCAAAGCCTGTAGTGACTCCGACAAACTCTCAATAAAAGATGAGTATAAACCAATGTCCCAGTGTTGAGGTCGAAAGAGCTTATATGAATAACATCTCATATGATAACATAGTAGGTTCTTTGATGTATGTTATGGTTTGTACTAGACCCGACATAGCATATGCAGTAAGTCTTGTAAGAAGGTACACGACGAATCCTGGAAAGATTCACTGACAAGCATTGAAATGAATTCTAAGGTACATAAATGAGTCTCTAAACAGATTCCTAATTTATGGTGGAGCCTGTGGTGAAGATAGTAAAGCAGTAATCAAAAGATATGTTGACTCTGATTATGCAGGTTGTATGGATTCCAGAAAATCTTGATATGTGTTCACTAAGTTTGGTACAATAATCAGTTGGAAAGCGATACTTCAAAAGATTGTTGTCTTATCAACCACTGAAGCGAAATATATCGCCCTCACTAAAGCTGTGAAAGAAGCAGTGGCCTTAAGGTTTTGCTAAGGAGATGGAACTTCAAGGCCGAGTTATCACTCTTAAATGTGATGGTCAAAATGCAATACACCCGTCGAAGAACTCAGCCTATCCTGAGCGAACTAAGCATGTCGATGTGAGGTTGTATTTTGTAGCGTAGAGAAATCCAAATGCTGAAGGTTTCGATAAATCACAATATTATTGATATGATCATAAAGACTTTGCCAAGTTGCAAGTTTTCCAATGTATACAGTTAATAAAGTTGCATGAAGAAAACTAGTTTGTTCTCTTGATGTTGTAGAGTTTGTTCAAAGGTGGAGATTTATGAAAACTATTGGATCGAAACTCTAGTGTCGAGATATCGACAGGAAAATTTTATTGGTTCGATAAGGTTCAAGCATGCAGTTGAAGTCTGCTCACATACTCTAATCGAAATGCTAGATTTATTAGCATGTCGAATTTGGCATGTTTGTTATGCTCAATTAAGTTAGTTTGTCCCCTACGTTAGCTCGTAATAGGCCTGTGTCTAAAAACCTATTAGTTTAGTGTGTTCGTTTTCTTATAAATAACATATTAGTCTCTCATCATTGCAACACTGCAAATCCTAATTAGGGTGAGAAACACTTGTAATCTTATTTAGAAGAGAAAGTAAAAAATATAAATTAATAATCAATTCATTGTGTTCTTCTTGTTTTTCGTTTTTTATTACCCTTTTTGATAATCAAGAATTCATTTATACTTTATTTTTTTCACAATATTTCTTTTGACAACTTGTATTCTTAAAACATATATTAAAAATATTAAAAAATAAAAATTTATTATTTAATGTAATATTTTTTTCCTAAAAAATTAAATGCACAATTGTTAAGGCGAAATTTTTATATTTGACATCCTAACTCGTAACTTTAAAACACAAATTACATTAATTTTTCACAGTAAACATGTTTTTCTTCTTTGTCATCTTTTTCTGTCAGTCAACACTTTTAACTTTTTTTTCTTTCTGTTTTTACTTTAATAAATGACTCAAATACACTTTTTAAGAATTTAATTAACGTTATTAACGGAGTAAAATAATTTTACAATATGATCTAATAAAAAATAAATATTTTGTCATATCATTAAAAATATTTAAAATAAAAAATAATTTAATTTAATATATAATTATTATTGACTGACGGTGTAAAACTATATTGCATTTTCAGTATATCAATCATTTTCTATTAAATCATTTTACTTCTTGAATAAATATTTTCTGTACATCAACCATTTTCTCTTAAATCATTTTACTTGAATAAATAACTTTTTTTATTTGAAATTCTTAAAGAATGCTTTTAAAGCACTTGTTAGTAAGACTTTTTTATTTTATTTTTTACTTTTTATCTTATTTCTTTCTCTATCTCAAAATCCTTTAATGAAAATTTACATGAAATTATTTTGGGGGAAATTTTAAAGTATCATGTATATATTTGCAAGGGTCTTATTATAACTTAAGTTATATCAAAAAGTAGAAATACTCGTCACAGTTGTGCACTCAATATTTCAAAATTATAAGATAATCATCCTATAATATTGATACTGTCATATATTCTATATTTTAGGTCCACCCATTATGTGCTATAAAAAGTCTACTCAGGCTTATTCTTGAATTTTCATGTAATAGAGTTGGACTCATTTTCAAAGTGTAAAACATAGTATTGAAAAAAAGAGTGTTTTTAGCACCTCTTCAACAACAAAAAAAGAAAGATGAATTCACTCATTAACTAATGTGTTACAAAACCAACACGAGGATGTGTGCTGCTACATTGTTTAGCCACGTGAACTTAAAAATATGGTTGCATCAAAACTAAAAACTAAAAGGCGCAATCAATGATTGCAGTGTGATGCAGGGAGAGATAGCAAGGTGTTCTTCAAGTCATGTCAGGTTGAGGTCAAACCATAAAACTCCTTAGTAATTAAATGATACAGGTAGGCCACAATACCTTCTTGTAGTACAAGGTAGATGTAGATGCCATTTTTCAGAGACAATACTCACGCCCTTCAAGGAAGAGCCTCAACGATAAATCATGCTACGGCCAATTCTAAGTTATCTATTACTGGGAAAGTGTTTACAATTACAATGGCCTAAACTATATGATTTTGTATTATTGATACTGTATGCATAATTGAAAAACAAACCAGCTTGATCATGTCTACAGGTTTTTCTTGAGACTGGATGTGGAAAAGGATGATCTCGGTTTTTGATTGGACTTTCTTGTTTTGTTGCCATCTGGATTGGAACTTCTAATAATGAAAAGAAAAGTCTCAACAAGCATGGCACCCACCAACCCAAGAATTCCTCCAGCAGCATTCTGAAAACACAGATAAGAAAGAGATTAGAACTCAATTAAACTGCTTGGTTATAACAATGTAAAGACGGGATGCTTAGCAATCTATATGGTATGCTTTAATTTGGACTATTTGGTGGTCTCGTAAGCAGAAGGTGTTCAACTCAGTTTCTTAGGATGTGGATAAATTGAAAGCTTGGAGTTGGCTTACTGCGGGACTATCAGCTTGTTTAGGTGTTTCTGAAAATTTCAGCATATAGTTTAATATGTTGGATAATATTTTTGTTCTTTGGTGTTTCCCGGGATAGTCTGTTTGGAGTTCGAGAGTTAGAAGGTTGACTCCCTCTCAGATTCGTTTGTAATTCTGTGGCCAAATTTAGCTTTTGTGAAACATTACTTTTTTAGCTTACAGAAAAATGTAACTGTAAAACAGATTTTAGACAATACCATGGCAGGACTGTGATCAAACAAAGCTCTAAATGCTGCAAATCCAACAAGATAGCCAGTAAACATAGTAACAATAACATGCAAACCTGGAAAAAATCAAGAAACAAAATCAAATAAAAAATTGAGAGGGGAAAAACATCTCTTACCTAGAAGGGGGAAAACTCCATATATATTTGTAATATGAATTCAGTTTATTTACTCAGTCATAATAAGAACTGCATTACATACTAGTATTTTGTGTCTATAAAAGGGACCTTATCCTTTCACAAAAGTGCATTACAATGTATTGCACACAAAACTTGATTGATATGCTAAATGCTGATTCATCATAGTAGATAGAGGTGAAGAAGAATTTACCAAATCCTAATTGATCCTTGTAAGAAGAGAAAGGTTCCTGAACATCTTCCTTTGGTGCAATATCCTTAACAAGCTCCTTATACGCTTTCCTCTCAGCTAAATCTTGCAACTTTTTCAGCCTCGCTTTCAATTCTTCACTCTTCATACCAAAGAATCAACATAAAACAAAATCTGAAAATTAATTTCCGTATATGAGAATTATGAAAAACTAAAAGGGGAATGAAATTAGGGTTTGACCTTTTCTCTGGGTTTAGGGCTTGAGAAGAGGAAGCCGGTACCGGATAAGAGTCGGGTCAATTCGGGTCTGGTGGATGGATCGGAGGCGATCCAAACAGCACGGAGTGGTTTGTACGGTATTTCGGAATGGAGGAGGAGATCGGATGAGGTTTGGCGGAGTTGAGAGGAGAGAGTGGGGTCGGTGGAGGCTCCGGTAAGGAAAACCCGAATGGAATTGGTGGTGGATAGGACCAATCCGACCCGGTTTGAGGTGTTTTCAGTAGACATTAGCGGTTTCTCTAAGAATCTTTATGTGATGATGATGAGAGTGAGACGCACCATACCGCTGAGCTTTTCTAATTTCTATAATATTCAACTCGTTTATCATTTTTTTTACAATATATTTATTAATACAATTTTATAAATGATGCAATTTTAAATAATAAAAAATTTCAACTCTTTTATTATTCTTGTCAACTTGCTCTTTTTCCTATTCTTCAAGTGGCAACCTCCTTGAATAATACACTACATTCACTAAAGCGTATTCATAATACATGCTACCATTCATACTAATTCTATGATAACATAGTGAAATCATACTTGCACATTCAAAACCATTCCATTTTTTTCTTCTTTTGTCATCTTATTGTTGATGTTTGCTAAAATATCGTCATCTTAAAGTTTAGATATTTTGTCCTTTTTGTAGTCCAATGTTCCATTAAACAGACTATAAATTATTCACGCACCATTGCAATGGGTTTGCCTCGTCGTCCAACAATGATACTGTTAAATATCTCAAACATGTTCCAAAATATCACACTTTGATTGGTAAGTGATTGTATCTGATTAGAATAGATCGTCAAGACCTGTGAATTGTGAGTTGAGCAGTAACTGAAAGTGAGCTGAGGGATACATGCAAGATACTCCGATGTTAAAGTAAGATTCAGAGCAGTGCGAGCAAGTATCATAGTGAGTATGAAATAATGAATATTTGACCCTCTCAAGAGAGATGGTATTTATAGCCTTCAACGTTGGGTCAAGGTCCCCATCGTTGGGCTGAGCAAGCAGGCCCAAAACGGAGACTGTCAGGTTCTACGTGCGTAATGGGGCCAGCACGTGGTCCCCAACCTGGATGAATTCTCCCAAATAGTCAGGAGGATATGGATGCGGTCTTTTCGGGACCAAGACGACTCTGTCATATCCAGGTGTGTGGTGAGTCAACCCTACGAGGAGGGTGTTCGCGACGCCTTTGTGTCGTCTTGGTCCCTCCCCGCCAACTACGGGGTCGTCCAAGGGGCTTGTCTTGGTCGACGATAGGAGTGGAAGATGTTTGTGAGGTCCTCCTGGCCGGCGAGGAACCTCCTCGTGATTCTTGGACTTATCCCCGTACGGTGAAGCCGAGTTTTCCCGACGGGTGAAGTTACTTCCCGACATAGTTGGGGGCGGGCTTGGTCAACGAACCTACTCGAGCAGCATAGTTGGATTGGGCCTAGTATGAAGTGGGGCTAAGTGCAGGCCCGATCTATAACAGGAGCCCCCAAGTCGTTGCTCCTGACGAAGGAGTTATGACTTAAGTCCAACTTCGGCTTATGGCGAGCATAACCTCACCATGGATCTTTTACTGCATCAAGGGAAATGGTCGTTAGGAGGCACGTGACCTCGAGAAGGGATTGAAATTAGTTTGATGGGGAACGCTCTGTTCTTCCTCGACTCGCGGGGAGAGGAAACCACGCAAGGTGTGGGTCATGGCGTGACCTTTGGGGTAGTAATGATGGCCTAGAGAGTAGGGGTTATTATTATCTGAGCTCATAGGTGGTGAGGAGAAAGGTGATTGATGGTCTACCCGACGCGATGCTTCGTATTCCACGCCAGCCCTATATATAGTGGCTTGGGGCCCATTTTCCATATTTTAACCTTCGCTCTCTCCATTTTCTCTGTTGCTTGTGCAGTTTCTCTGCTTTCCCACCGTCAACACCATTGTAAGACCGCCGCGGATTTTCCATCTACTTCTTGATCAAGTAAGTCTTTTCCACTTTGATACATTTATGCGTAACATTTGTGAATAGGCTTGTGATATTCATTTCTTCTCCGTGAAATTCATGAAAATACCCGTGACACCCATCTGTTCCCCGCGAAATTCATGAATTGTACGTGGGGAATTAATATGCTCCTCGGTGAATTCATGAATTTGTCCGGCAAACTCGTATGTTCCTCACAGTATTCATGAAGATGCTTGTGATATTTATCCCTTGCCCGAGTTATCCATGAAATATGTGTTTCGTTATTATCATCGTTGTGCGGTCTTACGAGCTTTATATAAGTTTCATGTGTTGATCGTGGGTCGTGTATGTTCCCCATTGCTCGAGTGATCGTCGACCTACTCTGGGCGCAACTATCCCCTTTCACCCGTGCTGCGACGGAAGGGTGGATGTGATTTTGCTGTCGAATTCACTGGTTTCCTCTACTTTACAGGTGAAATGGCCGATACTCCGAAATCGTCCAAGCATATAGACGTCGAAGAGACAAGTACAACCGAGAAAGGGATCTATTTAGTCAACACCGTCGATGACCCTAGGCTGTCTTGGGTCAGGCCAGAACCTAGAGGGATAGCTTTGGTCTATAGTTATAGCATAAGGGAAGCCTATACCGTCGTCGAGCATGGAGGAGATATGGAAGGTTTTCATTAGAACTTCACGATCCTGCGACCAACGCCCACATCCAAAATATGCACGGAGTTCGAGGAGGACCGCTTTCCTATGTATGAGGTCGTCTTCAAAGACTTGGGGCATTGTTTTCCCTTTAATGATTTCTAGATGGGCGTGCTTAACCATTTGAGCCTGGCACCCTCTCAATTACATCCTAATGCGATCGCCTTCCTCCGGGCTTTCAAAAACACTTGTCGATTCCTGAGGATCGAGGCGACCATTCCCCTGTTCTTCAGGGTTTTCCACCTCCAACGGCAATCTATGAGTGGGAAACATAGTTGGGTTTCCTTGAAACAGTCGAAGAGGCTGTTTAGGATGTACATGGATTTTGTTCGCGACTTCAAGGATAGATGGTACGTCGTGCAACATTCGTCTCAGGCGTCCGTGGATGCCGTGTTCGACTTGGTTCAAGTAGTGGATGAAGACAGGGAGGTATGCTATGACGAGAAGGGCAATCCAGTGATTGGGAAACTTTCGAAGTTCCCTATCCACTGGTACTCGGGCCACTACGAGTATAGTCATGGACATTACCACACCCCTGTCGGCAATATGAGTGTCGAGGATGAAGAGTCCTACGGTATCCTCAATCGATTCGTCGACGGGTTCTTTCCCTCGAGGTGAGTTATGAGGGAAGGACATGACATTCTTGACGAAGATGGAGAACTGACGTTCGAGGCGCGCCCGATTAACACCAAGGCACTCGTGGAATGTCGAACCTACGGGAAAGCCTTGAACCTTCTAGGTTTCTGCTCGCGTGATTTATTGCATTTTTACTTCTTGAGCTATTTGTTTATGTCCTTCTAACGAGACTAACCCGAGGATTTTTGTTTTCGCATGTAACATGGCGGAGCATCGTAAACGAATGCTGAAGCTGACCCAGAAAAAGAAAAATCATAAGAGGTTGGTGAAGCCGCACCAGCCCACCCACCTTGGTTCAGTCTCAGAGCCGGCCAGGGATGGTTCGAGTGGGTCATCGGGTGCCCGCGACGCTGCACAACAAGCGATTATTCTGAGCAAGAAGAGAAGTCGTCCAAAAGGTGGACTTGCAAGTGCAATCGAGGAGGGGGTGAGGGCCCGGGCCTTCAACCTTCCCTCTTATTTTATGGAAAAGGAATTCTTCGAGGGTTTCCCTCTGATTGTGTCCGATGCTGAATCTAACACTATCATACGCCTCGATGAGGAGGGTCGAAGGAAGCACCTGGCTTCCAGGATGGTTGGTTTGATGAGGGTCGCAGAGATGGTCGTTGTCCTTGTAGGTGAAGGAGCTGGCTCTTCTGAACTGGTGAGGGAATTAGAGTCGGAGAGGGCGACTCTTTAGTCGAAGACACAAAAGTTAAAAGGTGCCCTCGAGCGGAGCGAGGAGAAGTTTCAGGTGCAGGACAACGAGTTAACGAGGGAGAAGGAAAAAATTGCCAAAGCTTATGAGGAAAGGGATTCCATGTTGATCGAGAAGGAACGGTTGGAAAAGGAAGTCACCAATTTGAAGGCTGCAATGTTGCCCGTGGACGGATAATCTAAAGAAGTTGCTAACTTGCACTCCCGGACATAGCTAATTGCTCGGATCCAGATCCTCGAGTCGGATTGCATCGACGCTTTGACCGACGGCTTCGAGATTACACTGACCCAACTGTCTGTGCTGAATCCTGGGCTTAACACTGATGGTGCTGGGGTATTGTCCCAAGTCATTGAGGGTTGGGTTTTTCCCCCTCCTGATTCCCCCGAGGTCAAAGTGAGCACTCCTCGGAGTGATTAGTTTTTCTGATATTTTGGATGTTTGTATTCGGGGCCTGCGTGCATGTACTTATTGTAATATTCGGAAAATGTTAGTGTTGTACCCCAAAATTTTCCCTCCCTTTTCTTCAAAACATTTCTCACAAAAGATCTCAAATGCTCAAGGATTCTCAAAGAGTTGATCAGACAAGCTCATCTCCCAAGCACTGAGACCACAAATTAGGTTTTGATTTTCACAAGGAAAATTAGACTTCTAATGCCTCAAATTACTTTCATGGTTCATCATAGACCTCCAAGTATTCTCATGCCAAGTTTCAAGTCTTGCATCTCAAAATTGCCTAGTCAATTGCTCAGATGATTGAAAATCAGCTGTATTGGGTAAAAAGTCAACTATGATCAATATACAGTCAAACTTCAAGATTTTTGGCCAACATCAATACTTTGAAGTCATTTTCATAATTTGGTCAAGGGATGATCATAATTCCTCAAGGAAAGCACTCAAATCATCAAAGGAGCAAAATTGTCAAAATTAGGGTTTTGATTGAGAATGACTGATCATTGACTTTTGACCTAATACATGGCCTAATGACTTGAAGCAAGATCTTAAGGACTCAAACACAATATATTGACCTAATTGCATGATTCAAAACATCCTCAAAGATCAAGTGATTGATAGTTGAAATTTGGATCAACTTATGAAAAGTCAACTGACACACAAAAGTCAAACTTTGACTTTTTGGTCAACATTGAATTTCAAATATCAAGATCCATCAAGACATTCAAAAATCTAAAACTTGATCATCAATAATCAAGAAATTCAACAAAAGTCAACAAAAGTTAAGATTTCTAATACTTAGAAAAATTCTAAGTGTTTTTAACCTTGATAATTTCACTACTTCATGACCATTTTTCACCAAGATGTAAGATGATTCAAAGAAAACTTTCAACATGAAAGTTGTAGATCTTGATGAATTCTACAACTTTTTCATTTAGGGTTGATGTCCAAAAAATGCTTGGATTAGGAGATATAAGCTCATAAAGTCATGACATTTTTAACAAAACACTTAGTGAAATTTTTAACAAGTTTGATCAGATTTGTGTCCCAACTTCTTGGAAAATTTTCACCAAGTTCCAAGTTGATTTAGCCAAAGTGGTCAACATGAAGTTTGTAGAAAATGTTTCAAGCTTTCCAAAATGTCCAAGAACTTGAAGAGATCATTTTTAAGCTAGGAGATTCGAAGCGAAGAAGACGACATCACAAACATAAATTATAGGCCATTTTGATGATGAACACATAACCAAATCTCAAACCTATGCTGCATAATATTGATTTTTAGGTCTTCTAACTTGAAAATAAATCCATAATTTATTGTTTACACAATTTATTGAGGTATGATCCAAGTGATTAAGCCATTGTCCAAAGCAATTTTCCATTTTTGGCACAAAGTTACCACTTTCATTCTTGTAAAGTTGCTTTAATCACAAAGTCAACTTGTCTTGAGCCTATAACTTGTTGCTTCTACATACAGTTAACCTACAAGATTAGAAGAAACATGTTTAAAGTGTTTAACCACTCTAGATGGCATGGTAAAAGCATTGGAACCATGTTCTTCAATGTTGCTTCAGAATTAAGTAACCTAGCCATAACATGTGACTTGGTGAACCAAGCCATCTCAGCCTCTAAAACCTTCCCTCTATAAATAGAGGAAGTATTTGCAAGCCAAGACACGAGTTTATAAGCCCTCTAACCCCCTCAAACTCCCTGAAATCAGAATTGGCATTCAAATCCTCCATTGTTGCAAGTTCTGACCTTAAACTCCAAACACTTAATCCACTCGTGCATTTTCACTCTAAATCATTCACAAAGCTTATATAACTCATATAGAAGCTATCCAAACACTTGCTACACCACTGTAACACCATCTTCATCATCCTCCATTTCCAAAAACAGCAACTTGCAACTTGACTTCTCTGGAAGAATCCAGCCACTCTCAATCCAAAGTAAGCATTACAATAGATTCCTAGGAGTTCAGTGAAGCTATCCAGATCATCACAACACCTCCAGGAGTGCTCAAACTCCAAACATGATTTCCAATTTTGAGGTAAGTTTTCTCAACTTTGAACTTTTTATACAAGCATCATTAATGGTTACTTTGTGAATAAAAAATGTAGACATCATTGCCTTGAAGCTAACCATGCTTTTAGTTTTCATTTATGTAAATTGTACATGGAGAATTTTGAGTTTAAAGTTTTAGAAAAATTAGGTCTTAATTTGGTACCAATAGAAATTCATTCTCATCTTTTATTTATAACTTAAGTTATTTACATGGTTGAATTCATGGTGAAATTTGGAGCAAGTTTCATGTTTACACTTTTGAAAATTGTTGAGAAATGAGCAAGTTTGGAAATTCAAAAACAACGATGTTATTGTTTTGGAGGGAGGTAGGAGATGAAGTGCAATCAGGAATGAGTTTATTATAAATTTAGTGCAAGTTGTTTTACCATCGGATGTAACAACCACCCCAGTGGTAAAGAAGCGTACACTAAGTCATTTGTCTATAGGTACCTGAGTTCGAGCCTCAGTGGTACCCTTTTGTTTGTTTTATATTTTCTTATTTCAGATTCTATGCAAGCAAGCCCAAGGCGCACACGCTGCACCCCTCATCCACACCATCAGATCATCAACCCATCTTCATCCAACACTCATAATGGAGAGCCCACGGTGCATCCTCTCAAACCTGCGCACGCTGGATCCTTAGGCGCCTGGATCATTGTTCAGGGCTTGACTGAATTTCTTTCATACACCCATTTTTATTAAAACAACTAGGCCCATTTCTTTTTTTGTTCATTTCTGATTAAAACAAAAAAGGATCTTCTTGGGCCTAGACTTTTATTTTCAACCCCCATTTTCCTTTTACAACACCCAGACCCATTTTATTATTTTTATTTTATTAATTCTTCTTTCTAATTCTTTTTTTATTTTATTTTATCAGAAAATTTATAAAATAAAAAAAATAGTTTTAGGTTTTATTTAATTTAAACACTTTATTTTATTATGTTAATTAAAATATTTAGAACTAGATTTTGTCTTTTTTTTACACTATAAAATACCTTTTTTTTCAAAATTGTCATTAATATTCAAATTATTTTATAAACAAATTATTGGACTTCGGTTTTATTTTTTCTTCTTAATTTCAATTGACTTAGATTTTAGATTTTGTTTAAAATAATTAATTAATTTCTCTTATAATTAAAATTAATTAGTTTAGTTAGGTTAATTACCAAATCTTTTCTCTATCAAAAAATCACCAAACATAACTACTTTCCTCTACTTTACATTTTTTGTGCATTTTATTATTTCACATTATTAACTATTCATTGGTCTGTAATAAAATAATTAGGCTTTATTGCTTTTCTTCCCTATTCACAAACTTGTACCCCCTCATTCCCAAAGCGTTGTAATAGCGTAGGACATTTAAAATTCTACAATTTATCGATTTTCTTATTATTGTTAGTAATTAGGGTTTGCATGACAAGATTTAAAATCAAACATTAGAAAACCCTAATCTAAGACAAGTAATTGAATCAAACACACTTTGCGCACATGCACCTCTAGGGTAACCCGCACTTGTCGCCTCATATATAAAAAGTCATGTCCCTCGAACGTGGTATGTTTTAGCAAAGACTCTCAGTTAAAAGATCGTAGTCCCTCGATGATCCTTCGATGTTGCCTTCAGTAAGCGGTCTTAGTCCCTTACGACAATTGCTAAAACATATTACAAGTTTCCTTATATGACTGTACGATGATCCGCGCCTGTCCCTCACACCCAATGATATGGCTCCCTACTAACCAATGGTAAAGTAGCATTATCTAAAGGAGGAGGAAAAGAACATAGACTTTTTGAGTAGTTAGATTGATCGTAATTGCTTTCTCACAAACTAAAAACAAATCTTTGCATTTCACACTTTTAAAACAAACTATTTCCAAAACACTTTTTTTATACATTCTAAATGATATGAGAATCATTACAAAATCGTCTTATATTGGCACTTTTTAAACATCTTTCCAAACACTCCATTTTCAAAAAATATTTTCAAAACAAACATTTTATATACATTCTCAACGATACGAGAATCATTGCAAAATTTCCGCACCAAGGCATTTTCAAAATATTTCCAAAAAAACAAATATTTTGTATACATTCTCAACGATACGAGAATCATTACAAAATCACCATTTTCAAAACATCTTCAAAACATTTTCCAACTTACATAAAACACAAAGTATTTCAAAGTGAGATATCAAATAAGAGCCCATAGATAACTACTGATGAAAAGGGTGTTAACACCTTCCATTTTTATAACCTACCCCCCGAACTCAAGAAAATTCTCAAAAGATCTGTTCTGTTCTTTTCACCCTTTCCTTTTATTGGATAAAAGAAAAGTTGGTGACGACTCTTGCTATCAGCAACATTTGCGATCAAACGCAAAACACCAAGTCAGTTCTCCCACCGTATTACAGTCGGCCTCTATGGTCGACATTTATAAATGTTTCTAACTTTTTTATGCCTTTGTGTATTCGTTGATGTTCGCTAGCTATCAATTCAACTTTGTTTTTGACTTGTTTATTTTGTGAAAATTTGTGATTTTCATGAGTGGAGATTTATGCTCGACCATGGTTGTGGACGAAACATGTTGGGATATGTCGATGGGGATGGAATATGGATCTTCGGAACGAGCTCAAGATCGCGTTCGGGATCTTAAGCTCGTGGCGTGAACTGCCCATCGCGAGCCAGGTGTTCTGCCTGTTGGGTACTTTGACAACAGAGCTCGATTGAGGTGTCCCTGTCGGGCTAAGGCTCTATTCGAGAAATGAACATCAACATGCCGATGTTGATGTTTGGAGGCCATGTTCGTACCTTAACATGCCTACATGGTCGAGCTCGTCCCGTCATTAATTGGGGATGACTGGTCGACTGCTAATGCATGTAGTCGAATAAGGACTTAGTTATAATATTGTTTCAATTTCATAGCGTTCCATGGTTGTGGTAGTGGTTCTCCATTTAAATGTTTGAGTTAGTATGCCTCGGTGCCCGTAGCTCCATGGACGCGATACAGTCCTTCCTAGTTCGCAGCTAAATTCCCTTCGTGGTAATCTTTCTGATTTCTCCGCAGGACTAGACTTTCGAGCTGGAATTTGCGCTTTATGACTTTGTTGTCATGGCGAAGGGATATCTATTGTTTTAGTATGGCCTCACAAAGAGCTGCTCTTGAACGAATTTCCTTGACTAGATCGAGCTCTTTTCTCAAGGCCTCGTCGTTTAGTTCCTCGTCTAAAGGGGCCTCAGTTTGTCTGGATGGTTCCAAGATTTCTACATGGATGATAGCCTCGGTGCCATAGGTTATCCAGAGCAGGGTCTCACCCGTCTTCGAGTGGGGCGTCGTTCGATACGCCCATAGGAAGTTATGTAGTTCTTTGACCCAACCCCTTTTTACTTCATCCAACTTCTGCTTGAGTCCTCGTAGGATAACTCTATTTGCAGCCTCAGCCTGCCTATTAGTTTGGGGGTTTTCGACTGAGGTGAAGTGTTGCTTAGTGACGAGCTTGGCGACAAAGTTTTAGAAACCTTGGTCGGTGAACTGGGTCCCGTTATCAGTGATAAGCGCTTGTGGTATCCCAAATCGGGCAAGCACGTTTCGCTTGTAGAAATGAAGGATATTGTGTGAAGTGACTTTTTCTAGAGCTTCAACATCTATCCATTTTGTGAAATAGTCGACGGCCACGATTAGGAATTTGTTTTGATACGTCCCTTGCATGAAAGGTCCTAGGATGTCCATTCCCCACCAGGAAAACGGCCATGGGGAGGATAATGTGTTGAGCTCGTGCAAGGGCGTGAGGTACATGCTTGTGTGCCTATGACACTTGTTGCATTTCTTGACATGTTCCTTGGAGTCTTGTTCCATGGTCGTCCAGTAGTAGCCTGCTCGTAGCGCCTTTCGTGCTAGGGATCTTCCGCCCATGTGTTAGGCGTTGATTCCCTCGTGGATTTCCCGCAGTATCTTGGGGATTGCAAATTCTTCGACACATTTTAGGAGTGGGATGGAGAATTCTCGACGGTAAAGTTTGTGTTCGAGTACCACGTACAAACATGCTCGTCATTTGGTCGCGGCTGCCTCTCTTTGGTCCAGAGGAAGTCCCCCCTTTGTCAAAAAGTTGAACACCGGGGTCATCCAACATGAGTTGTCCCCGATGGCATTTACCTTGTGTTCCATATCGGGCTTTTCAATGCTCGGGCGAGAAAGGGATTCTTGGATGACGGATTTGTTCCCTCCTTTCTTCTTTGTGCTCGTGAGCTTTGAAAGTATGTCGGTCCACGTGTTTTGTTCGCTTGGAATGTACATGATCTCTTCTCGGTCAAACTTCTTATATGTTCTATGACCAGGTTTAAATATTCGATGAGGCTATTGTTCTTATCCTGGTATCCCCCTTGAACTTGAGATGAGACAAGTTGGGAGTCAGTGAAAATTTATATTTCTCGGGCACCCAAATCCTCGGCCAGTCTTAACCCTTCGAATAGGGCCTCAAATTTAGCCTGATTGCTCGATGTTGGAAAAGAAAGGGTGAGGGAGTGTTTGATCACGATGCCTTCCTCATTCTCAAGGAGGACCTATCCTCCACTCCCTATCGAGTTGGAAGCTCCGCCCACAAATATGGTCCACTTGTGCTTCTTCCCTATGGGGGATTATGAGCGGTCATCTCTGTGACGAAGTCGGCCAGTGCTTAGGCCTTGAGGGCCTTCCTGATCTCGTATTGGATGTCAAACTCTGAGATCTCTAAGGACCATTTTAGCATTCGACCTGCCATGTATGGTCGGCATAGGAGTTGTCTTACGTGTTGGTCTGTCCGCATGATGATTGTGTATGCTAGAAAGTAATGTCTAAACCTCCTCGCCGCATTGACGAGGGCCCAAGGACACCTTCTCAATCTATTGATACCTGATCTCGGTCCCTTGAAGATCTTTGCTCGTGAAATACATTGGCTTTTTCCCGTCTGGAGTCTCGCGAACGAGGGCCGCACTAAAGGCCTCGGAGGAGACGACCAGGTAAAGGAACAGGGTTTCCCCATCCTTTGGTCACAATAGCACGGGCGATTGTGAAAGGTTTTGCTTGAGATGGAGGAGGGATCTGTCATACGGTGGGAGAATTGACTTGGGTTTTTTACGTTTGATCGCAATTGTTGCGGATAACAAGAGTCGTCATCGACTTTTCTTTTATCCAATAAGGAAAGGGTGAAAAGAACATGAAAGACCTTTGATATTATTTCTTGAGTTCGGGGGGAAGATTATGAAAAGGGAAGGTGTTAGCACTCTTTTCATCATAAATTATCCATGGGCTCTTAGTTGCTTTCTAGATCACTTGCTTTGTTTGAAAATGTGCTTTTGTGGTGTGGGTTTGAAAATATTTTTGAAAACGTCTTTGTAATGATTCTCGTTTCTATAAGAATGCATACAAAGTATTGGTTTTTGAAAATAGTTCAAAGAGGTGTTTGTGGAATATTTTTTTGAAAGGTGTTTTAAAAAGTCTCTTTGTAATGATTCTCGTCTCTATAAGAATGCGTAAAAAGGGTTTTGACTTTTGAAAATGTTTCAATTGAAAGTGTTGGCGTGGAAAGATGTTTTTGTTATGAGCAAGCGAGCAACTATGAGCATCCTACCTACTCAAAAGGTCTATGTTATTTTCCTCCTCCTTTAGATGTTGCTATCTCACCATTGATTTGGTAAGAATCCTCATCATTGGATATGGAGGGACGGACGTGGGTCATTTGTATAGTCATAGAAGGCAACCTATGAGACGTTTTAGCAATTTCGTATAGGGACTAGATCGTTTACCGAAGGCAACATCGAGGGTCATCGAGGGACTACGATATTTTATTTAGGGTCTTTGCTAAAATGCCCATATTCGAGAGACATGACTATTTTCCGAGGCAACAAGTGGGATTACCCTAGAGGTGCATGTGTGCAAAGTGTGTTTGATTGCATGCATTTAGTCTTTGATTTATGGGTTGTCTACTTGTTGGTTTTATCTTGCCATATATCCTAATTACTAACATTTGTATAAAGCAATAAAAATACAGAAAAATAAATATCCTACACTATTACAACCATATTGAATAGCAAGAAAAATGTAAAGACAAAACAAAATAAAAGAAGGGAAGATAAGCTTTTCGATTCAGGCAGCAACACCCTTTGATTCTGCTTTCCTGGCTCCTTTCGATTTGGCCTGGAAGTCAGCATGTGCAGACAACTTTCGATTCATCCTTCTGGATGTTTCTTTCGATTGAGCCTGGAATCAGTATGAGGTACACTCTTTGCTGCCTCCTTCGATTGCAGGAATGCAAATCTCCTAAGTTGAGATTCGAAAGGCTTCAATGTTTAGCCAATCGAAGGATACATCGAACCTGTCTAAACTTGAAAATGAAACTAACAAGTGCAACTTTCAAAAACTACAAGCCATGGGTTAACACAAGATCATTGAGCACCAAAATCCAAAGTGTAACTAGTCAGGGTTGAGGTTTTCAACATTCATGCAGTGAGGATCGAAAGTTAAAACATGGTTAGCTTCCTAGATGGGATATCTACATTTTCCTTTTATTTATTTGTGCAAATGATATTTGAATGAACAAGTCCCAAGTGTGGAGGAAAACTTACCTCCTGAAGTGCTTGATCGAAGGAGCTACAGGTGACTTCCTTGGTGGTGAATGGAACTTCGCTGGAATCTTCCTGAAGCTAGTTAAGTTACTGCTTTGTTTGGGCAGTCAGTGAATCAAAGGAGGGTATGTGATAGTGGTGAGTGAATCAAAAGTTATTCTATAACAGGTTAGGGAGTGAATCCAAATACTATTATGTTGTAGTTGGGGAATAAGTTGAAGGTTTATTATCTGGCTGGTGGGGAGTGAATCAAAGGGTTCACTAATGTATGAAGGGGTCTGAAATTTTTTAGAGTTGGGAGGTTTGGGAGTATTTGAGAACGTTTGATAGTGTTTGAGAGTTTTGAGAAATTGATAATTTTTCTCACAACCATAGTTTTTCCACTATCAGACCTCTAAGATGTATGGTGGAGGCTCTTATTTATAGATTATTTTGGCTGATGTTTATGAGGGAAAACAAAAGAAATTTGAACAAATTGGGTATGTTGTTCTTGTAGTCTTCGAGGTGCCGTCTTTTATACCATTTTGGTGCAAGAATAAGGGCAGCATTGTAGGACTGCTTTGTAGGAGTTTTGGATTATTGTGGCTAGTAAAACAGGCTTGTACTTGGAAGCACATAGGACTTTGGCCAGCAAGTATCTTTGGATATTTCAACCTTTTGTTTTAACCACCTAGGTCCAACCTTCGACCAGATTCTTCTTCAGACAACACTATTCGATTTTCACCCAATATGTGTCTTTCTAATGGGCCCTTTTTATGCATACTTCGAAGGGGCAAAATGTATGCCCCTTGGATGGGCCACCAAAATATGTCATTCGATTGGGACATCCAGGTACGTCTGGAAATTCCTTCGAATGTGCCACCATAGTACGTATTTCGAATGGGACAACAATTATGTGTCATAGTGTAGAAATTGTGTGTTAAAGATTTTCAAAGGTGGAATCGAAGCAAGCTATTTCAAAGGGAGATATTGTCTATTCAAAAACTAGCATAAAAATGGCCAATGCATGAGGGAAGTTCTTGCCTTGTGACTTGAAACAAAGCAGGAAAGAAACCTTTATTTCCTGAATCAAAACAAACACTGTAAAGGGCCATTGCTTCAATCGAAGCTTACATGCAGAGGCCACTTGCTTCGGAGCACTAACATGAAGAGGAATTTTTGCCTTGTGAATTTGGAAAACCATGCAAAAACATTTGCTTCTGAGTAGAAGGAAAGCTATAGGAGGCCATTGCTTTGTGACTCCAATCAAACATGAAAGAGGCCTTTTCTCAAACGAAAGCTTGCATGAAGAACCAATGTCCACTCAAAACTTTCCCGCAAGAGGTCATATGGCCAAACGAAAGATGTAACCCAAACTTGCATTCGAAGGAAACCACAAACCCAAATGAAAGATGCATGCAGGAGGTCCCTGCTTTGTGAATCAAAGGAAAACTTTCAGAAGGCCATTTCCTTAAGAATTGAAGAAAGATTTTAGAAGGTCATTTTACTCTGAATCGAAGGGGAACCAGCATAAAGCCATTACTTTCTGAATCGGAGGATACCAACAGGAGGTCCTTCCCATTTGAATCGAAAGTGGATGTTTCAAAGGGAAACAAATGCCCAGTCGAAGCGTGTATAAAGTTAGGTGTTTCACTTGTGGATCGAAAGCCAATTGTTTCAATGGGTACTTTGCCAAGTCAGAGTTAGCATGAAGACATCCAATGCCTTGTGGGTGTTAATATGAACACTAGCCATAGTGAAGCTTCTGCCTTGTGTATGTTAACATGGTGGGAACTCCTTGTTCTGTGAATCGAAGCATGCAGGAAAGATGTTATTGCTCAATCGAAGGCTGCATGCAGATAGCTAACGCTTTGTGAATCAAAGCAAGCATGTTAGGGACCAATTCCCAATTGAAAGATGTAATCCAAGCTTGCATCAAAAGAGGCAAAAAAACCCAACCGAAGGATGTGAAATTGAAGCAGGAATTCTCTTCTTTGATTGGATGCTTGAAAGCCCACTTGTACTTATGCAAATTTGAACTTTTGAAAATCCTTGTAAGGAAATGCCTTGAGAAATGAGAGGGAAAATTTTGGGATACAACAACTGCCCCTGTTTAATCTTCTTAAACCTGAAGAGTTAGATTGGTGAGTCATGCCATTCGTGACTTAAAGGTAGAAGATGATTGAACACTAGAGTGTCCAGAAATTTGCACTCGATGATGTGGTGATTAATTGTGTAGGGAATGGGTTTAGAGATGCCATTTGGAGAGGTGATGGAGAGTTGTTGGAGATGGGCTTATAGCTTCCACCTAGAAGTGATTGTTTAACAAAAATTAGACTAAGTCTAAGCTTGACTTCAACTGCAAAAGAATCAGAATAAATCTTTGGTCGATTTAAACTGAACTAGAGGCAATGTCTACCGGAACGGAATCTGGATAAACCATTGATCGATTTAAACTGAACCAGCTGAGATCTGAAAAGTCTTTAATTGGAAAAGAATCAGAATAAATCTTTGATCGATTTAAACTGAACCAGAGGCAGTGTCTACCAGAACAGAATCACGATAAACCATTGATCGATTTAAATTGAACCAACAGAGGTCTAAATAATCTTTAATTGGAAAATAATTAGAATAAATCTTCTGAGCGATTTATTTGAACTAGAGAAAGTATATACTGGAACATAATCAAGATAAACCATTGATCGATTTAAACTAAACCAACAGAGGTCTGAATAATCTTTAACTGGAAAAGAATCAGAATAAATCTTCGGAGCGATTTATTTGAACCAAAGAAAGTGTATACTGGAACGGAATCAGGATAAACCATTGATCAATTTAAACTGAAACAACAGAGGTCTGAAAAGTCTTTAACTGGAAAAGAATCAGAATAAATCTTTGGTCGATTTAAATTGAACCAGAGGCAGTGTCTACCGAAACAGAATCAGGATAAAACATTGATCGATTTAAACTAAACCAGTAGAGGTCTGAAAAGTCTTTAACTGGAAAAGAATCAGAATAAATATTTGGTCGATTTAAACTGAACTAGAGGTAGTGTCTACCGGAACAGAATCAGGATAAACCATTGATCAATTTATACTGAACTAGCAGAGGTCTGAAAATTGTTTAACTGGAAAAGAATCAGAATAAATCTTTGGTTGATTTTAAACTGAACCAGAGGCAGTGTCTACCAAAACAGAATCAGGATAAACCATTGATCAATTTAAACTGAACCAACAGAGGTCTGAAAAGTCTTTAATTGGAAAAGAATCAGAATAAATCTTTGGAGCAATTTATTTGAACCAGAGAAAGTGTATACTGCAAAGGAATCTGGATAAACCATTGACCGGTTTAAACTGAACCAGCAGAGGTCTTGAATAAAGTGTTTGTCATGTAGATGGTCATCCCGTCCGATTTCGAGAATTGATCTATAATCAATTTGTCCACAGATAATTATCTTGTCTTGTGCTCACTAATTTTCCTGAAAAAGGTAATGAGTCAGCTGTGTGCAGTGTCATGATGCATGAGATGTATCGAGTAATGATGTTATCAAAATAAATGGTATTGCGATATATGTATTTGTGTTGTCGATGCTATGATGTATGAATGCAATGTATGGGCATATCAATGGTTCTGCTGCAGTGTTGCTGGACTGGGGAAAATAAATCCCTGACTGCTATTGGGGATGAGGAGTGTAAGTCTTCATATTTTTTTGAAGTTGAAGTGTTGATATATGGGTTTCCGTTATTTAGAGAAATGAACTCTGTTGAGGAAGGGAAATTCCATAAACTTGCTTAGGGATTTTGTGAAATCCTGCTAGGGAATCCTGAGAAACTTGGCAACTTCACTTGGGAATTTTGGAGCAGTAATTGGAAATTTTGCTCTGCCGGGGATATGAGAGTATCTGACATCATTAGGCTACATACTGAAGATATGGCAGTGACCTTGTAGCAGGATGTCCCTGCCTCTGTTCCTGCTAGAGAAAGTACCTGCGGGGATTTTATGGAATGGCCTTCAGACATTGTCCTATTTCTTAATGCCATTAGTAACTGTCTTTCTATTTTCTTTTCTTTTTTATGAGTATATTTGTAAGCAGTAATTACGTTCAAATGCATATGTTCAAAAATAATCACTGGATGTTTTTGCAAACAAAACAGGAAAATAAAAACAAATAGTTTTGCACTTTCAAAGGAATAGCTTTGTATTAACTTGAATAAGTGTTTTTGTACAAAGAGACGAACATCCTAGTAAGAGAGTGTCGTCGTAAGAATGAAAACTAATACAAAGAAAGACAGATATATGAAATAATCCCATGGGGTTCCCATTCTGCTATTGCCTTTATGTCTTTGATCGTCTTATCTCTTTGTTTCTTGTCCGAAGCTGATTGGATTGATTAGTGCCGTTTGAGTTTGGCAGTTGATACTGAAGGTTGGCTATAAGGTGATCCAACGGGACATGGTTATACACTTTAACTCCCTAACTTTTGCCTGGACCTCTCTTTCGAGTTTTCAGTCCACCGGGATACCCTTTTTTGCCCAAGCTGCCTTTTCAAGTTTTCGACTTGCCGGGTGTACACATTTTTTTCATGTATATCCCTAATCTTGCCCGAACCCTTTTGATTCGCCGGGATGCCCTTATTTTTGCCTAGGCCAATAAACCTAGAGGGTCTTTTTTATGCATAGTATCTTTTAACTATGTCCGTGTTTACAGGATGCGGAAGGTCATCACCGTCCATAGTGGTTAAGATCATGGCCCCACCAAAAAATATGTTCTTAATCACAAATGGTCCTTCATATGTAGGAGTCTATTTGCCCCTGGGATCACCTTGCGGCAGTATGATGCATTTGATTACTAAGTCACCAGCCTGATATACCTGACGCCTGACTTTTTGTCAAAAGCTTTAATCATATGTTTTTGTTACATCTGACCATGGAAGACAACCGTGAGCCTCTTCTCATCAATCATGTTCAACTAGTCAAGTCGAGTTTGAATCCATTCGTCTTCATTCAAACCTGCATCCTTCATGATTCTCAATGAAGGTATTTGGACTTCAATCGGTGGGACAGCTTCCGTACTATATACCAAAGAGAAATGAGTTATCTATGTTGATGTGTGCACCGTGGTACAATAACCGTGAAGAGAAAATGGTAACATCTCATGCCAGTCTTTATAGGTCACCGTCATCTTCTGTATGATTTTTTTCATGTTTTTATTAGCGGCTTCCACAACACCATTCATCTTCGGTCGGTAAGGAGAAGAGTTATGCTGCTGTATTTTGAATTACGCGCATAGTCTGGTGATCATAGTATTATTGAGATTGGTACCATTATCTGTAATGATTCTTTCCGGAATACCATACCGACAAATAAGATTATGCCTGATGAATCGGGCCACAACGTTCTTGGTAACATAAGCAAATGAAGTCGTCTCGACCCATTTTATGAAGTAATTGATGGCGACGAGGATGAAACGGTGTCAATTTGAAGTTGTATGTCTGATTTCCCCAATCATATTGATGCCCCACATTGCAAATGGCCAGAGAGCGGTCAAGATGTTTAGAGGAACCGGTGGCACATGTACTTTATCAGCATAGATCTGGCATTTGTGACAAGTTCGCGAATGCTGATAACAATCTGCTTCCATAGTGGACCAATAGTATCCTGCCCGTAGGATCTTTTTAGCCATCATGTGCCCACTAGAATGGGTGCCAAAGGTACCTTCGTATAAATTATCCATAATCTTTTCTGCCTCACTCTTGTCTATGCACCGAAGCAAAGTAGAGTCGTGGTTGTGCTTATAGAGGATTCCGTTACTGAGGAAGAACTTAGCAGATAACCTTCTTAGAAACTTCTTATCATTGACTGATGCTCCCTCAAGATATTCTTGGGCTTCGAGATATCTTTTAACTTCATGGAACAGAGGTTTGTCCACTACTTCTTCAATATCAATCTTGTGACAGTATGCTGGTTCGTCCATCCTCTCAATAGTGATATGAGGAGCCTCATTATCCCATTTGATTTTGAATATGGATGACATAGTAGCTAGCGCGTCCGCTAGTTGATTTTCCTCTCGTGGAAAATGCTCAAAGGTAATTTCTTCAAAATGTGGGATCAATGTCTACACATGCTCTTTGTATGGGATGAGATTAGGATGCTCCGCGTCCCATTCTCCTTTGATCTGAATGATTACTAAGGCCGAGTGTGGTATGGTGGGAGAACTGACTTGAAGGTTTTGTGTTTGATTGCAAATGTTGCGGTTAGCAAGAGTTGCCGCCGACTTTTCTTTTATCCAAAGGGAAAGGTGAAAAAGCACAGGAAAGACCTTTGAGATTATTTCTTGGGTTCGGGGGGGTAGATTATGAAAAGGGAAGGTATTAGCACCCTTTTCATCCATGGTTTTCCGTGGGCTCTTAGTTACTTGCTAGATCACTTTCTTTTGTTTGAAATTATGCTTAGTGTAGTTTTTGAAAGTATTTTGTAAAGAGGTCTTTGTTTAGGAAATCTTTGTAATGATTCCTGTTCGTAAGAATGTATGCAAAGATGTTGATTTTTTGAAAATATTTTCAAGTTTGTAAGATGTTTTAAAATGTGTAGGTGTTTGTTTTGAAAATAGCAAGGATGTTTTGTTTGAAATTGAGCAAGTAATTAGGAGCATTCTACCTACTCAAAAGTCTTTCTTGTACATTTCCTTTCCTTTGACATTGTTATCTTACCATTGATTTGGTAAGTAACCCTATCTTTGGATGTAAACGGGACGGGCGTGAGTCATCGTATAACCATAATTAGCAATGTTGCAAGGCATCTTAGCATTCTCTTTTAGGGACTAAGATCATTTGTAAGGCAACTTAGATAGCGTCATCGAGGGACTATGATCTTGTATTCGTTTGTTTTTGCTAAGATACCTCACATGCGTAATATGGCCATTTTGTAAGGCAACCAAGTGGATTTTATCCTAGGGGTGCAAGTGTATTGTTTTCATGCTTGTTTTTGTCTTGAATTAGGGTTTTTTATTTGATTGATTTTTATTCTTTCCATACAAATCCTAATTACTAGCATGTGAATATAAAGCATTTAAATTGCGGAAAATAAAAATACTAAGCTATTACATGATTTGTGGGAAGGGGTGTGTACAAAGTATAAATGGGGATTGCAGGAAATTAAACCCTAATTAAGTTATTACAACCATATTGAATTGAATAAATAAATGTACAAGATATGAAAAGGAATAATGTATAAAGTAATGAATAAAAAAAAGAATAGATTTTATTTGGTTTTGTCCTTGTTAAAGAAAGTTATTATTTTTAAAACTAATGACTTAAAAATGTTTTTTTTTAAAAAAAAAAACTAATTTTAATTTAGAAGAGAAAATACTTTTAAGTTTTATGAAGAAGATTTTAACACTAGACTAAATAGTATGAAAATTGATTAAATTAGGAAAAGTATAAATTCTATGTTTATTTTAAGAAAATAAAATAAGCCTAAATCTAATTAATTTAAAAAATTAAGTTTATAACAAAAATATTTTTTATGTTTTTTAGTCTAGAAAATAATATATATATATATATATATATATATATATATATATATATATATATATATATATATATATATATATATATATATATATATATATTATGAATAAAAATATATATTTTATCTCTTTTTTTGTCAATAAAATAAATATTAATATTAATAATAAAAATAATATAAAAAAAGAAAAATAAAATAAAAATAAAGTAAATAAAAAAGTCAGGGGGGGGGGGGGTTTCATTAGTAAACAAAAGAGTATTATGAGCAAAAATGAACTAAGCCCAATGAAGAGCCCAAATGCTGCAAAAAGAGAACAAAAAAGAGTCAGAAAAATGTGAAAATAACAAAATGGTCACGCTGGGGCTTGAACCCAGGACCATGAGGTGAACAGGCGCATGCTTTACCACTGGGGTGGCTATACATCCGTTAACTTATATGAAATGATAAATACATAACACAAAACGCGCCCTGACTGTACTTCATCTTCAACCTCCAACCAAAGGATCTGTAACTTGCTTATTTCTTAACCATTTGAAAAAATGTAAACATGAAAATTGCTCCATTTTGTCACACGAATCCAAACATATAAATATCATAAACTATAAATCAAGGATGAATGAGAACTTCTAAAAGTACCAAATTCTGACCTGAATATTTCAGAAAGTTCAAACTCAAAATTCTCCTAGCTCAATCAAAATAAATGAAATCTATGGACATGTACAGCTTCAGGGAAATGATGTCTACATTTTATCTTCACAAATGTAAGCCTAACAATGCCTAAGTAATGAGATAAAAGTTCAAGAAAAATACCTCAAAATTGGAAATCGTGAAATGGATTTGAGCTTGTTTCAGGCAGTACTGATGATCAGGTTAGCTTCCTTGGACCTCTAGGAAGCTAATGCAATGGCTGGCTTGAGCTGGGGGTGGCTGGAATGGTATGGAGAAGTCCAATTGTGATGCTATGTTTTTGGTTATAGAAGACAGGGTAAATGGTGTTACAGAAGTGAAACAAGTACATGGACGAGTTACCCTTGATGCAAGGAAGCTTTAGAAACTAAAAGGCCAAGAAACGCACTAGGGAAATGTGAGTTTGAGGTTCAAGGTCAAAAACTGTGCAACAATGGAGTTTTTGGGCAATTTCTGATTTGAGAGAGTTTTGGTGTATTTCAGGGTGCTCAAGCTCGTCCTCTAGCTCACAAATAGTGCCTCTATTTATAAGCAACAAGTTTGGAGACTTGTTGTTGATCAGAATTCAAAATCACAAGTTTATGCATAACATGTGATTTTTGAGAATTTCAAGTTCCCAAGCATTGTATACTTGCTAAGATAGAGTGGTTATGCTTTAAACAAGTTTGCTTCTTACTTTGTGGATGTAGTGTGATCAGAGGGAACAAGTTAGAGGCTCAAGAATTGACTTTACACAAAAGCTTGCTTTTCTAAAATGGAAGTGTTCACTTTGTGCCATTAATGGAAATGTGGATTAGATAAAGCTTAAACCACTTGGATTAAAGCTCAAAATTTTGTGTAATCCATTAATGATGGATAAATACATAAGTTAGGAGGCCTTCAAAGCAAGATTATGCAGCATAGGTTTGAAATTGGATTCTTGTTCATCACAAAATGCCTTGTAATTCAAGTGACAAAACACCAACTTCATCTCTTCGATTCTCCCTACTCAAGAATGGTCTCAAGGAGTTCTTAGACATTTTGGAAAGCTTGAAATGTGCTCTACAATCCATCTTTGAATTGCTTTTAAAGATTCATCTTAGAACTATATGAAAAAGTGCCATGAAGTTGAGTCAAAATCCTGACCAAATTTGGGCAAAATTTCACTAAGTGTTTAGTTTCATGACCCTATGTTCTTGAAATTGTAACTTGAGATCCAAGCATTTTTAGGAGAAGTTGTGTGAAGAAAAGTTGCATATTTTATGGATATATACAACTTTCATGTTGGAAGTTTCTCTTGAATCATCTTGCATCATGGTGAAAATTTGGCTCAAAGTTATGAAAAAAACATGAAATTTCCAACACTTAGAAAAATTTCTAAGTTTGAAAATTTTGACTTTTCAAAATGAAATCTTGACTTTTTGATTTCTTGATGAATAAGTTTCATATTTTGACATGTTTTGATGAATTATGATCTTTGGCACTTGAATTTGACCAAAAAAAGTCAAGGTTTGACTTTTCAGTATACAGTTGACTTTTGATCAGTTGATTGCAAAATTCATCTGTCAATCCAATGGACTTGTAATATTTTGAACCAAGTAATTAGGTAAAAATGGTGAAATTGGACTCTTGAGATCATGCCTTAAACCAATTGACCAATTGCTAGGTTAAAAATCAGAAATTGCCCCTTCTTAGTCAAAACCCTAATTTTGACCATTTTTCCCTTTTGAGGATTTGATCAAATTTCTTGAGGAATTGTGGTCCAAAATTGATCAAATGATACATATGAGTCTAAAGTGTTGATGTGGATAAAAAATTATGAAGCTTGACTGTGAATTGGCCATAGTTGACTTTTCCCCCAATACAGCTGATTTTTAAGTCCATTGTTCAATTGACTGATCAAAAGTGTGATCGAAGGCTTGAAACTTGAAATGAGTAATCTTGAGGGTCCATAATGATCCATTAAAGTCATATGGGGAATTGGAAGTTCAAAAATCCTTGTGCAGACTCAAACCCTAATTTTGGTCATCTGTGCTTAAGGAGATGTCTTGAGCTGATCAAACCCTAGTGCAGTCTTGAGCCTAAGGAGATCTTGTGAGCAAATTCTTGATAAGTGAGAGGGAAAATTTTGGGGTACAACACCGAGTCTCCAAATACACTTAAGGATTTGATCCCCAAGTGTATAGAAGCTTTGAGACCCATAATGCACGCTTCATATTCAGCCATATTATTGGTACAATTGAAACACAACCTGGAAGTGAAAGGAGTATGACAGCCTTCGGGAGATATGATCACATTGTCGATGCCATTGCCGAGTGCATTGGAAGCTTATTCAAAAACCATAGTCCATCGGGATCCTTGTTCACGTTCATCATAGGGTCTGAGCTCTTCACAGTCATTCACCAACATGATGTCCTCGTCCAAGAAATCAAATTTCATGGATTGATAGTCATCCACAGACCGATGATCCAAATGATCAACTAGTACACTTCCTTTTATTGATTTTTGGGTAGTGTACTGAATGTAGTATTTGGTCAGGACCATTTTCCATCTTGTTATTCTTCCAGAGAGGGCGAGCTTCTCGAATATGTATTTGATAGGATCCATCTTAGATATCAATAAGGTGGTGTGAGTCAACATATACTGTCTTAGCTGGCGAGCAGCCCATGCCAGAGTGCAACAAGTTTTCTAGAGCAGTGAATATCTGGTTTCACAGTCGGTAAACTTTTTGCTCAGGTAGTATATTGTATGCTCTTTTCGGCCAGACTCGTCATGCTTCCCCAGTACACACCCCATTCAATTTTCCAAAACTGTTAAGTACATGATCAGAGGTCTTCCCTTAACTAGAGACATCAAAATTGGAGGCTCTTGAAGGTACTCCTTGATCCTGTCAAAGGCATCCTGGAAGTCGTTATTCCACTTCACCACTTGATCCTTCTTCAGTAATTTGAAGATTGACTCACAAGTAGCGGTTAGATGGGAAATGAATCTGGCGATGTAGTTTAGACGTTCTAAGAATCCTCTATCTTCCTTCTCAGTGCAAGGAGCAGACATTTCTTGTATCGCTTTTACCTTTGCAGGGTCTACTTTAATACCTTTGCCGCTGACAACGAAGCCTAAGAGCTTACTGGATCTTACTCCAAAGGTGCATTTTTTTGGGTTCAACCTCAGTTTGTATTTCTCCGGTTTTTCAAATAGCTTATGCAGGTGGTCAAGGTGTTCCTCTTCAGTTTGAGATCTAGCTATCATATCATCAACGTAGACCTCTATCTCGTGATTGATCATATCATGAAAAAAAGCTACCATGGCACGCTGGTAGGTTGCCCCGACGTTCTTTAACCCGAATGGCATAACTTTGTAGCAGAAAGTGCCCCACTGCGTGACGAAGATCGTTTTCTCCATATCTTCAGGTGCCATTTTGATCTGATTGCACCCGGAGAAACCATCCATGAAGGAGAATACACTGTGTTGTGCGGTGTTGTCAACCAGAATATCAATATGGGGAAGCGGGAAGTCATCCTTGGGGCTTGACCTATTCAAGTCTCTATAATCCACACACATTCGTACCTTACCATCCTTCTTAGGTACCGGAACAACATTAGCAACCCATTATGGATAAGATGTGACAACTAAGAAACCGGTATTAAACTGTTTCATGACTTCAGCCTTGATCTTTTCTGAAATTTTTGGCCGTATACAACGAACCTTCTGTTTCACTGGAGGGCAGTCTGTTTTTGTTGGCGGACGATGGACCACGATATTAGTGTCGAGTCCTGGCATGTCTTCATATGACCATGCAAAGATTTTAACATAGTCATGTAGCATCTGAATTAAACGCTCCTTAACACTATGCTCTAGATTAGAACCTATCTTGACCTCCTTCTTGTCCTCTTCAGTACCCAAATTTACTGTCTCAACTGGATCTTTGTGGGGCAGTATTACCCTTTCTTCATGTTGTAACAGTCTGGCAAGTTCCCCTGATACTTCACAATCTTCCTCACCTTCGTCCTCGACTTGGTAGATCGGATTTTCAAAGTCATAATTGGCAATAGCAGAACTGTTACCAATGGGATCCCGAGTGGATGTGGATTTGCATTTCGATATATGAGTGTGTGTAAGAGCATAACTATTTTTGATAAAGTAAAAGGTAGAAAAAGAAAACAAAGAGCATAAAATTTGCATGCAAAAACGTCCCATGATTTATTAATGACATATGAAGATGAAGTAATAACCCTCACAGATAGACCATTGTGCCTCGGGTAAGACACAATGTTTTAAAGTTTCAATTGTTTAAATATTATAAGTCCAAAAATTAAAAGACAATTACTCTTGAATAAAAGTAATAGGAACAAAATCTTTGGCCTCCCAATTGTTGAGTCCACCGCTTATGGTTGGGAAAATCCACTCGTTCATGTCACAGTTGCTATCACTGTCTTCCAACACATTGACTCCATGATTGCTGATGCATAATGGTGGTCCCCTAGCGCGAGCAGGTAGAAAAACTCTTTGGGCCTCCGAGGTAAAACCCAAACAAAACATGTTAAATTTATAGGGAATGTTCAGAAGTTGACCCCAAATCTTAGGAACCTTAGTAGTAGTCTTGGTTACAACAACCGTTTGTCGAACTTCTTCAAAATTCGGACAGGGGGGCTCAATGAACTCGCCGTCCATTTCAACATACCTGAAACAGTTCAGGTGGCTAACCATGTATTCCTCCTCCCCATGGACTGTGATAATATTTCCCTTGATTGGGTACTTCAACATCTGATGCAGGGTAAAAGTAACAACACCAGCCCCATGGATCCAGGGTCGACCCAATAAACAGGAATAAGATGTCCAGATATCCATTATATATAAGGTTGAATAAAAAGTCTGAGTACCCACTTTGATAGGGATGTCCACCTCCCCGTGCACCATTCTTTTAGAACCATCGAAGGCCCTCACCACAATGTTGTTGGGCTTTAATGTGAGTCCTTCGCAATCTAACCGGTCAAGAGCATTATTGGGATGGACATTCAACGACAAACCTGTATCCACCAGAACATGGGCTAATGTAGTGCCCCTGCACTCAATGGAGACATGCATGGCATCATTGTGTTTCCTTCCCTTGGGAGTTAAATCAGGGCCAGAAAAACCCAGTCCTTTATCAGAAGTCAGGCTGGCCATGCAACTCTCGAATTGATCAGCGGAGGTCTCTTGGGGCATGTGGGCATACTTCAGGAACTTTACTAAAGCCTTAGCGTGGGCTTCAAAGTACAGAAGTAAGGCCAACATTGAAATTTTTGAGGGGGTTTGCCCCAACTGCTCCATGATATTATAATCACTTTTCTTGATTATCTTTAATATCTCTTCCATTTCCCTTTTAGAAGCCTCAGGGGTGACTTCTGGATGCGCCTTCGTCTGGACAGGCTCAACCAATACCTCTTCGCCCCGTGTCTCGGCCGACTCAGTAGCAAGGATAATAGCAGGACTAACAGTAGAAGTAACAACGGGAATACTGACAGGAGCCACAATAAGAATAATCACAGGAATAGAAACCGTTTTTGGAGAGATCTCGGGAGAGAAAACTCTCCCGCTTCTCATAATTTTACTGGTCCCGACAATATTGTCAATGTCAGGATCAATATCTTTATCAACTTTGTCTTCAATAGCCAATAGGTCTTGCTTGACGCCATGGTAATAGATGTCAGCTCCATAATTCCAAGGAGTAACTTTATCTAAGGAATAAGGTATTGGCCCCGGCATGGTGATGATCAAGGGAGGAAACTTGGGAACAGATGTAATCCTGACGGGTCTTTTGGTGGAGACCCTATGAGGATTGTCGGAAATGGTGATTATAGAGACATCTTCACAACAAATTCTTGTAAGGGGAATTTTTTTGAACATAATTTCTTTGTTAACCATTAAATGCTGGACGCCTATTTTTAACAACAAACATCCATCTGGTAGAGACATACATAAGTGGCAACCCTTACCACAACCTGGGACTAAACCGGCTCACAACATATTTTCTTTAACAATCAGAAGAGGAGTAGTTAATTCACTCACGGAGGAAACAAAACGGCCGTCATCAACAACATTGGCACCTTGGCCATGTTTCGGCATTGATGCTGTTATTACATTAGGTGTCTCTGGAAGGTCAAACTCATTCTCTTTTTCCTCGATGAGGTCTTGCACCTTATTCTTCAGAGTCCAATAATCGTTTGTATCATGCCCCAGACTTTCAGAATGATAGGCACATCGAGCGTTCAGGTTGTAGCAGGGAGAAGCAGTATTGGGGTTCTTGGGAACTTCCTTTAGAGTCACCAGATTGGACTTCAATAGATGTGACAAAACCTGGGACAAGGTCATGTTGATCCGGGTGAATCGTCTTATGGGCGCATCTGGCCTGTGTTGATGGTTTCGCTGTTGATTTGATATGGCATTGGAGATCATAATAGCCCCTACCGTCGGACGATGTTCAGTTTTGTTTTGATTTCTCTGGCCATAAGCAACATTAACCTCCTTCTTTCCAGTGAAGGGGTTTTTCATCATACTTGAGGATGCATCCCTTTGAATCTTGCCACTCTTAATACCGGCTTCTACCCATTCACTAGTCATGATCAGCTCAGTAAACCCAGCTGAAGAGCTTCCAATCAGATGGTTGAAGAATGAACCAGACAACGTGCCCAAGATCATATCTACCAACTCTCTATCAGATAAAGGGGGCTGTACTCTTCCTGTGAGATCCCTCATTTATGGGCATAATTTTTGAAACCCTCACCAGAACCCATAGACATACCTTGCAGTTATGTTCGAGTTGGAGCTAGGTCAGCATTATATTAATGTTGCTTGTAAAAAGCAGCAGTCAGATCTTCCCAATTACAAATGTTGGTTCCTTCCAACTGATAGAACCAATCCAACTGCGTCCCTGACAAAATTTCTTGGAAGAAATGTACCCATAGATTCCTATCAGCAGTATAGGTTAAATCTTCCTGACGTATGACCTTAAATGCAGCTTAGGACAAGAGACACCGTCATGCTTAGCAAACGTGGGTATCTTGAATTTATGCGGGATGACCACCCCTGAGACCAGTCCTAGCTCTTCAAAATCCAGTCCGGGTACCCTCTGGATCTCCATAGAATTGAGGCGATCCTCCAGCTATTTGTATTTATCATTAGTAGGAGGATATTGTTCTTCAGAGTAGTCAGCTTCGTCTTACTCAGACTATGGGTTGTCATTTCCTTCCTTGTTCTCTCCTTCTTGATTATCTCCTTCACCCGACGAGGCTGCGAAATCTAGAGCTCGCTTGGCCGATCCTATGAACCTTCTTCCAAAATTGAAAACACCGACTGGTTTCTTCGCCTTCTTCTTCTTATCTTTGATCATGAGAGCCTTCAGGTCCTCTTGTCCTTCAGCCAGAGCCAAGAACATCTGTTGGAATTGAGCGTTTTGCGCTTGAAGATCCTTTATTGTCTATTGAATATCCATCTCACTGAAATAAATAGTAGAAAGATAAGGAAACCTATTATGAAAAGAAACCTGTTTGTGTTATGATGAATGAAGATGCATATGCGAATGATTTCAAGGAAACTAGGAGATTTAAATTTTCTTAGACAAAAGGAAACACACATTGTATTAATAAATCCAAGTTGATTACATCATGCCCCCCGGGGTCTACAATGGAAGAAATAAAATATAAAAATAAAACTCCTAAGACAAAAAGGTCGAACGCATCCTCTTCGGTGCAATATAGGCGTTCAAATTTCGCTCTTCATGAAGCTGCTTTGTAAGCTCCATAACCTTCTTCTCACTGGAATAGAGTTGGTTCTCAAAGGTGTCTCGTTCTTCCTTGAGCTGGATCCAAGACTTTTGCAATTCTTCGAAGCTCGTTGGCATATCAGGATGAAAAATGATGTGAGACTCGTCTTCTTGATCAACAGACTCTGAGATAACTAGTAGGATAGCAGCGTATGGCATCATAAGACTTTGAGCACGAGCTTGCACCCATCTGAGGTAAGGCTCCAAAGAGATGGAGTTTTTGCGTCCCAAGGTGTTGCTATCAGTCTTCTTCACCATGCCCCAATCACGAATGAAACTCTAGTGATAACCTTGCAGATCATTTGAATAGTCAAACACAATACCCTGGATGAGCATATCATGGGGAACATCCCTTTGGGTGTAACCGAAAAGACGCAGGGCCAAAGAAGGGTTGTAGGTGATGCCTCCTCTAATGCTAAGGAGTGGCACATTAGGGAAATCTCTGCAGTGATCAATAAAAGAGATATCTTCTTGAGAGCGAGGGCACCAATAGATATCATAGTGAGAAAGGGACATTGTTGTACCCTAAAATTTGCCCTCCCATATTTCTAAAAACATTTCAAGAAAGATCCTCAAGTTGCTCAAGGAAGTCCAAGGGTTGATCAGACAAGCTCTCTCCTAAGGCAGTCTACCTCAAATTAGGGTTTCATGTTGCACCAAGATACTTGATGTTGTACCCCAAAATTTGCCCTCTCATTTCTCAAAGGATCAACCTGGACCCTCAAGTTTGTTTCCATCCAGTTGCAAATCTGAAATTACAATTTTTTCCAAGAGATTCTTTCACAGGGGCAAAATGGTCATTTACACACCAAAGGAGTCAAAATATGACTTTTGAATCAAAAAAATCAAGTTCCAAGAATCACATTTCATTAAGGCATGAAATTGGTTCATCAAAAATCAAAAGTCAGAAGTTACTCTGAAAATCAAATTTTTCAAGCATTTAGAAAATTTTCTAAGTGTCTAAAGAATATGACACTTCAAAACTTCCGAGCCAGCCTCTATGCAAGTGCAGTCAGAAGTTGCAAACACGGTTCAGAACATGAAGCTTCAATCAGAACATGCAGAAGCGATGTTCTTCGGTCAAAACATAATGCTTCATTCGGAACATGATTCTTCAGCATTTAGAGGCTATGTTTAACGCTCTGGTTAGAAGATGCCCCTTCAGCGTCTGGAGGTTACGTTTCTAATTTTCTGCAATCAGAACATCACCAAACCCCAAACCTTAACCTGCTGCCCTACTATGGCACAGTCCTGCAACCAGCTGCCACAACACTCCAAGGTGCTGCTGATCCAGTCCACGCCTGCGTTTTTCTTGCACCGATTTAGCCTACAAAAACTGTGATTTAAAAACAAAGGGGCAGTATGCCAAAAATGTTTAAAAAACTCATTTGTTTTCCCCCCTAAAACCACAGCAAAATTCATCTATAAATAGCTTGTTCCATCACACGTTGAAGAGGTTGGTTTTTGGAGAGAGAGAGAGTCACCAAAAGAAAAAAAAAGCCTTGAATCTTTGCAAAATTCCAAGAATCCAAAAAGCTATAAACACCAAAATACAAAACCTTAGTATTTAATTCTAGCATCAAAACTCCTTTATTCCTTGACTAAAACCATCCCCACGGTTGTTGATTCATATACTTGAAGATATTTCAACTTCTGTATTCATATCTCCATACATTCACCATTCACCTCCACCTCCAAGAAGTCAGAGTATCATCCCTTGGCTGTTCTAGAAGTTGAAAACCTCCATCCTGTTGAGTACGTGAGCAAGTTACTCAGGACATCACCAGAATCTAAGACCAACCTCCAGCTTACAAAATCTTTTTCAACTGCAAGGTAGGCTTCTGTTAACTCACATTACTTTGCTTAATCATTATCAGATTTGCATGTTCAAAAATACAATGTAACTATCATGTTTCTGACGTTATACATATTCTGAGACTTCATGTGTTTTGCTTGCCTAAGTATGTGTGATCGGTGGGAATGAGAACTGACTGTTTTTTAATGCTGGTTCGTGTTTTGCGTTTGTTTTTGCAAAGTGTCGCGGTAAGCAAGAGTCGCCACCGTCTTTTATTTTATCCAACAAGGAAAGGACAAAAGCACAGACAAATTCCTTTTCGAGATGTTTCTCGGGTTCAGGAGGTAGATTATAGAAAGGGAAGGTGTTAACACCCTTTCTATCCGTGGTTATCCACGGGCTCTTAGGTACTTGCTCACTATGTTTTCAAAAGTTTGCTTTTCTTTGTAATTGTGGGTTTTTAAAAGAGTTTGTTGTTTTGAAAAGAGTGTAAGTGCGAAAAGTTTTGTTTTGTTTAAAAGAGAGCAAGTACTTAAGAACATCTACCTACTCAAAAAGGAATTAAACTGTGCAACTGTCCTTTAGACAGTGCTATCCCACTATTGAGGAGTAGGTAGCACTGTCGTTGGAGTTTTTCGGGTCAATTCGATTTTAGGGACGTGTGGTCACTAAAGCAACGTTAGGACGCTTTAGTGGTAATCCTAATGTCTTAGATCATTTTTATCGAGGCAACCATTTTGAGGCAACTTATGATCTTGGGACAAAAGGACGACCTCTAAAACATCCTATACTTAATGACCACGCTCGAGGCAACCAAATGAGGTGTACCCTAGGAGTGGCATGTGCAAGTGCGTCAATTTTCAGTTATATTATCTTTGCATGTCATGGTGAGCTACTGTTGATTTTAAGTTAGGAGTTTAATCTTGTCATGCATAGCCTAGTTAGCATACATCTAAACAGTTAATATATGTACAGGAATTTAAAGTGCGGAAATTGTAAATCCTACACTATTACAAGGCTTCGGGGAGGGGGATTATTTACATGTCCAAAAATTGGGGAAATAAAAGCAGTAAAAAAGGTCTTAGTTTAAGCTATTACATCCCAGTAAGCAGTTACAATAAAATAAATACGCGTGAATCTGAAAAATCCTAAGAATAAGAACTTTTGTTGTTTTTTTTTTGTTGGGAAAATGCTAAATGTTCAATTAATTCAAATTTAATTAATTAAAAATACTGATTAAAATTAACTCTAAAACATACCTAATATTTTTTGCATTTTTTGTTTATGAAAAGGATTGAATTCAAATAAATCCTAAGTCTACTGATTTTAAAATTGAAGAAAATAAGTTAAAATAATTAACTAAATTAAATCCTAATTCTAAGTTATTTATTTTTATGATTTTTATGTTGATTAAAAAAAAACAAACTAAAAGAAATAAACAAAAACAAAGTAAACAAAGTACAAATGGGTCAGGCAGCAAAACAAGAAAAAAATATAATTCTGGAGGTCTGGGTCGAAAGAGGTGCAGGCTGTCTTTCGACCCAGTGAAGAGTCTTGATCGAAGGTGTATGAGGGGCTGCACTCTGAGGGTGTTCGATCTGGACATGTCCTCCTTCGATCTGGAAGTCCTGGGTCCAGTTCGAAGCTAAGCTGCTGAGCTTCGAAACTCTGAACAGGATCCTGAGAATGTATTTCCTGCAAGAAACGAAACACATGTTAAAGGTCCAGGGGGGACTTTACCCCCCTGGTTCGAATCTCCCCCTTATTCGCACCTGCTGAATCTGGGTCTGGGTTTGTTTTATCCTTGGATTCGAAGGAGAAACTCAGATTGTGCCCAAGCAATGGCACAATCTCATCTCTGCGCTGTAGCTTATATGTAGCACATTAAATCACTTACAAACAGCAGTAATAACATGAATATGCAATCAAAATGAATTTAAAAATGAGTTTGAGATTAGATTTTTTTACCAAACAGAGGTGTTTCGATTTGTAATTCTGAGGGTGGAGGTGTTCGCTGGGTGGCAGCTTTGGCTGGTGCAAGGATTGGGTATGGCTTCCTGGAAGTGCTGATGACTTTTGGCAGCGTATCTCCAAGCTCTCCTTGCTTCTTTTCTCTATTTTTTATGTATATTTTTGTGTCCCTTTGCAACATTTGTGATTTCTTTATATAGAGGGGGTGGAGGGGACAGGAAGACAAAGGTTTAAATGACTTTGATTATGTGTTTGACATCCATGAATGAGGATTTGTAACGTTAATTATGTGTTTGAAAGACATGAATGAGAGTTTGTAACGTTGGCTAAACACATGGGATCCTGTTCCTTTTTGAATTTTGAATGACATGTAACTGGCCTTCGAATGTTCCCTTTTGAATGGGCTGATGGCCTCCTTCGAATGCTCCCCTTCGAATGGGCTGATGGCCTCCTTCGAATGCTTTTCGAAAGCTTCTTCGAATGGACCCTTTGAATGCTTCTTCGAATGGACCTTCTTGGAATTCCAATCGAAGGACACTGTTATAATGCCAATCAAAATACTTGTCCATAATGCCAATCGAAGAGCTTGACAAAATGCCAATCGAAAGGCTCCTTCAGAATACCAATCGAAGGGTCGTTCAGAATGCCAATCAAAATGCTTGTCCATAATGCCAATCGAAATGCTTTGACAAAATGCCAATCGAAAGGCTCCTTCAGAACGCCAATCGAAGGGTCTTTCAGAATGTCAATCGAAATGTACTTAAAGCACCACTCAAAATTTTTCCTTTTCCTTAGGCAAGAGTTTGTGATCAATCATGCAGGGGGAAGACTTTGGGAAACATGAGAGGGCAAATTTTGGGGTACAACAGTTGCCCCTGTTCAATCTTCTTAAACCCGAGGAGGTAGATTTGCTTGCGTGCCTTTCGTGATCCGAAGGTGGAAGATGATTGAACACTAGAGTGCCCAAAAATTTGCACTCGCATGGTGTAGTATCAACATTGTGATGTCGGGAATGGGCTTACAGATGCCATTTGGAGATCGTTGGTAGGTGGTTCTATCCTCGTTGACGGGTTATCTCTATTGATGGGGTGTCTCCTTTGACGAGTTGTCTCTATTGACAAGTTGTCTCTATTGACAGGTTGTCTCTATTGACGGGTTTGGCCACAGAAAAATATTTAGGAATCGATTTAACTGACTTTGTCTCCATTGACTGGCTTTGCCTCAGAAAAATCTTTAGGAATCGATTTAACTGACCTTGTCTCCATTGACTGGCTTCGCCTCAGAAAAATATTTAGGAATCAATTTAACTGATCTTGTCTCCATTGACTGGCTTCGCCTCAGAAAAATCTTTAGGAATCAATTTAACTGATCTTGTCTCTATTGACTGGCTTCACCTCAGAAAAATCTTTAGGAATCGATTTAACTGATTTTGTCTCCATTGACTGGCTTCACCTCAGAAAAATCTTTAGGAATCGATTTAACTGATTTTGTCTCCATTGACTGGCTTCACCTCAGAAAAATATTTAGGAATTGATTTAACTGATCTTCTCTCCATTGACTGGCTTCGCCTCAGAAAAATCTTTAGGAATTGATTTAACTGATCTTGTCTTCATTGACTGGCTTCGGCTCAGAAAAATCTTTAGGAATCGATTTAACTGATCAGGCAAGGTCTTGGAATCTTCAACTGGATCGGTATCAGGAAAATCTTTAGGAATCGATTTAACTGGACCAGAGAAGGCCTTTGATATGGCTGAGAATTTAACCGTGTCCTTCCTGAAAGGTAAAGGTTAGTCATATGTAATGCATGATATGGATCAAGCAATGACGTTCTCAACATAAATAAGATTGTGTGGTATGATGCGTTTATGCATGTATCATGATGTATGGAAGTGTAATGTTTTAGCTGGGGAAAATAAATCCCAGATAACTTGCTGGAGAATAGAGTTGAATTCTTCGGTTCCGCTGGGGATGATGAACGAAGTTGATTGCAAGAATAAACTTGCAAGAGAGGATGACTCCGTTGGGGAATTACTCTGTGGGGAAGAGATGTTCTGCTGATGATTTTAATAATAACTCCGCTGGGGATTCCATTGATAAGCTTTGTTGGGGGTTTCAATGATGAACCCCGCTGGGGATGGATTACCGTTGCTGGCGATATTGAATCTGTTGAGGATAGAAGTCCTGCTTGGGGAAAGAAAGAACTTCGCTAGGGATGATCTTGCAATTGCAACTTGCTGAGGATAACCCAGTTAGACTCTTGTGAGGATAACCTTCTGAGTTTGGCTGGGGAGATTTATTTTGTACTCTGCAGGGGATGAGTTTCTAGAATCTACTGGGTAAGATGACTTAATCCTGGCGGGGAACCTTTTTTAGACTACGCTGGGGAAATGTCTCCAATGGCGGTATCTTGTATTCCATTGGGGAACATTCTTATACTCCGTTGAGGAATATTAAGACCTTCGGGGGATACCACGCCTTTTCGGCTGATGGTAGATCAACTCTGCTTGGGAAGAGTCTTGTTGATTTGTTCATGGTTGTAAGTCTCAGTGGGGAGAGCTACCATTACTGTTTTTATTCTGCGGGGAGTGAAGGTATCTTAGCCATATTCTTCAGCTGAATATACCTCGGTACCTTGGTGGACAGAGCAACTAGACAGCTCGGACAAATCTTATTGCCCCTGTTTCTGATATCACCCGTAATTAGTCCTTTGTTTCGCATGTAAATATTTATGAGCAGCAATTAATGTCAAATGCATATATCAAAAATGAACATTGGACGTTCTTTGCAAAACAAAACAGATAAAGGGAAAACAGTCTGAAAATGAATTTGTATTGATTTTTGAAGTTTGGCCTGTAAATATGCGTTTTGTACAAGAGGCTGACGTCCTAGTAAGAGAACGCCGCCGAACAAATAGAATTTATACACTTTGTGAAAAGAAAACAAAACAGCTATGTGAGTAGTCCCACTGGGTTCCAGCTCTGCTATTGCCTTTATATCTTCAAGCATCTCATCACTTTTCTACTTAGTTGAAGATGAATCTGATTGACTGGTGTCGTCCGAGCCTGATAGTTGATACCGAAGTCCGGACGCGAGGTGATCCAATGAGACATAGTGTTACGCTTTAATCCCTAACTTTTGCCTGGACCACCCTTTCGGGTTTTCAGTCCACCGGGATACCCATTTTTGCCCAAGCCACCTTTTCAGGTTTTCGACTTGCCGGGTGTACATATTTTTTTATTTTCATCCCTTATTTTTGCCCGAACCCTTTTGGTTCGCCGGGAAGCCCTTATTTTTGCCTAGGCCAGTCAATCTAGCGGGTCTTTGATTATGCGTAGTATCTTTTTACTATGTCTGCATTGACGGGGTGAGGAAGGTCGTCACTATCCATGGTGGTTAAAATCATCGCTCCTCCTGAGAAGATGTTCTTAACCACAAATGGCCCTTCGTAAGTAGGGGTCCATTTGCCCCTGGGATCACTTTGAGGTAAGATAATGCGCTTGATTACCAGGTCCCCGACTCGATACTCTTGTCGTCTGACTTTCTTGTTAAATGCCTTGATCATCCGTTTTTGGTACGTCTGACCATGACAAATAGCAGTAAGTCTCTTTTCATCGATTAGATTCAATTGATCAAGTCGGGTCTGGATCCAGTCGTCTTCACTCAAACCTGCATCCTTCATGATCCGAAGAGAGGGTATCTGAACTTCAATGGGCAAGACTGCCTCCATGCCATAAACCAAGGAATAGGGTGTTGCCCCTGTTGACGTCCATGCTGAGGTACGGTACCCATGAAGAGCAAATGGTAACATCTCGTGCCAGTCTTTGTATGTCACTGTCATCTTCTGCACAATCTTCTTAATGTTTTTATTAGCTGCTTCTATAGCCCCATTCATCTTCGCCCGGTAGGGAGAAGAGTTATGATGCTGTATCTTGAATTGCTCGCAGAGCTCAGTGATCATCTTGTTGTTAAGATTGGTACCATTGTCCGTAATGATCCTCTCCGGTACACCGTATCGACAGATCAGGTTGTGCCGAATGAACCGTGCCACGACGTTCTTGGTTACGGTAGCAAAGGAAGCTACTTCAACCCACTTCGTAAAGTAATCAATCGCTACCAGGATGAAACGATTCCCGTTGGATGCCGTAGGTCTGATTTCGCCAATCATATCAATGCCCCATATTGCAAAAGGCCAATGCGCTGTCAAGACATTCAGAGGAACTGGAGGTATGTGCACTTTATCAGCATAGACCTGACACTTGTGACATGTCTGAGAATGCTGATAACAGTCAGCTTCCATTGTGGACCAGTAATATCCTGCCCGAAGGATTTTCTTTGCCATGGTATGTCCACTGGAATGAGTTCCGAAAGTACCTTCATGCAGTTCCTCCATGATCCTTTCTGCTTCAATCTTATCCACACAACACAGTAAGGTTGAATCATGGTTACGTTTGTAAACAATGCCATTGCTGATGAAGAACTTTGCCGCGAACCTTCTCAGAAACTTCTTGTCATTAACAGATGCACCCTCGGGGTATTCTTGAGTTTCAAGGTACCTCTTCACTTCATGATACCAAGGCTTTTCTGTTACCTCTTCGGTCTCAAGATCACAGCAATGTGCAGGTTCATCCAATTTCCAAATAATGATCCGGGGAGCCTCGTTGTCCCACTTGACTTTGAACATAGAAGACATTGTAGCTAGCGCGTCCTCCAACTGATTCTCCTCTCTTGGGAAGTGTTCAAAGGTTATCTCCTTGAAATGGGGAAGCAACGTCAATACATACTCCTTGTAAGGAATAAGATTTGGGTGTTTCGTATCCCACTCTCCTTTGATCTGACTGATCACGAGAGCGGAATCTCCGAAGACACTCAGAAACTTAATCCTTAGGTCAATTGCAGCTCGAAGACCCATAATGCATGCTTCATACTCCACCATGTTGTTGGTGCAGTTGAAACACAGCCGAGCAGTAAACGGAGTATGAGAGCCTTTAGGAGATATGATTACAGCGCCAATGCCATTACCTAAGGAGTTTGAAGCTCCATCAAAGTACATAGACCATCAGGATCCCTCATCAAGTCATTCATCCGGTCCAGGTGTCTCACAATCAGTCACTACCATGATATTCTCGTCCGGAAATTCAAAGTTCATAGACTGGTAATCATCCACTGCCTGATGTGCCAAATGGTCTGCCAATACACTTCCCTTGATTGCTTTTTGAGTTGTGTACTGGATGTCATATTCAGTCAAGATCATCTGCCATCTTGCTATTCTTCTGGACAAGGCAGGCTTTTCGAAGATATACTTGATTGGATCCATCTTTGAAATCAACAGAGTAGTGTGAGTCAACATATACTGTCTCAGCCGGCGAGCAGCCCATGCCAAAGCGCAACAAGTTTTCTCGAGCAGTGAGTAACGGGTCTCACAGTAGGTAAACTTTTTGCTAAGGTAATAAATAGCATGCTCTTTTTGGCCAGACTCGTTATGCTGCCCCAGCACACACCCCATTGAGTTATCAAGTACTGTTAAGTATAAGATCAAAGGTCTCCCTTCAACTGGTGGCATAAGAATAGGTGGCTCCTGGAGGTACTCTTTGATTCTCTCGAAAGCAGCATGACATTCATCGTTCCAACATACCACTTGATCTTTCTTCAGTAACTTAAAGATTGGCTCACAAGTAGCAGTTAGGTGCGAGATGAATCGGGCAATATAGTTCAGTCGTCCTAGAAAGCCTCTGACCTCTTTCTCTGTCTTGGGAGCTGGCATCTCTTGTATGGCTTTCACCTTGGCAGGGTCCACTTGAATACCTTTGTCGCTCACGAAGAAGCCTAGCAGTTTTCCGGACCTCACCCCGAAGGTGCACTTGTTCGGGTTCAACCTCAGCTTGTATAACTTCAACCTGTCAAACAGCTTCTGTAGATGGTCAAGGTGTTCTTCCTCAGTTTGGGATCTCGCAATCATATCGTCGACGTATACTTCGATCTCATGATGGATCATGTCATGAAATAAAGCAACCATGGCACGCTGATATGTTGCCCCAGCATTTTGCAACCCAAAAGGCATGACCTTGTAACAAAAGGTGCCCCACTGAGTAACAAAGGTGGTCTTCTCCATGTCTTCGGGAGCCATTTTTATCTGATTATAGCCGGAGAAACCATCCATAAAGGAGAATACCTTGTGCTGAGCAGTGTTGTCAACCAGGACATCGATGTGAGGCAGAGGGAAGTCATCCTTAGGGCTTGCCCTGTTCAAATCTCTGTAATCAACGCACATTCTGACCTTACCATCCTTCTTCGGTACCGGAACCACATTGACAACCCACTGAGGGTAAGAAGTTACTGCTAGAAAACTGGCGTCAAACTGTTTCATAACTTCGGCCTTGATTTTCTCAGACATCTCTGGACGCATACGGCGAACCTTCTGTTTTACCGGAGGGCAGTCTTCCTTGGTAGGCAGACGATGAACCACAATGTCGGTATCCAACCCATGCATATCTTCGTAAGACCAGACAAAGATCTCCACGTAGTCATGCAGCATCTGAATCAACCGCTGTTTTACACTAAGCTCCAGATTTGCATCGATCTTGACTTCCTTTTTGTCTGTCTCAGTACCCAGATTCACTGTTTCCACTAGCTCTTCATGTGGCTGAATGGCCCTCTCTTCCTGAAGTAGCAGTCTTGCAAGCTCACCAGGTACTTCGCAACCATCTTCACCTTCGTCTTCGGCTAAGTTGATCGGATTTTCGAAGTCATAACTGGCAGTAGCAGAGTTGTTACCAGCGAGATCCAGAGTGGATTGAGACCTGTATATGTGAGTGTGTGTAAAATAGCTATTTTGCAATATATAATAAAGAAAGACAAGGAGCGCAAAATTTGAAATGCAAAATGTCCAATGCTTTTATTAATGATATATGAAAGTGGCACACAAAAGCCCTTACAAATGAAGCCACGATGTTCTGGGTAAGACACCGGGCCAAAAAGTTTCACAATATTGTCTGTTACAAATTTAAAACAAAAAGCTTCATTACTGAGTAACAAAAGTAATAGGGATGAAATCCTTTGCTGTCCAGTTGTTTGGTCCACCGTTGGTCGTAGGATAGATCCAGCTGTCCAATTCAGATTCCTCCACGTCATCTTCGATGGCATTTACTCCTGAGTTGCTGATGAACACATGAGGTTTTCCAATCCTTGCACTTCGAACAACCCTTTGAGCTTTTGCAGTGAAACCCAACCCAAACTTGTTAGTCTTCTGAGTGAAATCAGGAAGTCGGCCCCAGTTTGCATACTCACCCTTCTCAATAACATCCCGGGCATCCTTTAAGGAAGCCATCTTCATGGGAGAATCTTCCATCACAGTCTCAGCTGATGCCAATGTCTGAGGAACCTCTTCAAAGTGTTGAAATGGGGTCTCAATGAACTCCCCATCCATCTCTACGTACCGGAACGAGTTGAGGTGACTGACCATGTATTCCTCCTCCCCTTGTACTGTCACAATCTTCCCTCTGACCGGGTACTTCAACTTCTGGTGGAGCGTTGAGGTTACGGCTCCAGCTTTGTGGATCCACGGACGACCCAGCAAACAAGAATAGGATGGCCGAATGTCTATCACGTAGAATGTAGAATTGAAGACCTGAGAACCAACTTTGATTGGAATATCAACCTCACCATGCACCATCCTCTTAGACCCATCAAAGGCCCGGACAACAATGTTACTTGGCTTTAGCTCCAAACCTTCGCAATCCAGCCTGTCTAGAGCTTTCTTGGGCAAGACGTTCAACGAGGAACCAATGCCAACCAACACATGTGCAAGAGTAGTGCCCCTGCATTCAATGGAGACATGCAGGGCATCATTATGGTTCTTCCCTTTAGCAGTTAGATCAGCGTCGGAGAAACCCAAACCATTATCAACAGTTAAATTGGCCACACAATCGGTAAATTGATCAGCTGATGTCTCTTGTGGAACGTGGGCCGTCTTTAGGAAGGTAATCAGAGCCTTGGCATGGGCCTCTGAACACAACAACAGTGATAACATAGAAATCTTGGATGGGGTTTGCCCCAGTTGCTCAACTATATTATAATCACTCTTCTTAATAATTTTCAGAATCTCTTCCATCTCCTGTTTGGAAGCTTCAACATTGATTGTCTTTGGCGCCTCCGTCTGGGCAGGCATATCAGTGGTGATTCCTTTGCCCCGAGCGTTAGATGACTCGGCGACAGGGGTAGGAACAGGGACTTGATCAGGAATGGCAGCAGGTACACTTGCAGGCTTAATGATAATAGGTCTTCGGACGGCTGGTGGAGCAATATCAGGTGAGAAAAGTCTACCGCTGCGGGTGACTTTAGCAGGTCCTGTAACGTTGCTGACGCTGATATCAGCACCGAACTCTTGCTTAACTCCAAGAACATAAACATCTATCCCATAGTGCCAAGGGACAGCTTTGTCAGATGTATAGGGGATGGGCCCCAGAACAGTGATGATTATAGGTGCGGTCTTCGGAACAGATGTAATTCTAACAGGCGTCCTCGAGGGAGCCTTGGAAGAATTGTCGAAAATGGTAATAATGGAAACTTCTTCAGAATGAACGGGTGGAACAACAGTCTTCTCAAAAAGAATCTCCTTACTATCCATCAGGTTATGGACACCTGACTTCAGAGATGGGCAACCAGTAGGTAAAGCAGAACACATAGGGCAACCTTCACCACAACCCGGAAATAAACCGGCTAGCAACAGGTTCTTCTTGATAGTCATCAGAGGGGTATCAACATCATCCATAGAAACTACGAACAAGTCTTCCTCTACAGCATTCACTCCATGCTTGGGCATGGGAGCAGTCACAACATTAGGCCTCTCGGGCGCCTCAAACTCAATCTCCTTTGCATCGATTAGGTCTTGAACCTTGTTTTTCAGACTCCAACAATCATCTGTATTATGCCCCGGGCTCTCAGAGTGATAAGCGCAACGGGCGTTGGGGTTATACTTTGATGACGTTGTGTTTGGATTCTTTGGGGCTTCCCTTAGAGTCACCAGATTGGTTCTCAACAACTGTGGCAGAATCTGAGACAAAGTCATGCTGAGACGGGTGAACTGCCTTCGAGGTCTCTCGTCCCTTTGTTGGTTGTGATGCTGAGGAGCACCAGTAGGTTTTGAAATAACAACCGCATTGACAGCTTGGCGGTGTTCAGGTCTACTTTGTCTTCTTGAACTGTAGACAACACTTGACTCTTTCTTGAATGGTTTCTTCTCGGTGCTCGATGAGGCACCCTTCTGTATCTTCCCAGCTTTAATACCCGCTTCAATCCTCTCACCAGTTAAGATGAGGTCTGTAAATCCGGCTGAGGAGCTTCCAATCAAATGATTAAAGAACGGACCAGACAGGGTCCCCAGAAACATATCAACCAGTTCACGATCAGCCAAAGGTGGTTGCACCCTTCCAGCTAGGTCTCTCCATTTTTGAGCATACTCTTTAAATCCTTCACCCGTCCCTATTGACATACCCTGGAGTTGGGTACGCGTAGGAGCGAGGTCGGAGTTATACTGATACTGCCTATAGAACGCAGTAGCCAAATCTTCCCAGCTGCGGATACTGGCTCCGTCTAACTGATAGAACCACTCAAGCTGAGTCCCTGAAAGACTGTCTTGAAAGAAATGGATCCACAAGTTCTTATCAGCAGTGTAAGGTTGAATCTTCCTCACGTATGACCGGAGGTGCAGCTTTGGACAGGAAGCTCCATCATACTTGGCAAAAGCATGCGCCTTGAACTTATGGGGAATCACCACCCCAGATGATAGACCCAGATCTCTGAAGTCCAGACCAGGCACCTTCTGTACTTCCATAGCGTTCAAACGGTCTTCCAGCTGTTTGTACTTATCCTCAGCAGGAGGATATTGTTCTTCATCATAGTCCGTCTTATTGTCGGAGACCATAGGGCTAGGAGCCCTCCTTTCTTGTGGACTGTCTTTCTCTCCAGACGGGGTGGCTAGATCAATTTCATTCTGCAGCCCGTTTCCAAACCTGCGTTCGGTGTTGAACAGGATGGTCCTCTTCTTCTTCTTCTTCCTCTCTTTCAAAATCAGGGTCTTCAAGTCCTACTGACCCTTAGCTAGGTTCATGACCAACTCTTGGAATTGGGAATTCTGGGCCTGGAGGGCCTTGATAGCTTGCTCAGTGGAAGGTTCAGCAGACATGATTATTGCTGAAATAAACAGCGAAGAAGATAAGAGACCTGTAAAAGGGGTACCTGTTTATGAAGTGCATGATATGGAATGCGTATGATTTATGATTTCAAAGACAATCAGGATTCAAATTTGTAAACAAGAACGGAAACAAACTTTATTAGATTTAACTTCAGAATTTAAATTGTTCAACAAATTGCCCTTAGGCGTTACAAGAATGGAAATACTAAAAAGTAAATAAAAACTGTTAAAAGAAATCATCCAAGGTCCATCAATGCTCTCATGGCCTCTTCTTCTCAGTGCGGATATAATCATTCAGGATCTGCTCGTTCTCCAATTGCTTAGTCAGCTTCTGGATCTTCTGTTCTTGTTCATTGAACCTCTCCCGATAAGAATCCCGTTCTTCCCGCAGTTGCGTCCAAGACCTCTTCAGTGTGCCAATATCAGTGGGCATATGAGGATGGAAAATAGTTGGAACAACCCCGTCTTTATCAGTAACTTCAAGAGTAATAGGCCTGGCAGCTTCGTATGGCATACCTAACTTCTGGGCACGAATGCGGACCCATCTGAGGTATGGCTCCATTGGCAGAGAAGTCTTTGGTCCCAACTCATGTGGGTCAGATTGGTGAACTCTATCCCAAGCCTTGATGAATCTACGACGCAACTCGTCGCTATCTCCCTGAAAATCAAAGATGATATGAGGTATCAACATCTCATGAGGCCCTTCTCTTCTGGCTCTTCCAAACTGACAGAGAGCTAAACATGGGTTATAAGAAATTCCTCCATAGGTTCCGATCAATGGAACATTAGGATACTCTCCACAACAATCAATGACAGTCACCTCATCCAAGCCTTTGAGAGTCCAGACAATGTCATTATTAGTAAGAGACATTACCCTATGAGCCCAACCCATTCCTTCTTTGTTCTTCAGTACGGTCTTAGGGAGGTGCGAAATAAACCACCTCGACAATAAAGGAGCACAACACATCAAAGTTCCCCGCTTTCGGGCAGCATGAGCATAGAGCTGATGAAGGATATCACCCAAGAGAGTGGGTACATGGTTCCGAGAGATGAAGATCTTTATGGCATTAACATTAACAAAAGTGTCAGGATTTAGAAACAATACCAGACCATAGATTAAGAGAGCCAGAGTGTCCTCGTATGCTTTGAAGTCTAAGCCATCCCAGAAGTAATTAGCTTTGTCAACCAGAAATTTAGCCAAAAAACCCTTAGCTTCACTTCTAGTCTCCCAGTTAGCCATTACCTCCTTTTTGGTCAAGTGAAGGGCTGCAACAATCTCTTCAGGCCTGAGAGTCTCTTCCCAACCAGTAAATGGAGTCTGCTCCAAAACAGAGATACCAAGCAACTCAGAGAATTCTTCCAGGGTACGGACCAGCTGGAAGTCTTGAAAGGTGAAGCAATGGTATAACGGATCATAAAACTGGACCAAGACGCTCATCATTTGTTCGTCTAATTTTGAGGTGACTAAACTGAGAAGAGAACCATGCCTCCTGATGAAGGAAGTAGTGTCTGGAATCCTGACAACTAACTCTTTAAGCAAAGTAGGTACTTTAACAAAGTTGATCTGAATAGTATTCCTATGCATGGGCATCATGATGTCCTACAAAACAGAGCAAAGATGAAACCCTCTTGTCTTTGAAATAGGTTAGTCCTTATGCAAGATGTATGCAATGTTATGATGTTATGATGTCATGGTAAAGGCACACCACAAGTATTCACAAAAGAAAAACATGGTAAAGGCACACAAGTCACACAACAGAGCCCTTAGATTTCAGGCTGGCATGAAGCTCAGGTACTACCCTCTTTCAGTTTCAGTTGGTTAAGATCTGTCCTAAAAAATAGTAACCGGGTTCTTAAGGATCTCAATATCACTGACTACCCTCAATCGGTCATAATTCCAGCTTAGCAACCTTTTCTTGCGGCCAGAACCATCGCGAGAGTTTAGTCTCAATGAGTGTAGCATACCACTACTGTTCTATGGCCAAGTTGGTCAATTTAAGGTTCTAAGGTCAGTTGGTGCTTAATGACTCCTCAGAAGACCCATATTCTCCTCGTTTCAACACAAGGGATATCGGTACAGACTAAGGTGCCACACCAATGTAGCTACTGCTTCATCCGTGTCGGTCTACGCCGGACAGATCCCTCACAGTTTATTGCTACTTACTTAAAAAGGGTACCCCAGATCCGGGTTAGGATCTATAGAACTCCAATACAAGCCCACAAAATTAAAAGCATACAAAGCATACAATTGAAAACACAAGTGATCTAATCCTAAGGTACACCTCACTTATAAATCCCCAGCAGAGTCGCCAGTTCTGTGATCGGTGGGAATGAGAACTGACTGTTTTTTAATGCTGGTTCGCGTTTTGCGTTTGTTTTTGCAAAGTGTCGCGGTAAGCAAGAGTCGCCACCGTCTTTTATTTTATCCAACAAGGAAAGGACAAAAGCACAGACAAATTCCTTTTTGAGATGTTTCTCGGGTTCGGGAGGTAGATTATAGAAAAGGAAGGTGTTAGCACCCTTTCTATCCGTGGTTATCCACGGGCTCTTAGGTACTTTCTCACTATGTTTTCAAAAGTTTGCTTTTCTTTATGATTGTGGGTTTTGAAAAGAGTTTGTTGTTTTGAAAAGAGTGTAAGTGCAAAAAGTTTTGTTTTGTTTAAAAGAGAGCAAGTACTTAAGAACATCTACCTACTCAAAAAGGAATTAAACTGTTCAACTGTCCTTTAGACAGTGCTATCCCACTATTGAGGAGTAGGTAGCACTGTCGTTGGAGTTTTTCGGGTCAATTCGATTTTAGGGACGTGTGGTCACTAAAGCAACGTTAGGACGCTTTAGTGGTAATCCTAATGTCTTAGATCATTTTTATCGAGGCAACCATTTTGAGGCAACTTATGATCTTGGGACAAAAGGACGACCTCTAAAACATCCTATACTTAATGACCACGCTCGAGGCAACCAACTGAGATGTACCCTAGGAGTGGCATGTGCAAGTGCGTCAATTTTCAGTTATATTATCTTTGAATGTCATGGTGAGCTACTGTTGATTTTAAGTTAGGAGTTTAATCTTGTCATGCATAGCCTAGTTAGCATACATCTAAACAGTTAATATATGTACAGGAATTTAAAGTGCGGAAATTGTAAATCCTACACTATTACAAGGCTTCGGGGAGGGGGATTATTTACATGTCCAAAAATTGGGGAAATAAAAGCAGTAAAAAAGGTCTTAGTTTAAGCTATTACATCCCAGTAAGCAGTTACAATAAAATAAACGCGCGTGAATCTGAAAAATCCTAAGAATAAGAACTTTTGTTGTTTTATTTTATTTTTTTTTGGGAAAATGCTAAATGTTCAATTAAGTCAAATTTAATTAATTAAAAATACTGATTAAAATTAACTCTAAAACATACCTAATATTTTTTACATTTTTTGTTTATGAAAAGGATTGAATTCAAATAAATCCTAAGTCTACTGATTTTAAAATTGAAGAAAATAAGTTAAAATAATTAACTAAATTAAATCCTAATTCTAAGTTATTTATTTTTATGATTTTTATGTTGATTAAAAAAAACAAACTAAAAGAAATAAACAAAAACAAAGTAAGCAAAGTACAAATGGGCCAGGCAGCAAAACAAGAAAAAAATATAATTCTGGAGGTCTGGGTCGAAAGAGGTGCAGGCTGTCTTTCGACCCAGTGAAGAGTCTTGATCGAAGGTGCATGAGGGGCTTCACTCTGAGGGTGTTCGATCTGGACATGTCCTCCTTCGATCTGGAAGTCCTGGGTCCAATTCGAAGCTAAGCTGTTGAGCTTCGAAACTCTGAACAGGATCCTGAGAATGTATTTCCTGCAAGAAACGAAACACATGTTAAAGGTCCAGGGGGGACTTTACCCCCTGGTTCGAATCTCCCCCTTATTCGCACCTGCTGAATCTGGGTCTGGGTTTGTTTTATCCTGGGATTCGAAGGAGAAACTCAGATTGTGCCCAATCAATGGCACAATCTCATCTCTGCGCTGTAGCTTATATGTAGCACATTAAATCATTTACAAACAGCAGTAATAACATGAATATGCAATCAAAATGAATTTAAAAATGAGTTTGAGATTAGATTTTTTTACCAAACAGAGGTGTTTTGATCTGTAATTCTGAGGGTGGAGGTGTTCGTTGGGTGGCAGCTTTGGCTGGTGCAAGGATTGGGTATGGCTTCCTGGAAGTGCTGATGACTTTTGGCAGCGTATCTCCAAGCTCTCCTTGCTTCTGTTATCTATTTTTTCTGTATACTTTTGTGTCCCTTTGCAACATTTGGGATTTCTTTATATAGAGGGGGTGGAGGGGACAGGAAGACAAAGGTTTAAATGACTTTAATTATGTGTTTGACAGCCATGAATGAGGATTTGTAACGTTAATTATGTGTTTGAAAGCCATGAATGAGAGTTTGTAACGTTGGCTAAACACATGGGATCCTGTCCCTTTTTGAATTTTGAATGACATTTAACTGGCCTTCGAATGTTCCCTTTTGAATGGGCTGATGGCCTCCTTCGAATGCTCTCCTTCGAATGGGCTGGTGGCCTTCTTCGAATGCTTTTTGAAAGCTTCTTCGAATGGACCCTTTGAATGCTTCTTCGAATGGACCTTCTTGGAATTCCAATCGAAGGACACTGTTATAATGCCAATCGAAATACTTGTCCATAATGCCAATCGAAGAGCTTGACAAAATGGAAATCGAAAGGCTCCTTCAGAATACCAATCGAAGGGTCTTTCAGAATGCCAATCGAAATGCTTGTCCATAATGCCAATCGGAATGCTTTGACAAAATGCCAATCGAAAGGCTCCTTCAGAACGCCAATTGAAGGGTCTTTCAGAATGCCAATCGAAATGTACTTAAAGCACCACTCAAAATTTTTCCTTTTCCTTAGGCAAGAGTTTGTGATCAATCATGCAGGGGGAAGACTTTGGGAAACATGAGAGGGCAAATTTTGGGGTACAACAGTATGGAATAAATCAGTTTCAGAGTTTCTGAAAAAAATTAGAATTCAGAATTAGGATTAGCAGATTCACACTTGCCTCTGATTTATGGTTATGATATTTCTTGTTCCTGAAATGCTATGAAACCTGCTATAATTTTCATATACATATCTTCTATTTTGTGGAGAAATGACCAAATGCAGATGTTCTGACTGCCATGAAGAGAGAGACTAAGTTCTTCCAGTGATATCAGAATCTCTGAGATCTATTCTGTTGTTGTTGGTTTCAGAACTTCTGAAACCTATTCTGTTGTTGGTGGTATCAGAACTCCTGAAAGCTAATGTGCCCCTGATGGACTCAGAACTTCTGACTCTGCTTATGTTTTTTTACTAACAGGAATTTTGTTTTGCAGTGCGCTGGGGTCAGAACTTATGACCTCCCTTAATCAGCAACGCGCTGATTCTATTTTTACTTTTTCTCACTATCTTTGCTATCACTTTCTATTTCATTAAGCAACAAACACCAAAAACATTTTTTCCATGCTTTACTTTGTTTCTTAAAATAAAAGACCAAAAAATATTTTCTTAAACAAAACTTGTTTCTTTTCTTAAGTGAATAAGCAATTTACGTTTCTTACATATTCCGATCCATTTCGATATGGTTGTAATAGTAACTTAGGATTTAACTTTACTTGCAAAAACCATTCATAAATATGTACCCCCCACCCCAAAGAGATGTAATAGCTTATATTTTATTTTTTTCCGCATTTTACTTGTTAGTAAATAGGATGTATGGCAAGACATGAAAACAATATAATAGACAACCGTAATCAAGATTAAAATGCATGCAATCAAACACTTTGCACACATGCACCCTTAGGGTAATATCACTTGTTGCCTATCAAAAAACAGTCATGTCCCTTGAATATGGGATGTCTTAGCAATGACCCTTTGATAAAAAAATATCGTAGTCCCTCGATGACCCTCAACGTTGCCCTTCGATAAAATGATCTCGTCCCTTATGAAAATTGCTAAAGCGTCTCATAAGTTGCCTTTGATGACTGTAAAATTGACCCGCGCCTGTCCCTTCACATACAACCATGGGGCTTCTTACCAAATTAATGGTAAGATAGCAACATTAAAAGGAGGAAGAAAAGAACAAATCGAAAACCTTTTCGAGTAGATAGATTCACTCCTAGTTACTCGCTTGCTCACGATAAAAACATTTTTTACACCTACACTTTCATTTTAAAATATTTTCAAAAGACAAAACATTTTGTATACGTTCTTATAGAGACGAGAACTATTGCAAAACACCTTTTCAAAACACTTTCTGAAACACAATCCACAAACACATCTTTGAACCACTTTTCGAAACAAAAACTTTGTACGCGTTCTTATAGAAACGAGAACCATTACAAAGAGATTTTTTCAAAACACTTTCAAAGCCCACACCACAAGCACACTGTCAAATAAATGCAAGTGATATAAACGAGTAACTAAGAGCCCATGGAAAATCATGGATGAAAAGGGTGCTAATACCTTCCCTTTTCATAATCTACCCCCTGAACCCGAGAAATAATCTCGAGAGGTCTTTCCTGTGCTTTTTTACCTTTCCTTTTGGATAAAAGAAAAGTCGGTGGCGACTGTTGCTATCCGCACAAATGCGATTGAAACGCAAAACACTCAAGTCAGTTCTCCCACCGTATCACAGAACTGGCGACTCTGCTGGGGATTAATAAAAAAAAGTGGGGTTACCTTAGGGTTAGATCAACTTTACTCGCTTTCATTATTTGATTTGTGTGCTTTAAATTCAGTTCTTCGTATTGGGCTTGCTTTGATCCTCCACCCGGATCTGGGACACCTTTTTAGGTAAATAGCAATAGATTGTGGAGACTGTACAACATAGACCGATATGGTTGAAACAATGGCTATGTTAGTGTGACACATTTGTGGGTACCGGTATCCCTCGTGGTGAATCTAGGAGAATACGAGGCTGCTGAGTGGCGTCATGAAGCACTAATTGACCTTAGAACCCCAATTGAACAAACTTAGCCATTAAGACGTAGTGAGGTAATCGGTTTCGGTGCAAAGCTGAAAATTGGTTGATACTCGATACTACACTCATTGAGGCTAGACTTTTGGGATATCTCGACCGCAAGAAAAGATTGTTGTGCTGAGATAATGCCTAAGAGAAAGGTCGGTGATATTGAGATCCTTTAGAACCCGATCATTACTTTTAGGATAGGTTGATCCAACTAGACTTCAAGAGGGTACTTACCTACAAAACTCATGCAAGCCTAAAACATTGGGTTTTGTTTGTTGTGTATATATTTGCTTGTACATAAACATCATAAACATCATCAACATCATATGCATGCTCACTAAACATTTCAAGGATTTAGAAATTTATCTTTGTTTTTGTTTTGTAGGACATGAATTCTCTCCGAAGAAACACCATCCGAATCAGCTTCGTAAAAGCACATCCTCAACTTCAAGAGCTAGCTTCAAGAGTGCCCGTGGATTCTTCTTTTACCAAGAAGTATGGTCGACTCCTCAGTTTGTATACATACAACTTCCAAGAAGAGATGATGTGTGTACTATTCCAATTCTTTGATCCCGTACATCATTGTTTCACTTTCCCGGACTATCAGTTGGTACCTACACTAGAAGAGTTCTCTCTACTCTTAGGGGTGCCTGTGCTTAATCAGATACCGTTCACCGATATAGAAGGGATTTATAAGCTTTTGAAGACGTTCTAGCTATCCTCATTTATGTTTTGGTTCTGTTTCCCAATTCAGACCAATTCATAGACGTTAATGCCATCAAAGTCTTTCTCTCTCGCAATCTTATACCCACCTTACTAGGAGACATCTTGCATTGCCTTCATACCCGCACCATGAAGAAAAGAGGTACCCTTTTGTGTTGTATCTTGTTGTATCCCAAAATTTTCCCTCTCATTTTATCAAGATTTCCCCTCACAAGACTCTTTGGATCCAAGACCAAGCTAGGGTTTGCACTGCTCAAGACATCTCCTTGCACTGTTGACCTGAAATTAGGGTTTGAGTTTGCACAAAGATTTTTGGACTTTCAATGCTCAAAGTGACTTTCATACTTCATGTTGTAAGTTTGTCCATACTAAGTTTCAAGCCTTGAATCAAATTTTTGCCCAGTCAATTGGACAGTTGACCTAGAAATCAACTGTATTGGGGAAAAAGTCAACTATGGCCAATTTACAGTCAAACCTCATGACTTTTGACCCACATCAACATTATAGGCTCACATGAACCATTTTATCAAGTTTGGACCACAACTCCTCAAGAAATTTGATCAGGTCACCAAAAGGGCAAAATGCTCATTTTTAGGGTGTTAACTGCACAAGGGCAATTTCTGACTTTTGACCTAGCCAATGGAAAATTGGGTTCAAGCATGGATTCAAGGACTCAATGGCATCATATTGACCTATTCACAAGGTTCAAAAGATCTCAATTGCATTGGATTGACAGATGAACTTTTTTCCAGTCAACTGATCAAAATTTGACTGTACACTAAAAAGTCAAACTTTGACTTTTTGGTCAAAATCAATTGCCAAGGGTCATTTTTCATCAAGATGTGTCAAAACATGAAACTTGTTCATCAAGAAACCCAATTTTGCAAACTAGGGTTTAAGATTGAAAAATTTCATAACTTAGAATTTTTCCAAGTTATGAAATTTTCTTAATTTTTCCCAAATTTGCCAAACATTTTCATCATGCTGCAATTGGATTCAAACAAAACTTCCAACATGAAAGTTGTAGTTCTCCACAAAGTCTATAACTTAGATTCACAAAGTTTTCCCAAAAGAAGCTTGGATCTCAAGTTATGATTTTTGGAACAAGGGTCCATGAAACTTTTAACTTAGTGAAATTTTGCCCTAGTTTAGGCAGGATTTTGACCCATCTTCATGACCATTTTTCACATAGTTCCACTTGGAATCTCAAATTGCATTTCATAGATGGATTGTAGATAATGCTTCAAGATTTCCAAAATGTCCAAGAACTCTCCAAAATCATTTGTGGTTAGGGAGAATCGAAGGTTTGAAGTTGGAAAAACCCACTTTTTATCCATGGCATGTTCATAGTGATACAAGTTGCAAACTCTAATCAGCTTTCTTTGTACTTGATTACAGGTCTCAAAACCATTCCACACTCAATAATTAAATGCAAATCCATTGGTCTAAGGCTTTGTTTTGGTCATTAGAGCATTGCACACAAGATTAATCCTTAAATAGAAAAAGCAACATTACCATTTTTGCTTAAATCTTGCTTTATGTCAAAGCTGCATCCTTGAGCATTGAACCATATCTTGTGCAGCAAATCAAATACACAAACTTGAGGGGCCAAGAGCATAGTGTGCAAGCTAATAGATAGCCTGTACAGACTGCTTTGCATGACTTCTCACTTTTTGCTTCATATACAAGAAAGATATCAAATACACTACATCTTACACATTTGTGAGGACTAACCTTTGCAAGCATTTGGAACAAGTTTCTCACATCCCCTTGAGCCAGAAACACGAGCCTTTGAGCCCTCAAACCTCCCATAGCACAAAATCATCTTCATTTGGCAAAACAGGGCACTCCCTGCAATTTTATTTCCATAGCACAAATCCCTCGTGCGTTTTGCCTCAAATTGGTTCAAACACCTTCCACATAACCCATCCAAGCTATCCCAACCCTTAAACACTGACTGTAACTCCATTTACAAGGTTTTCCATTTTTGATTTCAGCTTGTGCAGGTTGAGTTCTGTAGGCTTGTTCAAGCACATTCAAGGCAAGCTAGGCATTGGGGAAGGTCAGGGGAAGTTCAAGCAAGCTCTCAAACATCTCAGGCCTCACTGAAAAGCTCCACATTGCCATACACGAAGTCAACTGAAACAGGTTTTTGTCAACTTCCTATCTCTCTATTTAGGAATAATTAGGCTTAGGTTTGTGAATAAAAAATGTAGTATTCATAGCCATGAAGTTGTACATATGCTCAGTTTTCATTTAAATTAATCGTGTTAAGAGAATTTGATCCATGAACTTCCTGAAAAAATTAGGTTAAGATTTAGGGCCAGAGAAGTTCTCTCTGGTCTTTGAGAGTTAGGACAAGTTTCTTATATGGTTGAATTCGTCTTGAAAAATGCTACAACTTTGATGTTTTGAGTTTTTGCATTAGAGCACGTATGTAGGATCTGGAGATTTGTACAGGGCGCGTGTAATTTTTGAAGACAAAGGTTGAAGATGAAGTGAGGTGGGCTGGGCTTGGTCCTGGCTCACTATTGACACCCCCCTTTTACTGAATACACCCCCTCTGGCCCAATTTCTTTATACTTTTATATTTTTGTATTTATTTTCATTTTCTGATTTTTATTTTATATTTTCCAAACATAAAAATACCCAAAAATATTTTCATAAATTTTCACATTTATTTTTATTATTTTATTATTTTTTAGACATGAAAATAATTATTTAATAGTATATACTTTTATTTATTGAAAACTTGAAAATAATATATAATAACAATATACTTTTATTTATATTCTTTATTTTATTTACACTAAAAAATTATTGTTCTAAATATATTTTTGTCTTGTATATATTTTATTTTATTTTTATTGTACATAACTAATATAATTAATATATATATATATATATATATATATATATATATATATATATATATATATATATATATATATATATATATATATATATATATATATATATATATATATATATATATATATATATATATATATATATATATATATATATATATATATATATATATATATATATATATATATATATATATATATATATATATATATATATATATATATATATATATATATATATATATATATATATACTTTTGTTTTATTTAATAAGTACTTGAGAATAAAAACATAAAAATATTATACTTTTATTTTTTATTATTATTTATACTTAAATAATACTTTTTCTAAATATATTTTATTTTATATATTTTATTTTTTGTATATACATTATTTTATTTTATTGTATATAAATAGTATATTTAATATATTTACATTCTTAAAAGAAAATTAGAGTTTTACCCTTAATAAAAAAATAATAATCTTTTTTATTTATTTTATTCCTTTCTTTTTGCATTAAATATTTTTTACATACATAAAAAATAAACATAAACATTTTTGCATATTCATAATATTTTGTATATTTATTTAATTTGTTCCATTTATTATTATGCCATTGATTCAATTTGGATGTAATAGTAAAATTAGGGTTTTAATTTCTTGCCAAATAATCCCCATTCAAAAATTGTATCCCCCTCCCCATAATCATGTTGTAATAGTGGTAGATTTACTTTTACGCATTTATGCTTTCAATTATGCCGTGATTAGAGATTAGGGTTTGTATGCAAAAAATCCAAAATCAAAAAAATAGCTTGACTAATACAAAGACAAAAATGCATGAGAATCAATACACAATGCACACTTGCACCCCTAGGGTTTTATCCACTTGTTGCCTTTTAAAATGTCCATGTTATGCATGTTGAGTACTTTGGCAAAACAAAAACAAAACAAAAGATCATAGTCCCTCGATGACGCTATCTTGGTTGCCTATACAAAATGATCTAGTCCCTCAAAAATTGCTAAAGAAACTTGGCAATATTGTTATCATGGTCAATACGATGACCCGCGCCTGTCCCGTTTAACATCCTAATACAAGGTTGTTTACCAAATGCAATGGTAAAACAATATTGTCAAAAGGGTTAAAAATGTGTAGGAAATACCTTTGAGTAAAATAGGGTAAACAACTCTTAGTTACTTGATCCAAACTTGCAAAATCATCCTTGCTATTTTCAAACACACCTCACAACACAATTTCAAAACATTTCCCAAAATCAAACTTTCGAAAATCTTTTCAAAAGACAATACACCTTTGTATATATTCAAACAAGAATCATTACAAAGGTTGCCACAACGATGACCTCTTTTCAAAATATTTTCAAAACCACACACAAAGCACCATTTCAAACAATTGAACAACAAAAGCAAGTGATCTAAACAAGTAACTAAGAGCCCATGGATAACCATGGATGAAAAGGTTGCTTGCATCTTCCCTTTTCATAATCTACTCCCCGAACCCAAGAAAACATCTCAAAGGTCTTTCCTATGCTTTTTGACCTTTCCTTTGGATAAAATAAAAAGTCGGTGGCGACTCTTGCTAAACCGAAACATTTGCGAACACAAACACAAAACCTCAAGTCAGTTCTCCCACCGTATCACAGAACTGGCGACTCTGCTGGGGAAATAACTAAAAGTGGAGTAACCTTAGGGATTAGATCACCTTTACATGCTTATCTTGTTTGCTTTGATTGCTTTAAAATTGGTTCTGTTGTTTTGGGCTTGAAATCCTCTACCCGGATTTGGGAAACATTCATAGGTAAATAGCAATACATTGTGGAAACTGTGCGGGGTATACCGACATGGTTGAAGCAATAGCTATATTAGTGCGACATATTTGTGGGTACCGGTAGCCTTTGAGTCAATCAAAGAGAATACGGGGCCGCTGAGTGATGTCATGAAGCACTAATAAACTCTTAGAACCTTTACTTGACCATCTTGGCCTTATTAAGGGTAGTGAGATGACCGGCTTTGGTGCAGTCCGAAGTTGGTAGATACTCGATACTACACTCATTGAGGGTTATTTTCTTGGAATATTTCGGTCGCCAGTTAGGTGGCTAAACTGAAACAATGAACACAAAAAATAATCCAGTGATATTGAGCTCCTTAGAACCCGATTACTATTTATAGGACAGGTTGATCAAACTAACTTTAAGAGGGTATTTACCTATGAAACCCCATGCAAGCCTAAAACTAGGAACTTGTGTGATTTACTTGTACATATACTTGTGCATACATCATGAACATCATAAAGCATCATATGCATCCACTAACCATTTCAAGGGTTTGGATCTTCATTTTTGTTCTTGTTTTGTAGGTAATGGAATCTCTTCGCAGGAAAACAATTCAGGTCAACCTTGTGAGAATCTCCCCTCAACTCAAGGAGCTTGCTTCCAAGATTCTAGAGAATTCTCTCTTTAGTGAAAGACATGGTAGACTTCTCAACTTGGTCAACTCCAACATTGATGAAGACATGGTGAAAGTTCTCTTCCAGTTCTTTGACCCCCTACACCATTGATTTACATTTCCTGATTACCAACTAGTACCCACTTTGGAGGAATTTTCTCAACTCCTGAGGATTCCTATTCTCCATCAACTACCTAACAACGGTACGGAAAGAGAACGAAAGCCTGAAGATGTTGCTCAAGCCTTACACTTGCAACCATCTGATATCAAAGGTTATTGGGAAACCAGAAGTGGTGTCAAGGGTTTCTTGGCAAAGTTTCTGTTTGAGAAGGCACAAGACTACTGGAATTCTCTAGATCTGCAAGCTTTTGAGGAGATTGTAGCACTTCTCATCTATGGGTTGGTCTTGTTCCCAAACCTTGATTAGCTTATAAATATGAATGCTGTCAAGATTTTCATATCTCGAAATCCCGTGCCTACATTGCTTGGGGACATCCTACACTCATTTCACACACGAACAATGAGGAAAAGAGGTGTTCTCATGTGTTGTACTCCTCTTCTAGCAAGGTGGTTTATTTCTCACCTTCCCCAATCAGTTTTGAAGAATGAGCAGGGTTTAAGGTGGTCACAACGGTTGATGAACCTCACACATTCTGATGTTCATTGGTGTTCTCGGTCTAGAGAAAATGTCATCATCATTGATCGTTGCAGAGAATTCCCTAATGTCCCACTACTTGGCATTAGGGGAGGCATTACCTATAACCCGTGTTTAGCTCTGAGACAGTTTGGATATGCTCGAAGGGATGGCCCTCGTGATATGCTAATTCCTGACTTGGTTTTTGACTTCGACAATGACGCTTAAGGACTTCGACAAAGGTTTATCCGAGCTTGGAGGATGCCCAACAAAGTGGATCGTAAGACACTGGGACACCAAAATTCCATCCCCCTTGAGCCTTATCTCAAGTGGGTACGAACCCGCGCCCATAGTCTTATGATGCCTTACTCCCACATTCTGCCTATGATCAAAGAGCCTGTTGTGGAAGGAGAGGTTCCATACACCCTCCTACATCCAGACATGCCAATATCATTGGAAGATTTGCAAAAGAGTTGGATACAGCTCAAGGAAGAACGAAATACTTTTGAGGCCAACTTCTACGCCGGTGAGAAGAAGGTTTTGGAACTTACCCGTCAACTCCATGAAGAGCAGAATCTCTACACTTACATCGCGCCAAAGAGGATGCGCAACGTCTTTTTACATTAAGAAATTTTGGTAATATTTTTGCCCATGGGGCATTTATGTACTGACAAAATTCTTCTTATTAATATGACGTGTGTTCTTTTTTGTTTGCAATAACTTTGAACTTCTGAATCCTTGAATGCATTACATGAATACACATCATTCATCATATGCATAAGCAGGTCTTCACACCAGGTTTCCTTATCTTTCTACTGTTTATTTCAGCAAGATGGATATAGAGCAGACGGTCAAAGATCTGCAAGCACAAAATTTGCAATTCCAGCAACTCCTCATGACCTTGGCAAAGGGTCAAGAGGACCTTAAAGCACTATTAGAGAAAGAGAAGGAAAAATAAAAGAATAAAAAGAAAAGAAGAAAAAGAAAAGAATTGGTGTGGCCACTATGGGAAGAAGGTTTGAGAACCAGGCTAGAAGGGTCCTCGATTTCCCCTCGATGTCTGACGAAGGGGTTGGTAAAGGTAAAGGAGATGCGGTACCCTCCGAGTCTGAAGCTGAAGAGGAAGAAGAAGAGGATAAAGATTACTCCGAACAACAGTACCCTCCGGCGGACGATAAGTATAAGAATCTGGAAGATCGACTGGTAGCCATGGAGGTACAAAGAGTACCTGGGCTGGATTTCGAAGAACTAGGGTTGGTTGCTGGGATCGTCATCCCCCCCAAATTCAAAGTGCCTACATTTTCTAAATACGATGGTTTGTCCTGTCCGAAGATGCATTTGTGGTCCTACGTCAGAAAGATCCAACCTCACTCTTCTGATAAGGATCTGTGGGTCCACTTTTTTCAAGATAGTTTATCGGGTACCAAATTGGACTGGTTCTATCAACTTGAGAGATCTGATGTACATAACTGGGAGGATTTGGCTGCTGCTTTCTACCGACAATACCAATATAACGCAGATTTAGCGCCTACTCGTACTCAATTACAGAGTATGGGTATGGTCTCTAATGAAGGCTTTAAGGAATATGCCCAGAAGTGGCAGGATTTGGATGGAAGGGTGCAGCCACCATTTTCGGATAGAGAGCTGGTTGATATGTTTTTGGGGATCCTGTCAGGTCCATTATTCAATCACTTGATCGGGATCTCATCTGCAGGGTTCACCGAATTAATTCTGACAGGTGAAAGGGTCGAAGCTGGCATTAAGAGCGGAAAAATTCAGAAGGATGCATCTGCTTCCACTGCTATCAAGAAGACCTTCCCAGCCAAGAAAGAAGCTTCTTCTGTTTACACCCAGAGAAATTAAGGGAGAATGGAGCGCCGACCAGCGGTGGGGGCTGTGATGATCCAGAACTCCTCAGCCGACCAACCTCGAAGCAGTCAACCCAAAGCTAACCAAAATAGGGTGGAAAGGCCACAACGACAATTCACTCGGATCAATATGACACCTGATCAGGTCCTCCCTCATATGTTAAAGTTAAACCTTACCAACTTGAAAGAAGCGCAGAAAAACCCAAATACATCTTCTCCCTATTATCATTCCAATGCAAAATGTGCATATCATTCGGACAGTGTGGGGCACGAGACCAACAACTGTTGGGCCCTTAAAAACAAGATCCAAGATTTGATAGATGCCAAGGAGGTGGAGTTTGATGCCCCCGAAAAACCTAATGTGATATCTGCTCTTATGCCAAAACATGGTCATAATGTCCATGCTATTGTAGAAGATCTTCGTGTTACTGCTATCGATGACTTAATGACTCTGTTGCCAATGATCAAGATGAATCTGTTGAAAGCCAGGATTTTCCTAGGCTGTGAAAAAGATTGTTACCTTTGTTCGACCTTGCAATCCGACTGTCCACTGTTGAAGTCAGGCATCCAACACCTGATGGATACTCAAGAGATCCTCTTTCAGAAAACTCCTGTTGCTACTATTACTCCTGTTACTCCAATCAATGATGTTGCTATAATCACCATTTCCGACAATCTTTCCAAGACCTGCAAAAGGCCTGTTAAGATTACACCCGATCCAAAGTTTGTATCGCTGAAGATTACCATGCCAGGGCCTATCCCATATAAGTCCAACAAGACAATACCGTGGAATTATGGAGGATAGATCTTCTACCACAGTATTAAGCAGATCGAATCAGTTGAAGAAAGTTCCGATGAAGAAACTCCTGACGTAGGAAATATTGCGGGGACAAGTAAGATCACTCGTAGCAGAAGAATCTTCTCTCCGGAGATTGCTCCTCCACGGGCAGTCTTCGGATCCTCAAGTGTTCCTGTGCCTATCAAGATATCTGTGTGAAGTCCAGTTATTGAAGAAATTGATGCTCCTGAAGCTATACCCTCTGCTGTTACTGCTGATAAAGGTAAGGGGATCCAAGAAGCGCCCGTCGGGACGAGGGCTCAGACTTTGGTTATCCCCGAGACCACTCAAAAGGAAATGGAGGAGATTTTAAAGATAATTAAGAAGAGCGACTATGATGTCGTAGAGCAACTAGGGCAAACCCCTTCAAAAATTTCTATGCTGGCTCTATTGCTCTGCTCCGAGGCTCATGCCAAAGCCTTGATCAAATTCTTGAAGACGGCGCACGTGCCTCAAGAAACTTCTGCGGATCAGTTTCAAGAGTGTGTAGCCAGCCTTACATCCGACAATGGTCTTGGCTTCTCTGATGCCGATTTGACGTCTAAGGGAAGAAAGCATAATGATGCGCTGCATGTCTCGGTAGAGTGCAGAGGGACCACTCTTGCTCACGTTCTGGTTGATACCGGTTCATCTTTAAATGTCCTACCAAAGAAAGCATTGGTCAGGCTGGACTGTGAAGGTTTGACCATAAAGCCCAGTAATATCATTGTTAGAGCCTTCGACGGTTCTAAGCGGATGGTTCACAGAGAAGTGGACATCCCAATTAAGGTGGGAACGGAAATTTTCAACTCTACATTTTATGTGATGGACATCCGTCCTTCATATTCATATTTATTGGGAAGACCATGGATCCAAAACGCTGGGGCAGTCACTTCTTCTTTACACCAGATGCTCAATTATCCAATCCAGGGTAAAATCATAATAGTTCATGGTGAGGAGGAGTATATGATAAGCCACCTTAACTCTTTCCGCTACGTGGAGTTAGATGGTGAATTCATAGAAACACCTTTCCAACACTTTGAAGAGGTTTCTCCTGAAGTTGCGGTAGCCAAGAAAATGACTGATGTGCCCATCATTACCAAGCCTGTGTCCCGGATGTCATCCCTTAAATATGCAGAGGCTGTGATCAAGGAAGGAGGAAGTATAGTATGGGGTCAACTGCCAGATTTTCCTTACAAGACAGATAAGTACGGATTGGGTTTCACTGCTGCTAGCCAAAAAGTTGTGCGTCGCTCCCGGGCTGGAGGACCGCCATTGAAAATCACTCATCATAGAGTTCATGCTTTAGAAGATGATGAAGAAGGAAGCAATTTTGAAGACTGGATCTTTCCAACCATTGAAGGAGGACTGAACAACTAGGAGGCAAAAGACTTCGTTCCCATTACTTTCATCAATCAGTAATTTATCTTTTGAACATTTCCTGTTTGGTCTGTAATAATTATTAAACAATTCGTACACTCTTTTTGCCTTATGCCTTACCCGGGGCATATAGGTCCATTTGTAAGGGTTTTGATTCTTCATTTTCATATGCCATTTTTAATGAATCATGGACGTTTTCATATATAAACTTTTGTGTTCATTTTCTTTCTTTTTACATTTTATTTTGTTTAAAGGTGACTATCCCTTACACACACCCACACTCACAAAATGCAGGTACCCATCCACTCCGGATTCCATGGGTAATAATTCTACTATGGCCTTCAGTGACTCTGAAGATCTGGTCAATCATGCTGAATATGAAGGTGATGAAGACTGTGAAGTGCCTGGAGAGTTAGCTAGACTTTTGCAACAAGAAGAAATGGCTATTCTGCCCCATGAAGAGTTGTTAGAGACTATCAATTTGGGTACCGCCGAAGACAAAAAAGAGATTAAAGTGGGTGCCAACCTGGAGCCAAGTGTCAAAGAGCGCTTAGTTCAGCTGTTGAATGAATATGTTGAGATCATTTCCTGGTCCTATGAAGACATGTCGGGACTGGATACAAATATTGTGGTTCACCGTCTCCCTACAAGAGAAGACTGTCCACCAATCAAACAGAAAGTCCACCGAATGAGGCCCGATATGTCTGAGAAGATCAAAGCTGAAGTGATAAAGCAGTTCAATGATGGCTTTCTGGCTGTTACTTCCTATCCATAATGGGTTGCTAACATTGTGCCCGTGCCTAAGAAGGACGACAAAGTCAGAATGTGTGTGGACTACAGAGACTTAAATAGGGCTAGCCCTAAAGATGATTTTCCACCACCACACATTGAGATCTTGGTTGACAACACAGCTCAACACAAGGTATTCTCTTTCATGGACGGATTTTCAGGGTACAACCAGATCAAAATGGCCCCCGAAGACATGGAGAAGACTACTTTTGTTACGCAGTAGGGTACCTTCTGCTATAAAGTGATGCCATTTGGACTGAAGAATGCCGGGGCAACCTATCAGCGAGCCATGGTAGCTTTGTTTCATGACATGATACATCATGAGATTGAAGTCTACATAGACGACATGATAGCCCGTTCACAGACAGAAGAAGAACACATCGACCATCTGCAAAAGCTGTTTGTCAGGTTAAAAGATTACAAACTAAGACTGAACCCTAGCAAGTGCACCTTTGGGGTCAGGTCCGGTAAACTTTTGGGATTCATCGTCAGTAACAAAGGCATCGAGGTTGATCCTGCCAAAGTCAAAGCTATACAAGAAATTCTTTCCCCTTGCACTGAGAAAGAGGTCAGAGGTTTCTTGGGACGCCTAAACTACATCGCAAGGTTCATCTCTCACCTAACATCTACTTGTGAACCAATCTTCAAGCTGTTGAAGAAAGATCAGGTGGTTAAATGGAACAATGATTGTCAAGTCGCTTTCGATAAAATCAAGGAGTATTTGCTGGAACCTCCTATCTTGATGCCACCCGTCGAAGGAAGGCCGTTAATCATGTATCTGACTGTTTTGGATAATTCAATGGGGTGCGTACTGGGCCAACATGATGAGTCTGGCCGAAAAGAGCATGCCATTTATTACCTTAGCAAAAAGTTTACCGACTGTGAGACTCGCTACTCACTGCTCGAGAAAACTTACTGTGCTTTGGTATGGGCTGCTCGCCGGTTAAGGCAGTATATGTTGACACATACCACTCTGTTGATTTCTAAAATGGATCCAATCAAGTACATCTTCGAGAAGCCTGCTCTATCCGGAAGAATCGCTAGATGGCAGATGATCCTCACCGAATATGATATACAATACACAACCCAAAAAGCTATAAAGGGGAGTGTACTAGCTGACCATCTAGCTCATCAAGCCGTCGAAGATTACCAATCTATGAGGTTCGACTTCCCTGACGAGGATATTATGACATTGGACAACATTAAAGATAACGAGCCGTATGACAGACTTGAACAAGGATCCCGATGGACCCTGTACTTTGATGGTGCTTCAAATGCACTTGGAAACGGTATCGGCGCGGTACTTATCTCTCCAGAAGGTTTCCATACACCTTTCACCGCTAGACTCTACTTCAGCTGCACCAACAACATGGTCGAATATGAAGCTTGTATCTTTGGTCTCAAGGCCGCTATTAACTTGGGAATCAAATCTTTGATTGTATTTGGGGACTCAGCTTTGGTTATCAGTCAAATCAAAGGAGAGTGGGATACTAATCATCCAAACCTCATCCCTTACAAAGAACATGTCCTGACATTGTTACCACACTTCGAGCAGATTACCTTCAAGCACTTCCCGCGAGAAGAGAATCAGCTAGCAGATATGCTAGCTACAATGTCATCCATGTTTAAACTTAACTGGGATAATGAGGCACCTCAAATCACCGTTGAACGAATGGACGAACCTGCACATTGTCACGAGATTAATACTGAAGAAGTGGTGGACCGACCTTGGTTTCATGACGTCAAAAGGTATCTCGAAGCACAAGAATACCCTGAAGAAGCTTCAGTCAACGACAAAAAGTTCTTAAGGAGGTTCGCTGCCAAATTCTTTCTAAGCAATGGTATCCTATACAAGCGCAATCTTGATTGTGTCCTACTTCGTTGTGTGGACAAGGTTGAAGCTGAGCAGATTATGGCTGAACTACATAATGGCACTTTTGGCACCCACTCAAGCGGTCATACGATGGCTAAGAAAATTATACGGGCAGGCTACTACTGGTCTACCTTGGAAGCTGATTGTCATCAACACTCCCGTACTTGTCACAAATGCCAAATCTATGCTGACAAGGTACATATTCCCCCAGTTCCTCTCAATGTCTTAACAACTCCTTGGCCATTCGCGATGTGGGGAATCGACATGATTGGAGAGATCAAGCCTACAACATCCAATGGACATTGTTTCATCCTGGTGGCCATCGATTACTTTACCAAGTGGGTTGAAGCAGCTTCCTTCGCCTCCGTTACAAAGAATGTGGTTGCCCGCTTCATCAAGCAGAACCTCATATGCCAGTATGGTATCCCTGACAGGATCATCACTGACAACGGTACAAATTTGAACAACACTATGATCACCGCTCTGTGCGAGAAGTTCAAAATTCAACATCACAATTCATCTCCCTATCGACCTAAGATAAACGGTGTTGTCAAAGCTGCGAACAAAAATATCAAAAAGATCATACAAAAGATGACAGTCACCTATAAGGACTGGCATGAGATGTTACCGTTTGCTCTACACGGGTACCATACCACGACACGCACTTCAACTGGGGCAACCCCCTTTTCTTTGGTATATGGCATGGGAGCTGTTTTACCTTTGGAAGTTCAGATCCCTTCCTTGAGAATCATGAAGGATGCTTGTTTGAGTGAAGACGATTGGATTCAGACCTGGCTTGATCAACTTAACTTAATTAAAGAGAAACGACTTACTGCTATTTGTCATGGTCAGGCGTATAAGAAACGTATGATCAAGGCCTTCAACAAGAAAGTCAAGAGACAAGTATATCAAGTCGGGGACCTTGTAATCAAGCGAATCATCTTGCCGCAAAGTGATCCCAGGGGCAAATGGACTCCTACTTACGAAGGACCATTTGTGATCAAAAACATCTTTTCTGGTGGGGCAATGATTCTGACCACCATGGACGGCGATGACCTGCCGCACCCTGCAAACGCAGACATAGTCAAAAGATACTATGCATAAACGACCCGACAAGTTGAAAACCCGAAAGGGCGACTTGGGCAAAAATTGGCATCCCGGTGAATCGAAAACCCGAAAGGGCGGTTCAGGCAAAAATTAGGGATAAATAAAAAATCTGTACACCCGGCAAGTTGAAAACCCGAAAGGGCGACTTGGGCAAAAAAGGGTTTCCCGGTGGATCGAAAACCCGAAAGGGCGATCCAGGAAAAAGTTAGGGAATTAAAACGTATGACTATGCCTCGTCGGATCACTTTAAGGACAATCTCTTCGCGGACAAGCTCCAAGCTTCTGATCAATCCAATCATCTGCGGAAGAAGCAACGAATGGACAAGATACTCAGAATTGTGAAGGCTATAGCAGAATGGGAACCTCATGGAATTGTTACACATAGCCATCTTTCTTTGTATAAATTTTTCTCATTTTTTATGACAACGTTCTCTTACTAGGATGTCTGTCTCCTTTGTACAAAATACTTACACAAAGTTAATACAAAGATACTTCAAAGTGCATGAATTTGTTTGCCTTTTCTTTCTTTTTACACTTGTGTTTTATTTGAAAACGTCCAATGATTTATTAAATGAGCATATGCATTTGAATATAATCATTGCTTACAAATAAAACGAAATGAGAAAGGATAATTACTGATAGGTTGAAAGTATAGGAAAACGTCTTTAGGCTATTCTAGAAGAAATCCCCTACAGTGTGTCATTCAGATCCTCAACAGAGCTAAAACCTTGAAATACATATTCCCCAGTGGAGTTAAGTTTCAAAATCCCCATCTGAACTAAGTTTCCAAACTCCCAATCCCCAGTGGAGCTAGAAAAATTTGAACTGCAAACCCTCAGTGAAGATAAAACTTTCTTCCCCAACGGAGTCCAAAACTTCAAATCTTAAACCCCGGTGGAATACCATCCAATTTCCTCCATAAATCCCCAGTAGATTGGCATATAACCCAAGCTCTTGAGAACTCTTCGACGGAATAAACGTTCTCCCCACAGAGTTATTTCCCAGCAGAACAAAGGTTCTTGTCCTCATTTCTCCGGTTGAAGCCTCCCAGGTTCTAATTCCCCAGTAGAGATCGTTAGAGTTTTCCTTATCCGCCAGGAAAGTCATGAAGGATTCTCAATTCCCCGCAGAAGTTACCAAAACTCTTGTTAATTCCTACAAGTCACCAAGGATTTTCAATCCCCAACAGTAGTCCAAAGGATGTCTCATTCTCAACAATCAAAGGTTTTGAATCCCCAGCAGCAGTCAAGGGTTTATTTTCCCCGGCAACGGTCAAAGATTTCATTATCTCCAGCTATCAAGGATTTATTTTCCTCAGCAAGATGGCTACTCAGCTTACATATGCATCCATTACATTCATATATCATAAACATTGATAGAACACATTTTATTGCATCATACATGTCATGCAACATAACTTTGTGTGTTTTAGATAACATTTTACCTTTTTAAGGATAAGATTAAAAGCTACCTTTAACAAATATTCAAAGATCTCAAATACAGTACGGATACACTCCAAGACATAGAAGTCATTCTGCTACTCATTCAGGTCTCATATTTCAGATACAGTATGGATACACCCCAGACATGGCGGTCATTCTACTACTCATTCAGACTTCAATAATCATATATAGACTAGATACGCTCCAAACACGGAAGCCATTCTATTTCTCATTCAGATTCAACTGTCAACTTCAGGTTCAGATGCATTCCAGACACGGAAGTAATTTTGTCACCTGTCTAGATCCCAGTTATAATACATATACATTCCAGGCACGGAAGTCATTCTGCTACTCATACAGATCTCAACTTCAGATATAGTCCAGATACGCTCTAGACACGATTGCCATTCTGTCACTCATTCAAACCTATTCCCCGGCCCAGAGATACTCTAGACACAGATGTCTTTCTATCGCTTATTCAGATTTCAGATTTAGGATACAATACAGATACACTCAAGACACGGCAGTCATTCTGATATCCATTCAAGAATCAAATATAGTAACAGCTTGGATACGCTCCAGACATGGACGTCATTCCTTCGCTCATACAAATCCAATCTCCAGATACAACTCAGATACGTTCCAGATACGGATACCATTCTGACATTCATTCTCCTAATTCTCAACAAACAAGTCTTGGATGGCATCTTTAAGCCCATATCCAGCAAGACTCTACCATCTCCAAATGGCATCTTTAAGCCCATTCCCTCAGCTACATTTTGACGAGTGCAAATTTACGGGCACTCTAGAGTCCAATCCTCTTTTACCTTCGAGTCACGAAAGGCAAACTCGCCAATCTAACTCTTCAGGTTCAAGAAGATTGAACAGGGGAAGCTGTTGTATCCCAAAATTTTCCCTCTAATTTTATCAAGCTTTCCCCTCACAAGACTCTTTGGATCCAAGACCAAGCTAGGGTTTGCACTGCTCAAGACATCTCCTTGCACTATTGACCTGAAATTAGGGTTTGAGTTTGCACAGATATTTTTGGACTTTCAATGCTCAAAGTGACTTTCATACTTCATTTTGGACTCATAAGTTTGTCCATACCAAGTTTCAAGCCTTGAATCAAATTTTTGCCTAGTCAATTGGACAGTTGACCTAGAAATCAACTGTATTGGGGAAAAAGTCAACTATGGCCAATTTACAGTCAAACCTCATGATTTTTGACCCACATCAACACTATAGACTCACATGAACCATTTGATCAAGTTTGGACCATAAATCCTCAAGAAATTTGATCAGATCACCAAAAGGGTAAAATGGTCATTTTTAGGGTTTTGACTGCACAAGGGCAATTTCTGACTTTTGACCTAGCCAATGGCAAATTGGGTTCAAGCATGGATTAAAGGACTCAATGGAATCATCTTGACCTATTCACAAGGTTCAAAAGATCTCAATTGCATTGGATTGACAGATGAACTTTTTTTCAGTCAACTAATCAAAATTTGACTGTACACTGAAAAGTCAAACTTTGACTTTTTGGTCAGAATCAATTGCCAAGGGTCATTTTTCATCAAGATGTGTCAAAACATGAAACTTGTTCATCAAGAAACTGAATTTTGCAAATTAGGGTTTAAGATTGAAAAATTTCATAACTTAGAATTTTTCTAAGTTATGAAATTTTCTTAATTTTTCCCAACTTTGCCCAACATTTTCATCATGATGCAATTGGATTCAAACAAAACTTCTAACATGAAAGTTGTATTCCTCAACAAAGTATACAACTTTTATTCACAAAGTTTTCCCAAAAGAAGCTTGGATCTAAAGTTATGAATTTTGGAACAAGGGTCCATGAAACTTTTAACTTAGTGAAATTTTGCCCTAGTTTAGAAAGGATTTTGACCCATCTTCATGACCATTTTTCACATAGTTCCACTTGGAATCTCAAATTTCATTTCAAATATGGATTGTAGATCATGTTTCAAGATTTCCAAAATGTCTAAGAACTCTCCAAACTCATTTGTGGTTAGGGAGAATCGAAGGCTTGAAGTTGGAAAAAACTCATTTTTTATCCATGGCATGTTCATAGTGATACAAGTTGCAAACTCTAATCAGCTTTCTTTGTACTTGATTACAGGTCTCAAAACCATTCCAAACTCAATAATTAAATGCAAATCCATTGGTCTAAGGCTTTGTTTTGGTCATTAGAGCATTGCACACAAGATTAATCCTTAAATAGAAAAAGCAACATTACCATTTTTGCTTAAATCTTGCTTTATGTCAAAGCTGCATCCTTGAGCATTGAACCATATCTTGTGCAGCAAATCAAATCCACAAACTTGAGGGGCCAAGAGAATAGTGTGCAAGCTGATAGATAGCCTGTACAGGCTGATTTGCATCACTTCTCACTTTTTGCTTCATATACAAGAAAGATATCAAATACACTACATCTTACACATCTGTGAGGACCAACCTTTGCAAGCATTTGGAACAAGTTTCTCACATCCCCTTGAGCCAGAAACACGAGCCTTTGAGCCCTCAAACCTTCCATAGCACAAAATCATCTTCATTTGGCAAAACAGGGCACTCCCTGCAGTGTGATTTCCATAGCACAAATCCCTCGTGCGTTTTGCCTCAAACTGGTTCAAACACCTTCCACATAATCCATCCAAGCTATCCCAACCCTTAAACACTGACTGTAACTCCATTTACAAGGTTTTCTATTTTTTATTTCAGCTTGTGCAGGTTGAGTTCTATAGGCTTGTTCAAGCACATTCAAGGCAAGCTAGGCATTGGGGAAGGTCAGGGGAAGTTCAAGCAAGCTCTCAAACATCTCAGTTTTCATTTTAATTAATCGTGTTAAGAGAATTTGATCCATGAACTTCCTGAAAAAATTAGGTTAAGATTTAGGGCCAGAGAAATTCTCTCTGGTCTTTGAGAGTTGGGACAAGTTTCTTTTATGGTTGAATTCGTCTTGAAAAATGCTACAACTTTGATGTTTTGAGTTTTTGCATTAGAGCACGTATGCAGGATCTGGAGATTTGTACAGGGCGCGCGTAATTTTTGAAGACAAAGGTTGAAGATGAAGTGTGGTGGGCTGGGCTTGGTCCTGGCTCACTATTGACACCCTCTTTTACTGGATATACCCCCTGGCCCAATTTCTTTATACTTTTATATTTTTGTATTTATTTTCATTTTCTGATTTTTATTTTATATTTTCCAAACATAAAAATACCCAAAAATATTTTATAAAATTTCACATTTATTTTTATTATTTTATTATTTTTTTAGACATGAAAATAACTATTTAATAGTATATACTTTTATTTATTGAAAACTTGAAAATAATATATAATAATATTATACTTTTATTTTTATTCTTTATTTTAGTTACACTCAAAAAATATTGTTCTAAATATATTTTTGTCTTGTATATATTTTATTTTATTTTTATTGTACATAACTAATATAATTAATATATATATATATATATATATATATATATATATATATATATATATATATATATATATATATATATATATATATATATATATATATATATATATATATATATATATATATATATATATATATATATATATATATATATATATATATATATATATATATATATATATATATATATATATATATATATATATATATATATATATATATATATATATATATATATATATATATATATATATATATATATATATATACATACTTTTATTTTATTTAATAAGTACTTGAGAATAAAAACATAAAAATATTATACTTTTATTTTTTATTATTATTTATACTTAAATAATACTTTTTCTAAATATATTTTATTTTATATATTTTATTTTTTGTATATACATTATTTTATTTTATTGTATATAAATAGTATATTTAATATATTTACATTCTTAAAAGAAAATTAGGGTTTTACCCTTAATAAAAAAATAATAATCTCTTTTTTTTTATTTTATTCCTTTCTTTTTGCATTAAATATTTTTTACATACATAAAAAATAAACATAAACATTTTTGCATATTCATAATATTTTGTATATTTATTTAATTTGTTCCATTTATTATTATGCCATTGATTCAATTTGGATGTAATAGTAAAATTAGGGTTTTAATTTCTTGCCAAATAATCCCCATTCAAAAATTGTATCCCCCTCCCTATAATCATGTTGTAATAGTGGTAGATTTACTTTTACGCATTTATGCTTTCAATTATGCCATGATTAGAGATTAGGGTTTGTATGCAAAAATCCAAAATCAAACAAATAGCTTGACTAATACAAAGACAAAAATGCATGAGAATCAATACACAATGCACACTTGTACCCCTAGGGTTTTATCCACTTGTTGCCTTTTAAAATGACCATGTTATGCATGTTGAGTACTTTGGAAAAACAAAAACAAACCAAAAGATCATAGTCCCTCGATGACGCTATCTTGGTTGCCTATACAAAATGATCTAGTCCCTCAAAAATTGCTAAAGATACTTGGCAATATTGCTATCATGGTCAATACGATGACCCGCGCCTGTCCCGTTTAACATCCTAATACAAGGTTGTCTACCAAATGCAATGGTAAAACAACACTGTCAAAAGGGTTAAAAATGTGTAGGAAATACCTTTGAGTAAAATAGGGTAAACAACTCTTAGTTACTTGATCCAAACTTGCAAAATCATCCTTGCTATTTTCAAACACACCTCACAACACAATTTCAAAACATTTCTCAAAATCAAACTTTCAAAAATCTTTTCAAAAGACAATACACATTTGTATATATTCAAACAAGAATCATTACAAAGGTTGCCACAACGATGGCCTCTTTTCAAAACATTTTCAAAACCACACACAAAGCACCATTTCAAACAATTGAAAAGCAAAAGAAAGTGATCTAAACAAGTAACTAAGAGCCCATGGATAACCATGGATGAAAAGGGTGTTTGTACCTTCCCTTTTCATAATCTACTCCCCGAACCCAAGAAAACATCTCAAAGGTCTTTCCTGTGCTTTTTGACCTTTCCTTTGGATAAAATAAAAAGTCGGTGGCGACTCTTGCTAAACCGAAACAATTGCAAACACAAACGCAAAACCTCAAGTCAGTTCTCCCACCGTATCACATATCCCCCTACTTGCTAAGTTGTTCACTTCACACCTGCCTCAGTCAGTATTGAAGAACGAGCAAAGATTGAATTGGTCTCAAAGGATGATGTCTCTTACCCACTCTGATATCCGTTGGTGCTCGAGATCCTTGGAAGATATTTCTATCATTGACCGCTGTGGGGAGTTCCCTAATGCACCTCTGTTAGGTATTAGGGGATGTATCACCTACAACCCGTGCTTAGCTCTTCGGCAATTTGGGTATTCCCGAAGGGACGACCCTCATGAGATGCTCATCCAGGGTTTAGTGTTCGACTACGACAAAGAAGACCAAGGTTACTGCCAGAGGTTTGCACGTGCTTGGGGAATGGTGAAGAAGGTGGACAGTAGGACTTTGGGACGTAAAAACTCTATCCCTCTCAAGCCTTACCTTAAGTGGGTACGGGCTCGTGCCCAGAGTCTCTTGATGCCTTACCCTTCCATCCTTCCTGTCATCATTGAGCCTCTTATTGAAGGAGACGTCCCATACACCGTTCTTCATCCTAACATGCCTACTTCTCTCGAAGACCTGCAGAAATCTTGGGTTCAGTTGAAGGAAGAACGAGACACCTTTGAAACCCAGTACTACACCAGTGAGAAGAAGGTTCTAGAGCTCACCAAATTGCTTCATGAAGAGAAAAATCTGAATACCTACATTGCTCCAAAGAGGACGCGTTCAGTCTTTTTGCCTTAGGAGTTTTGCTGTATTTTGTTTCTTTCCTTGTAAGCCCAAGGAGGCATGATGTATTCAAACTTGATTTTATTTAATATGACGTGTGTTATTTTTGGTTTGGACAAGTTTAAATCTCTAAATTTCCTTGAAATAATTTGCATATTGCACCTTCATTCATCATAACATATTACAGGTTTCTCATAACAGGTCGCCTTATCCTTCTACTATTTATTTCAGTGAGATAGATGTTGGACAGACTGTAAAAGATCTTCAGGCGCAGAATGCCCAGTTTTAACAAATGCTCATGGCCCTAAAAAAAGGACAAGAGGAGTTGAAGACTCTGCTGGCTAAAGAGAAGAAGAAGAAAACAAAGAAACCAACCGGAGTTGTGATCATGGGAAGAAGGTTTAAAAGGCAGACCAGGTGAACCTTAGACTTTGCAACATCATCGGGTGAAGGAGATAATCAAGGAGTCGAGACCCAAGAAGTGAACGACGACCCAGTATCCGAAGGAGAGGAAGATCCTGATTACTCTGAGGAACAATATCCTCCTGCCGTTGATAAATACAAACAACTAGAGGATCGTTTGAATGCCACGGAGATTCAGAGGGTTCCCGGTTTGGACTTTGAAGAATTAGGACTCATCTTGGGGGTTGTCATCTCACAGAAATTCAAGGTCCCAACTTTCGCCAAGTACGATGATGTCTCTTGCCCGAAACTACATCTGAGGTCATATGTTAGAAAGATTCAACCCCACACGGCTGACAAGAATCTGTGGTTTCATTTCTTCCAGGAGAGCTTATCAGGTGTTGTACCCCAAAATTTTCCCTCCCATATTCTTCAAGAAATTGCCAAGTCAAGCTGCAAAATTCTCCAAGGGTTGCACAATGCAAGGGCCTCCTAAACAGTCAAGATTAGGGTTTTGGTTCTGATCAAGAAAATGAAGTTTCCAAAGGTCCAATCAAGTCCCACATGCCTACAAATATGGGCAAGCATCCTCATACCAAGTTTCAAGACTTTCAGCATAAAATTGCACAGTCAAAACCCTAATTGCACTACAGTCAACTGTAGGGGCAAAATGGTCATTTGACAGTCAAAAGTTCAAATTTTTGGTCAACATCTCATTTTGAAGCCACAAACATCATTTGATCAATGCTTGATCATGATTCTCAAAGAATGGCTCAAAAATCATCAAGATGCAAAAGTTTCTATTTTTGGACAGTTGAAAAGTCAACTGTAAATTGACCAGGGCATAACTCTCACATGGATTATCAGAAAAATTCCATCCAAAGCTCATTTTGAAGATCAAGACATTTCCTACAACTCATCTTCATACTTCAAGTCCAAGAAATGCTCTCACAAAAAGTTATCAATTTCAACATTATAGGTCATTTTCAAAGGTCAACAAAAAGGGACTTTAAGTCAAAGGCCATAACTTGAGATTGGTAAATCAAAATGACATGGGACCAAAGATATTGGTTAGAGGACTCAAAGACCTTTCCAAAATGTCCAAGAACATGAGCAAAGCTTAAACATTGAGCAAAATATGCATTGGAGAAGTTGGGAAATTTTTGTGAAATGGCCAAAATCATTTATCCTTGAAATTTCATTTTTGACAAAAGGGGCCCACTTTTTCCACTTGAATTAACTTGGCCATGCTTCCCACGTGTCCCACCTTTTATTTCATATTTTTTAATTAATTTTTTCATTTTTAATTGATTTTATTGGATTTAATTAATTTTAAATCTTTTAAAATCAAAAGAAAATCAAAAAGCTTAATTAAATGGAATATTTGGCCTTAACTAACTTTGATTCATCATTATGCAACCTACCAAATTCGTGCAAAGGGCCAAAAGAGCAAGAATTCAAAAATGAGTCAAAAATGGAAGTTTGGTTATGGAGGTTTATGGAAGATTTTGAAATTGATTGCTTTGCATTAAGAGGCCATAATTCTTCTTGATACACATTGCCTAAGGTATATACAAGTGATCAGAAATCAAATTGAGAAGAAGCTACGCATAAACACTCAAAAGCAAATTCACATTTTTGGCCATTTTTCTCAAAACTGAAAACAGGGTTAGAGCTTGATTCAAGCCAAAACAACGATCCTATCACATTCCTGGGACATCAAGGAACCTTCCTGGATCAAGAACACAATCCCTAACCCCTTGAATCACTGTACAAAAGCCAGACTCTTTCCACTTTTTCTCACAATCGCATTTTACAATTTATGCATTTACATAACATTTTATTTGTGGATTCGTGCTAATTAAACCTTTCTGAAGCTAACCATCTACTTTAATTGCGTTTTTGTATACTATATGTGATTCTACCATGGATGCAGATTAGGGTTCTTGGAGGTCAAAATTGGGCGTTTCTTAAAATGGAAAAATTAAGATGCCTGAATACCACCATTAGAACCAGCATGCTTGGACGAAGAGAGTGCCACCCTCGCGCTCAATTTATGAGCCCCCATGTGCTGTTCGCTATTTTTTGTAAAGGCCCTTTCTGAAACGGTGTAAAAACCGTTGCCAATGTTTTGATATTTTCAGGAAAATAAAACAACGAGGAAGATGACTGCGTGGCATATTGTGAATGGCTGGTTTGAATCCAGCGCGCTTTTTTTTTTATTCTTAACACTAACGACCATTTTATTTTATATTATTTATTTCTTATATTATATACAACTAACGCACGCAGCTCCATTGGTTAAGGCGTGTAGGCAATGATCATTGGGACCTGGGTTCGAATCCCAGGTCCCCCCATTTCACTTCTATTATTTTGTCTAACTTGTTCCAGCGCAGTGCACGTTCCAAGGGTTCACCATACACCCAATACAAAGGCTTGCCAAGTGTCTTGAAAGAAGCATCTGAAGGTCAGAATGGGAGGTCCATAGAATGCTCCAGTCAACGCTCCACGTGTGATCCAAAAAGTCAGCAAAAGGGCTCCTTCTGTTGGGCCAGAGTTCATCAAATACACCCCCCATAGTTTGCATTTTTATTTCTTTTCTTTCCATTCTTTCTTCTTTTTCTTCTATTTAGTTTTTATTATTTCAAATTAATTCAATTATTTTCATAATAAAAACACAAAACACAAAAAAAATCAGAAAAGATAAAAATAATAAATATTTTATTTTAGTATTAATTTTGTAAATAAATCCCATAATAAATTTAGTTTTAATTTTAGGTTGTTAATTTAATTCTTTTTCTCAATAACCAAAAATAACAAAAAATAGACCTTTAGCACTTTTTATCTTTTTTAATTAATTAAATATTTTTTTTTATAAGTATCATTAACCATTAATTTTGTAAATAAATTTTATATTTAATTAGTTTTAATTCTAGGTTTTAACTTTAATGCATTTTCTTTAATAAATTAAAAAATAGTTAGAACTAGAATTACTTGACTTTTAATTCCAATTTAATTTTTTCTTTAATGTCATAAATACAAAAAAAAACATAAAAAATAAGTTTCTTTCTTTTTATTTAACTTAATTATTTTAATAATTTTATTTTAATTCCTTCAAAGGGTTCAACGCCCTCGCATTCGATTACATTTTTGTTTCGCACGTTTTATTTATTTCTCTTTGTGAATATAATGTATTTGCTCCAAAGCCCTATAATAGTCGATTAGACATTTATTTTCTGCACTTTATTTTAAATCGGGTCTGGATTAATTTGGCGTTGTAGACCCGCGCCTATGTAATAGCGTAGGACCTTTATCTTTTCCGCACTTTAAATTCCTGCACCTTTAACTGTTAAACAATAGCATGAAAGAATGAATGCCCAAAAATAAAATCGAAACGTAGATCACCAATGCATGACAAAACAAACAATAAACTGAAAATGACACACAATTCACACACCACCCCTAGGGTACGCCTCACTGTTGCCTTGCCTCGAAAGGTGATCGTCGAGTAGAGGATGTCTTAGTAAGTCCTCATGATCCGGGAACCTGGCATGAGGGTAGCTTCTAAGGTGTCTTCCCATTGCTCTGGTGATCACCATGTCCCGAACCTCGAATTGACCCGAATACCTCCAACGATGGTGCTACCTACCTCTCAATGGTGGGATAGCACTATCTAAAGGACTCTTACACATCTTAATTCCTTAGAGTAGGTAGATTCTCTTAAGTACTTGCTCTTCTCAAAACAAAACAAAAACATCTTTTCACACCTCACACTTTCAAAAAGTTTTCAAACAAATTTTTCATACACTCTTGAGGACTGATACAAGAGTTACTTAGAAATTTTTCAAACGAGACTTTTTTCAAAACCCACACACACTTGAAAAGCAAACAAACCATTTTCGAAAACACAATTGAGCAAGTATCTAAGAGCCCATGGATAACCATGGATAGAAAGGGTGCTAACACCTTCCCTTTCTATAATCTACCTCCCGAACCGAGAGCAATCTCTTTAAGGAATTTTTCTGTGCTTTTGTCCTTTCCATTTGGAGAAAATAAAAGACGGTGGCGACTCTTGCTTCCGCGACATTTCGCGAACCAGCGTTAAACAGTCAGTTCCAGATCCACCGATCACAGAACTGGGGACTCTGCTGGGGAATATTGAGAAGTGAGGTGTACCTTAGGGCTTAGTTCATAACTGTGTTTTCAATTGTATTGATTTGCTTGCTTTACTATTGTGGGTTGCATGGGAGTTACATAGATCCTAACCCGGATCTGGGGGCACCCTGTTTAGGTAGCATAAGCTGTGAGGGACCTGTCCGGCGTAGACCGACACGGGTGAAGCCGTGGCTACGTTGGTGTGGCACCTTGGTCTGTACCGATATCCCTTGTGTTGCAACGAGGAGAATATGGGTCTTCTAAGGAGTCATTAAGCACCAACAACCTTAGAACCTTAAAATGACACAACTTGGCCATTAGAACAGTAGCAGTATGCTACGCCCATTGAGGCTAAACTCTCGTGATGGTTCTGGCCGCAAGAAAAGATTGCGATGTTGGAGTTATGACTGATTGAGGGTAGTCAATGATATTGGGATCCTCTAAGAACCCAGTTACTTTGATAGGACAGGTATGAACCAACAAACTGAAAGAGGGTAGTACCTAGACCTCATGCTGGCCTAAACTTTAAGGGCTTGCTTTGTGTGACTTGTGTGCCTTACCATGTTTGCCTTTGTATCTATTTGTGGTGTGCTTTATCATAGCATCATAACATCATGAGCATTGCATGCATCCTGCATAAGGACTGACCATTTCAAAGACAAGAGGGTTTCACCTTTGCTCTGTTTTGTAGGACACCATGATGCCTATGCGAAGGAATACTATCCGGTTTAACTTTGTTCACTCACCTGAGTTGCTTGAAGAGTTAGTTAGCATGATTCCAAATACCACTTCCTTCATTCAGAGGCATGGTTCTCTTCTCAGTTTAGTCACTGTAAAGCGGGATCAACAGTTGATGAGTGTTCTGATCCAGTTCTATGACCCTCTGTACCAGTGCTTCACCTTTCAAGACTTCCAGCTGGTCCCTACCCTGGAAGAGTTCTCTGATCTGCTTGGTATCCCTATCTTGGATCAGACTCCCGTTACTAGTTGGGAAAAGACCCTCAGGCTGGAGGATGTTGCTGCAGCTCTTCCTTTGACCCATCAAGAGGTAACAGACAACTGGGTAACTAGAAGCGGAGTTAAGGGTTTCTTGGCCAAGTTTCTGATTGGTAAAGCTAACAGTTTCTGGAATGACCTGGACTTTAGGGCATATGAAGACATCCTAGCTCTCTTAATCTATGGGCTAGTCTTGTTTCCTAACCCTGATAACTTCATCAATGTCACTGCCATAAGGATCTTTATGTCTCAGAATCCCGTACCCACTCTCTTGGGTGACATCTTGCAACAACTTCATGATCGTACTACCCGAAGACGAGGAACCCTATGGTGTTGTATCCCTTTGTTGGTGAGGTGGTTTATTTCGCACCTCCCTAAGTCCGTACTGAAGAACCAAGAAGGAAGAGGTTAGGCTCATAGGTTAATGTCTCTCACCGATAAAGACATCATTTGGACTTGCAGAGGTTTGGATGAGATAGCTATTATTGATCGATGCGGGGAATACCCTAATGTTCCTCTAATTGGTACCCAAGGAGGAATCTCTTACAATCCATGTCTAGCGCTCCGTCAGTTTGGAAGAGCAAGAAGAGCAGGTCCCCATGAGATGTTGGTGCCTCACATCAGTTTTGAATTTCAGGTGGATAGTGACGAGCTACGTCGTAGGTTCATCAAGGCTTGGGACAAAGTTCATAAAGCTGACCCACAAGAGTTAGGGCCAAAAACTTCTTTACCTATGGAAGCCTACTACAAATGGGTTCGCATCCGTGCTCAGAAGTTAGGTATGCCATATGAAGCCGTCAGACCTATCATTCTTGAATGTCCTGACAAAGATAGTGTTCCTCCAGCTGTCCTTCCTCCTCAGATACCTGCTGATTATGAGACACTGAAGAGATCTTGGTCGCAACTGCGAGAAGAACGGGATTCTTACCGGGAAAAGTTCAACGAGCAGGAATTGAAGATCCAGAAGCTGACAAAGCAGTTGGAGAATGAGCGAGCTCTGAATGCCTACATTCGTACTGAGAAGAGGAGACCATGGGATCAATAAGGAGCTCCGGATGTTCTTTTACAGTTTTATTTCCCTTTTCAGTATTTCCTTTCATGTAACGCCTAAGGGCAACCTGTTGAATAATTTCAGTTTCAAAGTTGAATCTAATGAAGTGTGTTCCTTTTTGTTTACAAAGTTGATTCCCAATTGTCTTTGAAAACATAAATCATACGCATTCCATTCATCATATGCATCACAGGTACTCCTCTTTTCAGGTTGCTGACTATTCTTCGCTGTTTATTTCAGCATCATGAACCCTGAATCATCAATCGAGACATCTATCAAGGCCCTTCAGGCACAGAACGCCCAATTTCAGGAGCTGATCATGGGTTTGGCTCAAGGTCAAAAAGAGCTGAAGGCTATGCTTCTGAAGAAGAATAAGAAGAAGAAGAGGACTGTGCTATTTAACACTGGGCGCAGACTCGGGAACACCTTGCAAAATGAGGCTGATAGGACCACTCCATCTGTGGGGGAAGGTAGTCACCAAGAAAGGGAGGTCCCTACTCCTGTGGTCTCTGATACTGAAACAGACTTCAACGACGAACAGTACCCTCCTGCTGAAGACCGGTACAAGCAGCTGGAGGACAGATTAAAAGCTATGGAAATTCAGCGTGTGCCTGGACTGGATTTTGGAGACTTGGGGTTATCTACTGGGGTGGTGATTCCACACAAGTTCAAGGCACCTGCCTTTGTGAAGTATGACGGGGCTTCCTGTCCCAAGATGCACCTCCGTTCTTATGTAAGGAAGATCCAGCCTTACACAGCAGACAGGAACTTATGGATCCACTTCTTCCAGGAGAGTCTTTCAGGGACTCACCTCGAATGGTTCTATCAGTTGGATGGAACCAACATTCGTAACTGGGAGGATCTGGCCACTGCTTTTTACAAGCAGTATCAATATAATTCCGACCTCGCTCCCACGCGTACCCAACTCCAGGGTATGTCGCTAGGGTCGGGTGAAGGTTTTAAGGAGTACACACAGAAATGGAGAGATCTGGCTGGCAGGGTGCAACCACCATTGACGGACCGGGAGCTGGTGGATATGTTTTTGGGGACCCTATCTGGTCCATTTTTCAATCATCTCATTGGTAATTCCTCTGCTGGGTTTACTGATCTGATCCTAACTGGTGAAAGGATCGAGGCCGGTATAAAATCGGGGAAGATACAGAAGGTTGCCTCCTCCAATGCTGAAAAGAAACCCTTCAAAAAGGAGGCTAGTGCTGTATATAGCTCCCGGAGACCAGAGAGATCTGAGCGCCGCCAATCTGTCAGTGCGGTAATGATTGCCAAGCCTGCTGCCGCCTCTCGGCCGACCAATCCTCAAAGGGCTGAAAGACCCCGGAGAGAGTTTACCCGTTTGAGCATGACCTTATCATAAATCCTGCCACAGTTGCTGTCCACCAATCTAGTGACTGTCAGAGAGGCTCCGAAGTTCCCAAACACTACCTCTCCGAAATACAATCCAAATGCCCGCTGTGCGTACCATTCTGATAGCCCGGGGCATTCCACTGATGACTGTTGGGCATTAAGGAGCAAGCTGCAGGACCTTATTGACGCCAAGGAGGTACAGTTTGAGGCATCTGAGAAGCCTAATGTAGTGACAGCTCCCCTGCCTGCTCATGGAGTGAATGCTATTGGGGACGAAGATGAAGTGGATGAGGCTGAGTTTGATAGCTGGATTTACCCGGCAACCGACAGTGGACCTAACAATTGGAGTGCAAAGGACAACTTATCTGTTTCTCTTGTTACTAAGTAATGAATTCCTATGTTTTTGGTATTTGTAATAAACAATAAATTGAAACTGTATGGCCCGGTGTCTTACCCGAGGCACCGTGGTCTTATTTATGAGGGCTTTTGTTTGTCACTGTCATATATCATAAATAAAAGCATTGGACGTTTTTCACATTTCAAATCTTGCGCTCTTTTTCTTTCCTTTCTTTATATATTGCAAATCAGCTGTATTTACACACACTCACTCATACAGGTTTCAATCCACCCTGGATCCCACTGATAACGACTCTGTTGCTGCCAGTTATGACTTCGAAAATCCGATCAACTTAGCCGAAGACGAAGGTGAAGATGATTGCGAAGTGCCTGGCGAGCTTGCAAGACTGTTGCTTCAGGAAGAGAGGGCAATTCAACCCCATGAAGAGCCAGTGGAAACAATAAACTTGGGTACTGAAGAAGACAGGAAAGAGGTAAAGATTGGTGCCAACCTAGAGCTCAGCGTGAAGCAACGGTTGACTCAGATGCTGCATGATTATATGGAAATCTTTGCCTGGTCCTACGAAGACATGCCCGGGTTGGATACCGATATTGTGGTCCACCACTTGCCTACTAAGGAAGACTGCCCTTCGGTTAAGCAAAAAGTCCGCCGTATGCGTCCAGAAATGTCTGAGAAGATTAAAGCCGAGGTTATGAAACAGTTTGATGCTGGGTTCCTTGCAGTGACTTCTTACCCTCAGTGGGTTGCTAATGTGGTGCCGGTACCAAAGAAAGACGGTAAGGTCAGAATGTGTGTCGACTACAGGGATCTGAACAGGGCCAGCCCCAAAGACGACTTCCCTCTACCTCACATTGATGTCCTTGTTGATAATACAGCTCAGCATAAGGTGTTCTCTTTCATGGATGGTTTTTCAGGCTATAATCAGATCAAGATGGCTCCTGAAGACATGGAAAAGACTACATTTGTTACTCAGTGGGGCACCTTCTGCTACAAGGTCATGCCTTTTGGACTAAAGAACGCTGGGGCGACCTACCAGCGTGCCATGGTTGCTTTATTTCATGATATGATCCATCATGAGATAGAAGTGTATGTTGACGACATGATCGCAAGGTCCCAGACTGAGGAAGAACACCTTGATCATCTGCAGAAACTGTTTGACCGGTTGAAACTGTACAAGCTGAGGTTGAACCCGAACAAGTGCACCTTCGGGGTAAGATCTGGGAAGTTTCTAGGCTTCGTGGTAAGTGACAAGGGTATTCAAGTGGAACCTGCTAAGGTTAAAGCTATTCAAGAGATGCCGGTTCCTAAGACAGAGAAAGAGGTCAGAGGTTTTTTAGGACGCCTGAATTACATTGCTCCGTTCATCTCACACCTAACTGCTACCTGTGAGCCAATCTTCAAACTGGTGAGGAAAGATCAGGTAGTACGTTGGAATGATGAATGCCAGGCTGCTTTCGACAGGATCAAAGAGTATCTCCAAGAACCACCCGTCCTTATGCCACCGGTTGAAGGGAGACCTCTGATACTTTACCTGACAGTACTTGATAACTCAATGGGGTGTGTGCTGGGGCAGCATGACGAGTCTGGCCGAAAAGAGCATGCCATTTATTACCTTAGCAAAAAGTTTACCGACTGTGAGACCCGATACTCACTGCTCGAGAAAACTTGCTGCGCTTTGGTATGGGCTGCTCGCCGGCTGAGACAGTATATGCTGACTCACACTACCTTATTGATCTCAAAGATGGATCCTATAAAGTATATATTCGAAAAGCCTGCTCTGTCTGGGAGAATTGCAAGATGGCAAATGATCTTGACGGAATACGACATTCAGTACACAACCCAGAAAGCCATCAAGGGAAGTGTATTGGCAGACCACTTGGCACATCAGGCCGTAGATGACTATCAGTCGATGAACTTCGAGTTTCCAGATGAAAGCATCATGATAGTAACTGATTGTGAAGTACCTGGACCGGATGAAGGACCTGAGGAAGGATCCCGATGGTCTATGCACTTTGACGGAGCCTCCAACGCTTTGGGTAACTGTATTGGCGCTATAATCATATCACCTCAAGGCACTCATACTCCGCTTACTGCCCGGCTATGTTTCAACTGCACCAACAACATGGCGGAGTATGAGGCGTGCATCATGGGACTCAAAGCTGCAATTGACTTAAGGATCAAGTTTCTGAGTGTCTTCGGAGATTCCGCTCTCGTGATCAACCAGATCAAAGGCGAGTGGGATACGAAACATCCGAATCTTATTCCTTACAAAGAATGTGTGTTGACAATGATCCCCCACTTCACAGAGATAACCTTTGAACATTTCCCGAGAGAGGAGAATCAGTTAGCGGACGCGTTAGCCACAATGTCTTCTATGTTCAAGGTCAAATGGGATAATGAGGCTCCCCGGATCATCATCTGGAAACTGGACGAACCGGCATACTGTTGCGATCTCGAGACTGAATTGGTGACTGAGAAGCCCTGGTACCATGAGGTGAAGAGATATTTGGAAGCTCAGGAATACCCTGAAGGTGCATCTGTCAATGATAAGAAGTTCCTGAGGAGGTTCGCGGCAAAATTCTTCCTTAGCAACGGCATCTTGTACAAGCGAAACCATGATTCAACCGTACTGCGTTGTGTGGATAAGACTGAAGCAGAAAGGATCATGGAAGAGCTGCATGAAGGGACCTTTGGTACACATTCCAGTGGGCACACTATGGCGAAGAAGATCCTTCGGGCAGGATATTACTGGTCCACAATGGAAGCTGACTGCTATCAACATTCCAGGACATGCCATAAGTGCCAGATTTATGCAGACAAGGTGCATGTTCCTCCAGTTCCTCTAAATGTTCTGACTGCGCCTTGGCCGTTTGCAATGTGGGGCATTGACATGATCGGTGAGATCAGACCTACGGCGTCTAACGGGCATCGCTTCATCCTCGTAGCGATTGATTACTTTACAAAGTGGGTTGAAGCAGCTTCCTACGCTACAGTAACCAAGAATGTCGTGGCACGGTTCATTCGGCATAATCTGATCTTCCGATACGGCGTCCCTGAAAGAATCATTACAGACAACGGTACCAATCTCAATAACAAGATGATCACTGAGCTCTGCGAGCAGTTTAAAATACAGCACCACAATTCTTCTCCTTACAGACCGAAGATGAATGGGGCTGTAGAAGCAGCAAATAAGAACATTAAGAAAATCGTGCAGAAGATGACAGTGACTTATAAGGATTGGCACGAGATGTTACCGTTCGCTCTACATGGGTACCGTACCTCAGCCAGGACATCAACTGGGGCAACTCCTTTCTCCTTGGTTTATGGTATGGAGGCAGTCTTACCAATCGAAGTGCAGATACCCTCTCTCCGGATAATGAAGGATGCAAATCTGAACGAAGATGATTGGATCCAAACACGACTTGATCAGCTCAACCTTATTGATGAGAAGAGACTTGCTGCTATCTGCCATGGTCAGACGTATCAGAAACGGATGATCAGGGCGTTTAACAAAAAGGTCAGATCACAGGAGTATCGAGTTGGGGATCTGGTAATCAAACGAATCATCCTTCCTCAGAGTGATCCAAGGGGCAAATGGACCCCTACGTATGAAGGGCCATTTGTGGTCAAGCATGTGTTCTCAGGAGGAGCAATGATATTGACCAACATGGATGGTGACGACCTTCCTCACCCCGCCAATGCAGACATAGTAAAAAGATACTACACATGAAAAAAGACCCGCTAGGCTGACATGCCTAGGAAAAAATTAGGGCTTCCCGTCAAACCAAAAGGGTTCGGGCAAAATGAAGGGATGAAATGAAAAAAATCTGTACACCCGACAAGTCGAAAAACCTGAAAAGGCGGCTTGGGAAAAAATGGGTATCCCGGTGGACTGAAAACCCGAAAGGGCGGTCCAGGCAAAAGTTAGGGATAAAAGTGTAATACTATGTCTCATTGGATCACCTCACATCCAGAATCCGGTATCTACATCAAGTTCAGACGGCATCGATCAGTCAGCTTCATCTTCAACCAAGGTCATCAAGTGATGAGACACTCGAAGTTATAAAGGCAATAGCAGAGTTGAAACCCAGTGGGATCGTTCATTTCACACAGCTGTTTTATTTTCTCTTGTACAAAATTTGTATAAACTCTTTTGTTCGGCGGCGTTCTCTTACTAGGACGTCAGCCTCTTGTACACAAAACGCCTATTTTCAGGCCATTCAAAATCAATACAAATATACTTTTCAATTAAAAGTGCCAATTGTTTTTCTTTTTCTGTTTTGTTTTGCGAAGAACGTCCAAGGTTCAATTTGTGATATATGCATTGACAATAACTTGCTAACTCATGAATATTTGCATACGAAACAAAGAATTAATTACAGGTAACATTAGAAACAGGGGCAACAAAGGGTTGTCTAAGCAATCTAATTGTTCTGTCCTCCAAGGTACCAAGGTAGGTTCAGCTAAAGAACATAACCAGCATATCTTAATTCCCCAGAGAGTGAGTCAGCAAGTCAGTGCACTCTTCCTCAAGCAAAGTTATCAAATCTTAAGGAAGTTGGGTATCCTCCAGCAGATATCAACATTCTCAAGCAGCATATATATTCTTAACAAGCATCCCCGGCAGTCTTGGTCTAAAGATTGTTCCCCGGTGGCATATCAAACATTCAAAGGAATCACTTCCCCCGCAGTTCAAAGCTTCCCCCAGGAGAGTCCAATCCAATTCCCCAGGAAAGTTGGAATTTATCTCCCCAAGCAGTAAGCTTATCCCTCGCAGAGCACGAACGCGTCGCCCGGCTTTATTCAAAGAGTTATTTCCTTACCAGGATATAACTGGGTTATCCTCAGCCAAAAGCCACGGAAAGATCGTCCTCGACGAAGTCCTCTTATCCCCAGCGAAGTCTATCAACACTTCCAAGACAGCAAAGATATCCCCAGCAAGTTACAAAGTACCTCTCTCCCCACAGAGTATTGCTTCCCAGCAAGATCGCTAGAGTACTTTTCTCCCTGCAGAGTTATCCATTCGCCAAGTTTATTCCCCAACGGAGTTATCTTCTCCTACCGGTATTATTGCAACTATCATCCCCAGCGGAAGTAAAAGCTTATTCTTCAACATCAGCCCAGGAGTGACTTCCCGGCACCCGTCAAGGATCTACTTTCCTAGACAAAAGCATACATAAACATCACATACATCATTATAGCATGCATGTACGCATCATATCATACAAATCTCATTTATGTTGAGAACATCATTGCTTGGTCCATATCATGCATTGCATATGACTGATCTTTACCTTTCAGGAAAGATTCAGTTAAATTCTCAATCATATTTCAAGACCTAGACCGGTTCAGTTAATCGACTCCAAAGATTTCTTATCCAGTCCAAGGCCTTCTCTAGTCCAGCTAAATCGACCCCAAACAGATTTTTCTGATGAAGACTCAGTAGAAGTTATCAAAGGTTTTTCTCAAACGTCCGCTTTTGAGATTATAATTTCCTATGGTTCTCTCCCCAATGTTGCGGAGATGATAATTCCATCCCAGGTTTTTCTCAAACGTCCGCTTTTGAGATTATAATTTCCTATGGTTCTCTCCCCAATGTTGCGGAGACGATAATTCCATTCCAGGTTTTTCTCAATGTTTGCTTTTGAGATTATAATTTCCTATGGTTCTCTCCCCATGCTGCGGAGACAATAATTCCATTCCAGGTTTTTCTCAATGTTTGCTATTGAGATTGTAATCGCCTATGGTTCTCTCCCCGATGCTGCGGAGACGATAATTCCATTCCAGGTTTTTCTCAAATGTTCGCTTTTGAGATTATAATTGCCTATGGTTCTCTCCCCGATCCTGCGGAGATGGTAATCCCCACCAAGATTTCGCTTAACGATTGCTGTTGAAGCTGAAGTTATCCAAGGTTCTCTCACCTTTCCTGTTGAGGTAGTAACCATCCCTGGTTCATTCATCATCGTTTGAAGCTCCAGATCCAGCTCCTGTAACCAGTCAGGACACATCTATACAAAGCATCTGAAGACCAGCTCCTGCAACATGTCAGGTACTCATTTTTCTTTTTGCAGGAACACAAGTTCTCGCTAAGGAATCTCTTACGCGATCAACATCCAGATGGCATCTATAAGCCCATCATCCTATCCATCAGTCTCCAAATGGAATCTATAAGCCCATTCCACCATCACACTGCTACCATGTGAGCGCAAATTTCTGGGCACTCTAGTGTTCAATCATCTTCCACCTTCGGATTACGAAAGGCACGTCAGCCAATCTGCATCCTCAGGTCTAAGAAGATTGAACAGGGGCAACTGTTGTACCCCAAAATTTGCCCTCCCATATTCTTCAAGAAATTGCCAAGTCAAGCTGCAAAATTCTCCAAGGGTTGCACAATGTAAGGGCCTCCTAAACAGTCAAGATTAGGGTTTTGGTTCTGATCAAGAAAATGAAGTTTCCAAAGGTCCAATCAAGTCCCACATGCCTACAAATATGGTCAAGCATCCTCATACCAAGTTTCAAGACTTTCAGCACAAAATTGCACAGTCAAAACCCTAATTGCACTACAGTCAACTGTAGGGGCAAAATGGTCATTTGACAGTCAAAAGTTCAAATTTTTGGTCAACATCTCATTTTGAAGCCACAAAAATCATTTGATCAATGCTTGATCATGATTCTCAAAGAATGGCTCAAAAATCATCAAGATGCAAAAGTTTCTATTTTTGGACAGTTGAAAAGTCAACTGTAAATTGACCAGGGCATAACTCTCACATGGATTATCAGAAAAATTCCATCCAAAGCTCATTTTTAAGATCAAGACATTTCCTACAACTCATCTTCATACTTCAAGTCCAAGAAATGCTCTCACAAAAAGTTATCAATTTCAACATTATAGGTCATTTTCAAAGGTCAACAAAAAGGGACTTTAAGTCAAAGGCCATAACTTGAGATTGGTAAATCAAAATGACATGGGACCAAAGACATTGGTTAGAGGACTCAAAGACATTTCCAAAATGTCCAAGAGCATGAGCAAAGCTTAAACATTGAGCAAAATATGCATTGGAGAAGTTGGGAAATTTTTGTGAAATGGCCAAAATCATTTATCCTTGAAATTTCATTTTTGACAAAAGGGGCCCACTTTTTCCACTTGAATTAACTTGGCCATGCTTCCCACGTGTCCCACCTTTTATTTCATATTTTTTAATTAATTGTTTCATTTTTAATTGATTTTATTGGATTTAATTAATTTTAAATCTTTTAAAATCAAAAGAAAATAAAAAAGCTTAATTAAATGGAATATTTAGCCTTAACTAACTTTGATTCATCATTATGCAACCTACCAAATTCGTGCAAAGGGCCAAAAGAGCAAGAATTCAAAAATGAGTCAAAAATGGAAGTTTGGTTATGGAGGTTTATGGAAGATTTTGAAATTGATTGCTTTGCATTAAGAGGCCATAATTCTTCTTGATACACATTGCCTAAGGTATATACAAGTGATCAGAAATCAAATTGAGAAGAAGCTACGCATAAACACTCAAAAGCAAATTCACATTTTTGGCCATTTTTCTCAAAACTGAAAACAGGGTTAGAGCTTGATTCAAGCCAAAACAACGATCCTATCACATTCCTGGGACATCAAGGAACCTTCCTGGATCAAGAACACAATCCCTAACCCCTTGAATCACTGTACAAAAGCCAGACTCTTTCCACTTTTTCTCACAATCGCATTTTACAATTTATGCATTTACATAACATTTTATTTGTGGATTCGTGCTAATTAAACCTTTCTGAAGCTAACCATCTACTTTAATTGCGTTTTTGTATACTATATGTGATTCTACCATGGATGCAGATTAGGGTTCTTGAAGGTCAAAATTGGGCGTTTCTTAAAATGGAAAAATTAAGATGCCTGAATACCACCATTAGAACCAGCATGCTTGGACGAAGAGAGTGCCACCCTCGCGCTCAATTTATGAGCCCCCATGTGCTGTTCGCTATTTTTTGTAAAGGCCCTTTCTGAAACGGTGTAAAAACCGTTGCCAATGTTTTGATATTTTCAGGAAAATAAAACAACGAGGAAGATGACTGCGTGGCATAGTGTGAATGGCTGGTTTGAATCCAGAGCGCTTTTTTTTTATTCTTAACACTAACGACCATTTTATTTTATATTATTTATTTCTTATATTATATACAACTAACGCACGCAGCTCCATTGGTTAAGGCGTGTAGGCAATGATCATTGGGACCTGGGTTCGAATCCCAGGTCCCCCCATTTCACTTCTATTATTTTGTCTAACTTGTTCCAGCGCAGTGCACGTTCCAAGGGTTCACCATACACCCAATACAAAGGCTTGCCAAGTGTCTTGAAAGAAGCATCTGAAGGTCAGAATGGGAGGTCCATAGAATGCTCCAGTCAACGCTCCACGTGTGATCCAAAAAGTCAGCAAAAGGGCTCCTTCTGTTGGGCCAGAGTTCATTAAATACACCCCCCATAGTTTGCATTTTTATTTCTTTTCTTTCCATTCTTTCTTCTTTTTCTTCTATTTAGTTTTTATTATTTCAAATTAATTCAATTATTTTCATAATAAAAACACAAAACACAAAAAAAATCAGAAAAGATAAAAATAATAAATATTTTATTTTAGTATTAATTTTGTAATTAAATCCCATAATAAATTTAGTTTTAATTTTAGGTTGTTAATTTAATTCTTTTTCTCAATAACCAAAAATAACAAAAAATAGACCTTTAGCACTTTTTATCTTTTTTAATTAATTAAATATTTTTTTTTATAAGTATCATTAACCATTAATTTTGTAAATAAATTTTATATTTAATTAGTTTTAATTCTAGGTTTTAACTTTAATGCATTTTCTTTAATAAATTAAAAAATAGTTAGAACTAGAATTACTTGACTTTTAATTCCAATTTAATTTTTTCTTTAATGTCATAAATACAAAAAAAACATAAAAAATAAGTTTCTTTCTTTTTATTTAACTTAATTATTTTAATAATTTTATTTTAATTCCTTCAAAGGGTTCAACGCCCTCGCATTCGATTACATTTTTGTTTCGCACGTTTTATTTATTTCTCTTTGTGAATATAATGTATTTGCTCCAAAGCCCTGTAATAGTCGATTAGACATTTATTTTCTGCACTTTATTTTAAATCGGGTCTGGATTAATTTGGCGTTGTAGACCCGCGCCTATGTAATAGCGTAGGACCTTTATCTTTTCCGCACTTTAAATTCCCGCACCTTTAACTGTTAAACAATAGCATGAAAGAATGAATGCCCAAAAATAAAATCGAAACGTAGATCACCAATGCATGACAAAACAAACAATAAACTGAAAATGACACACAATTCACACACCACCCCTAGGGTACGCCTCACTGTTGCCTTGCCTCGAAAGGTGATCGTCGAGTAGAGGATGTCTTAGTAAGTCCTCATGATCCGGGAACCTGGCATGAGGGTAGCTTCTAAGGTGTATTCCCATTGCTCTGGTGATCACCATGTCCCGAACCTCGAATTGACCCGAATACCTCCAACGATGGTGCTACCTACCTCTCAATGGTGGGATAGCACTATCTAAAGGACTCTTACACAGCTTAATTCCTTAGAGTAGGTAGATTCTCTTAAGTACTTGCTCTTCTCAAAACAAAACAAAAACATCTTTTCACACCTCACACTTTCAAAAAGTTTTCAAACAAATTTTTCATACACTCTTGAGGACTGATACAAGAGTTACTTAGAAATTTTTCAAACGAGACTTTTTTCAAAACCCACACACACTTGAAAAGCAAACAAACCATTTTCGAAAACACAATTGAGCAAGTATCTAAGAGCCCATGGATAACCATGGATAGAAAGGGTGCTAACACCTTCCCTTTCTATAATCTACCTCCCGAACCGAGAGCAATCTCTTTAAGAAATTTTTCTGTGCTTTTGTCCTTTCCATTTGGAGAAAATAAAAGACGGTGGCGACTCTTGCTTCCGCGACATTTCGCGAACCAGCGTTAAACAGTCAGTTCCAGATCCACCGATCACATCAGGGACTCAGTTGGATTGGTTCTACCAATTAGAAGGGTCCAATGTTCGCAACTGGGAAGAGTTGGCTACCGCTTTCTACAAACAGTATCAACATAATGCTGATTTGGCTCCGACTAGGACACAATTACAAAGTATGTCTATGGGAACAGATGAGGGTTTCAAAACCTATGCTCAAAAATGGAGGGATCTCGCAGAAAGGGTCCAGCCCCCTTTATCCGATAGAGAATTAGTGGATATGTTCCTTGGCACCTTGTCAGGACCATTTTTCAATCACCTGATTGGGAGTTCTTCATATGGGTTTATCGAATTAATCATGACTGGTGAGCGGGTCGAAGCCGGTATAAAAAGCGGCAAAATTCAAAGAGATGCGTCCTCAAGTATGGTGAAGAAACCTTTTGTTGGAAAGAAGGAGGTCAGTGCTGCATATGACCATAGGAATCAAAACAAAACCGACCGTCATTCGACAGTAGGGGCTGTCATGATTTCTAATCTTGCGCCAAATCAGCAGTGAAATTATCAGCGCAAACCAGAAGCGCGCATGAGATGATTTACCCGAATTAACATGACCATGTCTCAGGTTTTGCCACACCTTCTCAAGACCAATCTGGTAACTTTAAAGGAAGCTCCCAAGAATCCCAATACTGCTTCTCCTCGCTACAACCCGAACGCCCGATGTGCCTATCATTCTGAAAGCCCGGGGCACGATACCAATGAATGTTGGGCCTTAAAGAATAAGGTGCAAGACCTTATCAACGTGAAAGAGATTGAATTTGAGCCCCCAAAAACGCCTAATGTAATAACGACACCAATGCCCAGACATGGCCAAGGTATCAACGCCATTGATGATGATCATTTTGTTTCCTCTGTGAATGACTTAGTTACCCCTCTGTTGACCATTAAACAGAATCTACTGCAAGTCGGCCTTTTCCCAGGATGCGATGAAAGTTACCACCTTTTCAAATCTCTGCCGAACGGTTGTTTGTTACTAAAGATAGGTGTTCAGCGCCTGATGACTAGTAAAGAAATTCTATTTGAAAAGCTATCTCTTATCAAAAGCTCTTATCAAGATGTTTCGATAATCACCATTTCCGACAATCCTCCCAAGGTCTCCACCAAAAGAACTGTCAGGATTACATCCGCTCCCAGATCTGCACCATTAATCATCACCATGCCAAGACCAATACCATACTCCTCGGATAAAGCCGTTCCCTGGAGTTATGAGGCTGACATTTATTACTATGGCGTCAAGCAAGATCAATTGGCTGTCAAGAACGAAGTTGCAAGAGATATTGATCCCGATATCAGTAACATCACTGGAACCAGCAAAATAACAAGAAGTGGAAGAGTCTTCTCACCTGAGATTTCTCCAAAGACCGTGGCTACTCTTGTGATCATCACTATTGTCACTCCTATCGACACCACCAATGATACTCCTACGGTTATCCCTACTGCTGATACAAGGGGAAAATAGGCTTTGGTTGAGCCTGCCCAAGTAAGATAACATCCCGAAGTCATCCTCGAAGCTTTTAGAAAAGAAATAGAATAAATCCTGAAGATAATCAAGAAAAGTGACTACAACATTGTAGAACAATTGGGGCATACCCCCTCGAAGATATCATTGTTGTCCTTACTTTTGTGCTCTGAAACTCACGCCAAAGCCTTGGTAAAGTTTCTTAAGACCGCTCACATGCCCCAAGAGACCTCCATCGACCAATTTGAAGACTGTGTGGCCAGTATGACTGCTGATAACAGATTGGGCTTTTCTGATGCTGATTTAACCTCTAAGGGAAGGAAGCATAACGATGCCTCACATATTTCCATTGAATGCAGGGGCACCACACTTGCCCATGTTTTGGTGGATACTGGTTCATCATTGAATGTCTTGCCCAAAAATGCTCTCGACCGACTGGATTGTGAAGGGCTCATCTTGAAACCTAGCAACATCATAGTGAGGGCCTTTGATGGTTCCAAAAGGACAGTGCACGGAGAGGTTAGTATCCCCATAAAAACTGGGACTCAGACTTTTGGCTCAATTTTCTATGTGATGGACATCCGCCCTTCGTACTCTTGTCTATTGGGTCGACCCTGGATCCATGGTGCTGGTGCCGTTACTTCTACCCTACACCAAATGCTAAAATACCCGATCAGAGGAAAATTTGTCACAGTTCGCGGAGAAGAGGAATACATGGTTAGCCATTTGAACTCTTTCAAGTATGTTGAAATGGATGGTGAATTCATAGAGACTCCCTGTCAGAACTTTGAGGAGGTTCCAGCAACGGTCGCATCAACTAAGTCTACTCCAAAGGTCCTGAAGATTACCAGACCTCCACTAAAGATGGCCTCGTTAAAAGACGCTCGAGCAATAGTTGAAGAGGGAGGATGTACTATCTGGGGTCAGCTTCCGGATATTCCTTACAAGTCCGACAAATTTGGGTTGGGGTTCACTTCAGAGGCTCAGAAAGTTATTCGACGTTCTCGCGCAGGGGGACCACCTCTGCGTATCAGCAATCAAGGAGTCAATGCAATAGAGGACAGTGACGGCAGCTGTGGTATGGGCGAATGGATTTTTCCAACCATCGGCGGAGGGCTTAACAATTGGTAGGCCAAGGATTTCATTCCTATTACTTTTATTCAAGAGTAATTGTCTTTTAATATTTTCAGGCTTGTAATCTTTAAACAATTCAGACTTTTTAAAACCTTGTGTCTTACCCGAGGCACAATGGTCCATTTGTAAGGGTTGTCACTTCATTCTCATATGTCATTAATGAATCATGGACGTTTTTGCATCAAATTTTGTTTTCTTTATCTTTTCTTTCTTACATTTTATTTCTTTCAAAGGTAGCTATGCTCTTACACATTGTGATCGGTGGAAATAGAACTGACTGTTTTTAAGCTGGTTCGCGAAATGTCGCGGTAAGCAAGAGTCACCACCGTCTTTTATGTTCTCCAACATGGAAAGGACAAAAGCACAGCAAAATTCCTTTTCGAGAATGTTTCTCGGTTCGGGAGGTAGATTTATAGAAAGGGAAGGTGTTAGCACCCTTTCTATCTGTGGTTATCCACAGGCTCTTAGGTACTTGCTCTTATGTTTTCAAAAAGATGTTTGCTTTTCAAGTGTGAGTGGGTTTTGAAAAAAGTTTCGTTTGAAAAATTTCTAAGTAACTCTTGTATCTGTCCTCAAGAGTGTATGAAAAATTTGTTTGAAAACTTTTGAAAGTGTCAGTGTGAAAAGTTGTTTTTTGTTTGTTTTGAGAGAGAGCAAGTACCCACGAGAATCTACCTACTCTAAGGAATTAGGCTGTGTAAGAGTCCTTTAGATAGTGCTATCCCACCATTGAGAGGTAGGTAGCACCGTTGTTGGAGGTATTCGGGTCAATTCGATTATTAGGGGCAGTGTGGTCACCGAAGCAATAGTAGGACACCTTAGAAGTAACCCTAATGTCCTAGATCCTTTTTATCCGAGGCAACCATTTCGAGGCAACTGGATCTTTAGACAGGAGGGCGACCTCTAAAACACCCTATACTTGACGACCATGTTCGAGGCAACCAGTGAGGCGTACCCTAGGAGTGGCATGTGCATGTGTGTTGTTTTTCAGTTTATGTTATCTTTGCATGTTATTTGGTGGGCTACGGATTGATTTTATTTGTCATTCAGTCTTGCAGGCATAATTAACAGTTAAGAGTGCGGAAAATAAAGTGCGGAAATATGAATCTACGCTATTACAAGGCGCGGGTCTATACATCGCCAAAAACAAAAACCCGTTTTGGAAAATAAATGCGGAAAATAAAAGAAAGCGGTAAACCCTAATTAACTATTACATCCTTTGAGCAGATACATAAATATGATTAAAATAAATTAAAGCGCGAAAGAATTAAATTGGAACGTCCTTAGGGTTTTGACCCTTTTGAGAAATAAATATTGTCCTTTTTTGCAATTTAATTAAATATTAACCCTAATTTACTAATTAATTATTTAATTAAAAAGAAAAATGTTTTTTATGTTTTTTAAGTCTTTAATGAAAATAAAAATAAAAGAAAATTAAAAGTCAAGAAAACCCTAATTCTAAATTGGTTTTATTTATTGTAAAAATAGTCAAAATTACCTAATTAAAACTAAGTCAATTTGGTTAGTATTTATTTACAAAAATAATTATTAATAATAAATAATAAAAATAATTACATCTTTTGATTATCTGAATTTATTAAGAAAAATAATTATTTGTATTAATTAAATAGTAATAATAATAATAATTAATAAAAAGAAATTATGAGTAAAAGAAAATAAAAAAAAGTAACAAAACCAGGGGGATGTGTTGGACCCATTGGAGGTGTGAGTTGCAAATTCTAGCCCATTAAGCCTAAAAGCCTTTGTTGACTTCTGAGATTGTCCAGGTACGCGTTGACTGGAGAGTATCATAGTCCTTCCATCTGGACCACTAGATAGATGCACAAGGACACATGGCACGCTGATTTGTGAGGTTGCATGGTGGAATATTTCTTGGAAAGCTGCATGAGATAACATTAGAAAAAATAGAAACAAGGTTAGGGTGGACCTGGGAATCGAACCCAGGTCCCAGTAGTTACCAGACACATCATCAACCACCAAGCCACTTTGCACGCTTTGTTCATATGATATGCAATAAATATAAAATATAGAAACAACGTCCATGCTGGAAATTAACAAAAAAACGCGCGCTACGTTCGAATTATCCAGTCATGCTCTTCCACGTATTGTCTTCTTCGCTTGGCCTGTAACAAAAAGAGTCAAATAGTGGGGGTTCTTAACCCCCACAAACTGCAAAATGCAAAAATAGCGATTAGCTCTGTGCGTTATATAAATAGGGTGCGAGGGTTGGGTTGAATTCGTCTGGCCTTGACGAATTCAACCATATGCGTCACAAGGTCTGATTTTGCTTATGCTGTAAACCCCCAAATTGGAAGCTTTGAAACCCTAGAATTCAACAATGGTGGTTTACGTTTCAGGGCACCATAATACAATTGATCTGTACCATTAGCTTCAGAATGATGTTAGCAATGCAAAGCAATAATTATATCATGTTAATGATGCATAAAACTTGAGTTTTGATTCTAGAAAAATTAAGCAAACTGTGTGACTGAAGTGAGTGATTCTTTGAGTGTTAAGGCTTGTTTGTAATTGCAATGCGTTCCTGAATGTCCCAGCAAGGTATTGGAATCAAGAAAAGGGTTTGAATTGGCCTGGAAGCTTGAGTTCAGTTTAAATTTTCTTGAACTTTTGGAATTTGGTTTATGGTGTTTTACAGCAGCTTGCACCTCCAAGGCTTTAGGGTTTGCTTCAGTATTTGTATTGGAATGGAATTAGGGTACAAACTAGGTCAAAGATCCATGAAATAATGTTTTGCATCTTTGATTTCCAATCAAATATTTTTCAATCTTTTGATTGAAAAACCTTGCCAAAATTGGATATTTTTGCCTCTTTGATGGATGCACGAAATTGCCAGCTTGCCCTGATCTTATTTGCTTCACAAAAGATTTAAAAACCATATCTTTTGAATTTTCCTACAATTAAATGAATTAAATGAATTAATAATCAATTAAAAATCCAAATAATTAATAAAAATAAGAAAATAATTCAAATTAATCTCAATGGGTCTTGCATAGGCCTTGGACAAAGTTTCAAGAAAGAATTTGAGGCCCATTAGCAAAAATGAAGTGTTTTGGGCAAAGTTGACTTTTGAAAATTCCCAAAAATTTCCCAACTTATCCAATGCATATCTTGCTCAATTTTGATCCTATGAACATGTTCTTGGACATTTTGGAAAGGTCTGGAAGTCCTCTAACCAATGCCTTTGGTCCCATGTCATTTGGATTTGCCAATCGCAAGTTATGGTCTTTTAATTAAAATGCCTTTTTGTTGACTTTTGAAATTGACCTATAATGTAGAAATTGATAACTTTTTGTGAGAGCATTTATTGGACTTGGAGTGTGAAGATGAGTTGTAGGAAATGTCCTCCTCTTCAAAATGAGCATTGGATGGGATTTTTCTGATGAACCATGCAAAAGTTATGCCTTGGTCAAGTTACAGTTGGCTTTTCAGCTGTCCAAAAATAGAAACTTTTGCATCTTTGATGATTTTTGAGCCATGCTTGTGGAATCATGATCAAGACTTGATCAAATGATGATTGTGGCTTCAAAATAAGATGTTTACCAAATTTTTTGACTTTTTACTGCCAAATGACCATTTTACCCCTACAATTGATTGTGAAGCAATTAGGGCTTTTGACTGTGCAACTTGATGCTGTGAGTCTTGAAACTTGGCATGGAGAGGCTTGGCAATGTATATGGGCCTATGGGACTTGATTGAGCCCTTGAAAACCTCAACTTCCTTGCAAGAACCAAAACCCTAATTTGACTGGCTTAGGAGGATGTTTGACTGTGCAACCCTTGAGGAATCTTGAAGTATTTGAAGATTGATCTTGACAAATCTTGAAGAATATGGGAGGGCAAATTTTGGGGTACAACAGTTTCCCCTGTTCAATCTTCTTAGACCCGAGGATGTAGATTGGCTTGCGTGCCTTTCGTGATCCGAAGGTGGAAGATGATTGAACACTAGAGTGCTCAGAAATTTGCACTCACATAGTAGAATATCAACAACGTGATGTCGGGAATGGGCTTACAGATGCCATTTGGAGAGATGGTGGATAGGAGGATGGGCTTATAGATGCCATCTGGAGATATGACAGAACCTTGTCAGGAATGGGCTTATAGACGCCATTTGGAAATGTGACAGAATCTTGTCAGGAATGGGCTTATAGATGCCATTTGGAAGTGTAATGGATAGTTAAATCTGAATAAGAAATAGAATAGCTTCAGTGTCTAGAGCATATCTAGTCTATATCTAATTGCTGACGTCTGAACGAGTAGTAGAATGACCGCCGCGTCTGGGGTATATCCATACTGCATCTGAATGAGTGACAGGATGTTATCCGAATCTGGATTGTATCTGGACTGTCTTTTGAATGAATCTGGACTAAACAATAGAATAGCATCTGGGTCTGGAGCATCTCTAAGCTATATCTGAAAGGAACTCTGGAATAAGTATCAGAAAGTCGCCATGCCTGGGTCGCAACTGAACCATCTCTAGAAGGGAATCTGGAATAAGTATCAGAATGTAGCCATGTCTGGATCGCATCTGAACCATCTCTAGAAGGAATCTCTAAATAAGCAATAGAATAGCGTCTGAATCTGGAGCATCTCTAGGCCATCTCTGAAAGGAAACTTTGAATAAGCTAAAGAATAGCATCCATGTCTGGAGCATTTCCAAGCCATTTCTGGGAAGAAACTATGAATAAGCGATAGAATAGCATCCGGGTCCGGAGCATCTCTAAGCTATCTGAGAGGGAATCTGAATAAGCAATAGAATATCATCCGCATCGGGAGCATCTCTAAGCTATCTCTGAAATGGAATCTGGAATAAGTATCAGAATGTAGCCATATCTGGGTCGCAACTGAACTATCTCTAGAAGGAATCTCTGAATAAGCAATAGAATAGCGTCCATGGTTGGAGCATCTCTAAGTTATCTCTGGAGAGCAACTCTGAATAAGCAAAAGAATAGCATCCATATCTGGAGCATTTCTAAGCTATCTCTGGAGAGAAAATCTGAATAAGCAAAAGAACAGCATCCATATCTGGAGCATTTCCCAGCTATATCTGAAAGGAAACTCTTGAATAAGCAAAAGAATAACATCCATATCTGGAGCATTTCCCAGCTATCTCTGAAGAGCAAATCTGAATAAGCAATAGAATATCATCCGCGTCGGGAGCATCTCTAAGCTATCTCTGAGAAGAAACTTTGAATAAGCAAAAGAACAACATCCATATCTGGAGCATTTCTAAGCTATCTCTGAAATCTCTTTAATGTAGATATGCCCTGGATAGATACAGGTATCGAATCCACAATCAATCGCTCACAGATATGCCCTGGCTAGATACAGGTATTGAATCTGGAATTGCGATAGTTGATAGTAATCATCTTTGGATTGACCTTTTTCCTGAAAAGGCAAAACATCAGTTGTATGCAATGTCCTGATGCATGAACTGCATGATTTTAAGATGTTCTCAAAAATAAATGAGATTTGTGTTGTATGATGCGTATGCATGCTATAATGTATGAAGATGTGATGTTTATGAATGTATTTTCATCTAGGAAAATAAATCCTTGACGGATGCCAGGAAGTTTGTTGAATCCTGGGCTGATGTTGAAGAGTAGCGTTCTTCGTTTCCGCTGGGGATGATAATTGCAAGAATAAACCGGTAGGAGAAGATGACTCCGTTGGTGAATAAGCTTGTTGGAGAGATTACTCTGCGGGGAATTGCTCTATGGGGAGAGATATTTCGCTGAGGTTTGGTGATAACTCCGCTGGGGATACCGTTGATAGGTTTTATTGGGAATTTGATGAACTTCGCTGGAGGGTAGGAAGAACTTCGCCGAGAACGATCCTTTCGTGGTAATTAGCTGAGGATAACCCAGTTATAGGCTCTGGTTAGGAATAACCTCTGAACATAGTCGGGGAGAGATATTTGTACTCTGCAGGGGACCAGTTTCCAGACTCTACTGGGGATAAGCTTTCAGAATCTACTGGGGATAAGCTTCCAGAATCTACTGGGGATAAGCTTCTAGAATCTACTGGGGATAAGCTTCCAAAATCTACTAGGGAGGATGATTCAACTCTCCCGAGGAAACTTTTGGACTGTACTGGGGAGATGGCTCCACTGGATGTCTGTATTCCACCGGGGAACAATCTTCTATTAAGACTGCCGGGGATGCTTGTTGAGGAATATCTGTTTACTCGGCTGGGGAATGTTAAGATTCTCTGGGGATACCCAACTTCCTTAAGGCTGACAGTAGGCTAACTCTGCTCGGGGGAGAGTATTGCTGACTTGCTAGGGATACTGTGCCTTTTCGGGGTTGATGGGAGACCAACTCTGCTTGGAGGGAGCATTGCTGATTCTTATCCTTACTCTGCGGATAGTGAAGGTATCGTGGTCATACTCTTCAACTGAACTTACCTTGGTACCTTGGTGGATAGAGCAACTGTACAGTTCAGACGATTCTTATTGCCCCAGTTTCTGTGGGAGAAGATACCTGCGGAGGTGCTGAGTAACTTCCGATTGACAAATCTTCTTCTGGTAGGCAAGTGACGAGATGACGGGACATAGTCGTACGCTTTTGATCCCTAACTTTTGCCTGGACCGCCCTTTCGGGTTTTCAGTCCATCGGGATACCCTTTTTTGCCCAAGCCGCCTTTTCAGGTTTTTGACTTGTCGGGTGTACAGATTTTTTCATTTTCATCCCTTATTTTTACCCGAACCCTTTTGGTTCGCCGGGAAGCCCTTATTTTTGCCTAGGTGTGTCAACCTAGCGGGTCCTTGATTATGCGCAGTATTTTTCCGACTATGTCCATACTCTCAGAATGTAGGGATTTGTCACTGTCAGTAGCGTTGTGTTACCATACCACCAGAAGATCTTTGTTTTGATCGTCCAATGCCCCAAGTGACCCAGATGGAGATTTGCCCCAAGCTGGTTGGCCTTTTGAGAGATTCTCTGAATCTTGACTTAACTGCCCCAGATGACGGACCATGATCATGTCTGCCCCTTGGTTGGAGGTACTTTTGTTCATCAGACATTCTTCATGCGAACTTCTATGCTGTTCAAACAAATAGTCATATGCAAGCAATGTTATATCAGGAATGCAAAGCTTATGCCTGTCTTGAAGTTTTTGAAAATGCAGTTTTTAATAAAACAAGTGATTTTTGTAACAATGTGATGTCAACTCAATATTTTACAGCAAGCCTTAAGGAGCCAGGATACCTTTTGTAACAGTATGCTTTCGAACTAACCCACGCTTCAGCTAGGACTTTTAAGGGTTGTAACGTGGCCTGGTTCACGGTTTAAGAAACAAAGGATAAAGGCTCAAATTTTTATTTGTACCCACCCGCTCTTCGTGATGTTCTTCAAACCTAAACTCAACTAATCGTGCGTTAGACCTTGTTTGAGTCTTTGCTTTGATATTCCAATGATGGTTCGGATATTGACAATTTGTTTTGAATAGGCAGTCATTTCTTTTTTGTCGAGGGTTTGCATGACCTCTTTCTTTTTGATTTTATTATCCCTATTTTTGCCTGAACTGTTTCTTTTTGTATTTACAGTCAGCGGGATGCCCCAGTTTTTGTAAGTCTCCTTCATAGGTTTTGACTTAATGGGCTTTTATTTTTGAGATGACGACTGCCTGTCTTTATGATTATAGGAACCATCACTGTCTCTTGTTCTGTAAGGACTTCTTTGGTGCCATTCGTTGTGCACTTGGATCAACTGAGAGAACTACCCTGCCCCAGGTTATGCTTAAGGGTTTTAATTTTTTTGTGAAAAGAAATACTCCTACTTCTTTGGCTCAAAGGGGTTGACGAGGGATTATCTTCCTCAGTGTTTAGGAATTGAAATAATGCCTGTACCTTATCAGCGGGGTCGGTTCAAAAGCATACTGTAGATTGTGGTATCGTTTTCGTCATCCTCCTTCAAGAGGCTTAGAATTTGCAATTGAGAATTGAACATCACAGAAACATGAAAGCAATTTTGAATATAATGAATACGAATAGATTAATTCAAACAGACATATGCGATGCATTAATAAAATAAAAGAGTTTGCTATGACATTAATTGTTTGTATAAGCAAAGAAAAATACAACTCGGAAATTCAAATAGAACAAAAGCCTTCAATGATTTGGTAAAGGGGCAGTGTATTTGGAGTCTCTGATGCTTCAAACTGGACTTCTTTAGCATCAATCATGTCTTGGACCTTGTTCTTTAGAGCCCAACAGTTGTCCGTAGTATGCCCCGAGCTATCAGAGTGATATGCGCACCTGTCATTGGGATGATAGTTAGGAGCATAAGTGTTTGGATTCCAGAGAGGAGCCCTTAAGGTAATCAGCCCTGCCTTCAACAATTGCTGTAGCGCTTGATCCAGTGACATGTTGATCTTGGTGAACTGTCGTTTGGGTGCGACCTCCTTACACTACTGCCCCTATCCTTGTTGAGCAGGCCTAGGATTGGAGATCTGGGTTGCCCCTACCTGTTGATCATGACGACTCTTTTTACCATGCACAGCATTGGACTCCTTTTTCCCATGATAAGGCTTTTTATCAGAAGGTGCAGCTTCTTGAATCTTTCCAGCCTTGATACCAGCTTCAATCCTCTCCCCGGTCAAGATCAGATCTGTAAACCCAGCAGAAGAATTCCCAATCAGATGGTTGAAGAACGGGCCGGACAGGGTCCCCAGGAACATGTCAACGAGTTCACGGTCAGTCAGAGGTGGTTGCACCCTTCCAGCAAGGTCTCTCCACTTTTGAGCATACTCCTTGAATCCTTCACCCGTCCCTAGTGACATACCCTGGAGTTGGGTACGCGTAGGAGCGAGGTCGGAATTATACTGATACTGCTTATAGAACGCAGTAGCCAAGTCCTCCCAGTTACAAATGCTGGCTCCATCCAGCTGATAGAACCATTCGAGTTGAGTCCCTGAAAGACTTTCCTGGAAGAAATGGATCCATAGATTCTTGTCAACCGTGTAGGGCTGGATCTTCCTTACGTATGAACGAAGGTGCAACTTAGGACAGGAAGCTCCGTCGTACTTTGCAAAGGTAGGTGCTTTGAATTTGTGAGGGATCACCACCCCAGAGGATAAACCTAGATCTTCGAAATCCAGACCGGGTACCTTTTGTATCTCCATAGCACTTAGCCAGTCTTCTAGCTGTTTGTACCTGTCCTCAGCTGGAGTGTACTGTTCATCATTGAAATCCGTTTCGTTGTCGGAGACCACGGGACTAGGAACCCTTCTCTCTTGGGGACTGTCTTTCCCTACAGAGGAAGTAGCCAGGTCAACCTCATTTTGTGATCCATTCCCAGATCTGCGTCTAGGATTGAACAACACAGTCCTCTTCTTCTTCTTCTTCTTCAAGAGTAGAGTCTTCAAATCCTGTTGACCCTGGGCTAGGCTCATAACCAACTCCTAGAACTGTGCATTCTGGGCCTGGAGGGCCTTAATAGCTTGTTCATTGGATGATTCAGGATTCATGATGATTGCTGAAATAAACAGCGAAGAAGATAAGTGACCTGTCAAAAGGGTACCTGTAATGCAATGATATGTATGTATGCATGCAATGTTTTCAAGGATCTCGCGGGGTAAACAGAGAAACTTGTTAGAATTCAAAACTGGTAGCTTGACTGAAGGAACTTCATGTTGTTGAGAGTCCTTCTTCAAGAGTTAGGCTCACCATATCGAGTGGGTCATAGCCCCTGACTCAAGTTATCATGTTTGGCTAGAGGAAAATAAATCCCCTTTGCCCCTTACTAGACAGTCGGTTCATCATGACCTGCATCATAGACCCTTGAGATCCTTAAAATGGGTTAGTCCTTATGCAGGATGCATGCAATGGTATGATGTTATGCTATGCATGGAGTGATGTAAGTAGGCCCTGTAATGAGTCCCTATTAAGGACTGTAAACAAAACCTGCAAGAAACTCGTGTGTCAGATAACAAGTATGCAAGTAGTCAAGTTTTAAGGCACACAAGTCACACCAGAAAGCCCTTAGAGTTTAGGCCAGCATGAAGTTTAGGTACTACCCTCTTTCAGTTTCGTTGGTTAAGACCTGTCCTATCAAAAGTAACCGGGTTCTAGAGGATCTCAATATCATCGACTACCCTCAATCGGTCATAACTCCAGCATCGCAATCTTTTCTTGCGGCCGGAACCATCACGAGAGTTTAGCCTCAATGAGTGTAGCATACTGCTACTGTTCTATGGCTAAGTTGGGTCAATTTAGGGTTCTAAGGTCGGTTGGTGCTTAATGACTCCTCAGAAGACCCATATTCTCCTCGTTGCAACACAAGGGATATCGGTACAGACCAAGGTGTCACACCAACGTAGCCACTACTTCACCCGTGTCGGTCTACGCCGGACAGGTCCCTCACAGCTTATGCTACCTAAAGGGTATTCCCCAGATCCGGGTTAGGATCTATGAATCTCCGATGCAAGCCCACGAATATAAAAGCAATCAAGACCTACAATTGAAAACATAAGGGTGATCTAATCCTAAGGTACACCTCACTTATTAAAGAATCCCCAGCAGAGTCGCCAGTTCTGTGATCGGTGGAAATAGAACTGACTGTTTTTTAAGCTGGTTCGCGAAATGTCGCGGTAAGCAAGAGTCGCCACCGTCTTTTATGTTCTCCAACATGGAAAGGACAAAAGCACAGCAAAATTCCTTTTCGAGAATGTTTCTCGATTCGGGAGGTAGATTTATAGAAAGGGAAGGTGTTAGCACCCTTTCTATCCGTGGTTATCCACGGGCTCTTAGGTACTTGCTCTTATGTTTTCAAAAAGATGTTTGCTTTTCAAGTGTGTGTGGGTTTTTAAAAAAGTTTCGTTTGAAAAATTTCTAAGTAACTCTTGTATCTGTCCTCAAGAGTGTATGAAAAATTTGTTTGAAAACTTTTGAAAGTGTCAGTGTGAAAAGTTGTTTTTTGTTTGTTTTGAGAGAGAGCAAGTACCCACGAGAATCTACCTACTCTAAGGAATTAGGCTGTGTAAGAGTCCTTTAGATAGTGTTATCCCACCATTGAGAGGTAGGTAGCACCGTCGTTGGAGGTATTCGGGTCAATTCGATTATTAGGGGCAGTGTGGTCACCGAAGCAATAGTAGGACACCTTAGAAGTAACCCTAATGTCCTAAATCCTTTTTATCCGAGGCAACCGTTTCGAGGCAACTGGATCTTTAGACAGGTGGGCGACCTCTAAAACACCCTATACTTGATGACCACGTTCGAGGCAACCAGTGAGGCGTACCCTAGGAGTGGCATGTGCATGTGTGTTGTTTTTCAGTTTATGTTATCTTTGCATGTTATTTGGTGGGCTACAGATTGATTTTATTTGTCATTCAGTCTTGCAGGCATAATTAACAGTTAAGAGTGCGGAAAATAAAGTGCGGAAATATGAATCTACGCTATTACAAGGCGCGGGTCTATACATCGCCAAAAACAAAAACCCGTTTTGGAAAATAAATGCGGAAAATAAAAGAAAGCGGTAAACCCTAATTAACTATTACATCCTTTGAGCAGATACATAAATATGATTAAAATAAATTAAAGCGCGAAAGAATTAAATTGGAACGTCCTTAGGGTTTTTACCCTTTTGAGAAATAAATATTGTCCTTTTTTGCAATTTAATTAAATATTAACCCTAATTTACTAATTAATTATTTAATTAAAAAGAAAAATGTTTTTTATGTTTTTTAAGTCTTTAATGAAAATAAAAATAAAATAAAATTAAAAGTCAAGAAAACCCTAATTCTAAATTGGTTTTATTTATTGTAAAAATAGTCAAAATTACCTAATTAAAACTAAGTCAATTTGGTTAGTATTTATTTACAAAAATAATTATTAATAATAAATAATAAAAATAATTACATCTTTTGATTATCTGAATTTATTAAGAAAAATAATTATTTGTATTAATTAAATAGTAATAATAATAATAATTAATAAAAAGAAATTATGAGTAAAAGAAAATAAAAAAAAGTAACAAAACCAGGGGGGTATGTTGAACCCATTGGAGGTGTGAGTTGCAAATTCCAGCCCATTAAGCCTAAAAGCCTTTGTTGACTTCTGAGATTGTCCAGGTACGCGTTGACTGGAGAGTATCATAGTCCTTCCATCTGGACCACTAGATAGATGCACAAGGACACATGGCACGCTGATTTGTGAGGTTGCATGGTGGAATATTTCTTGGAAAGCTGCATGAGATAACATTAGAAAAAATAGAAACAAGGTTTGGGTGGACCTGGGAATCGAACCCAGGTCCCAGTAGTTACCAGACACATCATCAACCACCAAGCCACTTTGCACGCTTTGTTCATATGATATGCAATAAATATAAAATATAGAAACAATGTCCATGCTGGAAATTAACAAAAAACGCGCGCTACGTTTGAATTATCCAGTCACGCTCTTCCACGTATTGTCTTCTTCGCTTGGCCTGTAACAAAAAGAGTCAAATAGCGGGGGTTCTTAACCCCCACAAACTGCAAAATGCAAAAATAGCGATTAACTCTGTGCGTTATATAAATAGGGCGCGAGGGTTGGGTTGAATTCGTCTGGCCTTGACGAATTCAACCATATGCGTCTCAAGGTCTGATTTTGCTTATGCTGTAAACCCCCAAATTGGAAGCTTTGAAACCCTAGAATTCAACAATGGTGGTTTACGTTTCAGGGCACCATAATACAATTGATCTGTACCATTAGCTTCAGAATGATGTTAGCAATGCAAAGCAATAATTATATCATGTTAATGATGCATAAAACTTGAGTTTTGATTCTAGAAAAATTAAGCAAACCGTGTGACTGAAGTGAGTGATTCTTTGAGTGTTAAGGCTTGTTTGTAATTGCAATGCGTTCCTGAATGTCCCAGCAAGGTATTGGAATCAAGAAAAGGGTTTGAATTGGCCTGGAAGCTTGAGTTCAGTTTTCAAATTTTCTTGAACTTTTGGAATTTGGTTTATGGTGTTTTACAGCAGCTTGCACCTCCAAGGCTTTAGGGTTTGCTTCAGTATTTGTATTGGAATGGAATTAGGGTACAAACTAGGTCAAAGATCCATGAAATAATGTTTTGCATCTTTGATTTCCAATCAAATATTTTTCAATCTTTTGATTGAAAAACCTTGCCAAAATTGGATATTTTTGCCTCTTTGATGGATGCACGAAATTTCCAGCTTGCCCTGATCTTATTTGCTTAACAAAAGATTTGAAAACCATATCTTTTGAATTTTCCTACAATTAAATGAATTAAATGAATTAATAATCAATTAAAAATCCAAAAAATTAATAAAAATAAGAAAATAATTCAAATTAATCTCAATGGGTCGTGCATAGGCCTTGGACAAAGTTTCAAGAAAGAATTTGAGGCCCATTAGCAAAAATGAAGTGTTTTGGGCAAAGTTGACTTTTGAAAATTCCCAAAAATTTCCCAACTTCTCCAATGCATATATTGCTCAATTTTGATCCTACGAACATGTTATTGGACATTTTGGAAAGGTATTGAAGTCCTCTAACCAATGCCTTTGGTCCCATGTCATTTGGATTTACCAATCTCAAGTTATGGTCTTTGACTTAAAATGCCTTTTTGTTGACTTTTGAAATTGACCTATAATGTAGAAATTGATAACTTTTTGTGAGAGCATTTATTGGACTTGGAGTGTGAAGATGAGTTGTAGGAAATGTCCTCCTCTTCAAAATGAGCATTGGATGGGATTTTTCTGTTGAACCATTCAAAAGTTATGCCTTGGTCAAGTTACAGTTGACTTTTCAACTGTCCAAAAATAGAAACTTTTGCATCTTTGATGATTTTTGAGCCATGCTTGTGGAATCATGATCAAGACTTGATCAAATGATGATTGTGGCTTCAAAATAAGATGTTGACCAAAAATTTTGACTTTTGACTGCCAAATGACCATTTTACCCCTACAGTTGATTGTGAAGCAATTAGGGCTTTTGACTGTGCAACTTGATGTTGTGAGTCTTGAAACTTGGCATGGAGAGGCTTGGAAATGTATATGGGCCTATGGGACTTGATTGAGCCCTTTAAAACCTCAACTTCCTTGCAAGAACCAAAACCCTAATTTGATTGGCTTAGGAGGATGTTTGACTGTGCAACCCTTGAGGAATCTTGAAGCATTTGAAGATTGATCTTGACAAATCTTGAAGAATATGGGAGGGAAAATTTTTGGGTACAACACACACACTCACATATTAAAAGTGCAGATTTACATCCACTCAGAATCTCATGGGTAACAGTTTTGCTATGGCCAATTGTGACTTTAAAAGTCCGATCTACCAAGCCGACGATGAAGGTGAGGAAGATTATGAAGTTCCAGGGGAGCTGGCCAGGTTGTTGCAACAAGAAGAAAAGACTATTCAACCGCACGAAGAGTCGGTCGAGACAACTAACTTGGGAACTGAGGAAGATAATAAAGAGGTCAAGGTGAGTGCCAACTTGGAACCTAATGTCAAGGAGTGTCTGATCCAGTTATTGCACGATTATGTTGAGATCTTAGCCTGGTCGTACGAAGACATGTCAGGACTGGATGCAGACATTGTGGTACATCGTCTGCCTACAAAGGAAGATTGTCCCCCAGTAAAGCAGAAGGTTCATCGCATGAGGCCCGATATGTCGGAAAAGATCAAAGTAGAAGTTATGAAGCAATTCAATGCTGGATTTTTGGATGTCACCTCTTATCCCCAATGGGTGGCCAATGTTGTTCCTGTACCTAAGAAAGACGGTAATATTGTGCGGATGTGTGTGGACTACAGATATTTGAATAAGGCAAGCCCCAAAGATGATTTTCCACTCCCCCACATCGACATCTTAGTTGAAAATACGGCGCAACACAAAGTGTTTTCCTTCATGGATGGCTTCTCGGGCTACAACCAAATCAAAATGGTGCCTGAGGATATGGAGAAAATGACCTTTGTTACACAGTAGGGCACTTTCTACTATAAGGTCATGCCATTCGAACTGAAGAATGTTGGGGCAACTTATCAACGCACCATGGTAGCTTTATTTCATGACATGATACATCATGAGATAGAGGTCTACGTAGATGACATGATATCTAGATCGCAGACGGAAGAAGAGCACCTTGATCACCTACATAAACTATTTGAGAGGCTGAAGAAGTACAAGTTGAGATTGAATCCAAACAAGTGTACATTCGGAGTACGGTCTGGTAAACTCCTGGGTTTTGTCATCAGCAACAAGGGTATCGAAGTTGATCCTGCCAAGGTTAAAGCGATACAAGAAATGCCGTCTCCTCGTACTGAGAAAGAAGTTAGAGGATTCTTGGGACGTCTGAATTACATAGTGTGATACGGTGGGAAAGAACTGACTGTTTTGGAATGCTGGTTTGCGTTTTGCGTTTGTTTTCGCAAAATGTCGCAGTAAGCAAGAGTTGCCACCGACTTTTATTTTATCCAACAAGGAAAGGAAAAAAGCACAGAAAAATTCCTTTTTTGAGATATTTCTCGGGTTCGGGGGGTAGATTATAGAAAGGGAAGGTGTTAGCACCCTTTCTATCCGTGGTTATCCACGGGCTCTTAGGTACTTGCTCAAAGTGTTTTCAAAATTTTCTTTTCTTTGTGTTTGTGGGTTTGAAAGAAGTTTTTGTTTGAAAGGTGTAAGTGCGGAAAGTTTTGTTTTGTTTTAGAAAGAGCAAGTACTTAAGAACCATCTACCCACTCAAAAAAGGAATCAATCTGTGCTAATGTCCTTTAGACAGGGCTATCCTACTATGAATGAGTAGGTAGCCTCGTCGTTAGAGTTTTAAGGGTCAATTCGATTAAGGGACGTGCGGTCACTAAAGCAATGTTAGGACGCCTTATCGGTAACCCTAATGTCTTAGATCATTTTTTCGAGGCAACCGTTTCGAGGCAACTATGATCTTTGGACAAGAGGGCGACCTCTAAAACTTCCTATACTCAATGACTACGTTCGAAGGCAACCAAGTGAGGTGTACCCTAAGAGTGCGCATGTGCGAGTGTGTTATTTTGGTTAATTTATCTTTTGTACATGTCATGGGTGAGCTATGTTGATTTTAAGTTCATACATTCGATCTTGTCATGCATTCCCTATTTGTCAAACATCTAACAGTTTATGGATTGCGGAAATTAAATTGCGGAAATTAAATTGCGGAAATTAAATCTAACTATTACAAGGCGTCGGGTATTTACATCGCCAAAAGCAACCCTTTAATTTAAAGTGCGGAAAATAAATAAAGCGATAAATAAATTAAAGTCCTATTTAAAGCTATTACATTCCGGGAAACAATTACATCAATATAGAAAACTAGATCGCGTGCGAGAAATTAAATCAGATGCATTTTTAGGGTTTTGACCCTTTTTTGAAAGAAGACATTTTTTGTTATTTTTTTTAATTAAAAGGAAATAAGCTAGGTTAATTAAATAAATAAATTAATTAATTAATAAAAAAGATATTTTTGGATTTTTGGATATTTAAAGAAATAAGAACAAATTTGATTAATGTTAATAAAAGCCTAATTATCTAAATTAATTTTAATTATTGCAAAAAGGTTAAAAGTTATAGCTAATTAAACTAAATTAATTGAATTAATTTATTTACAAAAATAAAATGATGAATTTAATTTTAATAAATAAAATATATTTTTTGGTTTTTGATTTTATGAGGAAAAAGGAAATTTAATTGGTTAGTGATTTAAACAATAAAAATAATAATTAAACAAAATAAATAAAGAAAATAAAAAAAGAAATACTCAGGGGGGTTCAGGCCCAATTTGGGAGTGAGATTAGCAGTTTTCCAAGCCCATTAACGTGCAAGCCTGGGTTACGTTGACCTTGGCATATGGTAGGCATCACCTTTGGGCCATCAGATTTGGCCTGGAGGCCATCTGGCAGATGATATTTGAAGGTATATGATGGACCACACTTGCTGAAGCGCATTTGATTTCCTGGAGAAAAATAACAATATGCAAATATGGTGGACCTGGGATTCGAACCCAGGTCGTGTTAGCCAATGCCTATGCTCCACTACCACTCAGCCAGCGCCCTTTAATTGTCAATGGAATGGATAACAATTATTATATTAGAAAACAAATAAATATGCTAGAATTATAAAAACACGCGCCAAGTATTTGAATGGGCCAATTGGAACAAGCCATGTCTTCGTCTTCCTCGTGGGGACCTGGTTATTTTACCTGCGGATTTTTATCCGCAGCTAAATGCGTAGGTGTCTTCTAAAATCAAATTCAGGCCATGGAAATTAGTTCTAAGACCATGGTCATGCTCGTCTCCTTCCACTGATCACGTCTATGCCCATTGCTTGCATTGATTTTGCCTGAAACTAAAACGCCCAAAAACAAGAAACAAGAACCCTAGATCTAGGTATGGCATTACAGGCTATAAAAACACAATCAAATATTGCAGAAAGTTTAGAAATCATACAAGGATCATGACTATGCAAATAATTTGTCAAAAAATGCAAGAATGAGAGGTTGCAATTTCAAATGCAGGGCGGCTTTCAGGGAGACTTACAGCGTGTTTTAGGAGGTGAATGGCCTTGCTTTTGATTGCTATAGGCTCAGTGGATGTCCAGCAAGAGAGTAGTGTTGAGATTTTGCTTTGAATCGGCCTCCAAGGGTGATTTCAGTTTCAAGCTTTTTCAAGTTTTTCTCAAGTTTGGTTTTGGTGATTATGCAGCCTCTCGGTCCTGATGCTCGTGCCTTTGGTTTGTATAAGTAATATGGAATGAACTAGGTCAAGTTTTGGGCTTTGAATCCTTATGCATTGATGATTTAGGATTTAATTTGATCCTCCATGAAAAAGCTTCCAAATTTGTCCAAAAACCAATATTTTGTGCATGATATGGCTTGCTACGAGTTTGACCATGTCCATAATGATAATTAAGACCTGTATCAATCAAAAAGATTCCAAGTGATCAAGATTTGGATTTTATTTGGATTTAAATTGATTAAAAATGAATTAATTCAATAAAAATAAAATAAAATAGAAAAATTAATAATTGGATACAAGACTAAAGATAGGACACGTGTGTAGTGTGACAAGATCAAATCAAGTGGAAAAAAGTGGGCCCATTTGGCAAAATTTGAAGTTTTGGGGATAGTTGACTTTTGGCAATTTTGGAAAAATGCCCAACTTCAACAATGTATAACTTCTTCAATTTTGAACTTTTGGAGGTGTTCTTGGACTTTTTAGAAACCTTGATATGTCCTCTTTTGGTATCATCTCATTTTGATATTCCATGCTCAAGTTATAAGCTTTGGCAAAAAAGGTGTTTTTGTTGACTTTCAAAAATGATCGATAATGTCCAAATTTGTAACTTTTTGTGAGTGAATTTCTTGATCTTGGGGTATGAAGATGGATTGTAGGAAATTTCACCCTCTTCAAAATGAGATTTGGATGGGTCATTTCTCATAAATTATGAGAAAGTTATTCTTGGTCAAAGTTGAGTTGACTTTTCCTGCAAAACCCTAATTTAGCAACTTTTGAGTCTTGATGAATTTCGAGCAATCCTTGATGAATCATGATCAACCCTTGATAAAATGATGAAATATCCTTCAAAATGAGAATGTTGACAAAAAATCTTGAAGTTTGACTATTTGTAGGTCACAGTTGACTTTTGCCCTAACACAGTCAATTTTTGGACCCTTTGAGCAATTGACTGACCAAACTTCCTCTGCAAGGCTTGAAATTTGACATGGATGAACTTGAGAGAATATTAGGACATTGGGGAGAACTTTAGGTCATTTGGATGCAAGTATCTTGATGCAACATAAAACCCTAATTTGAGGTTGACTGCCTTAGAAGATGATTTGATTGTCCCACTCTTGAGCAATCTTGGGCCACTTGGAGATTATTCTTGTAATGTCTTGAGAAATATGGGAGGGCAAATTTTAGGGTACAACACATAGCCAGGTTTATTTCTCACCTAACAGCTACTTGTGAGCTAATCTTCAAACTCTTGAAGAAAGATCAAGTAGTCAGATGGAACGACGAATGCCAAGTTGCTTTTGACAAAATCAAAGAATACCTGCAAGAACCTCCTGTGTTGTTGCCACCTGTCGAGGGAAGGCCATTGATCTTATATCCAACTGTTTTAGAAAACTCAATGGGGTGTGTGCTGGGCCAGCATGACGAGTCTGGCCGAAAAGAGCGTGCTATTTATTACCTGGGCAAAAAGTTTACCGACTGTGAAACAAGATATTCACTGCTCGAGAAAAATTGTTGCGCTCTGGCATGGGCTGCTCGCCGGCTGAGACAGTATATGCTGACCCACACTACTTTGTTGATATCTAAAATAGATCCGATAAATTACATCTTTGAGAAGCCCGCTCTTTCTGGGAGAATAGCGAGATGGTAGATGATCCTGACAGAATATGACATACAATATACTACCCATAAAGCTATAAAGGGCAGTGTATTGGCTGATCATCTTGCTCACCAAGCTGTAGAAGACTATCAGTCCATGAAGTTTGAATTCCCGGACGAAGACATCATGACGTTAGACAACTGTGAAGAAATCAGGGCATATGACGGACCTGAACAAGGATCCCGATGGACCCTGTTCTTTGATGGGGCATCCAACGCACTTGGAAATGGTATTGGTGCCGTACTCATATCTTCAGAAGGATGTCATACTCCCTTTACTGCCAGACTTTGCTTCAACTATACAAACAACATGGCAGAATATGAAGCGTGCATCTTCGGTCTCAAAGCTGCTATAGACTTGGGGATCAAACACTTGGATGTATTTGGAGATTCAACCTTGGTCATCAGTCAAGTCAAAGGGGAATGAGACACCAAGCACCCCAACCTTATCCCTTATAAAGAACATGTGTTGACATTGTTGCCGCATTTCGAGAAGATTACCTTCAAGCATTTCCCGCGAGAAGAAAATCAGCTAGCAGACGCATTAGCTACAATGTCATCTATGTTTAAACTTAATTGGGATAACGAGGCTCCTCAAATCACCATTGAGCGGATGGATGAACCAACCTACTGTCACGAGATTAATACTTAAGAGGTAGTGGACCAGCCTTGGTTTCATGAAGTCAAGAGGTATCTCGAGTCTCAGGAATATCCAGAAGGAGTTACAGTGAATGACAAGAAGTTCCTAAGAAGGTTTTCGGCTAAATTCTTCCTTAGTAACTATATTTTGTACAAACGCAGTCATGACTCTGTTATGCTTCGGTGCATAGAAAAGGCTGAGGCGGAAAGGATCGTGGGTGAATTACACAAAGGAACTTTTGGTACTCATTCCGGTGGGCATACAATGGCAAAGAAAATCCTACGGGCAGACTATTATTGGTCTACCATGGAGGCAGATTACTACCAACATTCTCAGACTTGCCATAAGTGTCAAATCTATGCTGACAAAGTGCACGTACCTCCGGTTCCTCTGAATGTCTTGACGGTTCCTTGGCCCTTTTCTATGTGGGGAATCGATATGATTGGGGAAATCAAGCCAACGACCTCCAATGGACACCGCTTCGTCTTAGTGGCCATCGACTATTTTACAAAGTGGGTTAAGGCAGCTTCTTTTGCTTCCGTTACTAAGAATGTGTTCGCTCGGTTCATCAAACAGAATCTCATCTGTCGGTACGGTATCCCAGAGAGAATCCTCACTGATAATGGTACGAATCTAAACAACACTATGATCACCGCCTTGTGCGAGAAATTTAAGATTCAGCATCACAATTCTTCCCCTTATCGGCCAAAGATGAATGGTGTTGTAGAAGCTGCTAACATAAACATTAAAAAGATCATACAGAAAATGACAGTCACATACAAATACTGGCATGAAATGCTACGTTCGCTCTCCACGGGTATCGTACCACAGCTCGCACATCAACTGGGGAAACACCTTTTTCTCTCGTATACGGCATGGAACTTGTCTTGCCTATTGAGGTCCAGATCCCCTCTCTAAGAATCATGAAGGATGCTGGTTTGAATGAAGAAGATTGGGTCCAGACTCGGTTTGACCAACTAAACTTGATTGATGAGAAGAGGCTTACAACTATCTGTCATGGTCAGATGTATCAAAAACGCATGATCAAAGCTTTTAATAAAATGGTCAAATGTCAGATATATCGGGTCAGTGACTTGGTAATCAAGCGTATCATTTTTCCACAAGGTGATCCCAGGGGAAAATGGACCCCTACATATGAAGGGCCATTTGTAATAAAAAGCATTTTCTCTGGTGGAGCAATGATCTTGACTACTATGGATGGCGACGACCTCCCGCACCCTGTAAATACGAACATAGTTAAAAGATACTACGCATGATCAAAGACTCGCTAGGTTGACTGGCCTAGGTAAAAATAAGGGCTTCCCGGAGAACCAAAAGGGTTCGGGAAAAAATAAGGGATGAAAATAACAAAAAAATCTGTACACCCGGCAAGTCGAAAACCCGAAAGGGCGGCTTGGGCAAAAAAGGGTATCCCGGTGGACTGAAAACCCGAGAGGGCAGTCCAGGCAAAAGTTAGGGATTAAAGCATATGACTATGTCCCATTGGATCATCTGGAAGACAATCTTCAGCGTCAACCAATCAACTCAATTGTCTCTAAATCAATCCAATCGACTTCGCCGAGGCGACAAGCGGATAAGACATTCAGAGACATGAAGACTATAGCATAATGGGAACCCCATAGGATTATTTCACATAGCTATCTTTTCTCTATATCAATTTTCATTTTTTTACGACGACATTCTCTTGCTAGAATGCTCGTCTCATTGTACAAAAAATACTTGTTCAAGTTGATACAAAGACATCCCTTTTGAAAGTGTAAAACCATCTGTTTTTTTTTTATTTCTATGTTTTATTTACAAAAACGTCCAATGATTTATTTTTGAACATATGCATTTGAACGTGATTACTGTTACAAATAAACAAAAAGAAACGGAAAGACAATTACTAATGACTTTAAGAAATAGGTTAATATCTATAAGCCATTTCATAAAACCCCTGCAGGAAAGAGACAAACATCACACTATGCATCGCATACATCATAGCATTACATACAATTAACTCTTCACCCTTTTCCAGGAAAGAGTCATTAGACAGTTATTATCAACAAATTTCCAACAAGACCAAGATTTTCAGCAAGAAAAGTCTGGTCGACCATCCACATAACAAAATATTTCTTCCAAATTTTTACTGGTTCAGATAAATCTCTCAACGATTTATTCTGATTCGTCTCCAGATTATTTAATTGGTTCAGATAAATCTCTCAACGGTTTATTCTGATTCGTCTCCAAATTATTTCACTGGTTCAGATAAATCTCTCAATGGTTTATTCTGATTCGTCTCCAGATTCTTACTGGTTCAGATAAATCTCTCAATGGTTTATTCTGATTCGTTTCCATATTCTTACTGGTTTAGATAAATCTCTCAACGATTTATTCTGATTCGTTTCCAGATTCTTACTAGTTCAGATAAATCTCTCAACAGTTTATTCGGATTCATTTTCCGTTAAAATCAAGTTCAGACTTTCTGTTAACAATCACCTTTGGATGGCATCTATAAGCCCATTGTGATCGGTGGATCTGGAACTGACTGTTTAACGCTGGTTCGCGAAATGTCGCGGAAGCAAGAGTCGCCATCGTCTTTTATTTTCTCCAAATGGAAAGGACAAAAGCACAGAAAAAATTCCTTTAAAGAGATTGCTCTCGGTTCGGGAGGTAGATTATAGAAAGGGAAGGTGTTAGCACCCTTTCTATCCATGGTTATCCATGGGCTCTTAGATACTTGCTCAAGGTGTTTTCAAAATTGTTTGCTTGTTTTTCAATGTGGGTTTAAAAATGTTTCTTTGAAAAATTTCAGATTGACTCGTACGTCAGAGTGTTTGAAAAATTTGCTTTGAAAGCTTTTGAAAAGTGTTGGTGTGAAAAGATTTCAGTTTGTTTTGAAGAGAGCAAGTATCTATGAGTCGTCTACCTACCCTAAGGAATTCGTCTGTGTAAATGTCCTTTAAAGTAGTGCCATCCCACCATTGAGAGGTAGGTAGCACCACCGTTGGAGGTGTTCGGGTCAATTCGAGGTTCGGGACATGGTGATCACCAGAGCAATGGGAAGACACCTTAGAAGCTACCCTCATGCCAGGTTCCCGGATCATGAGGACTTACTAAGACGTCCTCTACTCGACGATCACCTTTCGAAAGGCAACCGTGAGGCGTACCCTAGGGGTGGTGTGTGCAAATTGTGTGTCATGTTTCAGTTATTTGTCTTGTCATGTTTGTTGTGATCTACGCTTGATTTTAATTGAGACATTCATTCTTGCATGCTTTTTTAACAGTTATAAAGTTGCGGAAAAATAAATCTAAGCTATTACAAATGGCGCGGGTCCACATCGCCAAAATAAACCGGACCCGATTTGACGGAAAATAAAGAAAGCGAGTAAAAGTGCGAAAAGTTAAAATTACAAGGCTTTGGGACATGTACATAATTATAATAAAACGACATAAGATAAATGTGCGAAATAAAATAATTAAAACAATGGGCGTTGGACCCTTTTGCACAAAATTAAATTTAATAGGAAATAAAAATCAAAAAATTAAATGTTTTTGGTATTTTTGTATTTTTTAAGATTTAGAAGGAGAAATTAATTAAAATTAAAAAGGAAGCGTCAAACCCTAATTCTAATGTTTTTTAAGCTATTAAGAAAAAGATTGAATTTTTAACCTAATTTAAATCTAAGTTATTTATATACATTTAATTATAAAAATAAAATAAATAAATAAATAATGTTGTGATAAAAAAAAAGAAAATTTAAAAGGAATGGAAATTGTTAATTAACCTAATTCTATATTTTTTGGATTTTTAGTTATTAAAAAGAATTAAAATAGTAACCTAATTAAAACTAAATATTTACATGTTAATTTATTTAGCAAAATAATTAAAATAAAATAATTATTAAATTTTTGTCTTTTCTGATTTTTGTGTATTTTTTATGTATTGTAAAAAATATTTAATTAAATTAAAGCAATAAAACAAGTAAAATAATAATTTAAGGAAATATAAGAAGAATAAATAAAACTAGCAAACCAGGGGGGGGGGGGTAGCCCCAAATTGGAGGTGTTGATCCAAAGGTCCTGGCCCAATATGCAATAGCCTGTTGACTTTCCCAATTTGTGTGTCACAAGGTTGGCTTATGCCCATGGTGCGTTTCAATCCTGAGCCCTGGATCTGCATCTTCTGGACACGTGGACAATGATCTTTTAGCGTACATGAAGACCTTCAATGGAAGCGCTGCATAGGAATATTAATGGAAAAATAATATTGGGGATTACACAGACCTGGGACTCGAACCCAGGTCTTGGAGATTGTATGCATCACGTGTTGCCAACTGAGCCGCTACATGTCAATTAATATATTATGGTAAACAAATAACAAAAAGCAAAACCAACGCATAGTGATTAAAAACGCGCGCAATTCAAACTAGCGAATCACGCTTCGCCACCACATCATCTTCCCCATTGTTTTTTTATTTTTTTCTGAAACAGAAGCCTATGGAAACGGTTTTGCATGCGTGGTTTTAGACTGGTTTCAAGAAAATAGCGATTAGGCTATCCTTGAATATAAATCCATCGCGAATAGTGCTTCTTCTTCGTCTAGGCTTGATGAGTATGACTATCACGGTTTAGAAGGCTAATTTTACAGTATTGAAAAAGCCCTAAAATCACAACCTGAAAACCCTAAAATGTGAACATGGTGAAATCGCGTATGGTCAACAAAAATGCAATTAAACACAATGGTTAGCTTAGAAACTTTGTAAGGAACAAGAATTCATCAATAAAAATGCAAAAAGACGTATGAATTGTGATATGCGATTTCAAAAGTTATGTGACACAGTTTTAGTTCTCTCTACCAATTCCTGGAGTTTTGAAGGATGTTTGGAGTTGGGATAGGATCAGGAGTCCACGAGCAAGCTTTTGGAATGAGTATTAGGGCTTAAAACCACCTGTAACCTTGAAATCAGTTTTGTGTTTTTATGGAAAATTTTCAATGTTGTGTATGGCTTCTGAGCGCAGCTTCTAGTCCAAAAGCATTAGGTTTGCATTCCTGATCATATAGTGAAGGCATTAGGTCAATAAAATTGAACAAAATCTCATGAATTCAATGATTTGCATATTTGATTTTGTAAGATCTTTTCATATCTTTTTTCATGTGAAATTTTGTGTCAATTAGCTCCAATCAACCAAATCTTGCCATATTTAATTGTACACGAAATCTTGAGCCTAGAATGTGTACAAAAAGATTTTTTTAGGTCAAGTTTATATTTTCTACATATTTAAATGATTTAAATGAATTAATATTAATATAAATTCAAATAAATAATTAAAAATTGAGAAAATACTTCCCCTTGGGCTTAATGGTCGTGCATAGGCTTGGCATGAAGAAACTTGGAAGAAAAATGGGCCCATTTGCATTTTTAGGTCATTTGAACCATTGTTGACTTTTCAAAATTCCCAAAAATTTCCCAACTTCCACAAGGCATAACTTGCTCAATTTTTAAGCTTTTCACATGTTCTTGGACATTTTGGAAAGGTATTTGAGTCCTTTAACCAATTCCTTTGGTCCCATGTCATTTTGATTTACCAATCTCAAGTTATGGTCTTTGACTTAAAGTCCCTTTTTGTTGACTTTTGAAAATGACCTATAATGTTGAAATTGATAACTTTTTGTGAGAGCATTTCTTGGACTTGGAATATGAAGATGAGTTGTAGGAAATGTCTTTCTCTTCAAAATGAGCCTTGGATGGAATTTTTCTGATAATCCATGTGAAAGTTATGCCCTGGTCAATTTCAGTTGACTTTTTCAGCATGTCCAAATATAGCAACTTTTGCATCTTTGATGATTTCTGAGCCAAATTTTGAGAATCATGATCAAGCATTGATCAAATGATGTTTGTGGCTTCAAAATGATATGTTGACCAAAAATTTGAACTTTTGACTGCCAAATGACCATTTTGCCCCTACAGTTGACTGTAGTGCAATCTAGGGTTTTGACTGTGCAATTTTGAGCTGAATGCCTTGAAACTTGATATGAGGATACTTGACCATATTTGTAGGCATATGAGACTTGATTGGGTCCTTGAAAACTTCCTTTCTTTGATCAGGACACAAACCCTAGTTTTGACTGTATAGGAGACAGTTGAGCTGCATAACCCTTGGGGAATTTTGTGACCTTGACTTGACAAATCTTGAAGAATATGGGAGGGCAAATTTTGGGGTACAACAGTTGCCCCTGTTCAATCTTCTTAGACCTGAGGATGTAGATTGGCTGGCGTGCCTTTCGTAATCCGAGGGTAGAAGATGATTGGACACTAGAGTGCCCAAAAATTTGCGCTCACATAGTGGCAGTGATGGTGGAATGGGCTTATAGATGCCATTTGGAGATTGCTGGATAGGATGATGGGCTTATAGATGCCATCTGGATGTTGGCCGCGTAGGAGATTCCTTAGCGAGAACCTGCATACCTGCAAAACAAAAAATGAGTACCTGACATATTGCAGGAGCTGATTTTAGATGCTTGGTATAGATGTGTCCTGACTGGTTACAGGAGCTGAGTCTGGAGCTTCAAACGCTGATGAATGAACCAGGGATGGTTACTACCTTAGCATGAATGGTAAGAGAACCTTGGGCGAATTTAACTTCAACAACGCTCGTTGAGAAAAATCTTGGGTGTCTTTAACTTCAACAACGCTTGTTGAGAAAAATCTTGGGTGTCTTCTACTGGAATAAGAATCAGGGAGATCTTAGGGTCGATCTGACTGAACCAAGAGAAGGCCTTTGACTGGATAAGCATCAGGAAAATCTTAGGGTCGATTTAACTGAACCGGTCAAGGTCTTGGCATATCTTCAACTGGGTAAGCATCAGGGAGATCTTAGGGTCGATCTGACTGAACCAAGAGAAGGCCTTTGACTGGATAAGCATCAGGAAAATCTTAGGGTCGATTTAACTGAACCGGTCTAGGTCTTGAAATGTGATTGATACTTTAAACTGCATCTTTCCTGAAAGGTAAAAGTCAGTCATATGCAATGCATGATATGGATCAAGCAATGATGTTCTCACCATAAAGGAGACTTGTATGATGCAATGCGTTATGCATGCTATGATGATGTATGTGAAGTTTTATGTATGTTTTCGTCTAGGAAAGTGAATCCTTGACGGGTGCCGGGAAGTTGTATCTTGGGCTGACGTTGAAGAATAGATTTTGCTTCCGCTGGGGATGATAACTGCAAGAATACCGGTAGGAGAAGATAACTCCGTTGAGGAATAAACTTGGCAAATGAAGAGGATTCTGCGGGGAGAAAAGATACTCTAGCGACCATGCTGGGAAGTGATACTCTGTGGGGAGAAGGATGCCTTGATGATAACTTGCTGAGGATACCTTGCTGTATTGGAAGTATGAATGGACTTCGCTGGGGTAGGAGAGAACTACGTTGACGACGACCTTTCCGTGGCTTTTGGCTGAGGATAACCCAGTTATATCCTGTTAAGGAAATAACTCTTTAAATAAAGCCGGACGACGCGTTCGTGCTCTGCGAGGATAAGCTTCCAGAATTTACTGGGGATAAGCTTACTGCTCGGGGAGATGGATTCCAACTTTTCCTGGGGAACTGGATTGGATTCTCCTGGGGAGATTTTGAACTGTAATGCTGTAGGTTGAAAGAGGGAACCTATGTAGGGTTGCCTGCTGATGAGCTCGTGTAAAACCGCATCTGAAATGGAGAAGGAACCTGGGTAGGGTTACTTTGATGATGAGTTCGTGTAAAACTTCGTTTCTGGAAAGGGAGAACCGGTGTAGGGTTTCTGGGTGACGAGTCCATGTGAGACTTCTGGGGGAACCGGGGTTAGGTTACCTTGAGATAGATCCGTGTGAGATTTCTTGACGAACCGGGGTAAGGTTGCTTCGGGATAAGTTTGTGTAAAACTTCTGGATGAACCGGGGTAAGGTTGCTTGAGATAAACCCATGTAAGATTTCTAGAGGAACCGGGGTAAGGTTACTTGACGAGTTTGTGTAAAAACTTTTTGATGAATCGGGGTTAGGTCATCTTGAGCCAGATCCATGTAAGACTTCTGGAGGAACCGGGGTTAGGTTACCTGGATAAGTTTGTGTAAAAACTTCTTGATGAACCGGGGTTAGGTCATCTTGAGATAGGTCCATGTGAGACTTCTGGAGGAACCGGGGTTAGGTTACTTGGATAAGTTCGTGTAAAAACTTCTGGAGGAACCGGGGTAAGGTTGCTTGAGATAAACCCATGTAAGATTTCTAGAGGAACCGGGGTAAGGTTACTTGACGAGTTTGTGTAAAACTTTTTGATGAACCGGGGTTAGGTCATCTTGAGCTAAATCCATGTAAGACTTCTGGAGGAACCGGGGTTAGGTCATCTTGAGCTAAATCCATGTAAGACTTCTGGAGGAACCGGGGTTAGGTTACTTGGATAAGTTTGTGTAAAAACTTTGATGAACCGGGGTTAGGTCATCTTGAGATAGGTCTATGTAAGACTTCAGGAGGAACCGGGGTTAGGTTACTTGGATAAGTTCGTGTAAAAACTTCTTGATGAACCGGGGTTAGGTCATCTTGAGATAGGTCCATGTAAGACTTCAGGAGGAACCGGGGTTAGGTTACTTGGATAAGTTCGTGTAAAAACTTCTTGATGAACCGGGGTTAGGTCATCTTGAGATAGGTCCATGTAAGACTTCAGGAGGAACCGGGGTTAGGTTACTTGGATAAGTTCGTGTAAAAACTTCTGGAGGAACCGGGGTAAGGTTGCTTGAGATAAACCCATGTAAGATTTCTAGAGGAACCGGGGTAAGGTTACTTGACGAGTTTGTGTAAAACTTTTTGATGAACCGGGGTTAGGTCATCTTGAGCTAAATCCATGTAAGACTTCTGGAGGAACCGGGGTTAGGTTATGGATAAGTTTATGTAAAACTTCTGGAGGAACCGGGGTAAGGTTACTTGGATAAGTTTGTGTAAAAACTTCTGGAGGAACCGGGGTAAGGTTACTTGGATAAGTTTGTGTAAAAACTTCTGGAGGAACCGGGGTAAGGTTATTTGGATGAGTTTGTGTAAAAACTTCTGGGGGAACCGGGGTTAGGTTATTTGGATGAGTTTGTGTAAAAACCTCTGGAGGAACCGGGGTAAGGTTATTTGGATAAGTTTGTGTAAAAACTTCTGGAGGAACCGGGGTAAGGTTATTTGGATAAGTTTGTGTAAAAACTTCTGGAGGAACCGGGGTAAGGTTACTTGGATAAGTTTGTGTAAGAACTTCTGGAGGAACCGGGGTAAGGTTACTGGAGATGAGTCCATGTGAGACTTCTGGGGGAACCGGGGTTAGGTTACCTTGAGATAGATCCGTGTGAGATTTCTTGACGAACCGGGGTAAGGTTATCTTGAGCTAAATCCATGTAAGACTTCTGGAGGAACCGGGGTTAGGTTACCTGGATAAGTTTGTGTAAAAACTTCTTGATGAACCGGGGTTAGGTCATCTTGAGATAGGTCCATGTAAGACTTCAGGAGGAACCGGGGTTAGGTTACTTCGGGATAAGTTTGTGTAAAACTTCTTGATGAACCGGGGTTAGGTCATCTTATGGAGGAGGAGTCTGTGTATGACTTTGTCTGAAGGTTGAGAAGAAACCGGTGTTGGGTTGCATGATTTTGATTAAGTGGATGATTGTCCTGTTTGGTCTCGGACGCTAGCCCACGATCTGGAATTTGTAAAGGTAGATGGTAATCATTCTTATGTTGATCTGTCCTTTGTACTTTGGTTGACAAAGCAATTGGATCGCCTGGATAACTCATTATTGCCCCTGCTTCGGAGGTGAGGGAAGAGGATACCTGTGTGGGTGATTGACAAATCTTCGGGTAGGCAAGTGACGAGATACCGGAACATAGTCGTACGCTTTGATCCCTAACTTTTGCCGGAACCGCCCTTTCGGGTTTTCAGTCCACCGGGATACCCATTTTTGCCCAAGCCGCCTTTTCAGGTTTTCGACTTGCCGGGTGTACATGTTTTTTTTCATTTCATCCCTTCATTTTGCCCGAACCCTTTTGGTTCGCCGGGAAGCCCTTATTTTTGCCTAGGTGTGTCAACCTAGCGGGTCTTTGATTGTGCGTAGTATTTTTTCGACTATGTCCACGCTCTCAGAATGTAGGGAGTTGCCCCTGTTGGAAGTATTTTGCCATGCCCCAGATAATGGGCAATGCTCCTACTGTGCCCCTTGACTGGAGGTACTTCTGTTCACAAGGTGTTCATCGTGCGAATTTCCCTGCTGTTCAAACAAATAGTCATATGCAAACAAGGTTATTCTAAGAATGCAAAAGTCTATGTCTGTCTTGAATTTTGAAAATGCATTTTTTGTAATACAGTGCGGTGTCAACTCAAGATTTTACAGCAAACCTTCAGGAGTCAGGATACCTTCGTAACAGTATGCTTTCGAATTAACCCATGCTTCAGCTAGGACTTTTAAGGGTTATATCGTGGCCTGGTTCACGGTTTAAGAAACAAAGGATAAAGCCTCAAATTATTTGTACCCACCCGCTCTTCGTGATGTTCTCCAAACCTAAACTCAGTTGATCATACGTTAGACCTTGTTTGAGTCTTTGCTTTGATATACCAGTGATGGTTCAGATGTTGATAACTTATTTTGAATAGGCAGTCCTTCTTTGTTGAGGGTTTGTAAGACCTCTTTCTTTTTGATTGTGTTATCCCTATTTTTTTTGCCTGAACTGTTTCCTTTTTTGGAATTACAGTCAGCGGGATGCCCCAGTTTCACAAGTCCCCTTTGTAGGTTTAGACTTTTTGGGCTTTTTATTTATGAATTTTGATGATGACTGCCTGTCCTTTTGATTGTTCTGAACCATTACTGTCTTTGTTCGTTTCGTAAAGATCTCTTCGGTGCCATTCGTCATGCACTTTGGTCAACTGAGAGAACTACCCTGCCCCAGGTTATGATAAAGGGTTTTAAATTTCGAAAAGAAAAAAGTCCTACTTCTTTAGCTCAGAGGGGTTGACGAGGGATTATCATCCTTATAACTCCAGTGTTTAGGATTGAAACAATGCCTGTACCTCATCAGCGGGGTCTGTTCAAAAGCATACTGTACAGATCATGATATCGTTTTCGTCATCCTCCCTCAAGAGGTTTAGAATTTTCAGTTAAGAGTTGATCATCGCAAAAATATGAAAGCAGTTTTAAGCGTAGTAAACATAATTAAATCAAGACAGACATGTGTAATGCATTCATGAAATAAAAGAGTTTAACATAATAATTGTTTATCTGAACAAGAAAGGAAAAATACAACTTGAATTCAAATGAACAAAAAAAAAATTCTCAATCCTAGCCATGTTTGGGCAATGGAGCAGTGATCACGTTGGGAGTCTCGGCAGGCTCGAACTCGATCTCTTTGGCGTCGATCATGTTCTGAATCTTGTACTTTAGTGCCCAACAGTCCTCAGTATCGTGCCCCGGGCTATCGGAATGATAAGCGCATCTGGCTTCTGGATTGTAGCTAGGAGAGGAGGTCTTAGGATTGGCAGGAGGGTTGATTACCGCAATCAGGTTCATCTTCAGCATATGTTGCAGTGCTTGCGACCATGGCATGTTAATGTTGGTGAACTGCCTTTTAGGCCCGTCCGGCCTTTGCTGGTTTCCCCTCTGTGATTGGCGGCGTGGTGCAGAACCAGAGATCATGACTGCCCCTGCATGTTGATCACGGCGACTCTTTTGACTGTATGCAGCATTAGATTCCTTCTTTCCCGTGTAAGGCTTTTTATGAATATCAGAAGGTGTGGCCTCTTGAATTTTCCCACTTTTGATACCAGCTTCGATTCTTTCGCCGGTCAGGATGAGGTCGGTGAATCCAGCAGATGAATTACCAATCAGGTGGTTGAAGAACGGCCCGGATAGGGTCCCCAAGAACATATCAACGAGTTCCCGGTCAGTTAATGGAGGTTGCACCCTTCCGGCAAGGTCTCTCCATTTCTGTGCATACTCTTTGAACCCTTCGCTTGCACCTATAGACATTCCCTGAAGCTGAGTGCGTGTGGGAGCAAGGTCGGCATTGTACTGGTAATGCTTGTAAAATGCAGTGGCTAAGTCTTCCCAGGTACGGATGTTGGCTCCATTCAGTTGATAGAACCACTCGAGCTGAGTCCCCGAAAGACTCTCTTGGAAGAAATGGATCCATAGGTTTTTGTCAGCTGTATAGGGCTGGATCCTCCTTGTATAAGCCCTGAGATGCAACTTAGGACAGGATGCCCCATCGTATTTAGCAAAGGCGGGTACCTTGAATTTGCGCGGGATCACTACCCCAGAAGACAGACCTAGATCCTCAAAGTCCAGGCCGGGCACTTTTTGTATTTCCATAGCACTGAGCCGGTCTTCCAGTTGTTTGTATTTATCCTCAGCCGGAGGGTATTGTTCGTCGTTGACATCTGTCTCGTTGTCGGAGACCACTGGACTGGGCACCTCTCTCTCATGGTGACTGCTTCCCCTCACAGATGGGGTAGTCCTCTCAGTTTCAGTCTGCGGTGTGTTCCCAGATCTGCGTCTAGGGCTGAACAAGACAGTCCTCTTCTTCTTCTTTTCCTTCTTCAAGAGGAGAGCCTTCAAATCTTGTTGCCCCTGGGTCAGGTTCATGATTAGCCCTTGGAATTGGGCATTCTGAGCCTGGAGGGCCTTGATAGACTGCTCGGCTGATGATTCGGGATTCATGACGATCGGCTGAAATAAACAGCGAAGAAGGTAAGTAACCTGCAGAGAAAGGGTACCTGTTATGCAATGATTTCAAGGGCCTCGCGGGGTAAACAAAGAAACTTGTTAGAGTTGAAAACCGGTAACTTGATTGAAAGTACTTCACGTTGTTGAGAGTCCTTCTTCAAGGGTCAAAGGCTCACCATATCCAGTGGGTCATAGCCCCTGACAGCCTTGGCTAGAGGAAAGGAGATCCCTTTTGCCCCTTGCTGGGACAATTGATTCATCATGACCTGCATCACAAGCCCTTGAGGTCCTTGAAATAGGTTAGAATGTATGCAATGGTATGATGTTATGATATGCATGGGGTAATGTAGGTAACCCTGTTATGAGTCCCAATTAAGGACTACAAACCAAAACCTGCAAGGAACTTAGGGTACTCTGTTAGGAGTCCTGCAAGAAACAAGTGTCAAGCATACAGATAGTCAAGTACGAAGGCACACAAGTCACACAAGAGAAGCCCTTAAGGTTTAAGGCCAGCATGAGGTTTGGGTAGTACCCTCTTGAAGTTGGTGGGTTCAACCTGTCCTAATCAAAGTAACCGGGTTCTAAGGTTCCCAATATCACGGGATTGCTTTCATTGTTCATCGTTTCGATTTAGCCACTGAACTGGCAACCGAAATATTCCAGGAAGGCAACCCTCAATTGAGCGTAGTATCGAGTATCAACCAACCTCGGACTGCACCAAAGTCAGTTATCTCACTACCCTAAAGAGGCCAGGATAGTTCAATTAAGGTTCCTAAGGTCTGTTGATGCTTCACGACACCACGCGGAGGCCCCGTACTCTCCTTGACTGAACTCAAGGGTTACCGGTACACACCAAAGTGCCACATCAACGTAGCAGACTGTTTCAACCATGTCGGTATACCCCGCACAGTTCCCTCACAGCCTTGTTGCTACTTTCTAAGAAGGTATCCCCAGATCCGGGTTAGGATCTATAGAACTCCCAAGCAACCCACAATAATAAAGCAAGCAAAGAAGACAATTGAAAACATAGTTATGACCTAGCCCTAAGGTACACCTCACTTTAAGTTATATCCCCAGCAGAGTCGCCAGTTCTGTGATCGGTGGATCTGGAACTGACTGTTTAATGCTGGTTCGCGAAATGTCGCGGAAGCAAGAGTCGCCACCGTCTTTTATTTTCTCCAAATGGAAAGGACAAAAGCACAAAAAAAATTCCTTTAAAGAGATTGCTCTCGGTTCGGGAGGTAGATTATAGAAAGGGAAGGTGTTAGCACCCTTTCTATCCATGGTTATCCATGGGCTCTTAGATACTTGCTCAAGGTGTTTTCAAAATTGTTTGCTTGTTTTTCAATGTGGGTTTAAAAATGTTTCTTTGAAAAATTTCAGATCGACTCGTACGTCAGAGTGTTTGAAAAATTTGCTTTGAAAGCTTTTGAAAAGTGTTGGTGTGAAAAGATTTCAGTTTGTTTTGAAGAGAGCAAGTATCTATGAGTCGTCTACCTACCCTAAGGAATTCGTCTGTGTAAATGTCCTTTAAAGTAGTGCCATCCCACCATTGAGAGGTAGGTAGCACCACCGTTGGAGGTGTTTGGGTCAATTCGAGGTTCGGGACATGGTGATCACCAGAGCAATGGGAAGACACCTTAGAAGCTACCCTCATGCCAGGTTCCCGGATCATGAGGACTTACTAAGACGTCCTCTACTCGACGATCACCTTTCGAAAGGCAACAGTGAGGCGTACCCTAGGGGTGGTGTGTGCAAATTGTGTGTCATGTTTCAGTTATTTGTCTTGTCATGTTTGTTGTGATCTACGCTTGATTTTAATTGAGACATTCATTCTTGCATGCTTTTTTAACAGTTATAAAGTTGCGGAAAAATAAATCTAAGCTATTACAAATGGCGCGGGTCCACATCGCCAAAATAAACCGGACCCGATTTGACGGAAAATAAAGAAAGCGAGTAAAAGTGCGAAAAGTTAAATTACAAGGCTTTGGGACATGTACATAATTATAATAAAACGACATAAGATAAATGTGCGAAATGAAATAATTAAAACAATGGGCGTTGGACCCTTTTGCACAAAATTAAATTTAATAGGAAATAAAAATCAAAAAATTAAATGTTTTTGGTATTTTTGTATTTTTTAAGATTTAGAAGGAGAAATTAATTAAAATTAAAAAGGAAGCGTCAAACCCTAATTCTAATGTTTTTTAAGCTATTAAGAAAAAGATTGAATTTTTAACCTAATTTAAATCTAAGTTATTTATATACATTTAATTATAAAAATAAAATAAATAAATAAATAATGTTGTGATAAAAAAAAAAGAAAATTTAAAAGGAATGGAAATTGTTAATTAACCTAATTCTATATTTTTTGGATTTTTAGTTATTAAAAAGAATTAAAATAGTAACCTAATTAAAACTAAATATTTACATGTTAATTTATTTAGCAAAATAATTAAAATAAAATAATTATTAAATTTTTGTCTTTTCTGATTTTTGTGTATTTTTTATGTATTGTAAAAAATATTTAATTAAATTAAAGCAATAAAACAAGTAAAATAATAATTTAAGGAAATATAAGAAGAATAAATAAAACTAGCAAACCAGGGGGGGGGGTAGCCCCAAATTGGAGGTGTTGATCCAAAGATCCTGGCCCAATATGCAATAGCCTGTTGACTTTCCCAATTTGTGTGTCACAAGGTTGGCTTATGCCCATGGTGCGTTTCAATCCTGAGCCCTGGATCTGCATCTTCTGGACACGTGGACAATGATCTTTGAGCGTACATGAAGACCTTCAATGGAAGCGCTGCATAGGAATATTAATGGAAAAATAATATTGGGGATTACACAGACCTGGGACTCGAACCCAGGTCTTGGAGATTGTATGCATCACGTGTTGCCAACTGAGCCGTTACATGTCAATTAATATATTATGGTAAACAAATAACAAAAAGCAAAACCAACGCATAGTGATTAAAAACGCGCGCAATTCAAACTAGCGAATCACGCTTCGCCACCACATCATCTTCCCCATTGTTTTTTTATTTTTTTCTGAAACAGAAGCCTATGGAAACGGTTTTGCATGCGTGGTTTTAGACTGGTTTCAAGAAAATAGCGATTAGGCTATCCTTGAATATAAATCCATCGCGAATAGTGCTTCTTCTTCGTCTAGGCTTGATGAGTATGACTATCACGGTTTAGAAGGCTAATTTTACAGTATTGAAAAAGCCCTAAAATCACAACCTGAAAACCCTAAAATGTGAACATGGTGAAATCGCGTATGGTCAACAAAAATGCAATTAAACACAATGGTTAGCTTAGAAACTTTGTAAGGAACAAGAATTCATCAATAAAAATGCAAAAAGACGTATGAATTGTGATATGCGATTTCAAAAGTTATGTGACACAGTTTTAGTTCTCTCTACCAATTCCTGGAGTTTTGAAGGATGTTTGGAGTTGGGATAGGATCAGGAGTCCACGAGCAAGCTTTTGGAATGAGTATTAGGGCTTAAAACCACCTGTAACCTTGAAATCAGTTTTGTGTTTTTATGGAAAATTTTCAATGTTGTGTATGGCTTCTGAGCGCAGCTTCTAGTCCAAAAGCATTAGGTTTGCATTCCTGATCATATAGTGAAGGCATTAGGTCAATAAAATTGAACAAAATCTCATGAATTCAATGATTTGCATATTTGATTTTGTAAGATATTTTCATATCTTTTTTCATGTGAAATTTTGTGTCAATTAGCTCCAATCAACCAAATCTTGCCATATTTAATTGTACACGAAATCTTGAGCCTAGAATGTGTACAAAAAGATTTTTTTAGGTCAAGTTTATATTTTCTACATATTTAAATGATTTAAATGAATTAATATTAATATAAATTCAAATAAATAATTAAAAATTGAGAAAATACTTCCCCTTGGGCTTAATGGTCGTGCATAGGCTTGGCATGAAGAAACTTGGAAGAAAAATGGGCCCATTTGCATTTTTAGGTCATTTGAACCATTGTTGACTTTTCAAAATTCCCAAAAATTTCCCAACTTCCACAAGGCATAACTTGCTCAATTTTTAAGCTTTTCACATGTTCTTGGACATTTTGGAAAGGTCTTTGAGTCCTTTAACCAATGCCTTTGGTCCCATGTCATTTTGATTTACCAATCTCAAGTTATGGCCTTTGACTTAAAGTCCCTTTTTGTTGACTTTTGAAAATGACCTATAATGTTGAAATTGATAACTTTTTGTGAGAGCATTTCTTGGACTTGGAATATGAAGATGAGTTGTAGGAAATGTCTTTCTCTTCAAAATGAGCCTTGGATGGAATTTTTCTGATAATCCATGTGAAAGTTATGCCCTGGTCAATTTCAGTTGACTTTTTCAGCATGTCCAAATATAGCAACTTTTGCATCTTTGATGATTTATGAGCCAAATTTTGAGAATCATGATCAAGCATTGATCAAATGATGTTTGTGGATTCAAAATGATATGTTGACCAAAAATTTGAACTTTTGACTGCCAAATGACCATTTTGCCCCTACAGTTGACTGTAGTGCAATCTAGGGTTTTGACTGTGCAATTTTGAGCTGAATGCCTTGAAACTTGATATGAGGATACTTGACCATATTTATAGGCATATGAGACTTGATTGGGTCCTTGAAAACTTCCTTTCTTTGATCAGGACACAAACCCTAGTTTTGACTGTATAGGAGACAGTTGAGCTGCATAACCCTTGGGGAATTTTGTGACCTTGACTTGACAAATCTTGAAGAATATGGGAGGGCAAATTTTGGGGTACAACACCCATCTCTGACAACTCTCCATCATTTCTCCAAATGGCATCTTTAAACCCATTCCCCACACAATTAACCAGCGCATCACCAAGTGCAAATTTCCGAGCACTCTAGTGTTCGATCATCTTCTACTTTCAAGCCACGAACGACAAACACGTCGATCTCACTTTTCAAGTTTAAGAAGATTGAATAGGGGCAGCTGTTGTACCCCAAAATTTTCCCTCTCATTTCTCAAAGGATCAAGCTGGACCCTCAAGTTTGTTTCCATCCAGTTGCAAATCTGAAATTACAATTTTTTCCAAGAGATTCTTTCACAGGGGCAAAATTGTCATTTACACACCAAAGGAGTCAAACTATGTCTCTTGAATAAAAAAAATCAAGTTCCAAGAATCATATTTCATTAAGGCATGAAATTGGTTCATCAAAAATCAAAAGTCAGAAGTTACTCTGAAAATCAAATTTTTCAAGCATTTAGAAAATTTTCTAAGTGTCTAAAGAATATGACACTTCAGAACTTCTGAGCCAGCCTCTATGCAAGTGCAGTCAGAAGTTGCAAACACGGTTCAGAACGTGACGCTTCAATCAGAACATGCAGAAGCGATGTTCTTCGGTCAGAACATAATGCTTCAGTCGGAACATGATTCTTCAGCATTTAGAGGCTATGTTTAACGCTCTGGTCAGAAGATGCCCCTTCAGCGTCTGGAGGTTACGTTTCTAATTTTTTGCAATCAGAACATCACCAAACCCCAAACCTTAACCTGCTGCCCTGCTATGGCACAGTCCTGCAACCAGCTACCACAACACTCCAAGGTGCTGCTGATCCACTCCACGCCTGCATTTTTCTTGCACCAATTTAGCCTACAAAAACTGTGATTTAAAAACAAAGGGGCAGTATGCCAAAAATGTTTAAAAAACTCATTTGTTTTCCCCCCAAAACCACAGCAAAATCCATCTATAAATAGCTTGTTCCATCACACGTTGAAGAGGTTGGTTTTTGGAGAGAGAGAGTCACCAAAAGAAAAAAAGAAAGCCTTGAATCTTTGCAAAATTCCAAGAATCCAAAAAGCTGTAAATACCAAAATACAAAACCTCAGCATTTAATTCTAGCATTAAAACTCCTTTATTCCTTGACTAAAACCATCCCCACGGTTGTTGATTCATATACTTTAAGATATTTCAACTTCTGTATTCATATCTCCATACATTCTCCATTCACCTCCACCTCCAAGAAGTCAGAGTATCATCCCTTGACTGTTCCAGAAGTTGAAAACCTCCATCCTGTTGAGTACGTGAGCAAGTTACTCAGGACATCACCAGAATCTAAGACCAACCTCCAGCTTACAGAATCTTTTCCAGCCGTAAGGTATGCTTCTGTTGACTCTCATTACTTTGCTTAATCATTATCAGATTTGCATGTTCAAAAATACAACGTAAATATCATGTTTCTGACGTTATACATATTCTGATACTCCATGTGTTTTGCTTGCCTAAGTATGGAATAAATCAGTTCCAGAGTTTCTGAAAAAAATTAGAATTCAGAATTAGGATTAGCAGATTCACACTTGCCTCTAATTTATAGTTCTGATATTTCTTGTTCCTGAAATGCTATGAAACCTGCTATAATTGTCATATACATATCTTCTATTTTGTGGAGAAATGACCAAATGCAGATGTTCTGACTGCCATGAAGAGAGAGACTAAGTTCTTCCAGTGATATCAGAACCTCTGAGATCTATTCTGTTGTTGTTGGTTTCAGAATTTCTGAAACCTATTCTGTTGCTGGTGGTATCAGAACTCCTGAAAGCTAATGTGCCCCTGATGGACTCAGAACTTCTGACTCTGCTTATGTTTTTTTTACTAAGAGGAATTTTGTTTTGCATTGTGCTGGGGTTAGAACTTCTGACCTCCCTTAATCATCAACGCGCTGATTCTATTTTTACTTTTTCTCACTATCTTTGCTATCACTTTCTATTTCATTAAGCAACAAACACCAAAAACATTTTTTCCATGCTTTACTTTGTTTCTTAAAATAAAAGACCAAAAAATATTTTCTTAAACAAAACTTATTTCTTTTCTTAAGTAAATAAGCAATTTACGTTTCTTGCATATTCCGATCCATTTCGATATGGTTGTAATAGTAACTTAGGATTTAACTTTACTTGCAAAAACCATTCATAAATATGTACCCCCCATCACCCTAAAGCGATGTAATAACTTATATTTTATTTTTTTCCGCATTTTACTTGTTAGTAAATAGGATGTGTGGCAAGACATGAAAACAATATAATAGACAACCGTAATCAAGATTAAAATGCATGCAATCAAACACTTTGCACACATGCACCCTTAGGGTAATATCACTTGTTGCCTATCAAAAAACAGTCATGTCCCTCGAATATGGAATGCCTTAGCAATGACCCTTCGATAAAAAAAGATCGTAGTCCCTCGATGACCCTCGATGTTGCCCTTCGATAAAACAATCTCGTCCCTTATGAAAATTGCTAAAGCGTCCCATAAGTTTCCTTCGATGACTGTAAAATTGACCCGCGCTTGTCCCTTCACATCCAACGATGGGGCTTCTTACCAAATTAATGGTAAGATAACAACATTAAAAGGAGGAAGAAAAGAACAAATCGAAAACCTTTTCGAGTAGATAGATTTGCTCCTATTTACTCGCTTGCTCACGATAAACACATTTTTTACACCTACACTTTCATTTTAAAACATTTTCAAAAGACACAACATTTTCAAGAGACGAGAACTATTGCAAAACACCTTTTCAAAAAAATTTCCGAAACACAATACACAAACACATCTTTGAACCACTTTTCGAAACAAAAACTTTGTACGCGTTCTTATAGAAACGAGAACCATTACAAAGAGATTTTTTCAAAACACTTTCAAAGCCCACACCACAAGCACACTGTCAAATAAAAGCAAGTGATCTAAACGAGTAACTAAGAGCCCATGGAAAACCATGGTGAAAAGGGTGCTAATACCTTCCCTTTTCATAATCTACCCCCCGAACCCGAGAAATAATCTCGAGAGGTATTTCCTGTGCTTTTTTACCTTTCCTTTTGGGTAAAAGAAAATACGGTGGCGACTCTTGCTATCCGCACAAATGTGATCGAAACGCAAAACACTCAAGTCAGTTCTCCCACCGTATCACACTTAAGTCCAAGGGATCCCAAATTCCCACCATTTTCCTAATTTGTTTTCAAGATTATCCATGTCAAGTTTCAAGCCTTGCAGAGGAAGTTTGCTCAGTCAATTGCTCAAAAGCCTGAAAATCGACTGTGTTAGGGCAAAAGTCAACTGTGGCCCACATACAGTCAAACTTCAAGATTTTTGGTCAACATCCTAATTTTTAAGTATATTTCATCATTTGGTCAAGGTTTGATCATGATTCATAAAAAATTGCTCATAATTCATCAAGAATCAAAAGTTGCTAAATTAGGGTTTTGTAGGAAAAGTCAACTCAACTTTGACCAAGCATAACTTTCTCATACTTTATGAGAAATGACCCATCCAAAGCTCATTTTGAAGATTATGCCATGCCCTACAATCCATATTCAGCTCCCAAGTTCAAAATATGCACTCACAAGAAGTTATGAATTTGGACATTATAGGTCATTTTGAAAAGTCAACAAAAACACATTTTTTCAAAGCTTAATACATGAACATGGAGTACCAAATTGAGATGAGACCAAAAGTTTTGCTTAGAGGACATCTCAAGCTTTCTAAAAAGTCTAAGAACACATTCAAAGAGTCAAAATTGAGGAAGTTATGCATTGGTGAAGTTGACCCTTTTTACAAAATTGTCAAAAGTCAACTATGCCTAAAAATGCAATTTTTGCCAAATGGGCCCAATCTTTTGCACTTGTTTTGAGTTGGTAGCATGGTCCACGAGCCCTAGCCTTTGGCACTTGTCATTATCTTGTTTTTATTATTTATTTTGATTTTGATTTGAATTAAATCAATTTTAATCAAAACAAATCATGAAAAAATCTAAAGCATTGAAATCTCAAGATATTGTGCTTGTTTCAGGTCCTATATCCAGTTGGAAAGTGATTGAATTCGTGCAAGGGATTTGTGTGCATAAAAAGATTGAGTTTGCTCTATTTTTAGCAAGATTTTCAAGTGAATCAAATCCAAATCAAAAGCAATGATGGAGGAAGATTGAGATCAACTTTTCAACCCTAATCCAATCCTTCATATATATTGAACACATGCAGACCTAAAACAAGGCCAGAGGGAGGCGCATAAGGTCAAAACAAACTTGCAAAAAAACAAAGAAAAGTGCAGACACGAATTCATACTTCCAGGCAATTACAAAGCCTCCTGACCATCCCAATTGTTTCCTGGGATCATAAGCAACCTAAACCAATCAAGAACAAGCGCTTTCAGGCACTACATCGCACTGTAAGTCAGCCACGACTTTGGTTCTTTCTTGAATTCGAATTGCATCATTCTGATACTTATAGCACGAAATAATTGTAGATTCTTGTTCCTTAACACATTTGCAAGCTTCCTGTAACATTTAATTGCATTTTCATGGCCTGTATGAGATTTCACCATTGCTAGGGTTTTATGGCTCGATTTAGGATTTCTGGGTGCAGGTAAAATTGGGCCATGAAAGGGGCACCATCGTGCCCAGCAGGTCCAGACGAATCTATCCATGGCCTTAGTTTTTATTTATCATGCTTGTATTAGATTTTGAGAATTGCAGGACCTGTGGCTATGGACAAGCAGTCGTAGGTAAAAGTCTGGGACTTTTACCAACGGAGAAAGGAAGAAGACGATAGCGTGTCACAGCTTTACTGGGCCATTTGAATTCTGGCGAGTTCGTTCTGGCCAGAAACCTATAGTTCTGATCTGTTTGTTTGTTATGTTGTATTGTTAAACTAACACCCAACGCAGTTGGTCAGAAGAAGGAAGTCAGAAGTTCATGATTCTGGGTTCGATCCCAGGCGTGACCTTCTGGCATTTTTTCCCTTTGTTTTCACCAGATCCAGCGTATACATCTGCTGGGGAATTATCTTCTGATTTCATCAAACAGGACCAGATCAAGCGTCCTTTGGGCATTATCCACTGGATCCATCAGTCTCAGTCAGATCCAGCACACCTCATCTGCTGATGGTCATAATCTGCTGGATCCACTAGCCTGGAGTAGATCCAACATCACTATCTTCTGGTCGCCATCATCTTCTGATCACCATCATCTTCTGGATAATCATCCTCTGATCAGAGCCGTTGATACCAGGCCGCTTTCTTTTTCTTTTATTCTTTTACATTTTCTTTATTTAAATTATTTATAATTATTAACATCAAAATAATTTTTCTTTTATCAAAAAATCACAAAAATATTTTCATCCAGTTAGATTTAGGATATTTATTTTTTATACAAAAATTAATTTAATTAGGTTATTTAATTTTAGGTAACTTAAATTATTTTGTAAATAATTAAATTAATTAGAACAATTAGGGTTTTAACTTAATTATATTTTCTTTTTTTCCTTAAAATAACCAAAAACACAAAAATAGGCCATTTATTTTTTTCATTAATTAATTTAATTACTAATTATTTTTGTACTTAATTTAAAAAACCTAATTATTTTTCTTAAAAAAAATAAAAACAACAAAAACATTTTTTCTTTCAATTAGGTTAGAAAGGGTCAAAACCCTAATTTTTTTTATCGTTCTTAATTTCCTCGCGCACACTTTATCATTTATTTTTACCCTATTAATGTAATTGCTCACAAGTTGTAATAGATTAATTAGGACCTTTTGTCTTTCATTTATCGCTTTATTTTTAAGGGTTTGTTTTTGGCTATGTAAATACCCGAAGCCTTGTAATAGCGTAGTTTACTTTCCGCACTTTAATTTCCGCAAAATATTAACTGTTAGATGTATGAATAATTAGGGTTGCATGACAAGAATGTATGTAAAATTTAAAACAGTTAGCAAACCCTAAATGTGCAAAGATAAATAATCTGAAATTGAATCACTCGCACATGCGCACTCCTAGGGTACACTCCCACTTGGTTGCCTTCGGTAAACGATCATTAGGTATAAGATATTTTAGTGGTCGCTCTCTTGTCTAAACAAAGATCAAAGTCCCGTACGGAAAAGTTGCCTCGAATAATTGATCTAAGACATTAGGGTTACTAATAAGACGTCCTAACATTGCTTTAGTGATCGTACGTCCCTTTCGAATTGACCCTTAAAACTCCAACGACGATGCTACCTACTCGCTAATAGTGGGATAACACTGTCTAAAGGAAATAAACATAGAATAATTCTCTTCTTCGAGTAGGTACATTAGTTCTTAAGTACTTGCTCAATCCAAACAAATTTTTCACACATACACTCTTTTCAAACAAAGTTTTCAAAAACACTTCGTAACACTCTTGAAGACATAAGCAAGAGTTAAATCGAAGTCAAAAACTTTTCAAATCACACAAACACACAGAAGAAATTTTGAAAATGATGAGCAAGTACCTAAGAGCCCGTGGAAAACCACGGATAGAAAGGGTGCTAATACCTTCCCTTTCTATAATCTACCCCCGTACTTAAAATCTCGAAAAAAGGAATTTTTCTGTGCTTTTTTCCTTTCCAGTTGGATAAAATAAAAGTCGGTGGCGACTCTTGCTTACCGCGACATTTTGCGAACACAGACGCAAAACGCAAACCAGCATTCCTAAAACAGTCCCGGTTCTGGTCACCGTATCACAGACATTATCCTTTGATTCCACCTTAAGCCTAGCTCATTCTTCATTACTAATCGAGGGAGGTGCGAAATAAACCACCGATAGAGAAAAGGTGTACAACATATAATATTCCCTTGTTTCTTCATGGTACGAGTGTATAGTGAATACAGCATATCTCCGAGCATGTAGGCACTGGATTGTGAGCAAGGAAGATGTTGATGGCACTGACATCTGTAAACTGGTCTGAATTGGGGAATAGAACCAATCCATAAATCAAGAGAGTTAAGACATTTTAAAAGGCATGGTAACTCATAGAATCTAAGAATATCTGAGCTTTCTTCATTAGAAAATTTTCAAGGAGGCCCTTAACTCCACTTATTCTTTCTCAATTGGACTCAATGTCAGATGGTTTCAAATGCAGAGCTATGGCAACACTTTCAGCAATTGGATCTTGTTCTAAACTAGTGAAAGGTACTTGCTCCAATATAGGTGAACCAAGTATCTTAGAGAATTCTTCCAACGTAGGCACCAACTGATAATCTAGAAATGTGAAGCAATGGTGTTTAGGGTCGAAGAACTGGAACAAGACACTCATCATACCTTCGTCAAATCCAATAGTAACCAAATTGAGCAAGTGACCATATCTCTTGTTGAATGATAAGCTCTCAGGAACTCTCAGGACCAATTCTTTGAGCTTGAGAGGGACCTCTACAAAATTGATTCGGATGGTCTTTCTGCAAATTGAATCCATTCCCTACAAAACAAAAGGAAAGATAAATCTCTAGGCCCTTGAAATGGTTAGCGTGTATGTCATGATGTTTATGATGTTATGGTTATGCTCTGAGATCACATATGTATCAAGCAAGTCACACAAAGACCCTAGGTTTAACGGCTTGCGTGAGTTTTTTAAAGGTAAGTACCCTCTTGAAGTTTAGTCGGCTCAACCTGTCATATTAATGGTAACCGGGTTCTAAGGAGTCTCATATCACTGACCTTTCTTTTAGGCATTGTTCTAGCTCAAGCACCGAAGTATTGCGGCCAAAATATACCAAAAGTCCAATCTCAATGAGTGTAGCACCGAGTATCAACCAAACTTCAGTCGAAACCAAATCCGACCATCTTACTACTTTCTAATGGCTTAGGATGAGTTAAGTAAAGGTTCTAAAGGTCAATTAGCACTTAATGACACTATAAGGAAGCCTAATGTTATCCTTGACTGACTCAAGGAACATTAGTACAAGCCAGAGTATCACGCTAATGTAGCTATCACTTTGTCCATATCAGTCTACGCTGTACAACCTCCATAATTTATTGCTACTTACCTTAAAAAGCTGCCCCAGATCCGGGTATAGGATCTTTAACAAAGCCCAAGCAAAGAACCAAAAATGTAAATAAAATAAGTCAAACAAAGAAAGCAAGTAAAGGTGATCTAGCCCTAAGGTAACCCCACTTTTAAGTATGTCCCCAGCAAAGTCGCCAGTTCTTTCATATGATGGGATAACTGACTTGGGTGTGTTGCGTTTGATCGCAATTGTTGCAGATAGAAAGAGTCGCCATCGACTTTTCTTTTAACCAATATCGATCTAGTCCCTATGAGATGTTTTAGCAATTTCGTATAGGGACTAGGTCGTTTACCAAAGGCAACATTAAGAGTCATCGAGGGACTACGATCTTTTATCGAGGGTCTTTGCTAAAACGCCCATATTCGAGGGACATGACTATTTTTCGAGGCAACAAGTGGGATTACCCAAGAGGTGCATGTGTGCAAAGTGTGTTTGATTGCATGCATTTAGTCTTTGATTTATGGGTTGTCTACTTGTTTGTTTTATCTTTCCATACATCCTGATTAATAACATTTGTATAAAGCAATAAAATGCAGAAAAATAAATATCCTACACTATTACAACCATATTGAATAGCAAGAAAAATGTAAAGACAAAACAAAACAAAAGAAGGGAAGATAAGCTTTTCGATACAGGCAGCAGCACCCTTCGATTCTGCTTTTCTGGCTCCTTTCAATTTGGCCTGGAAGTCAGCATGTGCAGGCAGCTTTCGATTCATCCTTCTTGCTACTTCTTTTGATTGAGCCTACAATCAGCATGAGGTACAGTCTTCATTTTAAACTCTTTGCTGCCTCCTTCGATTGTAGGAATGTAAATCTCCCAAGTTGAGATTCGAAAGGCTTCAATGTTTAGCCAATCGAAGGATACAACAAACTTGTCTAAACTTGAAAATGAAACTAACAAGTGCAACTTTCGAAAGCTACAAGCCAGGGGTTAGCACAAGATCATTGGGAACCAAAATCTAAAGTCTAACTAGTCAGGGTTGAGATTTTCAACATTCATGCAGTGAGGATCGAAAGTTAAGACATGGTCAACTTCCTAGATGGGATATCTACATTTTCCTTTTATTTATTTGTGCAAATGATATTTTAATGAACAAGTCCCAAGTTTGGAGGAAAACTTACCTCCTGAAGTTCTTGATTGAAGGAGCTACAGGTGACTTCCTTGGTGGTGAATGGAACTTCGCTGGAATCTTCATGAAGCTAGTTCAGTTACTGCTTTGTTTGGGCAGTCACTGAATCGAAAGAGGGTTTGTGATAGTGGTGAGTGAGTCGAAGGTTATTCTATAACAGGTTAGGGAGTGAATCCAAAGACTATTACATTGTTGTTGGGGAATGAGTCGAAGGTTTATTATCTAGATTGTGAGGAGTGAATCGAAGGGTTCACTAATGTATGAAGGGATCTAAATTTTTTTAGAGTTGGGAGGTTTGGGAATATTTGAGAATGTTTGATAGTGTTTGGGAGTTTTAAGAAATTGATAATTTTTCTAACAACCAGAGTTTTTCCACTATCAGGCCCCTAAGATGTGTGGTGGAGGCTTTTATTTATAGATGATTTTGGCTGATGTTTGGGTGGGAAAATAAAAGAAATTTGAACAAATTGGGTATGTTGTTCTTGTAGTCTTCGAGGTGCAGTCTTGTATCCCATTTTGGTGCAAGAATAGGGGCAGCATTGCAGGCTGCTTTGTAGTAGTTTTGGAGTGTTGTAGCCAGTATAGCAGGCTTGTACTTGGCATCACATAGGACTTTGTCCAACAAGCATCTTTGGATATTTCAACCTTTCGTTTTGACAACCTAGGTCCAACCTTCGACCAGATTCTTCTTCAGACAACACTATTTGATTTTCACCCAATATGTGTCTTTCGAATGGGCCCTTTTTATGCAGCTATTGTACCCTAAAATTTGCCCTCTCATTCCTCAAGACAATACTCACAAAGGATCCCCAAAATCCAAGCTTACACAAATATATTTGGATTTTTCAGCATTTAGATTAAGGAGAAATTTCTAAAAAGGACAAAACAAATGAAAATGCTCTTTTTGACAAAACTAAAGGAAAAGCAAGTTCCTTTCGATTTTGCATCCTTCGATTAGACACTTTGGCCTTGGTTTCATCTTTCGTTTGGGCGCTGGATTCCTTTGGGGCAAGTTCATTTCATGCTTCGATTAAGGCTTTGGGCTCATTTGGCTAAAATCATTCCCTGCTTCATTTTAGCGCTAGACTTCGTCTGAATATTTGTGCAAGTCTTTCGTTTGGCCACACAACATCTTTCCTGCATGTTAGCCAAGACATACAAGGCATAATTTCCTACCATAATAATGTGCACAAGGCCAAAGTCCCCTTTGAAGCATTTTGTTGGAAGCTTCGACAAGGCAACATTTCCCTTTAATATAGCTTCAAGGAAAAAAGCATCCTGATAATGTCCTCCGATTCAGGAGGCAAAACCCCCCCTTTGTCCCTCTTTCGATCACACATTTCACCCCTGCAAGCCTCTTTCATTTGGGGCAATGACTTTCCCAATGTTGCAAGCTTCGATTGAGTCCTCCATCCTTGGCACACATCCTTCGCTTGGGGGTGTGAATCCTTGAGCACAAGTTTTTTGTCATTCTTTCGTTTGGGCATGTGGCTCCTCTTTTACAAGCTTTCGTTTGAACATATTTGCATGAAGTCACAAGGCAGGAATCTATTGCACACATTCTTTCGTTTGGTCATGTGGCCCCTTTACAGACAAATTTGAGTGGGCAGGATCTCCTATAGAATTGGCCTGTTCCAAACACATAAACTCTTCACTATGTCATTGCCTCAGGCGAAGAAAGTACCATGGTGGTACATTCGAAGAGTTTGTCAGGCATGTCTGGATTCCCCCAATCGAAGGACATATATTACTGACCCATCCCAGGAGCATTAGTTTGGCACCTTCGAAGGATATCCATGGGTGTCATTCGAATGACACTTCGATTGGAAAAAAGAGATGGTTACTGAAAAGTCTGGTTGAAAGGAGAGGCTAGGGAGTCAAGACAAAAGGTTGAGATGCCAAAGGTACTTGTTGACTAAGTCCCATGCGCTGCCAGGATCAAGCCTGATACACTGGCCATAAAACTCCAAAACTGCTGCATAGCAGTCCTGCATTGTTGCCCTATTCCTTGAACCAAAGTGGCAATAAAACACTGTCCTTCGAAATCTACAAATACAACATACCCTTTTTGTTTGAACTTTTTGTTTTCCTTCCCAAAGCATCAGCCCAAGCCATCTATAAAAAGGAGGCATCACCACACATGTTGGGGGCGCCTGAAGGATTGCAAGAAAATACTTGTGAAATTCTCAAAAAATTCTCAAACACTTCCCAACATTCTTCTTCAAACATTTCTATACACTAAGAAAAAGCCTTCGATTCACCCTCCGAGTGACTATCAAACCACCCTTCGACCCACTCACCCAACTATCATACAGTAGAATTTTGAGTTACCCCATCACTTGTGATAAAAAAATATTTTGATCCACTCACATAACCTCTTTCGACCCAGTCACTGCTTTTACAAAGTAACAATTGGACTAGCCTCAGGAGGGTCCCAGCGAACTCACATTTTCCATCAAAGAAAGCACTTACATCTTCCTTCGATTTAAGGACTTCAAGAGGTAAGTTTTCTTTCAAACTTGAGTCTATTCTGTTTTAATATCATGTCCATATGCCAATAAAGAAAAATGTATACATTTCAAGACTATGTTCTAGCTTTCGGTTCTGATTGCATGTATGTTAAAAACTCAACCTTAGTTTAGTTATGCTTTGGACTTTGAGACCCACTAGTTTTCATGCTAACCCTAGGATTGTAGTTATGTTTGGTTATTGCATTTTTAGACTTTAAGACAAGTTTGTTGTACCCTTTGATTAGATATCTGCACAAGCCTTTCGAATCATACTCTGAGGACCCAATATGCTTACAAAGAATTAGCAAGGAACCTGTGGCAAAGCATGAGTGTTGCTACATCTAGGCCTTAAACGAAGGCCAGGTCCTTGCTGTCTCTAGGCCTCAAACGAAGGTCAGAACCTTGCTATCTCCAAGCCTCAAGTGAAAGGCAGAACTATGCTGACTTCTAGGTCCAGGCGAAAGGTGTGACTATATTGATTCCAACCCTCAGTCGAAGGACACAGAAAAGCAAATCGAAGGGCATGACTCCACTGACTTCAGAATCCAAATCGAAGGAAGCCAGGAAATGCAGAATCGAAGGACATTTCAACCCAAATCGAAGGATCCATTTTTTCCTTACATTTATTTTATGTTTGCCTTTATATTTCCATGCAATTCAATATGGTTGTAATAGTGTAGGTTTTTATTTCTTGCATTTTTATTGCTTTTGTATAAATTCTAGTAACTAGGATGTATGGAAAGATAAAAAGAACAAGTAGACAACCCAAAAATCAAAGACAAAATGCATGCAAATCGAACACACTATTCGCATATGCACCCATGGGGTTAACTCCACTTGTTGCCTAAAAATGGTCATGTTATGCATGTGAGATGTCTTGGCAAAAAAGATCAAAATACAAGATCACAGTCCCTCGATGATGCTTCGAATATTGCCTAACAAATTATCTTAGTCCCTCAAGAGAAATGCTAAGACATCTCACAACATTGCTATTATGACTATACAAACGTCCCATGCCCGTCCTTTCACATCCAATGACGGGGCTTCTTACCAAACCAATGGTAAGATAAAAACATCTAAAGGAGGAGGAAAAGAACATTTAAGACCTTTTGAGTAGGTAGGTTGTTCCTAGTTGCTCACTTGCTCACAACCAAAACATTTTATACACCAACACTATCACTTTGAAACATTTTTCAAAAGACAAACACTTTGTACGCATTCTTATAGAAACGAGAACCATTACAAAGACGTTTTTCAAAATACTTTCAAAACCCACACCACAAGCACATTTTCAAACAAAAAAGCAAGTGATCTAGCAAGAAAATAAGAGCCCATAGATAACTACGGATGAAAAGGGTGCTAATACCTTCCATTTTCATAACCTACCCCCCGAACTCAAGAAACATTTCTAAAGCTCTTTCCTGTTCTTTTCATCCTTTCCTTTTGGATAAAAGAAAAGTCGGTGGCGACTCTTGCTATTCGCAAAAATTACGATCAAAAGCAAAACTCCCAAGTTAGTTCTCCCACCGTGCTACAGAATTGGAGACTCTGCTGGGGACATTCTTAAATGTGGGGTTACCTTAGGGCTAGATCACCTTTATTTGTTTTTTGTTTGAATTGCTTGCTTCACATTATGGTTCCTTGTTTGGGTTTGTTTTGGTCCTCTACCCGGATATGGGGCACCTTTTTAGGTAAGTAGCAATAGATTGTGGAAACTGTACGACATAGACCGATATGGTTGAAGCAATGGCTATGTTAGTGTGACACATTTGTTGGTACCGGTATCTCTTGTGTTGAATCGAGGAGAATACGGGGCCTCTGAGCAGCGTCATGAAGCACTAACTGACTTTAGAACCTTAATTTAACAACTTGGCCGTTAGGAAGTTGTGAGATGACCGGTTTCGGTGGAAAACTGAAAATTGGTTGATACTCGATACTACACTAATTGAGACTAGACTTTTGGGATATCTCGGCCGCAAGAAAAGATTGATTATGCTGAGATAATGCCTAAAAGAAAGGTCGGTGATATTGAGATCCCCTAGAACCCGATTAATTTTTAGGACAGGTTAAGCCGACTAAACTTCAAGAGGGTACTTACCTATCAACTCCATGCAAGCCTAAACCTAAGGACTTGTGTGCTTTATGTGTACATAAAAACTTACTTACTTGTACATAACATCATAAACATTATAACATCATAAGTATTCTCACTAACCATTTCAAGGATTTAGGAATTTATCTTTGCTTTGTTTTGTAGGCCATGAATCCCGTCCGAAGGAACACCATCCGAATCAGCTTCGTGAAAGCACACACTCAGCTCCAAGAGTTAGCATCAAGGGTGCCCGGAGATTCTCCTTTTACCAGGAAATATGGTCGACTCCTCAGTTTGGCTACCTCCAATTACCAAGAGGAAATGATGTGTGTGCTCTTCAATTCTTTGATCCCATATGTCATTGCTTCACCTTTCCTGACTATCAATTGGTGCCTACACTAGAAGAGTTCTCTCTACTATTAGGAGTTCCCGTGCTTGATCAAATACCTTTCACCGGTCTAGAAGGGATTCTGAAACCTGAATTCATTGCCGAAGCTTTACATCTGAAGAGAGCCGACATTATAGCAAATTGAGAGACAAGAAGCAGAATCAAAGGGTTCCTAGCTAAGTTCCTATTGGAGAAGACTCGTTCATTCTGGGAAGATATGGATTTTCAAGCCTTTGGAGTTGTCCTGGCCATTCTCATCTATGGTTTGGTTCTATTTCCCAACTTGGACCAATTCATAGATGTGAATGCCATCAAATTCTTTCTCTCTCGTAATCCTATACGTACCTTGCTGGGAGACATCTTACATTGTTTCCATACCTGCACCATGAAGAAAAGAGGTACTCTCTTGTGTCGTATTCCCTTACTCGCCAAGTGGTTTACTTCACACCTACCTCGATCAACATTTAAGAACAAGAAAAGATTGACATGGTCTCAAAGGATGATGTCCCTCACCCACTCTGATATTCATTGGTGTTCGAGATCCTTGGAAGATACTTATATCATTGATCATTGTGGGGAAATCCCTAACGTCCCTCTGCTTGGCATTATGGGAGGTATCACTTACAACCCTTGATTAGCTTTACAACAGTTTAGGTATGCCTGAAGAGATGGTCCTCATGAGATGCTCATCCAAGGTTTGGTGTTCAACTACGAAAGTGATGATCAAGGCTACCGTCGGAGGTTTATACGAGCTTGGAGGATGGTAAACAAGGTGGATAGTAAGACATTGGGACACAAAAATTCCATTCCACTTGAGCCTTACCTTAGGTGGGTATGAGCTCGTGCTCAGAGTCTCACAATGCCTTACCCCTCCATCCTCTTTATCATCATAGAGCCTGTGATTGAAGGAGATGTCCTGTATACCATCCTTCATCCCAACATGCCTACCTCTCTCGAAGAATTGCAAAAAGATTGGATTTGGCTAAAGGAAGAACGAGATACTTTCGAAGCCCGATTCTACACCAGTGAGAAGAAAGTTCTGGAACTCACCAAGCAACTTCATGAAGAGCGGATTCTAAATGCCTACATCGCGCCAAAGAGGATGCGTTCAACCTTTTTGTCTTACAAGTTTTTGTATTTTGTTTCTTTCGTTGTAAGCCCAAAAAGGCATGATGTACTCAAACTTGGATTTATTAATGCAACGCGTGTTCTTTTTTGTCTAAAAACAAATTTAAATCTCTAATCTCCTTGAAATTATTTGCATATGCATCTTCATTCATCATAACACAAACATATTTCTTACAACAGGTCTCCTTATCTTTCTACTGTTTATTTCAGTGAGATGGATATTGAACAGACAGTAAATGATCTTCAAGCGCATAACGCTCAATTCCAACAAATGTTCTTGGCTCTGGAAAAAGGACAAGAGGATTTAAAAACTTTGCTGATCAAAGAGAAGAAGAAGAAAGCGAAGAAACCAGTCGGTGTTTTGAATCAGGGAAGAAGGTTCAAAGGACCAGCCATACAAACTCTAGATTTCGCAACCTCGTCAGGTGAAGGAGATAATCAAGAAGGGAAAAAGAAGGAAGTAAATGACCACCCATAGTATGAAGAAGAGGAAGAAGTAGACTACTCTGAAGAACAATATCCTCCAGCTGACGATAAATACAAACAGTTGGAGGATCGCCTCAATACTATGGAGATCCAGAGTGTACCCGGTTTGATTTTGAAGAGCTAGGACTTGTCTCAGGGGTTGTCATCCCTCAGAATATCAAGGTCCCCACTTTCGCTAAATATGAAGGGGTCTCTTGTCCAAAGCTGCATTTAAGGTCATATGTCAGAAAAATTGAACCCCGTACTACTGATAGAAACCTGTGGGTACATTTCTTCCAAGAAAGCTTGTCAGGGACGCAGTTGATTGGTTCTATCAGTTGGAAGGGACCAATATTCGCAATTGGGAAGATTTGGCTGCCGCTTTTTACAAGTAATACCAGTATAATGCAGACTTAACTCCAACTCGAACACAATTGCAAGGCATGTCTATGAGTGCTGGTGAAGGTTTCGAAATCTATGCTCAAAAATGGCGGGATCTCGTGGGAAGAGTCCAACCCCCTCTATTTGACAGAGAATTGGTGGATATGTTCTTAGGCACGTTATCTGGTCCATTCTTCAACCACCTGATCAGAAGCTCCTCGGTCGGATTTACTGAATTAATCATGACTAGTGAACGGGTAGAAGCTGGTATAAAAAGTGGAAAAATTCAAAGTGATGTATCCTTGAGCACGATGAAGAAACCCTTTACCAGAAAGAAGGAGGTCAGTGTTGCATATGACCACAGAAATCAAAACAAAACTGAACGCCACCCGACGGTAGGGGCTGTTATGATTTCTAATCCTGTACCAAATCAGCACCGTAATTATCAACGCAAGTCAGAGGCGCATATGAGACGATTCACCCGAATAAACATGACCTTGTCCCAAGTTCTGCCACATCTTTTGAAGTCCAATCTGGTGACCCTAAAGGAAGCTCCCAAGAACCCTAATACAGCCTCTCCTCGCTACAACCCGAATGCTCGATGTGCCTATCATTATGAAAGCATGGGGCATGATACAAACAATTGTTGGGACTTGAAGAATAAGGTACAAGACCTTATCGAGGCGAAAGAGATTGAGTTTGACCCCCTAGAAACACCTAATGTGATAACAGCGCCAATGCCCAAACACGGTCAAGGTGTCAACGCTGTTTGTTAGAACATAGTTTGATTCTACAACCCTTAGTTAGATTTTTGATGATAACAAATACAAAGAACAAATATGCACCCTAAAAATTATGTTATTTTGCATGCAAAAGTTCTGACCAAAGCAACATCAGAAGATAAGCTATAGAAGCTACACGCTGAAGCAATCAGGATTTATGCTGAAGATTGATGACCAGAACCTGCGCTTAAGTGAAGTAAACTCTGATTCTGAACAAGAGCATAATAATCCAAGTCATCAATATGCTGAAGCATCAGCAGCAAGCAAGGATGAAAGATTCTGAAACGTTATTATTCATTCAAGACTGCATCAATTACAACGACTTCTTTTAGACAAGATCTTCTCCAAATAGAAATTGAGTTAATGTCATTTAACACGCTTGATAATCAACGTAAATCCATTGCCTATATAAGCAAGCTCAATGTTCAAATCATACACGATTTTTCCAAGACCATTCACTAGAATTCAAAAAAGCTGCAAGCATTAGTCTTCATCTTTCCAAGCTCTAATTTTGTGTAAATTATCACAGTTGTGATAACAGTTTTTGTAATGAAAAACAACAACACACATTCGTGTATCTTTGTTTTAAAACAGTGTTCCTTGAGATTAACCGGATTATGGTTGTACTCAAGAAGACTTTAACATTTATTAAAGTAGTGATTTTAATCCTTTTGAGATTAGTGGATTAAGACCTTGTTGGAGAGAGGAGAAATCACCTTGACGGGTGGACTGGAGTAGTTTGAGATCAAACGAACCAGGATAAAAATATTGTGTCATTGTGCTTTTGATTTCAAGTTTTCAATTCAACCCCCCCTTCTTGTGTTTTTCACTTCTTCAATTGGCATCAAAGCGCCTGGTTCTGAGCTTTAACACTTAACCGTGTCAGTACAAGATCCAAGCTTCAGAAAAACACTATGGTGGGACCAAGCCAAAACATCAACAATGACTACCATGAAGACAAGGACAGATTTAGTGGCAAACCTCCAGTCTTTGATGGAGAAAACTTTGACTACTGGAAAGATAGAATTGAGAGTTTCTTTCTGGCCCATGATGCTGATCAGTGGGACATGGTAACTGATGGATACACACATCCAGTAGATGGAAGAGGTCAGAAGATAGACAGAAAAATGATGTTTGACCAGCAGAAACGTGACTTCAGAAATCACCATAAGGCCAGAACAATACTCCTCAGCGCTATCTCATACTCAGAATATGAGAAAATCTCAAACAGAGAGACTGCCAAGAACATGTTTGACTCTCTGAGAATGACGCATGAAGGCAACATTCAAGTCAAAGAAACCAAGGCCCTTGTGCTTATTCAGAAGTATGAGGCATTCAAGATGGAAGATAGTGAATCCATAGAAGCTATGTTTTCAAGATTCCAAATCCTTGTTGTTGGACTGAAGGTTCTTGACAAAGGGTATTCTACTGCTGATCACGTTAAGAATATCATCAGAAGCTTACCCAAGCAATGGAGGCCAATGGTCACAACACTTAAGCTAGCCAAAGATCTCAACAAAATATCTCTGGAGGAACTTGTCAGCTCCCTCAGAAGTCACGAGATAGAGCTAGAAGAAGATGAGCCTCAAAAGCAAGGTAAGCCACTAGCTTTAAAATCTAACAGAAAATCTGACTCTAAAGTTTTGCAGGCTGTGGAAGAAACTTCTGATGGATCCTCATCAGAAGAAGATGAATTGTCTCTCCTCTCCAGAAGGGTGAACCAACTGTGGAAGCAGAGACAAAGGAAATTCAGAAATCCCAGAAGATCAGAGAATCAGAATGAATCCTCCTCCAAATACAGAAAGTCTGAGTCTTCCTCTGGACACAGAAGATCTGAAGGTTCTTTAGGATACAGAAATCCAAATAACAAGAACATCATCTTCTATGAGTGTAACGAGCAAGGGAACTATAAAAGTGACTGCCCAAGGCTTCAGAAGGAGAAGCCCAAAAAGAAGTTCTTCAAGGAAAAGAAGAAAAGCCTCAAGGAAACGTGGGATGATTCAGACACCTCTGAAGCTGACTCAGAGTCAGATGATGAAAGAGCAAACATAGCTCTCATGGTAAACGTGTCAGAAGAAAGTGAAGCTTCTGGTTCAGACTCTGAATCAGACACTGAAGAGGTATTCCCTGACTTTACCATTAATTTTACTAAGGCTGAACTTGCAGAAAGTCTAAATGAAATTCTGGAAAGGTATCAGCATATCAGAGTCAAATTCAAGAACGTGAAAAGGGATCTTGCCTCTGACTCTGAAAAGTCTGAGAGTCTCAGATTAGAGAATTTTGAGTTAAAAGAAAAAAATTCAAAATTAGAAAATGATTTGCAAAATCCTCAGAAGAAAACAATCTTAGAGACTCCCAGTAATGCTGATGAGATCATCAAAGAGTATGATCACAACTTTCAGAAGTTTCTAGCTAGAAACATAGATAGAAGAAAGATGGTTTCAATGATCTATGGAGTTAGCAGAAATGGCAGAAAAGGGATAGGATATCAAGGTAAGGTATCCACACCTAAACAGGCCATGGACTTAGTCATAAAATACACACCTCTCAAATCACATTTTATATATGGGCATACACATGACATAAAATACACAAGTAGTGATTATTCTGTCAAATAAAATTCAATCAGAATTTTGGTAAAACTAACAAACCAGGACCCAAAAAGATATGGGTACCTAAGGATAAAATTATATATGTAGCAGATATCTTAAGCCTGGAAGAAGGCATATGTTCCAAAGCCTAGAACTTAAGCCTGGAGGCTACGTGGGATTTGGAGGTAACCAAAGAGGAAAGATCATTGGCTCTAGAACAGTAGGTAATGGAAATCTTCCCTCTATAAATAATGTATTATTAGTTGATGGATTAATGTTGTGATACAGTGGCAGAACCGACTGTTTAATACTGGTTTGCATTTTTTGTTTGCAAAATGTCGCGGTAAGCAAGAGTCGCCATCGACTTTTATTTTATCCAATTGGAAAGGAAAAAAGTACAGAAAAAAAATCCTTTTTCGAGATATTCTGAGTACGGGGGTAGATTATAGAAAGGGAAGGTGTTAGCACCCTTTCTATCTGTGGTTTTCCACGGGCTCTTAGGTAATTGCTCATTTTTAAATTGCTTATGTGTGTGATTTATTTTTGAAAAGTTTTGACTTCGTGATAACCCTTGTATCAGTCCTCAAAGGTGTGACGAAGTTGTTTTGAAAAATTTATTTGAAAAGGTTTTTGTGTGAAAAAAGTTTATTGTTTTGAGCAAGTACCTACTAGCATCTACCTACTCGAAAAAAGATTGTTTCTATTCTTGTTTCCTTTAGACAGTGCTATCCTACTATTGATAAATAGGTAGCACCGTTGTTGGAATTGTAAGGGTCAATTCGAAAGGGACATACGATCACTAAAGCAATATTAGGGCACCTTAGTAATAACCCTAGTGTCTTAAGATCTTTCGAGGCAACATTTCTGAGGCAACATTTCCGAGGCAATATTCGAATGTGACATTTTGATCTTTTTAGACTGGAGGGAAACCACTAAGACATCCTATGCTTTATTGATCGTTTACCGAAGGCAACCGAAGTGAGAGTATACCCTAAGAGTGAGATGTGCGAGTGATTTGTTTTCAGTTATTTATCTCTGCACATTAGGGTTTTCTAACCATTTTAAATTTCTCATGCATTCTTGCCATAGCATCCTATTAGCATACATCTAAACAGTTAAATATTTGCGGGAATTAAAAATGCGAGAAAATAAACTACACTATTACAAGGCTTTGGGGAGGGGGATTAATAACATAGCCAAAAAATTGGGGATTTAAATAGTAAATAAAAAAACCTAAATTAACTATTACAAACCATGAACGGTTACAAAATATTGGCAAAATAAATAACAAGCACGTGACGAATTAAATGCGAGGCGATTAGGGTTTTGACCCTTGACTAAACCTAAGTGTAATTGAAAAAAAAGATGTTTTTGTTATGTTTTATTATTTGAGAAAATAATGAAATAATTGAATTAAAAAGAAAATCCTAAGCTCTAATTAATTTTAAATTAAGAAAAATAAATTAATTCATTCTAAAAAACCTATTTTTGTATTTTTTTTTTCATTTATTTGAGAAAGAAAGAAAAATTAAATAAAAAAGTTAACCTAATTTTCTAATTGAATTTTAATTGTGAAAAAAAAAACAAATTATAGTTACCCTAAAATAAACTAATCAATTAAAAAAACATTTATTAAGAAAATAAATTTTTTGTGATTTTTGATTGGTCAATTTAAAATAAATTTTGTGTTGATTGAAAAAAACAAGATAATTAAAAAAAGGAATTAAAGAAAAAATATTATAAATAACCAAATGGGCATGCTGTCAGCAGATATGGCTGGAGATGGATCCAGAGGATGATGATTATCAGAAGGTGAGGTGCGTTGGATCTGGTTCTGGATGATGGATCCAGAAGATGATGACCCTCAGAAGATGAGGTGCGCTGGATCTGGTTCTGGCTGATGGATCCAGAAGATGATGACCCTCAGAAGATGAGGTGCGCTGGGTCTGGTTCTGGCTGATGGATCCAGAAGATGATGACCCTCAGAAGGTGAGGTGCACTGGCTCTGGTTCTGGCTGATGGATCCGGAAGATGATGACCCTCAGAAGGTGTATGTGTTGGATCTGGAAAAAACAATGGAGAAAATGCCAATAGTTCATGCCTGGGATCGAACCCAGGACATGAGCTTCTGACTTCCTTCCTCTGACCAACTGCGCTGGATGTTAACTTGTTAATATAATAAAAACAAATAATATATTGGAAAACAGGTTAGTGGCCAGAATGATGCGCTAGAGTTTAAACCAGCCAGTCAGGTTGTGACACGCTGTTGTCTTCTTCCCTGGAACCGTCGTTTTAGGCTCTAAACCTTTACCGTGAGAATGATAGGGAGTGATTCTGGACGTGTAGGGGCGTGCAAGCGATTGGAGAAGCTTCCTGAGATGCCCAGGAATGTATTGCTAGCCTTGAAACTCCTTGAGGACGGCTCTCAGATGGATTTCAATCCCACACTTTTTGCCTAAAGTTTTAATTTTTCTTCTGACAGTTTCACGCCTCTCCTCCCTTCCTTTGATCTGCAAAGTTTTATTATATAACCTAGAATGAATTAGGTTAACAAACTTGGCATGAATCTTTGCATTTATCCAAGATTTGATTTGATTTTCAATTTGTATGATATGTTCCTATTTTGAGCCAAATCATGCCTTTTTTGTATTAATTGCCATTGATTTGAATTGATCTTGCAAACTCAACATATCTTGGTTGCCAAACTGTCAAAAAAACAAATCAAATCATATATTTGATGATTTTCATTATTTATTTGATTTAATTCACTTTTTAATTAATGAAAAATCAAAATAAATTGAAAAATGAAGCAAATAATGTGTGGATAAGTTATTGAGTCGTGGACCACATTATAATTGAAGTGCAAGCATAAAAAGTTGGGCCCATTTAGCAAAAAATGCAAATTTGAGCATATTTGACTCTTGGTAATTTTGCAAAAATGGTCAACTTGGCCAATGCATAACTCTCTCAATTTTGACCCCAGAGAGGTGTTCTTGGACTTTTTTAGAAAACTTAGGATGTCCTCTAAGCAACCCTTTTGGTCTCATCTCAATTGAGTCTTCCATATTCATGTATGAAGCTTTGACCCAAAAGGTGCTTTTGTTGACTTTTCAAAAGGACCTATAATGTCAAAATTCATATATTTTTGTGAGTGCATATTCTGAATTTGGGATATGAATATGAATTTTATGTAATTTCATCCTCTTCAAAATGAGCTTTGGATGGGTCATTTATGATAAAGTATGAGAAAGTTATGCTTGGTCAAAGTTGAGTTGACTTTTCCTACAAAACCCTAATTTAGCAACTTTTGGGTTTTGATGAATTGTGAGCAATCCTTGAGGAATCATGATCAAACCTTGGTCAAATGATGAATAATAATTCAAAATGTGGATTTTGACCAAAAATATTAAAGTTTGACTGTATGTGGGCAACATTTGACTTTTGACCTAGCACAATTGATTTTCAGGCATTTGAGCAATTGACTGAGCAAACTTCTTCTGCAAGGCTTGAAACTTGACATGGATGATGTTGAGAACATATTAGGACAATGGTGAGAATTTTAGTCCTTGGTGGTTCACACATCTTGATGAAAATAGAAACCCTAATTTGAGGTAGTCTGCCTTAGGAGAGAGTTTGTCTGGTCAACTCATGAACTTCCTTGAGCAATTTGGGGACCTCACTTGACATTTGTTGAGAAATATGGGAGGGGAAATTTTGGGGTACAACAAATGCATAACCTGTTATCCATAAGTCAATTAAGTGATAACGGTTATGATATAATCTTTAATCAAAATTCATGCAAAGTTGTTAGTCAGAAAGATGGGACTATCCTATTTAATGGAAAGAGGAAAAACAACATTTATAAAATAAAACTTTCTGAACTAAAGAGTCAAAATGTAAAATGCCTACTTTCTGTTAACAACGAGCAATGGGTCTGGAACAGAAGATTGGGGCATGTTAGTATGAGAAGAATATCTCAAATTAACAAACTCAATTTGGTCAGAGGACTTCCAAACTTGAAGTTCAGCTCAGATGCTCTGTGTGAAGCATGTCAGAAAGGCAAATTTGCAAAACCTGCTTTCAAATGCAAAAATGTTGTTTCCACCTCTAAGCCATTAGAACTTCTGCATATTGACCTATTTGGACCAGTAAAAATTGCGTCTATCAGTGGCAAGAAGTATGGGTTAGTAATCGTAGATGACTATAGCAGATGGACATGGGTAAAGTTCTTAAGACACAAGGACGAGTCACACTCTGTGTTCGTTACCTTCTGTAACCAAGTTCAGAATGAAAAGGATCTTAGAATTGTCAAAGTCAGAAGTGATCATGGTGGGGAATTTGAAAATAAAAATTTTGATTTACTTTTTAATGAAAATGGCATCTTGCATGACTTATCTTGTCCTAGATCTCCCCAACAAAATGGAGTTGTAGAACGAAAGAACTGGATATTGCAAGAAATGGCCAGAACCATGATCAATGAGACTAACATTGCTAAGATCTTCTGGGCAGAGGCAATCAACACAACGTGTTACATTCATAATAGAATATCCATAAGACCTATTCTGGAAAAGACTCCATATGAATTGTGGAAGAACAGAAAGCCCAACATTTCTTATTTTCATCCATTTGGATGCACTTGCTTTATTCTGAATACAAAAAATTATCTGAACAAGTTTGAATCTAAAGCACAAAAGTGTATTATGTTGGGATACTCTGAACGCTCAAGAGGGTACAGAGTATACAATACAGAAACACAGATTGTTGAAGAGTCAATCAGTGTTAGCTTTTATGATAAGCTTGACTCTCAAGAGTCAAAGCAGAATGAATTCCTTGCAGGTATGGAAGTTGAACTCATAGGTACTGGAGACAACTTGTCAGAAGTTCTCAACAGAGACGCTGCCACAACATCAGAAAGAGTTATTGCAAGCAATCCAGCACCTTTAGTTGATCAACTTCAGAAAAGACTATCCAGAAGCAGCATAGCTCACCCAGAAGATAAAATACTAGGAAAGAAGGATGATCCAATCAAAACAAGATCAACATTCAGAAACTCTGAAGAATCCATCATGGGACTGGTCTCTCTGATTGAACCAACAACAATTGATGAAGCGCTTCTGGACAATGACTGGATTCTGGCAATGCGGGAGGAATTGAATCAATTCACCAGAAATGACGTATGGGATCTGGTTCCCAAACCAGAAGGATTCAACGTTATTGGAACAAAGTGGGTGTTCAGAAACAAACTGAACGAGCAAGGAGAAGTCATCAGAAACAAAGCACGACTGGTAGTACGAGGTTATAGTCAGCAAGAGGGGATAGACTATACAGAAACCTTTGCTCCAGTCGCCAGGTTAGAATCTATCAGACTTTTAATATCATTTGCTGTAAACAATGGCATCACTCTGTATCAGATGGATGTCAAAAGTGCATTCTTAAATGGCTATATAGATGAAGAGGTATATGTGTGTTGTACCCCAAAATTTGCCCTCCCATACTTCAGGAATTCATCCTGAATTCTTAGATTTTCTCTTAAGCAAAGTCAAGCCCTTTATTATCATTCTTTTCCAAGTAAACAATTTACAAGAACAAAATGGTCATTTGCAAGCTCAAAAGTCAAAGCTTTTACCTTGGGAAAATTAAATTCTAAATACTTAGAATTTTTCTAAAAAAAGGGGGAAAAGTGTTTAATGGCACCTCAGAGCTTCTGAACCAACCTCCAGGCAGAAACAGTCAGAAGTTGCAAATTTGGCTCAACACATAACATCCAGTCAGAAGGTAGCTCTTCAGCAGCTACACCAACTCAGTCAGAGATTGTAAAAATGGTTCAGCACGTGATCTTTAAACAAAACATGGCTCTTTCAGCAGTTACGCAAAAGTTCAGCCAGAGTTTGTTAGAGAAGTGTAAAGAAGGCAACAAAGCCTGAAACTCCTTCAGAACGTACTGGGATCAGAAGGTAATGGGATCAGTAGATTGGGTAAAATACTGAAGCAGGATCACTAAGTCCAGAGTCTTTAAAGGCAGATCAAAGGAGCATACTGGAAAACTCTCAGAGCTTGTTGAGGCAGCAAGAGGCCAAGGTCAGAGCTTGGTTTACGCTATTTTTGATGAAGCAGAACTGCTGGCTCAGGTTTTAGGTAATGATGCAAAATCTCCTATTGCAATATTCTTGATGTTGATAAATCTCATCACCATTTAATGCTCATTAATGCTCACAACCACTCCTAAGCATTCATCCAAAGGGTCTTTCCACGTGTGGCTTGTTGAACACCTTTGTGCAGGTTTAGGCATGGGTCTATGCGCCACTTTTCGCCTATAGGTGTCACTTCTCCTCAATCCTTGCTTACTGTTCCAGCCTAGGCTGAAAAGATGTCCATCATCACAACTTTTCATGAACTTCCTTCAAAAACAAGTTAACCTCTACTGCATAGTATTGGCGCCATTTAACGTTCAAAATTCCACAAAGCCTTGCCTATAAATAGGACACCATTTTCCATCACAAAAAAAAGGGAAGAAACATCCAGAAAAAATTGCTAGAAGAGGAAAAGAAAACTCTAGCAAGAAAACATTGTGAAAACTCTGCCAAAATTCCTAGTGTTTCCCAACTTTGAACTTCCTGCCTCCAAACTTCATTGATACTCAGTTTTCTTCCTGACTAGAGAACGCCCATACAGTTTTTGACCATACATACACATATCTTCTCCATCCACCCATTCTAAAAAGAACCTGTCCAGAACACCATCAGAGCTAAAGTTAGCTCCAACTCACAAATTTTCTTCCAACAGCAAGGTAAGCACCTGCTGACTCTCATCACGCTGCTAAGCATCATCAGCTTTGCATGCTCAATAAACACAATGTAAATATCATGTTGCTAATGTATGCGTTCTGAGGACTTTCATACCTCTTAATGCTTAAGTAGGAAGTGAATCAGTATAGAACCTACCTGTGGCCTTGTTGGTTCTGTCCTCTGATAACACTCTGACACCTGCTGAGATTATCCTAGGCATGCCTTTTGTTTTGTGGAAAAATAATAAAACTGCAGATGTTCTGGCTAGCACAGGGGGAAATCAAGCTCTGACTTTGACGTCAGCGCTTCTGAGGCCTGTTTTGCTGTCAATAATATCAGAACTTCTGAAAATTATTGTGTTTCCAACAGGGTCAGAACTTCTGACTTCCCCACTAACAAAATTTTGTCTTGCAGCGCTTGGGGGTCAGAACTTCTAACCTTCCCACTAACAGGTTTCTGTTTTGCAGGTGCCAGAGTCAGAAGTTCTGACTCATACAGTTTCACTAACAGGTTGATAATCCTGCAACAGGCCTGGGTCAGAACTTCTAACTTCCGCTCAGCAGCGCGCTAGCCCTCTCTCTCTTTATCTTTTTCTTCCCCTTGTTATTTTCTTTTTTATCTATTTTTCTCGTTGAACCACCCCCATGTACAAATGTGTATCCCCATCCCCTAAATATTATAATAGCGTAGGATTTTACATTTTCGCATTTTATTGCTTTCAAATGTAAATGCTAGTAATTAGGATGTGTATGGAAATATAAAATCAATGAAATAGAAAATCCTAATTCAAGATAAAATCTTGCATGCAATAAAACACACTTGCACACAAACACCCCTTAAGGTATCTCCACTTGGTTGCCTAAACAAATGGGTCATGGTATGCATGTTGGGTACTTTGGCAAAACAAAACAAAACAAAATATCATAGTCCCTCGATGACGCTATCTTGGTTGCCTATAAAAAATGATCTAGTCCCTCGGAAAAAATTGCTAAAGATACTTAGCACAATTGCTATCATGGTCTATATGATGACCCGCGCCTGTCCCATTTAACATCCTAACACAAGGTTGTTCACCAAATGCAATGGTGAAACAACACTGTCAAAAGGGTTAAAAACGTTAGGAAATATCTTTGAGTAAAATAGGGTAGATAACTCTTAGTTACTTGATCAAAAAAGCTTGCAAAAACATCCTTGCTATTTTCAAACACACCTCACAACACAATTTCAAAACATTTCCCAAAATCAAACTTTCAAACATTGAAATCTTTTCAAAAGACAAAAACACCTTTGTATACATTCAAACAAGGATCATTACAAAGGTTTCCACAACGATGGCCTCTTTTCAAAACATCTTTCAAAACCACACACAAAGCACCATTTCAAACAATTGAAAAGCAAATCAAGTGATCTAAACAAGTAACTAAGAGCCCATGGATAACCATGGATGAAAAGGGTGATAATACCTTCCCTGTTCATAATCTACTCCCCGAACCCAAGAAAACATCTCAAAGGTCTTTCCTGTGCTTTTTGACCTTTCCTTAGGATAAAATAAAAAGTCGGTGGCGACTCTTGCTAAACCGAAACATTTGCGAACACAAAACGCAAAAACACCAAGTCAGTTCTCCCACCGTACCACAGAACTGGCGACTCTGCTGGGGATTATTTTAAAAGTGGAGTAACCTTAGGGTTTAGATCACCTTTGCATGATTATCTTGTTTGCTTTGATTGCTTTACATTTGGTTCTCTTGTTTGGGTTTAGAATCCTCCACCCGGATTTTTGGGAAACATTCATAGGTAAATAGCAATATGTTGTGGAAATTGTGCGGGGTACACCGACATGATTGAAGCAATAGCTATATTAGTGCGACATATTTGTGAGTACCGATAGCCTTTGAGTTAATCAAAGAGAATACGGGGCCGCTGAGTGATGTCATGAAGCACTAATGAACTCTTAGAACCTTACTTGACCATCTTGGCCTTATTAGGGGTAGTGAGATGACCGGCTTTGGTGCAGTCCGAAGTTGGTAGATACTCGATACCACACTCATTGAGGGTTGTTTTCTTGGAATATTTTGGTCACCAGTTAAGTGGCTAAATCAAAACAATGAACATAGAAAATAGTCCAGTGATATTGAGCTCCTTAGAACCCGGTTACTATTTATAGGACAGGTTGAGCCAACTAACTTCAAGAGGGTACTTACCTATGAAACTTCATGCAAGCCTGAAACTAGGATCTTGTATGACTTGCTTGTACATATGTTTGTGCATACATCATGAACATCATAAAGCATTATATGAATTCCACTAACCATTTCAAGGGTTTGGATCTTCATCTTTGTTCTTGTTTTGTAGGTCATGGAATCTCTTCGCAGGAAAACAATTCAAGTCAACCTTGTGAGAATCCCTCCTCAACTCAAGGAGCTTACTTCCAAGATTCCAGAGAATTCTCTCTTCAGTGAAAGACATGGTAGACTTCTCAACTTGGTCTACTCCAACATTGAAGAAGACTTGGTGAAAGTTCTCTTCTAGTTCTTTGACCCCCTACACCACTGTTTCACATTCCCTGATTACCAACTAGTACCTACTTTGGAGGAATTTTCTCAACTCCTGAGGATTCCTATTCTCCATCAACTACCCTACAACGGTACGGAAAGAGAACCAAAGCCTGGAGATGTGGCTCAAGCATTACACTTGCAACCATCTGATATCAAAGGACATTGGGAAACCAGAAGTGGTGTCAAGGGTTTCTTGGCAAAGTTTATGTTTGAGAAGGCACAAGACTGTTGGAATTCTCTAGATCTACAAGCTTTTGAAGAGATTGTGGCACTCCTCATCTATGGGTTGGTCTTGTTCCCAAACCCTGATCAACTTATAGATGTGAATGCTGTCAAGATTTTCATATCTCGGAATCCTGTGCCTACATTGCTTGGGGACATCCTACACTCATTTTACACACGAATAATGAGGAAAATAGGTGTTCTCATGTGCTGTACTCCTCTTCTAGCAAGGTGGTTTATTTCTCACCTTCCCCAAACAGTTTTGAAGAATGAGCAGGGTTTAAGGTGGTCACAACGGTTGATGACCCTCACACATTCTGATGTTCATTGGTGTTCTCGGTCCAGAGAAAATGTCATCATCATTGATCGCTGTGGATAGTTCCCTAATGTCCCACTACTTGGCATTAGGGGAGGCATTACCTATAACCCCTGTTTAGCTCTAAGGCAGTTTGGATATGCTAGAAGGGATGGCCCTCATGATATACTGATTCCTGACCTAGTTTTTGACTTCGACAACAATGCACAAGGACTTCGACAAAGGTTTATCAGAGCTTGGAGGATGCCCAACAAAGTGGATAGTAAGACACTGGGGCACAAGAATTCCATCCCCCTTGAGCCTTATCTCAAGTGGGTACGAACCCACGCCCAGAATCTTATGATGCCATACCCTCACATTCTCCCCGTGATCAAAGAGCCTGTTATGGAAGGAGAGGTTCCATACACCCTCCTACATCCAGACATGCCGACATCATTGGAATAATTGCAAAAGAGTTGGATCCAACTCAAATAAGAATGAAATACTTTTGAAGCCAGCTTCTATGCCAGTGAGAAGAAGGTTTTGGAGCTTACCCGCCGACTTCACGAGGAAGAGACTCTCAACACTTACATCGCACCAAAGAGGATGCGCAATGTCTTTTTACATTAAGAATTTTGTAATATTTTGCCCATGGGGCATTTATGTACTAACAAATTTCTTCTTATTAATATGACGTGTGTTCTTTTTGTTTTCAACAAATTTGAATTTATGAATCCTTGAATGCATTACATGAATAACATATCATTCATCATATGCATAAACAGGTCTTCACACCCGGTTTCCTTATCTTTCTGCTGTTTATTTAAGCAAGATGGATTTGGAGCAAACGGTTAAGGATCTGCAACCACAGAATTCCCAATTCCAGCAACTCCCCATGACCTTGGCAAAGGGTCAAGAGGACTTAAAAGCACTGTTAGAGAAAGAGAAGGAACCAGAAAGGAAGAAGAAGAAAAGAGTTGGGGTAGCCACTATGGGAAGGAGATTTGAGCATTAGGCTAGGAGAGTTCTGGAATTTTCCTCGACGTCTGACGAAGGGTTGGTAAAGGAAAAGGTGCTGCAATGCCTTCTGAATCTGAAGTTGAAGAAGAAGAAGAAGAGGAAGAGGAGGAAGATTACTCCAAACAGCAATATCCCCCGACGGATGATAAGTATAAAAATCTTGAGGATCGTTTGGCGGCCATAGAGTTGCAAAGGGTACCTGGTTTAGATTTCGAAGAACTAGGGTTGGTCGCCGGGATCATCATTCCTCCCAAATTCAAAGTACCTACTTTTTCTAAGTATGACGGTCTGTCCTGTCCAAAGATGCATCTGAGATCCTACGTCAGAAAGATCCAACCCCACTCATCTGATAAGGATCTTTGGGTCCATTTTTTCCAAGATAGTTTGTCAGGCACGCAATTGGACTGGTTCTATTAACTTAAGAGATCAGATGTTCACAACTGGAAAGACTTAGCTGCTTCTTTCTACCAACAATACCAATACAATGCAGATTTAGCGCCTACTCATACTCAACTACAGAGTATGGGTATGGCTTCTAATGAGAGATTTAAGGAGTATGCCCAGAAGTGGCGTGACTTGGCTGGAAGGGTGCAGCCACCATTGTCGGATAGAGAGCTGGTTGACATGTTTTTAGGGACCCTGTCTGGACCTTTCTTCAATCATTTAATCGGGAGTTCCTCTGCAGGATTCATCGAATTAATTCTGACCGGTGAAAGGGTCGAGGCTGGCATTAAAAATGGTAAAATTCAGAAAGATGCCTCCGCTTCCAATGCTATTAAGAAGACCTTCCCAGCTAAGAAGGAAGTTTCTGCTGTTCACAATCCGAGAAACCAAGGGAGAATAGAGCGTCGACCAACGGTGGGGGCTGTGATGATCCAAAACTCATCAACCGATCAACCTCGCAGTAATCAACCGAGAGCAAATCAGCAAAGGGTAGAAAGGCCACAACAGCAATTCACCCGAATCAACATGACACCGGCTCAAGTCCTCCCTCATCTGTTAAAGCTGAATCTCACCAACTTGAAGGAAGTGCCGGAGAACCCTAATACCTCTTCTCCTTATTACCACTCCAATGCAAAATGTGCTTACCACTATGACAGTGTAGGGCATGATACCAACAACTGTTGGGCTCTTAAGAACAAAATCCAAGACCTGATCGACGCCAAGGAGGTCGAATTTGATGCGCCCGAAAAGCCGAATGTGATTTCTGCCCCAATGCCCAAGCACGGTCATAATGTTCATGCCGTTATGGAAGATCTTCATGTTACCAATGTTGCTGACCTCTTGACTCTGTTACCAGTGATTAAAGTGAATTTGATGAAAGCCGGGATATTCCCAGGCTGTGGAAAAGACGGTTACTTTTGTTTAAACTTGCAAGCTGACTGCCCACTGTTGAAATCAGGTATCCAACGCCTGATGGATACCCAAGAGATCCTTTTTCAAAAGACCCCTGTTGATACCACCACTCCTGTTACTCCTGATACCTTTGATACTCCAACAAATGACATTGCTATAATAACCATCTTCGACGATCTTCCCAAGACCTGCAAAAGGCATGTCAAGATTACGCCTGATCCCAAGTTTGTGCCGTTAAAAATCACCATGTCGGAGCCTGTCCCGTATAAATCTAACAAGATGATACCATGGAACTACGGAGGAGAAATCTTCTACCATGGTGTCAAACAGATTGAATCAGTCCAAGAGAATTCCGATGATGAAACCCCCGATATAGGGAATATTGCAGGAACGAGCAAGATAACTCGCAGCAGAAGGATATTCTCTCCGGAGATTGCTCCTCCACGAGCAGTCTTCGGACCCTCAAGAGTTTATGTGCCTATCCATCCATCTGTGCCAAGCCCGTTATTTGAAGAACTTGATGCTCCCGAAGTTAGACCCTCTGATGGTGCTTCCGATAAGGGTAGGGGGATACTAGAAGCGCCTGTCAGGACGAAGGCTCAGACTATGGTAATCCCCGAGACCACCCAGAAAGAGATGGAAGAAATCTTAAAGATAATCAAAAAGATCGACTACGATGTCGTGGAACAGCTAGGGCATACCCCTTCCAAAATCTCCATGTTAGCTCTCCTACTCTGCTCTGAGGCTCATGCTAAGGCCTTAATCAAATTTCTAAAGACGGCACACGTGCCTCAAGAAAGTTCGGCTGACCAGTTTCAAGAGTGCGTGGCTAGCCTTACTGCTGATAATGGTCTTGGTTTTTCCAATGCTAATTTGACCCCCAAGGGAAGGAAGCACAACGACGCGCTACATGTCTCAGTAGAATGCAGGGGAACCACACTTGCCCATGTTCTGGTTGACACTGGTTCATCTTTAAATGTTCTCCTGAAAAAGGCGTTGGATAGATTGGACTGCGAAGGTTTGACCCTAAAGCCTAGTAACATCGTTGTTAGAGCCTTCGACGGTTCTAAGAGGATGGTCCATGGAGAAGTGGACATTCCAATCAAGGTGGGCACATAAATTTTCAACTCTACCTTTTATGTGATGGACATCCATCCTTCATATTCTTGCTTGTTGGGAAGGCCGTGGATCCACAATGCTGGGGCCGTCACTTCCTCTTTACACCAAATGCTAAAGTATCCAGTTCAGGGTAAGATTATAACAGTGCACGATGAGGAAGAGTGCATGATAAGTCACCTTAACTCCTTCTGCTATGTGGAGTTGGATGGCGAATTCATAGAAACACCTTTCCAACATTTTGAAGAGGTTCCTCTCGAAGTCGCAGTTGCAAAGACAATGACTGATAAGCCTATCATTTCCAAGCCTGTGTCTAGGATGGCATGCCTCAAAGATGCGAAGGATGTAATTAAAGAAGGAAGGAGTACAGTGTGGGGGAAAGTGCCTGATTTTCCTCACAAGACGGACAAGTTCGGATTAGGTTTTGCTGCTGCTGGCCAGAAAGCTGTGCGTTGCTCCAGGGCCGGAGGACCACCCGTAAAAATTACTCACCATGGAATTAATGCCTTAGAAGATGATGATGAAGAAGACAACTTTAAAGATTGGATCTTTCCAACCGTCAAAGGAGGATTAAGCAACTGGGAAGCGAAAGACTTTGTTCCCATCACTTTCATCAACCAGTACCCATCCACTCCGGATTCCATGGGTGACTATTCTGCTTTAGCCTTCGGTGACTCTGAAGATTTGGTCAATCATGCTGAGTACGAAGGTGACGAAGACTATGAAGTGCCTGGAGAGTTAGCCAGACTTTTGCAACAAGAGGAAAGGGCTATTCTGCCCCATGAAGAGTTGCTAGAGACCATCAACTTGGGAACAGAGACAGACAAGAAAAAGGTAAAAGTGGGTGCCAACCTGGAACCAAGTGTCAAAGAGCGCTTAGTGTAGTTGTTGAACGAATATGTTGAAATCTTTGCCTGGTCCTATGAAGACATGCCAGGACTAGATACAGATATCATGGTTCACCGTCTCCCTACAAGAGAAGACTGTCCACCGATCAAACAAAAAGTTCGCCGAATGAGGCCCGACATGTCTGAAAAGATCAAAGCTGAAGTGATGAAGCAATTCAATGCTGGCTTTCTGGTTGTTACTTCCTATCCATAATGGGTTGCTAACATTGTGCCCGTGCCTAAAAAGGACGGCAAAGTCAGAATGTGTGTGGACTATAGGGACTTAAACAGGGCTAGCCCTAAAGATGATTTTCCCCTACCACACATCGACATCTTGGTTGACAACACAGCTCAACACAAGGTATTTTCCTTCATGGATGGATTCTCGGGATACAACCAAATCAAAATGGCCCCCGAAGACATGGAGAAGACTACTTTTGTTACGCAGTGGGGTACCTTCTGTTACAAAGTGATGCCATTCGGACTAAAGAATGCTGGGGCAACCTATCAATGTGCCATGGTAGCTTTGTTTCATGACATGATACATCATGATATTGAAGTATACGTAGACGACATGATAGCGCGTTCACAGATAGAAGAAGAACACCTTGATCATCTGCAAAAGCTGTTTTTTAGATTGAAGGAGTATAAGCTCAGACTGAACCCTAGCAAGTGCACTTTTGGAGTCAGATCTGGTAAACTTTTGGGATTTATCGTCAGCAACAAAGGCATTGAGGTTGATCCTGCTAAAGTAAAAGCTATACAAGAAATGCCTGCCCCCCGCACTGAAAAGGAGGTTAGAGGTTTCTTGGGACGCTTAAACTATATCGCGAGGTTCATCTCTCACCTGACATCTACCTGTGAGCCAATCTTCAAGCTGTTGAAGAAAGATTGGGTAATTGAATGGAACAATGATTGTCAAGTTGCTTTTGATAAGGTCAAGGAGTATTTGCTGGAACCTCCTATCTTGATGCCGCCCGTCGAAGGAAGGTCGTCAATCATGTACTTGATTGTTTTGGATAACTCAATGGGGTGCGTACTGGGCCAACATGACGAGTCTGACCGAAAAGAGCATGCCATTTATTACCTTAGCAAAAAGTTTACCGACTGTGAGACTCACTACTCACTGCTCGAGAAAACTTGTTGCGCTTTGGTATGGGCTGCTCGCCGGCTAAGGCAGTATATGTTGACACATACCACTTTGCTGATTTCTAAAATGGATCCGATTAAGTATATCTTCGAGAAGCCTGCTTTATCTGGAAGAATCACTAGATGGAAAATGATCCTGACTGAGTATGATATCCAGTATACTACCCAAAAAGCTATAAAGGGGAGTGTACTAGCTGACCATCTAGCTCATCAAGCCGTCGAAGATTAACAATCTATGAGATTCGACTTCCCTGACGAGGACATTATGACATTGGACAACATTGAAGGTAACAGACCATATGACGGACCTGAACAAGGATCCCGATGGACCCTGTACTTTGATGGTGCTTCAAATGCACTTGGCAATGGTATCGGTGCGGTACTTATTTCTCCGGAAGGTTGCCATACACCCTTCACTGTCTGACTTTGCTTCAGCTTTACCAACAACATGGCTGAATATGAAGCTTGTATCTTTGGTCTCAAGGCTGCTATAGACTTGGGAATCAAATCTTTGGTCGTATTTGGGGACTCAGCTTTGGTTATCAGTCAAATCAAAGTAGAGTGGGACACCAGACATCCTAATCTTATCCCATACAAAGAACACGTCCTGTCATTGTTGCCTCATTTCGAGCAGATTACCTTTGAGCACTTCCCGCGAGAAGAAAATCAGCTAGCAGATGCTCTGGCTACAATGTCCTTCATGTTTAAACTCAACTGGGATAATGAGGCTCCACAAATCACCATCGAACGGATGGACGAACCTACGCACTGTCATGAGGTTAATACCGAAGAAGTAGTGGAACAAACCTGGTTTCATGAAATCAAAAGGTATCTCCAGACTCGAGAATACCCTGAAGGAGCTTCAGTCAATGACAAAAAGTTCTTAAGGAGATTTGCTGCCAAGTTCTTCCTAAGCAATGGTATCCTATACAAGTGCAGCCATGATTATGTTCTACTTCGTTGTGTGGACAAGGTTGAAGCTGAGTTAATCATGACTAAAATACACAGTGGAACATTTGGCACCCACTTGAGCGGACATACGATGGCTAAGAAGATTCTAAGGGCAGGCTATTACTGGTCTATCATGGAAGCTGATTGTCATCAATATTCCCGTACTTGTCACAAATGCCAAGTCTATGCTGACAAGGTACATATTCCTCATGTTCCTCTCAACGTTCTAACAACTCCTTGGCCATTCGCAATGTGGGGCATCGACATGATTGGAGAGATCAAGCCTATAACATCCAATGGACATCGCTTCATCCTGGTAGCTATTGATTACTTCACCAAGTGGGTCGAAGCAGCTTCCTTCACCTCCGTTACAAAGACTGTGGTTGCCCGCTTCATCAAGCAGAATCTCATATGCCGGTATGGTATCCCTGACAGGATTATCACGGACAATGGTATAAACCTGAATAACACTATGATCACCGCTCTATGCGAGCAATTCAAGATTTATCATCATAATTCATCTCCCTATCGTCCAAAGATGAACGGTGTTGTTGAAGCTGCGAACAAAAATATCAAGAAGATCATTCAAAAGATGACAGTCACCTATAAGGACTGGCATGAGATGTTACCGTTTTCTCTGCACGGGTATCATACCACGGCACGTACTTCAATAGGGGCAACCCCCTTTTCTCGGGTATATGGCATGGAAGTTGTTTTACCTATGGAAGTTCAGATTCCTTCCTTAAGGATTATGAAGGATGCCGGTTTGAGTGAAGACGATTGGATTCAGACCCGGCTTGATCAACTTAACTTGATCGACGAGAAGCGACTTACTACTGTTTGTCATGGTCAAACGTATCAAAAATGGATGATCATGGCTTTCAACAAGAAAGTCAGGCGTCAGGTATATCAAGTCGGAGATCTTGTAATCAAGCGGATCATCTTGCTGCAAAGTGATCCCAGGGGCAAGTGGACTCCTACTTACGAATGACCATTTGTGATCAAGAACATCTTTTCTGGTGGAGCAATGATTCTGACCACCATGGACAGCGACGACTTGCCGCACCCTGCGAACGCAGACATAGTCAAAAGATACTACGCATAAAACGACCCGACGAGTTGAAAACCCGAAAGGGCGACTTGGGAAAAAATGGGCATCCCGGTGAATCGAAAACCCGAAAGGGCGGTTCAGGCAAAAATTAGGGATAAATAAAAAATCTGTACACCCGGCAAGTTGAAAACCCAAAAGGGAGACTTGGACAAAAAAGGGTTTCCCGGTGGATCGAAAACCCGAAAGGGCGATTCAGGCAAAAGTTAGGGAATTAAAGCGTATGACTATGTCTCGTCGGATCACTTTAAGGACAATCTCTTCACGACTAAGCTCCAGACTTCTGATCAAATCCAATCATCGGCGGACGAAGCAACGAATGGACAAGACATTCAGAGTTGTGAAGGCTATAGCAGAATGGGAACCCCATGGAATTGTTACACACATCCATCTTTCTCTTTGTATAAATTTTCTATCAAATATACGACAACATTCTCTTACTAGGATGTCTGTCTCCTTTGCACAAAGATACTTACAAATGTTAATATGAAAATACTTCAAAGTGCAGAAAATTGCTTGCCTTTCTTTTCTTTTTACACTTATGTTTTATTTGAAAACGTCCAATGATTTGTTAAATGAGCATATGCATTTGAATATAATCACTGCTTACAAATAAAACGAAATAAGAAAGGATAATTACTGGTAGGTCGAAAGTATAGGAAAACGTCTTTAGGCTATTCCAGAAAATCCCCTGTAGTATGTCATACAGATTCCCAGCAAGGCTAAAACCTTGGAGTATCAATCCCCAACGGAGTTAAGTTTCAAAATTCCCATCAGAGTTAAGTCTTCAAACTCCCGATCCTCAGTGGAGCCCGAAAACCCTGAAATACATATCCCCAGCGGAGTTAGAATACTCTAAACCTTCTTCCCCAGCGGAGTCAAATTTCCAACTATCAATCCCCAGCGGGAACCATTCAGCCTTCCCCAATTTCCCCAAGAAGGTTATCTTAAAAGTCTGAAAATCAATCAGATAACAGTTAACTCTTGGTCTTATCCCCAACTAGGAATCCCCAGTAGATTGGCATACAACCCAAGCTCCTGATTTCCCAAGAAGAGTAAACACTCTCCCCACAGAGTTACTTCCCAGTAGAACGAAGATTCTTGTTCTCATTTCTCCAGTTGAAGCCTCCCAGGTTTTAATTCCCCAGTAGGGATCGTCGGAGTTGTCCTTATTTCCCCAGGAAAGTCATAAAGGATTCTTAATTCCCCACAAGTTACCAAGAATTTTCAATCCTCGGCAGTAGTCCAAAGGACATTCTCAGTCTCAACAATCAAAGGTTTTTGAATCCCCAACAGCAGTCAAGGGTTTATTTTCCCCAGCAGCAGCCAAAGAGTTCATTATCTCCAGTTATCAAGGATTTATTTTCCTCAGCAAGACAGCTAATCAGCTTACATGCGCATACATTACATTCATATATCATAAATATTAATATAGTACGTTTTATTGCATCATACATATCATGCAACATAACTTTGTGTTTTAGCTAACATTTTACCCTTTTCAGGATAAAATTAAAAGCTATCTTTAACAAATATTCAAAGACCTCAGATATAGTATGGATACACCCCAGACACGACGGTCATTCTATTACTCATTCAGACTTCAGCAATCAGATACAAACTAGATATGCTCCAGACACGGAAGCCATTCTATTTCTTATTCAGGTTCAACTATCAATTTCAGATACAATATGGATACACCCCAGACACGGCGGTCATTCTATTACTCATTCAGACTTCAGCAATCAGATACAGACTAGATACACTCCAGACACGAAAGCCATTCTATTTCTCATTCAGGTTCAACTATCAATTTCAGATACAGTATGGATACACCCCAGACACGTCGGTCATTCTATAACTCATTCAGACTTCAGCAATCAGATACAGACTAGATACACTCCAGACACGGAAGCCATTCTATTTCTCATCCAGGTTCAACTATCAATTTTAGATACAGTATGGATACACCCCAGACACGGCGGTTATTCTATTACTCATTCAGACTTCAGCAATCAGATACAGACTAGATACGCTCCAGACACGGAAGCCATTCTATTTCTCATTCAGGTTCAACTATCAATTTCAGATACAGTATGGATACACCTCAGACACGGCGGTCATTCTATTACTCATTCAGACTTCAGCAATTAGATACAGACTAGATACGCTCTAGACACGGAAGCCATTCTATTTCTCATTCAGGTTCAACTATAAATTTCAGATACAGTATGGATACACCCCAGACACGACGGTCATTCTATTACTCATTCAGACTTCAGCAATCAGATACATACTAGATACGCTCTAGACACGGAAGCCATTCTATTTCTCATTCAGGTTCAACTATCAATTTCAGATACAGTATAGATACACCCTAGACACGGCGGTTATTCTATTACTCATTCAGACTTCAGCAATCAGATACAGACTAGATACGCTCCAAACATGGAAGCCATTCTATTTCTCATTCAGATTCAACTATCAACTTCAAATTCAGATACACTCCAGACACGGAAGTCATTCTGTCACTTGACCAGATCCCAGTTACAGTACGGATACATTCCAAACACGAAAGTCATTTTGTTACTCATACAGATCTCAACTTCAGATACAGTCCAGATACACTCCAGACACGGTAGCCATTATGTCACTCATTCAAACCTATTCCCCAGCCCAGAGATATTCCAGACACGGTTGTCTTTCTGTCGCTCATTCAAATTTCAGATTTCAGATACAATACAGATACACTCCAGACACGACAGTCATTCTAATATTCAATTAAGAATCAAATACAGTTACAACTTGAATACGCTCTAAACACAGACGCCATTCCTTTGCTCATACGAACCCAGTCTCTAGATACAACTCAGATACGTTCCAAATACGGATACCATCTGATGTTTATTCTACTGATTTTCAACAAACAAGTTTAGGATGACATCTCTAAGCCCATCTCCAGTAAGATTCTACCATTTCCAAATGGCATCTTTAAGCCCATTCCCTCAGCTACATTTCGACGGGTGCAAATTTACAGGCACACTAGTGTCTAATCCTCTTTTACCTTCAAGTCACGAAAGGCAGATTCGCCAATCTAACTCTTCAGGTCCAAGAAGATTGAACAGGGGCAACTGTTGTACCCCAAAATTTGCCCTCCCATCCTTCAGGAATTCATCCTAAATTCTCATATTTTCTCTTAAACAAAGCCAAGCCCTTTATTATCATTCTTTTCCAAGTAAACAAATTACAAGAACAAAATGGTCATTTGCAAGCTCAAAAGTCAAAGCTTTTACCTTGGGAAAATTAAATTCTAAATACTTAGAATTTTTCTTAAAAAAGGGGGAAAAGTGTTTAATGGCACCTCAGAGCTTCTGAACCAACCTTCAGGCAGAAAAAGTCAGAAGTTGCAAATTTGGCTCAGCATATAACATCCAGTCAAAAGGTAGCTCTTCAGAAGCTACACCAACTCAGTCAGAGATTGTAAAAATAGTTCAGCACGTGATCTTTAAACAGAACATGGCTCTTTCAGCAGTTACGCAAAAGTTCAGCCAGAGTTTCTTAGAGAAGTGTAAAGAAGGCAACAAAGCCTGAAACTCCTTCAGAACGTACTGGGATCAGAAGGTAATGGGATCAGTAGATTGGGTAAAATACTGAAGCAGGATCACTAAGTCCAGAGTCTTTAAAGGCAGATCAAATGAGCATACTGGAAAAATCTCAGAGCTTGTTGAGGCAGCAAGAGGCCAAGGTCAGAGCTTGGTTTATGCTGTTTTTGATGAAGCAGAACTGTTGGCTCAAGTTTTAGGTAATGATGCAAAATCTCCTATTGCAAGATTCTTGATGTTGATAAATCTCATCACCCTTTAATGCTCATTAATGCTCACAACCACTCCTAAGCATTCATCCAAAGGGTCTCTCCACGTGTGGCTTGTTGAACACCTTTGTGCAGGTTTAGGCATGGGTCTATGCGCCACTTTTCGCCTATAGGTGTCACTTCTCCTCAATCCTTGCTTACTGTTCCAGCCTAGGCTGAAAAGCTGTCCATCATCACAACTTTTCATGAACTTCCTTCAAAAACAAGTTAACCTCTACTGCATAGTATTGGCGCCATTTAACGTTCAAAATTCCACAAAGCCTTGCCTATAAATAGGACACCATTGTCCATCACAAAAAAAGGGAAGAAACATCCAGAAAAAATTGCTAGAAGAGGAACAGAAAACTCTAGCAAGAAAACATTGTGAAAACTCTGCCGAAATTCCTAGTGTTTCCCAACTTTGAACTTCCTGCCTCCAAACTTCATTGATACTCAGTTTGCTTCGTGACTAGAGAACACCCATACAGTTTCTGACCATACATACACATATCTTCTCCATCCACCCATTCTAAAAAGAACCTGTCCAGAACACCATCAGAGCTAAAGTTAGTTCTAACTCACAAATTTTCTTCCAACATCAAGGTAAACACCTACTGACTCTCATCACGCTGCTAAGCATCATCAGCTTTGCATGCTCAATAAACACAATGTAAATATCATGTTGCTGATGTATGCGTTCTGAGGACTTTCATACCTCTGAATGCTTAAGTAGGAAGTGAATCAGTATAGAACCTACCTGTGGCCTTGTTGGTTCTGTCCTCTGATAACACTCTGACACCTGCTGAGATTATCCTAGGCATGCCTTCTGTTTTGTGGAAAAATAATAAAACTGCAGATGTTCTAGCTAGCACAGGGGGAAATCAAGCTCTGACTTTGACGTCATCGCTTCTGAGGCCTGTTTTGTTGTCAATAATATCAGAACTTCTGAAAATTATTGTGTTTCTAGCAGGGTCAAAACTTCTGACTTCCCCACTAACAAACTTTTGTCTTGCAGCGCATGGGGGTCAGAACTTCTGACCTTCCCACTAACAGGTTTCTGTTTTGTAGGTGCCAAAGTCAGAAGTTCTGACTCAAACAGTTTCACTAACAGGTTGATAATCCTGCAGCAGGCCTGGGTCAGAACTTCTGACTTCCTCTCAGCAGCACGCTAGCCCTCTCTCTCTTTCTCTATTTCTTCCCCTTGTTATTTTATTTTTTTATCTATTTTTCTCGTTGAACCACCCCCATGTACAAATGTGTATCCTCATCCCCTAAATATTGTAATAGCGTAGGATTTTACATTTTCGCATTTTATTGCTTTCAAATGTAAATGCTAGTAATTAGGATGTGTATGGAAAGATAAAATCAATGAAATAGAAAATCCTAATTCAAGATAAAATCTTGCATGCAATAAAACACACTTGCATACAAACACCCCTTAAGGTATCCCCACTTGGTTGCCTAAACAAATGGGCCATGGTATGCATGTTGGGTACTTTGGCAAAACAAAACAAAATAAAAGATCATAGTCCCTCGATGACGCTATCTTGGTTGCCTATACAAAATGATCTAGTCCCTCGGAAAAAATTGCTAAAGATACTTAGCACAATTGCTATCATGGTTTATACGATGACCTGCTCCTGTCCCATTTAACATCCTAACACAAGGTTGTTCACCAAATGCAATGGTGAAACAACACTGTCAAAAGGGTTAAAAACGTTAGGAAAGATATTTGAGTAAAATAGGGTAGATAACTCTTAGTTACTTGATCAAAAAAGCTTGCAAAAACATCCTTGCTATTTTCAAACACACCTCACAACACAATTTTAAAACATTTCCCAAAATCAAACTTTCAAACATTGAAATCTTTTCAAAAGACAAAAACACCTTTGTATACATTCAAACAAGGATCATTACAAAGGTTGCCACAATGATGGCCTCTTTTCAAAACATCTTTCAAAACCGTACACAAAGCACCATTTCAAACAATTGAAAAGCAAAGCAAGTGATCTAAACAAGTAACTAAGAGCCCATGGATAACCATGGATGAAAAGGGTGCTAATACCTTCCTGAGATCGGTGGATTTAGAACTGACTGTTTAACGCTGGATCGCGAAATGTCACGGAAGCAAGAGTCGCCACCGTCTTTTATTTTCTCCAACATGGACAGGACAAAAGCACGGCAAAATTCCTTATGAGATAGTTTCTCGGTTCGGGAGGTAGATTTATAGAAAGGGAAGGTGTTAGCACCCTTTCTATCCATGGTTATCCATGGGCTCTTAGATACTTGCTCATTGTGTTTTCAAAATGTTTGTTTGCTTTTCAAGGGTGAGTGGGTTTGAAAAAGTTTTGTTTAAAGATTTCAGAATAACTCTTGTATCTGTCCTCAAGAGTGTTTGAAAAATTGTTTTGAAAGCTTTTTGAAAAGTGTCGGTGTGAAAAGGTTTTTGTTTGTTTTTTTAGAGAGCAAGTATCTATGAGTCATCTACCTACCCTAAGGAATTAGGCTGTGTAAATGTCCTTAAGGTAGTGCCATCCCACCATTGAGAGGTAGGTAGCACCACCGTTGGAGGTGTTCGGGTCAATTCGAGTGTTAGGGACGTTGTGGTCACCGAAGCAACAGTTAGGACACCTTAGAAGCTACCCTTATGTCCTTGATCCTTTTTTATTCCGAGGCAACCGTTTCGAGGCAACTGTTCCGAGGCAACCGTTTCGAGGCAACTGTTCCGAGGCAACCAGATCAATGGACATAAGGACTTACTAAGACGTCCTATACTTGACGACCATGTTTCGAAGGCAACAGGTGAGGCGTACCCTAAGAGTGGTGTGTGTATTTGTGTGTTGTTTTCAGTTTAATAATTATCTTTGATCATTGTATTGTGAGCTACGCTTTTGTTTTTAATTAGCCATACATTCTTTCATGCAATTAGAATTTAAAAGTGCGGAAATTTAAATGCGGAAAGATAAATCCTACGCTATTACAAGGCGCGGGTCTATACATCGCCAAATTACAAAGACCCGTTTTGATAAAATGCGGAAAGTAAAAAAAAACCTAATTACTATTACAAGCCTTGAGCAGTTACATAATATTCGAAAGAAAATAAATGCGCGAAACGAAATTGAATGTCCGAGGGTTTTGGCCCTTTTGAAATTAAATTGGAATTAAAGCTAATTAATTATTTAATTAAGAAAAGAAATTGTTTTTATGTTTTTTGTATTTAAGAAATAAAGAAAATTAAAATTAAAGTTAGTGAAACCCTAGTTCTAAATTATTTTTAATTATTAATGAAAAATATACAAGTTAACCTAATTTACACTAATTAGTTAATTATTTATTTACAAAAATATTTAGTAATTAATAATAATAATAATGAGAGAAAATTATTTATTAAAAAAATGAAAAGGTCAAAAGCCCTAATTCTGCTTATTTTATTTATTAAAAAAAAATTTAAGTTTAAAACCTAATTTACTAAATTAATGGTTAGAGTTTATTTACAAAAAATATTTTAATGGTGAAATAATAATAATTAAACATATTGTATTTTTTTGTATTTTTGATTTTTTTTGGTTTTATTATGAAAAAGAAAATTATTTTAAGAGAATTAAATAAAAATAATTAAAATAATTAGAAAAAGAAAAGAAAAGAAAATTAAAAAAATATACAAACCAAGGGGGGTGTCTGGCCCATTATGGAGGTTTTTGAAGTATTTTTGGCCCATCAGAACAAAGCCTTTTTTGACTTCTTGGGATCATGTGTGGGATGGTTGACTGAGTGTACCATAGACCTCCTCCTACAGCCTTCAGATTGTACCTTGAAGCCACTTGGCAAGCTAGCATATGAGCGTGTATGGTAGGCCATGGAATGAGCGCTGCATGGAAACACAGTATAACAAAATTCATGAATTAAATGGGGGGACCTGAGAATCGAACCCAGGTCCCAAGGCTTGAAACACATGTCCACTACCAACTGAGCTGTTGTACGCGTTTGTAGTATTAGTGGAACGTGATTATTATAATAAGAAACAAAAACTAATGATATAAAATAAGAAAAATGCGCCAGATTTTGAATCTCCCTATCACATGAAGACACGCAGGCTTCTTCTTCGTTTTTGTACCTGCAACATAAACAAATAGCGGGTGTTTTAAACCCCCACTAAGTACAACCAGGAAAAATAGCGATTAGAAGATGCCCAAATATAAATTGAGCGCGAGGTTATTAATAGCTTCGTCTTGTTGCAATGATTTTGCCTATACTGGTTTGATGGTCCAATTTTACACCCTATGTAAAGCCCCAATTTTTGAGCTCTGAAACCCTAAAACACGTTAATGGTAATTCACGATATAGAACCTTATAATACAATTGAATCATATCATTAGCTTCAGCATGTTCCTGTGAATGCAAAACAATCAAAAATATGCATCAAATGCGCATGAATCATGATATGGAATTCAAGAAAATGTTGCAAACCGTATGGCCTGTGTTCTATGATTCTTGGCACGTTTTGATTGATTCTTGATTGCAAAAGCTTCCTGGACGGTCCAGCAATGTGTTGGAATAGATTTTAGACTTTGAAACGTGCAGTAACTAGGATTTCAGTTTCCAAGTTTTTTGATGAAATTTTGCAAATTGGTATGCAGCTTCTGAACAGTTTTTCGTGTATGTGAGAGTGGGGTTCCACTATGCCTTTGTATCTGAATGAAATTAGGTCAAGGAACAAGCCCATAATCCATTGAATTAATGATTTCAATATTTGATTTTGTTCATATCTTTTTCAATCTTTTTCCATGCAATTCTTGCCAAATATGGATGATATTGTCCCCTTGAGATGGTGCACGAAATCTCTTGCATATAATGAACATATTTGCTGCACAAAAAAGATTTAAAACCATTATTTGATATTTTTCTCATATTTAAATCTAATTAAATGAATTAATAATAATAAAAATTCAATTAATTAATTAAAAATAAGAAAATAAATCCCTTTGAGATTAATGGGTCGTGCATATGCTTTGGGTAATGATTCAAGGAAGAATTTGAGGCCCATTAGCATTTTTGAAGCTTTTGAAGCAAAGTTGACTTTTCAAAATTCCCAAAAATTTCCCAACTTCTCCAAGGCATATCTTGCTCAATTTTGAAGCTATGATCATGTTCTTGGACATTTTGGAAAGGTCTTGAAGTCCTCTAACCAATGTCTTTGGTCCCATGTCATTTTGATTTACCAATCTCAAGTTATGGTCTTTGGCTTAAAGTGCCTTTTTGTTGACTTTTGAAAATGACCTATAATGTTGAAATTGATAACTTTTTGTGAGAGAATTTATTGGACTTGGAGTGTGAAGATGGATTGTAGGAAATTTCATTCTCTTCAAAATGAGCTTTGGATGGGATTTTTCTGATAAACCATGAGGAAGTTATGCCCTGGTCAATTTGCAGTTGACTTTTCAACTGTCCAAAAATAGAAACTTTTGCATCTTGAGACTTTTTGAGCCATGCTTTGAGAAATCATGATCAAGAATTGATCAAATGATGTTTGTGGCTTCAAAACAAGATGTTGACCAAAAATTTTGACTTTTGACTGTCAAATGACCATTTTGCCCCTGCAGTTGACTGTAGAGCAATTAGGGTTTTTGACTGTGCAATTTGATGCTGTGAGTCTTGAAACTTGACATATGGATGCTTGACAATGTTTGTAGGCATATGGGACTTGATTGGACCCTTAGAAACCTCAATTTCTTTGCAAGAACCAAAACTCTAGTTTTGACTGTGTTAGGAGGCAATTGGACTGTGCAACCCTTGAGGCTTGATCTTGCTAAATCTTGAAGAATATGGGAGGGCAAATTTTGGGGTACAACAGTTGCCCCTGTTCAATATTCTTAGACCTGAGGATGTAGATTGGCTGGCGTGCCTTTCGTAATCCGAAGGTGGAAGATGATTGAACACTAGAGTGCCCAGAAATTTGCACTCACATAGTAGAAGGTCAAGGGTGTGATGGAGGGAATGGGCTTACAGATGCCATTTGGAGACTGATGGATAGGAGGATGGGCTTATAGATGCCATCTGGAGCATGACAGGACTTTGTCGGGAATGGGCTTATAGATGTCATTTGGAACTGTCGGTAAGTGGATGGGCTTATAGATGCCATCTGGAGGTTGTTGAATTGTATTTTTTTGTAAGTTGAAAGAGGGAACCTGTGTAGGGTTGCCTGATGATGAGCTCGTGTAAAACTGCATCTTTGAATGAAGGAAACCTGTGTAGGGTTGCTTTGACAACGAGTTCGTGTAAAACTGCATCTAGAGCTGAGAAGGAAACATGTGTAGGGTTTACTGATGACGAGTCCGTGTAAAACTACGTCTGGGGTTTGAGAAGGGAACCTGTGTGGGGTTACTTTGATGATGAGCCTGTGTAAAACTGCATCCTGGAAGAAGTAAAACCTGGGTAGGGTTTCTGATGACGAGTCCGTGTAAAACTGCATCTGGAAAGAGAGAACCTGTGTAGGGTTTCTTTGACGAAGAGCCCGTGTAAAACTACGTCTGGAGAGAGAGAACCTGTGTAGGGTTTCTTCGGGATAAGTTCGTGTAAAACTTCTGGAGGAACCGGTATAGGGTTACTGCAGGATAAGTTCGTGTAAAACTTCTGGATGAACCGGGGTAAGGTTACTGCAGGATAAGTTCGTGTAAAACTTCTTGATGAATTGGGGTAAGGTCGTCTTGAGATAAGTCCGTGTAAGACTTCTGGAGGAACCGGGGTAAGGTTACTGCAGGATAAGTTCGTGTAAAACTTCCTGATGAACCAAGGTAAGGTCATCTTGAGATAAGTCCGTGTAAGACTTCTTGATGAACCGGGGTAAGGTCATCTTGAGATAAGTCCGTGTAAAACTTCGTGATGAACCGGGGTAAGGTCATCTTGAGATAAATCCGTGTAAGACTTCTTGATGAACCGGGGTAAGGTCATCTTGAGATAAATCCGTGTAAGACTTCTTCTGAAATAAAAGGAACCGGTGTAGGGTTACTTTGGTGATAAGTTTGTGTAAGACTTCTTCTGAAATAAAAGGAACCGGTGTAGGGTTACTTTGGTGATAAGTCCGTGTAAGACTTCTTCTGAAATAAAAGGAACCGGTGTAGGGTTACTTTGGTGATAAGTCCGTGTAAGACTTCGTCTGAAAATTGAGAAGGAATTAGTCGTCAACAGATACACCCTGGCAAGATACAGGAATCGGATCTTCGAACTCTTCAGACGTGCCCTGGCAGGGTACAGGAATCGAGTCTGGAATTAGTCGTCAATAGATACACCCTGGCAAGATACAGGAATTGGATCTGGAATTGCGACAGTTGATAGTAGTTATCTTTGTATTGACCTTTGTCCTGAAAAGACAAAATGTTAGTTGTATGCGATGTTATGATGTATGACATGCGTGATGTTCTCAGAATAAATGAGATTGTATGTTCGTGATGCGTATGTGCATGCTATAATGTATGAATATATGATGTTTATGATTGTATTTTCGTCTAGGAAAATAAATCCTTGACGGGTGCCGGGAAGTTGAATCCTGGGCTGATGTTGAAGAGTAGGACTTTTGTTTCCGCTGGAGATGATGGTTGCAAGAATGAACCGGTAGGAGAAGATGACTCCGTTGGGGAATAAACTTGGCGAAAAGATTACTCTGCAGGGAGTTGCTCTGTGGGGAAAGAGAGGTACTTTGCTGAATTTGATGATAACTCCGCTGGGGATACCATTGTTGAGCTCTGTTGGAAGTTTTGATAAACTCCGCTGGGGGTAGGAAGACTTCACCGGGGACGATCTTTCCGTGGAAATTGGCTGAGGATAACCCAGTTATATCCTGGTGGGGAAATAACCTTTGAATAAAGCCGGGAGATGCGTTCGTACTATGCAGGGGATAGCTTCCAGAATCTACTGGGGATAAGCTTCCTGAATCTACTGGGGAGATTGATTGAACTTTCCTGGGGATACTTTTGAGATTGGACTGGGGAATGGCTCCACTGGATGTTCGGTATACCGCCGGGGAATAATCTTAGATCAAGATTGCCGGGGATGCTTGCTGGGGAATATCTGTATACTCCGCTGGGGAATGTTGAGATCTTCTGGGGATAATCCAACTTCCTTAAGGCTGACCGTAGACTAACTCTGCTCGGGGAGAGTGTTGCGGGCTTGCTGGAGGTATTGTGCCTTTTCTGCTCGGGGGGAGTATGGCTGAACCTTGGCTCACTCTCTGGGGAATTAAGGTATCTTGGTTACGTTCTTCAGCTGACCTTACCTTGGTGCCTGGAGGACAGAGCAGCTTGATCGCTTAGACAATTCTTATTGCCCCAGTTTCTGTGGGAGAAGGTACTTGTGGAGGTGCTTGACAACTTCTGATTGACAAGTCTTCTTCTGGTAGGCAAGTGACGAGATAACGGAACATAGTCGTACGCGTTGATCCCTAACTTTTGCCTGGACCGCCCTTTCGGGTTTTCAGTCCACCGGGATTACCCATTTTTGCCCAAGCCGCCTTTTCAGGTTTTCGACTTGCCGGGTGTACAGATTTTTTCATATTCATCCCTTATTTTTGCCCGAACCCTTTTGGTTTGCCGAGAAGCCCTTATTTTTGCCTAGGTGTGTCAACCTAGCAGGTCTTTGATTATGCGTAGTATTTTTCGACTATGTCCGTGCTCTCAGGATGTAGGGAGGTGCCCCTGTCAGTAGTGTAGTGTTGCCATACTACCAGAAGATCTTTGTTTGATCGTCCAACGCTCCAAGTGATCCAGATGGAGATTTGCCCCAGGCTGGTTGGCCTTTTGAGAGATTCTCCGAATCTTGACTTAACTGCCCCAGATGATGGACAATGATCATGCCATGCCCCTTGATTGGAAGTGCTTTTGTTCACTAGATATTCTTCGTGCGAATTTCTCTGTTGTTCGAACAAATAGTCATACGCAAACAGTATTATATCAAGAATACAAAGCTTATGTTTGTCTTGAAGTTTTTTGAAAATGCATTTTTTCATAAAAACAAGTGAATTTTTTTGTAAAATGTGATGTCAACTCAATATTTTACAGCAAGCCTTAAGGAGTCAGGATACCTTTCGTAACAGTATGCCTTCGAACTAACCCATGCTTCAGCTAGGACTTTTTAAGGGTTATAACATGGCCTGGTTCACGGTTTTTAGAAACAAAGGATAAAGGCTCAAAATGTATTTGTACCCACCCGCTCTTCGTGATGTTCTTCGATCTTAAACTCAGCTAATCGTGCGTTAGACCTTGTTTGAGTCTTTGCTCTGATATTCCGGTGACGGTTCGGATACTGATAGTTTATTTTGAACAGGCAGTCATTTCCTTTTGTTGAGGGTTTGTATGACCTCTTTCTTTTTGATTTTATGATCCCTATTTTTTGCCTGACCGGTTTACAGTCAGCGGGATGCCCCAGTTTTGTAAGTCTCTTTCATAGGTTTTGACTTATGGGTTTTTATTTTGAGAGATAATGACTGCCTGTCTTGATGATCATTCAGAACCATCACTGTCTTTTGCTTCAGAAGGACTTCTTTTGATGCCATTCGTTGTGCACCCGGATCAGCTGAGAAGACTACCCTGCCCCAGGTTATGATTAAGGGTTTTAATTTTTTTGTAAAAAAGAAAAAAAAACTCCTACTTCTTTGGCTCAAAGGGGTTGACGAGGGATTATCTTCCTTATGACTCCACTGTTTAGTATTTGAAACAATGCCTGTACCTCATCAGCGGGGTCTGTTCAAAAGCGTACTGTAAAAATCGTGGTATCGTTTTCGTCATCCTCCCTCAAGAGGCTTAGAACTTTAAAATCGAGAGTTGAACATAAAAAATAAAAGCAATTTTGAATATAGTGAACACAATTACTTCAAGACAGACACGTGTAATGCATTAATGAAATAACCAAGTTTGACATGAAATAAAATGTTCGAACAATCAAAGAAAATTACAATTTGAACATTCGAATGAACAAAAGAAATTCCAATCCTAGCCATGTTTTGGCAAGGGAGCAGTGGTCACATTGGGAGTCTTAGCAGGCTCGAATTCAATCTCCTTAGCGTCGATCATGTTCTGGATCTTGTATTTTAGCGCCCAACAATCCTCAGTGTCGTACCCCGGGCTATCAGAATGATAAGCACACCTCACTTCCGGGTTGTAGTTTGGAGAGGAGGTCTTGGGATTTGCAGGAGGGTTGATCACCGCAATCAGATTCATCTTCAACATGTGCTGCAATGCTTGTGACAATGGCATGTTGATGTTGGTGAATTGTCTTTTAGGCTCGTCCGGCCTTCGCTGATTTCCCTTTTGTGGTTGTCGGCATGGTGCAGAACCAGAGATCATGACTGCCTCTGCATGTTGGTCACGGCGACTCTTTTGACTGTATGCAGCATTAGACTCTTTCTTCCCCGTGTAAGGCTTTTTGTGAGTATCAGAAGGTGCGGCCTCTTGAATCTTCCCACTCTTGATACCAGCTTCAATTCTTTCCCCAGTCAGAATGAGGTCTGTAAACCCTGCAGAGGAGTTTCCAATCAGATGGTTGAAGAACGGCCCAGACAGGGTCCCCAAGAACATGTCGACAAGTTCCCGATCAGTCAGAGGTGGTTGTACCCTTCCAGCGAGGTCCCTCCATTTTTGAGCATATTCTTTGAAGCCTTCTCCTGTACCCATAGACATCCCCTGAAGCTGAGTACGCGTGGGAGCAAGGTCGGCATTGTACTGGTACTGCTTGTAGAATGCAGTGGCCAAGTCCTCCCAGCTGCGGATGTTGGCTCCATTCATTTGATAGAACCAGTCGAGTTGAGTTCCCGACAGACTATCCTGAAAGAAGTGAATCCACAAATTCTTGTCAGCCGTGTAGGGCTGGATCCTCCTTGTGTAAGACCTGAGATGCAGCTTAGGACAGGATGCCCCGTCGTACTTGGCAAAGGCAGGTGCCTTGAATTTGTGCGGGATTACTACCCCAGAAGACAGACCTAGATCTTCGAAGTCCAGGCCGGGCACTTTTTGTATCTCCATGGCACTTAGCCGGTCTTCCAACTGTTTATACCTGTCCTCAGCTGGAGGGTACTGCTCATCATTGTAATCGGTCTCGTTGTCGGAGACCACTGGACTAGGAACCTCCCTTTCTTGGGGATTGTCTTTCCCAACAGATGGGGTAGTCAGTTCAGCTTCATTTTGTGATCCATTCCTAGATTTGCGTCTAGGGTTGAACAGCACCGTCCTCTTCTTCTTCTTTTTCAAAAGCAGGGTCTTCAGATCTTGTTGCCCCTGGGCCAAACTCATGATCAACTCTTGGAACTGGGCGTTCTGAGCCTGGAGAGCCTTGATGGATTGCTCAGTAGATGATTCAGGATTCATGACGATCGGCTGAAATAAACAGCGAAGAAGGTAAGCAACCTGTAAAAGGGATACCTATAATGTAATGATATGTACGTATGCATGCAATGTTTTCAAGGATCTCGCGGGGTAAACAAGAAAATTGTTAGAGTTGGGATCCGATAGCTTGATTGAAGGAACTGCATGTTGTTGAGAGTCCTTCTTCAAGGGTCAAGGCTCACCATATCGAATGGGTCATAGCCCCTGAAAACCTTGGCTAGAGGAAAATAAATCCCCTTTGCCCCTTGCTGGATAATTAGTTCAGCATGACCTGCATCACAAGCCCTTGAGATCCTTGAAATGGATTAGTCCTTATGTAGGATGTATGCAATGGTATGATGTTATGCTATGCATGGAGTAATGTAGGTAAACCCTGTTATGAGTCCAGATTAAGGACTGTAAACAAAACCTGCGAGAAACTCGAGTGTCAGATAACAAGTATGCAAGTATTCAAGTACGAAGGCACACAAGTCACACAAGATAGTCCTTAGAGTTTGGGCCAGCATGGGGTCTAGGTATTACCCTCTTGAGGTTGGTGGGCTCAAAACCTGTCCTATCAAAAGTAACCGGGTTCTAAGGGTCCCAATATCATTGGATTGCTTTCATTGTTCATCGTTTCGATTTAGCCACTGAACTGGCGACCGAAATATTCCAAGAAAACAACCCTTAATTGAGTGTAGTATCGAGTATCAACCAACCTCGGACTGCACCAAAGTCAGTTATCTCACTACCCTAAAGAGGCCAAGATGGTTCAATTAAGGTTCCTAAGGTCAGTTGATGCTTCACGACACCATGCGGCGGCCCCATACTCTCCTTGACTTGACTCAAGGGTTACCGGTACTCACCAAAGTGCCACATCAACGTAGCAGACTGCTTCAACCGTGTCGTTATACCCCGCACAGTTCCCTCACAGCCTTGTTGCTACTTTCTAAGAAGGTATCCCCCAGATCCGAGTTAAGATCTATAGAAATCCCAAGATAGTGCCCACAATAATAAAGCAAACAGTTCAGACAATTGAAAACACAAGTGATCTTAGTCCTAAGGTACACCTCACTTTAAATAGTCCCCAGCAGAGTCGCCAGTTCTGAGATCGGTGGATTTAGAACTGACTGTTTAACGCTGGATCGCGAAATGTCGCGGAAGTAAGAGTCGCCACCGTCTTTTATTTTCTCCAACATGGACAGGACAAAAGCACAGCAAAATTCCTTATGAGATAGTTTCTCGGTTCGGGAGGTAGATTTATAGAAAGGGAAGGTGTTAGCACCCTTTCTATCCATGGTTATCCATGGGCTCTTAGATACTTGCTCATTGTGTTTTCAAAATGTTTGTTTTCTTTTCAAGGGTGAGTGGGTTTGAAAAATTTTCGTTTAAAGATTTCAGAATAACTCTTGTATCTGTCCTCAAGAGTGTTTGAAAAATTGTTTTGAAAGCTTTTTGAAAAGTGTCGGTGTGAAAAGGTTTTTGTTTGTTTTTTTAGAGAGCAAGTATCTATGAGTCATCTACCTACCCTAAGGAATTAGGCTGTGTAAATGTCCTTAAGGTAGTGCCATCCCACCATTGAGAGGTAGGTAGCACCACCGTTGGAGGTGTTCGGGTCAATTCGAGTGTTAGGGACGTTGTGGTCACCGAAGCAACAGTTAGGACACCTTAGAAGCTACCCTTATGTCCTTGATCCTTTTTTATTCCGAGGCAACCGTTTCGAGGCAACTGTTCCGAGGCAACCGTTTCGAGGCAACTGTTCCGAGGCAACCAGATCAATGGACATAAGGACTTACTAAGACGTCCTATACTTGACGACCATGTTTCGAAGGCAACAGGTGAGGCGTACCCTAAGAGTGGTGTGTGTATTTGTGTGTTGTTTTCAGTTTAATAATTATCTTTGATCATTGTATTGTGAGCTACGCTTTTGTTTTTAATTAGCCATACATTCTTTCATGCAATTAGAATTTAAAAGTGCGTAAATTTAAATGCGGAAAGATAAATCCTACGCTATTACAAGGTGCGGGTCTATACATCGCCAAATTACAAAGACCCGTTTTGATAAAATGCGGAAAGTAAAAAAAAACCTAATTACTATTACAAGCCTTGAGCAGTTACATAATATTCGAAAGAAAATAAATGCGCGAAACGAAATTGAATGTCTGAGGGTTTTGGCCCTTTTGAAATTAAATTGGAATTAAAGCTAATTAATTATTTAATTAAGAAAAGAAATTGTTTTTATGTTTTTTGTATTTAAGAAATAAAGAAAATTAAAATTAAAGTTAGTGAAACCCTAGTTCTAAATTATTTTTAATTATTAATGAAAAATATACAAGTTAACCTAATTTACACTAATTAGTTAATTATTTATTTACAAAAATATTTAGTAATTAATAATAATAATAATAATAATGAGAGAAAATTATTTATTAAAAAAATGAAAAGGTCAAAAGCCCTAATTCTGCTTATTTTATTTATTAAAAAAAATTTTAAGTTTAAAACCTAATTTACTAAATTAATGGTTAGAGTTTATTTACAAAAAATATTTTAATGGTGAAATAATAATAATTAAACATATTGTATTTTTTTGTTTTTTTGGTTTTTTTTGGTTTTATTATGAAAAAGAAAATTATTTTAAGAGAATTAAATAAAAATAATTAAAAGAATTAGAAAAAGAAAAGAAAAGAAAATTAAAAAAATATACAAACCAAGGGGGGTGTCTGGCCCATTATGGAGGTTTTTGAAGTATTTTTGGCCCATCAGAACAAAGCCTTTTTTGACTTCTTGGGATCATGTGTGGGATGGTTGACTGAGTGTACCATGGACCTCCTCCTGCAGCCTTCAGATTGTACCTTGAAGCCACTTGGCAAGCTAGCATATGAGCGTGTATGGTAGGCCATGGAATGAGCGCTGCATGGAAACACAGTATAACAAAATTCATGAATTAAATGGGGGGACCTGGGAATCGAAACCAGGTCCCAAGGCTTGCAACACATGTCCACTACCAACTGAGATGTTGTACGCGTTTGTAGTATTAGTGGAACGTGATTATTATAATAATAAACAAAAACTAATGATATAAAATAAGAAAAACGCGCCAGATTTTGAATCTCCCTATCACATGAAGACACGCAGGCTTCTTCTTCGTTTTTGTACCTGCAACATAAACAAATAGCGGGGGTTTTAAACCCCCACTAAGTACAACCAGGAAAAATAGCGATTAGAAGATGCCCAAATATAAATTGAGCGCGAGGTTATTAATAACTTCGTCTTGTTGCAACGAGTTTGCCTATACTGGTTTGATGGTCCAATTTTACACCCTATGCAAAGCCCCAATTTTTGAGCTCTGAAACCCTAAAACACGTTAATGGTAATTCACGATATAGAACCTTATAATACAATTGAATCATATCATTAGCTTCAGCATGTTCCTGTGAATGCAAAACAATCAAAAATATGCATCAAATGCGCATGAATCATGATATGGAATTCAAGAAAATGTTGCAAACCGTATGGCCTGTGTTCTATGATTCTTGGCACATTTTGATTGATTCTTGATTGCAAAAGCTTCCTGGATGGTCCAGCAATGTGTTAGAATAGATTTTAGACTTTGAAACGTGCAGTAACTAGGATTTCAGTTTCCAAGTTTTTTGATGAAATTTTGCAAATTGGTATGCAGCTTCTGAACAGTTTTTCGGGTATGTGAGAGTAGGGTTCCACTATGCCTTTGTATCTGAATGAAATTAGGTCAAGGAACAAGCCCATAATCCATTGAATTAATGATTTCAATATTTGATTTTGTTCATATCTTTTTCAATCTTTTTCCATGCAATTCTTGCCAAATATGGATGATATTGTCCCCTTGAGATGGTGCACGAAATCTCTTGCATATAATGAACATATTTGCTGCACAAAAAAGATTTAAAACCATTATTTGATATTTTTCTCATATTTAAATCTAATTAAATGAATTAATAATAATAAAAATTCAATTAATTAATTAAAAATAAGAAAATAAATCCCTTTGAGATTAATGGGTCGTGCATATGCTTTGGGTAATGATTCAAGGAAGAATTTGAGGCCCATTAGCATTTTTGAAGCTTTTGAAGCAAAGTTGACTTTTCAAAATTCCCAAAAATTTCCCAACTTCTCCAAGGCATATCTTGCTCAATTTTGAAGCTATGATCATGTTCTTGGACATTTTGGAAAGGTCTTGAAGTCCTCTAACCAATGTCTTTGGTCCCATGTCATTTTGATTTACCAATCTCAAGTTATGGTCTTTGGCTTAAAGTGCCTTTTTGTTGACTTTTGAAAATGACCTATAATGTTGAAATTGATAACTTTTTGTGAGAGAATTTATTGGACTTGGAGTGTGAAGATGGATTGTAGGAAATTTCATTCTCTTCAAAATGAGCTTTGGATGGGATTTTTCTGATAAACCATGAGGAAGTTATGCCCTGGTCAATTTGCAGTTGACTTTTCAACTGTCCAAAAATAGAAACTTTTGCATCTTGAGACTTTTTGAGCCATGCTTTGAGAAATCATGATCAAGAATTGATCAAATGATGTTTGTGGCTTCAAAACAAGATGTTGACCAAAAATTTTGACTTTTGACTGTCAAATGACCATTTTGCCCCTGCAGTTGACTGTAGAGCAATTAGGGTTTTTGACTGTGCAATTTGATGTTGTGAGTCTTGAAACTTGACATATGGATGCTTGACAATGTTTGTAGGCATATGGGACTTGATTGGACCCTTAGAAACCTCAATTTCTTTGCAAGAACCAAAACTCTAGTTTTGACTGTGTTAGGAGGCAATTGGACTGTGCAACCCTTGAGGCTTTATCTTGCTAAATCTTGAAGAATATGGGAGGGCAAATTTTGGGGTACAACACTTCCCTTTCATAATCTACTCCCAGAACCCAAGAAAACATCTCAAAGGTATTTCCTGTGCTTTTTGACCTTTCCTTAGGATAAAATAAAAAGTCGGTGGCGACTCTTGCTAAACCGAAACATTTGCGAACACAAAACGCAAAAACACCAAGTCAGTTCTCCCACCGTACCACAATGTGCACCAACCCCCTGGGTTTGAGAATTCCAAACACCCAGAATATGTTTTCAAACTAAAGAAGTCACTCTATGGTATGAAACAAGCTCCCAGAACTTGGTATGAAAGACTAAGTAACTTCCTTTTAGAAAAGGAATTCACCAGAGGGAAAGTGAACACAACCTTATTCTGTAAGACAGTTAAGAATGACATTTTAGTATGTTAGATTTATGTTGATGACATCATCTTTGGGTATACTAAACCCTCTCTAGGAAGAGAGTTTTCTAAATGCATGCAGGCAGAGTTTGAGATGAGCTTAATGGGGGAACTCAAATTCTTTCTGGGAATTCAGATAAACCAAACTCCAGAAGGAACTTACATTCATCAGAGCAAATATGTCAAAGAACTTCTGAAGAAATTTGATCTCTCAGAATGTAAGCCCTCAAAGATTCCAATGCACCCCACGTGCATTCTGGAAAAGGAAGAGGTAAGTAAAAAGGTAGAACAGAAGGTCTACAGAGGTATGATTGGTTCTCTTCTCTATCATACGGCTTCAGGCCTGACATTTTATTTAGTGTTTGCTTATGTGCTAGATTCCAATCATATCCTAGAGAATCTCACTTAACAGCAGTTAAGCGAATTTTCAAGTATCTGAAAGGTACTACTAATCTGGGTTTGTTTTATGGAAAATAAAATGATTACAGCTTAGTAGGATATTATGACGCTGACTTTGCTGGAGACATAGTAGAACGTAAAAGAAATTCTGGAAGCTTCCAGTTTCTAGGAGAAAATCTGATCTCATGGACCAGCAAGAGACAACGCACAATAGCACTATCAACAGCAGAAGCTGAATACATAGCAGCTGCTGGATGTAGCACGCAAATGCTCTGGATGAAAAGTCAACTTGAAGACTTCAACATATTTAAGAGCAACATTCCCATCCTCTGTGACAACAATTCTGTTATATGTCTCAGTAAGAATCCTATTTTTCATTCTAGGGCTAAGCATATAGAAATAAAACATCATTTTATTAGGGACTGCATTCAGAAAGGAATTTTAACCTTAAAATTCATTGACACAGACCATCAATGGGCTGATGTTTTTACAAAAACCTCTTTATGAAGATAGGTTCAACTTCATTCTGAAACATCTCAGCATGAAGTTATGCCCAGAATAAAATGTTTTATTTATATCTTAACCCTCAGAACGTTATTATTTTCTATGAACAACTGATCAACCTGTCTTCAGAGTTTAGAAGTACAGATTGCATCAGAATCTATCCTGGAAGATCTGAACGTTTCATTTCAAGGATAGAAGCGTGCAGTTCAAAACATCAAACACTTGTCATCCTCTCGCCTGCTAATTACTGAAGTTGAACACGTGTTCAATTTCTGAAAGGATCAAGGCGTTGATTGGATGCATTGAGACACTTGTAAGCAGTAACCGTTCAGTATCTTTCTAAATCCCCCAATTTTTGGTGTCATTAATGCATATAATCATGACTAATTTTTCTTTTTCTTACTGCTTACATTTTCAAGAAACCTATTTAAACTCAAAATTACTTTTTACATTCATTCACTTTTACACTCATCAATACTTTCTCTCGTTTCAATTTCTTGCTTTCAAAAACACTCTTCATCTTCCTCAAAATCCCGTGTGAACAATGGCTTCGACAAGTCTCAAAAATGTCAGTGCTCATGAATCTGCTTCAATGGAACAGTATGAAGAACCCCATAGAACGCTCCTCACACCTATTGATAATCTTGAAGTTCTCTATTAACTTATTATTGATTTTGAGAGCTTGCAAGAAAATGGCTTCAACCTATATGAAGATGTTAATGCACAAGGATGGAACAGGTACTTTGACCGTCTATTGGTGCCAACATTTCCCATTCTTGTCAAAGAATTCTGGATACATGCTTCTTCTTCAAATCACCAGGTTACTTCTTATGTCACGGGGAAGAAAATTGTGATTACAGAAGACCTTATTGCGAAGCTTCTTGGATACAACGGTTGTGGTGTCAGATGCATTGACATGGCTGAGAGATGCTCTAACCTAAGATCAATTGCAAAGGAAATTTTTACTTTTGGACAACCCTCCAGTAAAATTGGAGATTTGAAGGATCATCAAAGAATTTGGGCCAGAATCATTCTAGGGTGTATCAACCACAGGAAGCCCACAAGCTCTCCTGATTATATCAACATTGATCAGCAATTTCCGATCTATTTCATTGCTAAGAGGACAAAGGTAAATCTTCCACACTTGTTGTTTAACCATCTCAGAACAAGTGTGAAGGAAACAAGAGAAGACGAAAGGACCAAGAGGGATTTGATTCCCTTAGGAAGTTTGATATCAGATATTCTAACAGATAATAGGCTGATAGAACATCTGACGGAGGCTCAAGAAATCAGCACATTGGAAGCAACCACTGGGAAGCCTCTGAACGCAAAAAATCTGAGGAAAATGAAGATCATTGAGAATATCAAGAAGGAACCAATTATTACCCTCATGAGACCATTACTTCAAGAAGGATACCTCTGAAGGACTTTCCTTTGTTTTCTGAGATAGACTCAAAACCAGAAATAATAGTCAGACACCTTGAAGCATGCAAGGCTGATGGAACTGCCCCAGAAATCAACATTTAGGATTTGCACAAGGCTGCTCCAGAGGTTGCTTTAAAGAAGACCAAGAAGAGGAAAGAAACAGGAGAATGACCCTCTCAGAGGACACCAAAAGCTTCCAAAAAGAAAGGTAACCCCTCCTCCGTTTCTGTTATAGAATCAATAAATGTATCAACATCTGAAGCCATGCCTTCTCAACTAGAAAATCCATCACCCCAAACCTTTGAAGACTTTGACATAGGGTTTGATCCATCTGAAACTCTAGGTCATTTTCTGAATGAACCTCACTCCACCTCTCAAAATCAAAATCCTGAACATGACCAACCAGAACTTGCCAAAGTTTTGTCTGATATTGATTTATTTGATCAAGATTTTTCCTCTCCCTTACCACAAAATCCAAATTCTCAACTCCCAGAAAATCCAAACTCTCAACAGCAACCAGAAATTCCACAACCACACTCTCCACAAACAGAAATTCCTCAACCAGAAATTCCGCAACCACACTCTCCATAAACAGAAATTCCTCAACCAGAAATTCCACATCCACACTCTCCACAACCAGAAATACCACAACCAGAAGATCTGAACTCCAACTCACCACAACCAGAAACTCAACCATCTGAAATTCCATCTTCTGATATTCCTGAATCAGAAACCCAACACACCTCCACAAACCAATCTGAAGACTCTCATTCAAACTATGATACCATAATCCCAATACCTGGAATTACAGAACCTCTTGCGGTTCACATGCCTCTCACCATCCATGACATTCCATAAATCCATTCATCCCTTGAATTCACACCTCCAAACACCCCTACCAGACCAATTATTATTCCTGACTCTCCCACTCCTTCACCCACTAACAGTCCAGCTGACAACGTAAGACTTGTCATTGATCCAATTGTGCTGGAAAGACTAGCTTCCATCTTACACAAAACTGCCATTCCCAAACCTAAACCAACTGAAATCACATCAGATGTTGGTACAAGTTTGTTGATTTTTGAAACAGGAATGGATAAATTCTTTGAAGCATGCTAGTCAAGAGATGACTAATCCTCCTCCTTCTGATTATATGTGGGCAAGATTCAGAAATTGGCTTAGCTCTGAAACGCTGAAGCTGAAGGAATTGTGTTATGAAAAGGCTCAGCAGAACTTTAGTGATAAGCTGAAGGCTTTTCAAGACCAAGTTTTGAGCCAACTGTTCAAGAAAGATATCATCTCGCTGGATAATGATCCCTGGAAATGGCATCATCCTTCAGATGTAGTTGAACCAGAATCAGAAAGTCTCTCTTTGGCTACTACTCCAGAAAATATGATTACAACAGAAGAATGGTTCACTCAGAAGAAGCTGCAGAATGCTCTGAGCAACATCCAACTCCTGAAGAGACACCAGCTTCCTCCTTAGTCATGCAAACTCTGGAAGAGTTGAAGAAATAAAATTCTTTAATCCATGCTAGGCTGGATAAGCAGGAGGATATGAACAAGGAGATTAAAAGTATTCTGGGTAAACAAGAAGACGCCACAAAGGAAATCAGAGGCATTTTGGGCAAGCAAGAAGAGTCAAATACTCAAATCAAGAGCTTGCTGGAAGCGTTGTTCACACGTCTTCCCCCTCCTTCTTAGATTTTCTTTTAAAAATTGTTTATCTGTAACTTTTAATTTTACCTCTTTGTTCTGGAACTTGTCATTGCATTATGTTTTAAATATAATTCATCTATTTTGGCTCTAATTATATTGCCTTTTTGATAACTGACAAAAAGGGGGAGAAAGTAAGATATTTTCAATATGGTTTACCGAGACAGAAGTCTCAAACATTCTGAATTACTTAACCTCTACTTTCTGAAAAGTTTGAACAGGTACAAATTCTGATAGGAGATGCAGCTAAAACTCTGATGAGAAGGAACTTAAGGGAAGTAATCAACTCAGGGGGAGTCTCTCTTAAACCCTTTGTTCTATATTTTTAATTGAAAATTCTAGTTTTTGTCATCATCAAAAAGGGGGAGATTGTTATAACATAGTTTGATTCTAAAACCCTTAGTTAGAGTTTTAATGATAACAAATACAAAGAACAAATATGCACCCTAAAAATTATGTTATTTTGTATGCAGAAGTTCTGACCAAAGCAGCATCAGAAGATAAGCTATAGAAGCTACACGCTGAAGCAATCAGAATTTGCGCTGAAGATTGATGACCAGAACCTGCGCTTAAGTGAAGTAAACTCTGATTCTGGACAAGAGCATAATAATCCAAGTCATCAATGTGCTGAAGCATCAGCAGCAAGCAAGGATGAAAGCTTCTGAAGCATTATTATTCATTCAAGACTGCATCAATTACAACGGCTTCTTTTAGACAGGATCTTCTCCAAATGGAAACTGAGTTAATGCCATTTAACACGCTTGATGATCAACGTAAATCCATTGCCTATATAAACAAGCTCAGTGTTCAAATCGTACACGATTTTGCTAAGACCATTCACTAGAACTCAAAAAAGTTGCAAGCATTATTCTTCATCTTTCCAAGCTCTAATTTTGTGTAAATTATCATAGTTGTGATAAAAGTTTTTGTAACGAAAAACAACAACACACATTTGTGTATCTTTGTTTTAAAATAGTGTTCCTTGAGATTAACCGGATTGTGGTTGTACTCAAGAAGACTTTAACAGTTGTTAAAGTACTGATTGTAATCCTTTTGAGATTAGTGGATTAAGACCTCGTTGGCGAGAGGCGAAATCACCTTGACGGGTGGACTGGAGTAGTTTGAGATCAAACGAACCAGGATAAAAATATTGTGTCATTGCGCTTTTGATTTCAAGTTTTCAATTCAACCCCCCCTTATTGTGTTTTTCGCTTCATCATTGTTGATGATGATTGTTTTGTTTCCTTCGTGAATGACTTAACCACTCCTCTTTTGACTATTAAACAGAATCTATTGCAAGCCGGTCTGTTCCCGGGTTGTGATGAAAGTTGCCACTTATGCATGTCTCTACCAAATGGTTGTTTGTTACTGTTGTACCCCAAAATTTTCCCTCTCATTTATCAAGTTTTTTTCTCACAAGACTTTTTTGACTCAAGACAAGATCAGGGTTTGCTCAGCTCAAGACATCTCATCTTGCACTGATAACCCAAAATTAGGGTTGGAGTTTGCACAAAGATTTTTGGACCACCAATGCTTCATGTGACTTTCATACATCATTTTGGACCCCTAAGATTGCTCATGATAAGTTTCAAGCCTTGAATCACATTTTTGATCAGTCAATTGGACAATTGACCTAAAAATCAGCTGTATTGGGGAAAAAGTCAACCATGGCCAATTTACAGTCAAACTTCATAATTTTTGATCCACCTCAACATTTTAGTCTCATATTTACCATTTGATCAAGTTTAGATCACAACTCCTCAAGAAACTTGATCAAATCATCAAAAGGGCAAAATGGTCAAAATTAGGGTTTTGAGTGAGAAAGGGCAATTTCTGATTTTTAACTTAGCAAAATGGCCAATTGAGTTCAAGCATGATTTCAAGGATTCAATGGAATCATCTTGACTTAATTACATGGTTCAAAACATCTCAAGTTCATTGGATTGACAGATGAAATTTGCAGTCAACTGATCAAAAGTCAATTGTACACTGAAAAGTCAAACTTTGACTTTTTGGTCAAAATCAAGTGCCAAGGGTCATAATTCATCAAGATATGTCAAAATGTGAAACTTTTTCATCAAGAAAACCAAATTTTAAAATTAGGGTTTTGAATTTGAAAATTTTCATAACTTAGAATTTTTCTAAGTATAAAAAATTTCTTATTTTTTCCCAACTTTTCACCACTTTTTCACCATGATGCATATTGATTCAAGGAAAGTACCCAACATGAAAGTTGTAGACCTCCATGAAATCTACAACTTTTCTTCACAAACGTTTCCCTAAATATGCTTGGATCTCAAGTTATAAATTTGTGAATACATGGTCATGAACTTCTTAACTTAGTGAAATTTTGCCCTAATTTAGGCAGGTTTTGGACCCAACTTCATGGCAAGTTTTAACCTAGTTCCAAGAGGTATCTCAAAATGCATTTCAAATATGGATTATAGATCATATTTAAAGCTTTCCAAAATGTCCAAGAACTCTCCAAGATCATTTTTTAGTAGGGAGAATCGAAGAGAGGAAGTTGGCATTTTCTCACTTTTTGTTCAAGCCATTTTCATGAAGAACCAAGTTGCAAACCAATCCTATGCTGGCTATTTCATGCTTTATAGGTCCTAAAATTGCTACACACTCCTTAATTAAGTGCATACTCAGTTGACAAAGCCTTTATCCATGCTTTTGAATCTTTACCCAATTGATAATTCCACTTATGGCAAAAAGGTTTCATTGCCATTTTCATAAAGAAACACTTTTGCAAACTTTTCAACTTGGAGCTTTGAACTTGTCCCCTTGATACAAGAAAACCACACAGGTCTCAAGCAACTTGTACAAACTCACACCAACCCTAAAGCAAGCTGGTACAAGCATGTGGGTTTTTTCTTGTCACTTTGCTTCAAGTACAAGAAAAGTTGCAAAAAGGCTAGGGCTTGTACAGCTGATAGAGAGATGACTTTAGATCATTTCTATACTAATATGCAAACAATATACAACACATAGGACACCAAGCAAAGGCCTGAAACATTGAGAGCAAGCAAAGCACCAAAATCTGTCCAAAACACACAGTTTCTACACAAACACATCCAACTCTCATTTGGCTCGTGCGTTTTGTGTTTAGATCATTCAAAAATCTTACATACTTGATATCAAACTCATCCAAGCCATCATCCATGTTCTGTAACCTATGTTTCACCATCTGCCATTGTTAACTTTGAAGCTTGCAGTTGGACTTGGTCAGGGAGTTCTAGCCACTTTCAGAGCAAGGTAAGAGTTGGAATAGATTCAAGGAAGCTCAAGGAAGCTCAAGCAATCATCAGGCCTCCATTAAAGTCCCTGCATTTCTATATACGATTCCAGCTGAAGGAGGTAATTTTTCAAACTCTATCTCTTTGTACAGGCAACCTCAGGCCACGATCTGTGAATGAAAAATGTAGTTCTCATCCTAACAAAGTTATGCATATCATTATCTTGCATTTATATTACTTGTGCTAAGAAAATTTGGAAGTTGAAATCTCTGAAAATTTTAGGTTAGAAATTAGGGATTTTAAAATTCTCTTTGATCTTTGATAGTTAGATTACATAATTTATATGGTTGGAATCGTGAGTTCAAATGCTATATTTTTCATGTTATAAGTTTTCATTTTTATGCAAGCATGAGGAAGTTACAGGTTGAACTGGCCATGGCGTGAGGAAGAAGAAGGCAAGACAGGGATGAAGTTGTCTTGGGCTTTTTTGGCTTCCTGGGCTCGTTTTTGCTAGCATCATCACCACTGTTTTGCTATTACACCCCCTCCTAACTCTTTCATATTTTCTTTTTTTTCATTTTTATATTTAATACTTTTAATTATTTTCTTTAATGATAAAAAATCCTTAAAAATAATTTAATTATTTCTACACTTTTATTTTATTTTTTTATTATTTCTCACATAAAAATTTAATTTATTTTGATAAAATGTAATTTATTTTCTTAATAAACTTATAAATATAATGAAATATACTTATTATTTTTATTTTGCATTTCCTATTTACAAATACTTATTTTTTTGCACATATTTAATTTTTAATATTTATATGCAATATTATTTATTATTTTCATACAAAAAAATGCACAAAATAATAATATAGAAACATTATTTTCTTTTAAATGAAAATTAGGGTTTAATCCCTTTCAAAAGAATTAAATGTTTTTCCTTATTTTTTTTTAGGTTTAAATTAAATATTCTTTTATACAAAAGCAAGACATAAAACATCTTTTACTTACATATACATTGCATTATATTCTAAATATTTTATTATATTTATTTTAATTCACGCAAGTTCGATTTGTTTGTAATAATGTATTTGGCTTTATATTTGTGCAAATCCCCATTCAAACTTGTATTCCCCCCTCCCATTAAATTGTTGTAATAGCTTAGTATATTTATATTACGCAATTTATTGCTTTCATATGCCATGATTAGTAATTAGGGTTTGTATGACAAGAACAAAACAAAACAAATAGAAAACCCTAAATACAAGACAAAATCAAAATCATGAAAAATGATACACTTTGCACACAAGCACCCTTAGGGTTTCTCCCATTTGGTTGCCTAAAATAAAATGGCCATGTTACGCATGCGAAGTATCTTGGCAAAACAAAACAAATATAAGATCATAGTCCTTTGATGACGCTATTCAAAAGTTGCCTTGCAAAATGATCTTGGTCCCTCAAAATGCTAAGATACTTGGAAATATTGTTATCATGGTTGTACGATGACCCACACTCGTCCTATTTACATCCAAAGATATGGTTGCTTACCAAACCAATAGTAAGCCAACAATGTCAAAGGAATAAAAAATGCACAAGAAAGTCATTTGAGTAGGTAGATAGCTTCTAAGTTACTTGCTCCATTTCAAACAATCCTTGCTATTTTCAAAAACAAGCATACACACATTTCAAAAACATCTTACAAACATTGAAAACATTTCCAAAAGACAAAAATCTTTGTATACATTCTTACGAACGAGAATCATTATAAATATTGCCTAAACAAATGGCCTCTTTTACAAAATACTTTCAAAACCACATCAAACACCATTTCAAACAAACCAAAGCAAGTGATCTAAGCAAGTAACTAAGAGCCCATGGAAAACCATGGATGAAAAGGGTGCTAGCACCTTCCCTTTTCATAATCTAGCCCCCGAGCTCAAGAAAACATCTCAAAGGTATTTCCTGTTCTTTTTCACCTTTCCTTTTGGATAAAAGAAAAGTCGGTGGCGACTCTTGCTAACCGTGACATTTGCGACAAAACGTAAAACCTCAAGTCAGTTCTCCCACCGTATCACAGAACTGGCGACTCAGCTGGGGAAAATTATAAAAGTGGGGTTACCTTAGGGTTTAGATCACATTTATTTGCTTACATTGTTTGACTTATTTGCTTTACATTTTGGTTCTTTGTTTGGGTTTGAATCCTCCACCCGGATTTGGGAAACATTATAGGTAAATAGCAATACGTTGTGGAAACTGTGCGGGGTATACCGACATGGTCTAAGCAATAACTATGTTAGTGTGACATATTTGTGGGTACCGGTAGCCTTTGAGTCAATCAAAGAAAATATGGGGCCACTGAGTGATGTCATGAAGCACTAATGAACTTCTAGAATCCTCTACTTGACCAACTTGGCCTTTTAGGATGTAGTGAGATGACCGGCTTTGGTGCAGTCCGAAGTTGGTAGATACTCGATACTACACTCATTGAGGGTTGGTTTCTTGGGATATTTTGGTCGCCATTAAAGAGGCTTGAGCTGAAATAATGACCAAGGAAACAATCCATTGATATTGAGCTCCTTAGAACCCGGTTACTATTTTTAGGACAGGTTGAGCCAACTAAATTTCAAGAGGGTACTCACCTATGAAACCCCATGCAAGCCTAAACTAAGAACTTGCTTGATTTTTTTGTATATGCATGCTTGTACATAACATCATGGACATCATGAACATCATATGCATCCACTAACCATTTCAAGGATTTTGGAGATTCATCTTTGTTCTTGTTTTGTAGGATATGGATTCACTTCGCAGGAAAACTATCCAAATCAACCTTGTAAGAATTACTCTACAACTCAAGGAGCTAGCTTCAAGGATCCCTGAGAACTCTCCATTCACCTAGAGACATGGTCGTCTACTCAACTTGGTCACCTCCAACACAGAGGAGGATATGATGAAAGTTCTCTTCCAGTTCTTTGACCCTTTGCATCATTGCTTTACATTTTCTGACTATCAACTTGTGCCCACTTTGGAAGAATTCTCTCAACTTTTGAGGATTCCTATTCTTAATCAACTACCTTTCAACAGTATGGAAAGAGATCCAAAGCCAGAAGAGATTGCTCAAGCCTTGCACTTGCACTCATCTGATGTCACAACTCATTGGGAAACTAGAAGTGGTGTCAAAGGCTTCTTGGAAAAGTTTCTGTTTGAGAAAGCCCAAAGTTGTTGGAATTCCTTAGACTTGCAAGCTTTTGAGGAAATTGTAGCTCTTCTCATCTATAGGATGGTCCTGTTCCCCAATCCTGATCAACTCATAGATGTGAGCGCTATCAAAGTCTTCATGTCATGCAACCCAGTGCCTATATTGCTTAGGGATATCCTACACTCTTTTCACACTCATACAATGAGGAAAAGAGGTGTTATTATGTGTTGCACTCCTCTCCTGGAAAGACAGTTTATTTCTCATCTTCCCCAATCAGTCTTAAAGAATGAGCAAGGTTTGAGGTGGTCACAAAGGTTAATGACGCTTAAACATTCAGATATTCATTGGTGCTCTCGATCCAAAAAGAATGTTATCATTGTTGACCGTTGTGGGGAATTCCCTAATGTCCCTATACTTGGCATTAGGGGAGGCATCACCTACAATCCGTGCTTAGCTATAAGACAGTTTGGTTATGCCCTAAGGGATGGCCCACATGATATGTTGATTCAAGGTTTGGTTTTCGACTACGACAACGACGATCAAGGACTTCACCAGAGATTCATCCGAGCTTGGAGGATGCTAAACAAGGTGGATAGCAAGACTTTGGGACACAAGAATTCCATCCCTCTTGAGCCTTACCTCAAGTGGGTACGAACCTGCGCTCAAAGCCTTATGATGCCTTATCCTTCCATTCTCCCAGTGATTATTGCGCTTGTTAAGGAGGGAGAAGTTCCATACACTATCCTACATCCTGACATGCCTACATCACTCGAAGACCTACAAATGGATTGGATACAGCTCAAGGGAGAGCGCGATACTTTTGAAGCCCAATTCTACGCAAGCGAGAAGAAGGTTTTAGAACTCACTCGGCTACTTCATGAGGAGCAGACTCTAAATACCTACATTGCACCAAAGAGGATGCGCAATGTCTTTTTATCTTAGAATTTTGTATTATTTTGCCCAGGGGGCATTGATGTACTCAAATTCTATCTTATTAATATTACGTGTGTTTCTGTTTTGTTTGAAACAAATTTGAATTTTTTAAATCCTTGAAAGCATTGCATGAATACATATCATTCATCATAAACATAAACAGGTCTTTGCAACAAGTTTCCTCATCTCTCTACTGTTTATTTCAGTAAGATGGATCTCGAACAGACGGTCAAAGACCTTCAAGCTCAAAACACACAATTTCAACAGTTACTCGTGACCCTAGCCAAGGGGAAAGAGGAGCTGAAGACTCTACTGGAAAAAGAGAAAAAGAAGAAAGAGAAGAAACCAGCTGGTGTGGTAATCACGGGCAGAAGGTTTCAGGGACAAGCCAAAAGGACCTTAGAATTTCCAGCAACATCTGATGAAGGGGAAAGAAAAGGAAAGGAAAGGGCAGTTCTATTAGACTCTGAAGAAGAGGAGGAAGAAGAGGACTACTCTGAGCAACAATACCCTTCGGCTGATGATAAGTACAAACACCTTGAAGAGCGTTTAAGCGCTATTGAAATCTAGAGAGTACCGGGTCTAGATTTTGAAGAGTTGGGGCTGGTGTCAGGAATTGTGATCCCACCAAAGTTTAAGGTGCCATTATTTGCAAAATATGATGGAATGTCGTGTCCTAAAATGCACCTCCGATCATATGTCAGAAAGATTCAGCCGCACTCTGCCGCTAAAGACTTATGGGTCCATTTCTTCCAAGACAGTTTATCAGGAACGCAACTTGATTGGTTCTACCAGTTGGAAAGGGCCGATGTCCACAATTGGGAAGACCTGGCCGCAACTTTCTATAAACAATACCAGTACAATACCGATTTGGCGCCTACCTGTACTCAACTTCAGAGTATGGCTATGGTTTCCAATGAGGGATTCAAAGATTACGCGCAAAAGTGGAGAGATCTAGCCGGAAGAGTGCAACCCCCTCTGTCCGAAAGGGAGTTGGTGGACATGTTCTTGGGGACTCTATCGGGCCCTTTCTTCAATCATCTGATTGGGAGTTCCTCTGCGGGGTTTACTAAATTGATTTTAATCGGCGAAAGGGTGGAAGCTGGTATAAGAAGTGGGAAGATTCAGAAAGATTCGTCTGCCTCTACAGGTATGAAAAAACCCTTCACTAGGAGGAAGGAAGTATCTGTTGTTTATTCACAAAGGAATCAAGGAAGAACTGAATGTCGACCAGTGGTGGGGGCCGTTATGATCCCAAAGCCCGCATCTGACCAGCCTAGAAATAACCAGCCAAGGGTGGAAAGGCCTGGCCGGTAATTCACCAGGATTAACATGACTCTAGCCCAGGTTCTACCACATCTTCTGAAATTGAATCTAGCAACTTTAAAAGAGGCCCCAAAGAATCCCAATATTGCGTCCCCCCATTATCACCCAAATTCCAGATGCGCATACCATTCTGAAAGTCCAGAGCACGACACTAACAACTGTTGGGCTTTGAAGAATAAAATTCAAGACCTTATTGATGCAAAGGAAGTTGAGTTTGATGCACCTGAGAAACCGAATGTCATTTTCGCTCTGATGCCTAGGCATGGTCACAATGCCAATGCTGTCGAGGAAGATTTATTTGTTGCCACAGTGGATGAACTGTTGACTCCGCTCCCGATCATTAAGTTTAATTTGTTGAAAGCTGGTATATTCCCAGGTTGTGATAAACACTGCCATGTTTGCCAATCCTCATCATCTGATTGCCCTCTGTTGAAGACATGTATCTAACGCCTGATTGATAACCAAGAAATTCTGTTTGAGAATGCTCCTGTGTTACCTATTCCTGTTAAAGAAGTTTCAATCATAACCATCTCCGCTAATCCTTCCAGGGCCCCTAAAAGATCCGTTAGGATTACACCTGCTCCAAAAACTACTCCACTTAAGATCACAATGCCTGGGCCGGTCCCGTACAAATCAGATAAAATAGTACCATGGAATTATGGTGGAGAAATCTACTACCATGGTATCAAACAAGACGAACTGACTGTCGAAGAAGAGAGCTCCGAAGAAGAAAATTCTGACATTAGCAATATTGCCGGAACTAGTAAGATTACCCGCAGTGGTAGAATCTTCTCTCCAGAGATTTCCCCTCCAAAGGCAGTTTTTGGACCCATGGACATTCCGAAGATTACCTCTACACCAATGATTATACCTGCAAGCATACCTACCAACAAAGAAGACACAATCCCTATCCCTACCAATACTTCCACTGCTGGGAATAAAGGAAAAAGCATTCAAGAAGAGCCTGTCCGGATGAAGGCTCAATCACTAGCTATCCCCGAAACATCCAAGAAGGAAATGGAAGAAAACCTGAGGATAATAAAGAAGAGTGATTATGATGTGGTTGAACAGTTGGGGAAAAACCCCTCCAAGATCTCCATGCAGCATTATTGCTGTGCTCTGAGGCACATTCGAAAGCTTTGGTAAAATTTCTGAAGACAGCTCATGTGCCGCAAGAGACGTCTGCTGACCAATTCCAAGAATGTGTGGCCATTTTGACAGCTGATAACGGCTTGGGTTTCTCTGATGCTGATTTGACACCCAAAGGGAGAAAGCACAACGAGGCATTACATGTCTCTGTGGAGTGTAGAGGAACAACCCTAGCCCATGTCTTGGTTGACACTGGTTCATCTTTGAACGTCTTACCGAAGAAAGATCTTGACAGATTGGATTGTGAAGGGCTGACATTGAAACCCAGTAACATAATTGTGAGAGCATTTGATGGCTCGAAGAGGATGGTCCATGGGGAGGTGGACATCTCGATAAAGGTGGGAACTCAGACTTTCAGCTCAACCTTCTATGTGATGGACATCCGTCCCTCTTACTCTTGTCTGTTAGGACGGCCTTGGATCCACAATGTCGGTGCTGTCACCTCCACATTGCATCAGATGCTGAAGTACCCGGTCCAAGGAAAGATCATAACTGTCCACGGGGAAGAGGAGTACATGATTAGTCATCTGAATTCTTTCCGATATATGGAGTTGGATGGCGAGTTCATTGAAACTCCTTTTCAACATTTTGAAGAGGTCTCTCAAGAAATAGCGGCAACCAAGGCAGTATCCTCGATTCCCAAGATCACAAGACCTCTACTTCGGATGTCATCACTAAAGGACGCCAAGGAAGTAATAGAGGAGGGTGGATGCACCATCTGGGGGCAGCTACCATATATTCCGTATAAATCAGACAAGTTTGGCTTGGGGTTTACTTCAACTGCTCAGAAGGTTGTGCGTCGCGCCCATGCCGGAGGACCACCTGTGAAGATTAGCAACCAAGGGGTCAACGCAGTAGAAGACAATGAAGAGGATGGAAGCTTGGAAGATTGGATATTTCCTACTATCAACGGAGGACTTCGCAACTGGGAAGCCAGAGACTTTGTCCCAATAACTTTCATCTCTCAGTAATTTATCTTTTACATTTCTGTTGGACTTGTAATATTCACAAACAATTCACACTTTAAAAACCTTGTGTCTTGCCCGAGGCATAATGGTCCATTTGTAAGGGTTTTTATTTCATCTTCATATGACATTCAATGAATCATGGACACTTTTTCACATATAAATCTTTTGTGCTCATTGTCTTTCTTTTACATTTTATTGTTTGAAGATGGCTATACCCTTACACACACCCACACTCACAAATGCAGGTACCCTTCCATTCCGGATCCCATGGGTAACGATACTTCTATAGCCTTCAGTGACTCTGAAGATCTGATCTACCAAGCCGAATACGAAGGTGAGGAAGATTGTGAGGAGCCAGGGGAATTGGCCAGACTATTACAACAAGAGGAAAGAGCTATTTAGCCTCATGAGGAGCTGTTGGATACAATCAATTTGGGTACCGAGGAAGATAAAAAGGAAATCAAAGTGGGTGCCAATCTAGAGCCGAGTGTCAAGGAGCGCCTAATTCAGCTGTTGCATGATTATGTTGAGATATTTGCCTGGTCATACGAAGACATGCCGGGACTCAATACAGACATCGTGGTACATCGTCTACCCACAAGAGAAGACTGTCCACCAGTGAAACAAAAAGTCCTCCGCATGAGACCTGACATGTCAGAGAAGATCAAAGCGGAAGTCATGAAACAGTTCAATGCTGGAATTATGGTTGTTACTTCCTATCCTCAATGGGTTGCCAATATTGTTCCCGTGCCTAAAAAGGATGGAAAAGTAAGAATGTGCATGGATTGTAGAGATTTAAACAGGGCCAGCCCTAAAGATGATTTTCCACTTCCACACATCGACATCCTAGTTGATAATACGGCCCAACACAAAGTATTTTCCTTCAAGGACGGATTCTCAGGATATAACCAGATCAAAATGGCACCTGAGGACATGGAGAAAACTACATTTGTCACACAGTGGGGCACGTTCTTCTACAAAGTGATGACATTCAGACTGAAGAATGTCGGGGCAACCTATCAACGCGCCATGGTAGCTTTGTTTCATGATATGATACATCATAAGATAGAGGTCTACGTAGATGACATGATAGCCCGATCACAAACTGAAGAGGAGCACCTTGATCACTTGCAAAAGCTGTTTGTAAGATTGAAGGAGTACAAACTAAGGTTGAATCCAAACAAGTGCACATTCGGAGTCCGATCCGGTAAACTCTTAGGTTTCATTGTCAACAACAAAGGCATCAAGGTTGATCCTGCCAAGGTCAAGGCGATACAAGAAATGCCTGCTCCTCGTACTGAGAAGGAAGTCAGAGGATTCTTGGGACGCCTGAACTATATTGCCATATTCATTTCTCACCTAACATCTACTTGTGAACCAATCTTCAAACTATTGAAGAAAGATCAAGTAGTCAGATGGAATGATGAATGTCAGATTGCTTTCGATAAAATCAAAGAGTATTTACAAGAACCTCCTATCTTGATGCCACCAGTCGAGGGAAGACCACTGATCATGTATCTGACTGTTTTAGAGAACTCAATGGTGTGTGTATTGGGGCAGCATGACGAGTCTGGCCGAAAAGAGCACGCTATTTATTACCTGAGCAAAAAGTTTACCGACTGCGAAACCAGATATTCATTGCTAGAGAAAACTTGTTGCGCTCTGGTATGGGTTGCTCGCGGGCTAAGACAATATATGTTGACTCATACCACTTTGCTGATATCTAAGATGGATCTGATAAAGTACATCTTTGAGAAGCCTGCTCTGTCTGGGAGGATAGCTAGATGGCAGATGATCCTAACAGAATATGATATACAATACACTACCCAAAAAGCTATAAAAGGCAGTGTGCTAGCTGATCATCTTGCCCATCAAGCTGTAGAAGATTATCAATCCATGAAGTTTGAATTCCCGGACGAGGACATCATGACATTAGACAATTGTGAAGAAATCAGACCATATGATGGACCTGGACAAGGATCCCGATGGACCATGTTCTTTGATGGGGCATCCAATGCACTTTGTAATGGTATCGGCGTTGTACTCATATCTCTGGAAGGATGTCATACTCCTTTTATTGCCAGACTTTGCTTCAACTGTACGAACAACATGGCGGAATACGAAGCATGCATCTTTGGTCTCAAGGCTGCCATAGACTTGGGAATCAAATCTTTAGTTGTATTTGGAGATTCAGCTTTGGTCATCAGTCAGATCAAAGGAGAATGGGACACTAAGAATCCAAACCTTATCCCTTACAAAGAACATGTTTTGACATTGTTGCCACATTTCAAGCAGATTACCTTCGAGCATTTCCCGCGAGAAGAAAATCTGCTAGCAGATGCTCTAGCCACAATGTCATCTATGTTTAAACTTAATTGGGATAAGGAGGCTCCCCAGATCACCATTGAACGAATGGACGAACCAGCACACTGTCACGAGATTAATACTGAAGAAGTAGTGGACCAGCCTTGGTTTCATGAAGTCAAAGGGTATCTCGAGGCTCAAGAATATCCGGAAGGAGCTTCAATCAATGATAAAAAGTTCTTAAGGAGATTCTCTGCTAAGTTCTTCCTAAGTAATGGCATCCTGTACAAACATAATCATGATTCTATTCTGCTTCGTTGTGTGGATAAGATTGAAGCTGAAAAGATTATGGTTGAATTACATGAAGGTATCTTTGGCACTCACTCTAGTGGGCATACGATGGCGAAGAAAATCCTACGGGCAGGCTACTATTGGTCTACCATGGAAGCAGACTACTATCAACACTCCCGGACCTGTCATAAGTGTCAAATCTATGCAGACAAGGTACACGTGCCTCTGGTTCCCCTAAATGTCTTAACAGCTCCTTGGCCCTTTGCTATGTGGGGAATCGATATGATTGGGGAGATCAAGCCTACAGCCTCCAATGGACACCGCTTCATTCTAGTGGCCATTGACTATTTCACAAAGTGGTTCGAAGCAGCTTCCTTCGCATCCGTTAATAAGACTGTTGTTGCCCGCTTCATCAAGCAGAATCTTATTTGCCGGTACGGTATCCCAGAAAGGATCATCACTGATAACGGTACGAAGCTTAACAATACTATGATCACTGCCTTGTGCAAGCAGTTCAAGATTCAACATCACAATTCATCCCCCTATCGGCCAAAGATGAATGGTGCAGTCGAAGCTGCTAATAAAAACATTAAAAAGATCATACAGAAAATGACAGTCACCTACAAGGATTGGCATGAAATGCTACCGTTTGCTCTCCACGGGTACCATACCACGGCTCGCACATCAACTGGGGTAACACCCTATTCTTTGGTTTATGGCATGGAGGTTGTCTTGCCTATCGAGGTTCAAATCCCCTCCTTGAAAATTATGAAGGATGCAGGTTTGAGTGAGGACGATTGGATCCAAACTTGGCTTGATCAACTAAACTTAATTGATGAAAAGAGACTTACTGTTGTTTGCCATGGTCAGATGTATCAAAAACGGATGATCAAGGCTTTCAACAAGAAAGTCAGACGCCAAGTATATCAAGTTGGATATCTAGTGATCAAACGCATCATCTTGCCACAAAGTGATCCCAGTGGAAAATGGACTCCTACTTATGAGGGACCATTTGTAATCAAGAACATCTTCTCCGGTGGGGCAATGATCTTAACCACCATGGACGGCGACGATTTGCCACACCCTGCGAATGCAGACATAGTCAAAAGATATTACGCATAAGAGACCCGCTAGGTTGACACACCTAGGCAAAACAAGGGCATCCCGACGAACCACAAGGTTCAGGAAAAAATTAGGGATAAAATATAAAAAATTTGTACACCCGGCAAGTTGAAAACCCGAAAGGGCGACTTGGGCAAAAAAGGGTTTCCCGGTGGATTGAAAACCTGAAAGGGAAGTCCAGGCAAAATTTAGGGAATTAAAGCGTATGACTATGTCTCGTTGGATCACTTTGAGGACAACTTCAACCTCTTCACTGACAAACTCGGAGTTTTGATCGATTCAATCATCTTTGGACGAAGCAACGGATAGACAAGATATTCAGAGATACAGAGGCTATAGCAGAATGGGAACCCCATGGGATTATCACACATAGCTATCTTTCTTTGTATAAATTTTTCTTATTTTCATGACACCATCCTCTTACTAGGATGTTTGTCTCCTTTGTACAAAAATACTTATTCAAAATGAATACAAAGATATCTCTTTAAAGTACAAGAAAACTATTTGTCCTTTTCTTTTACACTTGTGTTTTATTTGCAAAAAAAAAGTCCAATGATTCATTAATGAACATATGCATTTGAACATAATTACTGTTTACAAATAGACAAATTGAAAAAGAACAACTACTGTCAGGTTGAAAGAATAGGAAAATGTCCTTAGGCTATTTCATGAACAATCCCTACAGTACGTCATTAAGATCCCCAGCGGAGCTGAAACTTCAAGCTATTAATCCCCAGTGGAAACCATCCAGTTTCTCCAAATTCCCCAACAAGTTGCCTTGAAGCCTGAAAATCAACTGGATAACAGTTAACTCTTGTTACTCCCCAACCTAGGATAACTCCCCGGTAGGATGACAGACGACCAAAACTCTTGAACTTTTTCCAAACAGGAATAAGCTATTTCCTTATAGAGTTTTCATTGCTCCCCAACAGAACGAAGATTCCCATTGTTAAATTCCCAGTAGAAGTCATCAAAATTCTCTGGATTCCCCAAGCAGATTCCTCAAGCAGTATATGGCATTGTTCACAGCAGAATTTTTGTCAATTACTCCAACTTCAAGACATGAAGAATCCACATATCCTCAGCAGCAGTCAAGGATTTATTTTCCTCAGCAGCAGTCAAGGATTTATTTTCCTCAACAATACGGCGAATCAGCTTACATGCGCATACATTACATCCATATATCATAAACATTGATAAAACAGATATATTGCATCATACATTTCATGCAACATAATTTTTGTGTTCCAGCTAACATTTTACCCTTTCAGGATAAGATTAAAAGCTACTGCTAAACAATGTGCAATCATGATACAATTTAGATACGCTCCAGACACGGTTTCCATTCTGTTACTTATTCAGACTTCAACATTCAGATACGCTCCAGACACGGACGCCATTATGTTACTCGTTCAGATTTCAACTATCAGATACAGTTCAGATATGCTCCAGGAACGGTTGCCATTCTGTTACTCATTCAGATTCCCAAAGTTCATATAGGCTCCAAACACGGATGCCATTCTGATACTTATTCAAATTTAAAGTTCAGATACGTTCCAGATACGGACACCATTCTTATACTTATTCAGATTCAGTCTCCAGATACAGCTCAAATACGTTCCAGATACAGACACCATTATGATACTCATTCTTTTGACTTACAACTTACAATTCAACAAGCATTCTTGGATGGCATCTACAAGCCCATCTCCAACCATATTCTATCATCTCTCCAAGTGGCATCTTTAAGCCCATTCCCTCAACTACACTTTGTCGAGTGCAAATTTATGGGCACTATAGTGTCCAATCATCTTTTACCTTCGAGTACGAACGGTAAAGCTCGCCAATCTAACTCTTCAGGTTCAAGAAGATTGAACAGGGGCAGCTGTTGTACCCCAAAATTTGCCCTCTCATTTATCAAGTTTTTTTCTCATAAGACTTCTTTGACTCAAGACAAGATCAGGGTTTGCTCAGCTCAAGACATCTCATCTTGCACTGATAACCCAAAATTAGGGTTTGAGTTTGCACAAAGATTTTTGGACCACCAATGCTTCATGTGACTTTCATACATCATTTTGGACCCCTAATATTTCTCATGATATGTTTCAAACCTTGAATCACATTTTTTATCAGTCAATTGGACAGTTGACCTAAAAATCAGATGTATTGGGGAAAAAGTCAACCATGGCCAATTTACAGTCAAACTTCATAATTTTCGATCCACCTCAACATTTTAAACTCATATGTACCATTTGATCAATTTTAGATCACAACTCCTCAAGAAACCTGATCAAATCATCAAAAGGGCAAAATGGTCAAAATTAGGGTTTTGAGTGAGAAAGGGCAATTTCTGATTTTTAACTTAGCAAAATGGCCAATTGAGTTCAAGCATGATTTCAAGGATTCAATGGCATCATCTTGACTTAATTACATGGTTCAAAACATCTCAAGTTCATTGGATTGACAAATGAAATTTGCAGTCAACTGATCAAAAGTCAACTGTACACTGAAAAGTCAAACTTTGACTTTTTGGTCAAAATCAAGTGCCAAGGGTCATAATTCATCAAGATATGTCAAAATGTGAAACTCTTTCATCAAGAAAACAAAATTTGAAAATTATGGTTTTGAATTTGAAAATTTTCATAACTTAGAATTTTTCTAAGTATAAAAATTTTCTTATTTTTTCCCAACTTTTCACCACTTTTTCACCATGATACATATTGATTCAAGGAAAGTCCCCAACATGAAAGTTGTAGACCTCCATGAAATCTACAACTTTTCTTCACACGTTTTTCCATAAAGATGCTTGGATCTCAAGTTATAAATTTGTGAATACATGGTCATGAACTTCTTAACTTAGTGAAATTTTGCCCTAATTTAGGCAGGTTTTGGACCCAACTTCATGGCAAGTTTTCACCTAGTTCCAAGAGGTATCTCAAAATTCATTTCAAAGATGGATTATAGAGAACATTGCAAGCTTTCCAAAATATCTAAGAACTCTCCAAGATCATTTTTGAGTAAGGAGAATCGAAGAGAGGAAGTTGGCATTTTCTCACTTTTTGTTCAAGCCATTTTCATGAAGAACCAAGTTGCAAACCAATCCTATGCTGGCTATTTCATGCTTTACAGGTCCTAAACTTGCTACAAACACCTTAATTAAATGCATACTCAGTTGACAAAGCCTTTATCCATGCTTTTGAACCTTTATCCAATTGATAATTCCACTTATGGCAAAAAGTTTCCATTGCCATTTTCATAAAGAAACACTTTTGCAAACTTTTCAACTTGGAGCTTTGAACTTGTCCCCTTGATACAAGCAAACCACACAGGTCTCAAGCAACTTGTACAAACTCATACCAACCCTAAAGCAAGCTGGTACAAGCATGTGGGTTTTGTCTTGTCACTTTGCTTCAAGTACAAGAAAAGTTGCAAAAATGCTAGGGCTTGTACAGTTGATAGAGAGCTGACTTTAGATCATTTCTATACTAATATGCAAACAATATACAACACATAGGACACCAAGCAAAGGCCTGAAACATTGAGAGCAAGCAAAGCACCAGAATCTGTCCAAAACACATAATTTTTGCACAAACACATCCAACTCTCATTTGGCTCGTGCGTTTTGTGTTTAGATCATTCAAACATCTTACATACTTGATATCAAACTCATCCAAGCCATCATCCCTGTTCTGTAACCTCTGTTTCACCATCTGCCATTGTTAACTTTGAAGCTTGCAGTTGGACTTGGTCAGGGAGTTCTAGCCACTTTCAGAGCAAGGTAAGAGTTGGAATAGATTCAAGGAAGCTCAAGGAAGCTCAAGCAATCATCAGGCCTCCATTAAAGTCCCTGCATTTCCATATAATATTCCAGCTGAAGAAGGTAATTTTTCAAACTCTATCTCTTTGTACAGGCAACCTCAGGCCACGATCTGTGAATGAAAAATGTAGTTCTCATCCTAACGAAGCTATACATATCATTATCTTGCATTTGTATTACTTGTGCTAAGAGAATTTGGAAGTTGAAATCTCTGAAAATTTTAGGTTAGAAATTAGGGATTTTAAAATTCTCTTTTATCTTTGATAGTTAGGTTACATAATTTATATGGCTGGAATCGTGAATTCAAATGCTACATTTTTCATGTTATAATTTTTAATTTTTATGCAAGCATGAGGAAGTTACAGGTTGAACTGGCCATGGCGTGAGGAAGGAGAAGGCAGGACAGGGATGAAGTTGTCTTGGGCTTTTTTGGCTTCCTAGGCTCGTTTTTGCTAGCATCATCACCACTGTTTTGCTATTACACCCCGTGCTAACTCTTTAATGATAAAAAATCCTAAAAAATAATTTGATTATTTCTACATTTTTATTTTATTTTTTTATTATTTCTCACATAAAAATTTAATTTATTTTGATAAAATGTAATTTATTTTCTTAATAAACTTATAAATATAATTAAATATAGTTATTATATTTATTTTACATTTTCTATTTACAAATACTTATTTTTTTGCACAAATTTAATTTTTAATATTTATATACAATATTATTTATTATTTTCATACAAAAAAATACACAAAATAATAATATAGAAACATTATTTTCTTTTAAATGAAAATTAGGGTTTAATCCCTTTCAAAAGAATTAAATGTTTTTCCTTATGTTTTTTTTAGGTTTAAATTAAATATTCTTTTATACAAAAGCAAGACATCAAACATCTTTTCTTTACATATACATTGCATTATATTCTAAATATTGTATTATATTTATTTTAATTCGCGCAAGTTCGATTTGGTTGTAATAATGTATTTGGCTTTATATGTGTGCAAATCCCCATTCAAACTTGTATTCCCCCCTCCCATAAAATTGTTGTAATAGCTTAGTATATTTACATTACGCAATTTATTGCTTTCATATGCCATGATTAGTAATTAGGGTTTGTATGACAAGAACAAAACAAAACAAATAGAAAACCCTAAATACAAGACAAAATCAAAAGCATGAAAAATGATACACTTTGCACACAAGCACCCTTAGGGTTTCTCCCATTTGGTTGCCTAAAATAAAATGGCCATGTTACGCATGCGAAGTATCTTGGAAAAACAAAACAAATATAAGATCATAGTCCCTCGATGACGCTATTCAAAAGTTGCCTTACAAAATGATCTTGGTCCCTCAAAATGTTAAGATACTTGGCAACATTGCTATCATGGTTGTACGATGACCCACGCCCGTCCCGTTTACATCCAAAGATAGGGTTGCTTACCAATCCAATGGTAAGCCAACAATGTCAAAGGAATAGAAAATGCACAAGAAAGACATTTGAGTAGGTAGATAGCTTCTAAGTTACTTGCTCCATTTCAAACAATCCTTGCTATTTTCAAAAACAAGCATACACACATTTCAAAAAAATCTTACAAACATTGAAAACATTTCCAAAAGACAAACATCTTTGTATACATTCTTACGAACGAGAATCATTACAAATATTGCCTAAACAAATGGCCTCTTTTACAAAATACTTTCAAAACCACATCAAACACCATTTCAAACAAACCAAAGCAAGTGATCTAAGCAAGTAACTAAGATCCCATGGAAAACCATGGATGAAAAGGGTGCTAGCATCTTCCCTTTTCATAATCTACCCCCCGAACTCAAGAAAACATCTCAAAGGCCTTTCCTGTGTTTTTTCACCTTTCCTTTTGGATAAAAGAAAAGTCGGTGGCGACTCTTGCTAACCGCGACATTTGCGATAAAACGCAAAACCTCAAGTCAGTTCTCCCACCGTATCACAGTTACTAAATATGGGCGTCCAACGCCTGATGGCTAACAAAGAAATCATCTTTAAAAAAGTTCCCCTTACCATAAATTCCTGTGAAGATGTCTCAATAATCACCATTTCCGACAATCATCCCAGGATCTCCACCAAAAGACCCGTCAGGATTACATCTGTTCCAAAGTCTGCTCCCCTAATCATCACCAAGCCAGGGCCAATACCATATTCTTCGGATAAAGTTGTTCCCTGGAACTATAGGGCTGACGTCTATTACTATGGAGTCAAGCAAGATATGTTGGCTATCAAAGACAAAGTTTCGAAAGACATTGATCTTGATGTCGTCAATATTGTTGGGACCAGTAAGATAATAAGAAGTGGAAGAATCTTCTCACCTGAGATCTCTCCAAAGACCATTGCTACTCCTATAATTATTCCCTCTATCGCTCCTACCAGCATTCCCAGTGATACCCCCGCTGACAATCCTATTTTTATCCCTGCTGCCAAGACAAGGGGCAAGGAGGTGTTATCTGAGCATGGCCAAAAGAAGACACATCTAGAGGTCATTCTTGAAGCTTCGAGTAAAGAGATAGAGGAGATACTAAAGATAATCAAGAAAAGTGACTACAACGCCGTGGAACAGTTGGGGCAAACCCCCTCAAAAATATCAATGTTAGCCTTACTTTTGTGTTATGATGCCCATGCCAAAGCCTTGGTAAAATTTTTAAAGACCGCCCACGTGCCCCAAGAGACTTCCATTGACCAATTTGAGAATTGTGTGGCCAGTCTAACTGCTGATAACGGATTGGGCTTTTCTGACGCCAACTTAACTCCCAAAGGAAGGAAACACAATGATCCTTGCACATCTCTATTGAGTGTAGGGGCACTATGCTAGCCCATGTTCTAGTGGATACGGGCTCATCGCTGAATGTCTTGCCCAAAAATGCTCTTGACCAGCTAGATTGCGAGGGACTCACTTTAAAGCCTAGAAACATTGTGGTGAGGGCCTTTGATGCTTCTAAGAGGATAGTGCACGGAGAAGTTGACATCCCTATAAAAGTTAGAACTCATAATTTTGATTCAACTTTCTATGTGATGGATATCCTCCCTTCTTATTCCTATTTATTAGGCCGACCCTGGATTCACGGCGCTGGTGCCGTCACTTCTACCTTACATCAGATGTTGAAGTACCCGATCAAGGGAAAGATCATCATTGTCCATGGGGAGGAGAAATACATGGTTAGCCACCTGAATTCTTTTAGGTACGTGGAAATGGATGGGGAGTTCATTGAGACTCCATGTCGAACTTTGAGGAGGTCCTACAAAAAGTGGCGGCAGCCAAGACTACTACCAAGACTCCAAAAGTTACCAGACCGCCATTGAAAATGGCCTCTCTAAAGGCTGCTAGAGAAGTGATTGAAGAAGGTGGATGCACTATCTGGGGTCAACTTCCGGATATTCCCTACAAATCCAACAAATTTGGTTTGGGTTTTACTTTGGAAGCACAAAGAGTTGTTCGACGAACTCGCACCGGGAGACCACTGTTGTACCCCAAAATTTGCCCTCTCATTTTCTCAAGAAATCACCCTGGATCCTCAGGTTTACTTCCATCCAATCCCGAGCTTTGAATTACTAATTTTTCAAGAAAATCGCCTGCAAGGGCAAAGTGGTCATTTTCACATTAAAAGGTCAAACTTTGACTTTTGGATCAAAACCAAGTTTCAAGAATCATATTTCATCAAGATATGTTGGAATATGAAGTTTGTATCACCAAAAAGTTCAAAGTCAAAGTTATTATGGAAAAGCCAAATTTCTAAATATTTGGGATTTTTTCTAAAGTATTTAAAAAAATGACACTTCAGAACTTCTGAGCCAGCCTCCAGGCAGGTGCAGTCAGAAGTTGTAAACATGGTTCAGCACATAGTCTTCAGTCAGATTCTGCTAGGGTAATGCAAAGAAGGTAATAAAGTGTAATACAAATCCTGAAAGCTCCTTCAGAACATGCTAGAGTCAGAAGGTAAGAAGATCAGAAGATTGGATGCTACGCTGAAGCAGAACTTCTAATCCAGAGTTTTCAAAGATAAATCAAATAAGGTTACTGGAAAGCCTGGGAAAGCCTTTTTAGAACATGTTGAGGCAACAAGGTACAAAGATCAGAAGATGGATGTTTGTCCTAGATAGAACTTCTGATCCAGAATTAAGCAATGATGCAAAATCTCAAATTACAGGATTTCTGATTTTGACAAATCTCATTATCATGTAATGCTCATTAATGCTCACAGCCACTTTTGAGTCTTTGTCCAAGGGACCTCTCCACGTGTGGCATAGAAATACTCTTGTTATCCTTAAAAGAAAACTTTTATACAAAAGTATGGGAGGGTCCATGCGTTACTTTTTGCTTGTGGGTTTACTTTTCCTTAATCCCTGCTTGCTAATTCAGTCTAGACTAAAAAAAGTTGTCGACTATCACACCTTTTTTGGAGCTTGCTTCAAGAGAAAGTCAGCATCTAGTGTCTGATGTTGGCGCTACTTGACATTTTCAAACCCACAAAACTTTTCCTATAAATAGAACACCATTGGTCACTAAGGGGAGGCCAAAAAAAATTTGTGAAAGAGATCAAAAATTTGAGAAAGAAAAGCCTTGAACCCCTGCCAAAATCCCAAGAGCTCCAAGAACTGTAAACACGCGACATAAAACCTTGTTAACTTTTGATTACTTGCATTTAAACTCCATTTGTTCTCAAATATTTCTTGACTAAAAGACCATTCACACAGTTTCTGATTTACACGTTTGAAACTGCCTAAACTTATGTATTCATACTACCTCACATTCTCTATCCATTTGCTCAAAGAAATCAAAACATCACCTCTTTGATGTACCAGAAGTTGAGAACCTCCATCCTGCTGAGTACGTGAAGAAGTTGCTCAGAACCTCACCAGAATTCAGGATCAACCTCTATCCCATAGAATCTTTTCAGCTGCAAGGTAAGCTTTTGCTGACTCTTATCACGTTACTTGAAGCATTACCATATCTACATGCTCAAAAATACAATGTAGATATCATGTTTCAGATGATGTACATACTCTGAGATTTCATGCCTTCTGTTTTCCTAAGTAGGGAATAAATCAGTTCAGAACCTCTTGAAGGAATTAAAACTCAGAATTAAGATTAGCAAATGCATGCTTGCCTCTGATTTATAGTTCTGATATTTCTTATCTTTTGGAACGCTATGACATATGTTGTAACTGTTCTATGTACGTCTTTTGTTTTATGGAGAAATAACAAAATTACAGATGTTCTGACTAGCATAGAGAGAGAAACCAAGTTCTGTCAGTGGCCTCAGAACTTCTGAAGCCTGTTTTGCTGTCGTTAGTATCAGAACTTTTAAAAACTATTGTGTTTCCAGTGGGTTCAGAGCTTCTGACCTTATACATTTTCACTAACAGGTTTTTGTTTTGCAGTGTGCCAGAGTCAGAACCTCTGACTTCATTTTATCAGCAACACGTTGTTTCTATTCTTGCAATTATTTTCCTTTTCTTTTTTATTTATTAAACATAAAAAACATAAAAAATATTTTCTTTTATTTTGTTTCCTTAAGACAAAAACATTTTCTAAACAAGTCCATTTTACATTTCTTCAATATGGTTGTAATAGTAACTTAGGAGTTATTTTTTTACTTGCAATCCCCATTCGTACATATGTACCCCCATCCCCTAAATATTGTAATAGCGTAGAATTTTATTTTCCTCAATTTACTGTTTTCCTTATACTGTATAGTAATTAGGCGTGTATGGCAAGATAAAATCAACAAGTAGACCACTAAAAATCAAAGGCAAATGCATGCAATCAAACACACTTTCACACATGCACCCTTAGGGTAATCTCACTTATTGCCTTATAAAAATGGCCATGTTATGCATGTGGGATGTCTTAGCACAAACGAAAATATAAGATCATAGTCCCTCAATGACGCTATCAAAGTTGCCTTTCGAAATTATCTTAGTCCCTAAAGAAAAATGCTAAGTCATCTCACAACATTGCTATCATGGTCATACGATGACCCAACGCCCGTCCTTTCACATCCAACGATGGGGCTTCTTATCAAATCAATGGTAAGATATCAACATCTAAAGGAGGAGGAAAACCACATTTAAGACCTTTTGAGTAGGTAAGTTTGCTCTCAGTTACTCGCTTGCTCACAACAAAAACATTTTATACACCAACACTTACACTTGAAACATTTTCAAAAGATAACACTTTGTACGCGTTCTTATATAGACGAGAGCCATTACAAAGGAAACCCCTTTTCAAAATTACTTTCAAAAAACACATTCCACAAACACATCTTTCAGCTACTTTTGAAACAAACACTTTGTATGCGTTCTTATAGAAATGAGAATCATTACAAAGTTATATTTTCAAAATACTTTCAAAAACCCACACCACAAAGCACATTCAAACAAAAGCAAGTGATCTAGCGAGTAAATAAGAGCCCATGAAAAACCATGGATGAAAAGGGTGTTAATACCTTCCCTTTTCATAATCTACCCCCCGAACTCAAAAACATCTCTAAAGGTCTTTCCTGTGCTTTTTCGCCTTTCCTTTTTAGATAAAATAAAAGTCGGTGGCGACTCTTGCTAAACCACAATATTTGCAAACACAAACGCAAAAACCTCAAGTTAGTTCTCCCACCGTATCACAACCACCTTTACGTATCAGCAATTAGGGAGTCAACATAGTGGAAGACAGTGATGGCAGTTGTGACATGGATGAGTGTATTTTCCCAACCATCAGAGGAGGAATCAATAATTGGAAAACCAAAGAATTTGTCCCTATTACTTTTATTCAAGAGTAATTTTCTTTTAATTTTCTTGTCAGGCTTGTAATAATTAAACAATTTAGACTTTAAAACTTTGTGTCTTACCGAGGCACAATCGTCCATTTGTGAGGGTTGTTACTTCGTCTTCATATGTCATCAATAAATCATGGACGTTTTTACATGCAAATTTTATGCTCTTTGTTCTTCTTTTTTATACCTTTTTTATTTTTTCAAAGATAGATATGCTCTTACACACACTCACATATCAAAATGCAGATCCACATCCACCCAGGATCCCATGGGTAACGATCCTGCTATAGCCTATCATGACTTTGAAAATACGATCTACTAAGCCGAAGACGAAGGTGAGGAAGATTGTGAGGTACCAGAGGAACTAGTCAGGTTATTGTAACAGGAAGAAAGGACCATACAGCCCCATGAAGATCTGGTTGAAACAGTTAACTTAGGTACTGAAGAAGACAAGAAAGAGGTCAAGGTAGGTTCCAACCTAGAGCCTAGTGTCAAGAAGCGCTTAACTCAGTTACTACATGACTATGTTGAGAACTTTGACTGGTCATACGAAGACATGCCAGGACTCGACACTGACATCATGGTCCATTGTCTGCCGATAAAAGAAGACTTCCCTCCGGTAAAACAGAAGGTCCGTCGCATGCGGCCAGAAATGTTAGAGAAAATCAAGACTAAAGTCATGAAGCAATTCAACACCGGATTCTTAGTTGTCAGCTCCTACCCACAATGGGATGCCAATGTTGTTCTAGTGCCTAAAAAGGATGGTAAGGTACGTATGTGTGTAGACTACAAAGACTTGAATAGGGCAAGCCCCAAGGATGACTTCCCGCTTCCCCACATCGATATTCTGGTTGACAACACCGCACAACATAAAGTATTTTCCTTCATGGACAGTTTCTCTGGATATAATCAGATCAAAACGGTTCCTGAGGACATGGAAAAAACGACCTTCGTCACACAGTGGGGTATGTTCTGTTACAAAGTTATTCCATTTGGGTTGAAGAATGTTGGGGAAACCTATCAGCGTGCCATGGTAGCTCTGTTTCACGACATGATCCATCACGAGATAGAAGTCTACGTGGATGACATGATAGCCATATCTCAAACTGGAGAGGAACACCTGAACCATCTGTAGAAACTGTTTGAAAGACTTAAGAGATACAAACTAAGGTTGAATCCAAATAAATGCACTTTTGGAGTGAGGTCCGGTAAACTCTTAGGCTTCATTGTCAGCGGAAAAGGTATCAAAATGGATCCTGCAAAGGTAAAAGCAATACAAGAAATTCCTGCTCCTCGTACTGAGAAGGAAGTTAGGGGATTCTTAGGACGGCTACTTGTGAACCAATCTTCAAATTACTAAAGAAATATCAAGTGGTGGAATGGAACGACGATTGTTAGGCTGCCTTCAAAAAGATCAAAGAGTACCTTCAAGAGCCTCCCATTTTGATGCCGCCCGTCGAGGGAAGGCCTTTGATCATGTATCTAACTGTCTTGGAAAATTCATTGGGGTGTGTGCTGGGGCAGCATGACGAGTCTGGCCGAAAAGAGCATGCAATAAACTACCTAAGCAAAAAGTTTACCGACTGTGAAACCAGATATTCACTGCTCGAGAAAACTTGTTGCACTCTGGCATGGGCTTCTCGCCGGCTAAGACAATATATGCTGACTCACACTACCTTATTGATATCCAAGATGGATCCAATTAAATACATATTCGAGAAGTCTTCCCTCTCTGAAAGAATAGCAAGATGGCATATGGTCCTAACTGAATACGATATTCAGTACACTACCCATAAATCAATAAAGGGAAGTGTGCTAGCTGATCACCTGGCTCATCAATCTGTGGATGACTATCAATCCTTGAATTTAGAATTTCAGACAAAGACATCATGTTGGTAAACAATTGTGAAGAACTCAGACCATATGACGGACCTGAACATGGATCCCGATGGACCTTGGTTTTTGACGGAGCTCCCAACTCACTTGACAACGGCATAGGCGCTGTGATCATATCCCCTGAAGGATGCCATACTCCATTCCCTGCTAGGCTTTGTTTCAACTATACCAATAATATGGTGGAATATGAAGCGTGTATTATGGGTCTCAAAGTTGCCATAGATTTGGGAATCAAGTCCTTAAGTGTATTTGGAGATTCAGCCTTAGTCATCAGTCATATCAAAGGAGAATGGGACACGAAGCATCCTAATCTCATCCCTTACAAAGAACATGTGTTGACATTAATCCCACATTTTGAGGAAATTACCTTTGAGCATTTTCCACGAGAGGAAAATTAACTAGCGGACGCGCTAGCCACTATGTCATCCATGTTCAAAATCAGGTGGGATAATGAGGCTCCCCAGATCACCATTGAGCGGATGGACGAACCGGCTTACTATCACGAGATCAATACTTATGAAGTAGTGGCCAAGCCTTGGTTCCATGAAATTAAGAGATACCTTGAGGCCCAAGAATATCCGGAGGGAGCTTCAGTCAATGACAAGAAATTCCTGAGAAGGTTCTCTGCTAAGTTCTTCCTCAGTAACAGGGTTCTCTATAAGCGCAGTCACGACTCTACTTTGCTTCGGTGCATAGACAAGAGTGAGGCAGAAAAGATCATGGCTGATCTACACGAAGGCACCTTTGGCACACATTTTAGTGGGCACACGATGGCTAAAAGGATTCTACGGTCAGGATACTACTGGTCCACCATAAAAGCAGATTGTCATCAATATTCACAAACTTGCCACAAGTGTCAGATCTATGTTGACAAGGTACATGTGCCTCCAGTTCCTCTAAACATCCTGACTGCTCCTTGGCCATTCGCAATGTGGGGAATTGACATGATTGGAGAGATCAAACCAACAGCTTCTAACGGACACCGCTTTATCTTGGTTGTCATTGATTACTTCACAAAGTGGGTTGAAGCAGCTTCATTCACTTCTGTAACCAAGAACGTTGTGGCCCGATTCATCAAATTGAAAATTGTATGTCGGTATGGTATTCTAGAGAGAATCATTACAGATAATGGTACCAACTTCAACAATACTATGATCATTGCACTATGCGTGCAATTCAAGATCCAGCATCATAACTCTTCTCCTTATCGGCCGAAGATGAATGGTGTTGTAGAAGCCGCTAATAAAAACATCAAGAAGATCATACAAAAAATGACAATGACCTATAAGGACTGGCATGAGAAGTTACCATTTGCTCTCCACGGTTACCGTACCACGGCGCGCACATCAACAGGGGAAACTCCTTTCTCTTTCGTATACGGCATGGAAGTTGTCCTACTAATTGAAGTCCAAATACCTTCTCTAAGAATCACAAAGGATAAAGGGTTGGATGAAGATGAGTGGATTCAAACTCGACTTGACCAGTTGAACTTGATTGATGAGAAGAGGCTTTTAATTGTCTGCCATGGTCAGATGCACCAAAAACGTATGATTAAAGCTTTTAACAAGAAGGTCAGACGTCAGGTATATCGGGTTGGTGACTTGGTAATAAAGCGTATCATATTTCCACAAGGTGATCCTAGGGGAAAATGGACTCCTACATACGAAGGACCGTTTGTGATAAAAAAAACATATTTTCTGGTGGAGCAATGATATTAACCACTATGGACGATGATGACCTTCCACACCCTGTAAACGCGGACATAGTTAAAATATACTACGCATGAAAAAAGACCCGCTAAGTCGACTGGCCTAGGAAAAAATTAGGGATAAAACAAAAAAATATTGTACACCTGGCAAGCTGAAACTTGAAAAGGGGGATTTGGCAAAAAAGGGTATCCCGGTGGACTGAAAACCCGAAAGGGCAGTCCAGGAAAAAGTTAGGGATTTAAAGCATATGACTATGTCCCGTTGGATCACCTTATAGCCAATCTTCAGTATCAATCATCAAACTCAAACGGTTCCAATCAATCCAGTCAGCTTCGGACAAAGGAACAAGTGGATGAGACGCTCAGAGACATGAAGGCTATAGCAGAATAGGAACCCTATGGGATTATTTTACATAGTTGCCTTTTCTTTGTATCAATTTTCATTTTTTACAATGACATTCTCTTACTAGGATGTTCGTCCCTTTGTACAAAAATACTTATTCAAGTTAATACAAAGATATTCCTTTAAAAGTGCAAAACTATTTGTTTTTCTTTTAATGTTCTTGTTTTGTTTGCAAAAAACGTCCAGTGTTTATCTTTGAACATATGCATTTGAACGTAATTATTGTTTACAGATGAACGCATGAAAAAGAAAAACTAAACAGAAAGACAATTACTAATGGCTTTAAAAAACAAGACAATATCTATGGGCCATTCCATAAAATCCTCGCGGATACTTTCTATAACCGGAGCAGAAGCAAGAGCATCCTGCTACAAGATCTTTGTCATATCTCCAACATGCAGCCTAATGGTATCTTTTTCCTTCATATCCCCGACAGAGCAAAACTTCCAGTTACTATTCTGAGGGCTCCCCAGTGAAAGTCACCCAGCTGCTCGGGAATTCCCCAGTAGGATTTCACCAAGTCCACAAACAATGCACGACATTTCCCTTCCCCAACAGACTTTATTTCTCTAAAAATGGAAACCCATCCATCAATGCTTCAACTTCAATAAAATATGAAGACTTACACTCCTCATTCCCAGAGGCAGTCAGGAATTTATTTTCCCCAAACCAACAACACTGCAACAGAATAATTAATATGTTCATACATTGTATTCATACGTCATAGCATTGACAATACAAATGCATGTGGAACAATCTCATTTATTTTGAGAAACATCATTATGCCATGTGTGATGCGGTGGGATAACTGAATTGAGGTTTTACGTTTGTGTTTGCAAATGTTGCGGTTAACAAGAGTCGCCACCGACTTTTCTTTTATCCAAAAGGAAAGGTAAAAAAGCACAGGAAATACCTTTGAGATGTTTTTGGGTTCGGGGGGAAGATTATGAAAAGGGAAGGTGCTAGCACCCTTTTCATCCATGGTTTTCTATGGGCTCTTAGTTACTTGTTTAGATCACTTGCTTTGCTTTGAAATTGTTTGAAATGGTGCTTTGTGTGGTTTTGAAAGTATTTTGAAAAGAGGTCATCGTCTAGGCAATCTTTGTAATGATTCTCGTTCGTAAGAATGTATACAAAGATGTTTGTCTTTTGAAAAATGTTACAATGTTTTGAAAGTTGTTTTGAAATGTGTGTGTGTTTGTTTTTGAAAATAGCATGGATTGTTTTGAAATTGATCAAGTAGCTAGAAGCATTCTACCTACTCAAATGTCTTTCTTGTGTATTTTTATTCCTTTGACATTGTTAATTTACCATTGATTTGGTAAGCAACCCTATCTTTGGATGTTAAACGGGACAGGCGTGGGTCATCGTATAACCATGATAGCAATATTGCCAAGTATCTTAGCATGTTTGAGGGACCAAGATCATTTGTTTAGGCAACCTTTTGATAGCGTCATCGAGAGACTGTGATCTTATTTTTGTTTTGTTTTGCCAAGATACTTCGCGTGCGTAACATGTCCATTTTAAATTAGACAACCAAGTGGGTGAAACCCTAAGGGTGCTTGTGTGCAATGTGTGTCATTTTTCATGCTTTTGTCTTGCATTAGGTCATTTCTATTTGTTTTGTTTTTGTTCTTGTCATGCAAACCCTAGTTTACTAAACATGGCATAAATGCGATAAATTGCGTAAAGGTAAACTAAGCTATTACAACAGTTATTATGGGAGGGGGAATACAAGTTTTTGAATGGGGATATTGCATAAAATAAACCCTAAAACACTATTACAACCCAATTGAATATTGTGCGAAATAAATAAATATACAAATATTTAAATATGCAATGCAATGTATTTATGGAAAAAATGTTTTGTATTTGTTTAAGGTATGAGAAAATAAAACTAATTAACCCTAGAAAATAAGGAAAAATAAAATTATTATTTTTGAAAGGGGTGAAACGCTAATTTTTTATTAAAAGAAATATATGTTTCCTATTGTTTATTTTGTCCATTTTTATACAAGAAAATAATAAATAATATTATGTACAATATTAAAAATTAAATATGTATGAGAAACTGAATATTTTATATGTAAAATAATAAAATAAAAATGTATAGTATTTATTAAATGTATTTACAATTTATATAAGAAAATAAAATTCTATTTATTCTAATAAGCTATTTTCTTATGTAAAAAAATAAAATAAAATTGCAAAAAATTATTTAATTATTTTTTAGGATTTTTAATGTTCAGAAAAAATGATTAAAAGCAATAAACATGAAAATATAAAGAAAAATGCAAAAAATATAAAACAAAGAATCAGGGGGTGCAAATAGTGGTCAGGGGGTGCAAAAATCAAAACAGAAAGGCCCAGGCGCGCCAAGGCCCAGACAAGTCATCCATATCCTCCAGCTTCCTCCCTGCGCGTGTTTTGCTTCAAATCTGTATCTTGCTATTGCTTGCACAAAAATAAAAACTTGTAACATGAAACATGTAGCTCTTAATCTCATAAATTCCAACCATATAAGATTTGTAACCTACCTCTAAAATATCAAGGAGAATTTTAATGGCCCTAAATCGTGACCTAAATGTTTCAACAACTTCAAGGTTCAAATTCTCTTAGCTCAGTTAATATAAATGACAAGTATGCATATGTACAGCTTCACCAAGATAAGGGCTACATTTTTTCTTCACAAATCGTGGCTTGAGGATGCCTAAATAGAGAGATAGAGTTTTGAAAAATACCACCTTTAGCTGGATCTGGATATGGAAATGTGGGACTTTTAGTGAGGCTTGAGGATCGTGTGACCTTCCTTGAAGTTCCTTCAAGCTATTCCAATGCCTAGCTTGCTTTGTGGATGGCCAAAACTCTCTGTAGAAGTCAAGCTGCAACCTCCAAATTTGAAAATGGCAATGTCTGAAATAAAGCTTACAGAACCAGGGCAAGGGCTTGGATAGCTTTGGTAGGATATATGAAAGGTGTTTGAAGTGTTGAAACAAAAAATGCACGAGCCAAAAATGAAATGGCTAGAGTTTTGCAGCAACTGGCAGTTTTGGCAGAAAATGAAGTTTTTGAGTTTTTGAGAGTTTTCAGATGTTTAGCATTCGTGTCCTAAGTTGTGACAATTTTATGGATATGTATAGAATGGATACAAAGTCCACTCTTCATCAGATGTGCAAGCCTTTGGACTTTTGCAACTTTTCTTGCTTTTGAAGAAAAGTGAAGTGACCACACTAAACATGCTTGTACTGGCTGGCTTGCTAGCTGCAGAGAGTTGGTATACATTGCTTGATATCTGTGGAGATTGTTTGTACCAAAGGAACAGGTCCATGGCTCAAGAATGATAAAGTTGCAAAAGCTTGCCTTTATGGAAATGGCAAAGTGCCCTTTATGCCATTAATGGAATTATCTCTTGTACAATGTTCCAAAAGCCAAAATAAAGCCCTTATCCTCTAAGTTAGCATTAAATTATGGAGTGTAAAATGAGTTTAGAACCTGTAATGCAAGGTACAAGCATCCAAAATCAGATTTGCAACTTGATACTTTGTGAAAATGGCATGAACAAAAGTGATAAAATGCCAATTTCATTTCTTCGATTCTCCCTAACCATAAATGGTCTTGGAGAGTTCTTGGACATTTTAGAAAGCTTGCAACATGCTCTACAATCAATCTTTGAAGTGCATTTTGATATACCTCTTGGAACTATGTGAAAAATGTCCATGAAGTTGGGTCAAAAAACTGCCTAAATTAGGGCAAATTTTCACTAAGTTATTTAGTTCATGGACCCTTATTCACAAATTCATAACTTGAAATCCAAGCATCAGTTGGGAAAAAATTGTGAAAAAAGTTGTAGATTTCATGGAGGACTACAACTTTTATGTTTGAAGTTTTCTTTGAATCATATTGCATCATGGTGAAAAAGTGGTGGAAAGTTGGGAAAAAATAAGAAAATTTCCATACTTAGAAAAATTCTAAGTTATGAAAATTTTCAAATTCAAAACCCTAATTTGCAATTTTGAGTTTCTTGGTGAAAAGGTTTCATATTTTGAAATATCTTGATGAATTATGACCCTTGGCATTTGATTTTGACCAAAAAGTCAAAGTTTGACTTTTCAGTGTATAGTTGATTTTTGATCAGTTGACTGGAAAATTCATCTGTCAATCCAATGAACTTTAGATCTTTTGAACCATGTAATTAGGTAAAGATGATTCCATTGAGCCCTTGAAATCATGTTTGAACCCAATTGGTCATTGGCTTGGTTAAAAATCAGAAATTGCCCGTTCTCAGTCAAAAACCCTAATTTTGACCATTTTGCCCTTTTGATGATTTGATCAAATTTCTTGAGGAGTTGTGATCCAAACTTGATCAAATGGTACATAGGAGCCTAGAATGTTTTTATGGATCAAAAATTATGAAGTTTGACTGTAAATTGTCCATGGTTGACTTTTTCCCCAATACAGTTGATTTTTAGGTCAATTGCCCAATTGACTGATCAAAAATGTGGTTCAAGGCTTGAAACTTGTTGTGAGCAATCTTAGGGGTCCAAGATGGTGTATGAAAGTCACATGAAGCATTGATGGTCCAAAAATCCCTGTGCAAACTCAAACCCTAATTTTAGGTTATCAGTGCAAGATGAGGTGTCTTGAGCTGACCAAACCCTAATCTTGTCTTGAGTCCAAGAAGTCTTGTGAGGAAAATCTTGATAAATGAGAGGGAAAATTTTGGGGTACAACAGCTGCCCCTGTTCAATCTTCTTGAACCTGAAGAGTTAGATTGGCGAACTTTGTCGTTCGTGACTCGAAGGTAAAAGATGATTGGACACTAGAGTTCCTGTAAATTTGCACTCGTCAAAGTGTAGTTGAGGGAATGGGCTTAAAGATGCCATTTGGAGAGGTGATAGAATCTTGTTGGAGATGGTCTTGTAGATGCCATCCAAGAATGTTTGTTGAATTGTAAGTTGTAAGTTAGAAGAATAAGTATCGGAATGGTGTCCGCGTCTGGAACGTATCTGAACTGTATCTGGAGACATTAAATCTGAATGAGAAACAGAATAGCATCCGTGTTTGGAGCGCATCTGTATTGTATCAAGAGAGTGAAATCTTAATAAGGGCCAGAATGGCATCCGTGTCTGGAGCGTATCTGAACTTGAAATTTGAATGAGTATCAGGGTGGCATCCGTGTCTGGAGCGTATCTGAACTGTATCTGAATCTGAATAAGTGACAGAATGGAAACCGTGTCTGGAGGGTATCTGAACTGTATCTGATAGTTGAGGTCTGAATGAGTAATAGAATAGCTTATGTGTCTGAAGCGTATCTAAACTGTATCTGAGATCTGAATAAGGGCCAGAATGGCATCCGTGTCTGGAGCGTATCTGAACTTGAAATCTGAATGAGTAGCGGAATGACTTCCGTGTCTGGAGTGTATATGAAATGTATCATGATTGCATATTGTTAATCGGTAGCTTTTAATCTTATCCTGAAAAGGGTAAAATGTTAGCTGAAACACAAAGTTATGTTGCATGAAATGTATGATGCAATATATGTGCGTTATCAATGTTTATAATATATGGATGTAATGTATGCGCATGTAAGCTGATTTGCTGTATCGCTGAGGAAAATAAATCCTTGACTGTTGGGGATTTAAAAATCCTTGATGACTTCTCTGGGGATATAGGGATCCTTCATGTCTTGAAGTCGGAATATTTGACAAAAATCTTGTTGTGAGCAATGCCGTATACTGCTTGAGTAATCTGCTTGGGGAATCTGGAGAATTTGATGACTTCTACTGGGGATTACACAATGGGAATCCTTGATCTGCTGGAGAATAAGGAAGACTCTGATGACTTCTGCGGAGAATTAAGAATGAGAATCTTCATTCTGTTGGGGAGCAATAAAAACTCTGTGGGGAAGAAGGCTTACTGCTGGGAGTAGGTTCAGGAGTTTGGGTTGTCTGACATTCTATTAGGGAGTTATCCTAGGTTGAGGAGAGACAAAAGTTAACTGTTATCTGGTTGATTTTCAGATTTCAAGCCAACTTGCTGGGGAATTTAGAGAAACTGGAAGGTTTCCGCTGGGGATTGATAGTTTAAAGCTTTGGCTCCGCTGGGGATTGATAGTTTGAAGTTTTAACTCTGATGGGGATTAAGGGTTTGAAACTTTAGCTCCGTTGGGGATCTGTATTTCAAGGTTTTGGCTCCGCTGGGGATCTAGATGATGTACTGTAGGGATTGCTCCTGGAATATCCTAAAGACGTTTTCCTATCCTTTCAGTCTGTCAGTAATTGTTCTTTTCCATCCTGTTTATTTGTAAATAGTAATTATGTTCAAATGCATATGTTCATCAATGAATCATTGGACGTTTTTGCAAATAAAAACACAAGTGTAAAGAAAAAGGCAAATAGTTTTCTGTACTTTGAAAGAGATATCTTTGTATTTACTTTGAATAAGTGTTTTGTACAAAGGAGACATACATCCTAGTAAGAGGATGGTGTCATAAAAGTAAGAAAATTTTATACAAAGAAAGATGGTTATGTGAAAAAAATCCCATGGGGTTCCCATTCTGCTATAGCCTTCGTATCTCCGAATATCTTGTCCATTCGCTGCTTCGTCCGAAGATGATTGAATTAATCAGAAGCTCAGAGTTTGTCAGTGAAGAGATGGTTCTTAAAGTGATCCGACGAGACATAGTCATACGCTTTAATTCCCTAACTTTTGCCTGGACCGCCCTTTCGGGTTTTCAGTCCATCGGGAAACCCTTTTTTGCCCAAGTCGTCCTTTCGGGTTTTCAACTTGTCGGGTGTACAGTTTTTTTTTTATTTTATCCCTAATTTTTGCCCGAACCTTTTCGTTCGCCGGGATGCCCTTGTTTTGCCTAGGTGTGTCAACCTAGCGGGTCTCTTATGTGTAGTATCTTTTGACTATGTCTGCGTTCGCAGGGTGTGGCAGGTCATCACCGTCCATGGTGGTTAAGATCATTGCCCCACCAGAAAAGATGTTCTTGATTACAAATGGTCCTTCATAGGTAGGAGTCCATTTGCCCTTGGGATCACTTTGTGGCAAGATGATGCGCTTGATCACTAAATCTCCAACTTGATATACCTGGCGTCTGACTTTCTTGTTGAAAGCCTTGATCATCCGCTTTTGATACGTCTGACCATGGAAAACAGCAGTAAGTCTCTTTTCGTCAATTAGGTTCAATTGATCAAGTCGGGTCTGGATCCAATCGTCTTCACTCAAACCTGCATCCTTCATGATTCTCAAGAGGGAATCTGAACCTCGATAGGTAAAACAGCCTCCATGCCATATACCAAAGAATAGGGTGTTACCCCAGTTGATGTGCGAGCCGTGGTACGGTACCCGTGGAGAGCAAACGGTAGCATCTCATTCCAGTCCTTGTAGGTGACTGTCATCTTTTGTATGATCTTCTTAATGTTTTTGTTAGCAGCTTCAACTGCACCATTCATCTTTGGCCGATAGGGGGATGAATTATGATGTTGAATACTGAACTGCTCGCACAAGGCGGTGATCATAGTATTGTTAAGGTTTGTACCATTGTCAGTGATGATCCTTTCGGGGATACCGTACCGGTAAATAAGGTTCTGTTTGATGAAGCGGGCGACAACATTCTTAGTAACGGATGCGAAGGAAGCTGATTCGACCCACTTGGTGAAGTAGTCAATGGCCACCAGAATGAAGCGGTATCCATTGGAATTTGTAGGCTTGATCTCCCCAATCATGTTGATTCCCCACATAGCGAAGGGCCAAGGAGCTGCTAAGACATTTAGAGGAACCGGAGGCACGTGCACCTTGTCTGCATAGATTTGACACTTATGACAAGTCCAGGAGTGTTGATAGCAGTCAGCTTCCATGGTAGACAAGTAATAGTCTTCCCGTAGAATCTTCTTAGCCATCGTATGCCCGCTAGAGTGAGTGCCAAAGGTACCCTCATGCAATTCAGCCATGATCTTTTCAGCTTCAATCTTGTCCACACAACGGAGCAGAACAGAATCATGATTACGCTTGTACAGGATGCCATTACTTAGGGAGAACTTAGCTGAGAATCTCCTTAATAACTTTTTGTCGTTGACTTAAGCTCCTTCAGGGTATTCTTGAGCCTCAAGATACCTTTTGACTTCATGAAACCATGGCTGGTCCACTACTTCTTCGGTATTAATCTCGTGACAATGTGCTGGTTCGTCCATCCGTTCAATGGTGATCTAGGGAGCCTCATTATCCCAATCAAGTTTAAACATAGATGACATTGTAGCTAGAGCATCTGCTAGCTGATTTTCTTCTCGCGGGAAGTGCTCGAAGGTAATCTGCTCGAAATGTGGTAGCAATGTCAAAACATGTTCTTTGTAAGGGATGAGGTTTGGATGCTTAGTATCCCACTCTCCTTTGATCTAACTGATGACCAAAGCTGAGTCCCCAAACACATCTAAGGATTTGATTCCCAAGTCTATGGCAGCCTTGAGTCCAAAGATGCATGCTTCATACCCTGCCATGTTGTTCGTACAGTTGAAGCAAAGTCTAGCAGTGAAAGGAGTATGGCATCCTTCCGGAGATATAAGCACAACGCCGATATTGTTACCAAGTGCATTGGATGCCCCATCAAAGTACAGGGTCCATCAGGATCCTTGTTCAGGTCCGTCATATGGCCTGATTTCTTCAAAGTTGTCCAATGTAATGATGTCTTCGTCAGGGAAGTCAAACTTCATGGATTGATAATCCTCTACAGCTTGATAAGCCAGATGATCTGCTAGCACACTGCCCTTTATAGCTTTTTGGGTAGTGTACTATATGTCGTATTCCGTTAGGATCATCTGCCATCTTGATATCCTCCCGGACAGAGCAGGCTTCTCAAAGATATACTTTATCGGACCCATCTTAGATATCAGCAAAGTGGTATGAGTCAACATATACTGCCTTAGCCGACGAGCAGCCCATACCAAAGCACAGCAAGTTTTCTTGAGCAGTGAATATCTGGTTTCACAGTCGATAAACTTTTTGCTAAGGTAATAAATGGCGTGCTCTTTTCGGCCAGACTCGTCATGCTGCCCCAGTACGCACCCCATTGAATTCTCTAAGACGGTCAGATACATGATTAGCGGTCTTCCCTCGACGAGTGGCATCAGGACAGGAGGTTCCATCAAATACTCCTTGATTTTATCGAAAGCAATCTGACATTCACCGTTCCATCTGACTACTTGATCTTTCTTCAACAGCTTGAAGATTGGTTCACAAGTAGACGTCAGGTGAGAAATGAACCTGGCAATGTAGTTTAGGCGTACCAAAAAACCTCTGACTTCCTTCTCAGTGTGAGGAGCAAGCATTTCTTGTATAGCTTTGACTTTGGCAGGATCAACCTCAATGCCTTTGTTGCAGACAATGAAACCTAAGAATTTACCGGACCGGACTCCGAATGTGCACTTGTTTGGATTCAGTCTAAGCTTGTACTCCTTCAATCTGACAAAAAGCTTTTTTAAGTGATCAAGGTGTTCTTCTTCAGTTTGTGATCGGGCTATCATGTCATCTACGTAGACCTCTATCTCATGATGTATCATATCATGAAACAAAGCTACCATGGCGCGTTGATAAGTTGCCCCGACATTCTTCAGTCCGAATGGCATCACTTTGTAGCAGAACGTACCCCACTGTGTGACAAATGTAGTTTTCTCCATGTCCTCAGGTGCCATTTTGATCTGGTTATAGCCTGAGAATCCGTCCATGAAAGAAAATACTTTGTGCTGAGCTGTATTGTCGACCAGGATGTCGATGTGTGGAAGTGGAAAATCATCTTTAGGGTTGGCCCTATTTAAATCTCTATAATCCACGCACATTCTCACTTTGCCGTCCTTTTTAGGTACGGGAACAATGTTGGCCACCCACTGAGGATAGGAAGTAACAGCCAGAAATCCAGCATTGAACTGTTTCATAACTTCTACTTTGATCTTTTCTGACATGTCAGGTCTCATGTGGCGGACCTTTTGTTTCATTGGTGGACAGTCTTCTCTTGTGGTTAGACGGTGTACCATAATGTCTGTATCGAGTCCCGTCATGTCTTCGTATGACCAGGCGAAGATCTCAACATAATCATGCAATATCTGAATTAGGCGCTCCTTGACACTCGGCTCTAGATTAGCACCTATTTTGATTTCCTTTTTATCCTCCTCAAAACCCAAGTTGATTGTCTCTAACAGCTCCTCATGAGGCTGAATTGCTCTTTCCTCTTGTTGTAAAAGTCTGGCCAATTCCCCTGGCACCTCACCTTCGTACTCGGCTTGGTAGATCAGATCTTCAGAGTCACTAAAGGCTATAGCGGTATCGTTACCCATGGGATCCGGAATGGAAGGGTACCTGCATTTGTGAGTGTGGGTGTGTGTAAGGGTATAGCCATCTTAAAAATGTAAAAGAAAGACAATGAGCATAAAAGGTTTATATATGAAAAAGCGTCCATGATTCATTGAATGACATATGTAGATGAAATAAAAACCCTTACAAATGGACCATTGTCCCTCGGGTAAGACACAAGGTTTTTAAAGTACGAATTGTTTGTGAATCATTACAGTCCAACAGAAATGTAAAAGATAGATTACTGAGATATGAAAGTTATCGGAACGAAGTCTCTGGCTTCCCAATTGCAAAGTCCTCCGCTGACAGTAGGAAATATCCAATCTTCCAAGTTGCCTTCCTCTTCATTGTCCTCCACTGCATTGACGCTTCGGTTGGTAATCTTCACAGGTGGCCCCCTAGCACGGGCATGGCACACAGCCTTCTAATCAGTCGAAGTAAACCCCAAGCCAAACTTGTCTGATTTGTAAGGAATGTCTGGAAGCTGACCCCATATTGTACATCCCCCTTCTTCCACCATTGCCCTTGCATCCTTGAGAGATGACATCCGAGGTGGGGGTCTTGTGATCTTTAGAATCGAAGATACCGCCTTGGTTGCCGCTATTTCTTCAGAGACTTCTTCAAAATGTTGGAAATGGGTCTCTATGAATTCGCCATCTAACTCCACATAACGGAAGGAATTCAGATGACTAATCATATATTCCTCTTCCCCATGGACAGTTATGATTTTCCCTTGGACGGGGTACTTTAGCATCTGATGCAAGGTGGAGGTGACAGCTCCGACATTGTGGATCCAGGGGCGTCCCAACAGACAGGAATAAGAAGGACGGATGTCCATCACGTAGAATGTTGAGTTGAAAACCTGAGTTCCCACCTTGATCGGGATGTTCACCTCCCCGTGGACCATCCTCTTAGAACCATTGAAAGCTCGCACCACTATGTTACTGGGTTTTAGAGTCAGTCCCTCACAATCCAACCTATCAAGGGTTTTCTTCGGGAAGACGTTTAAAGATGATCCAGTATCAACCAAAACATGAGCTAGGGTTGTTCCTCTGCACTCCACTGAGACATGTAGTGCATCATTGTGTTTTCTCCCTCGGGGTGTCAAGTCAACATCGGAGAAGCCCAGGCCATTATCAGCTGTCAAACTGGCCACACAGTCCTGGAACTGGTTAGCAGACGTCTCTTGCGGCACGTGAGTTGTCTTCAGAAATTTTACCAATGCTTTGGCATGTGCTTCAGAGCAGAGCAACAGAGCTAACATAGAGATCTTGGAAGGGGTATGCCTCAATTGTTCAACCACATCATAATCACTCTTCTTAATAATCCTCAGGATTTCTTCCATCTCCTTCTTGGATGTTTCAGGAATAGCTGGTGATTGAGCCTTCGTCAAGACAGGCTCCTCTTGAACGTTCTTTCCTTTATTCTCAGCAGTGGAAGTAGGAATGGGAATTGTATTATCTTTGTTGGTGGGTACGCTTGCAGGTACAATCACTGGTGTAGAGGTAATCTTCGGAACGGCCACGGGTCCAAAGACTGCTGTTGGAGGAGCAATCTCTGGAGAGAAGATCCTACCACTGCGGGTGATCTTGCTAGTTCCAACAATATTGCTAATGTCGGAATTGTCCTCTTTGGAGCTTTCTTCTTCTATAGTCAGTTCAATTTGTTTAATACCATGGTAGTAGATTTCTCCACCATAGTTCCATGGTACTGATTTATCTTATTTGTATGGGGCAGGCCCGGGCATTGTTATCTTAAGCGGAGCAGTCTTCGGAGCAGGTGTAATCCTAACGGGTCTTTTAGGGGCCCTGGAAGGATTGGTGTAGATGGTTATTATTGAAACTTCTTTCACTAGAACGGGTGAAACAGGAGCTTTCTCAAACAAAATTTCTTGGTTATCAATCAGTAGTTGGATTCCTTTCTTCAATAGAGGGCAGTCAAATGATGAGGACAGGCAAACATGGCAGTCTTTGTCACAACCTGGGAAGACGCCAGCTTTTAACAAATTCAACTTGATGGTCGGGAGCAGAGTTAACAGTTCATCCACAGTAGCAACAAACAGATCTTCTTCAATAGCGTTGGCGTTGTGACCATGCCTCGGCATTGGGGCGGAAATAACATTTGGTTTCTCAGGCGCATCAAATTCAACTTCCTTTGCATCAATCAGATCTTGAATCTTATTCTTCAGAGCCCAATAGTTGTTGGTGTCGTGCCCTGGACTTTCAGAATGGTACGCGCATCTGGCGTTGGGATGGTAATATGGAGAAGTAGTATTAGGATTTTTTGGTGCCTCCTTCAAAGTGGCCAAATTCAACTTCAAGAGATGTGGTAGAACTCAGGCTGAAGTCATGTTAATCTTGGTAAATTGCCGAACTCGCCTTTCTACCCTTTGCTGATTAGTTCTCGGCTGGTCTGATGCAGGCTTCGGAATCATTACGGCCCCCACTGTTGGTCGGCGCTCGGTTCTTCCCTGATTTCTCTGTGAATAGACAGTAGATACTTCTTTTCTTCTCGTGAAGGGCTTTTTTACAGCATCTGAGGCAGACGCGTCCTTCTGAATCTTCCCATTTCTTATACCAGCCTCCACTCTTTTGCCGGTTAGAATCAATTCGGTAAACCCTGCATAGGAGCTTCCAATCAAATGATTAAAGAAAGGGCCTGAAAGAGTTCCCAAGAACATGTCCACTAACTCTCTTTCAGATAAAGGTGGTTGCACCCTTCCGGCTAGATCCCTCCACTTTTGGGCGTAATCTTTGAAGCCCTCGTTGGAAGCCATAGCCATACTTTGTAGCTGAGTACGGGTTGGCGCCAAGTTAGCGTTGTATTGATACTGTTTATAGAAAGTTGCTGCCAAGTCTTCCCAATTATGGACATCTACCCTCTCCAACTGGTAGAACCAATCAAGTTGCGTTCCTGACAAACTGTCTTGGAAAAAGTGGACCCACAGGTCTTTGTCAGCAGAGTGTGGTTGAATCTTCCTGATATAGGATCTGATGTGCATTTTAGGGCAAGATATCCCATCATACTTGGAAAACAGTGGCACTTTAAACTTTGGAGGGATTACAATTCCTAACACCAACCCCAATTCTTCAAAGTCTAGCCCCGGTACTCTTTGGATTTCCATAGAGTTGAGTCGCTCTTCAAGGTGTTTGTATTTGTCATCAGCCGGAGGGTATTGTTGTTCAGAGTAGTCCTCTTCTTCCTCTTCTTCTTCTTCAGAATCTGATGGTACTACCGTTCCTTTTCCTTTTCCTTCCTCAGAGGTTGTTGGAAATTCTAAGGTCCGTCTGGCTTGTCCCTGAAATCTTCGGCCCATGATAACCGCACCATTTGGCTTCTTCTTCTTTTTCTCTTTTTCTTTCTCTAGCAAAGTCTCCAGCTCCTCTTGCCCCTTGGCTAAGGTCATGAGTAACTGCTGGAACTGTGAATTCTGAGCTTGCAAATCTTTGATCGTTTGTTCAAGATCCATCTTGCTGAAATAAACAGCAGAGAGGTGAGGAAACTTGGTGTGAAGACCTGTTTATGCTTATGATGAATGATATGTATTCATGCAATGCTTTCAAGGATTCAGAAATTCAAATTTGTTTTAAACAAAAAAGAAACACACGTCATATTAATAAGATAGAATTTGTTAGTACATCAATGCCCCTTGGGCAAAATAATACAAAATTCTAAGGTAAAAAGACGTTGGGCATCCTCTTTGGTGCAATGTAGGTGTTGAGAGTCTGCTCTTCATGAAGTAGCCGAGTGAGTTCCAAAACCTTCTTCTCGCTTGCGTAGAATTAGGCTTCGAAAGTATCGCGTTCTCCCTTGAGCTGTATCCAACTCCTTTGTAGATCTTCGAGTGATGTCGGCATGTCAGGATGTAGGATGGTGTATGGAATCTCTCCTTCCTTAACAGGCTCTATAAACACTGGGAGAATGGAGGGATAAGGCATCATAAGACTTTGGGCGCGGTTTCGTACCCACTTGAGGTAAGGCTCAAGAGGGATGGAATTCTTGCGTCCCAAGGTCTTACTATCTACCTTGTTTGGCATCCTCCAAGCTCGGATGAATCTCTGACGGAGTCCTTGGTCGTCGTTGTCGTAGTCGAAAACCAATCCTTGAATCAGCATATCATGTGGGCCATCCCTTCGGGCATACCCAAACTGTCTTAGAGCCAAGCAAGGGTTGTAGGTGATGCCTCCCCTAATGCCAAGTAGAGGGACATTAGGGAATTCCCCACAATGGTCAATGATGATAACATTCTCTTTGGATTGAGAACACCAATGAATATCTGAATGGTTAAGTGTCATTAACCTTTGTGACCACCTCAAACCTTGTTCATTCTTCAAGACTGATTGGGGAAGATGTGAAATAAACCATCTTGCCAGGAGAGGAGTGCAACACATGAGAACACCTCTTTTCCTCATTGTACGAGTGTGCAAAGAGTGGAGGATATCCCCAAGCAATGTAGGCACCGGGTTGCGAGACATGAAGATTTTGACAGCGTTCACGTCTATGAGTTGGTCAGGATTAGGGAACAAGACCATCCCATAGATGAGAAGAGCTACAATCTCCTCAAAAGCTTGAAATTCTAGAGAATTCTAACAACTTTGGGCCTTCTCAAACAATAACTTTGACAAGAAGCCTTTGACACCACTTCTAGTTTCCCAATGTGTTGTGACATCAGATGAGTGCAAGTGTAGGGCTTGAGCAATCTCTTCTGGCTTTGGATCTCTTTCCGTACCGTTGAAGGGTAGTTGATTGAGAATAGGAATCCTCAAGAGTTGAGAAAATTCCTCCAAAGTGGGCACAAGTTGGTAGTCAGGAAATGTGAAGCAATGATGCAAAGGGTCAAAGAACTGGAAGAGAACTTTCAGCATATCCTCCACTGTGTTGGTGGTGACCAAGTTGAGTAGACGACCATGTCTCTCAGTGAATGGAGAATTCTCAGGAATCCTTGAAGCTAAATCCTTGAGTTGTGGAGGAATTCTTACAAGGTTGATTTGGATAGTTTTCCTGCGAAGTGAATCCATAACCTACAAAACAAGAACAAAGATGAATCTCCAAAATCCTTGAAATGGTTAGTGAATGTATATGATGTTCATGATGTCCATGATGTTATGCACAAGTATATATGTACAAGCAATTCACACAAGTTCCTAGTTTAGGCTTGCATGGGGATTATAGGTAAGTACCCTCTTGAAGTTTAGTTGGCTCAACCTGTCCTAGAAATAGTAATCGGGTTCTAAGGAGCTCAATATCACTGGATTGTTTCCTTGTTCATTGTTTCAGTTTAAGCCTCTTTACTGGCGACCGAAATATTCCAAGAAACCAACCCTCAATGAGTGTAGTATCGAGTATCTACCAACTTCGGACTGCACCAAAGCCGGTCATCTCACTACATCCTAAAAGGCCAAGTTGGTCAAGTAAAGGTTCTAGAAGTCCATTAGTGCTTCATGACATCACTCAGCGGTCCCATATTCTCTTTCATTGACTCAAAGGCTACCGGTACCCACAAATATGTCGCACTAATATAGCTATTGCTTAGACCATGTTGGTATACCCCGCACAGTTTCCACAACGTATTGCTATTTACCTATAATGTTTCCCAAATCCGGGTAGAGGATTCAAACCCAACCAATAGAACCAAAATGTAAAGCAAACAAGTCAAACAATTGTAAGCATGTAAAGGTGATCTAAACCCTAAGGTAACCCCACGTTCATTATTAATTCCCCAGCAGAGTCGCCAGTTCTGTGATGCGGTGGGAGAACTGACTTGAGGTTTTGCGTTTGTGTTCGCAAATGTTGCGGTTAGAAAGAGTCGCCACTGACTTTTCTTTTATCCAAAAGGAAAGGTAAAAAAGCACAGGAAAGAACTTTGAGATGTTTTTGGGTTCGGGGGGTAGATTATTAAAAGGGAAGGTGCTAGCACCCTTTTCATCCATGGTTTTCCATGGGCTTTTAGTTACTTGTTTAGATCACTTGCTTTGCTTTGAAATTGTTTGAAATGGTGCTTTGTGTGGTTTTGAAAGTATTTTGAAAATAGGCCATCGTCTAGGCAATCTTTGTAATGATTCTCGTTCGTAAGAATGTATACAAAGATGTTTGTCTTTTGAAAAATGTTCCAATATTTTGAAAGTTGTTTTGAAATGTGTGTGTGTGTTTGTTTTTGAAAAGAGCAAGGATTGTTTTGAAATTGATCAAGTAGCTAGAAGCATTCTACCTACGCAAATATCTTTCTTGTGTATTTTTATTCCTTTGACATTGTTAATTTACCATTGATTTGGTAAACAACCCTATCTTTGGATGTTAAACGGGACGGGCGTGGGTCATCGTATGACCATGATAGCAATATTGCCAAGTATCTTAGCATGTTTGAGGGACCAAGATCATTTGTTTAGGCAATCTTTTGATAGCGTCATCGAGGGACTATGATCTTATTTTTGTTTTGTTTTGCCAAGATACTTCGCATGCGTAACATGGCCAATTTAAATTAGGCAACCAAGTGGGTGAAACCCTAAGGGTGCTTGTGTGCAATGTGTGTCATTTTTCATGCTTTTGTCTTGCATTAGGTCATTTCTATTTGTTTTGTTTTTGGTCTTGTCATGCAAACCCTAGTTTACTAAACATGGCATAAATGCGATAAATTGCGTAAAGGTAAACTAAGCTATTACAACAGTTATTATGGGAGGGGGAATACAAGTTTTTGAATGGGGATATTGCACAAAATAAACCCTAAAGCACTATTACAACCCAATTGAATATTGTGCGAAATAAATAAATATACAAATATTTAAATATGCAATGCAATGCATTTATGGAAAAAATGTTTTGTATTTGTTTAAGGTATGAGAAAATAAAACTAATTAACCCTAGAAAATAAGTAAAAATAAAATTATTATTTTTGAATGGGGTGAAACCCTAATTTTTTATTAAAAGAAATATATGTTTCCTATTGTTTATTTTGTCCATTTTTATACAAGAAAATAATAAATAATATTATGTACAATATTAAAAATTAAATATGTATGAGAAACTAAATATTTTATATGTAAAATAATAAAATAAAAATGTATAGTATTTATTAAATGTATTTACAATTTATATAAGAAAATAAAATTCTATTTATTCTAATAAGCTATTTTCTTATGTAAAAAAATAAAATAAAATTGCAAAAAATTATTTAATTATTTTTTAGGATTTTTAATGTTCAGAAAAAATGATTAAAAGCAATAAACATGAAAATATAAAGAAAAATGCAAAAAATATAAAACAAAGAATCAGGGGGTGCAAATAGTGGTCAGGGGGTGCAAAAATCAAAACAGAAAGGCCCAGGCGCGCCAAGGCCCAGACAAGTCATCCATGTCCTCCAGCTTCCTCCCTGCGTGTGCGTTTTGCTTGAAATCTGTATCTTGCTATTGCTTGCACAAAAACAAAAACTTGTAACATGAAACATGTAGCTCTTAATCTCACGATTCCAACCATATAAGATTTGTAACCTAACTCTAAAAGATCAGGGAGAATTTTAATGGCCCTAAATCGTGACCTAAATGTTTCAGCAACTTCAAGGTTCAAATTCTCTTAGCTCAGTTAATATAAATGACAAGTATGCATATGTACAGCTTCACCAAGATAAGGGTTACATTTTTTCTTCACAAATTATGGCTTGAGGATGCCTAAATAGAGAGATAGAGTTTTGAAAAATACCTCCTTCAGCTGGATCTGGATATGGCAATGTGGGGACTTTGAGTGAGGCCTGAGGATCGTGTGAGCTTCCTTGAAGTTCCTTCAAGCTATTCCAATGCCTAGCTTGCTTTGTGGATGGCCAAAACTCTCTGTAGAAGTCAAGCTGCAACCTCCAAATTTGAAAATGGAAATGGCTGAAATAGAGCTTACAGAATTAGGGCAAGGGCTTGGATAGCTTTGGTAGGATATATGGAAGGTGTTTGAAGTGTTGAAACAAAAAACGCATGAGCCAAAAATGAAATGGCTAGAGTTTTGCAGCAACTGGAAATTTTGGCAGAAAAATTAAGTTTTGGAGTTTTTGAGAGTTTTCAGATGTTTAGCATTCATGTCCTGAGTTGTGACAAGTTTATGGATATGTATAGAATGGATACAAAGTCCACTCTTCATCAGATGTGCAAGCCTTTGGACTTTTGCAACTTTTCTTGCTTTTGAAGAAAAGTGAAGTGACCACACTAAGCATGCTTGTACTGGCTGGCTTGCTAGCTGCAGAGAGTTGGTATACCTTGCTTGATATATGTGGATATTGTTTGTACCAAAGGAACAGGTCCATGGCTCAAGAATGATAAAGTTGCAAAAGCTTGCCTTTATGGAAATGGCAATGTGCCCTTTATGCCATTAATGGAATTATCTCTTGTACAATGTTCCAAAAGCCAAAATAAAGCCCTTATCCTATGAGTTAGCATTAAATTATGGAGTGTAAAATGATTTTAGAACCTGTAATGCAAGGTACAAGCATCCAAAATCAGATTTGCAACTTGATACTTTGTGAAAATGGCTTGAACAAAAGTGATAAAATGCCAATTTCTTTTCTTCGATTCTCCCTAACCATAAATGATCTTGGAGATTTCTTTGACATTTTGGAAATCTTGCAACATGCTCTACAATCCATATTTGAAATGAATTTTGAGATACCTCTTGGAACTAGGTGAAAAATGTCCATGAAGTTGGGTCAAAAAACTGCCTAAATTAGGGCAAATTTTCACTAAGTTATTTAGTTCATGGACCCTTGTTCACAAATTCATAACTTGAGATCCAAGCATCTTTTGGGAAAAATTTGTGAAGCAAAGTTGTAGATTTCATGTAGTACTACAAATTTCATGTTGGAAGTTTTCTTTGAATCAAAATGCATCATGGTGAAAAAGTGGTGGAAAGTTGGGAAAAAATAATAAAATTTCCATACTTAGAAAAATTCTAAGTTATGAAAATTTTCAAATTCAAAACCCTAATTTGCAATTTTGAGTTTCTTGGTGAACAAGTTTCATATTTTGACATATCTTGATGAATTATGACCCTTGGCATTTGATTTTGACCAAAAAGTCAAAGCTTAACTTTTCAGTGTACAGTTGATTTTTGATCAGTTGACTGGAAAATTCATCTGTCAATCCAATGAACTTGAGATCTTTTGAACCATGTAATTAAGTCAAGATGATTCCATTGAGTCCTTGAAATCATGTTTTAACCCAATTGGTCATTGGCTAGGTTAAAAATCAGAAATTGCCCTTTTCTCAGTCAAAAACCCTAATTTTGACCATTTTGCCCTTTTGATGATTTGATCAAATTTCTTGAGGAGTTGTGATCCAAACTTGATCAAATGGTACATAGGATCCTAGAATGTTGTTATGGATCAAAAATTATGAAGTTTGACTGTAAATTGGCCATGGTTGACTTTTTCCCCAATATAGCTGATTTTTAGGTCAATTGCCCAATTGACTGATCAAAAATGTGGTTCAAGGCTTGAAACTTGTTGTGAGCAATCTTAGGGGTCCAAGATGGTGTATGAAAGTCACATGAAGCATTTATGGTCCAAAAATCCTTGTGCAAACTCAAACCCTAATTTTAGGTTATTAGTGCAAGATGAGGTGTCTTGAGCTGACCAAACCCTAATCTTGTCTTGAGTCCAATAAGTCTTGTGAGGAAAATATTGATAAATGAGAGGGCAAATTTTGGGGTATAACACCATGCATTTCATACATCATGGAATTGCATACAACTAACTCTTTACCTTTTCAGGAAAGGTCAATCAACATAAAATTATCATCAACAAATTTCCGACAAGATAGGACAACTATTTATGGACAAATCAATTACATATCAATTCCCGAGAAAGGACTGGTTGACTATCTACATAACAAGTTTTTCCTTTAGTCCTCTGTCGGTTCAATTTAAATCTCTCAACGGTTTATCCTGATTCTTTCCCACAAACATCTTCTCTGGTTCAGATAAATCACTCCAAGAGTTGTTCTGATTCCTTTCTAGACCTCTGTTGGTTCAGTTTAAATCTCTCAATGGTTTATCCTGATTCATTCCCATAAATATCTTATATGGTTCAGATAAGTCGCTCCAAGATTTATTCTGATTGTTTTCCAGATCTCTGTTGGTTTAGTTTAAATCTCAATGGTTTATCCTGATTCTTTTCATTAGACATCTTCTCTGGTTTAGATAAGTCACTCCAAGATTTATTCTGACTCTTTTCCAGACCTCTGCTGCTTCAGTTTAAATCTCTCAACGGTTTATCTTGATTCTTTCCCGTAGAAACTTTCTCTGGTTCAGATAAATCGATCCAAGATTTATTCTGATTCTCTTCCAGACCTATACTGGTTCAGTTTAAATCTCTCAATGGTTTATCCTGATTCTTTCCTGTAGACACTTTTTCTGGTCCAGATAAATGGCTCCAAGATTTATTCTGATTCTTTTCCAGACCTCTGACGATTTAGTTTAAATCCCTCAACGGTTTATCCTGATTCTTTCCTGTAGAAACTTTCTCTGGTTCAGATAAATTGCTCCAAGATTTATTCTTATTCTCTTCCAGACCTCTACTGGTTCAGTTTAAATCTCTCAATGATTTATCCTGATTCTTTCCTTTAGACACTTTCTCTGGTTCAGATAAATCGCTCCAAGATTTATTCTGATTCTTTTCCAGACCTCTGTTGGTTCAATTTAAATCCCTCAACGGTTTATCCTGATTCTTTCCCGTAGACACTTTCTCTGGTTCAGATAAATCGCTCCAAGATTTATTTTGATTCTTTTCCAGCTAAAGTCAAGCTTAGACTTAGTTTGATTTCTTCCAACAATCACCTTTGGATGGCATCTATAAGCCCATCTCCGACAACTCTCTATCATTTCTCCAAATGGCATATTTAAGCCCATTCCTTACACCCCAACCAAAATATTAGGTGCAAATTTCAGGGCACTCTAGTGTTCAATCATCTTCCACCTTCAAGTCACGAATGGCAGATTCTCCAATCTAACTCTTCAGGTTTAAGAAGATTGAACTGGGGCAGCTGTTGTACCCCAAAATTTTCCCTCTCATTCCTCAAGACAATTCTCATAAAGGATCCCCAAAATCCAAGCTTGCACAAATATATTTGGATTTTTCAGCATTAAGATTAAGGAAGAAATTGCTAAAAAGGACAAAACAAATGAAAATGCTCTTTTTAACAAAATTAAAGGAAAAGCAAGTTCCTTTCAATTTTGCATCCTTCGATTGGACACTTTGGCCTTGGTTGCATCTTTAGTTTGGGCGCTGGATTCCTTTGGGGCAATTTCATTTCATGCTTCGATTAAGGCTTTGGGCTCATTTGGCTAAACTCATTCCCTACTTCGTTTTAGTGCTAGACTTTGTTTGAATGTTTGTGCAAGTCTTTTGTTTGGCCACACAGCATCTTCCATGCGTGTTAGCCAAGACATACAAGGTGTAATTTCCTACCATAATAATGTGCACAAGGCCAAAGTCCCCTTTGAAGCATTTTGTTGGAAGCTTCGACAAGGCAACATTTCCCTTTAATATAGCTTCAAGGCAAAAAGCGTCTTGATGATGTCCTTCAATTCAGGAGGCCAAAAACCCCCCTTTGGCCCTCTTTTGATCATACATTTCACCCCCTGCAAGCCTCTTTCGTTTGGGGCAATGACTTTCCCAATGTTGCAAGCTTCGATTGAGCCATCCATCCCTGGCACACATCCTTCGCTTGGGGGTGTGAATCCTTGAGCATAACTTTTTTGTCATTCTTTTGTTTGGGCATCTGGCTCCTCTTTTACAAGCTTTCATTTGAACATATTTGCATGAAGTCACAAGGCAGTAATCTCTTGCACACATTCTTTAGTTTGGCCATGTGTCCCCTTTGCAGACAAATTTGAGTGGGTGGGATCTCCTGTAGAAATGGCTTGTTCCAAACATATAAACTCTTCACTATGTCATTGCCTCAGGCGAAGAAAGCACCATGGTGGTACATTCGAAGAGTTTTTCAGTCATGTCTGAATGCCCCCAATCAAAGGACATATATTACTGACCCATCCCAAGAGCATTAGTTTGGACCCTTCGAAGGATATCCATGGGAGTCATTCGAATGACACTTCGATTGGAAAAAAGAGATGGTTACTGAAAAGTATGGTCGAAAGGAGAGGCTATGGAGTCAAGACAAAAGGTTGATATGCCAAAGGTACTTGTTGACTAAGTCCCATGTACTGCCAGTATCAAGCCTGATACACTGGCCATAAAACTCCAAAACTATTGTATAGCAGTCCTGCATTGCTGCCCTATTCGTTGCACCAAAGTGGCAATAAAACACTGTCCCTCGAAAGATACAAATACAGCATACCCTTTTTGTTTGAACGTTTTGTTTTCCCTCCCAAAGCATCAGCCCAAGCCATCTATAAAAAGGAGGCACCACCACACATGTTGGGGGCGCCTGAAGGATTGCAAGAAAATACTTGTGAAAATTCTCAAAAAATTCTCAAACACTTCCCAACATTCTTCTTCAAACATTTCAATACACTAAGAAAAAGCCTTCTATTCACCCTCTGAGTGACCATCAAACCACCCTTTGACCCAATCACCCAACTATCATACAGTAGACTTTTGAGTTACCCCATCACTTGTGATAAAAAATCTTTCGATCTTGTGACACGGTGGCAGAACCGACTATTTTTACTGGTTTGCATTTTGCATTTTTTGTTTGCAAAATGTTGCGGTAAGCAAGATTCGCCACTGACTTTTATTTTATCCAATCAGGAAAAGGAAAAAGAACAGAAAAAACCTTTTTCGAAATGTTTCTGAGTACGGGGGGTAGATTATAGAAAGGGAAGGTGTTAGCACCCTTTCTATCTGTGGTTATCCACAGGCTCTTAGGTACTTGCCCATTTTTCAAATTGCTTGTGTGTGCTTGTTTTGAAGAAGTTTACTTCGTGATAACCCTTGTATCATTCCTCAAGGGTGTGACGAAGTTGTTTTGAAAATTGTTTTGAAAGGTGTTGGTGTGAAAATTTTATTTGTTTGAGCAAGTACTTAAGAGTAAATCTACCTACTCGAAAAAGACTGTTCATTTTCCTTTAGACAGCATTATCCCATTATTAAAGAATAGGTAGCACCATCGTTGGAGTTTAAAGGGACGTTCGAAGGGACAGATACGGTCACAAAAGAAATGTTAGAAGGTGTTAGTAATCATCCTAAAGCCTTAAAGATCTATTTCCGAGGCAACATTTGAATGGGTCATTTGAATCTTTCGGGGCTAGAGGACGACCACTAACAAACCCTATACCTCATGACCGCTTAACCAAAGGCAACCTAAGTGGAGTAAACCCTAGGAGTGAGCATGTGCGAGTGAGCTTTTTTCAATTAACTTGTCTTTGCACATTTAGGTTATCTGCCGTTTTAATTTTCAAATATTCTTGCCATACAATCCTATTAGCATACATCTAACAGTTAATAATTGGGGAAATTTAAAGTGCGGAAATAGAAATCCTAATTATTACATGGATTTCGCAGATACAGAATTATTTAACTGAAAACAAAATTCGGAAATTAAAAACCCTAATTAAAATCTATTACAACCTCGAAACAGTTACATAAATAATAATCGAAACAGTAATTAAAACGTGCGATGAATTGAATGCAAAGAATTAATTAAGAGACCTAAAATCTAATTAAAAAATAATTTGATTATTTTTTTTGGAGAAAAATTAATTATTTACAACCCTAATTTCTAATTAGTTTTAATTATGAAAAGGAATTAAATTAACCTAATTTAAACTAAAATAATTAATTAAAGAAAATAACTATTTTATGAAAAAAATGATTTTTTTTTGGTGTTTTTGTGACTTTATGGTTTTTTGTAGTTAATAATAAAAAAATTAATTAATTTGTTAAAGTAAATAACTAAATAAAACAAAATAAATAAAAGAAATAAAATAAAAGAAATTAGATTGGGCCTGTGGTGAAGAAATTAGGGGGGTGTATCACTTAATTGTTGAGCCCAAGATATGCTGAGCCCAGCCAACGCCTTGGATTCCATGTTGCCTCCTCCTGTTGGTGCACCGTGGTCCTTTCTTGCATGGGCGTTGGATTGGATTGATAAGGGAACTGTTGGCTAGATGATGACAGTGCATGGTATGCCCCTGGGACGCGTATGCATAGGATCTGTAGTTATAAAGTTAGAAAACAAGAAAATGCTGGGACCTGGGATCGAACCCAGGTCCTCTACCTTTCCAACCACACGCTTCACCACTGGGCCACCTGTATCTGTTTGTTATAATATTGAAACGAAAACAAAATAATGCAAACTGGTCACGAGCTTCAGAAAATGCGCGAATATTCAAAGTGTTCGATGGTGGTCAGCCACGTTGTTATCTTCTTCAGCCCTCCATCGTGTTAGCTAAGGGACTTTTACCTACGGCCAAGCTTCCATGGCTATAAACCTGTAAATATTCCAAAATCTACTACAAGTAATATAAATCAATTCCAAGCATATAGGTTAACTCGTTTTGATCTCACGAGTATGATGGCATCCTTCTTTGGGCCTAATTGTACATGTATCAAGAAACCCTAAAATACGACCTCAAACCCTAGCAATGACAACTATCCATATATGCGTTAAAACATCAATTAAACTAATCCAATATGTTGCAAACATGATAACAAACACATACATACCATTAAAACATGTTTATGATGCAAGAATCGTAGTAATAAAATTTGAAATAAAGGGAAAACTGTATGAGTTGTAGCGCACGATTCTTGATGCTTCAGGCCTTGCAAATGATTGGGACAGCTTCAGTGCACGCCCAGGATGCGATTGCTGGTCTTAAATTGCTTTGAAAGGTCCTGTGGAGTGAAATCTGATCCCTACTTTTTGACAATTTTCTTGAGTTTGTCCTTGCTCTTTCACGACTGCAAAACCTTTTCCTTGTGCATTGGAAATGTTCTGTATATGTAATGGCATACATTAGGTCAACAAAAACGAGCTAAATCTTGGTCCATTATGAAGATTTCATTTGGTCTTAATCCTTGTATGATATCTTTCTATATCAAGCCAAACCATGCCAATCTTGTACCAATCATGCTTGATTCGATTTGGTCTTGATATCTCAGCATAATTTGATTGAGATCCTGTCAAAAAATCATATCAAAACATATCTTTGATATTATTTACCAATTATTTGATTTTATTCAATTTTTAATTAATAAAAAGTCAAAATAAAATGGAAAATGAAGCAAATGACATGTGGGTGGATATTTGGGTTGTGGACCATGCTACAAGTGAGGTGCAATCATGAAATGCTAAGACCATTTGACAAAAAAATGTATTTTTGAGCACATTTGACTTTTGGCAATTTTGCAAAAATGGTCAACTTTGACAAGGCATATCTCTTCCAATTTTAACCCTATAGATATGTTCTTGGAGTTTTTAGAAAGCTTAGGATGTCCCCTAAGCAACCCTTTTGGTATCATTTCAATTGGATCTTCCATGTTCATGTAATAAGCCTTGACCCAAAAGGTGTTTTTTGTTAACTTTTCAAAAGGACCTATAATGTGGAAATTCATATCTTTTTGTGAGTGCATATTTTGAACTTTGGGGTTGAAGATGAATTATAGGGAATTTTTTCCTCTTCAAAGTGAGCCTTGGATGGAAAACTTCTGATAAAGTATGAGGAAGTTATGCTTGGTCAAAGTTTGGTTGACTTTTCCTTAGAAACCCTAATTTAGCAACTTTTGGGTTTTGATGAATTTAGGGCATTCCTTGAGGAATCATGATCAACCCTTGACAAAATGATGGATATAACTTAAAAATTTTGATGTTGACCAAAAATCTTGAAGTTTGACTGTATGTGGGCCATAGTTGACTTTTGACCTAATATAGTCGATTCTCAAGCATCTGAGTAGTTGACTGAGCAAACTTCTTGTGCAAGGCTTGAAATTTGACATGGAGGGTCTTGAGAACATATTAGGACCATGGTGAGCATATGAGGTCTTTGGAGTTCAGCCATCTTGATGAAAATGGAAATCTTAATTTGAGACACATTACCTTAGGAGAGAGTTTGTCTGGTCAACTCTTGGGCAACCCTGAGCAAATTGAGGATCTCTAGGAGTATTTTTTTAGTGAAATGAGAGGGCAAATTTTGGGGTACAACAGATCCACTCACAAAACCTCTTTCGAACCAGTTATTGCTTTTACAAAGTAACAATTGGACTAGCCTCAGGAGGGTCCCAACAAACTCACATTTTCCATCAAAGAAAGCACTTACATCTTCCTTCGATTTAAGGACTTCAAGAGGTATGTTTTCTTTCAAACTTGAGTCTATTATATTTTAATATCATATGCATATGTGTGATACGGTGGCAGAACCGATTATTTTTACTGGTTTGCATTTTGCGTATTTTTGTTTGCAAAATGTCGCGGTAAGCAAGAGTCGCCACCGACTTTTATTTCATCCAATCATGGAAAAGGAAAAAGAACAGAAAAAACTTATTTTCGAGATATTCTAAGTACGGGGGGTAGATTATAGAAAGGGAAGGTGTTAGCACCCTTTCTATCCGTAGTTATCTACGGGCTCTTATGTACTTGCTCATTTTTCAAATTGCTTGTGTGTGTTTTGTCTTGAAAATGTTTTACTTCGTGATAACCCTTGTATCAGTCCTCAAGGATGTGACGAAGTTTGTTTTGAAAATCATTTTGAAAGGTGTTTGTGTGAAAAGTTTTTATTGAGCAAGTACTTAAGATTCTACTTACTCTAAAAAAGATTGTTCGTTCTCGTTTCCTTTAGACAACGTTATCCTACTATTAAGTAATAGGTAGAACCATCATTGGAGTTGTAAGGGACATTCGAAAGGGACAAGTACAATCACTAAAGCAACAGTTAGAAAACTTTAGTAGTAACCCTAGAGTCTTAAGATCTTTCCGAGGCAACATTTCTGAGGCAACATTCGAACAGGATATTTTGATCTCTTAGACAGGAGGGCAACCACTAAAATCTCCTATGCTTATTGATTGTTTTACCGAAGGCAGCCGAAGTGAGGTAAACCCTAGGAGTGAATATGTGCATGTGAATCGTTTCAGTTATTTAATCTTTACACATTAGGTGATCTACTATTTTAATTTCCAAACATTCTTGCCATACATTCCTATTAGCATACATCTAAACAGTTAAATATTTTCAGGAATTTAAAATGCAAAAAAATAAACCTAGCTATTACAAGGCTTTGACAGTTACATAATTGTCTTTACGGGAAATAAAAGTGCAGAATTTAAAACCCTAATTAAAACTATTACAAGCTCGAAACAGTTACAATAATAATAAAACAAATAAAAATGCGCGCGGAAAATTAAATGCGAGGAGAAATTGAAAAAGTAACTTAAACCCTAATTGAAAGAAAAAAGACTTTTATACATTTTTTATTAGAGAAAACAACGAAATTGCAATTTGAATAATACCCTAATTTCTAATTGTTTTTTAATTATGAAAAAGTATTTAAGTTAACCTAATTAATTAAAATAAATATTTTAATGAAAAAATGACTTTGGTGTATTTTTAAAGAAAATTAATTAAATTATGTACAATTCAAATCCTAAGTCTAATTATTTTTAATTATAAAAAGAGATTAAATTGCTCTAAGTTAATTAAACTAAATTAATTAAGAAATAAAATATTTTTATTAAAAAAAAAGATTTTTGTAGTTTGTTGTGAGTTTTTGATTTAAAAAAAGAAAATGATTTTTGTGTTAATTAATTAAAACAAATAAAGGAAATTAATTAAAGAAATTAAAATAAGAAATAGAAAGAAAATGCAAATTGGGCCTGTATGCTAGCAAAAGGGGGTGTCAATCTGAGTTTTTTAAGGCCCGAAATGCTCCAAGCCCAGTCAACCTTGGATTCCTTGTAGCGTTGACTTAAGGGTTCATCATGGTCCCTCACTGCCTATGCGTTGGATTGGATGGATGATGAATCCACTGGCTGGAGATTGGTGGAGTATGGTGGGCGTTTAGGATGATAATGCATTGAATCTGTTGCAAGAAAATGAAATAAAGAAAATTGTTGGGACCTGGGATTGAACCCAAGTCCTTGTACTCCCCACTAACGCGCTTCACCATCTGAGCTATCTTGCTTGTTTGTTAGTATAATAAAAACAAATAATATTATATAAAATCAAATGGATTAATGAATAAAAGAAAAAAGCGTGCGCCAGTTTTCAAATAGTCCAATGATGACTGGACACGTTATCTTCTTCTTCCTTATCCATTGTTTTAGTTATATGACCTATACCTACGGATAACTTCCATGGCTAAAAACCCGTGCAATTCAAAAATTCACAAAACGCCATATAAATGGATTTGAAGACCATGGTTCAACTGGTTATGGTGTCACGATCATCATGGCACCTTGTTCATGGCCTAATTTTTCTTGTATGTGAAAACCCCAAAACACATGTGGAAACCCTAACAATGGCAAGTATACATATAGGCTTCAAAAATGCAATTAAACCATTCAGTCAGCTTGCAAACATATCAAAGATTACAGATATATCAATTAAACGTTCTAAGGATGCAGGAATTATGATAATCGTTTCTGAAAAAATTTGCAAACCGTGTGACTGCTACGTGATGATTCTGGACTTGGGGCGGCTTGCAATTGATTGGGATACATTCATGAGATGTCCAGCAATCTATTGGTAATATTAGGATGGCTTGAATTGACCTCTAGAATGGAAATCGAACCACCACTTTTTTTTGAAATTTTGAAGTTTGTTCTGGCCTCTTACATGACTGTACCCCTTGTTTTTTGCTTTGTTCTTGTTCATTATATATCCCTCAATGAATTAGGGTTGCAAACAGATTGGATCTCGAAGTTTTGATGAGATTTGATTTGATTCTTTAGCCATATGCAAACTTGCTATTTTGAGCCAAATCATCCCTTTCTTGTACCAATTATGCTTGATTCGTTTTGGCCTTGATAATTCAGCATATTTTGATTTCCAATCTGTCCAAAAACCAAATCAAATCATATCTTTGCTATTATTCATCAATTATTTGATTTAATTTAATTTTTAATTAATAAGAAATCAAAATAAATTGAAAAATGAAGAAAATAATGTGTGGGTGAATATTTGAGTCGTGGAACACATTATAAGTGAGGTGCAAGCATAAAAAGTTAGGCCTATTTAGCAAAAAATGCATTTTTGAGCACATTTGACTTTTGGCAATTTTGCAAAAAGGGCCAACTTTGACAAGGCATATATCCTCCAATTTTAACCCTAGAGAGGTGTTATTGAACTTTTTAGAAATATTAGGATGTCCCATAAGCAACACTTTTGGTATCATCTCAATTGAGTCTTCCATGTTCATGTAAGAAGCTTTGACCCAAAAGGTGTTTTATGTTGACTTTTCAAAAGGACCCATAATGTAGAAATTCATATCTTTTTGTGGGTGCATATTTTGAACTTGTGGGATGAAGATTAATTGTAGGGAATTTCATCCTATTCAAAATTAGTCTTGGATGGAAAATTTCTAATAAGGCATGTGGAAGTTATGCTTGGTCAAAGTTTGGTTGACTTTTACTAAGAAACCCTAATTTAGCAACTTTTGGGTTTTAATGAATTAGGAGCATTCCTTGGGGAATCATGATCAACCCTTGATCAAATGATGAATATAACTTCAAAATATTGACGTTGACCTAAAATCTTGAAGTTTGACTATATGTGGGCCACAGTTGACTTTTGACCTAATACAGTCGATTCTCTAACATCTGAGCAGTTGACTGAGCAAACTTCTTGTGCAAGACTTGAAATTTGACATGGAGGGTCTTGAGAACATATTAGGACCATGGATATAATATGAGGCCTTTAGAGTTCACTCATCTTGATGAGAATAAAAACCCTAATTAGAGGTTCATTGCTTTAGGAGGGAGTTTGTCTGGTCAACTCTTGGACAAGCTTGAGCAAATTGAGGATCTCAATGAACATATATTGAGTAAAGTGAGAGGGAAAATTTTGTGGTACAACAATATGTGATAACGCAATTTTATATAGTATATTTGGCTTAATTTTCATAGGTAATGTTAGTATTTTCATTTAATTATTTCATTTTATTTCCATATTACGTTGGTATTTCTTTTGTTTCAGGTATTTGTATTAAATAGAAGATAAATTGAGAAAATAAAGAAATTGAGGGAAAATCGGATTAAAAAGCCAAAGAAATGAAGTAAAAGGGGTGATATAGAAAAAAGGAGGAGTTAAGAAGAAAGAAATAATTACAAAGAAAAAGACTAAGCCCAGAAGAGCAAAAACCCACGCAGGCAAGAAAACCCTAAAAGCGCATGCAAGAGTGAGACGCACGTCTCAACTTTCCTCCTACAATTGAGGCGCCCGCCTCGGACTTTCCCCTTAGTGGGAGGCGCCCGTCTCAGCATGGTCAAAGGGAGAACAAGTCAATGGAGGCGCCCGTCTCAACATGGGCAAGTAAGAAACGAGAAATTCATGGATATGTGTCCCATGTTCTCCCATGATTCTGGTAGTTATTCCCATGTTCTCCCATGATTCTGGTAGTTATTCCCATGTTCACCCATGATTCTGGTAGTTATTCCCATGATCTCCACTAGCCTTCGTACAACATAGAAGTGGGAAGTTACAAATGAAGCCTATAAATACAAGTTCAACCTTCAGAGCAAGGGTCGGCCATTTTACCGAACAACCGTTATTTAGTCTTTCTTTATTTTTCTGTTTTCGTATTTTCTTTTCAGTTTTGTATTTCTACCATACTTTTCTAGTTCGGTTTCTTTCTTTAGTTTTTATTTTAGTTTAAGTTTCTATAATTTTCACTGATCTAACCTTACGTTAGATCTAGTGCCTTTTTATTTCTTGTCGTAATTTTTCTTTTCAATTCAAGAAGTCTCCGAGCAGATCCAACCGACTTGTGGGGGAATGCTCGTTTATTTCGAAGATTGTTTCCAGCATTATTTAATTCAGGTTCTTTATTTATATCAATTAATTAATTATTTGCATGAGAATATTTATTTAGCCATGAATTTATTTATGATCATTAATTTCTTTTATGTATCCATGTCCGTGTTTCTGAGTATGTCTGGCTAAATTATTTAAATATCGGTATGTAACGAGTTAATTCGAATGGATCCGGAATAAACAGGCTTGATTATATTTCATAAAATAAACACTTTTTCTGATTTAGTTATCTAGTTTATTTTGTTAAAAAAGTTTAGAAACCAACAGAGCGACAGTTTGAGGTTAATAAACCGACTAAGATTAGAAACCAACAGAGCGACAGTTTGATGTTTAGAATCAGATAGTAGATGCTAGATATTGTTTTTAAAGATGGCGACAGCGTTTTAAAACCAATTAGATTTTATTTATTTTCAAAAAGTAATTTTAAAATCAATGGGATGGCGAAAGCGTACATTAGAGTTTAAAATTATAATTTACTTCAATAGAGCGAAAGTTTGAGAATAGATTTTTGAATAAATACTTTTTGCTGAAAAAGATATTATTATCACTTTTAGAAAATAAGCCTGTGGAAAGCCGGATTCTCTAGTGTTAACGAAGTACATACCGATATCCGTTTTATTTATTTATATTCCTTAACCAATATTATAAAAGAACTATTCGCCTTAGCTGTGTACCGTAACTTAGGATAACAATAGATCGATTTATAGTCTTTGTGGGTTCGATATCTTTTAAAACTACGCGATAGGACTGTGCACTTGCAGTCTCCCGATTTATTTAGACGATAAAGTCGCGATCAAGTTTTTGGCGCCGTTGCCGGGGACTATTTAAGTCGATATTGTAACTCTGGTGTTACATCGTATAGACTAAGGCACCTTTACTTTATTTACTATGTATAACCCAAATTTTTCCTACGCCCATTATCAGTATTTTGAGGAACCACAAGTATATCATAGATCCAACCTTGAAATACTGATGGAAGATTTCAATGCTTCACAAACCTACTCTTACCCAAATTACCTCCAAAACTACCAATCCCCACATTTTGAGGAACCACAAGAAACTCATAATTTCAACCAAACTTTTCCTCAGCCCAATTCTCTCTATAATTACCACACCCAATATTTTGAAGATTACCCAAATTACCTACAAAACTACCAATCCCCACATTTTGAGGAACCACAAGAAACTTATAATTTCAACCAAACTTTTCCTCAACCCAATTCTCTCTATAATTACCACACCCAATATTTTGAAGAATCACCTGAACCATATAAATCTGATCTCGAAATATTAATGGAAAATTTTAATGAAACATCTAGGATGATGAAACACTTAGGGGAAACACAAAAGGAGACTTTAACTTACTTCCAAGACTCTGAAGAATCGCAAGATTTTAACTTCGAAACACCAATAGAGGATTCTGATGAGATGATAACCAACGCTAGGTTAGAGTCTATGATTGCGCATTTTATAGAAATACAAACTGTCCAAAATGAAGAGGCAAGAAAACAAAATCTTCAAAATAAGGAAATCTTTAGCCAACTAACCTTTGTGGTTGAGCCCTTCACGACTCACAACTTGGCCTTAGAAACTCAAATCTCCCAACTTGAACAAAACCTTCTAGGACCATTCCCCAAAGAAGATGTGGATGTTGAAACAACCATTATAGAAAAACTATTTGAAAATCTAGAGAGTGATGATGAGTTTGAAGAGAGTGATATTGCGGCCAAGGAAAGTTCTGACGAGAAAATAGTGGAGATTGAGACAGATTCACCAACGCTGTTCGAAAAGGAGGTTGTAAACGAGGTAGAGAAGGAAGCGCAAATTGTAATCCCAAATCACTACATCCCACTGATTCCTTTCCCGAAAATTTTTATGGAAACTCCGGTAGACTCCCAATTTAAAACGTATGTTGAGGTATTAAAAAATATCCACATTAATGCACCACTATTTGAAGTCTTGCCTAAAAAGCGAAAATTAGAGGACCATAAAATTAAAGGTATAATTGCTGTTAAAAGGGTGAGGTTAACTTATGAGGCGATGGATAAAATCACTAAGCCCAAATTTGAAAAACTTATACTTATGATAGATCCAGAAACACTACCACAATTTCGAAAGAATAAACCACCCTACAGAAGAAAGAAAAGAAAAGGTGAGGGATATGTGAGATGGCTTGATAAGTGGCCATGGAAAATCAACCAGTAGTCGTCCTGGTTTCTAATTTTAAATTTTCTCTTCCATATTTTCATTTTTTTTCTATTTTATGTTAAATTTTATATTTAAGTCGATTATCGGTTGCACCCTTTCATCTGATGCGTTTGAACTATTTCCCCGTAATACCGATAATTATACTCAATTAAATAATTCACGTTAAAATTTATAATTATAATTGAGTATTATTTTAATTATCGTATTTCCTCGTCTCGTATTAATATACTGAACTAATACTTCCCAATATCTATAGTATCAATCATAATGCATTATATACTAGAATTATATATATATATATATATACTATAAATTAAAATTCTAGATTTATCTATTATACATATATATATATATATATATATATATATATATATATATATATATATATATATATATATATATATATATATATATATATATATATATATATATATATATATATATATATATATATATATATATATATATATATATATATATATATATATATATATATATATATATATATACACGCAGTATGTAGTATGTATGCATGTGAGCTGAAACACAATTCCTTGTTCCTTATTCTGCCTAAATTCAAATCGCTGCCCAAGACGTAGAGGACAACGAAATAAAAATAGAGGAGCAAGAGGACAAAATTCTCCAAGCGACGAGTGATCACCCTTCTCTTTTCTGATTTCTCCTGGTACTATCGCATTTAGGACAATGCTTACTTTAAGTTTAGGGGAGTCAGAACATTTCTTACTTCGTTTTTATTATCTTTGCTCTATTTAGTATCCCCTTTTAGTTTCCTTTTCTCTTTTTTCCTATGTACTGCGAAATTTCCATTTAATAAAATACATGTTTATGAAATTTAGGCCTTTTATGTAAAATTCTCGTGCTTATTCGAATCCCTCCATATTCTTGAGCCATAACGGAAAAAAATTCAAACGTTATATTAACATACTCAACTAGTATTAAGGTTGCTTATTTTTATAAATAAGAACTCGAGCGCGACTAAAGCAAAATTATTATCATCATAACACTTCAATACCCCAACGTGTTCGATTGATTTAAGTACTTATTATACCAACACCTTAAGACTTAGTTTTAAAGTAATCTCGAGTAGTTTATAAGAGCAGTCAGCACCGCCTTGAACGACAAACTACGTGGAGAATCGATGAATATAAGTGTTTGATCAAGATTTTTAAAGAGAAATTTTTATTAGAAGATGCACTTATTAAGTTAGATGATCCTTACCAGATCATTTAATTCAACGGTTGCAGAAACTATAAAATATTTATGCAAACAACCATTATGAATTGGTTCAGTGGTCTCTGGTGCTGAACTTGGTAGGGCGGACGACGGTCCGATCCCCCACAATTTGTAATTGGATAAAGGAGTACCAAATATAACTACCAGAACTCCAAGCTAGATTATAAAGATCAAAGTCACTAACCGGTTACTCCACTATGTGCGCGTAAGGTAAAGGGCTTAATGTGATTGCACCAGAATGAAAACGGGTGAAACGAAACGAAAGTATTAGGTCGAGTTATAATTCATGACTTAATTTGGTCTGCATAAATGAGGGTATCTAGTGTCATTACAGTAATTTTGGTGTCGAAGTCTGAACTTGAGTTATCCAAACAAAAGAATTGACCTGCAACCAAATACGAATTGAATTGTGTTTTATATCTACGTTTGACTTATGCTTAAGTAATTTTTCATTTTTTAATTTTTGCTTGAGGACAAGCAAAGGTTTAAGTATAGGGGAGTTTGATAACGCAATTTTATATAGTATATTTGGCTTAATTTTCATAGGTAATGTTAGTATTTTCATTTAATTATTTCATTTTATTTCCATATTACGTTGGTATTTCTTTTGTTTCAGGTATTTGTATTAAATAGAAGATAAATTGAGAAAAGAAAGAAATTGAGGGAAAATCGGATTAAAAAGCCAAAGAAATGAAGTAAAAGGGGTGATATAGAAAAAAGGAGGAGTTAAGAAGAAAGAAATAATTACAAAGAAAAAGACTAAGCCCAGAAGAGCAAAAACCCACGCAGGCAAGAAAACCCTAAAAGCGCATGCAAGAGTGAGACGCACGTCTCAACTTTCCTCCTACAATTGAGGCGCCCGCCTCGGACTTTCCCCTTAGTGGGAGGCGCCCGTCTCAGCATGGTCAAAGGGAGAACAAGTCAATGGAGGCGCCCGTCTCAACATGGGCAAGTAAGAAACGAGAAATTCATGGATATGTGTCCCATGTTCTCCCATGATTCTGGTAGTTATTCCCATGTTCTCCCATGATTCTGGTAGTTATTCCCATGTTCTCCCATGATTCTGGTAGTTATTCCCATGATCTCCACTAGCCTTCGTACAACATGGAAGTGGGAAGTTACAAATGAAGCCTATAAATACAAGTTCAACCTTCAGAGCAAGGGTCGGCAATTTTACCGAACAACCGTTATTTAGTCTTTCTTTATTTTTCTGTTTTCGTATTTTCTTTTCAGTTTTGTATTTCTACCATACTTTTCTAGTTCGGTTTCTTTCTTTAGTTTTTATTTTAGTTTAAGTTTCTATAATTTTCACTGATCTAACCTTACGTTAGATCTAGTGCCTTTTTATTTCTTGTCGTAATTTTTCTTTTCAATTCAAGAAGTCTCCGAGCAGATCCAACCGACTTGTGGGGGAATGCTCGTTTATTTCGAAGATTGTTTCCAGCATTATTTAATTCAGGTTCTTTATTTATATCAATTAATTAATTATTTGCATGAGAATATTTATTTAGCCATGAATTTATTTATGATCATTAATTTCTTTTATGTATCCATGTCCGTGTTTCTGAGTATGTCTGGCTAAATTATTTAAATATCGGTATGTAACGAGTTAATTCGAATGGATCCGGAATAAACAGGCTTGATTATATTTCATAAAATAAACACTTTTTCTGATTTAGTTATCTAGTTTATTTTGTTAAAAAAGTTTAGAAACCAACAGAGCGACAGTTTGAGGTTAATAAACCGACTAAGATTAGAAACCAACAGAGCGACAGTTTGAGGTTTAGAATCAGATAGTAGATGCTAGATATTGTTTTTAAAGATGGCGACAGCGTTTTAAAACCAATTAGATTTTATTTATTTTCAAAAAGTAATTTTAAAATCAATGGGATGGCGAAAGCGTACATTAGAGTTTAAAATTATAATTTACTTCAATAGAGCGAAAGTTTGAGAATAGATTTTTGAATAAATACTTTTTGCTGAAAAAGATATTATTATCACTTTTAGAAAATAAGCCTGTGGAAAGCCGGATTCTCTAGTGTTAACGAAGTACATACCGATATCCGTTTTATTTATTTATATTCCTTAACCAATATTATAAAAGAACTATTCGCCTTAGCTGTGTACCGTAACTTAGGATAACAATAGATCGATTTATAGTCTCTGTGGGTTCGATATCTTTTAAAACTACGCGATAGGACTGTGCACTTGCAGTCTCCCGATTTATTTAGACGATAAAGTCGCGATCAATATGCCAATAAATAAAAATGTAGACATTTCAAGAATATGTTCTAGCTTTCGATTCTGAATGCCTATATGTTGAAAACTCAACCTTAGTTTAGTTATGCTTTGGACTTTGAGACCCATTAGTTTTCATGCTAACCCCTGGATTGTAGTTATGTTTGGTTATTACATTTTTAGACTTAAAGACAGTTTTGTTGTACCCTTCGATTGGCTATCTGCACAAGCCTTTCGAATCATACTCTAAGGACCCAATATGCTTACAAAGAATCAGCAAGGAACCTGTGGCAAAGCATGAGTGTTGCTGCTTCTGGGCCTCAAACGAAGACCAGGACCTTGCTGTCTTCTGGGCCTCAAATGAAGGCTAGGACCTTGCTGTCTCCAGGCCTCAAACGAAGGTCAGAACCTTGCTATCTCCAAGCCTCAAGTGAAAGGTAGAACTATGCTGACTTCCAGGTCCAGGCGAAAGGTGTGACCATCTTGATTCCAACCCTCAATTGAAGGAGACAGGAAAGCAAATCGAAGGGCATGACTCCACTGACTTCAGAATCCAAATCGAAGGAAGCCAGGAAATGTAGAATCGAAGGACGTTTCAACCCAAATCAAAGGATCCATTTTTTATTACATTTATTTTATTTTTTCCTTTATATTTCCATGCAATTCAATATGGTTGTAATAGTGTAGGTTTTTATTTCTTGCATTTTTATTGCTTTTGTATAAATGCTAGTAACTAGGATGTATGGCAAGACAAAAAGAACAAGTAGACAACCCAAAAATCAAAGACAAAATGCATGCAAATCGAACACACTATTCACACATGCACCCCTAGGGTTAACTCCACTTGTTGTCTAAAAATGATCATGTTATGCATGTGAGATGTCTTGGCAAAAACAATCAAAATAGAAGATCATAGTCCCTCGATGATGCTTCGAATGTTGCCTAACAAATGATCTTAGTCCCTCAAGATAAATGCTAAGACATCTCACAATGTTGCTATTATGACTATATAAACGTCCCACGCTTGTCCTTTCACATCCAATGATGGGGCTTCTTACCAAACCAATGGTAAGATAGCAACATCTAAAGAAGGAGGAAAAGAACATTTAAGACCTTTTGAGTAAGTAGGTTGTTCCTAGTTGCTCGCTTGCTCACAACCAAAACATTTTATACACCAACACTCTCACTTTGAAACTTTTTCAAAAGACAAACACTTTGTACGCATTCTTATAGAAACGAGAACCATTACAAAGACGTTTTCAAAATACTTTCAAAACCAACACCACAAGCAAATTTTCAAATAAAAGAAAGTGATCTAGCAAGCAACTAAGAGCCCGTAGATAACTATGGATGAAAAGGGTGCTAATACCTTCCCTTTTCATAACCTACCCCCCGAACTCAAGAAACATCTCTAAAGGTCTTTCCTGTTCTTTTCAGCCTTTCCCTTTGGATAAAAGAAAAGTCGGTGGCGACTCTTGCTATCCACAATAATTGCGATCAAACGCAAAACTCCCAAGTCAGTTCTCCCACCGTGTTACAGCATCCTTCGAAGGGGCCAAATGTATGCCCCTTGAATGGGCCACCAAAATATGTCATTCGATTGGGACATCTAGGTACGCCTGGAAAATCCTTCGAATGTGCCACCATAGTACGTCTTTCGAATGGGACAATAATTATGTGTCATAGTGTAGAAATTATATGTTAAATATTTTCAAAGGTGGAATCGAAGCAAGTTATTTCAAAGGGAGATATTGTTTATTCAAAAACTAGCATAAAAATGGCCAATACATGAGGGAAGTTCTTGCCTTGTGACTTGAAACAAAGCAGGAAAGAAACCTTTGTTTCTTGAATCGAAACAAACATTGTAAGGGGCCATTGCTTCAATCGAAGCTTACATGAAGAGGCTACTTGCTTTTGGCCACTAACATGAAGAGGAATTTCTGCCTTGTGAATTTGACAAACCATGCAAAAACATTGGCTTCTGAGTCGAAGGAAAGCTACAGGAGGCCATTGATTTGTGACTCCAATCAAACATGCAAGAGGCCTTTGCTTAAATGAAAGCTTGCACGAAGAACCACTGTCCACTCAAAACTTGCCTGCAAGAGGTCATATGGTTAAATGAAAGATGTAGCCCAAACTTGCATTCGGAGGAAACCATAAACCCAAAAAAAAGATGCATGCAGGAGGTCCTTGCTTTGTGAATCAAAGGAAAACTTTTAGAAGGCCATTGCATTCTGAATTGAAGAAAGCTTTCAGAAGTTCATTTTACTCTGAATCAAAGGGGAACCAGCATGAAGCCATTACTTTCTGAATCAAAGGATACCAACAAGAGGTCCTTCCCATTTGAATCGAAGGTGGTTGTTTCAAAGGGAAACAAATGCCCAATTGAAGCGTGTATAAAGATAGGTGTTGCCCTTGTGGATTGAAAGCCAGTTGTTTCATGGGGGACTTTGCCCAGTCATATTTAGCATGAAGATAACCAATGCCCTATGGGTGTTAATATGAATTCTAGCCATAGTGAAGCTTCTACATTGTGTATGCTAACATAGTGGGAACCCCTTGCTCTATGAATCGAAGCATGCAGGAAAGATGTTATTGCTCAATCGAAGGCTGCATGCAGATAGCTAATGATTTGTCAATCAAAGCAACCATGTCAGGGGCCAATGCCAAATCGAAGGATGTAAGCCAAGATTGCATTGAAAGGGCCAAAAACCCAATCGAAGGATGTGAAATCGAAGCAGGCATGCTCTTCTTTGATTGGATGCTTGAAAGCCCACTTGTACTTGTGCAAATTTGAACTTTTGAAAATCCTTATAAGGAAATTCCTTGAGAAATGAGAGGGAAATTTTTTTGGTACAACAGGCTTGCTCGCATTCCTCGGTCCACTCGAAGGCTGCCTCTTTATGCTGAAGTTTGAAAATTGGAAGAGCGTGTTGCATGGATTTCACCACGATTCGGGAGAGCGAGGCGAGCATGTCGTTTAGGACTTGTATGGACTTCTTAGAGCTAGGTTTAGGGAGTTCGGAGAATTCGTGGCACTTGTCGGGGTTGGCTTCAATTCCCCATTCCATCAGATAAAACCCGAGGAATTTGCCCGCCTTGACCCCGAAGGTGCATTTCTCAGGGTTGAATCTCATTTTGCATTGTCTCGCTTGGGCGAAAATCTTTTTGAGATGGGAAGTATGGTCGATATTTGTTCGATATTTGACGATCATGTCGTCCATGTATACCTCAATCATATCACTGATCTCATTGCGGAAGACTCTATTCATCACCCGCTGCTACGTTGCCCCTGCATTTTTTGAGGCTGAAGGATATTACGTTGTAGTAGTAATTTCCCGAGCTGGTCATGAAAGTAGTATAATGCTTATCGCTCATTGCCATTAGGATTTGGTTATAGCCCATGTAGGCGTCCATAAACCATAAAATTTTATAGTCGGCCGAATTACCGATCAATGCGTCAATATTAGGCAAAGGAAAAGCGTCTTTGAGACATACCCGGTTAAGATCAGTATAGTCAACACACATTCTCTATTTTCCATTATTTTTATTAACAAGTACAACATTTGATAGCCAGGTTGAATATCGGGCCTCATAAATAAAATTAGCCTCTAGGAGGTCTTTTACAGCATTTTCAGTAGCCTCCACTTTCTCAGAAGCCTGCCTATGTCTATGTTATACTATTGCACTAGCGGCTGGATCAATGGCCAAGTGGTGACAAGCGACCTCGGGGTCGAGTACGGGCATCTCCATGGCGCTCCATACAAATAGGCTTACATTCTCCCTCAAGCAAGTTTTGATTTGCTTCCTCTCCAAGTTAGGGAGTCTGGTGTCAATCTTCATGCCTTTCTAAGGGTCTTCACCGAGGGGGACGAACTCGAAGTCTCTGTACAGAATTGGTCGGAGGAGTTCTTATTCGTCGTTGGGGACCTCATCCTTGTCGAAGCGGATGTCGAGTGAGATAGAGTCTGTTGTACCCCAAAATTTGTCCTCACTTTTCTCAAGACATTTTCTCACAAGGATTTTTAAAAGTCCAAGTTTGCACAAATACAATTGGATTTTTGATGCCCCATATGGTTTTGTGGATTATATTGGGCTTTCAAGCATCAAATCAAAGAAAAGCAAGCTTGCTTCAATTTCCCAAGCTTCGAATGGACTTTGGCCTCCTTCAAGTTTGCTTCGATTTCCCAAGCTTCGACTGGACTTTAGTCTCCTTCAAGTTTGCTTTGATTTCCCAAGCTTCGATTGGACTTTGGCCTCTTTCAGCTTGCCTTCGATCCACAAGGCAAAGACTTCCTCTGGGCTTGACTTTGATCCACATGGAAAAGGCTTCCTCTGTGCTTGCTTCAATTCACAAGGCAAATACTTCCTCTTCATGCTTACTTTCGATTCATAAGGAAAGTACATCCTTCAGGCTTGCTTTCGATTCACATGGCAAGTACATCCTTCAGGCTTGTTTTTAATTCACAAGGCAAGTACATCCTTTAGACCTGCCTTCAATTTACAAGGCAAGAACTTCTTTCATGCGTGCTTCGATTCACAAGGCAGTGGCTTCCCTCATGATAGCTTTGACTCCAAATTTAAACCCTTCAACACACAGTTTCTACATTATGACACACAATATGGTCCATTCGAAGAAACATTCAAAAGGTCCATTCGAAAAATATGAATTTGGTGGATTTGAAGGACATACATTGGTGGCCCATTCAGAGGACATGCATTGGTGGGTTTGAAGGACATACATTGGTGGCCCATTCGAAGAACACACAAGTCGTGCCTTCGAAGGACATACAATTGGTCCATTCGAAAGGACACACAATTGTTGGAAACAAGTTTTGTTTTGGCTTTTGATGAGTCTGGTTTAACATGCTTGCTGGCCAAAGTCCTACATGCTGCCAAGCCCAAGCCTCCTGCACAATTACATTTGAAGGAAATAACAAAAGAAGCTTTGACTGGCCAGAATGAAGTGTTCGATTGGGCTAATAGGAAAATTTTCCAGGTCAAACAACCAACATAGATGGACTCAATCAAAGGAGCCATGAGGATGAAACCGTGAGAAAATCGAATTGAAGCCCAAAGCCATCGAAGGAAGCCACTCAGAGTCAATCGAAGACCAAGGCGTGAGGGCATTCAAAGGAGTCAAGATGAGAAACCTGTCCAGGTTCATTCAAAACCCAAAAGGGTAGGAAATCATCGAAAATGGCAACTTTTTAAAGGCCTTTGATTCTGCCTTCAAAGCATGATTAATGGCTGATTCTTGCCATTTCCATTCACCACTGCCCCTATAAATACAGAGCAGAAGGACAAACAGTGCGAAGGGAAAAACCATTGCATAACAAAGCTCTACATAATTCTCAAAAAAATTTCAAAGTTGCAAAATTCTTAACCACACTTCCAGGTTCTCTCAAGCAAAGCAAAGGATTCGTTCATCTCCCCGAGGCTCCCAAGATTTGAACTAGGCTCATAACCAAGCCCTTCCACGTATAGAACTCTCACATCCAATTGTACCGGTTTTGGTAAAATTTGTTGAATCTCAAACTGTCTATTCATGTCATATAAATTATTTTTATGCATTGATATGTGTTTGTGAGACCATTTAGAATAGGTTAGGACGATCGCATGTGCAGATGAACACCATATGCGCAAGATGCCATGGTTAGGGCTATAAGTTTTTGAGCTTCGGATTCTGTGATACGAGGACTTTCAATCCAAACCCACAATAGGCTTCATGGGAGAGATACACATGATTCTGAAGACTTTTCTCCAACGTTTGGGCTCTCTTTCTAATGGGCTTTGGATTTTGCTTAGCGCATCCCCCCATTTTCTTTACAACATGGCCCATTCTTTTGTTTTTTTTGCTTTAATTATTTATTTCTTTTTATTTCAATTAATTCTTTTTTATCAAAAAAAAATCAGAAAATCAGAAAATCAGAAAATCACAAAAAAAGATATTTAGTTATTTTCTTTTAATTAATTTAATTTTCATAAATAAATTTAATTTAACTTAATCATGTTTTAGTATTTATTTCATAGTTAATTTGTAATTAATTTAGACTTAGGTCTTAAATATTAAAATCAAATCACAAAAATACCAAAAATATTTTTCTTAATACTTAGGCTTTTTAGGACATTTAATTTTCTTTCTAAACAATCTCTTCTCATTTTTGTTTTCTATTTTTCTTTTGTTATTTAAATTCTAGAAAGAATGTATAGGTCACACATTTGATTTTGTAATAGTTAGTTTATCTTTTCGCATTTTTTTCTAAATATTATAACTGCTCATGGGATGTAATAACGTATGATTTACTTTCCGCACTTTACATTTTCTGTACAATATTATTGTTAGTAAATAGGATTGCATGGCAAGAATAACAAACAAAACGCTAGCAAACCTAACATCAAGATAAATAACTTAACACAACATACTCGCACATGTGCACCTCTAGGGTACTCCCACTTTAGTTGCCTTCGGAAAATAGTCACAACTGTCAGTAAACTCTCGAAAGGTCTTTTTCTGTTCTTTTTACCCTTTCCTTTGTTGGATAAAAGAAAAGTCGGTGGCGACTCTTGCTTACCGCAACATTTGCAAACACAAATGCAAAACCAATATAACAGTCAATTCTCCCACCGTATTAGAGTCAACCTTAGGTGGAGCCCTTTGTTCTTTTGTCTTGACAGGTTGTGGTCCAGGTCGAGCAGTAGAAGCTCTCTTGGCAGATCGTGCCCCGGTGTCAACGGTACTCTGTCCCTTAGAAGCTGCGTTGAAACATCTTTGGGCAGCTGAGATATCACCATGGATGGTGGTGACACGTCCCCTCTTCATGTAGAATTTCATCTTTAGATGGACGGTGGAGGGCACAACGGTCAATTCGGTCAGCGTTGGTCTCCCTAGGATGCAGTTATAGAGATACGAGCAGTTGATGACCAAAAATCGCACCTTGATCTTCCGAGATGTTGTTTCCTCCCCAAAGGTGACGAAAAGTTCAATGTACCCATATGGTTTGGAGGTCGATGCATTGAAGCCTTGCAGGTCCGACCCCACGTGTTATACCCCAAAATTTGCCCTCCCCTTTTTACAAGAAATCACAACCCCAGGGTTTTCTCTGATTTTCGAGATCGGCTCAAGAATCGGTCAAACAAACTTTTCTTTATCAGTCAATCCAGAATTAGGGTTTTTCATTTGCATTTCTCAGAAAGAGCTGACTCCTCAGATATTCAGTTAATCGTTACATTATTGTCATGCTTGTTCAAGATTGCTGGTTGTTCTCAAAGAACCTAAAGTTCTGAGATAGGAGCTGAGGCTTTGTTTGAAACTGTGAGGCATTGGTTTGATCAGTGGAGTGAAAAGTGTATGCAACACTTGTTTGATTAACTGTATAAAGCACAGTTAACAGGAATGCCAGGCGTCTGATGATTAATGCAGGATTGCGAGACTGCAAAAGTTTATTGGTTGTTTATTTCATTTGGATTAAAGTCATTGGGATACATTCCCAGTTATTTTAATTTAAAGAGACTTAAATAATTAAATAAACAATGCAAAAGAAAGAATGAAATATTTGACCAAGACTTTTATTTATTTATTTCAAGTATTGTTACAAATGATTATTCGAATATTGTAAATTCATAATTTACAGTGTTTACAATGATATTTTTACAATAAGTGAAAAAATAAATCTAAAGCCTAAATCTTGAAATCTTTGATCTTCTACTATTTATTCAACTGGTACCTACCTGAGAAAAGAAGAGAAAGAAAGTCAGTACAAGATTATTTGAAATGAAAAGAAGAGAAAAAATCATCATTAAAATTGGCCGTCTAGAATCAGATTGCCTATTTTTTTCATCACGCATTATTTTTCTCTCCGCAAATCACCAGAAGATCACTCTTCTCGGTTCACAGAGAGAAAAGTAAAATATAAATGCAAGCATGTCAAACTCAATGCAAAAACATGTTTGAATTACAAAAAAGTTCCAAGTTACATTGGCCAAGCAAACTAATCACAAAAAGTTCCAAGCTGCAAACTGAGTTACCAAATGCCAAGTTACATTAACCAAGCAAAATGTGTTACAAAGTTCAAAGAGGCAAACAGGCGCCAAAACTGCCAGGGTGAGTCAAACAAAAGCATAGGCTCAGCAGCAAATAAAGTCCCACATTCAGCTACAATACAAAATTTCTACAAGACAGATTTAACAAAAATGGTAATGAAGCATAAAAACAGCAATGCAGCAGACAAAAGGCAAGACAGCAGGAAGCAGTATATTTGACAAGTAAAAATTTGTCAAAGATGTTTTTTTTCATCATTTCCTAGACAGCCCAACTTTTCAGAAAATCAAAGATAATTAAGCAATTTAAAATGCTTAAAGAGAGAGAGGAATGAGAGAACCTAGTGATAGGTTTTGCAGTTTGCAGTTTTGAGAGGCTGTAAAGGAGAGAGAAGAGAAACCAGAGAAATAATATAACAAGCAGAAAAACACGAGAGAGAAAAAACCAGATTGCATAACCTCCAAACTGCTATCAAAAATACCAACAAGCCTTCAAACCTGTGTTACAAATACAAGCCTGCCTAAAGCACAACAGGCCTTGAAGCCTGCTTTCTCCATAACCCTGCATATACAAAATTGCATCTCAAAAATGCAGTAACCAACACAGAAAACCCACAAACTGCCTCAACCTGCCTCAAAAAAATAACGAACAGCAGAAGCAGAACCTGCCTCACAAACTGCAGAACCTACCTTACCAAACAAACCTTCAAGCATAGCAAGTCTCAAACCTGCCTTACCAAACAAACAAAGACCTGTTGCCAAAAACACAAACCTACAGAAGCATAAGCCTGTATACCAAAACACCAAACCTGTGACCAAGCAACTGCAAGTTATCAACTTGCAAAACCTGTAGAAAACCAAAACATCCAGCCTGCTTCAAAAAAATCACAAGCATAGCAAGTCTCAAACCCGCCTTACCAAACAAACTCAGACCTATTATCCAAACACCAAATTAACAAACAACCAAGCATCCTCAGGAACAGGGTCCATCATCAAATACCAAACATCAAAACAACAATAGCAATCCTCAGAACAGGGTTCATCATTGGAATATCATCAAAAGCCAACATTCAGATAAGAAGAAGAAGGAACTCAGAAGCAAGCGTTTTCAGAGTAATTTCATCATCAAACGACCCCAAAGAAAAAGAAGAGGTCCTGAAGTGAAGTAAAAGGGGCAATAAGTCTCAGAATTCATCACCATCAACAAAAGCATAGCAACATCCTCAGAACGAATTCATCATCAGAATATCAGGGTATCAAAAAGAAGAAGAGAGAATTCAGCATTCAAGTGTTTTCAGAAATATCTCATCACAAAACAATTCAAAGCTAAAGATACAAAGTACCAGAAAGCAAGCTAGCATCATCATCCCACTCCCGCCTTGTCCTCCTGAGAGCACCACCAGTCCCGTGTTCCCCTCTTTCCTTCAGTTTACAGAACAAATCGCCAAAGGTATGGTCTATTCCCTCAATCTATCGCTGTACCTCACACAAACATAAACAATCCATGATTAAAACACTGTGAAACAATAAAACATGCAAAAATTAAACATGCACGAACCTAAACCCTAAAACGCGTTTAGAATGGAACAATACCTTCCAAATCGCCGCCCTGTGTAGCCACGGAGAGGAGAGGTTGGAGGTAGCATTCTGGTGGCCTAAAGCATGAGAGAGGACATCAGTTTCTGGGTGTTTGAAAACGATGAAGAGGACGAAGACGAGAGAGGAGCGGCGCCGTTCACAAAACTGCAAAAGTAACTTCTGAGTTCTCATAACCAAACCCTAAAATTTTGTTGTACAAACATGGCCATTGGGCCTTTGCCCCATAAACCACTAAGGCCCAATCTTGCATTGCCTGCACCCCCCTCCTCTTAACCAAATTCTTGTTTTATTTGGGCCAAATGCTAACCCTTAGGCCCATCACCTGCACCCCCTTTGTTGATGTATTTTGTTTTTTTCATTTTGGCCAAATGCACCCCCTAAGGCCCATTGTTCCTTTTCTTTTAATATCTTGAAAAACCACATTTTTTTTTACTTTGCTTTTACTCTCTATAACCTAAATCCTTTTTTTTAAAAAGAGAACATATTAAAATTTTATTAACAATTTTTCTTAAAACAATTATCACATTTAAAATACATATACAATAAGCTTTAAATGATTTTTCTTTTTTCTTTAAAACTTTTGTTTATAACATTAACCAAAATACAATAAATAAAATAATACTTAATCTTTTAAGTTACATTTTTTATTTTTGATCATTTGTAAATAAATATGCATCTCATACTTTTTTTTGATTTCTATTATCTCACACTTTGTCATATTCTTATATATTTGAATTGCGTCGATTCAATTTGGTTGTAACCCACAATATTTGGGACATTTTTCTGACGAGACTCATCCCCATTTGTAAATAATTTGTACCCCCATCCTCGGATACACTTTTGTAATAGCTTAGAATTTAATTCTCGCACTTTATGCTTTTTTAAATATGCCATGATTAGAGATTAGGGTTTTGTATGCGAAAATCTAAAATCGATCGTTAGTTGACCTAATACAAAGACAAATGCATGAAAATCAATACACCATTCACACTTGCACCTCTAGGGTAACCTCGCTTGTTGCCTCGGAAAATGCAATCATGTCCCTCGAGTATGAGACACTCTAGCAAATGCCCCTTCGATAAACAAAGATCGTTAGTCCCTCGATGACCCTCGATGTTTCCTACGATAAAACGATCTCGTCCCTTACGAAATTGCTAGAGCGTCTCACAAGTTGCCTTCAATGATTGTATACGATGACCCACGCCTGTCCCGCTAAACATCCTAACGTAAGGTTGTTCATCAAACACAATGGTGAAACAACACTGTTAAAAGGGTTAAAACATAAGAAAGATCTTTTGAGTAAAATAGGGTAGACAAACTCTTAGTTACTTGATCAAAAAACTTGCAAAACATCCTTGCCATCTTTCAAACACACATCACAATACAACTTCAAAACGACTTTCAAAAACATTGAATTATCTTTTCAAAAAGACACACACCTTTGTATATATTCAAACAAGAATCATTACAAAGGTTGCCAAGATAAGGCATCTTTTTCAAAACATTTTCAAAACCACACACACAAAGCACCATTTCAAACAATTGAAAAGCAAAGGCAAGTGATCTAAAACAAGTAACTAAGAGCCCATGGATAACCATGGATGAAAAGGATGCTAGCACCTTCCCTTTTCATAATCTACCCCCTGAATCCATGAAAACATCTCAAAGGTCTTTCCTGTGCTTTTTGACCTTTCCTTAGGATAAAATAAAAAGTCGGTGGCGACTCTTGCTAAACCGAACAAGTGCGAAAACAAACGCAAAATCCCAAGTCAGTTCTCCCACCGTATTACACCACGTATGGTGAAAGGTGGGTGTAGTCGAGCTGTAAGGTTCGAACATATGGTTGTACATAACATTGACGGAACTCCCCTTGTCGACCAAGACGCGATGAACATCAAAATTAGCCATTCTTGCCCTCACCAGCAGAGGGATGCTCGAATTAGGGGGCCCTCTAGGAAACTCTTCGAGGTAGAACGTAATTGGTTCTGATCTGCCCTGACCTTCTAGAATGTCATCGCTTGAGTCGGGGCTGCATCGACCAACTCGCTGAGCTTTCTTTTTGCGGAGTTTATGGAGATGTCATTAACCCCCCCCCCCCCCCCCATCAGTTATAACCATGGAGGAGGGGAATTTCTACCACCTATTATGCGTGGACAAAGGTTCTTCCTCCTCGTGTTTGTTGGGGACGTAGAAGTTCTGCGGCCTTGTAACATAGTAGGCTATCTAGATGGGGGTTGTCTCATCTGATGGTCGGGTGTCCTCTTCGACCTCGTTTGTTTTGCGGATATATCAAAGAGGGGCGTCTTTGCATCGATATTGCCGTAGTCTGTCACCCTTAATAAGGGTTTCAATGGCGTCTTTGAGGTGGACACAATCTTTAATCAAGTGCCCGTGACTCCGATGGTACTGACAGTATTTTCTCCTATCAGCCTCGGGCTTCGTAGGAGTAGGTCGGGGACGTTTGACACCACCGTCCTTGAAGTAGGTATTGGCGCACTCCGCCAGGATGCGCTTGCGGGAAACATTTAGCAGAGTGTACTCGGTGAATTGGCCTGCGGGACCTCTGTGCTCGCGGGGATCACGCGGTTTTTCCTCTCTTCTCTTCTCGCATGTTCTCCGAGGAGGGCCTACGTCCTAATGTCGCAGGGTGTTGGTCGATCCGCGATTCCTTGGGTCGCAGGCTCTATTGGCCGCTTCCCTCTCCTTGTAGTCCATATAGGCTCTAGCTTTCTCAAGGAGAGCATCGAAAGTTCGGGGTAGTTCAATGCCGACAGCCTTCCTGAATTATGTGCCCGGGAGGAATCCTCTCTCGAGTAAATATCTCTTCATATGGTCGATGCACGGGACCTGAATCGCCTTACAGTTGAACTGATCGATGAATTCCCTGAGGGTTTCGACGCTTCTTTAGACGATAGCCTCGAGGGCAGCCTCAGTCTTCAGGTCTCAATGAGACACTGTAAAGGAGCTGATGAACTGGCTCTTCAGGTTCCTCCAGGAGGTGATTGACCCAGGGGGAGATTCTTATACCAGTCCATTGCAGTCTTTCTCAAGGTCGTGGGGAATAACCAACATTTGATCATTCCCGTGATGTTATGATAGTGGAGCATTGCCTCGAACCCGTCAATGTGGTTGACTGGGTCAGCAATGCCGTCATACTCCTTCAATTGGGGAGGCTTTTCCATTCCCCTGGGAATGGGCGCCTCCGTGATCTCTTGCTATAAAAGACCGCAGGGGTCATCTTCGTCGTTCCTGTAGAGAGAGTGGGAAGGAGACCGGTTGTAATGGCGGTCGTAGTGATGTCCTTAACCTCAGGGATGATCCCTTGGTCGAGGATGCACTTCTATGTTGCCCCTGTTTCTATTTTCAGGGGATTGTTATTCCCTGCACGGGGGGTGAGGCCGCGTATCCCGATAGCCTCGGGCATGGTTCTCTCCAGCGCGGGGTGTTGGCTAGTCCGTCGGGGAGAGAGGCTTTGCAACCTGTCCCGTTTGTGTCTCCACGGGGGAGATTGAAGACGGTTTTCGTCCTGACGAGGAAGTGGAGTTTCAGGTCTTCTATGTCTTCTGGAGACTCGATAAGAGTCTTCAAGCGCCCTTAATCTCCCACCTTGCGAGAAGATCATGTAATTCGTATGGTTAATGGCCGCGAACAGGGCCCTGGTCGTGGCATCAGTGTCCAGAGGGGAGGGGACCTCCTGAAAAGCGTTCAACTCGTAGTTTTAGGGCGGATGGGTGCCCTCGTATGGTCGAGAGCGTGATGAGGAAGAGGTGGTCATGCCGTATATGTAATTTTGCATGAGACCGACCATGTCGTCGTCCTTCCCATTGTTGTTGTGGTTGTTGCCCATGTTGTTGATAATGTTGTTGTTTGGGTCGGTGAGATGGGCGTCAAGGTTGTTGTTGGAAGCTGGGTCGGTCATGACAATTAAAAGAGTTTGAAGAATTACTTTAGTCTCTAGTTAGTGAAAGATGGGGAAGCTTGTTTCCCACAGACGGTGTCACTGATCGTACCTGACTAGAATGGATCGTCAAGGCATGTAAGCTGTGAGTTAAGCAGCAACTGGAAGTGAGCTGGGGATACCTGTAAGACACTTTGATCTCAAAGTAAGGTTCAGAGCAGTGTGAGCAAATATGAGAGTGTATGAAAGAATGAATACCAGACCCTCTCAAGAGAGAGGGTATTTATAGCCCATAGCGCTGGGCCAAGGTCCCCGTGGTTGGGCTGAGCAAGCAGGCCTAAAATAGATATTGTCAGGTTCTACATGCGTAGTAGGGCCAATACGTGGTCCCCAACCTGGATGGATTCCCTTGAATAGTCAGAAGGATATGGATGTGGTCTTTCCGGGACCAAGAAGACTCCTTGATATTTGGGGGTGTGGTGAGTCAACCCTACGAGAAGGATGTTCGTGACGCCTTTGTGTCGCCGTGGTCCCTCCCTGCCAGCTGCAGGGTTGTCCAGGGGGCTTTTCTTGGTCGACGAGAGGAGTGGGGGATGCTCGCGAGGTCCTCCTGACTGGCGAGGAGCCTCCTCGTGATTCGTGGACTTATCCCGGTACGGCGAAGCCGAGTTTTCCTGACTAGTAAAGTTATTGCCCTACATAATTGAGGGCAGGCTCGGTCAGCGAACCTACTCGAGCAACATAATTGAATTGAGCCTAGTATGAAGTGGGGCCAAGTGCAGGCCCAATCCAGAACAGTAAGTGAATCCTGATATGTGCTAATATCTTGGCTTGGTATAATTTTCATTAATGTTCCTATGCATCCTCATTCAATGATCTCATCTCCTTCCTAATTTTCTTTCCCTAGATTGTTTACTATCTCATATTATCCATAGGATCGTGTAGGTGAGATAGGTCAGTGGAGTATGGGAATCTTGAGATTTTAGGTGGATTAGATCTTTCTTTGTTCACGAGGAATTCATTGATGTCAACCTTATAATTTCTCTTCAAGGTCTTATATTTTCTTTGGATAAAGATCGATGGAGTTGGAAGCATACTAGAGATAATATTTTTATGGTCACCTCCATTTCATATTCACAGAATTGGCAGGTACTTCCTGTGAACCACAAATTGATTTGCGCGTATTTATTCGCGGTACTTTTGCAAATTGATACATCTTAAAATTCACTAAGGATTCACAATAAATGACAAAAGCAAAGAATTAAAATTCTACTCATAAAAAATTTGAACTTATTTTGAAATGTCAGCCATAGATTTGTTTTTAACTTCAATAAAGAAGTAAATCTCGAGACCCGCCCACAATTACGTTTCATTGCAGGCTGTCTTGGATTATTAGCTATGTTTGTATATCTCTCTTTATGTTAGCTATTTATTTTTTTTGTTAATATCAAATGTCTATATATAACACATATATAATTATTATTATTATTATTATTATTATTATTATTATTATTATTATTATTATTATTATTATTATTATTATTATTATTATTATTATTATTATTATTATTATTATTATTATTATTATTATTATTATTATTTAATTAAATAAATAGAGTATTTATTTTAATTAAATATATTTTATATTCTTAACGTATGTGTTATTCAATTTGAACGTACCACAAATCCAAATTACATATCAACTTATATATCCCTCGCGTATCTAATTTTTTTAGAGTTACGTACCGCGTACCCAAATTCGTACCACGTACTAAAATAAATTGTGAATCGTGTGACTATGCTCCATTTATCATACTCAGGTGGTTATCTTCTCGACAATTTTTTATATATAGGTTTTCTTCTAGAGTAAAATCTTGTTTAAGTGAAAGGTGATAGTAGATCCAACAAAAATCTCTTGTCCTTTGTGTGGTAGTTTAGTCGAGTCGACTTTCCACTTGTGACATAGTCTCTATTGTTTAAGATTTTTAGGAGGTTTGTGTCGCAGGTAGTTCTGTCTAGAGATCCTAATTTTTTTATAAATATTTTCTCTTTTTAAGTGGCAGGGTAAAGACCAGAAATAATTTTGCTATGATTTTTGAAAGGTTTGTAATGACATTATTTTTTAATTCTTCAATAAACGTAGAATAGGGAGGAAAAAAGTATTTTTTTTTTTATTGAAAATTCTTTTTGAAATACTCCCTCTTTCTTAAATTATAGGATGTTTTGGTATTTTCACACAAATTAAAAAATATAATTATTATTTTATAGAAAAGTGAAATGTTGTATGACTTTACAAAAATGTCATTAATAATATATTGAAATTCTAACATGATTCATAATTTAGAATAAACATTTTTTACAAAGTAATTTATAATTTGAGACAGAAGGAGCAGATAGAAAAATAGATTCAAAATATTATCTCCTAAATCAATTATTAGCGAATCAAGATTTTTGACTTGGTTTATGGTGGGGTTTTTTACTTGAGTTCTAACTTTTCCTCTTTAAAGTAGAGTTTTTATATGTTGAGTTTTCCCTTTAATTTAGTCCCAATATTTTCTTTTATTCCATGTTTTGTGTATCTTTTACTTTTATGCTATTATGCTATTGTATTTTCATTTTGATATACATCTTGTATTATCTGATTATATATTTTGTACTTTGTTGGGCCAATTATTCCTCTTATTTATAAAGTACACAAATTTATTTAAATAGTTAGATTAATAAATTTTGCCAATAAATCAAGAGATATATGATGGAGAGAGAAATAGAAAAAATTACATATTTTAAATATTTTAAGAGTGTTTTTGTATTAAATGATAAGAAATATTTATAATTAATATATTTTTATATTAAAAATATTTTTAAAATAGAATAAAACAGTTAGATTTAGATGATTTATATAAATTCTAAAACTTCATTTTATATAATTAACATATTTATTTATTATTTTCCAAAAACACACTAAATAAATTTAAATAAATTTTTTCTCTATTTTTCTTTCTACTCCCCCTCTTCCAAAATCCTATTTTTTCCCTTTCAAACCGCAAAATATTATAAGATTGATATAAATAATATTTCTTTAGTTTCTTTTTTACTTCTCCTCTCCCAAAGTCCTATCTTTTTCCTCTTCCAAACAGTAAATATTAGAAGAATAATATAAATTTCACCCATAAAATCTTACTCAAACATAATTTAAAATAAGAGTGATAAAACAAGTCGTCCGTCTCGTTACACTTTAAACTCATAAAAAAAAAAGAACAAGGCAAGTACGCTATGTGAAATTGATTTTAAAAATTTAACTCGTCAATTAAGGTGACAGATTGGCAAACGACAGACTTGTTTGTCAATTTTTTTTTTTATAAATCAATGGCTCTTTTTATATTTCAATTAGATTTTTCACTTATTTTTCAAAATATTTTTTTATAAAACATCTTTTTAATAAATTTTGTTTAAAAAATAAAGCATCTTAATAAGTAGGATTAACCATCAAATAACCATAATAAATAGTATTAAGTACAACACCAAAATTTAGTGATTCAAATTACATAATATTGTCTGACAAAATAAAATAAAGCATTCTAAAATTTAAATTTTAATCATCAAGGTCAATAATATTAGATACACTCTTAGAACAAATTAAACCCTCTTTTTCATCTTCATTTTCATCATCATTTTCATCTATATTAGAAAACAGTTAAATAAATTCAATAGTAAATAATTTTAAAAAATAGTAGATTCTAATGCAATCAAACACATGCAATCAATTGCGAGAACAAAGCAATGTTTTAACATTTAGACGATTTCTATATTTGGTAAGCACTTTAAAAACAATACTAAAAGAAGATTCTAATGCAGCAATTGTAATAGGAATGTTTAACAAGTCTCAAGTCATTATTGAAGCTCGGGAAATCTTTACCTAATGCTCTTTTACTATTGTAGTACATTCAAATATTTTGTGTAATCAAGATCCAACGTCTGCACTTTCAAATACGTGTTAAGATGACTTTAACTATTTCTTTTAGTCATACTAGATTGTTGTCTATCTAATTTCCTAAATTATGACAATTTAATAATAACATAAAATTAAATAAAACCAATTAATAAATTATGACGGTTGAATAATAATATTGCAATAACACCACAACAAACTTAAAATATGAACAAAAAACTTACATCAAATAGATTTGGTTCAGTTGACATACTTGAAGAAGTAGGAATCCTTGAAGCATTGGAAGAAGAAGTAGAATATTCTGCAAACAACTTGTATAATTTCTGCTTTATGTTGTCAAACTTCAATTTCCAGTTTTGTTATCAATCACGGTATAACAAGGCAATTTCTTTGCTCACACTTTTGAAAATTCAAAATTACCCTCAAATTTTTTCGGAGATACATCTTCAGGCACCGGGGCATATTACCTCGAGCAGCTAAACGGAGAACCATTACCACGACCATGGAACGCTGCTAAGCTAAAACAGTACTATAGCTAAGGCCCTTAAACACTAAGGACTTTCGTCGTCGAACATCCACCTTTAGTCAACTGAGAGAAATGTCTTGACCACGTAGACAAGCCAAGGTACGGGCCCGGTCTACACCTAAACGACATAATATCGTTCAGCCAACGAGGTCGAATGACAATGTCCGACAGGGACGCTTCAATCGAGCTCCACTGTTGAAGTACCCACATGGCAGAACACCCAGCTCGCGATGGGCAGTTCACGCCGCGGGCGTACGACCTCGATCTGGGTTATACGCTCGACATGTGGGCTTCACTTTGCACAACCGACGCATTTCGAGGTACGTCAAACCATCAAAGGGGTCGAAAGGATATCTCCACTCGAGGACATAACTTAGACAATATTCATCACAAAGTAACAGTCGAACGCAAGCTTAGATACGAGCAAGTTAAGGCGAAATAAACATTCATCAAAAAAGTTTATACACAAGACAAGTTAATAGTGAACCGACCAAAAAGGTCGGCGATGTTCGGGGTTACAAGCCATGACACAACGGCCAAAAGAAATAAGCATGGGCACGCAGGCCCCAAAAATGAGTACGGGCACGCAGGCCCCAAAACAAATAAAAACCAATACGCGGGCACGCGGGCCGGAACAAAAACTTCACGCTAAACGTCCCCAGGACTACCGACATCTACCACAGGAGACTCAGGAGGAGGCACGACCTGACCGTTAATAATCTGAGACATGAACCCGACTCCCTCGGTATTCATGCCCAGATTCAGGATGGCGAGCTAGCTGACCGCGGCCTCGAACCCATCGACCAGGGCACCGACACAGTCTGTCTCAAGAAGGTGGATACGCGCAACCAAATCTGAACGGGTCTGCAAAGAGGCTGTCTCCTCCGACTCGTCGTCGACAGGAAGCGTAGCAGCTTTTAGCTCCTCGACTTCCTTGGACAAACGTTCGTTGTCACTCTCCAAGCGTTCCTTGTCCAGTTGGAGGCAATCCCTCTCCTCAGCAACCTTCGCAGAGTTTTCCTTCTCCCCCGCCAGCAGGTCGGCTTGCTCGCGAAACATTTCATCGGACCGCTCGAGGACCGCCTTTAACTTACGAGAATTGGCAGCAAGAGCGGCTTTCTCTGATTCCAACTCCCTAACACGGTCCGAGGAGTCTGACCCTTCCTCGGCAAGGACCACGGCCATCTCGGCCATCTTCACCATCCCGACCATGCTGGCGGCGAGGTGTTTCCTCCGGCTTTCTTTGTCAAACCGTCTAATAGTCTCGGCCTCGCCATTACTCACCGTCAGAGGAAACCCCTCGAAGAAATCTTTCTCTTTAAAACAGGGGGGTAAGCCGAAGGCCCTCGCAGCTACGGACTCGTCGCCAACCTCCGACCTGTTTTCAGCCTGACTTCTCTTCCTAGTAATCAGCTCGGTGGGTTGCTCGGCATCAAGAGAGCCCGAGGACCCACTAGAGGCATCTCCGCCCGAACTGGCCGGCGGACCCATCCTCGTGGCTTGCGGTTCCCTCACCATCCTTTTGTTTAATTTCTTGTCATGGGTTAGTTTCAATAACCTCTCTCGTCGTTCAGCCATGTCGCTTGCAAAAAGGAGCAAAACCCGGGTTAGCTGTAAGCGAGCAAAAACAACAAAAGTGGAATAAAACAATAAGAGCATAAGCGAGAAACCTAGCAGATCTACGGCTTGTCCGTAAGATTGGAACTCGACGAGTGCCTTGGTGTTGATGGGACGATCCTCGAATGTCGGGTACCCGTCCTCGTCAAGAATTTCATCCCCCTCCCGTGTGACCCACCGGGCATGGAAAAAGCTATCAACGAACTTGTAAAGGACAGCATAAGCCTCCTCGTCCTCTGCGCTCATGCTTCCCGCAGGTGTATGATAGTACTCGGTGCCATGATCGTAATGACCCGAGCACCAATGAATCGGGAACTTGGAAATACGCCCGATTTTTGGACGACCCTCAGCATCCACGAGGGGCTCCCCGTCCGCGTCGACCACCATGGTTTCCGATTCGAACAAGGAGTCCAAGGCGGTTTGGGTGACCGGCTGCAGAACATACCATTTATCCTTAAAGTCCCTTACCGAATCCATATACATCCTGAACAGCCTCTTCGACTGTTTCAGGGACATCCAGTTGTGCCTGCCTCCTCGAGACTGACGTTGCAGGTGAAAGACCCTGAAGAAAAAGGGAATCATCGCCCCGATTCTCAGGAAACGGCACGTCAGCTCGAATGCCCGAAGGAAGGCGATCGAGTTAGGGTGAAGCTGCGAAGGGGCAGGTTCAAATGGTTGAACACCCCGACTTGAAAGTCGCTGAAGGGTAGTTTAAGACCGAGATCCCTGAACACGATCTCGTACATAGGGAACCCGTACTCAGTAAACTCCGAGCAGATACGCGCATCAATCGACGGCCTCATTACTATAAAATTCTTTTGAAAACCTGGTTGACTGCCGCCATGCTCGACGACAGTATAAGCACGCCGACTTCTTCGACAATACGCCGAGGCAATCCCCCGGGGCTCGGCACCCACCCAGTCCAACGTGGGGTCATCAATGGTGTCGACTAACGTAACATTCTCTTCGGTACTTGTGTCCTCGACTTCATTTTGCCTCGAAGATTCCGGATCGTCGGCCATTTACCTGCAAAGCACAGGAAACCGGTGAATTCGAGAGCAAATCTGCGTGCTCGCCACAGAGGCAGGAGGAGGTACACAACAAACCGAACATGGACACCCCAACTCCGACCACGCATCGAGGACAGCACGGGGGTAGCACGAACGCCCCGGGTGAAACATGAATCACTCAAGCAAGTTCCTGACTTCGCCTGCCCGACACTAGGATATCGCAAGGATGCTACCCTACATACTTCCTAAAGGATCAGCATCCCGGCCAGTTCATGGGTGCGCCGACCAAACCCATGAATGTCACAGGCAGTATCATGAGTCATACGCCTAAACCCATGAATGTCACGGGCGGTATCATGAGTCATACGCCTAAAACTATGGATATCACGGACAGTATCATGAGTCGTATGCCTAAAACTATGAATATCACAGGCAGTATCACGAATTATGTACCTAATCTATGAGTATCCCGGGCACAATCATGAATCTACTGGACACTACTCCCAAATATGGATTTCTAACATCAAAAACCGTATCAAAACTACCTACAACGAAGAAAAACAGGAGGAGCGGACACTTACTTGGAAGAAAAGAAGTATGTACGACGGCGGTGGAAGTAATCAACGGCGAATGCTGCGGTGATCTCACGGCGTTGCAGGAAACGACGGCAGCGGAATCAGAGAAATAGGGAGGAGTGTGAAGAGGAAAAATAAGTTATGGGCCCAAGGATCCTATTTATAGGGATGACGTGGAATATGAAACATCGCAGCGGGGAGACACGGACTTCCTCGTCCTCGACATCTATTCCCCTAGGCAATGATGACCTTATTTTGATAGAGGGGCGTTACAATTCCCAAGAACTGCCTCACGTATTCGATAAACGCAGCCCATGAGGAATTCCTCGAGCACGCGGCGACAAGGACCGCCCTGCGTGTCTGACAAACGCAGCCCGTGAGGAATTCCTCGGGCACGCTTCGACAAAAATCACCCTGCCTGTCCGACGAACGCAGCCCGCGAGAAAGGCGAGCTAAAGATCAAGTCATAACTCCTGCATCAGGAGCAATGACTTGGGGGGCTCCTGTTCTGGACTGGGCCCACCTCGGCCCAAAGTGCAAATAAATGCTCACATCCAAGCAACTCCTCGGGGAAGGCTCACAAACGAAACATCCTCGAGCGTGCCCGACCATAGACTGCGGTTATGCCCGCCATTGCCCACGACAAGCAGTGTCCACGACCAAGGGGACTCCAGCTCGAGTCCAACTCGAGCACCCTCCCCGTAGGTCAGATTCCGTCCATCCCGACCATTATAGAACCCTCTAAGTTTCGGAAAGACCGCGTCTTCGTCCCTCCTTATTCTTCGCAGAGCACCACTAGGAAGGGGACCATGTGTGGGACCCCACTACACACGTAGAACCTGACAGTTCCTTTATTGGGCCAATTCTGGTCGGTCCAACGAGGGGACATTGGCCCAGCACTGGGGGCTATAAATACCCTCTGTTCTAAGAGGGTCAGGTATTCATCTATTACACACCTATACATTTTTTGCCTACTCATTCTGTCTCTCATTTTAGCATCGGAGTGTCTTGCAGGTACCCCCTCCCCCCCCCCCCCCCCCCCATCTCACTCAAATCCAATTCGAGCCAACCGTGACGGTCCAAGTCTGATCGGGTAAGATCAAAAGCAGACACCCTATTTTAGCCAAAAAATTAATTCGGAGATGCATTTTTGAAAAAATATTTCTTAGTGCATTTTTAACTATTTTAACGCAGCCACCTATTTTTGCCAAAAATTACTTTGGAGATGCATCTCCGAAAATATTTCTGAATCTATTTTTAGCTATTTTAACGTAGCCACCTTATTTTTTCCAAAATTAATTCAGAGATGCATCTCTGAAAAATATTCATGAGTGTATTTTTAACTATTTAAACGTTCTTATTTCGTATATTATGGGGTGTTTTCAGATATGCATCTGTGAATAAATCTTATAAAATTTCCGTTCACCCGTTTGCGCTTATTTTGTGTGAAAATGATACATCCAGAGATGCATCTCCGAAAACTGAATGCATTTTATAGTTTTTGCCAAGGGTTTGGGAGAACCTATAAGAGTGGGTAAATTGCCTATAACAATAGCCCAATGAGTCCAATTTTATTGTTGGATCTAAGACAGCCCCAAATACAAAAACAACACTATATTCATCCCAATACTTCTCAAATTTTAAAATCAGGCTAGCAATCATGCTTTTTATAACTCCCTCTACATCTTTTTGATTGTCTATCAAAAGTCATTGAGTTTTCCAAATTTGCAAGAAGTACAAATTGGAAATGGGATAGCTTGATCCAGACATCAAATTGGTAATTTCATAAAATGCAACAAGAAGCTACTCATTTTTTCAAGTCTCCCTCACTCTTCCTTTGAAGAATTACTTATAGAATTTGCATCTTAATGACAACAATGAAGATTTTCAAATGTACGTTGATATTTAAGAGCAATTTTAGACACCAAATATGTTAAATTTCATCTTGGAGGCACATCTCTAACCAATCCACTTGATACATCAATATTGCCAACAATACCAATATATTGCTTAAATTTTACGATGTTTTTCCTAATCTTTTAACAATGAACAAGAAATTTTACCATCCTACTCTATAAACATTTGACAAGTTTGATGCTTTCCCTAATCTTTTAACAACGAACAAGAAATAACTCTTCTTTACATAACAACCAATTTTACAAGACTAGTTCACTCTTGAAAGTTTGTTGCATGACATAATTTGCAAAAGCATTATCCAAAGTAACGGATTTCATTTACACCATCAAAATAAGCATTGTTAGAGCTATATTTACAACAAGACGAAAAGATTGCTATGTTATTATATTTTGCTTTTAATAATATATAACTATTTAGACACTTAATAGATATTTTTTTTATTTCACAAGTATCAATTGTAGATTGACATGAAGCCATGAACATTCAAACGGTTTCAAAATATACACACTCGTGGTCAAAATTCACGAGGTGCATGTGCATTTCAAGTTTTGCAGCAGTTATACCCTCATTTTCAATTTGAAATGGAAGTAATAGAAGAAGGGTTGCTTTTGTAATATCAGTTCCCCATATAAAATCACTCGAACTAAGATTGCTTCTGAAATTAGAAAAGGCTTAAAAAGTTAAAATAAATAAATGGTTTGGCAATACGTATTAGTATTATTACAACATAAAAAACATTGGTCCCTTCTCACACACACAAATCAATATGTACATGTTTTGGACAGTCACCGAGCAGCTCCCAAGCTAAGTTTACACCAAAACGACTCATCTCATTGCTTCTGTGCAAACTGAGGATGTTATAAAGTTCATGAAAAGTAAAAGGATAGACAATAAAATATGTTGTCCTACTAAGTCCTACCCTGTTTAAACAAAATCTTCAAAGTAGATAAATGGCATTAGTATAGCAAAAGAATGTCATAATTAAGTAAATGTATGCAATTTCCCTAACAAACCAAAAGAATATCATCATCATCATACCACTTTGCCATATATAAACAAGGTATTGAAAGATACATTCCCTTCCTTCAAGAAGTTGTTAGGAACCAGCTCTTCTTCATGTCGGAACTGACTTGTCATTATTATTACTTTTGTTCTCGGATAAACTTTGTTTCCTTTCTGCCTGAAGTGACCGGCATAACGATTCCAGTTTTTCCTTCTGATTTTTTGTTTTCTCAAGCTGTTTTTTCATGCGCTCACGCTGCTCGCACAATCAAAAGCAAACTTTCATTAACTCATTTTCAGAAGTAAGAATCAAAAGCAAAAGGGGCAACACATTATAGTGCCTAAGACATATTTATAGTCAAGAACAAAACAGGAAACACACGCAATGTACCTCATCAACTAACTCTATAAGCATGACATCCGACTTTTCTGATTTGCTCTTCAAAAATTGATTCTCCTTCTTGAGTTCCTTCATTGATTTTGCCATCTGATTTTTACCACAAGGAAGGAATTGTACTCATCCAAGTAAGATATGATTCAAGCCAAGATGAATTGAACAGATGCAATATTAATAAGAAATTAAGTTTACCTTCTCAATCTCTTGTTTAAACGTTTCAAATACATCATTGCTCTTTGTCAATGCTTCCTGAAATTCATTGCATGTTTAAGAACACACCGTAGTAGTAAATGTACAAAGTATAAATATATATGAATCCATTTAAAATCTGTTTACCTACATATCAGTGTTACAACTTACAAAATGAAAACAAGGCTTTTATGCAAATAATATGCCACATTATAATAAAATCGTCAAATTGTGACAGAAGAGAAAATGAGAACAAAAAACACACCTGGAATTGTTGGAATTTCTCTCCATCAGTTGTCAGCTGCAAACGCAAATTCTTCTCGGTTGCCAATAACTGAGACACTTGTTCTGCATATATTTTCATCTGTGACTGTTCGTGAGCCAATTTTTCCTCATGTTGCTTAATTTTTAATTCAGCAATCTGTAGTTCCAATGAATTTTGCTTCAACTGTTGATTGATACACGAAATAGTTAAGTAAATCACTATCAAATTTTCAAAAAAGTTAATAAATATGACTACATCAAATGTCAATCACAAGAAAACAAAATAAACAGCACCTTTTGGGCATGTTGCTGCTCAAGTAGTTGATATTGCTCCGCAAGCTGCTTTAGATTGTTTCTTAACCTGTATAGATATCAAGTCGAATTATTGTAGGCTCAACTTTAAACCTAAAAAGAAACCAGAACAGAGCTAGACTCAAAGTAGAAAAATATTAAATACTAAATAAAGTATTATCTGATTGTAAAATATTCCAATGCAGAAATATTTCTATCTTCATAACAACTTTTCAGGGTCTTACATGTCGTTCTCCTTTAGCTGAGAAAGACAATCGTCCTTACGTTCTTCAAGCCTGCTGCTCATATCCTGTAGCAGAGAATAGTTAACATTAACAGTGCCAATTGTCTCACAGGAAAAGAAAAGTCAAATTTCATTTGATGTAAAATAAATATTTAAACATGTTGGAATTATTGGAATTATTCCAATTATTGGAATTACAAATTATTGGAATTATAATTCGATATTTATGAGCATGTTCATGTATCTAGGAGTCTAGGAATCTATACCTTATAAATTACATACATGTACCTATGAAATAGCTTCAATCTTATCTTGTAATTACTCTCTTGAGTGTATATAATCAAATCACTTGAGTGCTTTGTAACTCACGCATTTCACCAAATATTCAATTTACAACATGGTATCAAGAGCTATCGAACTTGAGAGACTTGCTTCCGCACAAACCCTAGCCGTCTTCACACGGTAAACCCTAAGTCACCTTCATTGTGACAATTTTTGCTGCCTTCGTTGCAGCCTTGTTACCCTTCATTGCAGTTTATTTTTCTGTCCAAAAACCGTCCAAAAACACCTCTATTTCATCCTTTTTTTTCTGTTGTTTGGCTCGTCTTATTGCTGTTTTTTTAGCTTGCTACAAATGGCTGAAAAAATTTCTGTTGATACTCTTTATCATTCACCAATGATGAGGTGAATCGTTTAAAGGCTATACTTGACTCTCAGTATGCCTTCTAGAAGTTGTTCTCTACCGACGACCGGCTTGAGTGTATGCTCTCAATCCTTTAGCATTTGCGGTAAAATCTCTAAGAATGCTTGGATTTTGGACTCTGGTGCCACCGATCATATGACATTCAATCCTAGTTTGATTTCCTCTTCCTCGGAGAAGAACCGTTATATTACGGTTGCTAATGGTTCTTATGCCCGTATTGATGGCTCTGGGAGTGTTAACTTGCAATCTTCACTTCAATTACAGGGCGTCCTACATGTTCCCATACTCTCTCACAACCTAATATTTGTTTGTAAACTCACCCGTGATCAGAATTGTAAAGTAATATTTTTCACTTCTTATTGTGTTTTTCAGGGTCTTACCACAGGGAAGACAATTGGAGTTGCTGAGGAAAAGGGAGGGTTGTACTACCTATCTGATGAACCAAATTGTTCGAAGGTGTTGGCTTCCTACTTGCAGACTGAGTCTTCCGTGTCTTCTCATTCTACCGCACAAATTTGGCTTCAGCACAAGCGTCTTGGTCATCCCTCATTCTCTTTAGTTAAGTCTATGTTTCCTTCTTTGTTTTTACATCATTCAGTTGAATCTTTTAAATATGACGTTTGTGAGTTAGCTAAACATCATCGTGTCTCTTTTACTCCTAGTTCCAATAGAAGTGTTAAACCTTTTGATCTCATACATTCTGATGTTTGGGGACCTGCACCTATTTCTAATATTTCGGGTGCTAAATGGTTTGTGTCATTTATCGATGATTGTACTCGAGCAACTTGGATTTTCTTGATGAAGGATAAGTTAGAAGTACCAGAAATATTTATTAGTTTTTATAACATGGTACAAACACAGTTTGGCAAGGGGATTAAAAGAACCCGCTCTGACAATGGCAAAGAGTATGCCAATCACACCCTTTCAAATTTTACCAGTCAACGGATAATACTTCAAGAATTTACATGTGTCGACACCCCACAACAAAATGGTGTTGCAAAAAGAATCGTCATTTACTTGAAGTTGCTCGAGCCATCTTCTTCCAAATGGCAGTTCCCAACTCATATTGGGGAGAAGTCATTCTGACTGCTGCCTACTTGATTAATCGGGTTCCATCTCGCATGTTAGGTAATGTCAGTCCTGTTCAATTTATGACTTCACAGTTTCCTTTTGTTCCTATTTTGAAAAGTCTCGGGTCTCGAGTATTTGGTTGTGTTGCTTTTGTCCATATCCATAAACAACACCGAAGTAAGTTGGACCCCCGCGCAGTCAGATGCATCTTTGTTGGCTATCCCCCAACCAAGAGAGGATATAAATGATATCATCCTCCTGGTCGTAAGTACTTTGTCTCTAAAGATGTCATGTTTCATGAGAATTTGACCTACTTCACTTGTCCTCAGCTTCAAGGGGAGAGCATTCAGAATGTAGAATCTGATTCCGAGTTTTTGGTCCTACCTGAGTTGCCCGTGACTCCTCTCTTAAGTCCTATTACCGGTCCTACAAATGAGTCTTCCGAGTCAACTGTTAATCCTATGTCAAGTCCTATTACTGATCCTTCTATTATTGATCCTACTTCTATTTTGGTCCCTCCTTTGTCGTCTGTTTTGCAGGAACCATCATCTTCCACACCAGCAAAAACTAAGGCTGGTGAGCCAACCTTGGTGTAACACAAAAGAAGTAAGCCCGACCTGCTCCAAACACAACTTCAATTGCCAGAACCGGCGGTAAGTGTTGAAACTCACAGTCCTATTAATGATTCCCATAGCTTTGACACTTGTGACACTAATATAGATGATTTGTCCATTGCTATGAGGAAAGGGAACAGGTCATGTGCCAAATACCTTATATCTCAATTTGTCTCCACTAAAAATCTTTCCTTGTAGCATCAAAGTTTTATTTCTGCAGTTGACTCTGTGGTCATTCCATCATCCGTTCAAGAGGCATTGAAAGATAGAAATTGAGTCCAAGCGATGGATGAGGAAATGAAAGCTCTTGAAAAAAAATGGAACTTGAGAGATTGTTGATAGACGGGAAGGCAAGAAACCTATTGGTTACAGGTAGACTTATACAGTCAAACACAAATCAGATAGTACTCTTGACCGTTACAAAGCTAGACTAGTGGCAAAAGGATACACACAGACATATGGCATAATTATGAGGAAACATTTGCTCATGTTGCAAAAATAAACATTGTTCGGATCTTATTATCTCTTGCTGCTCACTCCGGATGGGAATTACAACAATTTGATGTCAAAAATGCATTCTTACATGGAAACTTAGAAGAAGAGGTGTACATGGAGATTCCGCCGGGATTTGGCCCAACATGTGGATCCAACATGGTGTGTCGATTGAGGAAAGCCCTATATGGACTAAAACAATCTCCTAGAGCATAGTTTGGAAGATTTACAAAAGCAATGGTGTACTTAGGCTACAAGCAGAGCCAAGGAGATCACATGTTTTTCTTTAAGCACTCGCATGAAGGAAAACTTACTATCCTTTTGGTTTATGTTGATGATATTATTATTACAGGAGATGATCTAGCAAAGAAACAATTGCTGAAGGAAAAGCTATCGGCAGAATTCGAGATGAAGGACCTTGGGAAACTCAAGTATTTTTTGAGAATTGAGGTTGCTTACTCAAACCAAGGCATTTTCATATCTCAAAGGAAGTATATACTCGATCTCTTGCAGGAAACTGGGATGCAAACCTTCTAGTGTTCCCAAAGAGCAAAACCATAAGTCGAGCCTCGAAGAAGAAAGTGTCGAAGTTGACAGAGTCCAATATTAAAGGTTGGTAGGAAAGTTGATTTACCTGGCGCACACTAAGCCTGGCTTGGCTTATGCTATCAGTGTAGTGAGCCAATTTATGCATGACCCGAGAATGTGACACTTACAAGCTGTTGATCGCATCTTGCAATACCTCAAGGCTACTCCGGGAAAAGGACTATTGTTCAAAAGAGGTGGAAACTTAACTATAGAAGCCTACACCGATGCTGATTATGCAGGATCAATAAGTGATAGAAGATCCACTTCGGAATTTTGCAACCTCTTGTGTGGGAACCTTGTCACATGGAGAAGTAAGAAACAAAATGTAGTGGCTCAATCAAGCGCTAAGGCAGAATTTCGAGCTTTGGCTCAAGGAATCTGTGAGTTACTTTGGATGAGGGCAGTATTATCAAATTGCCCCGCCATGGCCACTATGGCGGATATACATAGCGGTTTTTGGGCTCGCCGCAATGGTAAATATCGACCGCTATTGCGGGTTTTTCCGCCATAATCCGCAATAACGGTGTCACAATGCGGCCGTTATGGCGGGATTTTGGCTCTCCGCCATGGACCACCATCCGCCATGGACAACACTAGATGAGGATCATTCTAAATGATCTGAAAATACAATGTGAAGGGTCTATGAAGTTATTTTGTGACAACAAGTCGGCAATCAATATTGCTCATAATCCCGTTCAGCATGACAGGACCAAACATATAGAGATTGACCGTCGTTTCATCAAGGAAAAACTAGATAGTGGTTTAATAGTTACATCCTATATTTCTTCTGGACATCAACTAGCAGATGTGTTGACAAAGGGCGCCACCTAATCGTTTCAATCAATTGCCTTGCAAGCTGGGAATGATTGATATCTATTCTCCAACTTGAGGGGGGATGTTGGAATTATTGAAATTATTCCAATTATTGGAATTACAAATTATTGGAAATATAATTCTGTATTTATGAGCATGTTCATTTATCTAAGAGTCTAGGAATCTATGTCTTGTAAATTACATACATGTACCTAAGAAATAGCTTCAATCTTATCTTGTAATTACTCTCTTGAATGTATATAATCAAATCACTTGAGTGCTTTGCAATTCATGCATTTCACCAAATATTCAATTTACAACAACATATATGAATTTGAGAGTTATTGTGGTTGTATACTATATTATAAATATCAATCGATTGCTGAAAGGAAGAAACATAACATGTGATAACTGTGGTTGCTTTTTGGCACATTTTAATAATTGGGAAATGATGTCATATCCATGGGCTGGCTAGAAAAGAGATTATTATTTTAAAGACACGGATACAAATCATCAATTTTCCAAACTTAGACATTTTGATTTGGGAGTAAGTACTCAGGGTATGTGTTAAGAACCAAGAAATTGAATTGAAAAGAAAAGAAATAACTATCTTATTGAAAGAATGAGAAAAGAGAATCAGAGAGTCACTGCTTTATAGCTCTATTTACTAAATAATTCCAATACCTGTATCCTCCTATTATACAAATATTCCTCTAATTCCACTTTATTTTATATCCTAACAGTATCACCTGGATTTTTTATAACTTAATGTAGATTTACAATTTCAGTCTTACCTGTTGCCATAAACTAGGGCACCATTTGAGTATGTAATATATTTTTTTACAACAACCAAATAGTTAAGAGTAATAGTAAGAAACCCTTGTTAATTTATAATAGGACAAAACTTAGGGATAAGGATACTTAGGAGTGATGCTAGTAGTTACCCCTATCAAGTTAGTTACTATATTGATGTTAGGTTTGTTTGGGTAGTTAGTTAATTTCAGTTTGAAGAGCCTTAGGCTCATTGTGTAGGAGAGCCAGTATAGAAGTCTATACCTACATCTCCCAGAGACGTCTTTGAACATTCAGTAGAATTAACTGGAAAATTTCTAGAGACGGGAGTATCTTTGTGTGTATTTTTTTTCTGAAATCGATAAGCTGCTACAACAACAACCACCAAGCCTTATTCCATTAAATAGGGTTGGCTATATGGATCAACTTCTGCCATAATGTTCTATCTAGGACCATATTTTTATCTAAATTGCTAATCACCCATTTCAATCACCCAGCTTGAACTTGATGGTTTGCACCCCATCTATTTCTCCATCGTTTTGTATTACAGACACCAGATATTTAAACTGCATGACAAATAAACTTCCCTTCTATCCGTTTAGTTCAAGGTTCTTATCAAAAAACCATAATAAAAACTTCTTCCCACAAGGTGGATTTTGCACTATGAATTAGGCCCATCTATTCCAGCACCATTTAGCGTGCAAGACTTTTTATGTATATAAAACAATAATTGGAGCGAAGAAGAAAAAAAAGGAGGATAAGGTATTCTAACAACAAAAAATACATGGAAAAGAAACAACCCAATTAAAAATGTTCATTGATTCAACTACTGTTCATCACTGCTACATGTAATCTCTTATAATTGCATTCTCCGCCATGAGTAAAAACTTGGAAGCATACCAAGTAAACTATGTTCAAAACATTAAATATTATAAACTAGAAATAATGATCAAACCTTGATTGCATCTTGGAACTTGGTTGACAAGTCTAGCCTCAAGTTTTGCCCCTCAGTTGATACACGTTTGCATTCTTCCTGAAAATAATGAAGCATGAATCCTAGTTTCTTCATTAACAAAATAAAAATGTAGCTCTTAAAGTAAAATGAATAAGAATCTGATCACACTACCATGAGTCACACTCATGTCATAAAAAGAGAAGTCGTCATTATGATAAAGAGAAGATACAACATGGTACATGAAAAACTTGAACAAGAAGACTGCTCAATCAGTCCACATATCAGAAACAGCATCCCCCATGTAACAACCATGACCAGAACATTAAAGATCCAGAATTAAAAAACAGTAATATAGCAAGATTAGGAGACAAAGTGACATGCTTGAAGATTAAAGCAATTGGATAGCCAGGAAAGGTAAATATAATTACATACATTGTATACAATCACATGAAATTTGAGCCTCAATACAAAAACCTTCATAACAGATCAACAAGAATTTCCCAAAGACGGAAAGACCACACCAAATGACTACCAAGAATCCCAAAAAGATTGTTCCAGAACAAAATAAGTGCCATAAGTGCAAATGTGAGGTCTATAAATTGCTAAAATCCACTTATTAAATCTGTTGAAGTCAAGCTATTCAAACAAATATTGACCTTAAGAGGGAAGTACTCTCTTCATTCCAAATTGTTGTAAATAATTTACTTTTACCGTAGTTATTTTTACTATTGTTAATAGTAATTTATATTCGGTAGTTCAGTAGTTAAGCCCATTAGATTAGAATGGTCTATATAAAGAGATTAGGGTTTGTACATTTTTCATACTCGAAATGTATTATTCAGTTTTTTACATGGCATCAGAGCTCCCGATCTTGGGGGTCTTGCTTCCAATTAACCCCTAGCCGCCGTCATTGCAGTTTCTTATTTTTGTTCGTCTTCATTGTGGTTTCTTATTTTTTTTCTGTACTCATTGCGGTTTTTTATTTTTGTCCGCCTTCATCGCGGGTTTTTTAATCCAGAAAACATTGTTCATCAGAGGTATTGTTCATCAGAGGTATTGTTCATCACAGACATTGTTCAATTTGTGACACTGTTCATCGTAGAGGCATTGTTCCCAGTTGAAGGTTGTGGGCCTCTTTACTACTGCTCGTCTTTATTTTTTCTATTGAGTTACACACATTCGTATGACATTCATCAATATCTAGGAAGAAGAATTGGTTCAACTCAACCAAGATGAAGTAGAAAGGTTGATATTGAATATATAAATAGCTAAGCCTCTATTTGTATCAATATATAACTGGCAGTTGTAAGTACCAATTCAGTTTAACCTGTAATAGCAGGTTACCCTTGATGCTATATATAAAGCATCAAGGAACCTTTTTGTAACTAACTTTGAGAAATAACTGATATCAGTTACACAAAAATGAAAACTCTATTCTACTCTTCTCTTCTTTCTAATTTGGTATAAGAGCCTAGTTTCCTGATTCTGGCGCTTCATATCATGTCACCAGTGATGCAAAGAACTTACAACAAGTGACTCCTTTTGAAGGCCATGACCAAATTTACATTGATAATGGACAAGGTTTGGCTATTCAATCTGCTGGTTCCAGCTCCTTTCCTTCACCTTTTCACCCTACCACACACACACCACCAGAATGGTGTCATTGAAAGAAAGCACAGGCACATAGTGGATTTAGGGCTTACCTTGCTTAGTCAGGCTTCCCTTCCCTTAACATATTTGGACTATGCCTTTTTTACTGTTGTATACCTTATTAACATGTTCTTCCCTTCCCTTAACATATTGGGACTATGCCTTTTTTACTGGTGTATACCTTATTAACAGGCTGCCATCTGCTTCCATTAATTTTGAGGTTCCTTACACCCTTCTATTCCATCAGCAGCCTGATTACAAGTTTCTGAAAGTTTTTGGATGTGCTTGTTTTAGAAACTTAACTTCAGATCTCAAGAATGCCTCTTTCTTGGATATTCCACATCTCACAAAGGCTATAGGTGTCTGGCTCCTAATGGCAGGTTGTACATCTCAAAGGATGTTCTATTTAATGAGTCTAGATTTCCATATCCAGATTTATTTTCTTCATCCAAACCTAGTTCTGCTTTCAGCCACATTACATCCTTGGCACCTCTATTCCATCACCACTTCACAACCTTCTCTTACTCCACATATCACCACTTCACAATCTCTTATCCCTAGTCCCTCAAATGATCTCCAACTTGCCTCTCCTACTACCTCACCTGTTCATGCTCCCACCTTTGCTTTTTCTGTCCCGTAGTATTCATCACCAACTAGTGATTCTGCAGCTTCTTCACCTACTGCTACCAGCAACTCCTCAGGGACCTTCTCTAGTCCGGCTGACTCTTCATCCAGCTCACCTTCAGTTACTGAACCTAAGCCACATGCTCCTCCTAATGCTATTCATGTGGCTGTTATCCCTCAGAACTCTCATCCTATGAAAACTAGGGCCAAATCTGGATGCACTCAGCCTAGACTGGATCCTAGGGTGCTTATTACTCACTCTGAGCCAAAATCTGTGAAACAGGCTCTTGCTGATTTGCATTGGAAAGCAGCTATGCAAGATGATTTTGAAGCCTTACAGAAAAATGCTGCAAGTGGGTCTTTAGGCTCAAGGAAAATTCTGATGGCACCATCAACAGATACAAGGCCAGATTTGTGGCCAAAGGCTTTCATCAAAGGCATGGCCTGGATTTTACTGAGACTTTTTCACCAGTTGTGAAGCCTATTACTATCAGGATCATCCTCACTATTGCCATTACTCACAAATGGTCTATTCAACAGTTAGAAGTAAATAATGCGTTTCTTAATGGCCTTCTTGATGAAGAAGTTTACATGGAACAGCCTCCAGGGTTTCTTCACTCTAGTTCTTCCTTGATTTGTAAACTCAACAAGGCCTTATATGACCTAAAACAGGCTCCAAGGCAGTGGTTTGAGAGACTGCAATCAGCTCTTCTCAAGCTCAACTTTAAAGCCAGCAAGTGTGACCCCTCTCTTTTCACCTACTTCTCCAAAGGACACTCTCTTTATCTACTTGTTTATGTAGATGATATTATCCTCACAGGCAGTTCTACTGCACTTCTCAATGAAGTAATTCACAAGCTTAATTTTGCCTTCTCTCTCGAGCATCTTGGGGATCTTGACTATTTTCTGGATATTGAGGTTAAGCAGTCAGCTAATGGTTATATGCTTCTCACCCAAACTAAGTACCTCAAAGATTTACCGCAGAAAACTGACATGTTAGAAGCCTGTTCTGTTAGCACACTCATGCAGTCCACCTGCAAACTCACCAAAACTGGGTCTGCAGCCTTTTCTGATCCCTATATGTACAGGTCCGTAGTTGGTGCCTTGCAGTATGCTATTATCACCAGGCCTGATTTGACCTATGTTGTTAACAAAGTGTGTCAGTTTATGTCACATCCTCTTGATTCTCATTGGCAGGCTGTCAAAAGGATTCTCAGGTACTTGAAAGGTACCCTTCATCATGGTTTGTCCCTCACTCCTCTTTCCCCTCAGGTTGTTCCCTCTCTTCATGTTTACTATGATGATGATTGGGCTTCAGATCCAAATGACAAAAGAAGTACATTTGGTGCTGCTATTTTCTTTGGAGCTAATTTGATTGTCTGGTGGTCAAAGAAGCACCCAGTTGTTGCTAGGTCCAACACTGAATCTGATTACAGAAGTTTAGCTCAAGCTACAGCTGACCTTCTTCGGATACAGACACTATTGCAGGAACTATGCATTCAAACCAAACCTCCCATCATAGTGTGTGATAATCAATTTGCTGTTCTATTAGCTCATAATCTTGTTTTGCATTCCAGGACTAAGCATATGGAGATTGATCTATTTTTTGGGAGAAAAGGATTTGGCTAGGCAAATTCAGGTGCTGCACATCCCTGGCACTGATCAAATTGCTGATGTGCTGACTAAATCCTTGGCTTCCACCAAATTTCTAGAGTTTATACACAAACTTAGGGTAGCTAGCTCCCCTCAATTTGTGGGGGAATATTGAATATATAAGTAGCTAAGCCATTATTTGTATCAATATATGACTGGCAACTGTAAGTACCAGTTCAATTTAACCTGTAATAGCAGGTTACCCTTGATGCTATATATAAAGCATCAAGGAGCCTTTTTGTAACTAACTTTGAGAAATAACTGAATTTAGTTACACAAAAATGAGAACTCTATTCTACACTTCTCTTCTTTCTAATAGTTGAGATCCTTCCTTAGTAAATTAGAGAAACCTACATGTACTTCTTTGTAACATTCAAGGACGTTTATGTTTTCCCTTTTTCTTGGTAAGTCTCAATTTTCTTTTGCATTTAATACCTCAATTAAACCCTATAGCAAATATTGGATACTGAATTTTGGAGCCACTGGCCACATGACACCCTTACCCGCACATTTTTCTACTTATTCACCTTGTGCTATCGACAGAAAAATATTCACCGTAGATGGTACCCTTATAATTGTAGTTAATCAAAGAGATATCCAAATAAGTCCATCTAAAATTGTTTCCCTTCTACGGTCCTTGTCTCCAAAACTCCTATTGAAGCCTTATCCTCATTTCATCGTGATGTGTCCACTTCCAATAATCAAACTAGACTAAATGTTGAGACTTAAACTAGTGGTGACAATATTGAGACTTAAACTAGGGGTGACAATGATCAGACTAAACTTGATTCTAAAAAAATTTCAACAGCCCATAAAGACTTCCTTGCAAGTCTAAACACTATAACAATACCTAACTCTTTATCTGAGGCACTGTCTGACAAAAAAGGGAAACAAGTCATGAACTTGGAGATGGATGCTTCTGAATAAGACTAATACTTGGGAATTGCCTTCTCTACCAAATAGAAAAAAACCTATAGGATGCAGATGGGTATATGCTGCAAAAATATAAGGTTGATGGAAATATTGAGAAGTGCAAGGCAAGATTGGTTGCCAAGGGATGCACCCAAACTTATGGAATAGATTACTCAAAAAATATTGTCATGGTGATATTACCTTAAGCGGCTAATTACAATTGGAATTTACTTTAATTTAATGTGAAAAATTCCTTAAGAATATGTTTCTAAATGTGCTTGAGATACTTAGCACTCAGCAATAAGTTTAATTTATGAACATAGTAGTTACAATGGTAATAAATGAACATATGCAATTTACGAGTAAGTAATTAAGCTAACACAATTTCCTAAGATACTTAGAAGTTAGAACAATAAATCTTAAATACTTGGAAGAAGAAGAATTAATATATTTTAATTTGTAACATAAAGCTTGAAGAGATCCACATGTAGGGATGTAAATGGTATTCATGAGGATGGATAGTATGATATTAGTATATATTTCATTGGATAAATATGATATTCATATATGTCTCATATTTGTGCAGGTATCCGCTAAATAGATAACCCACATGTTTTAAGGTATTCGTGGATATTTACAGATGATATTTACAGATATCCATGGATAATTTTTTTTTTTAATTTTTATTTGAAAAAAAAAATATTTTCAACTTCTTTTAAAGACAAAGGAAATTATTATCACATAACATTCATACAAATCTCTCTTATTTTAAAAACAAAATTTTATCACATTAATTTCCTTCATTTTCACCAAAACATGATATTCATACATTTCGTTTTTAACAAAAAATAAAAGATATTGTGATTGTGAGTTATGGAAAAGGAGCAGACAACAGAGAAGTAAAAAGGAAGACACTGGTTGGACAGAGAAAGTTATTGGTTGGACGGTGGAATTGTTGAAGTGAAGTATAGAGTAAAGAAGAAACTTAAATATGAAATGGCTAAAATGAGTTGTATGGAAAGTAAAAGGTTTTTTTCAAAAAAAAAAAAATATGAGAAGAATAGTTTTTTTAGAAGATGAAAAGACAGAATATAATAAACCAATATTTAAGTAATTCTTATAATTTATTAATGGATACGGATATCTGCAGGCATGGGTATCATTAAACTTGTATCCATATTCATTACTAAACTGGTATTTAAATATCCATTTATTTTATCTGCGTATATCTATTAAGCTACCTGCTCAGTACCCGTGACGGATTTTATCCGCGAGTACGGATTTTTTTGCCATCCCTATCTACATGGATGTACCCCCTGAATAACCATGAACTTACCACTGTTGTGTGCAAATTATATAAGGCTTCACATGGGCTAAAGCAATCACCACGAGCATAGTTTGGAAGATTCACCAAAGTTATGGTAAGTTTGAGCTTCAAACAAATTCAAGGAGATGATACTCTATTTATCAAACATTTTGAGACACAGGATAACAATGTTATTGGTGTATGTGGATGACATTGTAGTAACAAGTGATGACGAGGAGCAACAATTTTAAGCGAACATTTAGTCAAGGAGTTTGAGATTAAGACCTTGGAAAAATTGAAATACTTTATAGAGATTGAAGTTTTCCACTCTAAAAAAGAAATCTTCATATCTCAACAAAAATACATTAGTGATCTTCTACAAGAGACTAGGTAAGAGTAACACAACATGCAAGTACACCAATTAATTCAAGTGTAAAGTTGAGGAAAAATATTGCGATTGATAAAGAAATGTATCAAAGATTAGTCGAAAAACTTATATACTACCCATCCCATACTATACCTGATGGTGCTTTTGCTGTAAGCTTAGTTAGCTAATTCATGCACAAACCAAAAGAGATTCATTTATAAGTCGCACTCTAAATTGTGCAATATCTAATAGGAACTCCAAGTAAGGGAATTTTGTTTGAACGAAATTGAAGCGTAGGTCTTGAAGCATATACTGATATGGACTATATGCAGAGTCAATTGTGGATAGAACATCAGCTACATGATATAGTACTTTCCTGGGTGAGAATCTTTTGACTTAGAAGAGTAAAAAACAATGTGTTGTATTTATATTTTGTGCTGAAGCAAAGTTCAGAGCACTAGTATAAGGGATATGCAAACTACTATGGTTGAAAATCATCTTAGAAGACTTGAAGATATAGAATGATGAACCAATGAGACTTAATGTGATAATATATCGGCTATGCAGCATGATAGAACCAAACATACAGAGGTTGACAAACACTTCATCAAAGAAAAATAAGATATTGGTCTTATTTACACTCCATATGTTTCTTCTCAACACAACGTTGCAGATTTCTAACTAAGGGGCTGAACAACAATAACTTTGGAAAGATTGTTTCCAAACTGTGAATGATAGATATTTTTTCACCAGTTTAAGGGGGAGTAAATAATTTATTTTTATTATTATTGATAATAATATATATTTGGACCTTTAGTTTATTACTTAAGCCCATTAGATTAAACTAGTCTATATAAAGAGATTAGTCCTTGTACACCTTTCATACTCAATATATTTATTCAGTTTTCACACAAAATTAATTTTAACATTTCATTTTGGTTTGAAAACAATGGGTGTTGTTTCAGAAAACCAAGATATAATTATTCCTTGGTTACAATTCCATTAATACCTCTATCAATAAGATGATGTATGTTTACGAAATTGTTTATAGTGGAATATTTATACTTTTGCCAAGCAAAAATGAGATTACAATGAAAATGAGAAGTTATAAAATTATTAATGATTAAGATAAGAATATTTTAGTACAAGTATACATCAACTACATAATTTATGTGAAAAACCTTAAACCGCCAAAGATATGGAATGGAGAGAAAACTTTAGGAGGGGAAAAATCAAACTAAAAAACTATGGCAGGATGGGAAATAATGGGTAGAAAAAAAGAAAGAAATGCTTCAGTTGGGGGAGAAATGAAGTACTTTTTATTTTGTTTCACATTCTTCATTTTTTATTTTGTTTCACATTTGCAACGCAATGCTTTTAGTATATGTGCTTAAGTGAGTAGCCGAGACAATAGTGGCGCTATCCCGCTATAGCGGAGCGGAGGCCGGTCGCTATGGGAAGAGCCTTAGCGGTGCAGAATACTATAGCGGCTATTATAGGATAAATAGCGAGTAGCGGGGGAGGAGCGGTTCTCGGCCCGGAGCAGTTTCAGTCTCGCTATCCTTTTCTCTTCTGAAAAACCGAAATTACCCCTTAAATTTGTAATTTTGGGTTTTTCGATTAAATTTGAGTTGAGCATCAACCCAAAATCTTCCTTCACCGACATTTCTGTACTTCAACAGTTCCAAAGATAAATCACAAGTTCCTCCCTCACCTCTCGTTGCGCTTCGTTCTTCCCTCTGCACTTCATATGTTTATAATTATTATTCATCTAATCTGTCCAAAAAATGATCAAATAACAGTCATTCTGCTATTCCATAGATACTCTGGTGAGTAGGATGTTAGTTTTACTAGAGATGGACAAGCTACCTAAACCTCCTTTGTTCAGCGGGTAATGTTATCCTCCTGCCTATTCTATTACTGCTCTCAAATAAAATATCTTTATTGAAAAGAAAAAAACATCAATCACGGGATATAACTTTCCAGCAAGTTTAACATGATCAAGAGATCTTAACTGCATATAAGAAAGAGAAAATATTGAGGTATTCAACATCTAGTAATTCTTACATATCACAGTCAGTTTAAGAGGTAGTGGTGTAACAGAAGAATACCATCAGCATTTTATTTTGACGCTGTAACTCCCTGCACAGTGATTCAAGCTTTTCTCTGACAGCAATAGCTACAAATAGAAAGGAAACGTTCAACAACAACAACAGATTAAGCCGTACCATTTGTTTAAAGATTCTCTAACTGCTTTCAAGATGATAACAGATTACTCTATCATCTTTACTATGAACAAATAGCTTAGTCATCATGAGAATTAGATGACTGCAATGACAGTTGGTCTATTAGCCAACTCAGCAAACTCAGTTATCATGTTATAAACAAATGTGAGCAGGATCTTCTACAACTCTATCTTAGCTGACCCTCTATAAATATTAGTGTACAGTAACAAATGGTTGGTTGATTCTGATTTTAAGATTCAGACAGTGATTCTGTTTTCTCATCATCTCAAATACTTTCTTTCACTTTCTCTTGATTTCTCTTATTTTAAGAAACTTCACAAATGCTCTCCAAGGATTATTTCAAAACCCATTATTCAAAATCAGATATATTCATTGCAATATATACCTGAATCTCTTTCAGCCAATACTTGTTGATACTTGAGTGATAACTCTAAGAGCTCCTTTTCTGCTTTAAGTGTACGCTTTGAAACCTTACGCTTTTCACCGGTTTCCTGACAAATTTAGAAGTTCAACTATTCAGTCTCTCCTAAATGTAGTCTCATGTATGACATGCAAAAAAGAAGAAAGAAAAAAACAATCTCATATTAACCAAAAGAGAAAAGGAAAAAAGAACGAATATTCTCATCGAAAACGAATCTAACCCACTGTGAGCCATTACTTTCTCAACTAATCTAACCCTCTGAGTGATTATTTTGTCCCCTAATATATAACCCTTCAGAATGAATTCTCTACTCTAACAAAATAGAACCTAATCAAACCCTATGTGAGTCATTATTGTGTTAAACTTGTAAAAATAGTAAAACACTATTATAAAGAAGCCAGAGAGCTAAAGCCTTGTAGAACTGCTGTATCATTCATTCAATAGCCCTGATGTGTATTCTCTACAAATTCAAAATTATCAGACATTGACAGAGAACTCCAGAACAATTGTCCTTAATTAATCAATATCATCCCCAAAAATATAATCTAACAATTCCATAATCAATGAAATTACTCATCACTATTCTTCAAGGTAAAGTATACTACACCTACCAACCTAAAACATAGTCCAAATTATTTAGTTTTTATTAGTAAAACCAAAAGTAAGGTCTTCTATTTATTTTCCATTATTTCATCCAGCACAAAAAAAAATAAAAAATAAACTTAATGGTAGTCGAATAAAATGTGACAGTTGATGGGTTGAGCTACCAAGGACATGTTTAATCAACCATTCTAATTAAATAGCGTGAATATAAAAGAGAGGCAAAGGAACTCAGTTACTCAGAGATGGTCAAAGAGAGGAGCGAAAAATTATGTAGCAGAACAGAAACTATTTATACAATTATATTTCCAATGTATGGAGAATATTGGAATTCACATGATTTACTTACTGATTTTTTGTTTTTTGAAGAATCAACTATCCCTGGAGCACACGCCTCCTTTAGAGGCAATGCTTTTGTCTCCAAAGGTTGTTTCGCTGCAACAACAATAAGTAATAGTAACAGACCCATGTGAGATACTAAAATAAGAACTAGATGACATCAATAATACGAAATATATTAATTTAAGCACATAAATCACTTAACTTTGATGCTCAAACTCACACATAAATCCATCAATTATAACTGTTAACATAATCATTCCAGTCATTTAGAAACTGTTACGTATGGAAAAAACATCCAGTCGTGTAAGAGAGTATAAGAATCAAGAATGTTAAGTTAAATTAAAAGATCTGATTCATCTTTCAAATAAATTTGTTCTTCAAATCATGCACATTCTATTCGGCTCAGGATGGGCAAGATTTATAGGACAGTGGTTTCTTGTTTGATGTACAGAGTTAGACAAAATGGATAGTTCGGAGAGAGAGGGATTGGTCATTAGATCAACATAAAATCTAGGGCACGTGCCAAAGGGAATACCTAGTTCCACACAATATGAAGATTGTTTAAACTAAAATACTATACACAAGAAGACTTTCATACGTAAGGATGATCTCAATTTTGACAGTGGTGTGAGTAATAAATAAAAGCATAATAAGAAACCACGTGCATTCTTCAAATAAAGGTCCTACTGAACCCAGGGCTCCCGAAAATTCCATGAGTAGGAAAATGAATAAGGAAAGAAGAAAATTTAACATTGGTCACAACAACACATTGGTTTTGCAAGATACATAGTTTGCTTAATAAAGAACAAAAGCCATAGCAGAACATATACAAATAGCCCCGATAAGTAAGTAATCAAGGGTAACACCCAATTGTAGAGTCAACAAAGAATAAACATTATTTCTAGACAACATCGATATGACAATATGTTGCTCATGCAACTCCATGATAAGTACAAATCCTACAAAAAGGACATCAAGGGTTAGGAGGATAATTACATTTATCCGAACTTTGACATCCTCCTTGTTGTTGCTCTTTTACCTCACAACTTCCGGATAGTGGAGATTCAGAATCAGAACTAGCTAGAGAAGATGCAATATGTGTACCTTCAATATATTGCATACAGCTATTAGAAAAACCTCTAGTGATAGAGGTCAAAAGTACACGAGAGATGATTTTGGTTCACTAAATTTGCTTACCATGATCGTTTTGAAACTCCTTCTCACCCAACACGTTTGATAACTCATTAGAATGACCGCAATCTATAAAACCATCATCCTTGTAATCATCACAAAGAGGCTTATCTAGTTTAGGAATTGGAATTGCAGGTGCAACAGGCTCTGCAGCTCCCTCAACAAACCCATCTGGCAACGAATCAACTTCAGGAAGATGGTTTGCTTTCGGATTCTGCATTTTTCCTACACCTCAAAAACCCCTTGTTAGAACCAATTAACATCAATTTAGCACTCACCTTATTACAAACATTGGAAGCAAATACGTTATCATCACAAAAAAAAACCTAAACTATTTTCAAACTTCATTAAGGGTTTTGAAAACATGTAATGAGAAATGCAAACGATGAATTGAATACAAAAGACGTTAATTGTTGTTACCAATTGAAGAAACGGAAGGAGTTAAGTGCAAGAATCGGTGATTAAGATTTGAAGTGAAAGAGGGAAAATTAGAGTGAAACCCTAGCGGGAAGAATGGATAAAAGGGAAAGAGAGAAGAAGATCGAATAGTGAATGTGGTAATGGAAATTTGTTACCTTGTTTCTTTGTTTTAGGTTTGAAGTTCGATAGGTATGAATGAGTATATGAGTGTGAAGCGTTTGTTAAAAAAAAGTATGAATTCAAAGTATATGAATTAGGAACACAAGTTCTCGAATTCTTTTTTAGCAACAATTATGTTTTTTTTTAAATATATATAAATAATTATGTTTTAGAGAAAATTACACAAATAATTAGGTTTCAGAATATACATCAATGAATGTGTCATCTTACTTAGCTTATGTACTCCCTTTTTATCTTTTGCACTATCTCACTTGGCGCATACACTTTGTTTTAGTCATGTGAGATATGCACTATAATATGGAGAGGAGGCGCCATCTGAGATTACTATTACGGGCAATTGTGTTTTTTATAAATAAAACACTCATTTCTCCATTATTTTTCACACTTTCTCACATTCTCTTCTCATTTTTTCTCTGTTTTTTTGCATCATGACATCTCCTCTGATTTTCACCAGAGATTGGTACGTTATTTTCTCGGCCATCAAACCTCTGATGAAAATGAAATTTTGACACATTCACTCCACTAAACGTTTGAAGAGAGAGTTTATGCGATGGCTAGAGGGAGACATTGATGTTGGAGAACAAATTAGAAAGATTCAGAGAAGAATAACAGTCACCTCACTTGTAACTAGAAGACCTCAATCTTGGTTGGAGGAAGTCAAAATAGGCAGAGACGTAATGGTGATGATGTATGGCTCAGATGAAATTGTTTTGACGGTTGTAAGTTGTGTTATCGTATTTTTATTTGTTGTTTGCGTATGGTTTGTTGTAACAAATGCTCTTAATGAAAAAAAGTTATGTTTAGATCTTAAAAAAGTGGAGATAGTTTGCATATAATTTTTATATTGTCAAGTTTGTAGTACGAGTGGGATAATTTTTTCGATTGTGTCTGATCTAACGACATAAACCACACTTTCTTTTTAGCTTGTCAAGGGAATCCATTTCAGTTGTGATACGCTTGCTTTTGGGACGACCCTTTTTATTCCTTCATATTTGATCGTTGGGCCATACTATTTCCCCTTCGTATGAAAGCCAATAATCACATTTCGCTACCATTAAAAAGCCATTCTTATATACGCTGAGCAAGGTTTCAGACTTGTAAATGGGAGATAGAAGTAGTAATGCATATTGATGACTATACGCACATGTCGCAATAACATGAAGCAAGGCATATGAAAGGCTTGAAACTTTCCACAATCGTACCAATAAGATGGTAGTATAATCCTATATTTTTATCTTGGCAGACCCTCGTTTTGGTTGATTGTCTCTTTGACAATGAAGTTATGGCTATGTTGGTCGAACCTTATAATAAGATGGGTGTTGGCTTTGGCACCTTCTGCCTTAATATATTTCATGCAGCTTTCACTCCATATTTGTCCCGATTGTAAGACAACATTCCATATTTCATCTCTTTTTGCAAACAAGAAGTCATCCTAAAATATGTTGATTTCACCAAAGCACTTACTAGGAGGTTTCACATGCCTTTGAATACACCATTTATTGATTCGATAAGATTAGTTGTCATGTAGCCTCATCGTTATCCATTATCGTATGACATTGTCTATTTCTTCATTGGAATATTATCAATCCACCTACCTGCATCTGGATTTGACAATCTGATCTCGTTGCTGTAGTGTTTGAACGAAGTTTGTGTTAATGCATACCCCGTGTTCATAATTGTTTTCCTATGAGCCTTGTCTTTGATCTCCCTCGTGAAATTTTGTACGATATGTCTAATGTAGTAAACATGCGTAGAAGTAGGGGCATGCCAACCATTTGCAGGATTATTATATGCACTCTCAATAGATGCATGTCTGTCGGAGATCAAACAGAGACCAGGTTGTGGAGCCACATGTGTTCAGAGATTCTTGAGAAAGAAAATCCAAGCACCACCAGTCACTCACTCGACTAGAGCAAAGGCAATTGGGAAAATATTATTATTGTCATCTTGTGCAACTGCCATCAGTAGCGTGCCTTTATATTTCCAGTACAATCATGTTCCATCTATTTTAATAATAGGTTTGCAGGACGCAAACCCTGTGATGCAAGGTTGAAAAGCCCAGAACAGTCGACTGAATATTTCATTTCTGTTGACAGAAATACCATTTGGGGCATATGCCGACAATGTTTCCATAATATAAACAGTTTCAGGAGAATATGTCTGAAGTGCATGCAGGTAGCGTGGTAGTTCTTTTTATGACTCCTCACAATTTCCATATACCTTTTCAATCGCCTTGGTCTTTTCTAACCACACCTTTCTTTATGATGGAGTATAATTTTATAATGTAGTTATGTGAGAGATTATGGTTTTCACCTTCAATGATAGATCATTTTTAATGAGAGGTAGAATTTCTTGACATATTAGATCATAATTTAGTTTACGATGATCTTGTGATTGAGTAAAATTAATGCACGTGTGGATGGACATAGAACTAATCGCCCAACAATCACCTTTCAACCTGTATGATGCAGTGAGCCTGGACATATAATCTGGGTTAACACACTTGAGCTTGTACCTTTCTGGATTTACCCGATCTACCTTAAAATCGACAGAGTTTAACATGTGAAACTTTTTTATAACTTGCATACAATATTCTCTTGAACGGAATTTGTCTTTCTCTTTTAAATTTTCATCTGACTGCATATATGGGTTAAAAAAAACATCTGATGACGGTTCATCTCCGCCCATGTTGAAGTTTGTCATGTGTGAAGGTGGTGTGTAGATTTCATTTGGAGGTATTTCCGGTAGTGCATCGTCTTCAGAATCATTGTTGACCATGTTGTCAAACTCTAACTCTTCATCTTCCTCTTCTTCGTCAATGACATCTACTTCTGCTTGTTCGCCTTCGATGGGATCAACCACTTGTGACTGAGTTGGTTATGACAACTGAGCCTCCTGGAGCACAATGTAAACTTAATTGAGTCGTACCTAGAGTACTCATGACTAGAAAATATATTTTGAAGATCCTCGTCGTCTTGAACCTCTACCTTATAAAATATTATTTGGTTCTCACAAAAAAAAATGGATTTTGATAGAAGACGTGTGACACTGGATCTCATCCAAGTTTGACCTCTAATCGTCTTTTGAAATACAAGAAGTTGACTTTTATGTTTAAACAAAAGCAAACAGTGTCTCTAAATAAAAAAACCAAAGGTGGGACAAATGCATGTTTCACTGTTGAAATATGCACTGATAACATATTATGGTGTAGAGGATATTGTGTTTGGTGTTTGAATGTTTGAGCGTTGATAACATTAGATGCATGTAGGATAAATAAGTCTCATTTGCCTTTAACAATAAAAAATGCTCCACCATTGATTCGTCAATTGAGATGGTGAATTCTCTTAATTTTGGTCTTATGCACCATCTGGGATGGCGCATCCCTATAGGTCATGTCATGTTACATGCATACGTATAATATTGTCCATATGCTGCCATCTTACAATGCACCTATATTGCCACTTACTCTACATGTAGGTTTGTCCCACATCAAGCTGACTGGCGCATGCTCTCTAAAATGTATGTAGGCGTCATTTGACTTGGCTCCAACATGGCACGTATTATGCATGCATGCAACCACCAACCACCTCACTAAATTCACTCTTATGCAAATCCGCCTATAAATATGGCACCTGAGACACTTGTTTTACATCACCAATCATCACACTCTCTGATACAAACTTTTTCATTGTCTTATAGAATTTCAAATATGGTTTTTCTCACAATGGGCGATTCTCATAGAGGCACAAGAAAAAACATTGCGGTTTTTGTAAGTTTCTATAAACTCTTAAATGTTATTTTATATTAATATATTTTTTATAAAATTATTATTAAATTAGTTATCTTATGGACTCTTACACTATTTACATTTTGAATTTAGGATACTAAAAGATTTAGAATTCGCTCACACAACTATATTACTCCCGACCCATTGATCGTGCCCTATCTCGAATATGCCAGTTTTGGAAATGTTATAAAAATCTCAAACTGCACGATTAATTCCAAGTTTATACTTGCATGCAATATTGGAAAGATGGAGACCCGAGACACATACATTTCATCTATCAATAGGTAAATATACTGTCACACTAGAGGACATGTACATGTTATTGGGTCTTCCTATCGATGGTAAGGCAGTGAATGGGTCAGTTCAACAATCCAATTCTCTATACAAGGAATTGTTGGGCAAAGATATGGTAGAAGGCAGTGGTGCTATGGGTCAAGGTATATTACTAACCGAACTTAAAAAACATTATGCGACTCTTGAGTTGAATGAAAATTCATCCGAGCTATCAAGAATAATCAAAGCTATAAATTATATTATGATACTATTTGGAAACTTATTATTTCCCAAAAGTACAGGGAATAGTGTAAATTTTATGTATTTAAGTTTGCTTAGGAACTTTGAAAAAACAAGAAAGTATAGTTGGGGTTTTGCTGCTTTAGCCCATCTATACAATTCTGTGTAAAAATGCAACAAAAGACAAATGTACTTTTTATGGATGAGCTTTCTTACTCCAAGCATGGGATTGGTGGACAATGGAGTACCTAAACCCCGTTAACAACAATGCATTCATTTTCCCATACGCAACAGAGTAGGCCAAGAACTTAAATAATTTATTATTCATCTTTTTTCCAAATAAATGTATAAAATTAACTATTTTTTCATTCCTTTAGGTATTGTGTAACGGGTATGGATTACGGTAAGAATCCAAGATTCAATGTCGCTCTATATCGTAATCTATTGGGTCACCTTGGTCCAGATGATGTACATGGTATCTTTGAACTGTTCTAATTTTAAATTATTTATTTTTTATGTTTTCATTATTCTTATTAATTTTTATCCACAGTTTATCTAGAGACCATATTTGGGTTTAGACCATGAATCCAACCCAGAGGATGCAATAGTTTGAACTGCAAAGACTTCAATCATACAATTCAACATTGTGGAGATGCACCACAGCGACTGTGTCAAGATACACTTTGGAATACATCAAGAGATACCATGTGATCTAACTTGTTTGTCACCCTGGCATCTCAAAAGGGTCGACGCCTAATGGGGTCTTACTAATTGGAAATATTTTGCTCCATAATGGTGTAAGACATGGCATAGGCGTCACCAACATGTCTTACAATTCCCTATTTTCCTCAACTAGAATAATATGCGATACAAGGATAAGTATTTTGATTGATATAGATCGATTACTAACCCAGAAATGCATGTGTCTCACCCGAGGTATTTGATCAACTCACGAACACAATGAGCATAACCCTCAAATCCCCAACAACAAACCCAACGCATATCAACCTTCCACCAAACACCACGATGATACAAATCCACAAACACCCAACCATAGTCACCACCTCAATACCAAGACACCCATATGCTCCACACCCAAACCCAATCCCAATCTCAATACCAATACACCCACGTGCATCACACACAATTCCAATATTATGAACATCCTTATGTGGGCCTGTTGTACCCTAAATTTTGCCCTCGCATTTTTCCACAAGAGATCGCAGCTTCAGGCGTTTCCTGATTTTTCAAACTGGCTCAAGAATCGGACAAACAGACTTTTCTCGTCAGTCAGGACACAATTAGGGTTTCATTGATTTTCAGGGCTTTGGAATGTTCCACACAGTCGGCTTAGGGTTTTGGTTGATTTTGGCTCAACTTTGATCAGGCGGACGCTCTTTGGAATTTAATCAGGAATTAGGGTTTTTGTGGGCACGTTCTCAGAAGGATTTAAATTCCACAGCACTTTGGAAGTTATTCCGAGATTTGGGTTGAAATCGCATTATTTGATTTAATCAGTAAAAGAAGGCATTTGGTTTGAATTCACGTTCGTTTGATTGAACCAGTCAAAAGATCCATGCAGTTTGGATTTACAGTGTTTGGTAAAAATCAGTGAAAAGGGAATGCGCCTGATTAGTTGTTTTGGTTAACTGTTGCTTTGCTTTGGATATTGGAAAGGCCAAGTTTAACTGAGTAAATTGCTAAAGCATTGTTTATTTAAATTATTTATTATTCTAAAATTAAGTGATTGAAATTTATTTTTCAATTATTTTAATTCAAAAGAGTTTTAAATAATAAACAAACAATAAAGGAAGAAATAGAATTAATTGGATAGTGAAAACTTTTATTTATTCTTAAATTATTTGTACAATTATTGTTTACAATTTATTTACAAACAATGATTTTACATTAATTTAAATTTAAATAAAAAAATGAAACTATCCTATTTTTTCTAAGTCTTCTATTCTTCAATTCTTCATCTGCTATCCTTTGCTCCCCTCCATTCAATTATTCATCTGCAAGAGAAAAAGAGAAAAGTCAAAAAGCAGATAAATAAATAATGACAGATAAATAAAAGACAGTTCATCATTAAGGGCCACTGATTGGGATCAGTTAACCCTCTCTGCAAATCACGGGATTTCTCCCGGTTCACAAAGAGGGACGAATGTTTATTTGCTAAAATATGAATGCACAAAAGTCAAATTGCACAATTCAAAAAGTGTCAAACTACATAAGTTCAAATCTCAAAACTCCAAGTTCAAACCAAACTGAAAAATTCAACTTGCTGTCAAAATGTCACAAAGCTATTCAAGGCTACCAAAGAAGAAGATTTGGAAAAGATACAAAGTACAAAAGCTGTCAAAAGAAGAGACAAGAATGCAGAGAAAAACTGTTATGCAAGCCAAACACATTTTCTTTTCATCATTTCCCAAAAATAAAGTGGCCCTTTCAGAAAGTACATAGGCATAAACATTATTTAATGCAAGCTGTACTGAAGAGAAAGAGAAGAGAGATAGAAGAGCAGGCTTAGGCTTTAGGCTTGAGAGATAGAAAGAAAACATATAAAACAAAAACTGAACACAGTGGACAAAAGGAGAGCAAATCCAAAAAGGCCTAAAACCACTGTCAAGCTAGAACCTGCTGAAGCCTTTATCCCCTGCATAAACATAAAAAAGGGCCAAGCCTACTGAACCTTAACTCTGTCCTGCCTACCATCAAACTGAACATGACCAAAAGGCCTGTCTAAAACCTTGGATCCTGTCAACTAAAACCAGAAGAAGCATAACCTGTAAGCCATTCAAAATCCATTCAAAAGCCATTCAAAAACCCTGTCAAAGAAACCTAAAAAGGCCATCAACCTAAAGCATCCAACCTTAAGCAAAGACTTGCTAAGCCCTTTACCTGCACATAAACAAGCATACCTGCCTAAACCTGAAGCATCAAATATGCCAAAGACCTCAAACCTGCCTGAAGCAAGTAGAAAGCCTATAACCTGCAGTTGAAACTCAAACTGCAGGAAGAAAGCCAAAACTGTGTATCAGAAAACATACAAAAATCACCCAAAGCCTGCTGAAACCTCACAAACCTGTATACCCTGTCAAAAACTCAAACACAAGAAACCAGATAACCTGTCAAAAAGCCTAACATGAAGTCTGAAGCCTCAAGCCTCACCCCACCTGAAGCCTAACATAAACCAGATAAACTCCAAGCCTGAAATAAGCTCAAACCAAGTCCAGGCCTGCATCAACGCGTATGTCCAAAACCATTCAACAAAAGCACATATCAGAAGCATACACAAATGCCTTCAGAATCTCTTCATCATTAGGCAATACAAGGCAACAAACGTTCAGAAACATTCCAAAGGCAACCAACATTCAGAAGCACATTCAAGGCAGGCCCTCAGAGGAGTGCTCATCACAGGGCATCATACCAAAGCAAATCAAAAAGGCAACAAACGTTCAGGGGCATTCAAGGCCCTCAGAACCCTAGGTTCATCATAGGGCAGAAAAAGCAAGCAACATAAGCATACGAGCAAAATAGGCGACAGGAGTAAGCAACGAGGCAACAAGTCAGAAGAAGAGAGATAACAAAAGCGTACAGAGGCAAGCCAACAAAGAGAAGAAGAAAAGAGGACATCAAGTTAAGCTTTCAGACCAACATCATAAAGCCTAAGAAGTAGTACAGAAATACCAGGGTCACCAAAAGGCCAATCTCATCGCGCAAACCCTCCGCTCGTCAAGCCTCCTACGCGTCTCCTCCATCTTCTTCCTCCCCTCTGTCAAGGTAAAACATCCCTCTTCTCATCCCTTTTCATCCTCGTTAAACAAACAAAGTCAAGCACTCAATAAAAAGCAGTAAACAGATACATATAAGAAGAATAAAAACTCTAACGCGTTGAAAAGAAAGAGATTTGTACCTCTGTTTGTCACCATTGGAGTGGACGTGAAGAGAGGAGAAGAGGTGGAGGTCGCTGGTGGCTGAGGCGAAAAGCTAGGCATTCATAACGATCGGAGAAGATGAAGTAACGCACGAACGCCGCCGCTGTCTCAAACCCTAAGCTCATTTCGCACTGAACACAAAACGCGTTAACCCTAAAGATGTTTGTTTCAGAACTCTGGGCCTAACACATTTTTCCAACGCCCAAGCCTTTTTGTCTTACCTAGTACACCCCCCTCATTTCTTTTCCATTTGGGCCATAACCTCCTTAAGGCCCATCCTGAAACTTAACTTTTTTTTAAGTATAAAGCCCTTTCATTTTTTCTTTGTTAATTAAATTAACAAAACATAACTTTTTAAAAACTAACAATATTTTTTTATAGAAACTTATACAAATAACATTTTTCTCTATAAATAAACTTACATTTTTTCTTTTATTTCTCTATACATAGAATATTAGTTTTTCTTAAAATAAATACTTCTCTTTTATTTTTTAAGAAACATTATTTTTGTACATAACAAATAAAAATACATTTTTTTCTAATTTAATTCTTGATATTTATTTAAAACATACTTTTGGTATATAATAAATAAAGATACATTTTTTATACATAACATAATTAGAACTTAGAACATTTAATCAAAACATTCTTTTTTTGTACATACTAAAGAAAATACAAGATCACAAATCAAAGATTAAATAAACATTTAATTCTTTCCATTAGGTTAAACAATGCTTAATACACATTCAATTTCACATCTCTAACCTGTAAATAATTACATACACATATGCACGTACACTTACACAATATGCTCGCATTTTGATACCTTATACATTTGCTTATTTTGTATATTCGTTACATTTACATTCAATCGCAAATTCGATTTGGTTGTAACTTATTGGACACTATATTCCTAAGTCTCATCCCCATTTGTAAATTTGTACCCCCACTCCCGGATACTTATTTTGTAATAGCGTAGACTTTACATTTTCGCAATTTACCGCTTTCAATTATACCATGGTTAGACCTAGGGTTTGCATGTACATAAAAATCAAACGCTAGATAACCTAATACAAGACAAACACATGAAATCAATACACAATCACACTTGCACCCTCTAGGGTAATCCCACATGTTGCCTTCCAAAATGGGCCATGCTTGCACGTCGAGTATCTTTGGCAAAACAAATTCAAATGATCATAAGTCCCTCGATGACGCTTTCGAATGTTGCCTAAATTCAAATGATCATAGTCCCTTCAAAGCAAATTGCCAAAGACACTTGGCACCATTGCATTCATGATCCATACGATGACCCGCGCCCGTCCCGTTAAACGTCCTAAACGCAAGATTGTCCACCAAATTCAATGGTGGAACAAAATTGTTCAAAAGGGTTGAAAACATAGAGAAAACCTTTGAGTATAATAGGGGTAGACAAAACTCTTAGTTACTTGAGATCAACTTGCAAAAAACACTTGCCTTCTTTTCAAAAACCACATCCCACAAACACTTTCAAAACAAACTCTCAAAACATTTTGAAACATCTTTTCGAAAAGATACACACTTTTGTAAAATATTCGAGTAAAGAATTGTTACAAGGGTAGCCTAAGACAAGGCATCTTCTTCCAAAACATTTTCAAACACACACACCTATACACCATTTTCAAGCAATCGAAAATCAAGGCAAGTGATCTAAAAAACCAAGTAACTAAGAGCCCATGGATAACCATGGATGAAAAGGGTGCTAATACCTTCCCTTTTCATAATCTACCCCCCGGACCCACGAAATATCTCAAAAGGTTTTTGCTGTGCTTTTTTAACCTTTCCTTTAGGATAAAATAAAAAGTCGGTGGCGACTCTTGCTCAACCGAACAAGTGCGAATACAAACGCAAAAACTCATAGTCAGTTCTCCCACCGTATCATAGAACTGGCGACTTTGCTGGGGACGAACTTAAAAGTGGGGTTACCTTAGGGTTTAGATCACCTTTACTTTCTTGTTTTGATGGACTTGATTGCTTTATCTTTTGGGTTCTTGTTTGGGTTTGTTGTAAATCCTCCACCCGGATTTGGGGCACCTTCTTAGGTAAATAGCAAAAAAAACTGTGAGGGAACTGTGCGGGGTATACCGACACGGTTGAAGCAGTAAGCTATGTTAGTGTGACATATTTGTGAGTACCGGTAACCCTTGAGTAGTCAAGGAGAGTACGGGGCCGCTGAGTGATGTCGTGAAGCACTAACGAACTCTTAGAACCTTAATTGACCATCTTATCCTTTTTAGGGCTAGTGAGATGACCGACTTTGGTGCAGTCCGAAGTTGGTAGATACTCGATACTACACTCATTTGAGGGTTGTTTTCTTGGAATATTTTGGTCGCCAGTAAGTGGCTAAACTGAAACAATGAACACAGAAAACAATCCAATGATATTGAGCTCCTTAGAACCCGGTTTCTATTTTAGGACAGGATGAGCCAACTAACTTCAAGAGGGTATTTACCTATAAACTCCATGCAAGCCTAAACCTCAGGACTTGTTTGCTTTGTGTGAATATGTTTGCCTGTATATACATTCAATTGCTTTTTGCATACATGTACATAACATCATGACATCATACCATAGCATTTTCAATAACCATTTCAAGGATCTCGAGGGTTTCTTTTGATGCAGGGTTACGTTGAACCAGACGTCTACCAAGGGGCAAGAGGTTTCTCCTCTAAACAAATGCCATCAAAGATCAAGTACAACAACTTGAGTCAGTGGCTATGACCCACTTGACATGGTGAGCTTGATTCTAGTGGAAAGACATCCACCGATACAAAGTTCTCCAAAACAAAGATCATGTGCAACAACTTGAATCAGTGGCTATGACCCACTTGACATGGTGAGCTTGATTCTAGTGGAAAGACGTCCACCGGTGCAAAGTTCTCCAATCAAAGATCCAAGTTCAATCTCTAACATTTTCTTGTGTTTACCCCAAGAGATCCTTGAAAGTATGCATCCACATATCATGCATTGCATTTTGACAGTCTTTCCTTTTTCAGGTTTCCTTACTCTCCTGCTGTTTATTTTAGCAAGAGATGGCTCTAGAAAGGTCTGTCAAAGACATCCAAGACCAGACTGCTCAGCTGCAGGAGATGTTCCTGAACTTGTCTTTGGGGCAAGAAGAGATGAAAGCTCTCCTCACAAAGGGCTTGGAGAATTCCAACAATGCCAGGAGTGACCAGCTTGCGGAGCTACAGTTCGATCTGACAACCTTGAGGACCCAAGTGATGGGACATTTGGTGGGTCAGATGGCTCTCATCCAAGACCTATCTCAAAGACAAGAGGAACTCAGAGTTCTTGTCCGCCAACTGCTTCCAAACAACCAACTGGGGCAAACATCTGAGGTTGAGGAGCAAGTCACCGCTCAGCCTCCATCCACTCAAGAAGACAAGGGGAAAGCTCATTTGATTGCTTCAGGGTCACAAGCCCATCAACAACCTCGCCAGCGTCAACGGGGTAATCGGCGTAAGCAAGAAACGTCGGAAAGACAGTTCACGGAGACTGAAATACCATCATTCTTTATACTGAAGCGCCTGATGGAGGTCAACTTGCTTACCTTAAAGGACCCTCCTCAGAAGCCCAATATCTCCTCTTCTCACTATCATCCCGACGCATTTTGTGTTTACCACTCCTACAGCCCGGGACACGACACCAACGACTGTTGGGCCTTGAAGAACAAGATTCAAGATCTGATCGATATCGGGGTGCTGGAATTCATGCCAGACGGCGAGATGAAAATCTTCCGTTAAAGGGTTCTCCACCTGAAGTGACGAAGCTCAAGCTGAAAGACTTTTGCTTCTTTTTGAATTTTCAAAGTTGTAATTTCTTTTGCTGTCAAACAATTATCTGTTGATGTTAAACTCTGTTTTCATTAATGCATTGCATATGTTTGTCTTGAATTCATCCATTCATTTCACTACTCTTATGCTTTTCTTTATGACATCTGACTCTTGATAAAAAGCCGCAAGCCTTTAGAGGGAGGATGACGAAACAATACCATAATCTTATACAGTATGCTTTTGAACAGACCTTGCTGATGATGTACAGGCATTTCTTTCAATTCCCAAACACTGGAGTTATAAGGAAGTTAATCCCTAGTCAACCCCTTCGAGCCAAAGAAGTAGGAGTTTTCTGTTCTAAGCAATCAAAACCTTTGATATAAACCTGGGGCAGGGTAGTATCTCAGTTAATTCAAGAGAAACGCGCATTGAAGTCGCAAACTCTCAGTTCGTAATACAACGAACGATGTCAAAAAAGAAAGCATTCCTTTGAAATCAAAAGACAGGGGTGGTTCCCTATCACATAGACAGTCAATCTCTCAAAAGAGAAAAAAGCCCACCGAGCCAAAACCTATAAAGGAGGCTTAAGAAAGCTGGGGCATCCCGCTGACGGTAATCCCGGAAAACGATAACAGTCAGGCAAAAGTTAGGAATAACAAATCAAAATCAAAATAGTGAGGTCATTACAAAATCCTCGACAACATGAAAAATGTTGAAAAAGAAAAGGAAATGATGACTGTCTCCCCAAATTCAACTGGTGAACCATCGCCCAAAAGTCGTTCCAAACTCAAAACAGAGTGTGACGCACAATTAACTGAGCTTAGGTTGGAGAACATCACGAAGAGCGGGTGGGTATCAATATACTTTGAGCTTTTATCCTTTGTTTCTTAAACCATGAACCAAGCCACGTTACAACCCTTCAAAAGTCCTAATTGAAGCTTGGGTTAGTTCGAAAGCATACTGTTACAAAAGGTATCCTGACTCCTGTAAGGCTTTGCTCTAAATTTTGTGTTGATCTGTCTTATGAAAAGTTTTCTGCTAAAAATGCATTTTTCAAAACTTCGAGACAAACATAAACTTTGCATTGCTTGAATATCACTGTCTGCATTTGGTTTTTTGATTGACAGCGAAGAAATTCATACAGCGAATGTTCGGAGGAACGAAAACTCTCTCAGTAAGTAAAAATCATTTCAAGAGGATAACACTTCCATTGCAAATCTCCTATCAGCAAGGGGCATGACATAGCACAATCCAGTTAACCTGGGGCAGTCCAGTCAAGATTTCAAAAAATCTCTCAATGTGCAGAGTAATCTGATTCGAGACTCCTTCATCACCACTTGGGGCATTCGAATGTCAAAAGTGTTCAACAAATCAACTATCACATTTCCAGACTCGATTCCTGTATCTAGCCAGGGCACGTCTGAAGAGTTTGAGGATTCGATTCTTGTATCAAGCCAGGGCATATCTGTTGACGACTATTTCCAGATTCGATTCCTGTATCCAGCCAGGGCACGTCTGAAGAGTTCCAGATCAACACCTGTAACAAGCCAGGAAAACATCTGTGAATGACCGATTGTAGACCAACCCCTGTAACAAGCCAGGAAATTATCTACATCACCACTTGGGGCATTCGAATGTCAAAAGTGTTCAAAAACCCGATGCAGTTTTACACAAGCTCATCCTCAGGAAGCCCTACACCGGTTCCTCTTCAAGATTTCTGAAAACAGTTCACGGGTTCTCCAAGTAACGGATGTTAACCTATCACTTGTTCAGATTCTTCTCAAGACTTCTGAAAACAGTTTATGGATTCTTCCCAACAACGGATGTTAATCTATCAGCTTGTTCAGATGCAACCTTTGAAAACAGTTTACGGACGCTTCCCAACAACGGATGCTGCTCTATTGCTTATTCAATCTCAAGATTTCTGAAAGTAGTTCACGGGTTCTCCAAGTAACGGATGTTAACCTATCACTTGTTCAGATTCTTCTCAAGACTTCTGAAAACAGTTTATGGATTCTTCCCAACAACGGATTGTTAATCTATCAGCTTGTTCAGATGCAACCTTTGAAAACAGTTTACGGACGCTTCCCAACAACGGATGTTGCTCTATTGCTTATTCAACCTCTCAACATTCTGAAAACAGTTTATGGATTCTCCAGTAACGGATGTCAATCTATCGCTTGTTCAGATTCCAAGCCTCCACCTGCAGCAATCAGAGGACTCTCGCAATCCCCGGCCAGAGAACCCTCCAGAAGCTAACTCCACTCAGAGTCAAGTTTCATTATCCCCAGTGAAGCTAAAACTTCAAATTATCAATCCCTGGCGGAGCCAGACTAATGAACCTTCTCCCCACAGAGTTTTGGGAGGGCAAATCTTGAGTTCCCCAGTGAAGTCGCCAGAGTTACTTCCCACCGAGCTGAAGATTCTTAATCTTACCTCCCCAGCATGAGTCTACTAGTTTGGAACTCCCCAGTAGAGGTCATCAGGAATTCTCTTCCCCAGCAACAGCCAAGGAATTATTTTCCCGGCAGCGGTCAAGATTCTTTTATCTTCAGCCGTTCAAGATTCATTTATCCTCAGCAAGATAGCTCATCAGGTTACATGCGCATTCATCACATTCATGTCATAAACATTGATGTCACATACATTGCATCATGCATCATGACATTGCATACAACTAACCTTTTACCTTTTCAGGAAAGATCAGTCGACAGACAAAGATCACCTCCCAAGATTCATCCAGAAATAGTTCAGATGTGACCCGGACACGGCGACATTCTGATACTTATTCCAGATCCATTCAGACGCATCATCAGGAAACCCTACACCGGTTCCTCTTCAGCTTCAAGACTTCTGAAAACAGTTCACGGGTTCTTCAGTAACGGATGCTAACCTATCACTTGTTCAGATTCTTCTCAAGACTTCTGAAAACAGTTTACAGATTCTTCCCAACAACGGATGTTAATCTACCAACTTGTTCAGATGCCAACTTTTGAAAACAGTTTACGGACGCTTCCCAACAACGGATGTGGCTCCATTGCTTATTCAATCTCAACTTCAAAATAGTTTACGGGATTCTCCAAACATGGATGTCAATCTATTGCTTACTCGGACCCCCAATTCAGAGATGTTCCAAAACATGGGTGCCTTTCTGATACTTGTCCACTCACCATTGACATACAGTTCAACATCACCAAATGGCATCTTTAAGCCCATTTTCAGATGGCATCTTTAAGCCCATTCTCCTACCAGCAGTCGCCAAATGGCATCTTTAAGCCCATTTCCAGATGGCATCTCTAAGCCCATCCCCCGACAAGATTCTATCGCACCAGATGGCATCTTTAAGCCCATTCACCTCTACCATCACATCGCCGAGTACAAATTTTCTGGGCACTTTAGTGTCCAATCTTCTTTTACCTTCAAGTCGCGAAAGGCAAACTTGCCAATCTCACTCTTCAGGTCCAAGAAGATTGAACAGGGGCAACTGTTGTACCCCAAAATTTGCCCTCGCATTTTTTCACAAGAGATCGCAGCTTCAGGCGTTTCCTGATTTTTCAAACTGGCTCAAGAATCGGACAAACAGACTTTTCTCGTCAGTCAGGACACAATTAGGGTTTCATTGATTTTCAGGGCTTTGGAATGTTCCACACAGTTGGCTTAGGGTTTTGGTTGATTTTGGCTCAACTTTGATCAGGCGAACGCTCTTTGGAATTTAATCAGGAATTAGGGTTTTTGTGGGCACGTTCTCAGAAGGATTTAAATTCCACAGCACTTTGCAAGTTATTCCGAGATTTGGGTTGAAATCGCATTATTTGATTTAATCAGTAAAAGAAGGCATTTGGTTTGAATTCACGTTCGTTTGATTGAACCAGTCAAAAGATCCATGCAGTTTGGATTTACAGTGTTTGGTAAAAATCAGTGAAAAGGGAATGCGCCTGATTAGTTGTTTTGGTTAACTGTTGCTTTGCTTTGGATATTGGAAAGGCCAAGTTTAACTGAGTAAATTGCTAAAGCATTGTTTATTTAAATTATTTATTATTCTAAAATTAAGTGATTGAAATTTATTTTTCAATTAATTTAATTCAAAAGAGTTTTAAATAATAAATAAACAATAAAGGAAGAAATAGAATTAATTGGATAGTGAAAACTTTTATTTATTCTTAAATTATTTGTACAATTATTGTTTACAATTTATTTACAAACAATGATTTTACATTAATTTAAATTTAAATAAAAAAAATGAAACTATCCTATTTTTTCTAAGTCTTCTATTCTTCAATTCTTCATCTGCTATCCTTTGCTCCCCTCCATTCAATTATTCATCTGCAAGAGAAAAAGAGAAAAGTCAAAAAGCAGATAAATAAATAATGACAGATAAATAAAAGACAGTTCATCATTAAGGGCCACTGATTGGGATCAGTTAACCCTCTCTGCAAATCACGGGATTTCTCCCGGTTCACAAAGAGGGACGAATGTTTATTTGCTAAAATATGAATGCACAAAAGTCAAATTGCACAATTCAAAAAGTGTCAAACTGCATAAGTTCAAATCTCAAAACTCCAAGTTCAAACCAAACTGAAAAATTCAACTTGTTGTCAAAATGTCACAAAGCTATTCAAGGCTACCAAAGAAGAAGATTTGGAAAAGATACAAAGTACAAAAGCTATCAAAAGAAGAGACAAGAATGCAGAGAAAAACTGTTATGCAAGCCAAACACATTTTCTTTTCATCATTTCCCAAAAATAAAGTGGCCCTTTCAGAAAGTACATAGGCATAAACATTATTTAATGCAAGCTGTACTGAAGAGAAAGAGAAGAGAGATAGAAGAGCAGGCTTAGGCTTTAGGCTTGAGAGATAGAAAGAAAACATATAAAACAAAAACTGAACACAGTGGACAAAAGGAGAGCAAATCCAAAAAGGCCTAAAACCACTGTCAAGCTAGAACCTGCTGAAGCCTTTATCCCCTGCATAAACATAAAAAAGGGCCAAGCCTACTGAACCTTAACTCTGTCCTGCCTACCATCAAACTGAACATGACCAAAAGGCCTGTCTAAAACCTTGGATCCTGTCAACTAAAACCAGAAGAAGCATAACCTGTAAGCCATTCAAAAGCCATTCAAAAGCCATTCAAAAACCCTGTCAAAGAAACCTAAAAAGGCCATCAACCTAAAGCATCCAACCTTAAGCAAAGACTTGCTAAGCCCTTTACCTGCACATAAACAAGCATACCTGCCTAAACCTGAAGCATCAAATATGCCAAAGACCTCAAACCTGCCTGAAGCAAGTAGAAAGCCTATAACCTGCAGTTGAAACTCAAACTGCAGGAAGAAAGCCAAAACTGTGTATCAGAAAACATACAAAAATCACCCAAAGCCTGCTGAAACCTCACAAACTTGTATACCCTGTCAAAAACTCAAACACAAAAAACCAGATAACCTGTCAAAAAGCCTAACATGAAGTCTGAAGCCTCAAGCCTCACCCCACCTGAAGCCTAACATAAACCAGATAAACTCCAAGCCTGAAACAAGCTCAAACCAAGTCCAGGCCTACATCAACGCGTATGTCCAAAACCATTCAACAAAAGCACATATCAGAAGCATACACAAATGCCTTCAGAATCTCTTCATCATTAGGCAATACAAGGCAACAAACATTCAGAAACATTCCAAAGGCAACCAACATTCAGAAACACATTCAAGGCAGGCCCTCAGAGGAGTGCTCATCACAGGGCATCATACCAAAGCAAATCAAAAAGGCAACAAACGTTCAGGGGCATTCAAGGCCCTCAGAACCCTAGGTTCATCATAGGGCAGAAAAAGCAAGCAACATAAGCATACGAGCAAAATAGGCGACAGAAGTATGCAACGAGGCAACAAGTCAGAAGAAGAGAGATAACAAAAGCGTACAGAGGCAAGCCAACAAAGAGAAGAAGAAAAGAGGACATCAAGTTAAGCTTTCAGACCAACATCATAAAGCCTAAGAAGTAGTACAGAAATACCAGGGTCACCAAAAGGCCAATCTCATCGCGCAAACCCTCCGCTCGTCAAGCCTCCTACGCGTCTCCTCCATCTTCTTCCTCCCCTCTGTCAAGGTAAAACATCCCTCTTCTCATCCCTTTTCATCCTCGTTAAACAAACAAAGTCAAGCACTCAATAAAAAGCAGTAAACAGTTACATATAAGAAGAATAAAAACTCTAACGCGTTGAAAAGAAAGAGATTTGTACCTCTGTTTGTCACCATTGGAGTGGACGTGAAGAGAGGAGAAGAGGTGGAGGTCGCTGGTGGCTGAGGCGAAAAGCTAGGCATTCATAACGATCGGAGAAGATGAAGTAACGCACGAACGTCGCCGCTGTCTCAAACCCTAAGCTCATTTCGCACTGAACACAAAACGCGTTAACCCTAAAGATGTTTGTTTCAGAACTCTGGGCCTAACACATTTTTCCAACGCCCAAGCCTTTTTGTCTTACCTAGTACACCCCCCTCATTTCTTTTCCATTTGGGCCATAACCTCCTTAAGGCCCATCCTGAAACTTAACTTTTTTTTAAGTATAAAGCCCTTTCATTTTTTCTTTGTTAATTAAATTAACAAAACATAAATTTTTAAAAACTAACAATATTTTTTTATAGAAACTTATACAAATAACATTTTTCTCTATAAATAAACTTACATTTTTTCTTTTATTTCTCTATACATAGAATATTAGTTTTTCTTAAAATAAATACTTCTCTTTTATTTTTTAAGAAACATTATTTTTGTACATAACAAATAAAAATACATTTTTTTCTAATTTAATTCTTGATATTTATTTAAAACATACTTTTGGTATATAATAAATAAAGATACATTTTTTATACATAACATAATTAGAACTTAGAACATTTAATCAAAACATTCTTTTTTTGTACATACTAAAGAAAATACAAGATCACAAATCAAAGATTAAATAAACATTTAATTCTTTCCATTAGGTTAAACAATGCTTAATACACATTCAATTTCACATCTCTAACCTGTAAATAATTACATACACATATGCACGTACACTTACACAATATGCTCGCATTTTGATACCTTATACATTTGCTTATTTTGTATATTTGTTACATTTACATTCAATCGCAAATTCGATTTGGTTGTAACTTATTGGACACTATATTCCTAAGTCTCATCCCCATTTGTAAATTTGTACCCCCACTCCCGGATACTTATTTTGTAATAGCGTAGACTTTACATTTTCGCAATTTACCGCTTTCAATTATACCATGGTTAGACCTAGGGTTTGCATGTACATAAAAATCAAACGCTAGATAACCTAATACAAGACAAACACATGAAATCAATACACAATCACACTTGCACCCTCTAGGGTAATCCCACATGTTGCCTTCCAAAATGGGCCATGCTTGCACGTCGAGTATCTTTGGCAAAACAAATTCAAATGATCATAAGTCCCTCGATGACGCTTTCGAATGTTGCCTAAATTCAAATGATCATAGTCCCTTCAAAGCAAATTGCCAAAGACACTTGGCACCATTGCATTCATGATCCATACGATGACCCGCGCCCGTCCCGTTAAACGTCCTAAACGCAAGATTGTCCACCAAATTCAATGGTGGAACAAAATTGTTCAAAAGGGTTGAAAACATAGAGAAAACCTTTGAGTATAATAGGGGTAGACAAAACTCTTAGTTACTTGAGATCAACTTGCAAAAAACACTTGCCTTCTTTTCAAAAACCACATCCCACAAACACTTTCAAAACAAACTCTCAAAACATTTTGAAACATCTTTTCGAAAAGATACACACTTTTGTAAAATATTCGAGTAAAGAATTGTTACAAGGGTAGCCTAAGACAAGGCATCTTCTTCCAAAACATTTTCAAACACACACACCTATACACCATTTTCAAGCAATCGAAAATCAAGGCAAGTGATCTAAAAAACCAAGTAACTAAGAGCCCATGGATAACCATGGATGAAAAGGGTGCTAATACCTTCCCTTTTCATAATCTACCCCCCGGACCCACGAAATATCTCAAAAGGTTTTTGCTGTGCTTTTTTAACCTTTCCTTTAGGATAAAATAAAAAGTCGGTGGCGACTCTTGCTCAACCGAACAAGTGCGAATACAAACGCAAAAACTCATAGTCAGTTCTCCCACCGTATTACAGGGCCCCTCGTCTTCTCATCTTAGCCCAAATCTAGGCTTTCTTGAAGAATATGACCCAATCGATCCAACAGACCCAACTTACCATCAATCACCACATCACCATAACACCCAATAATCGCAATACCAAACACCACAAGATTCATTTCCTTTCCACCCCCTTACTCAGACGACCAGTGTTATCGATCATCCATGGAACCCCACCCCCCACCAAGACAACCAAACTTTGAGGGCATGGGTAACCGACTATACCAAAGCGGATCTTCCAGATATGGTGACTTGATAAATTTCATAGATCCTGAACACATTTACTTCGATGGGCCATTGACCCAACCACAACAAGAAAATCGATGAAACCCACCACGAGATAGGCGAGGACGCGAGTGTGATACCACGGGTCGTTACCGAGTTCCGGGGGACAACTAAATAATTTGCAACAATTTTTTTCATTATGTAATTATTCATTTGTTATTGAAAAATTGAAGTTTCATTAAGCTATATCGTTTACTTGTTGTCTCTTTTTTAAAATAGAAAGCAAAAAAAATTGGGAGTTAAAATCACTTAGGCACCATCTGAGATGGCTTAGGGTAAACATCATGCACCTATGCGCCATCTCACTTGGAGTCTCCATATAAAAATAAATAGGATACGTCATATGAGTTGGCTCCTCTATTTAAGTGTTTTCTGAAATATGGTTATTTGCGTAATTTTTCCTGAAATATGTTATTTGTGTAATTTTTTTCAATACCTTGTTATTGCTAAAAAAAATCAAGTTCTCAACAAACAAAAGAAACATTGCAAAATGTGTAGTGAATCGTTTTTTATTTTAGAGAGGTATTTTTTTTTATAATTATACAAAAATTAATTAATTATATTAAAAACAAAATGATGAATTTAAGGCTAGACAGAATTTGCAGAACCGAAAAAAAGAATTTGCAGAACCGGCTCAATCTGATCAACCCATATGGCCCACAAAGTAATGGATCGATTAGAGCGGGTTATCAGGTGACTATATAATGTGTTCACTTGGACTTAGTTGGTTGGGTTTGAATTGTTGTTTTCAACTTAGTGAAAATCGGATTTGACTGGCCTAATGTATTTATTTTTTTTGTTATTACCAGTAGTGTTGTAAAGAGACTATAGTAGGCCTGGCCCAATAATAAAATTAAGGACAAATTACACTGACCTTCCCTGAAGTTCGTTAAAATGACATAGAAATCCTCTCTAGTTTGCAAATAAACCCTTACCTCCCTTAAAGTTTATTAAAATAACACTGACATCCCTTCTAATTTTTAGTAACAGTTAAAAATCGTAATTATATATAACATTTACCTACAGTTTTTGGCCTGTCACTAAATTTTCTGTTGATATATGTATACTTAAGGGAGGTTAGTGCTTGTTTTAAAATTAGAGGGAGTGTTGGTTTCGTTTTAACAAACCTCATGGGAGATGAATGGAGTTGTCCCTAAAATTTAAAACTCAACCCAAGTATTATCTACTACTAGGGTTTCCATTGTATTCTCTCATCTCATTCTTAGCAGACAAGCCACAACCAGAGTCAAACTTATTATATCAAGTTTCATCGCATCAACTATCAACCCTAAAGTTAGCGTTACCACGACGAACCACCATACCACCACCATCAATCAATCATGTAAGTTTTAGATCATACTTGTTCTCTTTCTTATTCTCTCCATCTCTCAATATCTTAAACTCTCAAAAATCATATTTTTCAGTTATTGATAAAGCTCTCCATCTCTCAATATATCAAACACTCAAAAATGATATTGTTCAGTTGTTGATAAAGCTTGTTGGTTAAATATTTTGTGTGTAAACGATAACATAGATTTAAAGAAGATTTGAAAACATACATAGCTGTAAATGATAACCTAGGTTTAAAGAACATTTGAAAACATACATAGCTTGAATATGGTATAAAGAATATTATATGTTGTTACCACTCTCAACAAGAGAGTCACGAAAAACATACATAGTTGGAAAAAGTATTAGGGTAAAAAATTTGCTTATGTTTTACCGGTTATAAGTACATGGTTAAATGATAAGAAAAATCATACATAGCTGGAAAAAATCTTAGTATGATAATGAGTACATGGTTAAATGATAAGAAAATCGTATTCAAAATTAATACATGAAAAGTGTGATTATGTTTTACCAATCATTTTGCACTTCTGTTTTATTGTTGCTGCTAGGATTTTCTGATTCTAATTGACAATTGTTGTTTTATTGGTTGTGTTTTGGTTTCTTTTTTATATTGGATTGGAAGATGGAGCATGGAGAAAGTAGCTTGAATGGATATGGAGGTGCTAGCATGCAAGAAGTCGGAGTTCCTAGCTTGCAAGGAGTGAGCAAAGGTAATTTAAGTTCCATGTCTTGTTATAACATGTCTTGTTATATGAATTATAATGTGTATGAGACTTTAACATGTATGAATTATAGGAGTATGTGTTTCGTCTTGTCTTGGTGTATGTTAAAAATTGTGTTCCAAAGCAAGAGACTTTAATCAAAGTGGCTTGATGTATGTTGTTAGATTTTCACAGTGATAACATGTATGAATTATAGAGTGTGTGTTTAAAAGGTGATTGAGTTCAACATTGCCATGTTTATAAAGAATAAAAAAAGTTTATATAGTATAAAGTTAGGATTATAAGTGTTGTACCCCAAAATTTGCCCTCTCATTTTATTTCAAAATTTTCTTTTACATGGGTGGTAGCCAACATCTGCTTGAGGAAAGTAAAATTTGAAGATGAACGAAATGTCTTCCGATTGGAGCATCAGAACTTCCTTCGATTGGAGCATCAGAACTTCCTTCGATTGGAGAATCAAAACTTCCTTCAATTGGAGCATCAAAGCTTCCTTCAATTGGAGCATCAGAGCTTCCTTCGATTGTAGCATTAGAGCTTCCTTCGATTGGAGCATCAAAGCTTCCTTCAATTTGAGCATTAGAGATCCCTTCAATTGGCATACCAAGGAAGAGTATCCTTCAAATGGAATATCAGTGAAGAGATGTCTTAATCTAAAATGTTCTGATGAAGGAAGTTCTGAATATTTCAGATTAGAACTCAGAACCATCGAAAGGAACAAGGGTTGGTCGAAGGGGCTTTGGAGAGGGAGACTTTGAATATTTTCAAATTCGAACAAGGCGCCAAGTTGACTTGTCCAGATTCACTCAGAATTCCAAAGGGGCATGAATATTTCAAAAAAAGGAAATCTTTTAATATGTCTGATTCTTGTCTCACAACTTTAAAAGCCTAGTTAAATGGTTATCTCTTGCCATTACTATGCATCATCACACTCCTATAAATACAAGACATATGTTGTATCACCGGGGAAATACTTTTGCATACGAACAGATCACGTTGCCATATTGCTCAAAGAAATCCCAAAAGTGTCCCAATCAAAGCATTTTTTTGTAGGCACCTTTAGCCCAAATGAATACTAGATTTGTGTTCCTGAGCCATCCAGGAGTCCACACCAACTCTTAAGCCAACATCTTCACACCCAAAGCTACAGATCAAAGCATACCATCCATAGGTATAATTCTGAAATTCAATTTCTTAATCTAAGTACATCTATTCATTCTAATGTGTTTGTGCGTGTTTGTAATGGAGTGTTAGACAGGTTATAATCCTCACAGACCCACCATTGTTGGGGCACGTGAGTTTGGTTCCTTCGAATCTCAGGATTCTTAGTGTTTCAGGACAAGGCGAGCCCATATTCGAATTAAGGAGAGTTTCGAATTAGAGAGTTGTTCGAGCTAGGGGGTAAGGTCCACCCCCTGGATCTCTAACGTTTATGCATTTTGCAGGGGTATTGTTTAGGGCTTCGAAGCAGTAAGCTTCGAATTGGGTGACACAGGAACCTTCTGCCTTTTTTAGACCCAGATTTGAATCTCAGGATTTTTGGTACTGCAGGGAGAAATAACTTCATATTCCTTCGATTGGAGAGGGAATCGAAAGACCCGGGTTCGACACCCGGGTCATACATTTTGTTCTTTTTATAACGAATTCCTTGCAGATCCAATATCCCTGATCGAAGGATGACACATCCAAGTTGAACACCCCAGAGATACAATCTCTCAGGAATCTTTGTTGTACCCCAAAATTTTCCCTCTCACTTATCAAGAATTTTCTCACAAGATCTCCTTGGGCTCAAGACTGCACTAGGGTTTGATCAGCTCAAGACACCTCCTTGAGCACTGATGACCAAAATTAGGGTTTGAGATTGCACATGGATTTTGGAACTTCTAATGCCCCATATTACTTTCATGGATCATTATGAACCCACAAGATTACTCATGTCAAGTTTCAAGCCTTGGATTATATTTTTGATCAGTCAATTGAGCAGTTGACCTAAAAATCAGTTGTATTGGGGAAAAAGTCAACCATGGAAAATTTATAGTCAAATTTCATAATTTTTGATCCACGTCAACATTTTAAACTCATATGTATCATTTTGTCAAGTTTGGACCACAACTTCTCAAGAAATTTGATCAAATCTCCAAAAGGGCAAAATGGTCAAAATTAGGGTTTTGACTAGGAAAGGGCAATTACTGGTTTTTGACCTAGCAAATGGTCAATTGGTTTAAGGCATGATCTCAAGAGTCCAATTGCATCATTTTAACCTAATGACATGGTTCAAAACATTGCAAGTCCATTGGATTGACAAATGAATTTTGCAGTCAACTGTATACTGAAAAGTCAAACTTTGACTTTTTGGTCAAATTCAAGTGCCAAAGATCACAATTCATCAAAAAATGTCAAAATATGAAACTTATTCATCAAGAAATCAAAAGGTTAAGATTTCATTTTGAAAAGTCAAAATTTCTAAACTTAGAAAATTTTCTAAGTGTTGGAAATTTCATGTTTTTTTATAACTTTGAGCCAAATTTTCACCATGATGCAAGATGATTCAAGAGAAACTTCAAACATTAAAGTTGTAGATCTCCATGAAATTTACAACTTTTCTTTACATAACTCCTTCCAAAAATGCTTGGATCTCAAGTTATAGTTTTATGAACATGTGGTCATGAAACTACACACTTAGTGAAATTTTGCCCTAATTTGGTCAGGATTTTGACCCAACTTCATGGCAATTTTTCATATAGCTCCAAGGGGAATCTTCAAAATCAATTCAAATATGGGTTATAGAGAACATTTAAAGCTTTCCAAAATGTCCAAGAACTCCTTGAGATCATTCTTGAGCAGGGAGAATCAAAGAGATGAAGTTAGGGTTTTGTCACTTGAATTACAAGTCATTTTTTATGAACACATGAACCAAATCCATGCTAGGCTGCATAATCTTTGCTTTACAGGCCACAAACTTGTTTGTCACTCCATAATTAAATGTTTACACAACTGTTGGGGCTTTGATCCAAGCAATTGAGCTATTAACTAAGTTGCATTTCCATTAATGGCACAAAGTTAACATTGTCATTCTTGTAAAGTAAGATTTTTGCATAAAGTTCATTCTTGAGCCTCTAACTTGTTCCCTTTGATTACACTTCATCCACAAAGTCAGAAGCAAGCTTGTTTAAAGCATAACCACTCTATCTTAGCAAGTACAAGGCATGGAAACTTGTTTTGTCAAAAAATCACATGTTTAACTTAAACATGTAAATTTGAATTCTGATCAACTAGAGCACTCCAAACTTGTTGCTTATAAATAGAGTCACTATCTGTGACCTAAAGGACGAGCTTAAGCACCCTGAAATACACCAAAACTCTCTCAAATCAGAAATTGCCCAAAAACTCCATTGTTGCACAGTTTCTGACCTTGAACATCAAACTCACATTTCCCTTATGCGTTTCTTGGCCTTTTAGTTTCTAAAGCTTCCTTACATCAAGTGTAACCTATCCCTGTCCCTGTTTCATTACTGTAACATCATTTACCATATCCTCCCTAACCAAAAACATAGCATTGCACATTGACTTCTCCAAGTCATTTCAGCCACTCTCAACTCAAGCAAACCATTGCATTAGCTTCCTAGGACCTCAAGGAAGCTAACCTGATCATCACCATCACTTGAAACAAGCTCAAACTCTAAACACGATTTCCAGTTTTGAGGTAAGTTTTCTCAACTTGGAACTCTTCATACATGCATCATCAATAGTTTATTTGTGAATAAAACATGTAGATATCATTGCCCTGAAGCTAACCATGTCCATATTTTCCATTAATTTTGCTTGAGCTTAGAGAATTTTGAAACTGAAATTTCTGAAATTTTTAGGATTCATATTAGGGCCATTAAAATTCATGCTTATCTTTGATCTATAGTTTTAATACTTTACATTTCTGGAATCGTGAGAAAATTTGCTACAAGTTTCATGTTTACAGTTTTCATTTTTGATGAGAAATGAGCAAGTTACAGTTGGTCTGGCTGGAGGTTGAAGATGAAGTCTTCAGGGCGCGTTTTGCCTTGTATATTTATTGTTTTGCTTATATTAACGGATGTATAGCCACCCCAGTGGTAGAAGCGCGCGCCTGTAACCTTTGGGACCTGGGTTCGAGCCCTAGTGGTATCCTTTTGCATTTTTTTACATGTTTTACAATTCTGACTTTTTTGTTTGCAGGGCGCTGGGCCTCTTTGGGCCTGGCTTATTTTCTTATTTTTGCTAGCTAACCCCCTATTTCCTTTATACGCCCCTGACCCAATTTATTTTCTTTTTCTTTTTTATTATTTCATTTATTTTCTTAAATATATTTTCTAAATACTAAAAATCATAAAATACAAACAAAAAAAAGATTTATATCTTGACTTTTATTTTTATTTTTTTCCACAATAAAAATATTTTTATTTATTATAATTTATTTATTTTATTAACTAATCTTGTAAACTTAATTAATATTATGTTTTATTTATTTATTTTTCACACCATTTAAAATACATTATTTTTAATATTAAAAAAGGCCAAAAATATTTTATAATACTATAAATATTTTTAAGATAAAAATACCAAAAATACTTTTCTTAAACTTATTTTCTTTTGATTAATTAATAGAACTAGGGTTTTACTTAAAATATTTTCTTAATAAAATTCAAATTTAATTAATTATTTTCTTTATTTAATTAGGTTAAGACAAAATCCCTTTTTCATGAAAATCAAACAAAGATACATTTTCTTTACATTTTGCATTTTTTGTACATTCATTCACTCTGTACTTTGTATTTATTTATTTCCTTGTACATTGATATCAATTCAATATGGTTGTAATAGACTAATTAGACTTTAAATTCTTGCAATCCCCATTCAATTTGTACACCCCTTCCCCACAAATATTATAATAGCGTAGTAACTTTAAATTTCGCAATCTATCGCTTTTATATAACATGCTAGTAATTAGGGTTTGAATGGAAAGACTAAAACCATTACTTAGAAAAACCTAATTCAAGACAAAAACAAGCATGAAAACAATACACTTGCACACAAGCACCCCTAGGATTATTCCACTTGGTTGCCTTATACAAAATGGCCATATTACGTATGAAAGATATCTTAGCAAAAACAAGCAAATACAAGATCATAGTCCCATGATGACGCTATCTAAGTTGCCTTACAAATGATCTTAGTCCCTCAAAAAGAATGCTAAGATACCTTCCAACGTTGCTAATCATGGTTATACGATAACCCACGCTCATCCCGCTTACACCCAAAGATAGGGTTACTTACCAAATTAATGGTAAACAACAATGTAAAAGGAAAAGAAAATGAACAAGAAATACATTTGAGTAGGTAGATTGCTCCTAATTACTTGCTCCATTTCAAAACAAACATCCTTTCTATTTTCAAAAATAATCACCTACACTTTCAAACACCTTACAAACTTGAAAATATTTTCAAAAGATCAACATCTTTGTATACATTCTTACAAATAATAATCATTACAAAGATTTCCTAAACAATGGCCTCTTTACAAAATACTTTCAAAAACCACACAAAGCACAATTTCAAACAAAAAGCAAGTGATATGGCAAGTAACTAAGAGCCCATGGAAAACCATGGATGAAAGGGTGTTAATACCTTCTCTTTTCATAATCTACCCCCCTAACTCAAGAAACAATCTCAAAGGTCTTTCCTGTGCTTTTTCACCTTTCCTTTTGGATAAAAGAAAAGTCGGTGGCGACTCTTGCTAACCGCAACATTTGCGATCAAACGCAAAAACCTCAAGTCAGTTCTCCCACCGTATCACAAAACTGGCGACTCTACTGGGGAAAATTCTAAAAGTGGGGTTACCTTAGAGCTAGATCACATTTACTTGCCTTCATTGATTGACTTACATGCTTTACATTATGGTTCTTTGTTTAGGTTTGAATCCTCTACCCGGATTTGGGATACAATATAAGTAAGTAGCAATACGTTGTGGAAACTGTGTGGGGTATACCGACATGGTCTAAGAAATAACTATGTTAGTGCGACATATTTGTGGGTACCGGTAGCCTTTGAGTTAATCAAAGAGAATACAGGGCCGCTGAGTGATGTCACAAAGCACTAATGAACTTCTAGAACCTTTACTTGACCAACTTGGCCTTTAGGATGTAGTGAGATGATCGGCTTTGGTGCAGTCCGAAGTTGGTAGATACTCGATACTACACTCATTGAAGTTTGGTTTTTTGGGATATTTCGGTCGCCATTAAAGAGGCTTGTGCTGAAAACAATGACCAAGGAAACAAACCAGTGATATTTAGCTCCTTAGAACTCGGTTACTATTACTAGGATAGGTTGAGCTAACTAAACTTCAAGAGGGTACTTACCTATAAAACTCCATGCAAGCCTAAACCTATGGACTTGTTTGCTTTGTTTGTAAACTTGAACATAAAATCATGAACATCATAACATCATACACATTCACTAAGCATTTCAAGGATTTTTAGGATTCATCTTTGTTCTTGTTTTGTAGGATATGGATTCACTTCGCAGGAAAACTATTCAAGTCAACCTTGTGAGGATCCCTCCACAACTTAAGGAGCTAGCTTCAAGGATTCCTGAAAACTCTCCATTCACCAAGAGACATGGTCGCCTACTCAACTTGGTCACCTCCAACATAGATAAGGACATGATGAAGGTTCTCTTTCAGTTCTTTGATCCTTTACACCATTGCTTCAAATTTCCCGACTATCAACTTGTGCATACCTTGGAAGAATTATCCCGACTCTTGAGGATTCCCATTCTCAATCAACTACCTTTCAACGGTACAGAAAGAGACCCAAAGCCAGAAGAGATTGCTCAAGCTCTACACTTGCACTCATCTGATGTTATAACTCATTGGGAAACAAGGAATGGTGTCAAAGGTTTCCTATCAAAGTTCTTGTTTAAGAAAGCCCAAAACTGTTGGAACTCCTTGGGTTTGAAAGCCTTTGAGGAAATTGTGGCTCTCCTCATCTATGGGATGGTCTTGTTTCCAAATCCTGACCAACTCATAGATGTGAACACCGTCAAAATCTTCATATTCTACAACCCGGTACCTACATTGCTAGGAGACATCCTACACTCTTTTCACACTCGCAGAATGAGGAAAAGAGGTGTCTTTATGTGTTTCACCCCTCTCTTGGCAAGACGATTTATTTCGCATCTTCCCTAATCTGTATTAAAGAATGAGCAAGGTTCAATGTGGTCACAAAGGTTGATGACGCTCAAACATTCAGATATTCATTGGTGCTCCCGATCCATATAGAATGTTACTATTGTCGACCGTTATGGAGAATTTCCTAATGTACCTTTACTTGGCATTAGGGTAGGCATCACCTACAACCCCTGTTTAGCCTTAAGACTGTTTGGTTACGCCCGAAGGGATGGCCCGCACGAGATGTTGATTCAAGGTTTGGTATTTGACTACGACAACAACGATCAAGGTCTTCGCCAGAGATTTATCCGAGCTTGGAGGATGTTAAACAAGGTAGATAGCAAGAATTTGGGGCATAAAAATTCCATCCCTCTTGAGCCTTACCTTATATGGGTACGAACTCGTGCTCAGAGTCTTATGATGCCTTATCCCTCCATTCTCCCGGTAATCATTGAGCCTGTCATGGAAGGAGATGTTCCATACATTATCCTATATCCTGACATGCCTACCTCTCTTGAATACCTATAAAGGGATTGGATACAACTCAAGGGGGAGCGAGATACATTCGAAGCCCAATTCTACGCAAGCGAGAAGAAGGTTTTGGAACTCACTAGGCTACTTCATGAGGAGCAAACTCTGAATGCCTACATTGCACCAAAGAGGATGCGTACTACCTTTTTATCTTAGAGTTTTTGTATTATTTTTCCAAAGAAGGCATTGATGTACTCAAGCTTTAATCTATTAATATAACGTGTGTTTCCTTTTTGTCTAAAATAAATTTGAATCTTAAAATCCTTGAAAACATTGCATATGCATTTACCATTCGTCATAACATAAGCAGGTTTCTTACAACAAGTCTCCTCATCTCTCTTGTTTATTTCAGTAAGATGGATCTCGAGCAAACGGTGAAGGATCTTCAAGCTCAGAATGCACAATTTCAACAGTTGTTCTTGACCCTAGCCAAAGGACAAGAAGAGTTGAAGAATTTGCTGGCTGAGGAGAAGAAAAAGAAGACGAAGAAGATAATCAGAGTTCTAAACATGGGAAGAAGATTCCAAGGGCAGACAAGAAGGTCCTTAGACTTTGCAACGACATCCTGTGAGAAAGACAATCAAGACGGGAAAGGGAAACAAACAGTTGTCCAGTCAGAATCAGAAGAGGAAGAAGAAGACTATTCTTAAGAACAATACCTTCCAGCTGATGACAAGTATAAACATCTCGAAGAGCAATTGAGTGCAATGGAAATCCAAAAAGTGCCTAGCTTGGACTTTGAGGAGTTGGGGTTAGTATCAGAAATTGTCATTCCTCCAAAATTCAAAGCACCTGTGTTTGCCAAATATGACGGAGTTTCATGCCCTAAAATGCATCTCCGGTCCTATGTGAGGAAAATCCAGCCCCATTCCGCTGACAAAGATTTATGGGTACACTTCTTCCAAGACAGCCTGTCTGGAACTCAACTTGATTGGTCTTATCAGTTAGAAAGAGCCAATTTTCATAACTGGGAGGATCTTGCTGCAACCTTTTACAAACAATATCAATACAACGCTGATCTTGCACCTACCCGTACTCAGCTCCAGAGTATGGCCATGGTTTCAAGTGAAGGCTTCAAGGACTATGCGCAAAAATGGAGAGACTTGGCTGGAAGAGTTCAACCTCCCCTATCTGAAAGAGAATTAGTAGACATGTTTTTGGGCACCTTGTTTGGTCCCTTCTTCAATCACCTAATTGGGAGTTCATCGATAGGTTTTACTGAACTGATATTGACCGGAGACAGGGTAGAAGCCAAGATAAAGAGTGGAAAGATTCAAAAAGATACATCCTCTGCTGCTGTAAGGAAGCTATTTATCAGAGAGAAAGAAGTGGTTGTTGTTTATCCTTAGAGAAATCAAGATAGGGCCGAACGCCGTCCAATGGTGGGGGCTGTTATGATTCCTAAACCTGCGCCTGATCAACAAAGAAACAACCAACCAAGGATGGAAAGACCATTCAGAAAATTCACCAGAATTAACATGACCTTATCTCAAGTATTGCCAAACTTTCTAAGATCCAACCTAGTGACCTTGAAAGAAGCTCCAAAGAACCCTAACACAACCTCTCCTCACTATCATCCTAATGCCCGTTGTGCATACCACTCTGAGAGTCCCGACCATGACACTAACAATTGTTGGGCTCTGAAGAACAAAGTACAAGACCTCATTGAAGCCAAAGAGATTGAATTTGATGCGCCTGAAAAGCCAAATGTCATTTCTGCCCCTATGACCAAACACGACCATAATGCCAACACCATTGAGGAAGATATGTTTATTACTTCAGTTGATGAACTTATGACTCCACTCCTGACTATCAAAAAGAACTTATTAAATGCCAGTGTATTCCCAGGCTGTGATGAAAGCTGCCATTTCTGTTTATCCTCACCAACCAGCTATCCTTTGTTGAAAGCAGGCGTTCAATGCCTAATAGATAACAAGGAAATTTTGTTTGAAAAGACTTATGTTCCACCTATTCCTTATAATGATGTTCTATCATTACCATTTTCGCCAATTCTTCAAGGGTCTCCACCAAAAGATCCGTTAGAATTACATCTGTGATCGGTGGAAATAGAACTGACTGTTTTGAAATGTTGGTTCATGAAATGTCGCGGTAAGCAAGAGTCTCCACCATCTTTTATGTTCTCCAACAAGGAAAGGACAAAAGCACAGCAAAATTCCTTTTCGAGATGTTTCTCGGTTCGGGAGGTAGATTATAGAAAGGGAAGGTGTTAGCACCCTTTCTATCCGTGGTTATCCACGGGCTCTTAGGTACTTGCTCACTATGTTTTCAAAAATGTTTGCTTGTGTTTGTGGGTTTTGAAAAAGTTTATTTGAAAAAACTTTGTTTTAACTCTTGTATCAGTCCTCAAGAGTGTCATGAAGTGTTTGTTTGAAAACTTTTGTCAGAAAAGTGTAGGTGCAAAAAGTTGTTTTGTTTTGAAAGAGCAAGTACCTTAGAACCTCTACCTACTCAAAGGAATTAAGCTGTGTAAATATTCTTTAGACAGTACTATCCCACTATTGAAAAGTAGGTAGCACCGTCGTCAGAGTTATTCGGGTCAATTCGATTATAGGGACATGTGTGGTCACCAAAGCAATAGTAAGACGCCTTAGCGGTAACCCTAATGTCCTAGATCCTTTTTATCCGAGGCAACCGTTTCGAGGCAACTTGGATCTTTAGACAGGAGGGCGACCTCTAAAACACCCTATACTCAATGACCACGTCGAGGCAACCAAGTGAGGCGTACCCTAGGAGTGGCATGTGCGAGTGTGTCATGTTTCAGTTTATATTATCTTTGCACATGTTATGGTGAGCTACGTTTTGATTTTATTTTGAGAACAAGTCTTGTCATGCATAGCAGTTAATAATTGTGCGGAAAGTAAATTGCGGAAAGTAAATCTACGCTATTACAAGGCGTCGGGTATTTACATCGCCAAAAACATAACCCTTGAAAAGTAAATGCGAGAAAATAAAGAAAGCGATAAAAATGGTCCTAATTACGCTATTACATCCTCGGAGCAATTACATAAATATGATCAAAAATAAATATGCGCGAAAAGAAATTGAATTGGAAAAGTCCTTAGGGTTTTGACCCTTTTTGAGAAAAGAATGGAATTTTGGTCCTTTTTGCATTTAATTAAACCTAATTCTAATTAATTAAATAATTAAAAGAAAAAAGTATTTTTTAATTTTTTAATGTCTTAATGAAAATAAAAATAAAAGAAACTAAAAGTTGTCAAAACCCTAATTCTATGTTAATTTTATTTATTGTGAAAAAAAAGTCAAATTTAACCTAATTAAACTAAATTAGTTATATTAGTATTTATTTACAAAAATAATTAAATTAAGGTGAAATTAATAATAATAATTATTATTATATTTCTGATTTTATTATGAAAATAATAATTCGTGAGTTAATTAAATAATAATAATAATAGTTATTAAAATAAAATAATTTAAAGGAAAAGGAAATAAAAAGTAATAATAAACCAGGGGGTGATGGGCCAGCTTTGGAGGTATGCTAGCAATTCTCAGGCCCATTTGTTTCCAGTTCGTTTGACCTTTTTTTGATGGTCTACGTGTGGGTTGACCAGGAGCATGATGGTCTTCATCTTTTGACCATTGGATTTGTGACTGTGGCCACTGGGCGTGTTGATAATTGAAGCACATGGTGGAACGCTCTTGGACTGCCTGCATGTGAACATGTTAAACAAAATAACATAAGAGTTTGGGGTGGACCTGGGATTCGAACCCAGGTCCCAATGATTACCAGCCAGCGCATCAACCACCAAGCCATCTGCACGCGTTTGTAATTATAATGGACAATGAATATAATATATAAAAACAACAACTATGCTGGAAAACAAATAAAAACGCGTGCTATTTTAAACCACCCAACCATACGCTTACACCTCATCATCGTCCTCCTTTGTACCTGTAAAAAACAAATAGATAGCGGGGGTTTTTAACCCCCACAACCTGTAACGACCAATAATAGCGATTAGATCTACAGTTTACATAAATATTTCGTGATGGTGTCACTGTGTTCGTCTGGTCTCAACGATTTTAACCATAGGTCTCTCGAGGCTTGATTTTTCCTGTACTATAAAGCCCCAATTTGGAAGCTCAAGAACCCTAGATTTTGTCAATGGCAACTTATGATTCTGCACACTATAAGTCAATTAATTTATACCATTAGTTTCACAAGGATTCAAGCAATGCAAAACGAACCATAAATCATGTTAAATGCTTATGAATCATGAGTTTCGATTATGAGAAAAAGCATCAAACCGTGAGACTGTAAATGATGATTTCTTGAGCCTTAGCGTGTGGTTTTGATTGCAAAACGTTCCTCACACTCCCAGCAACGTGTTTGAATCCACAAATTGCTTTGAATCGTGCTAGAATGCAGAAAACAGTTTTGACTTTTCTTGGATTTTTTTTGAATGTGGTTATGGCTTTCTTGCAGCAAATTCACGTCTGCATGATTAGGGTTGGCTTGTGTACTTATAGGAGAATGGAATTAGGTCATAATCTTGCAAAGAAATCCATGGAATTGATGTTTGAATATTTGATTGAAAATCAAATATTTTTGAATCTTTTTTATTGGAAAAACTTGCTAAATTTGGAGATTCTTGTACCTTTGATTTGCACACGAAATTTCCAGCATATATTGACCACTTTTGCTTCACAAAAAGATTGAAAAATCAAATCTTTGTATTTCCTACAATTTAAATTAATTAAATGAATTAAAATTGATTAAAAATCCAAATAATTAATAAAAATAAGAAAAATAAATTCAAATAAGCTTGATGGGTCGTGCATAGGCCTTGGATAAAGTTTCAAAAAGAAATTTGAGGCCCATTAGCAAAAACAAGGTGTTTTGAGCAAAGTTGACTTTTGCAAATTCACAAAAATTTCCCAACTTCTCCAATGCATATCTTGCTCAATTTTGATCATATGAACATGTTCTTTGACATTTTGGAAAGGTCTTGAAGTCCTCTAACCAATTCCTTTGGTCCCGTGTCATTTGGATTTAACAATCTCAAGTTATGGTCTTTGACTTAAAGTGCATTTTTGTTGACTTTTGAAATTGACCTATAATGTAGAAATTGATAACTTTTTATGAGAGCATTTCTTGGACTTGGAATGTGAAGATGGATTGTAGGAAATGTCATCCCCTTCAAAATGAGCATTGGATGGAATTTTTCTGATGAACCATGAAAAAGTTATGCCCTGGTCAAAATACAGTTGACTTTTCTACTGTCCAAAAATAGTAACTTTTTGCATCTTGATGATTTTTGAGCCATTCTTGAGGAATCATGATCAAGACTTGATCAAATAATGATTGTGGACTCAAAATAAGATGTTGACCAAAAATTCCGACTTTTGACTGTAAAATGACCATTTTGCCCCTGTAGTTGACTGTGGATCAAATAGGACTTTTGACTGTGCAAATTGGCATTGTGAATCTTGAAACTTGGTATGTAGGTGCTTGAGAATGCATATAGACCTATGAGACTTGATTGAGCCATTGAAAACCTCAAATTCCTTGAAAGAATCAAAACCCTAATTTTGACTGGCTTAGGAGGCATTTGGACTGTGCAACCCTTGAGTAGTCTTGAACCATTTGAAGATGATTCTTGATAAATCTTGAAGAATATGGGAGGGCAAATTTTGGGGTACAACAACATCAATTCCAAAAGTAACCCCTTTGATAATTACAATGCCTGGACCAATCCCGTATTCGTCAAACAAAACCATACCATGGAATTATGGAGGGGATGTCTACTACAACAGTATCAAGCAAGATTAGCCAGCTGTCGAAGATTCCAGTTCTGAGAAAGTTAACTCTGATATCAGTAATGTTGCAGGGACTAGCAAGATTACCCAAAGCTGAAGGATATTCTCTCTAGAAATTGCTCCCCCAAAAGCAGTTTCTGGACCCGTAATCATCCCTGTTGTTGTTGCTCCTCTGAAGGCTATTCCCAGTCCTACAATCATCTCCACCAATACTCCAATTGACAAAGCTGTTACAATCCCTGCTATCACTCCTACTGACATTCCTGCTGCCGAGTTAACCGAGACTCGAGGTAAAAGTATTCTGATTGAGCCTGTCCGGACGAAAGCACAATCATTGGCTATCCCTGAGACCTCCCGGAAAGAGATGGAGGAAATTCTAAAGATCATAAAAAGAAGCAACTACGATGTAGTTGAACAACTGGGGCAAACTCTATCTAAAATTTCCATGCTGGATTTACTACTATGTTCCGAGGTGCATGCAAAGGCCTTGGTAAAATTCCTGAAAACTACCCATGTACCCCAAGAAACATCTGTCGATCAGTTCCAAGACAGTGTAGCCAGCTTGACTGCAGATAATGGTTTAGGTTTCTCGGATGTTAATTTAACGCCAAGAGGAAGGAAGCATAATGAGGCATTGCATGTCTCAGTAGAATGCAGGGGCACAAACTCGACTCATGTCTTGGTGGACACTGGATCATCTCTGAATGTATTGCCTAAAAAGGCTCTTGATAGGCTTCACTATGAATGATTGACATTGAAACCAAGCAACATAGTAGTGAGAGCTTTTGACGGCTCAAAAAGGATGGTGCATGGGGAAGTGGATATCCCCATAAAGTTTGGAACCCAAACATTTGATTCAACTTTTTACGTAATGGATATTTGCCCTTCATACTCCTGCTTTCTAGGTCGACCATGGATTCACAATGCTGGCGTTGTTACTTCTACGTTGCACCAAATGCTGAAGTATCCAATTCAAGGGAAGATTATCACCGTTCATGGAGAAGAAGTGTATATGATCAACCATCTCAATTCCTTTAAATATGTGGAATTAGATGATGAATTTATTGAAACTCCATTCCAACACTTTGAATAAGTCCCGCAAGATGTGGCAGTGACCAAGGCTGTTCCCAAGATCACAAGGCCTCCACCCAGGATGTCATCTTTGAAGGATGCAAAAGCAGTGATAGAAGAAGGTGGGTGCACTATTTGGGGACAACTCTCAGATATCCCATACAAGTCTAACAAGTTTGGCCTGGGTTTCACTTCAGGTGCTTAGAAAACTGTACGCCGCACTCGTGCTGGAGGACCACCCCTAAAGATCAGCAACTGTGAAGTCAACACGGTAGAGGATGATGGAGATGGTTGCAACCTGGAGGATTGGATCTTCCCAACTGTCAGTGGAGGGCTCAACAACTGGGAGGCTAGAGATTTTGTCCCGATCACTTTTATCCCACAGTAATTTATCTTTACATTTTGTTGGATCTGTAATATTAAAACAATTCAGACTCTTAAAACATTGTGTCTTACCCGAGGCACAATGGTCCGTTTGTAAGGGTTATTATCTCATTTCCATATGACATCAATGAATCATGGACCTTTTGCATACAAACTTTGTGCTAATTATTTTTTCTTTTTTACATTTTCATTTCTTTCGAAGATAATTATACCCTTACACACACTCACACTCACAATGCAGGTCTACATCCATTCGAGATCCCATGGATAACGATTCTTCTATGGCTTTTTGTAACTCTGAAAATCTAATCTACCAAGCCTAAGACGAAGGTGAGGAAGATTGTGAAGTACCAGGGGAACTTGCCAGATTGCTACAACAAGAAGAGAGGACCATTCAGCCCCACGAGGAACCCGTGGATACAATCAACCTAGGTACCGAAGAAGACAAAAGAGAAGTCAAGGTGGGTGCCAATTTGGAACCCAGTGTCAAAGAGAGTCTGATTCAGTTGCTACACGAATATGTTGAGGTGTTTGCCTGGTCGTATGAAGACATGCCAGGACTTGATGCAGATATTGTGGTACATCGTCTACCTACAAAAGAGGATTACCCACCAGTAAAACAAAAGGTCCGTCGCATGCGACCAGATATGTCGGAGAATATTAAAGTAGAAGTCATGAAACAATTCAATGCTGGATTCTTGGTCGTCACCTCCTATCCGCAATGGGTTGCCAATGTTGTTCCTATGCCCAAAAAGGACGGCAAGGTGCGAATGTGCATGGACTACAGAGATTTGAATAGGGCAAGCCCTAAGGATGATTTCCCACTTACCCATATTGACATCCTAGTTGACAATACAGCACAACACAAAATGTTTTCCTTCATGGACGGTTTCTTAGGCTACAACCGAATTAAAATGGCGCCTGAAGACATGGAAAAGACAACCTTTGTCACACAGTGGGGCACATTCTGCTACAAGGTGATGCGATTCGGACTGAAGAATGCTGGGGCAACCTATCAGCGTGTCATGGTAGCTCTATTTCATGATATGATACATCACGAAATAGAGGTCTACATGGACGACATGATAGCTAGATCTCAAACAGAAGAAGAGCATCTTGATCATTTACAGAAACTGTTTGAGAGACTAAAGAAGTACAAGTTGAGGTTGAACCCAAATAAATGCACGCTTGGAGTAAGGTCTGGTTAGCTCCTAGGTTTTGTCGTCGACAATAAGGGTATTGAAGTAGATCCTGCAAAGTGAAAGTGATACAAGATATGCCTGCTCCTCGTACTAAGAAGGGAGTCAAAGGATTCTTGGGACGTTTGAACTACATTGCCATATTCATTTCTCACCTGACAGCTACTTGTGAACCAATCTTCAAGTTACTAAAGAAAGATCAAGTAGTCAAATGGAATGATAAATGCCAAACTGCTTTTGAAAAGATCAAAGAGTATCCACAAGAGCCTCTTGTTTTAATGCCACCAGTCTAGGGAAGACCATTAATCATGTATTTGTCCGTTTTGGAAAATTCAATGGGGTGCGTGTTGGGGCAGCACGATGAGTCTGGACGAAAAGAGCACGCTATTTATTACCTGAGCAAAAAGTTTACCGACTATGAAACAAGATATACACTGCTCGAGAAAACTTTCTGCGCTCTGGAATGGGCTGCTCGTCGGCTAAGATAGTATATCCTGACTCATACTACCTTGTTGATATCTAAAATGGATCCAATAAAATACATCTTTGAGAAACCTGCTCTCTCTTAGAGAATAGCAAGATGGAAGATGATCCTGGCGGAATGTGACATACAGTATACTACCCAGAAAGCAATAAAGGGTAGTGTACTAGCTGATCACCTTGCTCACCAAGCTGTATAAGACTATCAGTCTATGAAGTTCGAATTCCCAGATGAAGACATCATGATAGTAAACAATTATGAAGAACTCAGGCAAAGTGACGGACCTGAACAAGGATCCTGATGGACCCTGGTTTTTGATGGGGGCATCTAACGCACTCGACAATGGTATTGGTGTTGTACTCATATCTCCTAAAGGGTGTCATACTCCCTTTACGGCAAGACTCTGCTTTAATTTTACAAATAACATGGCGGAACACAAAGCATGCATCTTTGGTCTCAAAGCTGCCATAGACTTGGGGATCAAATCTTTGAATGTATTCGGAGATTCAGCTTTGGTTATCAGCCAGATAAAAGAGGAATGGGACACCAAACACCCTAACCTTATCCCTTACAAAGAACATGTTTTGACGTTGCTCCCACATTTTGAGAAGATTACCTTCGAGCACTTCCCGCGAGAAGAAAATCAGCTAGCAGACGCACTAGCCACAATGTCATCTATGTTTAAACTTAAATGGGATAACGAGGCTCCCCATATCACCATTGAACAAAGGGATGAACCAACACACTGTAACGAGATTAATACTGAAGAAGTAGTGGACCAGCCTTGGTTTCACGAAGTCAAGAGGTATCTCGAGGCTTAAGAATATCCAGAAGGAGCTTCAGTAAATGATAAGAAGTTCTTAAGGATATTCTCTGCTAAATTCTTCCTTAGTAATGGCATTCTTTACAAACGCAACCATGACTCCGTATTACTTTGGTGTGTAGACAAGGTTGAAGCTGAAAGGATCATGGCTGAATTACATGAAGGAACTTTTGGCACCCATTCCAGTGGGCATACGATGGCAAAGAAAATCCTACGGGCAGGCTATTACTGGTCTACCGTGGAAGCAAATTGCTATCAACACTCTCGAATTTGCCATAAGTGTCAGATCTATGCTGACAAAGTGCACGTACCTCCGGTTACTCTGAATGTCTTGATGGCTCCTTGGCCCTTTGCTATGTGGGGGATTGATATGATTGGGGAAATTAAGCCAACAACCTCCAATGGACACCGCTTCATCCTAGTGGTCATTGACTATTTTACAAAGTGGGTGGAGGCAGCTTTTTTTGCTTCCGTTACCAAGAATGTTGTCGCCCGGTTCATCAAGTAGAATCTCATATGTCGGTACGGTATCCCGGAGAGGATCATTATAGACAATGGTACGAACCTGAACAATACTATGATCACCGCCTTATGCGAGCAATTTAAGATCCAGCATCACAATTCTTCCCCTTACCTACCGAAGATGAATGGTGTTGTCGAAGCCGCAAATAAGAACATTAAAAAGATCATACATAAAATGACAGTCACATACAAAGACTGGCATAAGATGCTACCATTTGCTCTCCATGAATATCGTACCATAACTCGCACATCAATCGAGGCAACACCCTACTCTCTGGTATACGGGATGGAGGTTGTATTGCCTATTGAGACTTAGATCCCCTCTTTGAGAATTATGAAGGATGCATGGTTGAATGAAGAAGATTGGATCCAGACTCGACTTTATCCACTAAACTTGATTGATGAGAAAAGGCTTACTATTGTCTGTCATGGTCAAATGTATCAAAAACGAATGATCAAGGCTTTCAACAAAAAGGTCAGACGACAAGTGTATCAAGTTGGAGATCTGGTGATCAAACATATCATACTACCTCAAGGTGATCCCAAGGGCAAATGGACTCCTACATACGAAGGACCGTTTGTAATCAAAAACATATTCTCTCGTGGAGCAATGATCTTGACCACCATGGATAGCGACGACCTTCCGCACCCTGCGAATGCAGACATAGTCAAAAGATACTATGCATAAGATACCCGTTAGGTTGACGCACCTAGGCAAAACAAGGGCATCCCGGCGAACCAAAAAGGTTTGGGAAAAAATTAGGGATAAAACAAAAAAAACCTGTACACCCGGCAAGCTGAAAACATGAAAGGGCGGCTTGGGTAAAAAAGGGTATCCCGGTGGACTGAAAACCCGAAAGGGCGGTCCAGGCAAAAGTTAGGGAATTAAAGCGTATGACTATGTCCCGTTGGATCACCGTACAGATAACCTTTGGCTTCCACTGAAAAACTCAGAGGTTCTGTTCAATTCAATCATCTTCAGACAAGGCAACAAATAGACAAGATGCTCAGAGATACGAAGGCTATAGCAGAATGGGAATCCCATGGGATTATTGCATATAACTATCTTTTCTTTGTATCAAAATTTTCATTTTTTACGACGGCATTCTCTTACTAAAATATTTGTCTCGTTGTACAAAAATACTTACTCAAAGTCAATACAAAGATATCCCTTTTGAAAGTGCAAAAACTATATGTTTTTCTTTTTGCTTGTGTTTTGTTTACAAAAACGTCTAATGATTCATTGTTGAACATATGCATTTGAACATAATTATTGTTTATAAATAAACAAAATAAAAGACAATCGTTAATGGCTTTAAGGGATAGGGAAATCTCTCTAAGTTTATCTCCATAAAATTCCCCATAGTGTGCAGTTTAATCCCCAACAGAACAAAGCTTCCGGTATATCAATCCCCTGTAGAAGTCGCCAAATTTCTCAAAATTCCCCATCAGCACTTCAACTTCACAACATGAAGACTTATACTCCATATCTTCAGCAACGGACAGGGATTTATTTTCCCCAATCCAATAGCAGTACATCAGAATTAGCTCACATGTGCATACATCGCACCCATATATCATAAACATTGATAACACTAATGCATTATACCATGCATTTCATATAACATAACATTGCATATTAGCTAACATTTTACCTTTTTCAGGATAAGATTAATCAACAACTACCATTAACAATGTTCAAAGTTTTCAGATACAGTTCAGATACGCTCTAGAGATGGATGCCATTCTGATACTCATTCAGATTCTTTCTCAAGTACAGTTCAGATACGCTCTAGACACGGATACTATTCTGATACTCATTCAGATCCAACTTTCAGATACGCTTCAGACACGGATGCCATTCTGATACTCATTCAGATCCAACCTTCAGATACAGTTCAAATACTCTCTAGACACGAATGCCATTCTGATACTCATTCAGATTCAACTTTCAGATACAATTCAGATATGCTCCTGCCACGGATTCCATCCTGACACATTTAGATTCAACTCTCATATACAGTACAAATACGCCCCAGACACGGACGTCATTCTGATACTCATTCTTTCAGCTTACAAATTACAATTCAACAATCACTTTTAGATGGCATCTACAAGCCCATCTCCAACAACTTTCTAGCACCTCTCCAAATGGCATCTTTAAGCTCATTCCCTCTACCATCACATCACCGAGTGCAAATTTTTGGGCACTCTAGTGTCCAATCATCTTCCACATTCGAGTCACGAATGGCAAAACTCGTAAATCTAAATCTTCAGGCTTAAGAAGATTGAACAGGGACAACTGTTGTACCCCAAAATTTTCCCTCTCACTTATCAAGAATTTGCTCACAAGATCTCATTAGGCTCAAGACTGCACTAGGGTTTGATCAGCTCAAGACACCTCCTTGAGCACTGATGACCAAAATTAGGGTTTGAGATTGCACAGGGATTTTGGAACTTATAATTCCCCATATGACTTTCATGGATCATTATGGAGCCCCAAGATTACTCATGTCAAGTTTCAAGCTTTGGATTACATTTTTGATCAGTCAATTGAGCAGTTGACCTAAAAATCAATTGTATTGGGGGAAAAGTCAACCATGGCCAATTTACAGTCAAATTTCATAATTTTTATCCACATCAACACTTTAAACTCATATGTATCATTTGATCAAGTTTGGACCACAACTCCTCAAGAAATTTGATCAAATCTCTAAAAGGGCAAAATGGTCAAAATTAGGGTTTTGACTAGGAAAGGGCAATTTCTGGTTTTTGACCTAGCAAATGGTCAATTGGTTTAAGGAATGATCTCAAGAGTCCAATTTAATAATTTTAACCTAATGACATGGTTCAAAATATTGCAAGTCCATTGGATTGACAGATGAATTTTGCAGTCAACTGATCAAAAGTCAACTGTATACTGAAAAGTCAAACTTTGACTTTTTGGTCAAATTCAAGTGCCAAATATCACAATTCATCAAAACATGTCAAAATATGAAACATATTCATCAAGAAATCAAAAAGTCAAGATTTCATTTTGGAATTTTTTTTATTAATAACCATGTATTAAAAAAATATTTCGCAAATAACCGGGTTTCGGAAAAAATTACGTAAATAACCATGTTTGAGATGGCTCCACAAAGGAGGAGCCATCTCATTTGGCGCATGCACCTAGGGTTTTGCCCTAGGCGCCATCTCACTTGGCGCCTCCCTTGGCTTTTAGCCAAGTGAGATGGCGCATGCTCCTTAAAAAGGAGAGGAGGCGCCATCTCACTTGGCGCCTAGGGCAAAACTAGGGTTTTTTTGCTGTTTTATAAATAATTCGTCCGTTTCTTTGAAATTTCGCACACTTTCTCGTACTGTATTTTTATTTTGTACTCCCTTATTTACGTAATGACGTCGCCTATGATTTTTAGCAGAGATGGTTACGTTATATTCTCCGCCACGAAACCTGCGATGAAAATGAAATTCTGGCACATTCACTCCATGGAGCGTCTGAAGCGGGAGTTGATGCGGTGGCTAGATGGAGACATCGCCGAGGGGGAAAAAATTCGAAGGATCCAGCGAAAACAAACAACAACCTCGCATGCGACAGGAAGACCTAATGTGTGGTTGGAGGAAGTCAAAACAGACAGTGATGTAATGCTGATGATGCATGGGTCAGATGAAATTGTGTTAACAGTTGTAATTTCCTAGATTGAATATCGTTAATCCTTGTTGTACGCGAAAACCCTAATGTAATTTCCTATATTGAATTTCTTAAAATGTGTGAACAGTTTTATTAACGGAAAACCCATAATGTTTACAACACAAATATTGAAAAGATTTATTGTATTACAAAATTTATGTGGTCGAGCCAGACGCCCGATTCAGACAGTTTTTGCGATTGTGTCCGACCTGACGGCATAAACCACACTTTCTTTCCAACCTGTCAAGATCGTCCATTTCTGTTGTTATGCGCCTGCTTTTGGGACGACCCTTCTTGTTCCTTCGCATTTGGTCATTGTGCCAAACTATATCACCGTTGTATTCAGGCCAATAGTCCGGTTTTGCCACCAAATGAAAGTTGTTGTTGTAAACAGTGAGCAACGTTTCAGATTTATAAACGTTTGAGAGCAGTTGAAGCGCGTCTTGATGGGTATGCGCACACGCGGCAATGACATGAGAGCAAGGCATACGAAAAGCTTGAAACCTGCCACAATCGCACCATTGAGAAGGTAAAATGACCCTGTATTCTTGTCTTGCCAGGCCTTCATTGTGGTCAATTGTCTCTTTCACAATGAAGTTGTGGCTATGGCGGTCAAACCGTGTAACCATGTGAGTGTTGGCTTTAGCACTTTCAGCCTTAATGTATTTCATACAGCTTTCACTCCATAGTTGTCTTGATTGCAAGACCGCATACCACATTTCACCTCTTTTGGCAAATAACGCAGCCATCCTAAAATACGTGGATTTCACCAAGGCAGTGATGGGGAGGTTTCGTATGCCCTTGAATACCCCATTCATTGATTCAATAAGATTTGTTGTCATATGCCCCCATCTTTGGCCATTGTCGTATGACCTAGTCCACTTTTCGACCGGTATATTGTCGATCCACGTACCGGCTTCTGGGTTAGACAAACAGATCTCGTTGCGGTAATATTTGAATGTGGGCTGTGTTAGTGCGTATCCCGCATTCATCACCGCTTTCCTCAATGTTTTGTCCTTGACCTCCCTCGAGAAATTCTGGACGATATGCCTGACGCAATAGACATGCGTAGAAGGAGGGTCATGCCAACCATTTGCCGGATTATTATAGGCACTTTCAATGGAGGCATGTCTGTCCGAGATCAAACAGAGATCTGGTTGAGGAGCCACGTGTGTACGAAGATTTTTCAGGAAAAAGCTCCAAGCACCACCGGTCTCCCCCTCGACAAGGGCAAACGCAACGGGGAAAATGTTATTATTGCCATCTTGTGCAACTGCCATCAAAAGCGTGCCTTTGTACTTCCCATACAACCAAGTCCCGTCTATTTGTAGAATTGGTTTGCATGATGCAAACCCTGTGATGCATGGTTGAAATGCCCAAAAGACGCGACTGAATATTCCGTTGCCATGTAGTAGACTACCATCTTGGGCGTACGCTGGCAATGTTTCCAGAACATAAACACTACCTGGAGAATATGTCTTGAGTGCGTTTAGGTAGCGGGGAAGTTCTCGGTATGACTCCTCCCAGTTTCCGTACACCCTTTCAATCGCCTTAGTCTTTGCTAACCACGCCTTACGGTAAGACGGAGTGTAGTTAAAAACCGTGGTGATGTGGGAGATGATTGTTTTCACCTTCAAAGAAGGGTCGTTGCTGACCAGGGGTAGGATTTCTTGACAGATTAGATCATGGTTGAGTTTTCGGTGGTCTTGTGATTGAGTGGAACTTACACAAGTATGGGTAGTCATGGAACCTATGACCCAGCAGTCACCCCTTAGTCTGTATGAAGCGGTCAGCTTGAACATACAGTCAGGGTGGACACACTTGATCTTGTACCTTTCCGGGTTTACACGATCCACCTTATAATCAACCGAGTTGAGCATGTGAAATTTTTTGATGGCCCTTATGCATTCCTCTCTATTACGAAACTTGTCCTTCTCTTTTAAATTTTCATCTGATTGCATATACGGTTGGAAAAACAAGTCCGTAGAAGGTTCATCTCCACCCATGTTGAAGTTTGTCATGTGCGTAGGTGGTGTGTAGATTTTGTCGGTAGGAATACTTGGGATGCCATCATCGTCAGAATCGTCGTTCACCATTTCATCAAACTCTAACTCGTTATCTTCTTCTTCATCATCAACTGCATCCACCTCATCTTGCTCATTCTCCAAAGGATCAACCTCCTGTGTCACCGGAGGCTCTACCTCCTGTGTCACCGGAGGCTCTTGAAACAGAACGTACAACTCAATAGAGTCGTTTCCAGAATAGACATGGCTGGAAATCATGTTCTGGAAATCCTCGTCATCTTGAATTGCAACCTTATAAAAAATAACTTGGTTATTTCCAAAAAAGACTGGACTCTGATAAAATATCTGGGATACCGGGCCTCGTTCAAGTTTGGCCTCCAATCTTTTCTTAAAGTACGAGAAATTTGCTTTCCCGTTTAAGAGAAATCGGACATTGTCGGTGTTTCTAAACAAAAACCCAACTGTGGGACACATGTATGTCTCACCGTTGAAATGTGCTTTGACAACAAATTGTGGTGAAGAGGCCATTGTGTAGAATTGTTTTAGGTATGAAGGTGGGAATGTTTTGGGTTTATTGATTGTATGAAGGTATGAATGCTGGAATGTTTGAAGGTTAGATGACTGATTCGAAGGTTGGAAAATTTTACAGTTTATGTGAATGAATGTTATGTTCAACGTAAGGCAAAAAATTTCAATTAAGTAAGTGATGCAACCCCCCAAGGCTGCCAATAATATTACATGCATGGGCTTATGCTGCCACCTAGCCTGCCACCCATCAACTCCAATGGCCTTGCATGCAACAAAGAAAGGAATCCCAAAGGCTGTCACGTAGCCTGAGCCAATGCTGTAAAACGTGACACCTCTTATTCGCCAAATGGGGTGGCGACACCATTCATTTTTGTACTATTTCGCCAAGTGAGATGGCGCCTCCCTTACTGTCCAATCGTGATACATGCATGGGCTTATGCTGCCACCTAGCCTGGCCCTATTCTGCACACATAAATGTTTTGTGTAAGACTCCACCCATCAACTCCAATGGCCTTGCATGCAACAAAGAAAGGAATCCCAAAGGCTGTCACGTAGCCTGAGCCAATGCTGTAAAACGTGACACCTCTTATTCGCCAAATGGGGTGGCGACACCATTCATTTTTGTACTATTTCGCCAAGTGAGATGGCGCCTCCCTTACTGTCCAATCGTGATACATGCATGGGCTTATGCTGCCACCTAGTCTGGCCCTATTCTGGACACATAAATGTTTTGTGTAAGACTCCACCCATCAACTCCAATGGCCTTGCATGCAACAAAGAAAGGAATCCCAAAGGCTGTCTCGTAGCCTGAGCCAATGCTGTAAAACGTGACACCTCTTATTCGCCAAATGGGGTGGCGACACCATTCATTTTTGTACTATTTCGCCAAGTGAGATGGCGCCTCCCTTACTGTCCAATCGTGATACATGCATGGGCTGCCACCTAGCCTGCAAGAGTGACACCTTACATTTTTTGTAAATGCATGCATGCATATGTGTAACACCCTAAGCATGCAAATGTGACACATCGCAGGCATGCAACCACTACATCAAACTTATTTGCCTATAAATACATACCTTATGAAACATCTCTCACACCCACACAACTCTCACTCTCTGCTACGAAATATTTCTTAAGTCTATCATACTCTCTATTTCTTCCTAAGTCTTTCATTCTCTCAAGCGTTCTGAACAATGGCCCTTCTAACAATGGGAGATACTCACAGAGGCACAAGGGAAAACATTGCTGCATTTGTAAGTCTCTTCTTTGGTTATACATTTTTCATACTTTAAAACATTGCTGCATTTTTCTTACTCTTGTTTAATTATGATCTCAGGATACACAAAGATTCAGAATCCGTTCGCACAAATACCTGGCTCCCGACCCATTTATCGTCCCTTATCTGGAATATGCAGGTTTTGGACACGTGATAAAGATCTCCAACTGCACCATTGACTCCAAATTCATTCTTGCAATGTTGGAGAGGTGGAGACCGGAGACCCATACATTTCACCTACCAATAGGTGAATGTACCATCACTCTCGAAGATGTGTACATGCTACTGGGCCTCCCTATTGACGGTAAGGCGGTGAACGGGTCGGTTCAACAACCCAACTCACAGTGTGAAGAACTGTTGGGTAGGGACATGGTAGAAGGTGGTGGAGCAAGAGGGCAGGGAATACTACTCACTGACCTGAAACGGCATTATGCAAGTATGGAATTAAATTAAAATTCCTCAGAGAATGACCGAGTAGTAAAAGCCCGAACGTATATTATGATACTTTTTGGTACATTTTTATTTCCCGAAAGTACGGGAAATAGTGTAAATTTCATGTACTTACATTTACTAACAAATTTTGATAAAACTAGAAAATTTAGTTGGGGTTCTGCAGTATTAGCCCACCTGTACAGTTCCTTGTGCAAAAACGCAGTCAAGGAAAAATGTACATTTTATGGGTGCGCATTTTTACTACAAGCCTGGGGTTGGTGGAGGATGGAGTCCTTAAACCCCATCAACAACAACACTTTTGGTTTCCCTTACGCAACAAAGTAAGTCATTAAGTTATAGCATTTATAACTATTCTTCTCTTTCCAAAATATATGCTAAAAATAACATGTTTCTCATTTCCTTTAGGTACTGCGTGAGGGGTATGGATTACGGCAAGAATCCCAGATTCAATGTCGCACTCTACCGGAATCTGTTGGATCACTTAGGCCCAGATGACGTACGTCGTAGCTTTTAACTTTTGTTCATTTTAATTATTTATACATTACTTTTGCGCTTACCTGATTTAAATTTTATCGCAGTTCGTCTGGAGACCATATTTGGGTTTGGACCATTCTCCAAATCCAGAGGATGCAGCAACTTGGACTGCAAAGACTGCACTCATTCGGTTCAACATTGTGGAGATGCACCACAACGACCGTGTGAAGATGCAGTTCGGAATGATCCAAGAGATACCAAGTGATCCAACAGATTTGTCCCCCTGGCATCTAAAAAGGGTCGACGCCCAGTGGAATCTTACCAACTGGAAAGACTTTGCTCCAGAATGGTGTAAAATGTGGCAAAGGCGTCACCGCTACATCTTGCAATCCCCGGTTTTCCTTACTCAAGGTAACATGCGACACACCGATCAATATATGTCGTGGTACAGGTCGGTTAGTAACCCAGATATGCACGTGTCTCATCCGAGGTACTTGGTTGACCCACGCACACAATGGGCACAACCCTCGATTCCCCATCAACAAACCCAAAATCCATCAACCTCAAACCAACCCCCAAGAAGAAACAGACCAACAAACACACAACCACATTCCCCACCACAACACAACTACAACCAAATGCCGTACTACCAACCACAATCACCGCCAAACTACCAATACCCGGATATGCCTCAAACCCAACCACAATACCAACCCCAATACCAGCAAACCCACATACCCCATACACAATTTCAGTCTTCCACATATCCCAATATGGCGCCCTCAACATCCAGCCTTAGCCCTGATATGGGAATGTCAGAAGATTATGACCAACCCGACCAAACCTACCATCAACCACCATATCACCAAACAACCCAACATCCACAATACCAAACACCCCAAGATCCATTTCCTTTCTACCCCCCATACTCAAACGACCAATGCTACCGACCTACCATGGAACCCCACCCACCGCCAACACGACCAAACTTCGAGGGTATGGGTAACCGACTGTACCAGAGCGGATCTTCGAGATATGGAGATCTTACTGATTTTATGGATTTGGATCGTATTGACTTCGCTGGGCCATCGACCTTGCCGCAGCAGGAAACGAGACGGCACCCAGCAAGAGAAAGGCGAGGACGGGGATGCAGAACTGGGGGTCATTACCGGGTTCCTGGGGATCACTGATGTATCTGTTTTTTTCCCAGTATTTTTTGTAACTATTTTTTTACTGTTCTTTAAATGTAAAACAATTGAATGTAATTATTTTTTTTTAAATAAAAAAATCCATTTTGTTTATCTCTGTCTAATACGCAACGCGCAGGAAAGAAAAAAAAAATTTTTTTTGACCTAATTTTGTACATAGGCGCCATCTCACTTGGCTTAGGGCTTGTCCTTTGCCCTTAGGCGCCAAGTGAGATGGCGCCTCCCTTTAAAAAAGAGAAGCATGCGCCAAATGAGATGGCTCCTCCTTTGTGGAGCCATCTCAAACATGGTTATTTGCGTAATTTTTTCCGAAACCCGGTTATTTGCGAAATATTTTTTTAATACATGGTTATTAATAAAAAAAATTCTTCATTTTGAAAAGTCAAAATTTCTAAACTTAGAAATTTTTCTAAGTGTTGGAAATTTCATGTTTTTTTATAACTTTGAGCCAAATTTTCACCATGATGCAAGATGATTCAAGAGAAACTTCCAACATGAAAGTTGTATATCTCCATGAAATATACAACTTTTCTTTACACAATTCCTTCCAAAAATGCTTGGATCTCAAGTTATAATTTTATGAACATGTGGTCATGAAACTAAACACTTAGTGAAATTTTGCCCTAATTTAGTCAGGATTTTGACCCAACTTCATGGCACTTTTTCATATAGTTCCAAGGGGAATATTCAAAATCAATTCAAAGATAGGTTATAGAGCACATTGCGAGCTTTCCAAAATGTCACAGAACTCCTTGAGATCATTCTTGAGTAGGGAGAATCGAAGAGATTAAGTTAGGGTTTTGTCACTTGAATTACAAGTCATTTTTGATGAACACATGAACCAAATCCATGCTAGGCTGCATAATCTTTGCTTTTCAGGCCACAAACTTGTTTGTCACTCCATAATTAAATGTTTACACAACTGTTAGGGCTTTGATCCAAGCAATTGAGCTATTATCCAAGTTGCATTTCCATTAATGGCACAAAGTTAACATTGTCATTCTTGTAAAGCAAGCTTTTGCATAAAGTTCATTCTTGAGCCTCTAACCTGTTCCCTATGATCACACTCCATCCACAAAGTCAGAAGCAAGCTTGTTTAAATCATAACCACTCTATCTTAGCAAGTACAAGGCATAGAAACTTGTTTTGTCAAAAAATCACATGTTTAACTTAAACATGTAAATTTGAATTCTGATCAACTAGAGCACTCCAAACTTGTTGCTTATAAACAAAGACTATTTGTGAGCTAAAGGACGAGATTAAACACCCTGAAATACACCAAAACTCTCTCAAATCAGAAATTGCCCAAAAACTCCATTGTTGCACAGTTTCTGACCTTGAACATCAAACTCACATTTCCCTTGTGCGTTTCTTGGCCTTTTAGTTTCTAAAGCTTCCTTACATCAAGTGTAACCTATCCCTGTCCCTGTTTCATTATTGTAACATCATTTACCATATCCTCCATAACCAAAAACAGAGCATTGCACATTGATTTCTCCAAGTCATTTCAGCCACTCTCAACTCAAGCAAACCATTGCATTAGCTTCCTAGGACCTCAAGGAAGCTAACCTGATCATCACCATCACTTGAAACAAGCTCAAACTCCAAACACAATTTCCAGTTTTGAGGTAAGTTTTCTCAACTTGGAACTCTTCATACAGGCATCATCAATAGTTTATTTGTGAATAAAACATGTAGATATCATTGCCCTGAAGCTAACCATGTCCATAGTTTCCATTAATTTTGCTTGAGCTTAGAGAATTTTGAAACTGAAATTTTTGAAATTTTTAGGGTTCAGATTAGGGCCATTAAAACTCATGCTTATCTTTGATCTATAGTTTTAATACTTTACATTTTTGGAATTGTGAGAAAATTTGCTACAAGTTTCATGTTTACAGTTTTCGTTTTTGATGAGAAATGAGCAAGTTACAGTTGGTCTGGCTGGAGGTTGAAGATGAAGTCTTCAGGGCGTGTTTTGCCTTGTATATTTATTGTTTTGCTTATATTAATGGATGTATAGCCACCCCAGTGGTAGAAGCGCGCGCCTGTAACCTTTGGGACCTGGGTTCGAGCCCTAGTGGTACCCTTTTGCATTTTTTTTACATGTTTTACAATTCTGACTTTTTTGTTTGCAAGGCGTTGGGCCTCTTTGGGCCTGGCTTATTTTCTTATTTTTGCTAGCTAACCCCCTATTTCCTTTATACGCCCCTGGCCCAATTTATTTTATTTTTCTTTTTTATTATTTCATTTATTTTCTTAAATATATTTTTTAAATACTAAAAATCATAAAATACAAAAAAATAATAGATTTATATCTTGACTTATTTTATTATTATTTTTTTCCACAATAAAAATATTTTTATTTATTATACTTTATTTATTTTATTAACTAATCTTGTAAACTTAATTAACATTATGTTTTATTTATTTCTTTTTCACACCATTTAAAATACATTATTTTTAATATTAAAAAAGACCAAAAATATTTTATAATACTATAAATATTTTTAAGATAAAAATACCAAAAATACTTTTCTTAAACTTATTTTCTTTTGATTAATTAATAGAACTAGGGTTTTACTTAAAATCTTTTCTTAATAAAATTCAAATTTAATTAATTATTTTCTTATTAAATTAGGTTAAGACAAAATCCCTTTTTCATGAAAATCAAACAAAGATACATTTTCTTTACATTTTGCATTTTTTATATATTCATTCACTTTGTACTTTGTATTTATTTATTTCCTTGTACATTGATATCAATTCAATATGGTTGTAATAGACTAATTAGGCTTTAAATTCTTGCAATCCCCATTCAATTTGTACACCCCTTCCCCACAAATGTTGTAATAGTGTAGTAACTTTAAATTTTGCAATTTATCGCTTTTATATAACATCCTAGTAATTAGGGTTTGAATGGAAAGACTAAAACCAATACTTATAAAAACTTAATTCAAGACAAAAACAAGCATGAAAACAATACACTTGCACACAAGCACCCCTAGGGTTATTCCACTTGGTTACCTTATACAAAATGGTCATATTACGCATGAAAGGTATCTTAGCAAAAACAAGCAAATACAAGATCATAGTCCATCGATGACACTATCTAAGTTGTCTTACAAATGATCTTAGTCCCTCAAAAAGAATGCTAAGATACCTTGCAGCATTGCTAATCATGGTTATACGATGACCCACGCTTGTCCCGTTTACATCCAAAGATAGGGTTGCTTACCAAATCAATGGTAAGACAACAATGTCAAAGGAAAAGAAAATGAACAAGAAAGACATTTGAGTAGGTAGATTGCTCCTAATTACTTGCTCCATTTCAAAACAAACATCCTTTATATTTTCAAAAATAATCACCTACACTTTCAAACACCTTACAAACTTGAAAACATTTTCAAAAGATCAACATCTTTGTATACATTCTTACAAACAAGAATCATTACAAAGATTGCCTAAACAATGACCTCTTTACAAAATACTTTCAAAAACCACACAAAGCACAATTACAAACAAAAAGCAAGTGATCTGGCAAGTAACTAAGAGCCCATGGAAAATCATAGATGAAAAGGGTGCTAATACCTTCCATTTTCATAATCTACCCCCCGAACTCAAGAAACAATCTCAAAGGTATTTCCTGTGCTTTTTCACCTTTTCTTTTGGATAAAAGAAAAGTCGGTGGCGACTCTTGCTAACCGCAACATTTGCGATCAAACGCAAAACCCTCAAGTCAGTTCTCCCACCGTATCACAATCTTCGACCAGCCTTTTCACTTGGATCAAAAGGTAGCCTTAGGCCTTTTGATCCAGGCCTACATCTTGTAGATTACTCTTTTCCTTTTACTGCTTTTTTCCATTTAGCTTATCCTTTTCATTACTTTGTTTTTAATCAACAAACAATAAAAATCACAAAAAATTAGGATTTAGTTTTTTTATTAAGTAATTAGTTTCTAAAATTAATTAATTAATTAAATTTAACCTTTTTCCTTCAAAATTAAAAGTGAACTAGAATTTAGGACTTAATTTAACTTTAATATTTCTTTTCATAGATATAAAGAAAAACCCACAAAAAATTTAGTTCATTTTCTAAATAGACTTTAGGAAAACTAATTTATTTTTTCTCCTAAATCAAAAATAAACAAAAAAAGATTTCTTATTGCCTTAGGTTCTTAGAAGTAGTTTCTAACCTTTTGTGCGTTATTATTTTCTCGCATTTTATATAAATAATATAACTGGTTATGGGATGTAGTAGTTTTAGATTTAAAATTCCGCACTTTATTTCATGCACTTTTTTATGTAACTATCCCAAAACCGTGCAATAGTTTAGGATTTATTTTTCTGCATTTCATTTCCCGCACATTTACTGCTTTGTTATTTTGCTATATTAATTGTTAGTAACTAAGACTGTATGATAAGACTGTAAATTAAAATGTTAGCTAACCTAATAAAAAGACAAAAAATAACTGAATCTCAACACATATGCACATATGCACCTCTAGGGTATCCCCGCTTCAGTTTCCTTTCGGAAAATAAAGCAGTCATGTCCCTCGAGAACGGGGACGCTTTAACAAAGACCCGTAAAATCAAAAGATCATAGTCCTTCAATGAACCTACGGTGTTGCCTTTCGGTAAATGATCTTGTCCCTTAAACAAAAGTTGCTAAAGTGTCTTCATATGTTGCCTTTATGACTGTAAAACGTCCCTTCGAATGTCCCTCAATATCCAACGATAAGGCTACCTACAAATTAATAGTAGGATAGCATTGTCTAAAGGAAAAGAGAAAGAGAACGACCTTTTTCGAGTAATAAAGTAGATAGCTGTTAGAAGTTTGCTCAAACATTTTGCACTTACACAAAAACTGGTTTTCAAAAACAATTTCAAAACACTTTGTATACTTTCTCCACTATCCCGAGAAACATTACAAAGTTCGCCGTACTAAGGCTTTTTCAAAACATTTTCAAACATACAAAGCACAAAGGTATTTCAAAATGAGCAAACCTCTAAGAGCCCATGGAAAACCATGGATGGAAGTGGTGCTAACACCTTCCTTTTCCATAATTTATCCCCCTTACTCAGAAAACATCTCGAAAAGGTCTTTTTCTGTTCTTTTCACCATTTCCTTCGTTGGATAAAAGAAAAGTCAGTGGTGAATCTTGCTTACCGCATATTTGCGAATATAAAACACAAACCAGTATATAACAGTCAGTTCTGCCACCGTATCACAGAACTGGCGACTCTGCTGGGGAATTCTTAAAAGTGGGGTTACCTTAGAGTTAGTTCATTTTTAAACTGCTTTTTGTGCTTTGTTTGCTTTACTTTTGAGGGATTGTTTGGGTTGTTACTATAGATCCTACACCCAGATCTGGGGCACCTTATTAGGTAAGTAGCAATAAATCATGGAGGTTGTACGGCGTAGACCGATACGGACGAAGTGGTGGCTACGTTAGCGTGATACTATGGATTGTACTAATGTTCCTTGAGTAAGTCGAGGATAACATTAGGATTCCGCATAGTGTCACTAAGCGCTAACTGACCTTTAGAACCTTTAATTGACTTATCCTAGCCATTAGGAAGTAGTGAGATAATCGGCTTTAGTTACGACTGAAGATTGGTTGATACTCGATACTACACTCATTGAGGCTGGACTTTCGGGATTTTTTGGCCGCAATACTTCGGTGCGGAGTTGGAAAAATTTCTGAAGGGAAGGTCAGTGATATTGAGGCTCCTTAAAACCTGATTACTATTAATATGACAGCTTGAGCCAACTGAACATTCAAGAGGGTACTTACCTACAAACTCCACGCAAGCCTGAACCTAAGGCTACTTGTGTGACTTGTTTGCTTTCATTATCTAACCACTTGAACTCCTTGCAGGGTTTGTTTTCATTATCTAACAACGTGATTTCCTTGCAGGATTTGTTTATATTCATTAACCTAGATCTCTTGCAAGTTTCACTTGTATTTATCATCTTACACTTTTTCTTTGGTACATAGAATATACATCATAGCATCATACCATAGAATTTCCTTAACCATTTTAAGGATATCGAGGGCCTGTGATGCAGATTATGATGAACCAGACGTCTAGCAAGGGGCAAGGGGATTTATTTTCCTCTAGCCAATGTTGTCAAAAGATCAAAACACGATAACTTGAGTCAGGGGCTATAACCCACTTGATATGGTGAGCTTGATTCTGGTAGAAGGACCTTCAACAATATGAAAGCTCTTCAATCAAAGCTGCAATTGGATTCTAACGTTTTCTTGTCTACCCCACGAGATCCTTGAAAATATTGCGCGCATGTCATTTGCATAACAGGTCCTCTAGTACAAGTCTCTCATTTTCTCGCTGTTTATTTCGGCAAGGAAAATGGATCTCCAACAAGAAAACAAATATCTTCAAACTCAAGAGGCTCAGTTCATGGAAATGTTCTTAAACCTATCCAAGGGGCAGGAAGAGCTGAAATCACTCCTCGCTGGGAACCTGGCCAAGAAAAGTCCTAAAGACAATAAGGACGAATGGTTGGAACAACTGCAAGCTGAGGTGGAAGCAATGAGAACCCAGATGCTGGGGTAGATGGATCTTATCCAAGGCCTAGCTTGAGGACAAGAAGAGCTGAGAGCCATTATCAACAAACTTCATCAAGACGGATGCAACCGTATGAAGCAAACAGTCCGGGCTGGGGACCAAGTCATTGATCATCCTCCGAGAAGACAAGAGGTTGGCTTGGTGAAGAGTGGACCTTTCCAAATTGTTGCTACATCTCAAGCCCAACCACAACTTTGCCAACAACCACAGGGTAATCGGCATAAGCAGGATTCATTCACTAGGCAACATACCAAACTCGACATACCAATGTCGCAAGTCTTGCGACACATGTTGAAGTTGAATTTGATCACGTTGAGGGATCCTCCTAAAAATCCCAATACTACCTCTCCAATGTAAAATCCTAATGCAAGGTGTGCATATCACTCTAATAGTCTAGGGCATGATACTGATAGTTGTCGAACATTAAAATATAAAATTCAAGACCTGATCGATGAGGGAGCATTGAAATTATCACAAGATGATCAACTGGAATTCTTCTGTCATCCCTTCAAGGCGCACCATTTGAAGTGACAAGATCGGACAAAAAGGCTTTTGTTCATTTGAATTTTCAATTTGTAATTTTCTTTTGATTGTTTGAACATTTATTCATATCAAACATTGTTATTTCATCAATGCATTGCACATGTTTGTCTTGAATTAATTTGTTTTTATTATGCTTAAACTGCTTTCTTACTTCCTTTTTGTGATATTCAACTCTTTATTAAAAGCTCTAAGCCTTTAGATGGAGGATGATGAGAATGATACCGCAATCTCTACAGTATGCTTTTGAACAGACTCCGCTGATGATGTACAAGCGTTGTTTCAAATCCTAAACAGTGGAGTTATAAGGAAGATAATCCCTAGTCAACCCCCTTTGAGCCTAAGAAGTAGGAGTTTTCTTTTCACGCAAATTAAAACTCTTAACCATAACTTGGGGCAGGGTAGTTTTCTTAGTTAATTCAGATGTGCATTCGGTCGCAGGCTCTATCTCCATACACGACAAATAGTGTAGAAGATGCTCTCCAAAAGATGATGATGATTCTTGTTGTACCCAAAAATTTACCTTCTTTATTTTCATACACGCATATCATTGGTTTTATGGTTATGGAATAAAGGTATATTTAGCAAGCTTCGTCAGGTTACAAGTGACGTTTATTTCGCCAATGAACGTTCTTAGAGTATTTTCCATACTGAAGATCGGTTCGCCACTTTGCAACGATTCGGGGTTCAAAGATTCACAAGTCCAACTCGGCGTGTTATATTCAGGTGTTCTTTCGCCAAGATATCTCTGATAACATATTATCAAATTCAAGTTTGTATCGAGAGCCAATTCTTTAAAGAAGGTCTCCGAATGTGTGAGTTTTCTCGAAGAAATATGGTGAAAAGTATGCTGAAAGTGCAGTTTTTACGCACTAAAAAAGTCATAACTTGAAGATAGTGGCTCTTTTTGAACCCGTTACGGTGGTTAAAATTCCGTCTTGACGTCATCTACATTTTCATCTCTCACGGCTGAAAGCCAATTTCGATCATAAGGTCTTCAAAAATGCGTATTTATCAAGTATTTTTATACATAAAATTTGTGACAGAAGTTTATTTGCGTCATGTTCAGAAAATCATAACTTGGTCGATTTTCATCGTATCGAGCTGGTTTCGGCGCCAAAATTTTACAAATTGAGTTTACTATGTTTTCACAAGAGGTATCGAGTTCGAACGATATCCAAAAGGCCTTTGTTTTTTTCCCAGAGTACACATGATGCGCCAAAAATTCTGAATGCTGAATATTATTTCATCTGGGTCGAAACTTCAAAAATTCATAACTCGGTCAATTTTTATCGGATCGGGCCCATCTTTTTACACAAGATCACTGACTCGGAGATCTACAACTTTTCTTCTAAAGTCAAGACCGGATTCTGCTCCAATCACTACCAGTTTTTTATTGAAGAACGTGTCAAAATTGACACTAGAGCCCAAAATAAGTTTGTCTGAGGCGAAACCTCAAAAATTTATAAATAATTCACCGTTTATCTGATTGAGACCATTTTCAGACATGAGTTAGTTCTCGATGTCAAATTCATTTTGTTTTCACATTTCAATTTCAAAAATTTCACTTAAGTCCCTGTGATTTAGCCTAGAACGTGTCAGACTCAAGTGAATAAAAATCTGCATTATTGCTTGTGGTTATTGGAGGCCCAATTGCACATTCAAAGTCCATATCTTTTCTCTAATTTCCATTATATAATCTCGTTCTTTTCACACAAACAAAAACTAAAAAAAACCTTTGCCACAACCCTGTCAAAATATCAAATTCCTTCAAGAACCCTAAAAACCTTAAAATCCTTGTTACAAACCCTCATCTCACTACTTCTCCAATAAGGGTAAGGTTGGTTTGATCTCCATGATCAAAAGGGTGTAGAAACATTCATACATGCCATATCGGTTTTAACATTACAAAATTCCATATATTTGTTTTATTTGTATTTCATGATATGGTAATTTATTTAATGTGTTCATGAGATTCAACACTGCAGATTTAGACAGAGTCCCATGGAGGGTTATTACAAAACACTGAGGCCAGATCATAACAACCATCAATGCATGGCAAGGAATACACCCTGAGGAGGTTAAGGGCGTGGGTTTAATACCCACCCCTATTGGTTTTGGTTTTCTTTTTTTCTATTTATCATTTTACCTATTTTCCTTCTTTATGTTTAAAACCACATTTCTCATAAAACCTAACATTTTTCACAAACCTTTGATTTTTTTATAGTAAACTCGAATAATTAATTTTAGTTTTTTTTTTAAATTTAATTTTAGGTTTTTAAATTAATTTTTGGTTCAACACTCACCCCTGACATTTGCATTATTTGTATTTACTAACCCTATTTTTCATTGATGTTTCTTCCCCTATCTATTTTTTTGGCAAACTTAATTCTTTCTTGTTAATCATTAAACATAAAAAAAAAATTTCAAACGTTTTTTTAAATTAAAATTAATTAGGTTTTTTAAATTAATTAACCTTTTTTTCTTTCAAAATCAACCTTTTTTTAATTAAAATTAATTAGGTTTTAGGTTTTTTTTATTAACCTTATTTTTCAAAATTAACCTTATTTTTATTATTAATTAAAACTAATTAGGATTTAGGTATTTTAATTAACTTTTTTTAAAATTAACTTTTTTTTACTAATTAAAATTAATTAGGTTTTTTAGGTTTATTTAATTAATTATCATAAATCATTTTTTTCATAAAAAATCACCAAAATATTTTCTTTGCTATTTTCATCTTATTTTTATTTTCCTAGATAAAGTGTATAGGGCGCATTCAACTGTAATAGCGTAACTTTATTTTTCCTGTATTTTTTATTATCATTATCATGTAATTGCTTTTGGGATGTAATAGTTTTAGGATTTCTTTTCCGCACTCTTCACTATTATGTAACTGCCCCAAAGCTCTGTAATAGCTTAGGTTTACATTTCCGCCTTTACCTTATGCTACTATATTTTATGCAATGCTTAGATTAATAGGATTGTATGGAAAGATAAACATGAACGATAGAAAACCCTAATTACAAGATAAATATAACTGAAAAAATACACGGTTGCACACTTGCACCCCTAGGGTACTCCTGACTTGGTTGCCTCGGAAAACAATGGTCTTGTCCCTCGAACATAGGGATATCTTAGCAAAAGACCCTCAATCTAAAAGTCATCATAAAGATCATAGTCCCTTAACATCCCTCGAGTTGCCTACGAGAAATGATCTTGTCCCTCGATGTTGCCTATATGATGACAATCCCTTCGAACTGCTAAGGTATCCCTATATGTTGCCTTCTATGACCATAACGATGACCCGCACTTGTCCCTCATACATCCAATGATAGGGCTACCTACTCACTAATAGTAGGATAGCACTATCTAAAGGATAGGGAGAAATTAACGACCTTTTTGAGTATAAGTAAATAAGTTCTTAGATGCTTGCTTAAAACAACTTTTTGCGCCTACACAAAAACATTTCAAAACAACTTTAAAAAAATATTTGCTTTGTCAACACTCTTGAGGACTGATACAAGAGTTATCAAAAAGCGAACCGCCGCACTAAGGCATTTTCAAAACAATTTTCAAAACACGAAAGCACAAGCAATTTTCAAAACATGAGCTAAGCATCTAAGAGCTCGTGGAAAACCACAGATGGAAAGGGTGCTAACACCTTCCCTTTCCATAATCTACCCCCTTACTCAAAATCTCAGAAAAGGTCTTTTTCTGTTCTTTTCACCCTTTCCTTTCTTGGATAAAATAAAAGTCGGTGGCGACTCTTGCTTACCACGACATTTGCGAACAAAAAACGCAAACCAGTATTAACAATCGGTTCTGCCACCGAATCACAGAACTGGTGACTCTGTTGGGGAACTAAAAATAAAGTGGGGTTTACCTTAAGATCTAGGCCATTTTAATTGCTTGTTTGGCTTGTCTTGTTTGATTTACTTTTAAGGGTATCTGTTTGGGTTGTTTGGATCCTAAACCCAGATCGGGGAAATCCTTTTAGGTAAGTAGCAATAAATAGTGAGGGAGCTGTGCGGGGTATACTGACACGGTTGAAATAGTAGCTACGTTGATGCGATACTTTGGTGTGTACCGGTAACCCTTGAGTAATCAAGGAGAATACGGGGCCTCTGTGTGGTATCATAAAGCGTCAACTGACCTTAGCACCTTAATTGACCAACTTGGATTTTTAGGACGTAGTGAGATAGCCGTCTTTGGTGTAAACCTAAAGTCGGTTAATACTCGATGCTACACTCATTGAGGTTTGACTCTTGAGCTTTGTTTGGTGGCAAGTCAATTGTCTATTGGAACGAAATTTGGGGGAAAGATCGGGGATATTGAGATCCCTTAGAACCCGATTACTATTTCTAAGACAGGTTGAGCCAACTAAACTTCAAGAGGGTACTACCTTAAAACCCATGCAAGCCTAAACCTAAGGCTGCTTGTGTGACTTGTTTGCCTTCATTGTCTAACAACTTGAATTTTTTGCAGGATTGTGTTTCTCACCTTGCATTTTTGCTTGATACATAACATGCACATCATAGCATCATACCATAGAATTTCCTTAACCATTTCAAGGATCTCAAGGGTTTGTGATGCAGGTTATGATAAATCATACGTCTAGCAAGGGGCAAGGGGATTTATTTTCCTCTAGCCAATGCCGTCAAAAGATCAAAACTCAACAACTTGAGTCAGGGGCTATGACCAATTTGATATGGTGAGCTTGACTCTTGTAGAAGGACCTTCAACGATACGAAGTGCTTCAATCAAAGCTATGAAGTTAAACGCCTAACATTTTTCTTGTTTACCCTGCAAGATCCTTGAAAACATTTGCATATCATACATCTAATTCCATAACAGGTAGTCTCCAGTACAGGTCTTTCTTATTCTCGCTGTTTATTTCAGCAATGGCTCTCAAACAAGACAATAAAGATCTCCAAACTCAAGAGGCTCAGTTTATAGAAATGTTCCTAAACCTATACAAAGGGCGGGAAGAATTGAAAGCACTCCCCACTGGGAATCTGACCAAGAAATGTCCTGACAACAACAAGGATGACCAGGTTGAACAACTGCAAGTTGAGATGGAAAGGATGAGAACCCAGATGATCAGTCAAATGTCTCTTATCCAAAGCCTAGCCCGAGGACAAGAGGAGCTAAGAATCCTCGTCAGTAAACTTCATAAAGACGGTCGCAACCGTATGAAACAAACAGTCGAGGCTGAGGATCAAGTTGTTAATCATCCCCTTTTGAGACAAGGAGTTGGCTTGGTGGAGAGTGGACCTTTCCAACTTGCTGCTAGATCATGATCCAACCACAACCTCTCCAACAACCACAGGGTAATCGGCGTAAGCGGGATTCATTCACTAGGCAATATACCAAACCCAACATACCAATGTTGCAAGTCTTGCAACACATATTGTGATTGAATTTGGTCACGTTGAAGGATCCTCCTACAAATCCCAATACTGCCTCTCCAATGTACAATCCAAATACAAGGTGTGAAATATCACTCCAACAGTCCGGGGCATGATACTGATAGCTGTCGTACATTAAAATACAAAATTCAAGACCTGATCGATGAGGGAGCATTGGAATTCGCACAAGATGGTCAACTGGAATTCTTATGTTATCCCTCCAAGGCACGCCATCCGAAGTGACACGATCAGACGAAGAAGCTTTTGTTCATTAGAATTTTCAATTTGTATTTTTTCTTTTGATTGTTCGAACATTTATTCATGTCAAACTTTGTTACTTTATCAATGCATTGCATATGTCTGTTGTGAATCAATTCATTCATAATCACTATATTTAAATTGCTTTCCTTTTGTGATATTCAACTCCTGATCAAAAGCTCTGAGCCTTTAGAGGGAGGATGACGAAAATGATACCGCGATCTCTACAATATGCTTTTAAACAGACCCCACTAACGATGTACAAGCATTGTTTCAAATGCTAAATAGTGGAGTAATAAGGAAGATAATCCCTAGTCAACCCATTTGAGCCTAAGAAGTAGGAGTTTTTCTTTTCACACAAATTAAAACCCTTAATCATAACCTGGGGCAGGGTAGTTTTCTCAGTTAATTCAGATGCGCATTCAGTCGCAATATTCTACTTCATACATAATGAATGGCATCGAAGACGTCCTTCCAAATTAGAAGATGGTGATGGTTCCGCATAATCATTAAGAACATGCAATCATTATTTTTCAAAAGAAAAGCCCGCTAAGTCAAAACCTATGAAGGAGACTTAAGGAAAAAACGGGGGCATCCCACTGACTGTAAACACAAAAGAAACAGTTCAGGCAAAAGTATGGATAACAAAATAAAAAAAAGAGGTCCTACAAATCCTCGACAAAAAGAAGATTACAAAAATGACTGCCTTTTCAAAATAAACTTTCAGTATCCGAACCATCACCAGAGTATCAAGGACGTTCCAAAACTCATCTGGAATTCAAAATGCACAATTAACTGAGCATAGGACTGAAGAACATCATGAAGAGTGGGTTGGGTACAAATAAAATTCGAGCCTTTATCCTTTGTTTCTTGAACCATGAACCAAGCCATGTTATAACCCTTAAAAGTCCTAGCTGAAGCATGGGTTAGTTCGAAAGCATATTATTACAAAAGGTATCCTGACTCCTGTAGTGTTCGCTATAAATCCCGAGTTGATATCACACTTTTACAAAATTTGTTTGTTTTACTAAAAATTTTTTTTTTCAAACTTCAAGGCAGACATAAGCTTTGCATTTTTAAAATACCATTGTTTGCATATGACTATTTGTTCAACAACAGAGAAATTCACACGGCGGATATTCAGTGAACAAAGATCTTCTCAATAAATAGAACACTAGTGCAGAAATGACTTTTTACATCAGGTGAAACTGACTTTTTACATCGGTTCTGGGTCCGATGTAAAGTCAGGCGATATAGTAAATCAGGGACTTTTTACATCAGTTCTAGGACCGATGTAAAAAGTCCCTTTTTTACATCGGTTATAATATCAGAATCGATGTAATAACCTGTTATTATGCACATTTTTTAAAAAATTGATCCAGTTTTTTACATCGGTTGGAAGTAATACCCGATGTAAAAAGTCCCCTTTTTACATCGGTTATAATATATGAACCGATGTAAGAAACAATTATTATGCACATTTTTTAAAAAAATTGATCCAGTTTTTTACATCGGTTGGAAGTAATACCCGATGTAAAAAGTCCCCAGTGACGCGACTTTTTACATCGGTTATTATCCCCAACCGATGTAAAAAGTCCCTTTTTGAAAGTTTTTACATCAGTTTTTACTAATAACTGATGTAAAATGTATGCAATTTTTTTGGAATAGATTATTTATTTTCTGGATGTTTCCCTGTACAAATATAATTTGTACCCATTTTTTCATATTTTTTCCAATATCACACAAACTATATTTATGTCGCTATATAGATTTCATAGCTTTCCAACATCACATATATCACATCTAGGTCGATGTTTTCATATTTTTCACAACAAACTTACAAATTGAACAATTGTATTACAAACTTGTATTATATTACAACAAACAAACTTACAATTACAAATTCTTCACAAAATATACAACAATGTTCAACTATTTATAAGTCTTTTTTTAAAACTTACAATTACATATTATTCACAAAATATACAAAAATATTCAACTATTGATAAGTTTCCAAACTTAAATTACCAATATAAAATCTTCGGTAGACAACACCAAAATCACATTGCCTGACAATAAATAATAACAATTAACATCAGCAAAAAAATCAAGAAACTCAATAAATGTGCAAAAACCATATGTATTGTGCAAAAACCACAACTTATACAATTCTATAAAACTCACCAAGATAAACTTAATTTTCATGTAACTCAAAGAAACATTTTGCCCAACAAAGTCGCAAATCATACAAATCATCTTGTGTTAATTCTGTTGGGTCATCAAATACCTATAATACATAAATATAACAATATAGAGTTAATTTTTAAAAATTCATATTAAGTCGAAAAATAAAAAGTAAATAACAAAGTAAAGTTATTTTTAGTACATCCATCTAATTCTCGGTTATATTAGCAGAGACAATATCCAACATATTTTTCATCACATAGTATCCACAATCATTAGAGTTATGTTGTTGCCTTGTCTACAATTGAATGACATAATTAGTGAATACTTATCATAAATTTAACTATATAATTACAATTTACATGACACTTACATTGGGATGAAGCCATGTAGCCTTTTTTCTATTTCCATTTGCCATTTGATGAATCCCAAAAGAACTAATACAGAAAGATAAACATCACATAGCTAAATTTACTCGCCGATGAAAAATGACATACCTATTAGTTGTCAATGAAAGTCACATGAAAGATAAACTTACTTTGTAATAATTTTCTTCGTGTGATGGTCAATTTCTCGATGAAGTGAACAAAATACGACAACTAAATTGTCTCTTGGACACATGACTATTAATTGCCAATGTCTCCTGTACGTGTGTGTGGAAACAGAAAAGTCACATAAAATATATATGTTATCAAAATTAAATAATATAAAACACAATTATATATAAATAATTACCCATGAATTAATGGTAGTAAGTGGCACACTCTGTTTTCATCACGTAACTTTTGTAGTACGTAATTTTTAACATCTTCTTGAGATTTCGCTACACTATCATTATAAATACACCTAGCAGGGTCCATAAATCCATATAATTCTGAAATGGAATTCTCAAGACAAACACGATAAATATACCTGAATAATTTTAAATAAACATTACAATCAAAGTGATGAGATATATAACATATTAATATAAATTGACTTTAATAAAACAATAAAATGTACTTACGTGCACCAAATTTGCAGAATAGACACGTCAAGCCAATGACCTAAACCCACCAATAACTCTCTGATACATTTAGCTGAAACATAGAAATTAGAGACACTCGCACAATGACTTAATTATATTTCCAAATGGTTATCATCCATTTTCAAAACCATGAGTAACAATCTCTGAACATCATCAACTTCCACGTCTTTTGTGCTCTCTTTTGTGCTTCCCTTTGCAACTGAACAACTTCCTTTTCCGCTTCCATCGATAATTTCCAATTTTTCAATGCATTTATTATCACCTGTGCTTTGTGATAAACCCATGGACTTAAGTGTCTCCATTAATGATTGTTGAAACATCTTACGCTCTTCAACCAACTTTTCTTCAAGTTCAACTCTAAGTTTTGTTTCCAATATTACAAGTTGTTCATTTACGTCGATATGTTGACGTGATCTTCCAAAGTACGTGCTTTATTTATGGTGTTTTCCAACACCACGAACACGACCTCCATGCTCAGATGTTCCAATGGCTAATGATACGATATCGTTACGTCTATCCGGAATAATTGCACCTTTTTCAGCTTCTTGAACTAGAGAATCCTACAAAATGCAAAAACATCAATTAATCAATCACAAATATAATGATACTTGAATATTTTTTCGTTGTTTACTTACAATTTTTTCAGCAACCTCTTGTGTAGATTTTGATGTGTATTCTCCTCCTTTCTTTTGTCGTGCTCTCTTCCATAACTCATGGCGTGATGGTGGAGATGGACTATCATTATCATCTAATGTGGAATTATCTCTCGATGATGACTTTTCTTTCATAATTTTCTCCTCAAGTAAGCGATACCCTCCACGAGACAATACGTGTGGGTATACATTCTTGGCCACATTATCCTTACCCTTCTGAATTTTTCCTATTATAAACTCAAACAAGTAATTAATCACTAAATATAATAAAAATGTTATGCACACAAAAAAATATAACTCCTACTAACCTTAAATTCAGGGGTATCTCGAATCTTGAGAAACTCTTTCCATGCGTCTTCCGTAATAAAGTTATACTTGACATATGGAGGGGGATCATTTTCTATGGGATGATGAATATATCTATCTGTGAGTTGTGTCTTAAAACCTCTCCATCGCTCTCCCGCTGATGGGGATCTGTAACGTATAGCCTAAATATAGTACTGCAAGTGCACAGCCTATTGAAGTAATATATAAGATTATCGAACCACAGAGACCAATTGTCAATCTATCAACTCTATTGCTAAGGTGCTTATCTAAGGTGAACAAGAATATTGATGTGAGTGTAGTGCAACAAAGTAAATGAGCGAGGTAAATAACAGTTTAAAAGACAGGTTGGAATGTAAATCATGTAATCAGATATTGGTCCGGTCATGCGTAGATGAAACTACTTATGGGGCAGTATTTTCTATTGATAGCAAAGAATCAATTTAACGGGAACTTGTAGCTTTTGACTACTAAGAACCGAATTTACTCTTTAAATTAAATTCCTTTATTGTCACATATAAAGGGTGCCTTCCGCGTTAAAGAGGTAAACCTATTTTTAAGAAATTGATAGTTTTGACTTAACAGAAAAGTAATTTTACTTGGAAAGATTAACTTAAAGAGACTTTTGGCTTTTGACCAAGAGTCAGATTTCAAACCTACAAACGCGTCCGGAAATAGTTTCAAAATCGTTTTCTAAAAAGGTCAATGATTCCTATTTAACCAATCAACGGCTTTCACTCTTTTTGTTTGGTTAAATAATAATCAAGTCGTATCATTAGTTTGGATGGCTTTCGATCTTACCCAATAAACATTTAAACATAATTGACTTAAGTTAAAAGCAAAACATCCCCAGAGTATTTTCACTAGCATGATAATTGGAACACGACCATGATGACAATCATTACATCCAAACCTTTATAGTTTAGCCAGACATAATAAGTGCGAGTCTATAAAACGTGTAGACTATGATAAGAGCGAGCAAGTAAAAGAGTGCGAGTCTATAAAACGTGTAGACTATGGTAAGAGCATTTAGAGTCTATAAAACGTGTAGACTATGGTAAGAGCATTTAGAGTCTATAAAACGTGTAGACTATGGTAAGAGCAATTATAAGTAGAGAAATGCAATAAAATAGAACCTTGCTCCAGTCGGAGACTTGAATCTGATACAAATCTGTGGAATGGTAAGGCTGGTATGATGAACTTCAACCAAAGTGCTCTAAGACTCGATTACAACTCAATCTACACTGCAATAACTCCCCGATGTGAAGAGATTATTACTTTACAGAAACTGATAGTATATGGCTTAAGATTGTACTAAGCTTGGATGAAACTAAAAAATGAAAATCGAAAACTATTTATAGAGGATCCTTGAGATGCGTAAAGACCAGCATGCCCCTCAACTTCTTCTGAGCGGGAAACTTTTGTGAAGGCCGCGGGCGCGGTGGCAGTGGCCGCGGGCGCGGTGGCTGGAACTGCCAGATCGTGGGAACGTGGCAGTTGGTCTCTGGGTGAAAGTGGGCCACGTCATCGCGTTCCCTGTAGCCGGCGCGGCGCTGAACGCCATAAGTGCAGAATATCTTGAAAAACCCTAATTTCTTGGCGTTTTGGCTCGTTTCTTCACAGAAGGCTCTGAAATGACAAGAATCCTGAAAACAAAGGAAAAAGGAACATAATACAAGAAAATGATAATAAAAACTAAGGATAACATATGATATTTGAGTCAGAAACATAGTGCGATTTAGTGCGATCAAATCCTCCCACGCTTAGACCTTTGCTTGTCCTCAAGAAACAACTCTTAGAAGTAGATGAAAGAAAATTATGGTGTATACAGGTTTTGGGCAAAGAGGGCTTCTAAGTTCGAGTAAGGGTGTGTTGTCAGGCACTAACTATCTGAACCAAGGGTATCGTAATTACACTACTCGCAGAAATGTGGACATAAACCTCATAAGTATACAGATCGATCCTAATATCCTTACTATGCTAAGACTTCTTTTTGTACGAGGTCCTTTTTCATTCAGGCGCAATCACATTAAGCCCGTTATCCGTACATACTCATGGTGTAGTGACCGGTTAGTGACTCTGATCTCAAGTGATGGGATTCTGGTACAAGAGTTGGTTTAACCCCTTTTTATTTTACCCATTTGCAGTTGCGGGGGATCGGACCGTAGTCCGCCCTACCAAGTCCAGCACCAGATACCTCTGGACCAACTACAACGGATGTGCCTTATATATATATATATTTTTTTTCTTTGTTTTTATTAGTGCTTACAAGTTTCTTGAGTTGAGTAATCTTTGTGAGGATCACCCAACTCGTAGTCGTATTCATACTTTATTTTATAAACTTTTAAGGCAAAATAGAGATCATCCACTTATATTCATCGATCCTACACTTAGAGCATGCTTAGGCCGGAGCTGACTGCTAAGATAAACTACTTGAAGACCTATTTGTACAGTTTTCTTCAAAATCATAGCATATTGGGAAGAAAGGATCTAATCTAAATGTTCAAAAAGGCTTACGGTGTTAAAACGATAACGAATTTTTCAAAAAGTGAGTGCCCAAGAAATAGACCCTATCTAGGACCTGTCTCATAGCCCAAATCCTTAAAAACATCCACAATTCTTTGAAAAAGATTTTGTAAAAATTTTGTAAGGCTAAAAAGTGGGGGAAATGAAAGGGTACACTACGCAGAAAGACTCGCCTATCACATGCATTTTATTAACTACGAATATAACATACCTAAAAGGAAAAATGCGGAAGGGAAATAAAAGCAGGAAAAACGGGAAATAAAAGCGATAAATGCTCCTCCCACACTTAAATCGGACATTGTCCTCAATGTTCCAAAATAAGGTAGGAGGAGGTACCTGAAAACGCTAGTGGGGGCCACTAGGACCTTCACCATCCTGGTTGGTACGACCGGAACGGTGGCTACGGCTGCGACGGCGGCTCTCTCGGTCCAAAACTAGCTGCTCCATTCTCTCTGTCAAGGCGGCATTTGCCACTTGTAGCTCTTGGGTCCTACCAATGAGGGTGCCTTGGGTTGCCTCCATCAATTGGAAGTGACGAGCGTATGTGGTCTGGTTAAGGTGCTGTTCTCTCTGGAAAGCCAGCTGACTTTCCATAATAGTGCGCAGAGAGCTAGCATTTTGCTGTTGGGATGCTTGCATGAAGGCCATGTTATCGGTCGCCTGTTGCTGCAAAGTAGCAAGGAGGGTGTCCCTCTGGGCCTCTCGGGCCATATGCTCACGCCACATGTCCTCAGTGACATGGAAACTAGGAGCTGTACCTGCATGTGGGTTAGAAGTAGATGGTGTCGTGTGTGGTGGTGAAAAGTGGGGTGGTTCTTCCGTACGGAAATCGTACTCATCATCAGTGTTGTTACCCTCATTTAAAGGTAGATTTGGGGGCAACGGACCAATAAAAGCAGGAGCGTTGAGATCGTAGGTCCAGTTACGCTCAAATCTGATATCAGTACGACGGGTGCAAGGAATAACAACACTGGGTACAGCGGCACCTCCAACCATGAGGAAGTAACCACCTTCCCTCCTCGTCTTGCATAAACGCATATCCTTTAAAAATTTAAGATTTGCAATACGAGGAGGAAGTGGCTCAAGGGTGGCAAGTTCTGTATCCAATCCTATGGCACGGGCAATAGTAGTAATCAGTCCACCAAAGGAAATCGGCCCACCTTTTCTTAAAACATGGTGCATGTGGGCAATCATAAATGGGACTGGATTAACTTTGGTGTCTGTGAGGCAGCTCTGCATGATAATTAATTCTTTAGCATTCACCTTGTTTGGGTTTTCCCGAGCAAAGATGGTGGATGCTAAAAGAAATCTAAAAACACGAAGGGCAGGATTGTGGATATGAGAAGCAAGTAGGCCATCAAAAGATGTTGCATTTTGTTTAGTAATCCTGGCCCAAAATGCTTCAAATGCCCAATCCGTGTCTAAAGGTGCTTCACAAACGGCACCATCCCCATAAGGCCATCCTAACATGGCAGCTAGACCGTCAGTGGAGTAGTCATATTCAACATTAAACATTCTAAATTTTACTCCACCTACGGCGCTAGCAGTGTTAGGAGAGACGTTATAAATTAAAGAACTCAAAAATTCGAACGTCAGCCTAGGGTAGGTTGGTGCTTGAGTAGCAAAAATATCATGCATGCCTAGTTTGTCGAGAAGGAAAAATACACTATGGTATATACCTAATGAATATAGACAGTTTTCATCGATATACCTGGTAGAGTGTATTGGTGTTGTCAGCAATTTCTCAAGCCGCTTTTGTTGTCTTTCTCCGGGTTGGCCATCTCGCAAAATGTAGCCGTGATACTCCATAGGATTTTCTTGTGGATGAATATAAAGAGAAAGAATGGGATGTAGAAGTAGTGAAGGTGTGAGGAAGAAAATGAAATAGTGGGGGTATTTATAGGTAGTGAAGAAAAATGGTGGTTGATGAATATTTATGATGGGAATAAATGTAGTGGGGTAGGTATGGATAATAAAGGAAGTTATGGGGGGTTAAGAATGGAAGAAAATGGGATTGGAAGTGGAAAAAGAGGCAAAATGGGGGGAAAACCGAGCCACTAGCCGTTAGGTGACCGTTACGTCACCGCGGGTGCGGCAGGGATCACCGCGGGCGCGGTCAGGGCGAGCCAAGTTGGGCCGGTCTTGCTTCCTTTCCATTGGGCTTTTCCTTCCTTGCCATTAGCTTCAATTTTTGGAGGTGTACCTAGTTTTCTTACGAACGTGCATATATGTATGTGAATACATATATACATGTATATTTATTTATTTTTATATCAAAATTTTCATTATGGTGACCAGAAAAACAAAAACATTAGTAAATGAAAGATATATATAGAGAGAAAAAAAACACATATGCATATATATATATATATATATATATATATATATATAGGTACGGACATCGGGTCACCAAAATAGTTATTAATAATGCAGGAAACAGATAATGCAAATAAAAATGAGTCTGAAAAGGAAATCAACATAATACTAATAATACTAGAACTAGAGATCTTGTGAATAACACAGATCTATCGCCAACCGGGAGGATGCTCTGCAGGAGTGTCTGGGCCACGCAGCTCAGTATGCTGGCGTCGAATCTCTGCCACCTCGTGAGCTAATTCATCTAACTCACCAGCAAAGGTAACATCATTCAGTTCCAACTGTAAATGAAGGTCAGCCACCTCATTGCGGAGAGTGGCTATCTCAGTGCGCATAGCAGTCAACAGAGTGCGAATATCAGGTTCCTGCAAGCTGAGGTTATTAGTAAGAACAGTAGTGCGTGTAACCTCGGGTCGGGATGTGTGATCTGGAGTAGAGTCCTCGGGAGCAGGAGTGTATTCAGGAGTAGGATCTTCGGAAGCAGGAGTGTATTCTAGAGTGGGATCTTCGGAAACAGGAGTATATTCTGGGGCATACTCTGATATCTCACCCCAACCTTCTACAGAATAGTTCCAATTAGCAGGGTTGGAAACACAAGTCATCTGAGGGTCTGGCAGTGTGAAGGTGTAAATTGTCTGGTCATCGATGAGCAATCTGTACTGATATGGGTGGAAAGAGGCCCTCCTCATGAGCCCACGATCCATGCAAAAGTCTAAATCCAGGAAAGTATATCCACAGTATGGGGTCAGCTGTGCTATCATACTGTCCAAACCCAAAGCAGAAGCTATCTGTGTCACATTCCCTCCGGAATGAATGAGTCCTACAGCGGATCGAGCAGTCTGCTCGAGGCTCTATATCAGAAAACCTCCACTAGCTATAGGTCTGGACTGACTGGCACAATATAGGAAAAGGATCTCCTCAGCGGTGACTAAGTGGTCACAGTAACTCCTCCCAAAGAAAGTGTGGCACAAAATCATCTCGAAGTATCGGAAAGCCGAGTTATGGATCTTCCTGGACAGCTGGGTAGAGGGGTCAAGGCTGGCTCCATCAGTAATGTCCTGCCAAAATTTATCAATATCTCTGTCCATATAGTAACTCAATGGTAACTAAGTGATAGCGGTCGGTCCAGTTTGGAAACCAAGCAAATCCCCAAATTCTTTGATGGTCAGGGTATACTCGGTACCAAACAATCTGAAACTTAGGCATCCTCGCTCATCTCCTTCACCCACCCATGGGTTATAATCCACAGAGCTAAGAAACTCCAGAGTAAGGTTCCTGTAGGTTTTGTGGACATCATCAGCATAATAATCCCAGCCAAGTTGGTTGCACAGATACCTAATACTTGGCTCAATCCCGAGTGCCTCCATGCAGCTCTGATCGGGGTACCTAGTGGGTACCATAGGTCTAGCAGATAAGGTAGCAAATCGGGCTTTTTGTGCTTCATCCCTGAAAATCACAACCATACCATCGGGGTAATGCATCCTGAAAATATAAACACAAGAAATTAGTCCAGATAAAACATATATAAATTAATAAAATAAAATAAAATAAAGAATAAACCATGGGTTGCCTCCCATGCAGCGCTTGTTTAACGTCTTTAGCTTGACGATTAGATCTTACTTTATGTGGGTATTGGTGGGTCTATAAGAATATGACTAGAGTAGTCAACAGGCAAATCGCCTCCTTTGTATAGCTTCAGTCTTTGTCCATTTACCACAAATGGAGCGCATGAATTGTTTTTGATTTCTACTGCTCCAGACTTTAGAACTTTTGACACTTCAAATGGACCTGTCCATCTTGAACGAAGCTTACCAGGAAAAAGTCGTAACCTTGAGTTAAATAGGAGAACAGGGTCACCAATGTTGAAATCTTTCTTGATGATTTTTTTATCATGCCACATCTTGGTTCTTTCCTTATATATGATGGCATTCTCATAGGCATTCAAGCGAAGCTCTTCCAGCTTGTGAATGTCCAGGATACGTTTTTCTCCGGCTTTTAGGTAATCTAGATTCAAGGATTTAATGGCCCAATAGGCTTTATGTTCTAGTTCGAAGGGTAAATGACAGGACTTTCCATAAACCAATTGATAAGGAGTTGTTCCAATAGGGGTTTTATAAGCCGTTCTATAAGCCCATAAGGCGTCTTTAAGTTTTCCAGACCAGTCTTTTCTGGATAATGATACGGTTTTCTCTAGGATCTGCTTAATCTCCCTATTCGATACTTCTACTTGGCCACTGGTTTGCGGGTGATATGGTGTTGCTACTCTATGTTTTACTCCGTATTTGCTTAGAAGCTTGTCAAATATCTTAGATATAAAATGCGATCCTCCATCACTTATGACTAACCTCGGGGTTCCAAACCTAGGAAAAATAATATTCTTAAACAGTTTGATAACTACCTTGGTATCGTTTGTGGGTGATGCAACAGCTTCTATCCACTTTGAGACATAATCGACAGCTACTAGGATATACTTGTTACCCATTGAGGAAGGAAAAGGTCCCATGAAATCTATACCCCAGACATCAAATATTTCCACTTCTTGGATGTTACTTAAAGGCATTTCATCACGTCTTGAGATGTTCCCAGTGCATTGGCATCGTTCACATTTTGTAATGTAAGTGTGGACATCGCGCCATATAGTAGGCCAATAAAAACCTGCTTGAAATATTTTGGCGCATGTTTTAGATGTGCTTGCATGTCCACCATAAGGTGCAGCATGACAATGTTTAATGACGTTGCCTACTTCTTCTTCCGGCACACATCGTCTGAATATATTATTTATTCCTCTTTTGAATAGGAGGGGTTCATCCCAAAAGAAGTGTTTAACATCACTAAAAAACTTCTTCTTCTGTTGGTAGCTTAAGTCAGGGGGTATGATATCAGCGGCCAGATAATTCACAATATCTGCGTACCATGGTATGTTGTTCAAGGTTGAGATTTCCTCATAGGTCTCTTCTTCAGTTGAGTTTATCCCAGCTATTAATCTTTCATAAGTAGAGTGATCGTCTATAGGTATAAGTTCAGGTTTACGGTGTTCTAACCTAGAGAGATGATCAGCTACTAAGTTTTCAGCTCCTTTTTTATCCTTAATATCCAAGTCAAATTCTTGGAGTAAAAGAACCCATCTGAGCAATCTAGGCTTAGCATCTTTCTTACTTAACAAGTAACGGATTGCTGCATGATCTGTGTATACTATTATTTTTGCTCCCACCAAATAAGATCGAAATTTATCAATAGCAAAAACTACGGCTAGCAATTCCTTTTCTGTGGTTGTATAATTTAGCTGGGCAGCGTCTAGTGTTCTACTAGCGTAGTAAATAGCATGCAGTTTCTTGTCTTTTCTTTGCCCTAGTACAGCTCCTACAGCGAAATCACTAGCATCGCACATGATTTCAAAGGGTTGTGTCCAATCAGGTGGTCTTATGATAGGTGCTGAAATAAGAGCTTGCTTCAAAACTTCAAAGACCTCAAGACATTTTTGGTCGAATTCAAACTCGACATCCTTCATCAATAAGTTAGTTAAAGGTTTTGTTATTCCGGAAAAATTCTTGATGAAACGTCGGTAGAACCCGACATGTCCTAGAAAACTTCTTACTTCCCTAACGGTCTTAGGTGGGTTTAGGTTTTCTATAACTTCTATCTTGGCCTTATCAACTTCTATACTCTTTCAGAAATAATGTGTCCCAAGACTATCCCTTCATTTACCATAAAGTGGCACTTTTCCCAATTCAACACAAGGTTTACTTCCACACATCTTTTTAAGATTTTCTCTAAGTTTGAGAGGCAGTTTTTGAAATCAAACCCACACACTGAAAAATTGTCCATAAATACTTCCATAATTCCATCTAGGTAGTCTGCGAAAATTGACATCATACAACGTTGGAAAGTGGCAGGTGCATTACAGAGTCCAAAGGGCATTCGTCTATAAGCGAATGTTCCATAAGGGCAAGTAAATGTGGTTTTTTCTTGGTCCTCTGGGTGAATAGGGATTTGGAAAAACCCCGAATACCCATCAAGATAGCAGAAATATGAGTGTCTTGCTAGACGTTCAAGCATCTGATCTATAAATGGGAGAGGGAAATGGTCTTTTCTCGTTGCCTTATTCAACTTTCTGTAATCTATACACATACGCCATCCTCCTTCTATTCGTTTTGCTACATGCTCACCTTTCTCATTTTCCATAACAGTGATACCTCCTTTCTTGGGTACCACATGGACTGGGCTTACCCATTCACTATCCGAAATTTGGTATATGATACCAGCTTCTAATAACTTAAGAACTTATTTCTTGACTACATCACTCATGATAGGGTTTATTCTTCTTTGATGTTCTCTTGAGGGTTTTGAATCTTCTTCTAGCATAATCCGATGCATGCATACGGATGGGCTTATACCTTTTAAATCTGAAACTTTATACCCTAAAGCTGAGGGATATTTTCGCAAGGTATCTAAGAGTTGATTTGTTTCTAATGATAACAGGTCTATTCATCTCCTCATCCAAAAACTCATATCTTAGATTCTTGGGTAGTTCCTTAAGTTCTATAGTGGGTTTCTCAGTACGCGGCATAAGGTCAGGGGTAAGAGCTAAGCATTCGAAAAGGTTGTCGTCAATGTACGGTTCGATACTCTTAAATCCGTCATCCTCTAAAATAGGGGTTGATGGTAATTTGATTAAAGATTCGTTTTGTTCGAGCTCATTTACACATTCCTCAATGACGTCGATGGCATAACACGCATCTCCTATCACTGGTGCCATTAGAAACTTTGATAAAATGAACTCAATCTTTTCATCTCCTACCTCGAAAGTCAGTTTCCCTTTCTTAACATCTATTATAGCTCTGGCGGTCGATAGGAATGGTCTTCCTAAGAGGATTGGGATGTCTTCATCTTCTTTAATATCCATTACGACGAAGTCGGTCGGAATGTACAACTGACCAATCTTGACAGGTATGTCTTCTAAAATACCCATGGGATATTTGACAGATCTATCAGCTAGTTGTAAGGACATCTTAGTAGGTTGAAGTTCTCCTAATTTTAACCTCTTACAGACGGCCAGAGGCATCAGACTTACGCTTGCTCCTAAGTCTAAAAATGCTTTGTCTATCATATGGTTACCTAGGATGCAAGGGATAGAAAAACTTCCAGGGTCTTTATCTTTCTTGGCGAGTTTATTTTCGGATATAGAATGACATTCTAAAGGCTTGGGATCATCGAGTCGCCGTTTATTGGTCAAAATATCTTTCAAGAACTTAGCATATGATGGTATCTGGGTTATAGCTTCAGTAAAAGGAATCTCTACATGGAGTTTCTCTATTACCTTAATAAACTTTTGGTACTGGTTTTCTACTTTGGTGTTTTTCAGCCTCTGTGGGAACGGAATAGGTGGTTTATAAGGTTGTTGAGTGTTATTCCCTACTTCTGGTTTTGATTGCTTTTCTGGTTTCTCTGGTTCCTCTACCTGGTCTTTAGGTGTAGCATCTTCCATAGGTTTTTCTGATGTGCTTAAGTTAGGATTTCTAGGCCCTTCATAAGCAGTTCCACTTCTTAAGGTGATAGAATTTGCTTGGCCTTTTGGATTTGGTTGAGTTTGTCCAGGAAATTGTCCTCCAGGTGCAACTTGTACAGAGGTGTTTTGTGCTACTTGGGAAATCTGAGTCTCAATCATTTTGGTGTGGGTTATCATCTGGTCAAACTTGGTTGCCAGTTGAGTAACTAGTTCGTTCATGTGAATGTGTTGGTTCATAAACTCCTTATTTTGCTGAGTTTGAGTCTGAATAAAGGTGTCTATGGTTTCTTTAAGGTTTGGTCTTGGGGGCACTATTTGCATAGTGTGATACGGTGGGAGAACTGACTTGAGGTTTTGCGTTCGTATTCGCACTTGTGCGGTTAGCAAGAGTCGCCACCGACTTTTTACTTTATCCTAAAGGAAAGGTTAAAAAGCACAGCAAAAACCTTTTTGAGATATTTCGTGGGTTCGGGGGGTAGATTATGAAAAGGGAAGGTATTAGCACCCTTTTCATCCATGGTTATCCATGGGCTCTTAGTTATTTGGTTTTTTAGATCACTTGCCTTGTTTTTCGATTGCTTTGAAAAATGGTGCTTGAGTGTGGGTGCTTTTTGAAAATGTTTTAGAAAAAGATGCCTTGTTTTAGGCAACTAATGTATTTGACTCGTGTTTGAGTGTTTTACAAAAGTGTGAATCTTTTCGAAAAGATGTTTTCAAATGTTTTTGAGAGTTTGTTTGAAAGTGTTGTGGATTGTGGTTTTTGAAAAGAAGGCAAGTGTTTTTGCAAGTTTGATCTCAAGTAACTAAGAGTTTTTGTCTACCCTATTGTACTCAAAGGTTTTTTGTCATGTTTTAACCCCTTTTAACAATTTTGTTCCATCATTGAAATTGATGGGCAATCTTGCGTTTAGGAAGTTTATTCGGGACGGGCACGGGTCATCGCATGGACCATGAATGCAATGATGCCAAGTGTCTTTGGCAATTTGTTTTGAAGGGACTTGATCATTTTTTGATAGGCGACTTTCGAAAGCGTCATCGAGGGGCTCATGATCATTTGATTTTGTTTTGCCAAAGACATTCGACGTGCAAGCATGGCCTATTTGGAAGGCAACATGTGGGATTACCCTAGGGGGTGCAAGTGTGATTGTGTATTGATTACATGCATTTGTCTTGTATTAGGTTATCTAGCGTTTGATTTTATGTACATACAAACCCTAGGTCTAACCATGGTATAATTGAAAAGCTGTAAATTGCGGAATGTAAATCTACGCTATTACAAAATAATGTCCGGGAGTGGGGGTATAAATGTACAAGGGGATGAGACTTATAGTACCCAATAATTTACAACCAAATCGAATGTCGCGATCAAATGAATATCAAATATAAATGTAAGATGAACATGTGCATAGGGAAATGTGTATGTATTTGTGTACAAGTGTATATGTAAATATGTACAAATGCGAAATGTGAAATTGAGTCGTATTAGGGTTTTGACCTAGAGAAATGTTTTTAGATGAATATTGATTCTTGTATGTTTAATTATGTACAAATGAAAAGAAGGGTTTTGATTAAGTGTTAAGTTTTAATTGGAGAGTATTTTAGTCAAAATGTTTGTGAATTTAAATATTAGAAAAATGAATGTATTTGAATTGGTATGTACAAATGTATATGTTAATTAAAAAGTTTCAATTTAATTATGTATAAAAGAATGTGTAATATGTACAAATAATGTTCAAGTTTAAATTAAGAATGTTTCTTTATTTGTTTATATACAACAAAGTATTTAAATTAAAAGAATTGAATTTGGTATTAGAAAAGTGTATTTAAATTATTATGTACAAATGTATTTTAATGTGTATATAAAAATATTTTCAAGTTAATCGAATTAATTATATTATAAAAAATATATTTTTGTCTATTAGAATGATTTTGTAAAAGAAAAAGAATGTTTATGTAACATATATAAAAGGTTAGTGTTTAATTGAAAACATTTGGTTAGAACAGAATTAGAGTAATGTTTGTTTTTTATAAAAAAGAGGTTTAAAGTCTAAATGGGCTTTTAGGGATGATAGGAACGGGTCGAGCCCAGATTTGGGCGTTTGAACGAAATTAGGGTTTCATGCTGTTGGCAATCAAAACGATGGTTAGGGTTAACAGCGGCGTGCTTGTGTTCGTCGTCTCCGATTTAGGCTTCCTGAACGCTTCCTTGAATGCTTCCTCCGGCCACCAGCGTCATTCTCAAACTCTCTTCCCTCCAAGGCGTAAGTTCGCGTCCTCTATACAAGGTTCGTTCTTGATTAATGTTTTCTTCTTCTACTGAATTCACGCGTTTTTTGGGTTCGTTTAAACTGAGTTTTTTAATCATTTATGAGGTGAAGGAAAGGAAGAAAAAGAATACTGCATGCTACCTGATTTTTGGAGATGGAGGAGAGAAGAGTGGTGATGCTTCAGGAGGCCGGAACGGCGTGAGGAAGGCAGTGCTGCGATGAGACTTTGAGCTTTTTCTGGTATTTCGTTCTTACCTCTTGTTATGAAGGGTTTTATGATGATGTACTGAGAACCTTCTTAAAATTCACTTTTCTTTTATCTTCTTCTTCCCCTATGATGCCTTTGGGAATTTTGTATGTTCTTGGAATTGTTGCCTTGTGATGTTCCACTTTCGTTTTTCTGATTTGCCTATGTGTGCTTGCCTAGAACTGTTGCCTCAAATGTTTCTTGTTGTTGCCTGAGATGCTGCCTTGATATGTTTCACTGAGTTTCTTTTTTTTTTTTTTGATTTGCCTATGAAGAAGCTTGCTTCTGAGGCTCTCTTGACGCTTGTGAATTGTTGCCTCGATTATCTTGAATGATTTTGAACAGATATTGCCTTGAGATTGGGTTCCCCTTTGAATTGTTGCCTATGATGAATCCACTTCTGAGGCTTGGTGTTGGTGTTTGAATATCTTAGATGTTGGTTTCATAAGATGGTGAGGCTTGGTGTTGGATATCAGGTTTCTGTGTTTAGCATTGGTTGATGACAGGGTATTGGATATCAGGTTTGTATGTTTAGCATGAAGGTTGGGGCTTGAGCTTGGATATCAGGTTATTCTGAGTTCTTGTTTGCCTTACTTCTCTATTCTGGCTTCTGTCTCCTTGTGTTATGCAGGGTTGTGTTGGATGGTTCTTGGCTTTGTGACTTCTAGAGTTTGTATATTTTTTACTCTACTTTCTTCTGCCTGCTTCTTTTACTATGCAGAATTGTGCAGAAAATGGTTATCAGGTTATGGTTGTTTCAGGTTTTTGACATTGGTTATTTGTTATGACAGTAGTGGTGTTTATGATTCTGGTTCTATCAGGTTTTTTGTGTGTATCAAGGTTGAGACAGGTTTGGGGTGTTTTTGAGGAGGATGCAGCATGTAGAGTTTTTTGGTTGTGAGGTGTTATGCTGAACTGGTTTTTTGATTATCTCCTTTCTATCCTATTCTGCTATACTGCCCTGCTGAACTGCTATCCTCTCTTTCTATTCTGAATTCCTATCCTCTCTTCCTATTCTGAATTGCTATCTTGCTTTCCCTGAACTGTCTATGTTGAACTGTGCTTTTTTGATTTGTATCTCTGCTGCCTATGTTGAACTGTGCCTAATCAAGTTGGCTTTTTTGATTTTGTATATCTTTTCTTCCTGCTACTGCATTGTCTTGTCTGAACTGAGCCTAAACCCCTGCCTGCTGCTTTATCTCTTTTCCTTCTCTCTTAAAGTACAGATTAAGAATTTTTTAATGTTTTTACTGTACTTGCTCTGAAGGGGCCCTATGGGAAATGATGAGTTTATCACTTGCATAATACACTACTGCATCTCCTTTTGACAGTTTGTGTAGATTTCTTTTCCTTGATATCTTGGCTAAATCTTTATGACAGCTTGTATGCTTCTATTGATTTTCTTTGAGTGGACTTTGTTTTGGATTTGAAAGTTTGGATTGAACTTTTTTTCAGTTTAGATTGGATTTTGAATCTTGAACTTCTATGCAGCTTGCAATTTCATAACTTATGCATTTTTGACATTTGCATTTCATGAGATAAAATAATCTTCCCTCTCTGTGAACCGGGAGAAATCCCGTGATTTGCAGAGAGGGCAACTGATCCCAGTCAGTGGCCCCTAATGATGAGCATTTTTATCTGTCTTTTAATTAAATGTTTTCTGACTTTTCTTGTTCTTTTTGCAGATGAAAGATGGAATGCCGGAGCGGAGTGAAGAATGAAGAATATTTTAGAAAATAGGATAGTTTTTCATTCTATGTAATATTTAAATTAAATGTAAATTATTGTTTGTAACAACAATTTGTAAATGATTTAAATATCAATAAAAATTCAAATTATCCAATTGATTCTAATTTCTTTATTGTTTATTTATTTATTTAAAATTCTTAGAATTAAAACAATTGAAAAATAAATTCAACCATTTTAGTTTCAGAATAATAAATAACTAAAATAAAACAACATTGATCCAATAAACCTGTCTTATCCAACATCCAAAGCAACGCAGCCATTAACCCAGATAGACTGATCAAACACATGAACACTGTGAATTCCAAAACTGCATCTTGCATCTGACTGGCCCAATCAAAACGTACTGAATTCAAACCACCGTCTCTTTTGCTGATCAAACCAAGATAACGCGAATTTTAATCCGAATCTCGAAATAAATCGCAAAGCGCTGTTGAATTCAAATTCTTCTGAGAATATGCCCATAAAACCCTAATTCCCGATTAAATGCCAAATCACGCTCGCTTGATCAAAATTGAACCAAAAATCAATCAAACCCTAAGCCCACTGTATGAAACAATTCAGAGTTCTGAAAATCAGTAAAAAACCCTAGTTTTGCTTGACTGTCAAAAAAGTCCGTTTGTCCGATTCTTGAGTCAGTTTGAGAAGTCAGGAAATGTTTGAAGCTGAGATTTCTTGTGGAAAAGTGCGAGGGCAAATTTTGGGGTACAACAGTTGCCCCTGTTCAATCTTCTTTGACCTGAAGAGTTAGGTTGGCAAGTTTGCCTTTCGCGACTTGAAGGTAAAAGGAGATTGAACACTAATGTGCCCAGAAAATTTGCGCTCGTCGATGTGACGGTGGAGGTGAATGGGCTTAAAGATGCCATTTGGTGATGGGCTTGAAGATGCCATCTGGTGCGAGAGAATTTTGTCGGGGGATGGGCTTAGAGATGCCATCTGAGAATGGGCTTAACGATGCCATTCGGCGACTGCTGGTAGGAGGATGGGCTTATAGATGCCATATGATGATGTTGAACTGTACGTCAATGGTGAGTGGACGAGTATCAGAAGGGCGTCCCTGTTTTGGAATATCTCTGAATTGGGGTCTGAACGAGCAACAGATTGATGTCCGTGTCTGGAGAATCTGTAAACTATTTTCAGGAGTTGGGACTGAACAAGCAATGGAGTAGCATCCGTTGTTGGGAAGCGTCCGTGAACTGTTTTCAAAAATTGAGAAGAGTCTGATTCTGTTGGTGGGTCGACATCCGTTGTAGGGAAGAACCCGTAAACTGTCTTCAAAAGTTTGAGAAGAGTCTGAACAAATCGGTAGATTGACATCCGTTGTAAGGAAGAATCCGTAAACTTGTTTCAGAAGTTGAGAAGTGCCTGAACAAATCGGTAGATTGGCGTCCGTTGTAGGGAAGAATCCGTGAACTTGTTTCAGAAGTTGAGAAATTGAAGAGGAAACGGTGTAAGGTTTCTGCTGATGCGTTTGAATGAATCTGGAATAAGTATCAAGATGTTGCCGTGTCCGGGTCACATCTGAACTATTTTGGATAAATCTCAGGAGATGATTTGTGTCGGTCGACTGATCTTTCCTGAAAAGGCAAAGGGTTAGTTGTATGCAGTGTTATGATGCATGATGCAATGTATGTGTCATCTAATGTTTATGATATGAATGTAATGAATGCGCAGGTAAGCTGATGAGCTAATCTTGCCAAGGATACATGAATCCGAGATGGCTGAAGATAAAAGCATCCTGACTGCTGTCGGGGAAAATAAATCCTGGGCTGCTGCTGGGGAGGAGAATCCCTGATGACCTCTACTGGGGAGCTCCAACTAGTAGATTCATGCCGGGGAGACCAGATTGAGAATCTTTGGTTTGATGGGAGGTAACCCTGGAGACTTCATTGGGGAACTCAAGATTGCTTCCTAAAACTCTGTGGGGAGAAAGTTTGAAAGTCTGACTCCGCTGGGGATTGAAGGAAGCTTAAATTCTGAGGGGAGTTGAATTCCGGGGATTCCCTGGCTGGGGATAGGAAGAATCTTGGCGAGCGCGATCTTCCGTGGTGGTTAGCTTTGAGAAGAATCTGAACAAGCGTTAGGTTAACATCCGTTTACTTGGAGAAATCGTGAACTGTTTTCAGAAATCTTGAGGTTGAATCAGCAATAGAACAACATCCGTTGTTGGGAAGCGTCCGTAAACTAAATTCAAAGGTTGCATCTGAACAAGTTGATAGATTAACATCCGTTGTTGGGATGAGTCCATGAACTGTTTTCAGAAGTCTTGAGGTTGAATCAGCAATAGAACAACATCCGTTGTTGGGAAGCGTCCGTAAACTAAATTCAAAGGTTGCATCTGAACAAGTTGATAGATTAACATCCGTTGTTGGGATGAGTCCATGAACTGTTTTCAGAAGTCTTGATAAGAATCTGAACAAGTTGGTAGATTGGCGTCCGTTGTTGGGAAGAATCCGTAAACTTGTTTCAGAAGTCTTGAAGGGGAACCGGTGTAGGGTTTCCTGATGATGAGCTTGTGTAAAAACTGCATCGGTTTTGAACACTTTTGACATTCGAATGCCCCAAGTGGTGATGTAGATAAATCCTGGTTTCGCAGGTGTTGGTCTACAATCGGTCGTTCACAGATGTTTCCTGGGTTGTTGCAGGTGTTGATCTGGAATTCTTCAGACATGCCCTAGCTGGATACAGGAGTCGAATCTGGAAAGGTGATAGTTGATAGATATGCCCTGGCAGGATACAGGAATCGAATCTTCAAACTCTTCAGACATGCCCTGGCCGGATACAGGAATCGAGTCTGGAAACGTAGTCAACAGATATGCCCTGGCTGGATACAGGAATCGAATCTGGAAATGTAGTCAACAGATATGCCCTGGCTGGATACAGGAGTCGAATCTGGAAAGGTGATAGTTGATAGATATGCCCTGGCAGGATACAGGAATCGAATCTTCAAACTCTTCAGACATGCCCTGGCCGGATACAGGAATCGAGTCTGGAAACGTTGTAGTTGATTTGTTGAACACTTTTGACATTCGAATGCCCCAAGTGGTGATGAAGGAATCTTGAATCAGATTACCCTGCACATTGAGAGATTTCTTGAAATCTTGACTGGACTGCCCCAGGTTAACTGTACTTTGAAAGATCTGTTGGACCTTGACTGGACTGCCCCCAGGTTAATTGAACTGTGACATGTCATGCCCCTTGTTGATAGGAGATTTGATGGAAGTGTTATCCTCTTGAAGTGACTTTGACTTACTGAGAGAGTTTTCGTTCCTCCGAACATTCGCTGCATGAATTTCTTCGCTGTCAAACAAAAAGGGGTTAAATGCAGACAGTGATATTCGAATAATGCAAAGTTTATGTTTGTCTCGAAGTTTTGAAAAATGCATTTTTTAGCAGAAAATTTTTCGTAAGACAAGTTAACACGAGATTTAGAGTAAAGCCCTACAGGAGTCAGGGTACCTTTTGTAACAGTATGCTTTCGAACTAACCCATGCTTCAATTAGGACTTTTGGAGGGTTGTAACGTGGCCTGGTTCATGGTTTAAGAAACAAAGGATAAAGGCTCAAAGTATATTTGTACCCACCCGCTCTTCGTGATGTTCTTCAACCTAAGCTCAGTTAATAGTGTGTCGCACTCTGTTTTGAGTTTGGAACGACTTTTGGGCGATGGTTCACCAGTTTGAATTTTTGGGGGACAGTCATCATCTCCTTTTTCTTTTTCAACATTTTTCATGTTGTTGAGGGTTTTGTAACGACCTCACTATTTTGATTTTGATTTGTTATCCCTAACTTTTGCCTGACGGTTACCGTTTTCGGGATTACTGTCAGCGGGATGCCCCAGCTTTCTTAAGCCTCCTTTATAGGTTTTGGCTTGGCGGGCTTTTCTCTTTTGAGAGATTGACTGTCTATGTGATAGGGAACCACCCTTGTCTTTTGATTCCGCAGGAATGCTTTCTTTTTCTGACTTCGTTCGTTGTATTACGAACTGAGAGTTTGCGACTTCAACGCGCATTCTCTTTTGAATTAACTGAGAGACTACCCTGCCCCAGGTTTATATCAAAGGTTTTGATTGTTTAGAACAGGAAACTTCTACTTCTTTGGCTTGAAGGGGTTGACTAGGGATTAACTTCCTTATAACTCCAGTGTTTGGGAATTGAAAGAAATGCCTGTACATCATCAGCAAGGTTTGTTCAAAAGCATGCTGTATAAGATCACGGTATTGTTTCGTCATCCTCCCTCTAAAGGCTTGCAGCTTTTTATCAAGAGTCAAATATCATAAAGAAAAGCATAAGAGTAGTGAAACGAATGGATGAATTCAAGACAAACATATGCAATGTATTAATGAAAACAGAGTTCAACATCAACAGATAATTGTTTGACAGCAAAAGAAATTACAACTTTGAAAATTCAAAAAGAAGCAAAAGTCTTTCAGTTTCGAGCCTCGCCACTTCAAGCGGAGAACCCTTTAACGGAAGATCTTCATCTCGCCGTCTGGCATGAACCTCAGCACTCCAATGTCAATCAGATCTTGAATCTTGTTCTTCAAGGCCCAACAGCTATCGGTGTCATGTCCTGGGCTATAGGAATGGTAAACACAAAATGCATCGGGATGATAGTCAGGGGCGGAGGTATTTGGGTTCCGGACAGGATCCCTCAAAGTAGTCAGATTAACCTCCAACAAGCGCTCCAGAATTAGAGATGACGGTATGTCAGTCTCTGTGAACTGCCTTCCCGACGTTTCTTGTCTACGCCGATTGCCCCGCTGACGCCGGCGAGGTTGTTGATGAGGTTGTGACCCTGAAGCGAGCAAAGGAGCCTTCCCCTTGTCTTCTTGAGTGGGTGGAGGCTGAGCGGTGACTTGCTCTTCGACCTCAGATGTTTGCCCCAGTTGGTTGTTTGGAAGCAGTTGGCGGACCAGAACTCCGAGTTCCTCTTGTCTTTGAGATAGGTCTTGGATGAGAGCCATCTGGCCCACCAAATATCCCATCATTTGGGTCCTCAGTGTTGTCAGATCAAACTGCAGCTCCGCAATCTGATCATTCCTGGCATTGTTGGAACTCTCCAAGCCCTTGGTGAGGAGAGCTTTCATCTCTTCTTGCCCCAGAGACAAGTTCAGGAACATCTCTTGCAGTTGAGCAGTCTGGTCTTGGATGTCCTTGACAGACCGTTCTAGAGCCATCTCTTGCTGAAATAAACAGCAGGAGAGTAAGGAAACCTGAAAAAGGAAAGGTCGTCAAAATGCAATGCATGATATGTGGATGCATGCTTTCAAGGATCTCTTGGGGTAAACACAAGAAAAAAATGTTAGAGGTTGAACTCTGCTCTTGGATTGGAGATCTCTGCACCGGTGGACGTCCTTCCACGAGAATCAAGCTCACCATGTCGAGTGGGTCATGGCCACTGATTCAAGTTGTTGTACTTGATCTTTTTTTGGAGAGCTTTGTGTTAGTGGATGTCTTTCCACGAGAATCAAGCTCACCATGTCGAGTGGGTCATAGCCACTGATTCAAGTTGTTGTACTTGAACTTTGACTGGATTGGTTAGAGGAGAGACCTCTTGCCCCTTGATAGATGTCTGGTTCAACGTAACCCTGCATCAACAGAACCCTCGAGACCCTTGAAATGGTTGTTGAAAATGCTAGAATGATGTGGTATGATGTTATGATGTTATGTACATGTATGCACAAGTAAGTAAGTGTATATACAGGCAAACTATATTCACACAAAGCACACCAGGCCTTAGGTTTAGGTTTGCATGAGGTTCAGGTACTACCCTCTTTCAGTTTGTTGGTTAAAACCTGTCCTATCAAAAGTAACCGGGTTCTAGAGGATCTCATATCATTGGCTACCCTCAATCGGTCATAACTCCAGCATCGCAACCTTTTCTCGCGGCCGGAACCATCTCGAGAGTTTAGCCTCAATGAGTGTAGCATACTGCTACTGTCCTAATAGCCAAGTTGGTCAATTTAGGGTTCTAAGGTTGGTTGGTGTTTAATGATTCCTTAGAAGACCTATATTCTCCCCGTTACAACACAAGGGATATAGGTACAGACTAAGATGCCACACCAACGTAGCCACTGCTTCACCCGTGTCGGTCTACGCCGGACAGGTCCCTCACAGATTATGCTACCTAAAAAAGGGTATTTCCCAGATCCGGGTTAGGATCTATAGAACTCCGATACAAAGCCCATAAATGTAAAGCAAACAAAGCAATCAATTGAAAGTAAAGGTGATCTAAGCCCTAAGGTAACCCCACTCTTAAATTTTCCCCAGCAGAGTCGCCAGTTCTGTGATACGGTGGGAGAACTGACTTGAGGTTTTGCGTTCGTATTCGCACTTGTGCGGTTAGCAAGAGTCGCCACCGACTTTTTACTTTATCCTAAAGGAAAGGTTAAAAAGCACAGCAAAAACCTTTTTGAGATATTTCGTGGGTTCGGGGGGTAGATTATGAAAAGGGAAGGTATTAGCACCCTTTTCATCCATGGTTATCCATGGGCTCTTAGTTATTTGGTTTTTTAGATCACTTGCCTTGTTTTTCGATTGCTTTGAAAAATGGTGCTTGAGTGTGGGTGCTTTTTGAAAATGTTTTAGAAAAAGATGCCTTGTTTTAGGCAACTAATGTATTTGACTCGTGTTTGAGTGTTTTACAAAAGTGTGAATCTTTTCGAAAAGATGTTTTCAAATGTTTTTGAGAGTTTGTTTGAAAGTGTTGTGGATTGTGGTTTTTGAAAAGAAGGCAAGTGTTTTTGCAAGTTTGATCTCAAGTAACTAAGAGTTTTTGTCTACCCTATTGTACTCAAAGGTTTTTTGTCATGTTTTAACCCCTTTTAACAATTTTGTTCCATCATTGAAATTGATGGGCAATCTTGCGTTTAGGAAGTTTATTCGGGACGGGCACGGGTCATCGCATGGACCATGAATGCAATGATGCCAAGTGTCTTTGGCAATTTGTTTTGAAGGGACTTGATCATTTTTTGATAGGCGACTTTCGAAAGCGTCATCGAGGGGCTCATGATCATTTGATTTTGTTTTGCCAAAGACATTCGACGTGCAAGCATGGCCTATTTGGAAGGCAACATGTGGGATTACCCTAGGGGGTGCAAGTGTGATTGTGTATTGATTACATGCATTTGTCTTGTATTAGGTTATCTAGCGTTTGATTTTATGTACATACAAACCCTAGGTCTAACCATGGTATAATTGAAAAGCTGTAAATTGCGGAATGTAAATCTACGCTATTACAAAATAATGTCCGGGAGTGGGGGTATAAATGTACAAGGGGATGAGACTTATAGTACCCAATAATTTACAACCAAATCGAATGTCGCGATCAAATGAATATCAAATATAAATGTAAGATGAACATGTGCATAGGGAAATGTGTATGTATTTGTGTACAAGTGTATATGTAAATATGTACAAATGCGAAATGTGAAATTGAGTCGTATTAGGGTTTTGACCTAGAGAAATGTTTTTAGATGAATATTGATTCTTGTATGTTTAATTATGTACAAATGAAAAGAAGGGTTTTGATTAAGTGTTAAGTTTTAATTGGAGAGTATTTTAGTCAAAATGTTTGTGAATTTAAATATTAGAAAAATGAATGTATTTGAATTGGTATGTACAAATGTATATGTTAATTAAAAAGTTTCAATTTAATTATGTATAAAAGAATGTGTAATATGTACAAATAATGTTCAAGTTTAAATTAAGAATGTTTCTTTATTTGTTTATATACAACAAAGTATTTAAATTAAAAGAATTGAATTTGGTATTAGAAAAGTGTATTTAAATTATTATGTACAAATGTATTTTAATGTGTATATAAAAATATTTTCAAGTTAATCGAATTAATTATATTATAAAAAATATATTTTTGTCTATTAGAATGATTTTGTAAAAGAAAAAGAATGTTTATGTAACATATATAAAAGGTTAGTGTTTAATTGAAAACATTTGGTTAGAACAGAATTAGAGTAATGTTTGTTTTTTATAAAAAAGAGGTTTAAAGTCTAAATGGGCTTTTAGGGATGATAGGAACGGGTCGAGCCCAGATTTGGGCGTTTGAACGAAATTAGGGTTTCATGCTGTTGGCAATCAAAACGATGGTTAGGGTTAACAGCGGCGTGCTTGTGTTCGTCGTCTCCGATTTAGGCTTCCTGAACGCTTCCTTGAATGCTTCCTCCGGCCACCAGCGTCATTCTCAAACTCTCTTCCCTCCAAGGCGTAAGTTCGCGTCCTCTATACAAGGTTCGTTCTTGATTAATGTTTTCTTCTTCTACTGAATTCGCGCGTTTTTTGGGTTCGTTTAAACTGAGTTTTTTAATCATTTATGAGGTGAAGGAAAGGAAGAAAAAGAATACTGCATGCTACCTGATTTTTGGAGATGGAGGAGAGAAGAGTGGTGATGCTTCAGGAGGCCGGAACGGCGTGAGGAAGGCAGTGCTGCGATGAGACTTTGAGCTTTTTCTGGTATTTCGTTCTTACCTCTTGTTATGAAGGGTTTTATGATGATGTACTGAGAACCTTCTTAAAATTCACTTTTCTTTTATCTTCTTCTTCCCCTATGATGCCTTTGGGAATTTTGTATGTTCTTGGAATTGTTGCCTTGTGATGTTCCACTTTCGTTTTTCTGATTTGCCTATGTGTGCTTGCCTAGAACTGTTGCCTCAAATGTTTCTTGTTGTTGCCTGAGATGCTGCCTTGATATGTTTCACTGAGTTTCTTTTTTTTTTTTTGATTTGCCTATGAAGAAGCTTGCTTCTGAGGCTCTCTTGACGCTTGTGAATTGTTGCCTCGATTATCTTGAATGATTTTGAACAGATATTGCCTTGAGATTGGGTTCCCCTTTGAATTGTTGCCTATGATGAATCCACTTCTGAGGCTTGGTGTTGGTGTTTGAATATCTTAGATGTTGGTTTCATAAGATGGTGAGGCTTGGTGTTGGATATCAGGTTTCTGTGTTTAGCATTGGTTGATGACAGGGTATTGGATATCAGGTTTGTATGTTTAGCATGAAGGTTGGGGCTTGAGCTTGGATATCAGGTTATTCTGAGTTCTTGTTTGCCTTACTTCTCTATTCTGGCTTCTGTCTCCTTGTGTTATGCAGGGTTGTGTTGGATGGTTCTTGGCTTTGTGACTTCTAGAGTTTGTATATTTTTTACTCTACTTTCTTCTGCCTGCTTCTTTTACTATGCAGAATTGTGCAGAAAATGGTTATCAGGTTATGGTTGTTTCAGGTTTTTGACATTGGTTATTTGTTATGACAGTAGTGGTGTTTATGATTCTGGTTCTATCAGGTTTTTTGTGTGTATCAAGGTTGAGACAGGTTTGGGGTGTTTTTGAGGAGGATGCAGCATGTAGAGTTTTTTGGTTGTGAGGTGTTATGCTGAACTGGTTTTTTGATTATCTCCTTTCTATCCTATTCTGCTATACTGCCCTGCTGAACTGCTATCCTCTCTTTCTATTCTGAATTCCTATCCTCTCTTCCTATTCTGAATTGCTATCTTGCTTTCCCTGAACTGTCTATGTTGAACTGTGCTTTTTTGATTTGTATCTCTGCTGCCTATGTTGAACTGTGCCTAATCAAGTTGGCTTTTTTGATTTTGTATATCTTTTCTTCCTGCTACTGCATTGTCTTGTCTGAACTGAGCCTAAACCCCTGCCTGCTGCTTTATCTCTTTTCCTTCTCTCTTAAAGTACAGATTAAGAATTTTTTAATGTTTTTACTGTACTTGCTCTGAAGGGGCCCTATGGGAAATGATGAGTTTATCACTTGCATAATACACTACTGCATCTCCTTTTGACAGTTTGTGTAGATTTCTTTTCCTTGATATCTTGGCTAAATCTTTATGACAGCTTGTATGCTTCTATTGATTTTCTTTGAGTGGACTTTGTTTTGGATTTGAAAGTTTGGATTGAACTTTTTTTCAGTTTAGATTGGATTTTGAATCTTGAACTTCTATGCAGCTTGCAATTTCATAACTTATGCATTTTTGACATTTGCATTTCATGAGATAAAATAATCTTCCCTCTCTGTGAACCGGGAGAAATCCCGTGATTTGCAGAGAGGGCAACTGATCCCAGTCAGTGGCCCCTAATGATGAGCATTTTTATCTGTCTTTTAATTAAATGTTTTCTGACTTTTCTTGTTCTTTTTGCAGATGAAAGATGGAATGCCGGAGCGGAGTGAAGAATGAAGAATATTTTAGAAAATAGGATAGTTTTTCATTCTATGTAATATTTAAATTAAATGTAAATTATTGTTTGTAACAACAATTTGTAAATGATTTAAATATCAATAAAAATTCAAATTATCCAATTGATTCTAATTTCTTTATTGTTTATTTATTTATTTAAAATTCTTAGAATTAAAACAATTGAAAAATAAATTCAACCATTTTAGTTTCAGAATAATAAATAACTAAAATAAAACAACATTGATCCAATAAACCTGTCTTATCCAACATCCAAAGCAACGCAGCCATTAACCCAGATAGACTGATCAAACACATGAACACTGTGAATTCCAAAACTGCATCTTGCATCTGACTGGCCCAATCAAAACGTACTGAATTCAAACCACCGTCTCTTTTGCTGATCAAACCAAGATAACGCGAATTTTAATCCGAATCTCGAAATAAATCGCATAGCGCTGTTGAATTCAAATTCTTCTGAGAATATGCCCATAAAACCCTAATTCCCGATTAAATGCCAAATCACGCTCGCTTGATCAAAATTGAACCAAAAATCAATCAAACCCTAAGCCCACTGTATGAAACAATTCAGAGTTCTGAAAATCAGTAAAAAACCCTAGTTTTGCTTGACTGTCAAAAAAGTCCGTTTGTCCGATTCTTGAGTCAGTTTGAGAAGTCAGGAAATGTTTGAAGCTGAGATTTCTTGTGGAAAAGTGCGAGGGCAAATTTTGGGGTACAACACATAGGTTGGTTTTGTTTTTGCGTTTGGAATCCTTGAGGTCTCGAAGGTCCGGGATTTTGGATAGGGTTATTGTTTTTGTAAGAGAAATTCGGGTGGTTCCTCCATCCAGGATTGTAGGTATTCGAGAAAGGGTTCCCTTGGGTATAGTTAACTTGGTCTGAGCTAGATTCGTTCAAAAGGTTACAGTCAACGATTTGATGTCCTTGAGTTCCACAGAGTTCGCATTCCGATTGGATTGCTGCTACTGTGGTTGGGTTTTGAGACATGTTCTCGACTCTCAAAGCTAGGGCGTCCATCTTGGCATTAATCATGTCCATGCAACTTACCTCATGCTTTCCTCCATGGCTCTCCTTTTTCTCTACTGTCGCTCGTTCTAATCCCCACTGGGCGTGGTTTTGGGCCATGTCCTCTATTAGGGCACAAGCGTCAGGGTAAGGTTTGTTCATCAATGCTCCGCCAGCGGCAGCGTCTATGGACATCTTTGTGTTGTAATGGAGTCCATTATAGAAGGTATGTATGATTAACCATTGCTCCAGGCCATGGTGCGGACAAGCTCTTAAAAGTTCTTTATATCTCTCCCAGGCATCAAAAAGTGATTCGCCTTGGTTTTGGGTGAAACAAGTGATCAGGTTCCTAAGAACAGCGGTCTTGCTTGGTGGAAAATATCTCACAAGAAAAGCTCTCCTAAGGTCTTCCCAAGTTGTTATTGAGTTAGCTGGAAGGGCGTCTAACCAGTCGTGAGCTTTACCTCTAAGGGAAAAAGGAAACAGTCTTAAACGGATGGCTTCGGGTGTGGCTCCATTTGCCTTAAGGGTGTCAACTAACTGGATAAATACCTTTAAATGTTGATTCGGGTTCTCGGTAGCGAGACCAGCGAATTGGTTTTGTTGTACTAATTGTAATAATGAGGGCTTTAGTTCAAAGTTGTTGGTAGTTATAGTAGGGTTTACTATACTAGAACTAGGTTCCTCGTTAGATGGTTGGGCGAATTCCTTGAGTGGTCTTTGGTTACGATCTTCTGCCATAACTCTTCTTATCTTGCGTATAAAAAGACGGGCACGAGCGTAACGCTCAGGTTCTACTAAAGGATCTATTAGGTTACCGGTGCTACGATTTCTACGCATCTACCGGCTAGAATAGCCTTAGTCTAAACGGGATAACAATAGGGTACGAAATTTGACGAAGTTGGTCCCCGGCAACGGCGCCAAAAACTTGATGGGGATCTGTAACGTATAGCCTAAATATAGTACTGCAAGTGCACAGCCTATCGAAGTAATATATAAGATTATCGAACCACAGAGACCAATTGTCAATCTATCAACTCTATTGCTAAGGTGCTTATCTAAGGTGAACAAGAATATTGATGTGAGTGTAGTGCAACAAAGTAAATGAGCGAGGTAAATAACAGTTTAAAAGACAGGTTGGAATGTAAATCATGTAATCAGATATTGGTCCGGTCATGCGTAGATGAAACTACTTATGGGGCAGTATTTTCTATTGATAGCAAAGAATCAATTTAACGGGAACTTGTAGCTTTTGACTACTAAGAACCGAATTTACTCTTTAAATTAAATTCCTTTATTGTCACATATAAAGGGTGCCTTCCGCGTTAAAGAGGTAAACCTATTTTTAAGAAATTGATAGTTTTAACTTAACAGAAAAGTAATTTTACTTGGAAAGATTAACTTAAAGAGACTTTTGGCTTTTGACCAAGAGTCAGATTTCAAACCTACAAACGCGTCCGGAAATAGTTTCAAAATCGTTTTCTAAAAAGGTCAATGATTCCTATTTAACCAATCAACGGCTTTCGCTCTTTTTGTTTGGTTAAATAATAATCAAGTCGTATCATTAGTTTGGACGGCTTTCGATCTTACCCAATAAACATTTAAACATAATTGACTTAAGTTAAAAGCAAAACATCCCCAGAGTATTTTCACTAGCATGATAATTGGAACACGACCATGATGACAATCATTACATCCAAACCTTTATAGTTTAGCCAGACATAATAAGTGCGAGTCTATAAAACGTGTAGACTATGATAAGAGCGAGTAAGTAAAAGAGTGCGAGTCTATAAAACGTGTAGACTATGGTAAGAGCATTTAGAGTCTATAAAACGTGTAGACTATGGTAAGAGCATTTAGAGTCTATAAAACGTGTAGACTATGGTAAGAGCAATTATAAGTAGAGAAATGCAATAAAATAGAACCTTGCTCCAGTCGGAGACTTGAATCTGATACAAATCTGTGGAATGGTAAGGCTGGTATGATGAACTTCAACCAAAGTGCTCCAAGACTCGATTACAACTCAATCTACACCGCAATAACTCCCCGATGTGAAGAGATTATTACTTTACAGAAACTGATAGTATATGGCTTAAGATTGTACTAAGCTTGGATGAAACTAAAAAATGAAAATCGAAAACTATTTATAGAGGATCCTTGAGATGCGTAAAGACCAGCATGCCCCTCAACTTCTTCTGAGCGGGAAACTTTTGTGAAGGCCGCGGGCGCGGTGGCAGTGGCCGCGGGCGCGGTGGCTGGAACTGCCAGATCGTGGGAACGTGGCAGTTGGTCTCTGGGTGAAAGTGGGCCACGTCATCGCGTTCCCTGTAGCCGGCGCGGCGCTGAACGCCATAAGTGTAGAATATCTTGAAAAACCCTAATTTCTTGGCGTTTTGGCTCGTTTCTTCACAGAAGGCTCTGAAATGACAAGAATCCTGAAAACAAAGGAAAAAGGAACATAATACGAGAAAATGATAATAAAAACTAAGGAAAACATGTGATATTTGAGTCAGAAACATAGTGCGATTTAGTGCGATTACCCGCATATTTAATCCATTCTTTCTTCATCCTATTCTTCTTTGGATCTTTACATTCTGGAATAGTAAAATGAGCCTACAAATATAGTATATGTCATATGTGGTTAATTAGTATATGATTGTAAAATATAATAAACTATTCTATTTAAAATACCTGAATATCAATCCAAATAGCATCTTTTACGCCTTCATCTACTTCTTTCCAATCATTTTTCACAATACTACAATACTATCGAGCAAGAGATGCTATATAACTCTTGAAATGTGTAGCATTTTTACCAACACCAATACATTCATAGGTTCTTGCATTAAACTCGACCTTTATCTTTTCACCTGTTTGATGAACTTTGTCAATTTGTGTCATTAAAGTGGGACCTCTAACTCTTCTTTTATTGGGGTTACTAGATGAAGAAGGATTGTCGTTTGAATCACCCATGTATCTGTTTACACAAAATAAAAACAATTAGAAATAAAATTAAGCACAAAATAAAAACATTTAGAAATAAAATTAAGCACAAAATAAAAACAATTAGAAATAAAATTAAGCACAAAATAAAAACAATTAGAAAATAAAGTAACGTGGAATTAACTTATACAAAAAATCTTACTAGTCCTCCCATATCCCTTCTTCATGGTCTATGCGAATAGCATACACATCATCCCCTTCATTTTCTTCAATGAATGTAGTCACATTTGTTGAGAAAGGATGAGTTTCAGAAATATCAAGATTCTCATCATGATTTTTATCACTATCATGGACCTTTCCTTGTAAGACCACTGACCACTTTTTATTAGAAGGATCTGTGACATAAAACACTTGTTTTGCTTGAGATGCCATGATGAATGGTTCGTTCGCATAAGCTAACTTGCTAAGATCAACCAGTGTAACTCCAAATTCATCGATTCTGACACCATTGTTGATATCAATCCATTTGCATTTAAATACAGGAACTTTAAACACAACATAATTAACTTCCAAAATCTCTTCAATCACCCCAAAGTACGGTGTAAATGCCATGACCGGGTTTTTATCTTTAGCACTAGAGAAGTGCATGGACTCGGCCACAATCATTACCCCACTATTTTGCGTGGTACTACGGTAATCCTTTGACTTTGTATAAAAAGAGGTTTTATTAATATCATATCCACTCCAAGTTATTATGTTACATTTAGGCCCGTAAGACAACCACTTAATTGTATTAGAAACACTATCTTCATTAGCAATTCTTTCTTTAAACCACTCAGAGAAACTCTTATTATGCTCTTTTAACAACCCTCTTTCATTCATCTTGGGGTACTTTTTCTTTATGATGCTTTTGTGAGCAGATAAGTAAGGTTGAACTTCATCTATGTTATTCAATATATACAAATGCGCTTGAACAACCACATCAATTCTTAAGCTCTTAACTTTTAAACCTTGTGTACCCACACCCTCATATCTTCCATCATGACGAGACTTGGGAACCCCTACAACATCCACTCCTGACAAATAGTTAGAACAAAACTCAATTGCTTCTTCTGCAATGTACCTCTCAATAATCGATGCTTCCGGACGGTGTGGGTTTTTTGTATACCCTTTTAGAATCTTCATGTATCGCTCTATTGGATACATCCACCGTAAAAAAAATGGACCACATAATCTAATCTCCCTTACTAGATGAACAATCAAGTGAACCATAATGTCAAAAAATGAAGGAGGAAAATACATCTCTAATTGGCACAAGATAACTGCAGCCTCATTTTCCAAATCGTCTAACTTTAGTGGATTAATGGTTTTACAAAAAATTGCATTGAAAAATAAGCACAACCTAATTATAGTCTTCCTTACGTTGTTAGGCAATATCCCACGAATAGCCAATGGTAGTAGTTGTTGCATTAAGACATGACAGTCGTGAGATTTTAAGCCAACTAATTTAAAATCTTTAACTGATACAAGCCTCTTGACATTTGATGACTAACCATGCGGCACTTTGATACTTTGTAAACACTCACAAAAACTTGTTTTCTCTTTTTTAGACAAAGTGTAGCAGGCAGGAGGCAAATATGTCTTGTTACCTATATATTGTGGAGTTAACTCTTCTCGTATACCCATCAAACCCAAATCTAGACGAGCATTAATACCATCTTTTGTCTTGCCTTGAATGTTGAGAAGTGTTCCAATTACACTATCACATACATTTTTCTCCACGTGCATCACATTAATACAATGTCTTACATCAAGACTAGACCAATATGGAAGATCGAAGAAAATCGATCTCTTTTTCCACACATTTTTCACAGTAGATCGTTTTTGGTACTTTCCAAAGACAACATCAGGTCCCTGTTGTCACCGATAAACTTCCTCTCCAGACAAGGGCTTTGGAGCAACACCATGCTCTTGTTCCCCATTGAAAGCTTTCTGCAATCTACGATATGGATGATAACGTTTTAGAAATTTTCGATGCCCGAGATAAACGGTCTTATTTCCTTTTTCAAGCTGATGGTAACAAGTATCTTTTTCACATATAGGACACGCATTATACCCTTTAACTTTATACCCAGACAAATTACCATACGGCGGAAAATCGTTGATGGTGCAAAACAACATGGCACGCATATTGAACTGTTCACCAGAATACGCATCAAAAACATCCACCCCTTCCTCCCACAACACTATTAAATCATCAATCAGTGGACTTAGATAAACGTCTATGTCATTTCCTGGTTGTTTTGGGCCCGATATCATCATCGATAACATAATATATTTACGCTTCATGCACAGCCTAGGAGATAGGTTGTAAATCATCAAGAGAACAAGCCAAGAACTATGGTTAGTACTCAGATTACCAAACGGATTCATTCCATCAGTAGCAAGTCCAAGTCTAAGGTTTCTCGACTCTTTGCCAAAATTTGGAAACAAAGAATCTATTTTCTTCCATTGCAAAGAATCGGCTACATGACGAATTTGTCCATCATATTTTCTTTCTTCTGCATGCCATCTAAGATTCTTTGCATCATCTGCATTGGCGAATAATCTCTTGAACCTTGAAATTATTGGTATGTACCATACGACTTTCGCAGGAGGACCCTTTTTGACCACCTCATCATCAATTAATTCACCATCTTTCTTTTTGTAGCGTGAAGCCTTACATTTTGGACACTGATTATACTTTTCATACTCTTTTATGTATAATATGCAATCATTAGGGCATGCATGTATCTTTTCATACTCCAAACCCATCAGACACAATATTTTCTTCGCCTCGTAATAACGACTTGGCATTACATTACCTTCTGGAAGCATTTCGGTCAACAATTCAAGCAACTCGGTAAAACTTTTGTCAGTCCACCCATTCTTTGCCTTCAGATTAAATAATTTTAACACGGCTGACAGACGTGTAAATTTTTTGCATCCCGTGTACAATGGTTTATCTTTGTCATTGCATAAAGTATCATACACATGTGCCCTCTTAAACGAATCTTGTCCAATATCACGCAACATGTCTTCTAGACGATCATCCATTTCTACACTAACATCATCTATTTGAGACACGTTTGACTTTGCTACTACTTCACCGTGCCATATCCATTTTGTATAACTTTGACAAATCCCTACACAAATTAGATGATCCATGATTTCTTTCTTACTACGTTTTGGTTCTTTATTTGCACAATGAACACATGGACAGAGAAAAAGCGTAGGAAGACTTTTGTCAGCATTACTTTCAGCAAACTGTAGAAATTCCATCACTCCATGTTCGTACTCGTCACTTAATCGATTAGCTCTCATCCAACTACGTTCCATAACTATGTTCACACGGAGGAAGGTCTGACGAACGGTGTGCCCGCGGCTGCGCTACTTCACGGAGATTCTGAGATTGCAAGTTGCGCTGCTTCGTGGAGAAAGCAAAATATAATCAAATTTCAATGGCAAGGTGATAACTCTATTAAGATTTCAAAACTTGAAACTCAAGTCTACAAAACTTTTTATTGAGAAAAAAGGTGCTACTTATCAAGTTGATGGAAATATTGAGGAGTGCAACATACAACATTCATATGCAATATGTAAGGGTGATTTTGAACTATTTCAAACATCATCAAATTGTCAAGTTATATTTTTAAAATCATTATGTCAAGTTTTGTGATATTTGTAGTTAGAATCAAGGCAGTAGGATTTGGCTGTAAATTATTATTATAATACTAAAAGGACGCAACATATAAATATTGTGATGTTGAAATAATTTATTTTGGTCCTTTCTTTTTTCATTACAGTAGAATAATGTTTCATTAGAAATGACAGAGGAAATTGTTTGATAACGGTAGGCTTTATTAAAGTAGAAATGACATGAAAAATGGTTTCATTTGAATGTCCATTAATATGTCTATAGTTTGGCATGTGGGTCTCAAATTTCAACAGAGTTTGTTTTGAATAAGATGTCCCTATGGTTTCATATGAATGTCCATAAATATTCGTAGAGCCAATGAAGCTAAGTTATTAAATTTGGCAGATGTATACTTAATGCCGAAAAAGTTATTTATCTAAGTAATGTGTTATAGCCAATGAAGCTAACTATTATACTTTGGCATAATAGTGAATCCAGTTTTGACAAATAATTGCTCAAGGAGAATACTTGTGCTTTCTAAAAACCTTTTATAATCACAATTTACACTCCCTCCTCTTTTTTTCGTGTTTTTTAATTCGTTAGTTCAATATATTAATAGTTTTGTAACTTGAAAGTAATCGATCAACGAATGAATACTAGATATTTTTTTTAGGACAAAAAGAGTACTATTTTTATAAGTTGCATAATGTATAAATAAATTGGTTAATAATAATTTGATCTCGTGGCACAATTAGGACAATATGGGGTATGTTTTCCAATATTTTCGGCCATGGTTTCACAATGCATAACACCTTATCTTCTCTTAAAGATATTATTGCTTTTTTAACTCAACAAATAAAGTTTCTCAAAGAAAATTGTTCAAGTTAAAGCGCTTGAAATGAATTTCTACCTAGTGTTAACATAAGGTATTGACTTAAATCAAGAGAACAAACATTGCATAAATAACATTATGGATCAAATAAGTGAAGAATGTGACTTACAGTTGAAACGGTGAGCGAGGAAGGGCGTGAATCGGCCGGTGAAAAGTCGCGAACGGCGTGAACAGAGTGAACGACATGAAACGGCGGCAAGGATACGTAATCAAATTTCAACAAACCGCATCATCCATGTTCATCAAACAAATCTTCAAATTCACAACAAAAATCATCATCAATGGCGGTCGAAAACGATGAAACATGAACGAACAGAACCACCGCAGTCGAAGACGACGACCAGAAACGGCGGAAACGCGAACGGAAACCACCGCGGTCGAAGAGGACGACCAGAAACGGCGGTCGAAGAGGAAGACCGGAAACGGCGGCCGAAACGGCGGTCAAAGAATATTACCGAAAAGGGGTTTTACCGCAGCGACTTCTTGGCCGGTGGTTAGAAGGCGGATCGCGGGTGTCGTGCAGTGAACTCGCGGTGGTCTGTCAGTTGCGGCGAGGAGTTTGAGGGTGACACGGTTCTGTCATGGAAGCGATGTTGGTGGCGGTGTTATAAGGCAGTCGCGATGATGGTGATGAAGACGGTTGGCAATCGGAATCGGGCGGGCATGCAAAATCGGAATTAGAAGCGAGGTTGAGGAAGACGGTTTTTCAGAACAGGGCGCGGCGCGATGGAGTGGTGGAAGAATGACGATGGAGTTGTAATTTTTCTACTGTTTGGGAAATAAGGGTTTGGCACCTATTACATCGGTGCATTGTAATACCCGATGTAAGGGTTGGCTTAGTGGACAACCTATTACATCGGTGCATTGTAATACCCGATGTAAGGGTTGGCAAGCTTTTTTTTCTGACTTTTTTACATTGGTTTAAACTTCCACCGATGTAATAAGTTGCGAAAAAATTAATTTATTCTTTAATTTATTTTTTATATTAATATATGTTGTGAAGATATTACATCAGTTTTTAGTCAACCGATGTAATATGTTGCATGTTTTTTATTAATATTTCTACTACCTTGTTTCTTATTTACAAAAATGCCACCGTATTTTTTTCTGAAAACTTTTTACATCAGTGGATGCGTTTGCCCGATGTAATAGGTAGCGAAATATATTTTTTTTCATATTTTTTATATCATTGCAAATAAATACCTGATGTAAAAAGTTTGTTAATTGTATTTTTTACATCATATATTTTGATACCCGATGTAAAAACCTTTTCTCAAATGTCTTTTTTTTAGTAGTGGAATCACCTCGGACGGAAAGACATTCCATTGGTAAGACTTTCATAATCAAGGGGCATAACATGATGTCTAGCTGATCTGGGGCAGTTAAGTCAAGATTCAAGGAATCTCTCAAAGATGCCAAGTAGCCAGGGGCAGATCTCCATCTGAATCACTTGGGGCATTGGACATGAATTCCAGCAACGAATCACGTACGATCAAAAATAACATCTTCTGGTAGTATGGCAACACTTACTAATATGGACAGTGATAATTATCCGTACTCGGTAAACATGGACATAGTCAGAAAAGACTATGCATGAAAAAGACCCGCTAGGTTGACTGGCCTAGGCAAAAATAAGGGCATCCCGGCGAACCAAAAGGGTTCGGGAAAAAATTATGGATATACATATGGAAAAAAAATGTGCACCCGACAAGTCAAAAACCTGAAAAGGAGGCTTGAGAAAAAAAGGGTATTCCGATGGACTGAAAATCTTAAAAGACAGTCCAAGTAAAAGTTAGGGATTAAAGCGTACGACTACGTCCCGTCATCTCGTCACTTGTCTAATCAGTAGAAGGTTTATTACCCGGATCTGCATACACCAAGGACTCCAAGAGTTGGGATAATAGTCAAACCATCTACAAAATCCCCGATTGATATTTTCTACAACAGGTATCGAGACAGAGGCATTCTACTACAAGGTCACCGCCATATTCTCAACTTACAACCTATTGATGTCAGGTGTTCTTATACCCTCGGAGAGCAAAATCTCCAAATTACTGCTCCAACAAAAATTCCCCAATGAAGTCGCCAAGCTTCTCGGGATTCCCCAAGCAGATTACAGAGTTTCCCTTCCCCAACTGAAACATTCTGAATAAAGCAGATTATCCTCTAGAAACGGTTCAGGTACGATCCAAAGACGAATGTCATCCTGATACTTATTCAGATTCTCATCTAGAAACAGTTCAGGTACAATCCAAATACAGATGTTATCCTAATACTTAGTCCAGATTCTCATCTAGAAACGGTTCAGGTACGATCCAAAGACGGATGTCATCCTTACACTTATTTCAGATTCTTATCTAGAAACGGTTCGGGTACGATCCAAAAACTGATGTCATCCTGATACTTATTCCAGACTATCTTCTAGCAACAATTCAGGTACAGTCCAAAGCCGAATGTCATCCTGATACTTATTCAGACCATCTTCTAGAAATGGTTCAGGTACGATCCAAAGACGGATGACATCCTGATACTTATTCCAGCTTATATTCTAGAAACAGTTCAGATACGATCCAGAGACGAATGTCATTCTGACACTCATTCAATATAAATTCCAAATACACTTCAGATACGATCCAGCGACAGATGTCATTGACACTTATTTCAACACATATATTCATCCATAAAGCCTTCGCAGGTACTTTCTCCAACAGGTACAGGGGCATAAATGTCTTGATATGAAGTCATCGCTACGTCCTCAGCATACGTCCCAGTGACGTCTACGTCCCCTACAGAGTAGAGGCAACCAAAGCTTTGATACCAGCTTCCCCAAACAGGAGCTACTTTCCCCAGCAAAGTTCCTTCAGAGAGCCGACGTCTATATTTCCCATTCGAATTTTATAATCGCAAGCGGTTCATAAAGTTTTTTCCCAAACAAAGTTTATTTCTCTGAATATGGAAGTTCATCCCCTAGTGGAGTTTATTTCTCTGAATCGGCAAAATCTTCTGGAAAAGCATCTCCTCTCTCAAACAAAGTTATTCTCAAGCAGAGTCTCTCTTCGGCAGAATATTCACAAACAGAAAGGAGTAAATCCACAGCATAGTCATCTCCGTTCACCATCCCCAACGGAAGTAGAAGAACCACTTTTTATACAACGGTCAGGAATTCAATTTCCAATACTCTCTAGCAGCAGTCAGGGATTTATTTTCCCAAACTCGAATATGTCATCATAGCATTTCATGTTCATACATCATGACGTACGCATACATATTGCATACAACATGATATCATTTATTTTGAGAGCATCATCACACAATGCATTTCATGCATCGCATATAATCAATCCTGTACCTTTTCAGGAAAGATGGTTATCATCAACAATTCCAACAGTTCAAGGTTAAAACCATGAAGCTATACATGTCATATTTGCAGATAACTAATGGGAAAATCAGTTCCCGAAACCAAACGGGTCAACTAATCTACGTGATCAAATGAGGCAGCCTTACTACCCAAGCTTTTATTTCAAAGTAACCCTACTACCCAAGTTCCTTCTCACAACCCTACTACCCAGACTTTATTTTTGAAGTAACCATACTACCCAGTTTCCTTCTCATAGCCCTAATACCCAGGCTTTATTTCGAATTAACCCTACTACCTAGGTTCCTTCTTGCAGCCCTACTACCCAAGCTTTATTTCGAAGTAACCCTACTACCCAGGTTCCTTCTTGCAGCCCTAATACCCGGGATTTCATTTCAAAGTAACCCTACTATCTAGGTTCCTTCTCATAGCCCTACTATCCAGGCTTTTATTTTGAAGTAACCCTACTACCCAGGTTCATTCTCATAGCCCTACTATCCAGGATTTTATTTCGAAGTAACCCTACTACCCATGTTCCTTCTTATAGTCCTACTACCCAGACTTTTATTTCGAAGTAACCCTACTACCCAAGTTCCTTCTCATAGCCCTACTACACAGGCTTTATTTCGAAGTAATTCTACTACCCAGGTTCCTTCTCATAGCCCTACTACCTAGGCTTTATTTCGAAGTAACTCTACTACCCAGGTTCCTTCTCATAGCCCTACTATCCAGGCTCCTTTTCATGAATTACCTGACGCAATATTACATGGACGTGTCCCAAGAAAGCCCTATACAAGTTCCTTCTCTTTTATCTCTGGACAACAGTTAATAACACTGTAAAACCTGGACCCGACCAGATACGGTGGATTTCATATTCCCCAGTAAGTTGCCGTGAAACCCGAACTGACCAGATAACAACTCACTTTTGCCTCATCAATCAAGAGTTAATTCCCAGTAGAGTAATGAACAACCGAAGATCCTAGACTCTATTTCCCAAGACATAAATCAACATTCCCCCGCGAAATCCTCCTCAATGGCAAGTACAGGGATTCTCGCAAAGGTATCTCTTATTCGACCAATATCTTTTCTGGATGACATCTTTAAGCCCATCTCCGACGAATCTCCGTCGCCTTCTAAATGGAATCTGTAAGCCCATTCCCGATAGTATCGATCGACATTGACTTCATGCAAGTGTAAATTTTTGGGCACTCTAGTGTTCAATCCTCTTCCACCTTCAGATCACGAAAGGCAGACAAGCCAATCTAAATCCTCAAGTTTAAGAAGATTAAACAGAGACAATTGTTGTACCCCAAAATTTACCTTATTTATTTTCATACACACGTATCATTGGTTTTATCGTTATAGGATAAAGGTATATTTAGCAAGCTTCGTCAGGTTACAAGTGACGTTTATTTCGCCAATGGATGTTCTCAGAGTATTTTCCGTGCTGAAGATCGGTTCGCTGTTTTGCAACAATTCGGGGTTCCAAGATTCACAAGTCCAACCCGGCGCGTCATATTCAGGTGTTCTTTCACCAAGATATCTCTGATAACGTATTCTCAAATTCAGGTTCGGCTCGAGAGCCAATTCTTTAAAGAAGGTCTTCGAATGTGTGAGTTTTCTCGAAGAAATATGGTGAAAAAGTATGGTGAAAGTGTAGTTTTTACGCACTAAAAATTCATAACTTGAAGATCGTGGCTCTTTTTGAACTCGTTCCGGTGGCCAAAATTCCGTCTTGACGTCATCTACATTTTCATCTCACACGTATGGAAGCCAATTTCGATCAGAAGGTCTTCAAAAATGCGTATTTATCAAGAATTTTTATACAGAAAATTTGTGACAGAAGTTTATTTGCGTCATGTTCAGAAAATCATAACTTGGTCGATTTTCATCGTATCGAGCTGGTTCCGGCGCCAAAATTTCACAAATTTAGTTGACTATGTTTTCACAAGAGGTATCGAGTTTGAACAATATCCAAAAGGCCTTCGTTTTTTCTAAGAGTACACGTGACGCGCCAAAAATCCCGAATGCTGAATATTATTTCATCTGGGTCGAAACTTTGAAAATTCATAACTCGGTCAATTTTTATCGGATCGGGCCCAGCTTTTTAAAAAAGTTCACTGACTCATAGATCTACAACTTTTCTTCCAAATTCAAGACCGGGTTATGCTCCGATCAATACCAATTTTTTATTGAAGAACGTGTCAGAATTGACACTGGAGCCCAAAATAAGTTTGTCTGAGGCGAAACTTCAAAAATTCATAACTAATTCACCGTTTAAAAGATTGAGCCTATTTTAGGATATGAGTTATTTCTAGATGTCGGCTTCATTTTGTTTTCACATTTCAATTTTAAAAATTGCACTTAAGTCCCTGCGATTTAGCCTGGAACGTGTCAGACTCAAGTGAATAAAAATCTGCACTATTACTTGTGGTTATTGGAGGCTAAATTGCACATTTAAAACCCATATCTTTTCTCTAATTTCCATTATATAATCTCGTTCTTTTCACACAAACAAGAACAAAAAAAAACCTTTTCCACAACCCTGTCAAAATATCAAATTTCTTCAAGAACCCTAAAAACCTTAAAATCCTTGTTACAAACCCCCATCTCACTACTTCTCCAGTAAGGGTAAGGCTGGTTTGATCTCCATGATCAAAAGGGTGTAGAAGCATTCATACATGCCATACCGGTTTTAACATTACAAAATTTCATATATTTGTTTTATTTGTATTTCATGATATAGTAATTTATTTAATGTGTTCATGAGATTTAACACTGCAGATTTAGACATGGTCCCATGCAGGGTTATTACAAAACACTGAGGCCGGATCATAACAACCATCAATGCATGGCAAGAAAGACATCCTGAGGAGGTTAAGGGCGTGAGTTCAACACCCACCCCTATTGGTTTTGGTTTTCTTCTTTTTTATTTATCCTTTTACTTATTTTCCTTCTTTATGTTTAAAACTACCTTTTTCATAAAACCTAACATTTTTCACAAACCTTTGATTTTGTATTTCTAAGACAGGTTGAGCCAACTAAACTTCAAGAGGGTACTACCTTAAAACCCATGCAAGCCTAAACCTAAGGCTGCTTGTGTGACTTGTTTGCCTTCATTGTCTAACAACTTGAATTTTTTGCAGGGTTGTGTTTGTCACCTTGCATTTTTGCTTGATGCATAGCATGAACATCATAGCATCATACCATAGAATTTCCTTAACCATTTCAAGGATCTCAAGGGTTTGTGATGCAGGTTATGATAAATCAGACATCTAGCAAGGGGCAAGGGGATTTATTTTCCTCTAGCCAATGCCGTCAAAAGATCAAAACTCAACAACTTGAGTCAGGGGCTATGACCAACTTGATATGGTGAGCTTGACTCTTGTAGAAGGACCTTCAACGATACGAAGTGCTTCAATCAAAGCTATAAAGTTAAACGCCTAACATTTTTCTTGTTTACCCTGCAAGATCCTTGAAAACATTTGCATATCATACATCTAATTGCATAACAAGTAGTCTCCAGTACAGGTCTTTCTTATTCTCGCTGTTTATTTCAGCAATGGCTCTCAAACAAGACAATAAAGATCTCCAAACTCAAGAGGCTAAGCTTATAGAAATGTTCCTAAACCTATACAAGGGGCGGGAAGAATTGAAAGCACTCCCCGCTGGGAATCTGACCAAGAAATGTCCTGACAACAACAAGGATGACCAGGTTGAACAACTGCAAGTTGAGATGGAAAGGATGAGAACCCAGATGATCAGTCAAATATCTCTTATCCAAAGCCTAGCCCGAGGACAATATGAGCTAAGAATCCTCGTCAACAAACTTCATAAAGACGGTCGCAACCGTATGAAACAAACAGTCGAGGCTGAGGATCAAGTCGTTAATCATCCCCTTTTGAGACAAGGAGTTGGCTTGGTGGAGAGTGGATCTTTTCAATTCGCTGCTACATCACGATCCCAACCACAACCTCGCCAACAACCACGGGGTAATCGGCGTAAGCGGGATTCATTCACTAGGCAATATACCAAACCCAACATACCAATGTCGCAAGTCTTGCAACACATGTTGAAATTGAATTTGGTCACGTTGAGGGATCCTCCTACAAATCCCAATACTGCCTCTCCAATGTACAATCCAAATGCAAGGTGTGAAATATCACTCCAACAGTCCGGGGCATGATACTGATAGTTGTTGGACATTAAAATACAAAATTCAAGACCTGATCGATGAGGAAATTCAAGACATGTTCTTAATGATTATGTGGAACTGTGATACGGTGGCAGAACCTATTTTTCATTGATGTTTCTTTTCCTATCTATTTTTTGGCAAACTTAATTCTTTCTTGTTAATCATTACACATAAACTTTTTTTAAAACCTTTTTTTTAATTAAAATTAATTAGGTTTTAGGTTTTTTTAATTAATTGACCTTTTTTTTCTTTCAAAATTAACCTTTTTTTAATTAAAATTAATTAGGTTTTATGTTTTTTTTTATTAACCTTTTTTTTCAAAATTAACCTTTTTTTTATTATTAATTAAAACTAATTAGGATTTAGGTATTTTAATTAACTTTTTTCAAAATTAACATTTTTTTTATTAATTAAAATTAGTTAGGTTTTTTAGGTTTATTTAATTAATTATCATAAATAATTTTTTTCATAAAAAATCACCAAAATATTTTCTTTGCTATTTTTATCTTATTTTTATTTTTCTAGGTAAAGTGTATAGGGCGCATTCAACTGTAATAGCGTCGTAGCTTTATTTTTCCCGCATTTTTTTTATCATTATCATCTAATTGCTTCCGGGATGTAATCGTTTTAGGATTTCTTTTCCGCACTCTTCACTATTATGTAACTGCCCCAAAGCTCTGTAATAGCTTAGGTCTAGATTTCCGCCTTTACCTTATGCTACTGTATTTTATGTAATGCTTAGATTAATAGGATTGTATGGAAAGATAAAAATGAACGATAGAAAACCCTAATTGCAAGATAAATATAACTGAAAAAACACATTGTTACACACTTGCACCCCTAGGGTACTTCCCACTTGGTTGCCTCAGAAAACAATGGTCATGTTCCTCGAACGCAGGGATATCTTAGCAAAAGACCCTCAATCTAAAAGTTATCATAAAGATCATAGTCCCTTAACATCCCTCGAGTTGCCTACGAGAAATGATCTTGTCCCTCAATGTTGCCTATATGATGACAGTCCCTTCAAACTGCTAAGGTATCCCTATATGTTGCCTTCTATGACCATAACGATGACCCGCGCTTGTCCCTCATACATCCAACGATAGGTCTACCTACTCATTAATAGTAGGATAGCACTATCTAAAGGATAGGGAGAAAAGAACAACCATTTCGAGTATAAGTAGATAAGTTCTTAGATGCTTGCTCAAAACAACTGTTTGCACCTACACAAAAACATTTCAAAACAACTTTAAAGAAATATTTACTTTGTCAACACTCTTGAGGACTGATACAAGAGTTATCACAAAGCGAACCTCTGCACTAAGGCATTTTCAAAACAATTTTCAAAATACACAAGCATAAGAAATTTTCAAAACATGAGCTAAGCATCTAAGAGCTCGTGGAAAACCACAGATGGAAAGGGTGCTAACACCTCCCCTTTCCATAATCTACCCCCTTACTTAGAAAATCTTGAAAAAAGTCTTTTTCTGTTCTTTTCACCCTTTCCTTTGTTGGATAAAAGAAAAGTCGGTGGCGACTCTTGCTTACCGTGACATTTGCGAACAAAAAATGCAAACCAGTATTAACAATCGGTTCTGCCACCGTATCACAGTTCCACATAATCATTAAGAATAGGCAGTCATTATCTCTCAAAATAAGAGCCCATTAAGTCAAAACCTATGAAGGAGACTTAAGCAAAAAAAAAACTGGGGCATCCCGCTGGCTGTAATCACAAAAGAAACAGTTCATGCAAAAGACAGGGATAATAAAAACAAAAAAGGAGGTCGCTACAAATCCTTAACAAAAAAAAGGGTTACAAAAGTGACTATCTTCCCAAACAAACGTTCAATTTCTGAACCATCACCGGAATATCGGGGCCAATATCCAAGAACTCAGCTGGGATTCGAAATGCACAATTAACTGAGCATAGGGTTGAAGAACATCACGAAGAACGGGTGGGTACAAATAAACTTTGAGTCTTTATCCTTTGTTTCTTAAACTATGAACCAACCCACACTACAACCCTTAAAAGTCCTAACTGAAGCATGGGTTAGTTCGGAAGCATACTGTTATAAAAGGTATCCTGACTCCTGTAGGACTTGCTATAAATCCTGAGTTAATATCACCCTCTTGCAAAATTTTGTTTTACTAAAAAATGAATTTCCAAACTTCAAGACAAGCATAAACTTTGCATTATTTGAATATCATTGTTTGCACATAGTTATCTGTTCGACAACATAGAAATTTACATGACGAATATCTAGTGAACAAAAAAAATTTCTCAAAAAAAAGTTTCACCTCAAGTGGAAAAACACTTCCAACCAAGGGGCACAACATGATCATTGTCCATCATCTGGGGCAGTCAAGTCAAGATTCAAGAATCTCTCAAAAATGCCAAATAGTCAGGGGCAGATCTCCATCTGAATCACTTGGGGCATTAGACATGAATTCCAACAATGAATCACATACAATCAAGTAAAATCAATGTTCCTCAACGAATTTCTTCTCAAAACAACAAAACAATAATTCCCAGCGGAAACATTCTAAATAAAGCAGACTTTCTTATGGAAACAGTTCAGGTACGATCCAAAAATGAAAGTCATCCTGACACTTATTCCAGAGTCTCCTCTAGAAACGGTGCAGATACGATCCAAAGACGGATGTCATTCTGACACTCATTCAACACATGTTTCAATACAGTGCAGATACGATCCAGAGACAGATGTCATTCTGACACTCATTCAACACATGTTTCAAGTACAGTGCAGATACGATTTAGAGATGGATGTCATTCTGATACTCATTCAACACATGTTTCAAATACGATTCAGGTACAATCCAAAGACGGATGTCTTCCTGACACTTACTCCAAGATTCTCATCTAAAAACGGTTCAGGTGCGATCCAAAGACGGATGTCATCCTGATACTTACTCCAGACTATCTTCTAGCAATAGTTCAGTTTGCAAAGCTTTCCTTCCCCAGCATAGTTTATTTCTCTAACTGCGAAAGTTTATCCCTCAACAGAGTTTATTTCTCTACATTGGTAAAACCTTCCGATAGAGCATCCTTACTCTACAGAGTCATTCTCAAGCAAGAGTTAAAGATCCCTGATAGAATATCCTCGAGCGAAAAGGGAAAATCCCCGGCAAATCATCTTCATTCATCATCCCCAACAGAAACGAAGGATTTAACTTCCCAATACTCTCCAGCAGCAGACAGGGATTTATTTTCCCAGACTAGGAAATATTGCAACAACACCCCATATTCATATATCATGGCATGCGCATACAAATCACATACAACATAATCTCATTTATTTTGAGAACATCATCACAATGCACTTCATACATCATGGCATTGCATATGACTAACTCTTTACCTTTTTCAGGAAAGATCAAATCAACAAACACCGTTGACTACTTGTATGACCTGTTAAAGAAATTGCAAAGCCTGGATTTTGACCAGATAACAATTTAAGTTGCTACGAAGCCTGGAATCCGATCAGAGAGTAGTTCACTTCTTCAATTACTGTGAAGCCTGGATTTCGACCAAATAACAATTTAAGTTGCTGTGAAGCCTGGAATCCGACCAAATAGCAGTTCACCATACTATGAAGTCTGGACCCGACCAGATAACAATTAACATCATTGTTGAAGCCAGGAATCCGACCGGATAATAGTCAATCAACAATTCAAGACATTGTGAAGCCTGGAACCCGACTAGATAACAACTTAATTTCTTCAAATCACCGAAGCCTGGATACGACCAGATAAAGGAACACCTCAGATTCAAGTTAAAGCCTGGACCCAACCAGATAACAACTTAATTTCTTTAAATCACCAAAGCCTGGATACGGTCAAATAAAGGTACACCTCAGATTCAAGTTGAAGCCTGGACCCGACCATATAACAACTTAATTTCTTCAAATCACTGAAGCCTGGATACGACCAGATAACGGTACACCTCATATTCAAGTTGAAGCCTGGACCTGACCAGATAACAACTTAATTTCTTCAAATCATCGAAGCCTGGATACGACCAGATAACAGTACACCTAAGATTCAAGTTGAAGTCTGGACCCGACCAAATAATAGTTTAATTTCTTCAAATCACCAAAGCCTGGATACGACCAGATAACAGTACACCTCAGATTCAAGTTGAAGCCTGGACCCGACCAGATAACAACTTAATTTCTTCAAATCACTGAAGCCTGTATACGACCAGATAATGGTACACCTCAGATTCAAGTTGAAGCCTGGACCCGACCAGATAACAGCTTAATTTCTTCAAATCACCGAAGCCTGGATACAACCAGATAACGGTTCACCTCCGATTCAAGTTAAAGCCTAGACCCGACCAGATAACAACTTAACTTCTTCAAATCACCGAAGCCTGGATACGACTAGATAATGGTATACCTCAGATTCAATTTAAAGCCTGGACCCGACCAAATAACAGCTTAATTTCTTCAAATCACTGAAGCCTAGATACAACCAGATAACGATACACCTCAAATTCAAGTTGAAACCCGAACCCGACCAAATAACAACTTAATTTCTTCAAATCACCGAAGCCTGGATACGACCAGATAACGGTACACCTCATATTCAAGTTGAAGCTTGGACCCGACCAGATAACAGCTTAACTTCTTCAAATCACTGAAGCCTGGATACGACCAGATAATGGTATACCTCAGATTCAAGTTAAAGCCTGGACCCGACCAAATAACAGCTTAATTTCTTCAAATCACTGAAGCCTAGATACAACCAGATAACAGTTCAATGTTTATAATTACTGTGAAGCCTAGAATCGACCATATAACAGTTAATTTCATATTCCCCAATAAGTTGCTGTGGAGCCTAGGATACAACCAGATAACAGTAAACTTTTGTTATCCTTAGCAAGTTACTGTGAAGCCTGAATTTCGACCAAAAAATAACAAACTTTCATCTCTCCATGTCAAGAGATAGCTTTCCCAGTAGAGTAATGGACGACTGAAGTTCCTATACTCAATTCCCCACAGAGTTTTCCTCAAATAGGAAAAAAAACAGAAATCAACATCCCCCAGTGGACTCCTCCTCGGACAACAGGATCAGGAATCCCTACAAAGAGACCTCTTATGAAGTCAACATCTACTTTGGATGACATCTCTAAGCCCATCTCCGATGACTCTCTGTCATATTCCTTGGATGGCATCTTTAAGCCCATCTTCGACAATCTTCTGCCATCTTTTCCAAATGGCATCTGTAAGCCCATTCACGATATAACTCACCAACATTGTCACTTCAGACGAGTGCAAATTTCTGGGCACTCTAGTGTTCAATCATCTTCCACCTTCAGATCACGAAAGGCAGACAAGCCAATCTAAATCCTCAGGTTTAAGAAGATTGAACATGGGCAGTTGTTGTACCCCAAAATTTCCCCTCTCATTTTCTTTCAAAAATTTCTTTTACATGGGTGGTAGCCAACATCTGCTTGAGGAAAGTAAAATTTGAAGATGAACAAAATGTATTTCGATTGGAGCATCAGAACTTCCTTCGATTGGATCATCAAAACTTCCTTCGATTGGAGCATCTGAACTTCCTTCAATTGGAGCATCAGAGCTTCCTATCATATCTTCCTTCTATTGGAGCATCATAGCCTCATTCGATTGGATCATCAAAGCTTTCTTTGATTGGAGCATCAGAGCTTTCTTCGATTGGAGCATCAGAGCTTCCTTCGTCTGGAGAATCAGAGCTTCCTTCGATTGGCATACCAAGGCAGAGTATCCTTCGAATGGAATATCAGTGCAGAGATATCTTAATCTAAAATGTTCTGAAGAAGGAAGTTATGAATATTTCGAATCAGAACTCAGAACCATCAAAAGGAACAAGGGCTGGTCGAAGGGGCTTTGGAGAGGGAAAATTTGAATATTTTCAAATTCGAACAAGGCGCCAAGTTGACTTGTCCAGATTCACTCAGAATTCCAAAGGGACGTGAATATTTCAAAAAAAGGAAATCTTTTAATATATCTGATTCTTGTCTCACAACTTTAAAAGTCTAGTTAAATGGCTGTCTCTTGCCATTACTATGCACCATTACACTCCTATAAGTACAAGACATATGTTGTATAACAGGGGAGAGACTTTTGCACACGAACAGATCACGTTGCCACATTACTCAAAGAAATCCCAAAAGTGTCCCAATTGAAGCATTTTTTATGCATACACCTTTAGCCTAAACAAATACTAGATTCGGGTTCCTGAGCCATCCAGGAGTCCACACCAACTCTTAAGCCAACATCTCCACACCCAAAGCTGCAGATCGAAGCATACCGTCCATAGGTATAATTCTGAAATTTAATTTCTTAATCTAAGTACATCTATTCGTCCTAATGTGTTTGTGTATATTTGTAATGGAGTGTTAGACATGTTACAATCCTCACAGACCCACCATTTTCGGGGCACGTAAGTTTGGTTCCTTCGAATATCAGGATTCTTAGTATTTTAGGACAAGGCGAGCCCAGATTCAAATTAAGGAGAGTTTCGAATTAGGGAGTTGTTCGAGCTAGGGGGTAAGGTCCACCCCCTGGATCTCTAACGTTTGTGCATTTTGCAGGGGTACTATTTAGGGCTTCGAAGCAGTAAGCTTCAAATTGGGTGACACAGGAACCTTCTGCCTTTTTTAGACCCGAATTCGAATCTCAGGATTTTTGGTACTGCAAGGCGAAATAACTTTAGATTCCTTCTATTGGAGAGGGAATCGAAAGACCCGGGTTCGACACCCAGGTCATACATTTTTGTTCTTTTTCTAACGAATTCCTTGCAGATCTAGTATCCATGATCGAAAGATGACACATCCAGATTGAACACCCCAGAGATGCAGTCTCTCAGGCATCTTCGACCATCCTTTTCACTTGGATCGAAAGGCAGCCTCAGGCCTTTCGATCCAGGCCTACATCCTGCAGATTATTCTTTTCCTTTTACTGCTTTTTTCCATTTAGCTTATCCTTTTCATTACTTTGTTTTTAATAAACAAACAATAAAAATCACAAAAAATTAGGATTTAGTTTTTTTATTAAGTAATTAGTTTCTAAAATTAATTAATTAATTAACTTTAACCTTTTTCCTTCAAAATTAAAAGTGAACTAGAATTTAGGACTTACTTTAATTTTAATATTTATTTTCGTAGATATAAAGAAATACCCCACAAAAATTTTAGTTCATTTTCTAAATAGACTTTAGGAAAACTAATTTATTTTTTCTCCTAAATCAAAAATAAACAAAAAAAGATTTCTTATTGCCTTAGGTTCTTATAAGTAGTTTCTAACCTTTTGCGCGTTATTATTTTCTTGCATTTTATATAAATAATGTAATTGAATATGGGATGTAATAGTTTTAGATTTAAAATTCCGCACTTTATTTCATGCACTTTTTTATGTAACTATCCCAAAGCCGTGTAATAGTTTTGGATTTATTTTTCTGCATTTTATTTCCCGCATATTTACTGCTTTGTTATTTTGCTATATTAATTGTTAGTAACTAAGACTGTATGATAAGACTGTAAATTAAAACGTTAGCTAACCTAATAAAAAAACAAAAAAAACTGAATCTCAACACATATGCACATATGCACCTCTAAGGTATCCCCGCTTCAGTTTCCTTTCGGAAAATAAAGCAGTCATGTCCCTCGAGAATGGGGACGCTTTAACAAAGACCTGTAAAATCAAAAGATCATAGTCCCTCGATGACCCTACCGTGTTTCCTTTCGGTAAATGATCTTGTCCATTAAACAAAAGTTTCTAAAGTGTCTCCATATGTTGCCTTTATAACTATAAAATGTCCCTTAAAATGTCCCTCAATATCCAACGATAAGGCTACCTACTCACTAATAGTAGGATAGCATTGTCTAAAGGAAAATAGGAAGAGAACGACCCTTTTCGAGTAATAAAGTAGATATCTATAAGAAGTTTCCTCAAACATTTTGCACTTACACAAAAACTACTTTTAAAAAAAAATTCAAAACACTTTGTATACTTTCTCCACTATCCCGAGAAACATTACAAAGTTCACCGTACTAAGGCATTTTTAAAACATTTTCAAACACATAAAGCACAAAGGTATTTCAAAATGAACAAACCTCTAAGAGCCCGTGGAAAACCACGGATGGAAAGGGTGCTAACACATTCCCTTTCCATAATATACCCCCCTTACTCAGAAAACATCTCGAAAAGGTCCTTTTATGTTCTTTTCACCCTTTCCTTCGATGGATAAAAGAAAAGTCGGTGGCGACTCTTGCTTACCGCACATTTGCGAATACAAAATGCAAACCAGTATATAACAGTCGGTTCTGCCACCGTATCACAATAAGTAGCAAGAAAAGGTTTACTATACTCTTCTATATGGGTGGATACTTTGTTTACTATACTTTTATTAGAAGTAATAATTCTGGTTTACTTTGTTTTGTGTATGTTGCCTGTTTATCCTGCTATTTTAGAGTAAATATGTATGTTACTGATGTAACCGTTTTAGAGTTTTGTGTATGCTGCTGATTTAGAGTAACAGTGTATGCTGTCTGTTTATGCTATTATTGTACCCCAAAATTTTCCCTCTCATTTTTCTGCAAGACATTCTCCTGAGGTCCTCATTTGCTTAAGTTGGCTCAAGAATTGATCAGACAAATTCTCCTCCTAAGCAATAGGTCCACAACCAGGGTTTGGTATTTCTTAAGGAAAATTGGGGTTTCAAGGTCTCTAGTGGTCTTCATGGTTCTTCATGTGTCTCCAACAATGCTCATATCAAGTTTCTAGCCCTGCATTACAAGTTTACTCAGTCAATGACTCAGATGACTGAAAATTAATGTATTGGGTAAAAGTCAAATATGGTCAACATACAATCAAACCTTAAGATTTTGGTCAACATAAATTTTTCGAAGTCATATTCATAATTTGATCAATGGTTGATCATGATTCCTCAAGAAAAGCCCTCAAATCATCAAAAGTCAAAAGTTGCCAAATTAGGGTTTCCTTAGGAGAAGTCAACTGAACTTTGACCAAGCATAACTTTCACATGCTTCATCATATTTTCCCCAACCAAAGCTCATTTTGAAGGAATTTTGATTCTATACAACAATGTATATCTAAGCTCAAGTCCAAAAAATGCATGATTTAAGAGATATAAGCCATTACATTATAGGTCATTTCAAAAGTCAACAAAAAGACACTTTTTGTCAAGGCAATCTACATCAAGATAATGTCTTCAAAAGTAAAAATGATAAACATAGAGGTTGTAGAGGACATATTGAGCTTTCTAAAGAGTCCAATATCACCTTTAAAAGTTAAAAATTGCGTGAGTTATGACCATTACAATTTGGGAAATTTTGAGAAAATGCATGAAGTTCAAAATGAGCAAGCTTGATATTTTGGGCTATTGGGCCATGGTTTAAGAGTCCAAACGTGTATTATACTCTTCCCATGCCTCAAAAATTGTTATTAAACCTTGACTTTATTTTATTTAATTATTTTTATTATTATTTATTTAATTCATTAATAATATAAAATAAATAAGATAAAATTACAAGAGTCCAAGCCCACCATATCTTTGCCCTATTTTTCTCTATATATTCAGAAATCAAAGAGAGAACTTAAGAATGCACGAAACCCTTGCCTCAAAAAAGTGTTAAAAAGGTCAAACTTTTTTCAAAGAACCCTAGAATTTCAAACTCTTGATGCAAACTCTTCTCACTACAAACAACCATCTCATTCATTCCTAATAATCCCAGAGTAAGGTTGGGTTGGTTTTGATGTTCCAAAACACGTGAAACTTCATCGCATGGCATAATAGATTTAACATTCTTGAAAATTCATATTTTTAATTTTGCTTTGTTTTAAACTGTATTAATATCACTAACATGCTCCTGAGGGGTATTTGAACATGTATGGACCATCGTAATAGTCCCATGCACACTGAAACGAAGATTGTCATGATTGTACCGATTTGCATTATTTTTGTCCTATCCCTCAAACAAGGCCTTTTCAGTCCAAAAAAAGGGCACCTTTGAATTTGTAGCTTTCAATTTAGGGGGTAGGGTATTATTTGCTACCTAATGGCGTTTATTTTGAAGGTGATACAGAAAGGATGATCGGAGAAGACGACCGGAGCTAGGGCTCCGGCGCCTCTCTGGTCAAGGCAATCAAATTTATATTTTATATCAATCTTTTCAGTTTATATAACAGATGTATCACCACCCAGTGGTTAAAACGCGCACGCTAAGTCATTCCTCTCTCAGGTCACGGGTTCGATCCATGATTTTGCTATTTTTTTTCATATTTCTATTATCTTTGCAGATTTGATACAAAACGCGTTGGATGCATATCCTAGCACCAAGGGCGCGTAGCTCAATTGACAGGCGTGCATATTGGAGAGGCAGGGGTCATGAGTTCAACACTCACCTCTAGCATTCTTTTTTTCTCTTTTTTACTAACCCTATTTTTGCTAACCCTAATTTCTTAATAATCTTAATTACTTTTCTTTAATCAACATTAAAACAAATTATGTTTGGCTTCTTTCTAATAAATTAATTTTGATTTTTTTAATAATTTTAGTATAATCAGTTTCGATTAATTTGATTACCTAACTTTTTTCGATTAATTAAAATTAATTAGACTTTAAGATGATTAACAAAAAAATTTCGTTAAACGATCACAAGACGATCTTTAATTTTCTTTTTCTCTTTATTTTACTGCTTCGTGTGTTTACTTTCGCATTAATTTTCCCAATTATGTAATTGCTAAAGGGTTGTAATAGTTGTAATTAGGGTTTTATTAGCTTTCTTTCTCCCCGATTTTGTGGTTTTGTACCCCCTTCCCCAAAGCCTTGTAATAGTTTAGGTTTACTTTCCGCACCTTTACTTTTCGTAATTTACTGCTTTCCTTATAACTGTATAGTAATTAAGGCATGTATGTCAAGATCTAAAATCAACCGTTAGATAACTATAATCAAGGTAAAATAACTGAATTCAATACACTTTGCACACATTCACCTATAGGGTAACCTCACTTGTTACCTTCGAATAAAAACAGTCACGTCCCTCGAACGTGGGGACGCTTTAGCAAAGTCCCTCCGATACAAAAGATCGTAGTCCCTTGATGACCCTTTGATGCTGCCTTCGATAAATGATCTTAGTCCCTTATGATAAATTCCTAAAGCGTCCCTACAAGTTGCCTTTATGGTTGTACGATGACCCACGCCTGTCCCTTCACATTCAATGATAGGGATTCCTAATAACTAATGGTAGGATATCACTATCTAAGGAGGAGGAAAATAACACGAAAGACTTTTGAGTAGGTAGATAGCTCGTAATTGCTTTCTCATAAAAACATCTCTTTTTACACAAAACACTTCTGTGAAATATTTTGAAAAAACAAACATTTCGTATGCATTCTTAACTTATACAAGAAGCATTACAAAATTGTCATACTTAGGGAATTTTCAAAATATTTTCAAATACACTTACATAAAAAAGAATTTTCAAACAAAGTGAGCTAGCGATTAAGAGCCCGTAGATAACTACAGATGAAAAGGGTGCTAACACATTCCCTTTTCATAACCTACCCCCCGAACTCAGAAAATTCTCGAAGGTCTTTGCTGTTCTTTTCACCCTTTCCTTATTGGATAAAATAAAAGTCGATGGTGACTCTTGCTATCCGTAAAATTTGCGATAAAATGAAACACCAAGTCAGTTCTCCCACCGTGTTACAGAACTGGCGACTCTGTTGGGGAATTAACTAAAAGTGGGGTTACCTTAGAGTTAGATCACTTTTAAATGCTTTCTTTGTTTGATTTGTCTACTTTATTTTTAAAGGGTTATTTGGGTTATATCTTGCAGGGATCATATACCCGAATCTGGGAACATTTTAGGTAAGCAGCAATAGATCATGGAAACTATACGGTGTATACCTATATAGTTGAAGTGATGGCTATGTTAGTGCGACACATTGGTTTGTACTGGTATCCCTCGAGTCAGTCGGGGAGCATACTAGGTTATCGCGTGGTGTCACAAGCACTAACTGACCTTAGAACCTTAATTGACCCAACTTAGCCATTATAAGGTAGTGAGATAGATGGATTTGGTGCAGTCTGAAGTTGGTTGATACTCGATACTACACTCATTGAGATTTGACTCTCGAGTTTTGTTTGGTGACAAGTCAGTTGCCGTACTAAACAAAATTTATGGGAAAAATCAGTGATATTGAGATCCATAGAACCCGATTACTTCTTTAGGATAAGTTGAGCCAACTAAACTTCAAGAGGGTACTTACCTACAAACTCCATGCAAGCCTAAACCTAAGGCCTTGTATGATTTACTTGTGTTTGATTATCTGTTCAAACATAACATCATAATATCATGACACCATTCCATATCATTTTCACTGACCATTTCAAGGATCTCAAGGGCATGTGATGCATGTTATCATGAACCAAACTCCTAGCAAGGGGCAAGAGGATTTATTTTCCTCTAACCAAATACTGTCAAAACATCATGAACCGACATCTAGCAAGGGGCAAGGGGATTTATTTTCCTCTAACCAATGTTGTTAAATGTTGTACCCCAAAATTTTCCCTCCCATTTTCTCAACATTTTCTCATCACAAGGCCCTTGGAGCTCAAGATCCAGTTAGGGTTTCCTCTGCAAGACTTCTCCTAGCACTGTTGACCCAAATTAGGGTTTGTGTTTGCACAAAGATATTTTGACCTAAAAAGCCTAAGAAGACTTTCATGCTTCATGTTGGACTCCCAAGTTTATCCATACCAAGTTTCAAGCCTTGATTCCAACCTTTGCCCAGTCAATTGGACAGTTGGCCTAGAAATCAGCTGTATTGGGGAAAAAGTCAACTGTGGCCAATTGACAGTCAAACCTCATGGAAATTGACCCACATCAACATTATGAACTCATATGGGCCATTTGATCAAGTTTGGATCACAATTCCACAAGAAATTTGATCAGATCACCAAAAGGGCAAAATGGTCATTTTTAGGGTTTTGACTGCACAAAGGCAATTTTTGACTGTTTGACCTAGCCAATGGAAAACCAAGCTCACATATGGACTCAAGGACCCCATGGAATTGTCTTGACATACTCAACAAGTTCAAAAGATCCCAAATGCACAAGATTGACAGTTGAATTTTCCAATCAATTGATCAATTTTTGACTGTATACTGAAAAGTCAAACTTTGACTTTTTGGTCAAAATCAAGTGTCAAGATTCATTTTTCATCAAAACATGCCAAATCATGAAACTTGTTCATCAAGAAATCAAAAATCACAAATTAGGGTTTGAAATGAAGATTTTTCATAACTTAGAATTTTTCTAAGTTATGAAAAACCCTAATTTTTTTCTAACTTTGTCCCACTTTCTCATCAAGATGCATTTGGATTCAAGGAAAAGTAAAAACATGAAAGTTGTAGTCCATTGAAAAATCTACAACTTTGATTCACAAAGTTTTCTCAAAAGAAGCTTGTAGCTCAAGTTACAATTTTTGGAACAAGGGTACCAAACCATTCTTAACTTAGAGAAATTTTGACCTATTTTAGGCAAGATTTTTGCCTAACTTCAAGACCACTTTTCACATACTTCCACTTGGAATTTCAATTTGCATTACAAAGATGGATTGTATTACACATTCCAAGCTTTCAAAAATGTCCAAGAACTCATCAAACAACCTCATGGTTAGGGAGAATCGAATTTGGCAAGTTGGGAAAAAGTCACTTTGCTTATGGCCAATTTACATGTTCATACACTTAGGCAATTTTGAACTCAGCTTGCATTCCTTGATTACAGGTCCTATATCCCATTTGCACTCATAAATTTAATGCTAACCCATTGTGCCAAGACCTTATTTTATGTGTTTAAGCATTGTATGCAAAATTAAGCCATAAGTAGAAAAGCATTATATCCATTTTAGAAAAGTTGAACTTTATGTCAAATGCAAATCCAAGAAGCATAGGCACAATCTTTTGAGCTGGTATTTTGTACACAAATAACTCTAACCAAGAATAATGTATGCAGCATAGATTGGGGGCCTGCACAAGTCTAGAACACAACTTGGCATTTTGTTGCTTAAAGGGGAAGAAAACTTGCATAACAGCTACCAACTCTCATTCCTGTCAACAAGAGCTTAAGCAAAGATTGTGAACACTTTCAAAACACCCACCCTGACCTGAAACACAAGCCAACCACTTCCAATACCTTCTCAAACACAGAATCACCATAAAACTGCAAAAACAGGGCATAAGCTGCAGTTGGACTTCCATAGCTCATTTCCCTCGTGCACCTTGACCAAAAACACTTCAAACACATCCCACACCATCCCTTGAAATTATTCTAAGCCCTAAACACGACCTGTAACACTCCTAACCCACATCACCATTTTCATATTTTCTGTTTTGCAGTTGGAGTGCCATAACACGATTCACTTGGTTTTAAGGCATACCAAGCATTGGAATAGCATCCCTGGACATCAAGGAAGCTATACAAATCATTACCTTACCTTGTAAGCATCTCCATTGTTGCACACAATTCCAACTGAACAGGTAAATTCATGAACTCCTATCTCTCTATCCAGGCATAGTTAGGTTTAGATTTGTGAAGAAATTATGTCACATTCATAGCCCTGAACATGCCCATATCTTTACTTTCCATTTATTTTGCATGTGCTATGAGAATTTTAAGTCTGAACATTGTTAAAAGTTAGGTTAAGAATTAGGAATGGAGAAATTCTCTCTCATTTCTGAGAGTTAGGATGAGTTCTTTATATGTCCAGAATCGTGGTTTGATGCTTAACATTTTTCATGTTGTGAGTTTGTACTAAAAATTAGGGAATCTGGAGATAGGAAAACGCGCGTTTTTGTTGATTCAAACAGGTTCTGAGGTTGAAGACAAAGTCTTCTTAGGCTGGGCCTGAGTTTGACTTCCTATTTGCACCTTGTTTTTACTTTTGAACCCCCTTGACCCATTGTGCTTATTTTGATAATTTTTTGACTTTTTCTTGTTGTTTCTGACTTATTTATTTTTTCTCATAACATTAAAATATTAAAAATATTTTTCAAACCATTTTTTGTGTTTATTAAGCATTTATTTGTTTTAACTTGATATTTGTATATAAATAAACACATAAATATCTTTTATTTAAGAATATTAAAAAATAATTCAAATACTTTTATTTTCTGATTCTTGTTTTATTTTTATCTTTAAAAAAAACATTTTTATAAAAAAATATATTGTTTATTAAATATTAAATATTAATATTTTTGTGTATATTTAGTATTTAGTAAATATTATAAATACATATATGTTTATTAATATATTTAGAAAAATACAAAGAATTAATACATTTTGTTTTTATTAACATTTTGACCTCAAAAATACTTTTTATATAAAATACCTTCTTTTATTTATTTTTTGTAAATAATTAATAAATATTGCATATATCATACAATAAATACTTTTATTTGTAAAAATTAGGGTTTTTTGCCCTAAATGCATAAAAATACCAAAAATTAATTGATTTTATTTTTGCTTATTTGATACATGATAAATACTTTTTACATACATATGAAAAACCCTTTTTTGCATTTTGCATATTGTTGTACCCCAAAATTTGCCCACCCATTTCTTATTGATTTCTCATCACAAGGCCCTTGGAGACCAAGATCCAGTTAGGGTTTCATATGCTCAAGACTTCTCCTTGCACTGTTGACCCAAATTTGGGTTTGTGTTTGCACAAAGATGTTCTGACCTAAAATGCCTAAGATGACTTTCATGCTTCATATTGGACTCCCAAGTTTATCCACATCAAGTTTCAAGTCTTGATTCCAAGTTTTGCCCAGTCAATTGGACAGTTGACCTGAAAATCAACTGTATTGGGGAAAAAGTCAACTGTGGCCAATTGACAGTCAAACCTCATGAAAATTGACCCACATCAACATTATGAACTCATATGGACCATTTGATCAAGTTTGGATCACAATTCCACAAGAAATTTGATCAGATCACCAAAAGGGCAAAATGGTCATTTTTAGGGTTTTGACTGCACAAAGGCAATTTTTGACTGTTTGACCTAGCCAATGGCAAACCAAGCTCACATATGGACTCAAGGACCCCATAGAAATGTCTTTACATGCTCAACAAGTTTAAAAGATCCCAAATACACAAGATTGACAGTTGAATTCCCCAGTCAATTGATCAATTTTGACTGTATACTGAAAAGTCAAACTTTGACTTTTTGGTCAAAATCAAGGGTCAAGATTCATTTTTCATCAAAAATTGCCAAATCATGAAACTTGTTCACCAAGAAATCAAAAATTGCAAATTAGGGTTTGAAATGAGAATTTTTCATAACTTAGAATTTTTCTAAGTTATGAAAAACCCTAATTTTTTCCCAACTTTGCCCCACCTTCTCACCAAGATTCATTAGAATTCAAGCAAAAGTCAAAACATGAAATTTGTAGCTTGTTGCATAATCTACAACTTTGATTCACAAAGTTTTCCAAAAAGAGGCTTGTATCTCAAGTTACAATTTTTGGAATAAGGGTACTAAACCATTCTTAACTTAGTGAAAATTTGACCTATTTTGGCAAGGTTTTCTACCTAACTTCAAGACCATTTTCCATATACTTCCACTTGGAATTTCAATTTGCATTTCAAAGATGGATTGTATTACACATTCCAAGCTTTCCAAAATGTCCAAGAACTCATCAAACAACCTCATGACTTGAGAGATTCGAATTTTGCAATATGGCAAAAACTCACTTTTGAATTGGCCAATTTCCATGTTCATAACTTGTGCAAATTTCTCAAACCAGCATGCCACTTGATTACAGGCCCTTAAACCATCCAACACTCAATAATTTAATGCATGTTCATTGTGCTAAGGCCTTGTTTCATGAGTTTATGCATTACATGTTGAATTAAGCCATTTATGGAAAAAGTGAAATAGCCATTTTTGCAAAAAGCAAGCTTTATGTCAAAGTTGCAAATCCACAAGTACAGATCAAATCTAATTGGCACAAGATTATGAACAAAACACACTGATCAAGGAGAGGTTTTGCAGCTTGTTTAGGGGGCCTCTACCTGCCTAGAAACTCAAGTGGCCTTTGTTTGCTTAAGTGTTAAGAAACATCCCATATCATAACATAACTTTCATCTCAGCATTAAAAACTTTAAGCAAATATTTTGTACACCTTCAAGACATCCTAACTAAGCTAGAACACGAGCAAACAAGGTCCCAAACACTTCCATTCCCAGAATCACTCTCAAACTGCAGAAACAGGGCAGGGTCTACAGATTGAATCCCATCTCTCATTCCTTTCATGATTTCTTGCCCAAAGCTCATCAAACACATTCCCTAGCATCACTTGAAGCTAACCAAAACACAAAACACGACCTGTAATTCCTCTAACCAGTTCCACCATTTTCACTTTCTTGTTTTACAGTTGGAGGTCCAAAGCTCGATTCAAGGTGTTTCAAAGCAAAGTAAACATTGGAATAGCATCACCACACTTCAGGCAAGCTATACAGATCATCATCTTGCTCTGAAAGCTCCCCCTTGTGCAAAAGATCAAAGAATCCAGATGTTTGAACTTGGAAAACAGGCGCGCGTTTTGGAACATTTTTTGTCTGAAGGTTGAAGAAGAAGCTTCATGGGCAAGGCCTGTTGTGTTATTTCTTTTCACACCTTGTTTTTGGTTTCATACCCCCTGAGCCCATTATGTTTATTTTCATGATTTTTGACTTTTCTTTTTTTCATTTTGGCTTATTTATTTTTGCTAATAATATTAAAAACATGAAAAATATTTTTTACACCATTTTTATATTTTTTAAGTATTTATTTGTTTATATGGACATTTGTACATAAATATATATATATACTATTATTTAGAAAAAACTAGAAAAAATAATGTAAATATATTTCATCTCTGATTTTTATTTCATTTTTTTCTTTTGAAAATATTTTATGCAAAATATACTTTTTTTATAAATATTAAATATTATTATTTTTATATATATATATATATATATATATATATATATATATATATATATATATATATATATATATATATATATATATATATATATATATATATATATATATATATATATATATATATATATATATATATATATATATATATATATATATATATATATATATATATATATATATATATATATATATATATATATATATATATATATATATATATATATATATATATATATATATATATATATATATATATATATATATATATATATATTAGTATATTTAGGTTAAAATACAAAAATATATACATTTTTTATTTTATTAATATTTGACATGAAAAATACTTTTTTATGAATATACTCCATTTTATTTTATTTTTTGTATATAATTATTAAATATTATACATATTAAATAGTTAATATATTTATTTAATGAAATTAGGGTTTTACCCTTAAAACACAAAAACTCCAAAAATAATACTTTCTTTTATTTTATTTATTTGACATAAATAATACTTTTTTTTTTCATACATATAAAAACCCTTTTTGCATTTTGCATCTTTATTTTATTTTCCATTTAATTTATGCAATTAATTATCTTGTAAATATTCCAAAATTGATGTAATAGCTAGGTTTAAATTTCTTGTCTAAATATCCCCCCATTTGAACATTTGTACCCCCCTTCCCATATTGTGTTGTAATAGTGTAGGAATTTTACTTTTCGCACTTTAAACGCTTTCTAAATATACCATGTTAGAATTAGGGTTTGTATGCAAATAAAAAGAACAAAATAGTTTGACCTAATTTCAAGATAATCAAAGCATGAAAAATGGACAACACATATCACACTTGCACCCCTAGGGTATTCCACTTGTTGCCTTCAAATAAATGGGCCATATTGCATGTTAGGTTTCTTTGGGCAAAACAAATACAAATCAATTGATCATAGTCCCTCGATGACGCTTTCGAAAGTTTCCTAAGAAATGATCAAGTCCCTTTCAAAGAATAATTGCTCAAAGACATTTAACACTATTGCAATTATGGTCTAAACAATGACCCGCGCCCGTCCCTTTCACCTCCTAACACAAGATTGTCCACCAAATGCAATGGTGGAACAAAATTGTTAAAAGGGTTAAAAACATAACAAAAATCTTTGAGAACCTTAGGGTAGATAGCTCTTAAGTACTTGTCAATTTGCCAAAGAAAACACTTGCCTATTTTCAAACCACACTTCACAAACACTTTCAAAACAAACTTTCAAAAAAACCTTGAAACATCTTTTCAAAAAGACAAAACACCTTTTGTAAAACATTCGAGTAAAGAATTGTTACAAGGGTAGCCTAGACAAGGCATCTTTTTCAAAACATTTTCAAAGCCACACACAAAGCACCATTTCAAACAATTGAAAACCAAGGCAAGTTGATCTAAGCAAGTACCTAAGAGCCCATGGATAACCATGGATAGAAAGGGTGCTAATACCTTCCCTTTCTATAATCTACTCCCCGAACCCATAGAAAATCTCAAAGGTTTTTGCTGTGCTTTTTAAACCTTTCCTTAGGATAAAATAAAAAGTCGGTGGCGACTCTTGCTCAACCGAAACATTTGCGAAAACAAATGCAAAACCATAGTCAGTTCTCCCACCGTATCACAGAACTGGCGACTCTGATAGGGAGAACTTTAAAAGTGGAGTAACCTTAGGGCTTAGATCACCCTCTTGCATGACTAATTGTTTGATTTGATTGCTTTATACTTTGGCTCTCTTGTTTGGGTTTGCAATCCTACACCCGGATTTTGGGAAACATTCATAGATAGCAATACGTTGTGGAAACTGTGCGGGGTATACCGACACGGTCGAAGCAATAGCTATATTAGTGCGACATATTTGTGAGTACCGGTAACCCTTGAGTTCAATCAAGGAGAGTACGGGGCCGCTGAGTGATGTCACTAAGCACTAATGACCTAGAACCTTACTTGACCATCTTGGCCTTTTATTAGGGGTAGTGAGATGACCGGCTTTGGTGCAGTCCGAAGTTGGTAGATACTCGATACTACACTCATTGAGGGTTGTTTTCTTGGAATATTTTGGTCGCTAGTTAAGTGGCTAAACCAAAACAATGAACATTGAAAACAATCCAATGATATTGAGCTCCTTAGAACCCGGTTACTATTTATAGGACAGGTTTTTAAGCCAACTACACTCAAGAGGGTACTTACCTATGAAACCCCATGCAAGCCTGAAACTAGGGTTTGGTGTGACTTGCTTGTACATATGTTTTGTGCATACATCATAAACATCATGAAGCATCATATGCATTCACTAACCATTTCAAGGGTTTGGATCTTCATCTTTGTTCTTGTTTTGTAGGTCATGGAAATTCCTCGCAGAAACACCATTCAAGTCAACCTTGTGAGAATCTCTCCTCAACTCAAGGAGCTCACCTCAAGAATTCCTGAAAACTCATCCTTCAGTGAAAGACATGGTAGACTGCTCAGCTTAGTCAACACCAACATTGAAGAAGACATGATGAAAGTGCTATTCCAGTTCTTTGACCCTCTTCACCACTGTTTTACTTTCCCTGATTACCAGTTGGTACCCACTTTGGAGGAGTTTTCTCAACTCCTGAGAATTCCTATCCTTAATCAACTACCCTTCAACGGTACGGAAAAGGAACCAAAGCCGGAGGATGTTGCTCGAGCATTACATCTACAACCATCCGATATCAAGGGGCATTGGGAAACCAGAAGCGGCGTCAAAGGATTCTTAGCAAAATTCTTGTTTGAGAAGGCACAAGAATGTTGGAATTCATTGGACCTACAAGCCTTTGAAGAAATTGTGGCACTCCTCATCTATGGGTTGGTCTTGTTCCCAAATCCTGACCAATTGGTAGATGTCAACGCCGTCAAAATCTTCTTGTCCAGAAATCCAATACCAACATTGCTTGGGGACATTCTTCACTTATTTTACACACGAACAATGAGAAAGAGGGGTGTTCTCATGTGCTGTACTCCTCTTCTTACAAGGTGGTTTATTTCGCACCTTCCACAATCTGTCTTGAAGAATGACCAAGGCTCAAGGTGGTCCCAACGGTTGATGACTCTTACTCACTCTGATGTACATTGGTGTTCTCGGTCCAGAGAAAATGTCATCATCGTCGATCGTTGCGGAGAATTTCCTAATGTTCCTTTACTTGGAATCAGAGGAGGTATCACCTACAACCCTTGCCTAGCTTTGAGGCAATTTGGATATGCACGGAGGGATAGCCCTCATGACATGTTGATTCCTGACCTAGTTTTTGACTTCGACAACGATGCGCAAGGACTTCGCCAAAGATTCATCAGAGCTTGGGGGAGGCCCAACAAGGTTGATAGCAAGACTCTGGGACACAAGAACTCCATCCCTCTTGAGCCCTATCTCAAGTGGGTACGAGCCCGAGCCCAAAGTCTAATGATGCCTTATCCTCATGTACTCCCTGTGATTAAAGAGCCCGTCAATGAAGGAGAGGTTCCCTACACCATCCTACATCCAGATATGCCTACATCGTGGGAGGAAATGCAGAAAATTTGGATTCAGCTCAAGGAAGAACGGAATACCTTTGAAGCTAGCTTCTACGCCAGTGAGAAGAAGGTTTTAGAGCTTACCCGCCGCCTCCATGAGCAAGAGGCCCTCAACACCTACATCGCACCAAAGAGGATGCGCAATGTCTTTTTGCCTTGAGAAGTTATTGTGTAATATTTGGCCCATGGGGCATTTATGTACTAACAAATTTCTTCTTATTAATATGACGTGCGTTCTTCTTTGTCTAAAACAATTTTGAATGTCCTAAATCCTTGAATGCATTGCATACATAAGCATACCATTCATCATGTGCATAAACAGGTCTCACTCCAGGTTTCCTTATCTGTCTGCTGTTTATTTCAGTAGGATGGATCTCGAGCAAATAGTCAAAGACCTACAAGCTCAAAATGCACAGTTTCAGCAACTCCTGACGACCTTGGCTAAAGGTCAGGAGGATCTCAAGACCTTGCTGGGGAATAAGGACCCAGTGAAAAAGAAGAAAAAGAGACTCGGGGTGGCTACTTTGGGGAGAAGATTTGACGGAGAAGCTCGGAGAGTGCTTGAATTTCCTCCTACTTCTGATGAAGGAACCAACAAAGGAGGTGGGGCTGCGGTACCTTCCGAGTCCGATGTGGAAGAAGAAGAGGTCGAAGAGGATGAAGATTATTCTGATCAGCAATACCCTCCAGCTGATGATAAATACAAAGGGCTAGAAGACAGGTTGGCCGCCATGGAGCTACAAAGAGTACCGAGTTTGGATTTTGAATATTTGGGTTTGGTTGCCGGGATTGTGATTCCCCCAAAGTTCAAGGTGCCAATGTTTGTGAGGTATGATGGGCTGTCCTGTCCAAAAATGCATCTCAGGTCCTACGTGAGAAAGATTCAACCCTATACAGCAGATAAAAATCTTTGGATTCATTTCTTTCAAGACAGCCTTTCTGGAGCTCAATTGGAGTGGTTTTATCAGCTAGAGGGAACCAGCGTCCGAAATTGGGAAGACTTGGCCACCGCTTTTTACAAACAATATCAGTATAATTCTGACCTTGCTCCTACTCGTACCCAACTTCAGGGTATGTCACTAGGAACAAGCGAGGGATTCAAAGAATATGCACAAAAATGGAGGGATTTGGCTGGCAGGGTGCAGCCTCCTTTAACCGACCATGAACTTGTTGATATGTTTCTAGGGACCCTATCTGGGCCATGTTTCAATCATCTAATTGGTAACTCTTCCGCGGGGTTTACCGATTTGATCTTAACAGGCGAAAGAATAGAAGCTGGCATCAAGTCAGGAAAGATTCAGAAGGGTGTTGCTGCAAGTGTTGAGAAGAAGCCCTTTAAGAAGGAAACAACTGTGGTATATTCTCAGAGAAGAGCAGGGAAGACTGAGCGTCGGCCAACAGTGGGGGCCATAATGATTCAAAATCCTTCAAGTGAGCAGCCTCGCTATAACCAGTCCAGACCAAATCAACAACGGGTGGAACGGCCACAACGGCAGTTCACCCGCATTAATATGACTCCAGCGCAAGTGCTTCCCCATCTGTTAAAGTTGAATCTCGCCACCATCAAGGAGGCACCAAAGAATGTGAATACGTCCTCTCCACATTATCATCCTAATGCTAAATGCGCCTACCATTCTGACAGTGTCGGGCACGACACCAATGATTGTTGGGCACTCAAGCATAAAATCCAAGACCTGATAGAGGCGAAGGAGGTGGAGTTCGACGCTCCGGAGAAGCCTAATGTGATATCTGCACCCATGCCGAAGCATGGCCGAAATGTCAATGCCATTGAAGAAGATTTGTATGTTGCTGATGTCAATGATCTGACTACTCCTTTGTTAACCATCAAGTTGAATTTGTTAAGGGCCGGGATTTTCCCGGGATGTAAAGAAGACTGCTATTGTTGTTACTCTCTGCCGTTTGATTGTCTGTTATTGAAGAAAGGCATCCAAGGCCTTATGGATAGTCGACAAATTTTGTTTGAAAAAGTTTCTGCTGTTCCAACCCATACTGAAGATGTCTCAATCATAACCATTCACGCCAATCTTTCTAAGGCCGTCAAAAAGCCTGTTAAGATTACACCAGCTACGAAATCTGTTCCTTTGAAGATAACAATGCCAGGGCCAGTCCCCTATATTTCTGAGAAGTCGATACCATGGAACTACGGCGGCGACGTCTATTACCATGGTATTAAAAAAATCGAAATAACTGAAGAAAGTTCGGATGATGAAGAAGCCAGCATTAGTAACATTGCAGGCACGAGCAAAATCACCAGGAGCGGGATAATATTTTCTCCAGAGATTGCCCCTCCAAGAGAAATCTTTGGACCCTCATCAGCTGATAAGGTCATCCCTCCACCAATAAAACTCTCTGCTAGAGTCCCTTTAATTGAAGATGTTGTTATTCCTAGTACTGTCTCTCCTACTGCTGCTGACAAAGGTAAGGGAATCCAAGATGAGCTCGTCAGGACGAGGGCTCAACCCTTGGTCATCCTGGAAACCTCCAAGAAGGAAATGGATGAGATCTTGAGGATAATCAAAAGGAGTGATTACGATGTGGTAGAACAACTGGGGTAAACCCCCTAAAAAATCTCCATGCTGGCACTACTACTTTGCTCAGAAGCGCACGCTAAAGCCCAGATAAAATTCCTAAAGGCAGCCCATGTGCCCCAGGAAACTTCTGCAGATCAATTTCAGAATTGTGTGGCTAGCCTGACTGCGGACAATGGATTAGGTTTCTCTGATGCCGACCTAACTCCTAAAGGTAGAAACCACAATGATGCTTTGCACATTTCAGTCGAGTGTCGAGGAACCACTCTCGCACATGTCTTGGTCGACACTGGTTCGTCGCTGAATGTATTGCCTAAGAAGGCCTTGGACCGACTAGATTATGAAGGGTTGGAGTTGAAGCCGAGTGATATTGTTGTCAGAGCTTTCAATGGTTCGAAGAGAATGGTCCATGGGGAGGTTGAAATTCCCATCAAGATAGGCACTGAGGTGTTTAAATCTACTTTCTATGTGATGGACATCCGTCCGTCATACTCTTGCTTGCTGGGTAGGCCTTGGATACACCATGCCGGGGCAGTCACCTCCTCCTTACATCAGATGTTGAAGTATCATGTCAAGGGAAAGATCATTATTGTCCATGGTGAAGAGGAGTACATGATTAGCCACTTGAACTCTTTCCGATATGTGGAGGTTGAAGGGGAATTCATTGAGACGCCTTTTCAACATTTCGAAGAAGTCCTTCCTGAAATAGTAGTAGCAAAGTTGGCAGCTGAGACACCGAGGCAGATGGCCAGGATGGCATCTCTGGAGGACGCAAGGGCCGCAATAAAGGAAGGGAAGAATTCAGCATGGGGGCAGTTACCTGACATTCCACATAAGACCGACAAATTTGGATTAGGGTTCACTACCGCAGGCCAGAAAGCTATGCGCCGTTCGAAGATTGAAAGAGCGCCAGTCAAAATTTCTCCCTACGGAATCAACGCTTTGGAGGATGAAGACAGAGAGAGCAACGTCGAAGAGTGGATTTATCCAACTGTCAAAGGAGGATTGAGCAACTGGGAGGCAAAAGACTTTGTCCCCATCACTTTTATTCATCAGTAATTTATCTGTTAAACATTTCCTATTTGGTCTGTAATATTTATTTTCAAACAATCCGTACACTATCTTTTCACCTCGTGCCTTGCCCGGGGCATGTAGGTCCATTTGTAAGGGTTTTGATTATTTTTCATATCCATATGCCATGTTTAATGATTCATTGGACGTTTTTCATTTGATAAACTGCTTGTGTTCATTTTCTTTCCTTTTGCATTTTTTGTTTAAGGATGGCTATCCCTTACACACACCCACACTCACCAATGCAGGTACCCATCCACTCCGGATTCCATGGGTGACAATTCTGCTATATCCTTCAATAACTCTGAAGATCTGGTCAATCAAGCCGAGTATGAAGATGACGAAGGTTGTGAAGTACCAGGGGAACTAGCCAGACTTCTACAACAAGAGGAAAGGGCCATCTTACCGCACGAAGAGTCATTAGAAACTGTCAACTTAGGGACCAAGGAAGACCGGAAGGAGGTGCAAGTGGGTGCCAATCTGGAACCAAGTGTCAAGGAACGCCTGATACAGTTGTTGAATGAGTATGTTGAAATCTTCGCTTGGTCTTACAAAGACATGCCGGGTTTAGACACAGACATCGTGGTTCACCGTCTCCCCACAAGAGAGGATTGTCCACCAATCAAGCAAAAAGTTCGCCGAATGAGGCCTGACATGTCTGAAAAGATCAAAGCAGAAGTGATGAAGCAATTCGACGCTGGCTTTCTGGCTGTTACGTCCTATCCTCAATGGGTCGCTAACATCGTGCCAGTACCTAAGAAAGATGGCAAAGTCAGGATGTGTGTGGACTACCGGGATTTGAATAGGGCCAGCCCCAAAGATGATTTTCCACTTCCACACATTGACATTTTGATCGACAATACAGCTCAGCATAAAGTGTTTTCCTTCATGGATGGATTCTCGGGCTATAATCAAATCAAAATGGCCCCCGAGGATATGGAGAAAACAACTTTTGTCACACAATGGGGCACTTTTTGTTACAAAGTGATGCCGTTCGGGCTGAAGAACGCAGGGGCAACTTATCAACGCGCCATGGTAGCTTTGTTTCATGATATGATACATCATGAGATTGAAGTTTACGTAGACGATATGATAGCTCGGTCACAAACAGAGGAGGAGCACCTTGAACATCTAGAAAAGCTGTTTGCCAGATTGAAAGAATACAAACTCAGGCTGAATCCAAGTAAGTGCACTTTTGGAGTTAGGTCTGGTAAACTCTTGGGATTCATTGTAAGCAACAAAGGCATTGAAGTCGATCCAGCAAAAGTAAAAGCAATACAAGAGATGCCTGCTCCCTGTACTGAAAAGGAGGTTAGAGGATTCTTGGGGCGCTTGAACTATATTGCCCGATTCATCTCCCATCTGACTTCTACCTGTGAGCCAATTTTCAAACTCTTGAAGAAAGATCAGGTAGTCGAATGGAACGACGATTGCCAAGCTGCTTTTGATAAAATCAAGGAGTATTTGCTAGAACCTCCTATTCTGATGCCACCTGTCGAAGGAAGACCATTGATCATGTATCTGACCGTCTTGGATAACTCAATGGGGTGTGTTCTGGGCCAGCATGACGAGTCTGGTCGAAAAGAGCATGCTATTTATTACCTTAGCAAAAAGTTTACCGACTGTGAGACTCGCTACTCACTGCTCGAGAAAACTTGCTGCGCTTTGGTATGGGCTGCTCTCCGACTAAGACAGTATATGTTGACTCATACTACCTTGTTGATTTCCAAAATGGATCCTATCAAGTATATCTTCGAAAAGCCCGCTTTATCTGGAAGAATAGCCAGATGGCAAATGATCTTAACTGAGTATGACATCCAGTACACCACCCAAAAAGCTATAAAAGGGAGTGTACTAGCTGACCATCTGGCTCATCAGGCTATCGAAGATTATCAACCCATGAGATTTGACTTCCCAGACGAGGACATCATGAATTTGGACGACATTTAAGGTGACGGACCGTATGACGGACCCGAAAAAGGATCCCGATGGACCCTGTACTTTGATGGTGCTTCAAATGCACTTGGAAACGGTATCGGCGCGGTACTCATTTCCCCGGAAGGTTGTCACACACCTTTCACGGCCCGACTTTGCTTCAGCTGCACAAACAACATGGCTGAGTACGAAGCTTGCATCTTTGGTCTCAAGGCTGCTATAGACCTGGGGATCAAATCTTTGATCGTATTTGGGGACTCAGCTTTGGTTATCAGTCAAATCAAAGGAGAGTGGGATACCAAGCATCCTAATCTTATCCCATACAAAGAACATGTCCTGACATTGTTGCCTCATTTCGAGCAAATTACCTTCGAGCATTTCCCGCGAGAAGAGAATCAGCTAGCAGATGCTTTAGCCACAATGTCCTCCATGTTTAAACTCAACTGGGATAACGAGGCTCCCCAAATCACCATCGAGCGAATGGATGAACCTGCGCATTGTCACGAGATTAATACCGAAGAAGTAATGGAACAACCTTGGTTCCATGAAATCAAAAGGTATCTCGAGACCAGAGATTATCCCGAAGGAGCTTCCGTAAATGACAAGAAGTTCTTAAGGAAATTTGCGACCAAGTTCTTCCTGAGCAACGACATCCTTTACAAACGAAGCCATGATTGTGTACTACTCCGATGCGTAGACAAAGCTGAAGCAGAGTTGATCATGACTGATATACACAGCGGCACATTTGGCACTCACTTGAGCGGGCATACAATGGCTAAGAAGATCCTAAGGGCAGGCTATTACTGGTCTACCATGGAAGCTGACTGCCATCAACATTCCCGTACTTGCCACAAATGCCAAATCTACGCTGACAAAGTTCATATCCCTCCGGTTCCTCTCAACGTTCTGACGGCTCCTTGGCCCTTTGCAATGTGGGGCATTGACATGATTGGAGAGATCAAGCCCACGACTTCCAATGGACATCGTTTCATCCTGGTTGCCATTGACTATTTCACCAAATGGGTCGAAGCAGCTTCCTTCGCCTCTGTTACTAAAAATGTGGTTGCCCGCTTTATCAAGCAAAATCTCATATGTCGGTATGGTGTTCCAGACAGGATCATCACAGACAACGGTACAAATCTAAATAACACAATAATCACCGCCTTGTGCGAACAGTTCAAGATTTATCATCACAATTCATCTCCCTATCGGCCGAAGATGAACGGTGCTGTTGAAGCTGCGAACAAAAACATTAAGAAGATCATTCAGAAAATGACAGTCACTTACAAAGACTGGCATGAGATGTTACCGTTTGCTCTGCATGGATACCGTACGATGGCACGTACTTCAACCGGGGCAACCCCATTTTCTTTGGTGTATGGCATGGAAGCTGTCTTGCCTATGGAAGTCCAGATTCCTTCTCTAAGGATTATGAAGGACGCAGGTTTGAATGAAGATGATTGGATGCAGACCCGACTTGACCAACTCAATTTGATCGACGAGAAGCGACTCGCTGCTATATGCCATGGTCAGACGTATCAAAAACGGATGATCAAGGCCTTCAATAAGAAAGTCAGACGTCAAGTATATCAAGTCGGAGATCTCGTAATCAAGCGGATTATCTTACCGCAAAGTGATCCCAGGGGCAAATGGACTCCTACATATGAAGGACCATTTGTGATCAAGAGTATATTTTCTGGTGGTGCATTGATTCTGACCACCATGGACGGCGACGATTTGCCGCACCCTGCGAATGCAGACATAGTCAAAAGATACTACGCATAAAATAACCCGACAAGTCGAAAATCCGAAAGGGAGGCTTGGGCAAAAAATGGGCATCCCGTTGAACCGAAAACCCGAAAGGGCGGTTCAGGCAAAAATTAGGGATAAAAACAAAAAAATCTGTACACCCGGCAAGTCGAAAACCCGAAAGGGCGGCTTGGGCAAAAAGGGGTTTCCCGGTGGATCGAAAACCCGAAAGGGAGATTCAGGCAAAAATTAGGGAATTAAAGCGTATGACTATGTCTCGTCGGATCACTTCAAAGACAATCTCTTCATCAACCAGTTCCAGGCTTCTGATCAATCCAGTCATCGGCAAACGAAGCATTGAATGGACAGATATTCAGAGTTGTGAAGGCTATAGCGGAATGGAATCTCATGGAATTATTTCACATAGCCATCTTTATTTTGTATAAATCTTTCAGTATTTACGACACAATCCTCTTACTAGGATGTTTGTCTCCTTTGTACAAATATACTCAGAAAAGTTAATACAAATACTCTTCCCAGAAATTTGTGTCATTTCCTTTTCCTTTTCTCTTGCACTATTTGTTTTATTTTGAGAAACGTCCAATGTTTTATTAAATAGGCATATGCATTTGAACATAATCATTTCCTTATGAATCGAGAAAGAGGATTACTGATAGGTTGAAGGTACAGTTGGATATCTTGATACCCTTTCAAAGGAAACCCCCAGGAGATTTGGAATCCATATCCCCAACAAGTCTCGAAGCTTATCCCCAGTAGATTCTGGAAGCTTATCCCCTGCAGAGAATGGACGTCTCTCCCGAGTTTTATTCAAAGTTATTCCTTACAAGGACTTATAACTGGGTTATCCTCAGCTTATTGCCGCAGAAGATCACACTCGCCAAATTCATTCCAATCCCCAGAGGAGTTTATCTTTGTTATCCCCAGCCATAGAATCCTCCAGAATTCAATTCCCCTCAGGGTTTAAGTTTCAGTATCCCCAGCCGAGCTAAGGTTTCAAATTGTCATTCCCCAGCGAAGCCAGACTAGTGAACCTTCTCCCCACAGAGTTTTAGGAGGACAAATCTTGAGTTCCCCAGTGAAGTCGCCAGAGATACTTCCCGCCAAACTGAAGATTCTCGGTCTTACCTCCCCAGCATGAGTCTATTAGATTGGAACTCCCCAGTAGAAGTCATCAGGAATTCCCCAGAAGATTGGTATACGACCCGAGCTCCTTATTCTCCAGCAACAACCAGGAATTATTCTTCCCGGCAGCAGTCAAGATACTGTTATTTCCAGCCATCTCGGATTCATCTATCCTTTGCAAGACGGCTCTCCAGCTTACATGCGCATTCATTTACATTCATATCACATAACATACATTGTATCATGCATCATGACATTGCATATAACTAACTCTTTACCTTTTCAGGTAAGATCAGTCGAAAGACTATAATCATTATCTTCCGAGATTCTTTCCAGGAATAGTTCAGGTGTGACCCAGACATGGAAACATTCTAATGCTTATTCCAGATTTATCCAGATGCAGTTTTACACGAGCTCATCATCAGGGAACCCCACACCGGTTCTTCCTAATTCAAGATTTCTGAAAACAGTTTACGGGTTCTCCAAGTAACGGATGTTAACCTATCACTTGTTCAGTTTCTTCTCAAGACTTCTGAAAACAGTTTATGGATTCTTCCCAACAACGGATGTTAATCTATCAACTTGTTCAGATGCAATTTTTGAAAACAGTTTACGAACGCTTCCCAACAACGGATGCTGCTCTATTGCTTATTCAACTCCAAGATTTCTGAAAACAGTTCACGGGTTCTCCAAGTAACGGATGTTAACCTATCGCTTGTTCAGATTCTTCTCAAGACTTCTGAAAACAGTTTATGAATTCTTCCCAACAACGGATGTTAATCTATCAACTTGTCCAGATGCATTTTTTGAAAACAATTTACGGACGCTTCCCAACAACGGATGTTGCTCTATTGCTTATTCAACTCCAAGATTTCTGAAAACAGTTCACGGGTTCTCCAAGTAACGGATGTTAACCTATCGCTTGTTCAGATTCTTCTCAAGACTTCTGAAAACAGTTTATGGATTCTTCCCAAAAACGGATGTTAATCTATCAACTTGTTCAGATGCATTTTTTTTGAAAACAGTTTATGGATTCCTCCCAACAACGGATGTCAATCTATTGCTTATTCAGACCCCCAGTTCAGAGATGGTCCGAAGCATGGATACTTCTCTGATATTCATTCCAGATGGCATCTTTAAGCCCATCCCCGACAAGTTTCTGTCACTCTTCCAGATGGCATCGTTGAGCCCATCTCCAAATGGCATCTCTAAGCCCATTCCCACATCCATTGCTTTGACGAGTGCAAATTTAAGGGTACTCTAGTGTCCAATCTCCTTTTACCCTCGAGTCACGAAAGGCAAGCTTGCCAATCTAACTCTTCGGATTAAAGAAGATTGAACAGGGGCAACTGTTGTACCCCAAAATTTGCCCTCCCATTTCTCATTGATTTCTCATCACAAGGCCCTTGGAGACCAAGATCCAGTTAGGGTTTCATCTGCTCAAGACTTCTCCTTGCACTGTTGACCCAAATTAGGGTTTGTGTTTGCACAAAGATGTTCTGACCTAAAATGCCTAAGATGACTTTCATGCTTCATATTGGACTCCCAAGTTTATCCACATCAAGTTTCAAGTCTTGATTCCAAGTTTTGCCCAGTCAATTGGACAGTTGACCTGAAAATCAGATGTATTGGGGAAAAAGTCAACTGTGGCCAATTGACAGTAAAACCTCATGAAAATTGACCCACATCAACATTATGAACTCACATGGACCATTTGATCAAGTTTGGATCACAATTCCACAAGAAATTTGATTAGATCACCAAAAGGGCAAAATGGTCATTTTTAGGGTTTTGACTGCACAAAGGCAATTTTTGACTGTTTGACCTAGCCAATGGCAAACCAAGCTCACATATGGACTCAAGGACCCCATAGAAATGTCTTGACATGCTCAACAAGTTTAAAAGATCCCAAATACACAAGATTGACAGTTTAATTCCCCAGTCAATTGATCAATTTTGACTGTATACTGAAAAGTCAAACTTTGACTTTTTGGTCAAAATCAAGGGTCAAGATTCATTTTTCATCAAAACTTGCCAAATCATGAAACTTGTTCACCAAGAAATCAAAAATTGCAAATTAGGGTTTGAAATGAGAACTTTTCAAAACTTAAAATTTTTCTAAGTTATGAAAAACCCTAATTTTTCCCCAACTTTGCCCCACCTTCTCACCAAGATTCATTTGGATTCAAGCAAAAGTCAAAACATGAAAGTTGTAGCTTGTTGCATAATCTACAACTTTGATTCACAAAGTTTTCCCAAAAGAGGCTTGTATCTCAAGTTTCAATTTTTGGAATAAGGGTACTAAACCATTCTTAACTTAGTGAAAATTTGACCTATTTTGGCAAGGTTTTCTACCTAACTTCAAGACCATTTTCCATATACTTATACTTGGAATTTCAATTTGCATTTCAAATATGGATTGTAGTACACATTCCAAGCTTTCCAAAATGTCCAAGAACTCATCAAACAACCTCATGACTTGAGAGATTCGAATTTTGCAATATGGCAAAAACTCACTTTTGAATTGGCCAATTTCCATGTTCATAACTTGTGCAAATTTCTCAAACCAGCATGCCACTTGATTACAGGCCCTTAAACCATCCAACACTCAATAATTTAATGCATGTTAATTGTGCTAAGGCCTTGTTTCATGAGTTTATGCATTACATGTTGAATTAAGCCATTTATGGAAAAAGTGAAATAGCCATTTTTGCAAAAAGCAAGCTTTATGTCAAAGTTGCAAATCCACAAGTACAGATCAAATTTAATTGGCACAAGATTATGAACAAAACACACTGATCAAGGAGAGGTTTTGCAGCTTGTTTAGGGGGCCTCTACCTGCCTAGAAACTCAAGTGGCCTTTGTTTGCTTAAGTGTTAAGAAACATCCCATATCATAACATAACTTTCATCTCAGCATTAAAAACTTTAAGCAAATATTTTGTACACCTTCAAGACATCCTAACTAAGCTAGAACACGAGCAAACAAGGTCCCAAACACTTCCATTCCCAGAATCACTCTCAAACTGCAGAAACAGGGCAGGGTCTGCAGATTGAATCCCATCTCTCATTCCTTTCATGATTTCTTGCCCAAAGCTCATCAAACACATTCCCTAGCATCACTTGAAGCTAACCAAAACACAAAACACGACCTGTAATTCCTATAACCAGTTCCACCATTTTCACTTTCTTGTTTTACAGTTGGAGGTCCAAAGCTCAATTCAAGGTGTTTTAAAGCAAAGTAAACATTGGAATAGCATCACCACACTTCAGGCAAGCTATACAGATCATCATCTTGCTCTGAAAGCTCCCCCATTGCCAGATAGAACTTCAACTGAACAGGTATCTTCTTGAACTTCTAACTCTTAGTCTAGGCATCATTATCTCTAAGTTTGTGAATAAGAAGTGTTCTACTCATGCCCCTGAATCTGTACATGCTTTTACTTTTCATTTATTTTGCTTGAGATGTGAGAATTTAAGGTTTGAATATGGAAGAAAAGTTAGGTCAGGATTTGGGAATGTCAAAATTCTCCCTCATTTCTGAGAGTTAAGATGAGTTCTTTATATATTTAGAATCGTGATTCAATGCTTAACATTTCTTATGTTGTGAGTTTGTGCAAAAGATCAAAGAATCCAGATGTTTGAACTTGGAAAACAGGCGCGCGTTTTGGAACATTTTTTGTCTGAAGGTTGAAGAAGAAGCTTCATGGGCTGGGCCTGTTGTGTTATTTCTTTTCACACCTTGTTTTTGGTTTCATACCCCCTGAGCCCATTATGTTTATTTTCATGATTTTTGACTTTTCTTTTTTTCATTTTGGCTTATTTATTTTTGCTAATAATATTAAAAACATGAAAAATATTTTTTACACCATTTTTATATTTTTTAAGTATTTATTTGTTTATATGGACATTTGTACATAAATATATATATACTATTATTTAGAAAAAACTAGAAAAAATAATGTAAATATATTTCATCTCGTATTTTTATTTCATTTTTTTCTTTTGAAAATATTTTATGCAAAATATACTTTTTTTATAAATATTAAATATTATTATTTATATATATATAATACATATTTAGAAATTAATACATATATATATATATATATATATATATATATATATATATATATATATATATATATATATATATATATATATATATATATATATATATATATATATATATATATATATATATATATATATATATATATATATATATATATATATATATATATATATATATATATATATATATATATATATATATATATATATATATATATATATATATATATATATATATATATATTAGTATATATATATATTAGTATATTTAGGTTAAAATACAAAAATATATACATTTTTTATTTTATTAATATTTGACATGAAAAATACTTTTTTATGAATATAGTCCATTTTATTTTATTTTTTGTATATAATTATTAAATATTATACATATTAAATAGTTAATATATTTATTTAATGAAATTAGGGTTTTACCCTTAAAACACAAAAACTCCAAAAATAATACTTTCTTTTATTTTATTTATTTGACATAAATAATACTTTTTTTTTCATACATATAAAAACCCTTTTTGCATTTTGCATCTTTATTTTATTTTCCATTTAATTTATGCAATTAATTATCTTGTAAATATTCCAAAATTGATGTAATAGCTAGGTTTAAATTTCTTGTCTAAATATCCCCCCATTTGAACATTTGTACCCCCCTTCCCATATTGTGTTGTAATAGTGTAGGAATTTTACTTTTCGCACTTTAAACGCTTTCTAAATATACCATGTTAGAATTAGGGTTTGTATGCAAATAAAAAGAACAAAATAGTTTGACCTAATTTCAAGATAATCAAAGCATGAAAAATGGACAACACATATCACACTTGCACCCCTAGGGTATTCCACTTGTTGCATTCAAATAAATGGGCCATATTGCATGTTAGGTTTCTTTGGGCAAAACAAATACAAATCAATTGATCATAGTCCCTCGATGACGCTTTCGAAAGTTGCCTAAGAAATGATCAAGTCCCTTTCAAAGAATAATTGCTCAAAGACATTTAACACTATTGCAATTATGGTCTAAACAATGACCCGCGCCCGTCCCTTTCACCTCCTAACACAAGATTGTCCACCAAATGCAATGGTGGAACAAAATTGTTAAAAGGGTTAAAAACATAACAAAAATCTTTGAGAACCTTAGGGTAGATAGCTCTTAAGTACTTGTCAATTTGCCAAAGAAAACACTTGCCTATTTTCAAACCACACTTCACAAACACTTTCAAAACAAACTTTCAAAAAAACCTTGAAACATCTTTTCAAAAAGACAAAACACCTTTTGTAAAACATTCGAGTAAAGAATTGTTACAAGGGTAGCCTAGACAAGGTATCTTTTTCAAAACATTTTCAAAGCCACACACAAAGCACCATTTCAAACAATTGAAAACCAAGGCAAGTTGATCTAAGCAAGTACATAAGAGCCCATGGATAACCATGGATAGAAAGGGTGCTAATACCTTCCCTTTCTATAATCTACTCCCCGAACCCATAGAAAATCTCAAAGGTTTTTGCTGTGCTTTTTAAACCTTTCCTTAGGATAAAATAAAAAGTCGGTGGCGACTCTTGCTCAACCGAAACATTTGCGAAAACAAACGCAAAACCATAGTCAGTTCTCCCATCGTATCACACATATTCATCTTATTTTTATTTGAATATTGTGTAAATAAATACCTTGCAAAATTCCAAGTTTGATGTAATAGTCTAGGGTTTTAATTCTTGTCAAAATACCCCCCATTTGAACATTTGTACCCCCTTTCCCATATATTGTGTTGTAATAACTTAGGAACTTTATTTTTCGCACTTTAAAGCTTTCTAATTATACCATGTTAGAATTAGGGTTTGTATGCAAATCAATTAACCAAAAATAGTTGGACCTAAATTCAAGATAAACAAGCATGAAAATGGACAACACCAATCACACTTGCACCCCTAGGGTATTCCACTTGTTGCCTTCAATAATGGGCCATATTGCATGTTAGGTCTCTTTGGGCAAAACAAAACAATTCAAATGATCATAGTCCCTCGATGACGCTTTCGAAAGTTGCCTAAAAAATGATCAAGTCCCTCAAAGGAAAAATTGCCCAAAGATACTTGGCACCATTGCAATTATGGTCTAAACGATGACCCGCGCCCGTCCCTTTCACATCCTAACACAAGATTGTCCACCAAATACAATGGTGGAACAAAATTGTTAAAAGGGTTAAAACATAGCAAAGATCTTTGAGAAATTTAGGGTAGATAGCTCTTGATTACTTGCCAACTTGCAAAACAAAACACTTGCCTATTTTTCAAACCACACACCAATACACTTTCAAAACAACTTTCAAAAAAACATTGAAAACCTTTTCAAAAGACATACACCTTTGTATACATCCCAACATGGATCATTACAAAGGTTGCCACCACATTGGCCTCTTTTCAAAACATTTTCAAAATCCACACACAAAGCACCATTTCAAACAATTGAAAATTAAGGCAAGTTGATCTAAGTAAGTAACTAAGAGCCCATGGATAACCATGGATAGAAAGGGTGCTAATACCTTCCCTTTCTATAATCTACTCCCCAAACCCAAGAAAACATCTCAAAGGTTTTTGCTGTGCTTTTTAACCTTTCCTTAGGATAAAATAAAAAGTCAGTGGCGACTCTTGCTCAACCGAAACATTTGCGAAAACAAACGCAAAACCTCAAGTCAGTTCTCCCACCGTATCACAGAACTGGCGACTCTGCTGGGGAGAACTTTAAAGTGGAGTAACCTTAGGGCTTAGATCACCCTCTTGCATGACTAATTGTTTGTCTTGATTGCTTTACATCTTGGCTCTCTTGTTTGGGTTTACAATCCTACACCCGAATTTTGGGAAACATTCATAGATAGCAATACGTTGTGGAAACTGTGCGGGATATACCGACACGGTCGAAGCAATAGCTATATTAGTGCGACATATTTGTGAGTACCGGTAACCCTTGAGTTCAATCAAGGAGAGTACGGGGCCGCTGAGTGATGTCACTAAGCGCTAATGACCTAGAACCTTACTTGACCATCTTGGCCTTTCATTAGGGGTAGTGAGATGACCGGCTTTGGTGCAGTCCGAAGTTGGTAGATACTCGATACTACACTCATTGAGGGTTGTTTTCTTGGAATATTTTGGTCGCTAGTTAAGTGGCTAAACCAAAACAATGAACAATGAAAACAATCCAGTGATATTGAGCTCCTTAGAACCCGGTTACTATTTATAGGACAGGTTTTTAAGCCAACTACACTCAAGAGGGTACTTACCTATGAAACCCCATGCAAGCCTGAAACTAGGGTTTGGTGTGAATTGCTTGTACATATGTTTGTGCATACATCATGAACATCATAAAGCATCATATGCATTTACTAACCACTTCAAGGGTTTAGATCTTCATCTTTGTTCTTGTTTTGTAGGTCATGGAAATTCCTCGCAGAAAAATCATCCAAGTCAACCTTGTGAGAATCCCTCCTCAACTCAAGGAGCTCACATCAAGAATTCCGGAAAGCTCTCCCTTCAGTGAAAGACATGGTAGACTGCTCAGCTTAGTCAACACCAACATTGAAGAGGACATGATGAAAGTGCTATTCCAGTTCTTTGACCCTCTTCACCACTGTTTCACTTTACCCGACTACCAGTTGGTGCCCACTTTGGAGGAATTTTCTCAACTCCTGAGAATTCCTATCCTTAATCAGCTACCTTTCAACGGTACGGAAAAGGAACCAAAGCCTGAAGATGTTGCTCGAGCACTACATCTACAGCCATCTGACATCAAAGGGCATTGGGAAACTAGAAGCGGTGTCAAAGGCTTCTTAGCAAAATTCTTGTTTGAAAAGGCACAAGAGTGTTGGAACTCATTGGACCTACAAGCCTTTGAAGAAATTGTGGCACTCCTTATCTATGGGTTGGTCCTGTTCCCAAATTCTGACCAACTGGTAGATGTCAACGCCGTCAAAATCTTCTTGTCCAGAAATCCAATACCAACATTGCTTGGGGACATCCTTCACTCATTTTACACACGAACAATGAGAAAGAGGGGTGTTCTCATGTGTTGTACTCCTCTCCTTGCAAGGTGGTTTATTTCTCACCTTCCACAATCTGTCTTGAAGAATGACCAAGGCTCAAGGTGGTCCCAACGGTTGATGACTCTTACTCACTCTGATGTACATTGGTGTTCTCGGTCCAGAGAAAATGTCATCATCGCCGATCGTTGTGGAGAGTTTCCTAATGTTCCATTACTTGGTATTAGAGGGGGAATTACCTACAACCCTTGCCTAGCTTTGAGGCAATTTGGATATGCACGAAGGGATGGCCCTCACGACATGTTGATTCCTGACCTAGTCTTTGACTTCGACAACGATGCGCAAGGACTTCGCCAAAGATTCATCAGAGCTTGGAGGATGCCCAACAAGGTTGATAGCAAGACTCTGGGGCACAAGAACTCCATCCCTCTTGAGCCTTATCTCAAGTGGGTACGAGCCCGAGCCCAGAGTCTAATGATGCCTTATCCTCATGTTCTCCCTGTGATTAAAGAGCCCATCAAGGAAGGAGAGGTTCCCTACACCATCCTACATCCTGACATGCCTACATCGTGGGAGGAGATGCAGAAGAGTTGGATCCAGCTCAAGGAGGAACGAAACACTTTTGAAGCCAGCTTTTACGCCAGCGAGAAGAAGGTTCTAGAGCTCACCCGCCGACTCCATGAGCAAGAGGCCCTTAACACCTACATCACACCAAAGAGGATGCGCAACGTCTTTTTACCTTGAGAAATTGTTTTTGTAATATTTGGCCCATGGGGCATTTATGTACTAACAAATTTCTTCTTATTATTATGACGTGCGTTCTTTTTGTCTGCAACAATTGTGAATTTCTAAAATCCTTGAATGCATTGCATAAATAGCATCTCATGCATCATGTGCATAACAGGTACCCTTTTTCTTGTTCTACAGGTTACTTAATCTTCTTCGCTGTTTATTTTGAACAGTCATCATGAATCCTGAATCATCCAGTGAACAAGCAATCAAGGCCCTCCAGGCCCAGAACGCCCAGTTTCAAGAGATGGTCATGAGCTTGGCCCAAGGTCAACAAGAGTTGAAGGCTCTGCTCCTAAAGAAGAAGAAGAAGAAGAAGAGGACTGCGTTGTTCAACACTGGACGCAGGTTTGGGAATACACTCCATAATGAGGCTGATCAAGCTACTTCCTATGCAGAGAAAGACAGTCCCCAAGGGGGAGGAGCTCCTAGTCCTGCAGTCTCTGACAACGAGACGGATTACAATGATGAACAATACCCTCCTGCTGCTGACAGATACAAGCAATTAGAGGACCGCTTAAGTGCCATGGAGATTCAAAATGTGTCGGGGCTGGATTTCGGAGATTTAGGCTTATCTTCTGGGGTGGTAATCCCACACAAATTCAAGGCACCTGCCTTTGCAAAATACGACGGGGCTTCCTGTCCAAAGCTGCATCTCAGATCGTACGTAAGGAAGATCCAACCTTACACGGCAGACAAGAATCTTTGGATCCATTTCTTCCAAGATAGCCTTTCGGGGTCACAACTTGAATGGTTCTATCAGCTAGATGGAACCAGTATCCGACATTGGGAGGATTTGGCTACCGCATTTTATAGACAATATCAATACAATTCTGACCTCGCTCCTACGCGTACCCAACTTCAGGGTATGTCACTAGGAACGGGCGAAGCAAAGAATATGCGCAAAAATGGAGAGATTTGGCTGGCAGGGTGCAACCTCCTTTGACTGACCGTGAACTGGTTGACATGTTTCTAGGGACCTTGTCTGGTCCATTCTTCAATCATCTGGTTGGTAATTCCTCCGCTGTGTTTACGGATTTGATCCTGATGGGTGAAAGGATAGAAGCTGGCATCAGGTCAAGAAAGATACAGAAAGGTTCCTCCGCAAGTACTGAGAAGAAGCCTTTCAAGAAGGAAGCTAGTGCCGTCTATGGTCCTAGAAGACAAGTCAAGCCAGAACGCCGCCAGGCCGTCAATGCCTTGGTAATTTCAAAACCTGTTGCTGCTCCTCAGCAGTACAATCAACAAAGGGGTGAGAGGCCCAAAAGGCAATACACTCGGCTGAGTATGACCTTGTCACAAATCTTACCGCAACTGCTATCAACCAACTTGGTGACCACCAGAGAAGCTCCGAAGGTCGTGAATACTGCATCTCCTAAGTATAACCCAAATGCCCGTTGTGCTTATCACTCTGATAGCCCCAGGCATACTACTGATGATTGCTGGGCCCTGAGAAATAAGGTTCAAGACCTTATTGATGTGAAGGAAATTCAGTTTGAGGCGCCTGAGAGGCCAAATGTTGTAACTGCTCCTATGCCCCAGCATAGAGTAAATGCCGTCGAGGAAGATTTGTATGCTGTTTCGGTGAATGATGTTACTACCCCTCTATTGACTGTTAAGAGGAACCTACTGCTAGCCGGTTTATTTCCGGGTTGTAGCAAGGGTTGCCTCCTGTGTGCTGTTACCCCTACCGGTTGTCCGCTGCTGAAGTCAGGCATCCAAAGCTTGATGGATAGCAAAGAGATTCTATTCAAGAAAACCGCTGTTCCATTTGTTTCCGCTGAAGAAGTATCTGTCGTCACAATTTTCAATAATCCTACCAAGGCTCCCCCGAGGAAGCCAGTCAAAATTATGTCTGTTGCATCCATTACCATTACTGTTCCGGGGCCCCTCCCCTATGAATCTGACAAGGCTGTCCCATGGCACTATGGGGCAGACGTGTATGTGCTTGGAGTGAAGCAGGAGTTCAACACCGGTACCAGTATCAGTAACATCACTGGTCCCGCCAAAATTACTCGCAGTGGCAGGCTCTTCTCGCCTGACATTGCACCACCAGTTATCCGAAAACCTCTTATCATCACACCCGGAAGTGTGCATGTTCCAAATCAAGTTCCTGTGTCTACTACTGCCGCCGAGTCCTCTGATGCTCGGGGCAAAGGAGTTACTACCGATTTGCCTGCCCGGAAGGAGGCACCAAAAAAGACCGTTGTTGAAGCCTCCCAGCAAGAGATGGAGGAAATCCTTAAAATTATTAAAAAGAGTGACTTCAATGTCGTTGAACAGCTGGGGCATACCCCCTCCAAGATCTCTATGCTATCATTGCTGTTGTGCTCAGAGGCCCACGCCAAGGCCCTGATTTCATTTCTAAAAACGGCCCATGTGCCGCAAGAGACATCTGCAGATCAATTCACTGACTGTGTGGCTAATTTGACCGCTGACAATGGTTTGGGTTTCTCGGATGCCGACCTGACCGCCAAGGGAAAAAACCACAATGATGCCCTGCATGTTTCCATAGAATGCAGGGGCACTACTCTTGCACACGTGTTGGTGGACACCGGTTCTTCCCTGAATGTATTGCCCAAGAAGGCCTTAGATCGGTTGGATTGTGAGGGCCTGGAATTGAAACCTAGTAACATCATTGTTAGAGCCTTCGACGGTTCTAAGAGGATGGTGCACGGTGAGGTAGACATTCTTATTCGTGTGGGTTCCCAAGTCTTTGACTCAACGTTCTACGTGATGGATATTCGTCCATCTTATTCCTGTTTGCTGGGTCGACCTTGGATTCACAAGGCTGGGGCGGTAACATCCACTCTACACCAGAAGCTCAAATACCCTGTCAGAGGGAAGATTGTTACTGTGCAGGGAGAGGAGGAATACATGGTAAGTCATCTGAATTCATTCCGGTATATCGAGATGGACGGGGAGTTTATTGAAACCCCCTTTCAACATTTTGAAGAGGTACCTCCAACGTTGGCGTCAGCTGAGACAGCGGTTGAAGAAGACTTTCCTTTGAAGATGGCTTCCTTGAAGGATGCCCAGGCTGTGATCGAGAAAGGCAAGTGCGCAAACTGGGGTCAACTTCCTGACTTCACTCAAAAGACCGACAAGTTTGGGCTGGGCTTCACTGCAGAGGCTCAGAGGGCTGTTCGCAAAGAAAGGATCAGAAAGCCTCCGGTGTTCATCACCAACCCAAGAGTGAACGCTATTGAGGATGACTTAGAGGAAGCGGAATTTGACAGTTGGATCTATCCAACAACTAACAACGGACCAAGCAACTGGACGACAAAAGATTTTACACTTATTACTTTTATCACGCAGTAATGAACTCTTTTGTTTTCAATTTGTAATAAACAATATGTTGAAACTTTTATTGGCTCGGTGTCCTACCCGGGGCACTGTGGCTCCATTTGTGAGGGATTTTTCTATGACATTTCCATATATCATTAATCAAAACATTGGACGTTGTTGCATTTCAAATCTTGTGCTCTTTTTCTTTCTTTGTTATATATTGCAAAACAGCTATATTTACACACACTCACTTATACAGGTTCCAATCCACTCTGGATCTCGCTGGTAACGACTTTGCTACCGCCAGTTATGACTTCGAAAATCCGATCAACTTAGCCGAAGACGAAGGTGAAGATGATTGCGAAGTGCCTGGTGAACTTGCAAGACTGCTACTCCAGGAAGAGAGGGCCATTCAGCCGCATGAAGAGCCAGTGGAAACAGTGAATCTGGGTAATGAGACAGATAGAAAAGAAGTCAAGATTGGTGCCAATCTAGAGCTCAGCGTGAAACAACGATTGATTCAGATGCTGCATGATTATATGGAAATATTTGCTTGGTCTTACGAAGACATGCCTGGTTTGGATGCCGACATTGTAGTTCATCACCTGCCTACCAAGGAAGACTGCCCTCCGGTAAAACAGAAGGTCCGCCGCATGCGCCAAGAGATGTCCGAGAAAATCAAAGCTGAGGTTATGAAACAATTTGATGCCGGGTTTCTAGCAGTGACTTCTTATCCTCAATGGGTGGCCAACGTGGTTCCAGTGCCAAAGAAAGATGGTAAAGTCAGAATGTGTGTTGACTACAGGGATTTGAACAGGGCCAGCCCTAAGGACGATTTCCCTCTGCCTCACATCGACGTTCTGGTTGACAATACTGCTCAACACAAGGTGTTCTCCTTCATGGATGGTTTTTCCGGGTATAATCAGATCAAGATGGCTCCTGAAGATATGGAAAATACTACCTTTGTTACTCAGTGGGGCACCTTCTGCTACAAGGTCATGCCATTCGGGTTGAAAAATGCTGGGGCAACCTACCAACGTGCCATGGTTTCTTTATTTCATGACATGATCCACCATGAGATTGAAGTATACGTCGATGATATGATTGCAAGGTCCCAAACTGAGGAAGAACACCTTGACCATCTGCGGAAGCTGTTTGACCGACTGAAGTTGTACAAGCTGAGGTTGAACCCAAACAAATGCACCTTTGGGGTGAGGTCTGGAAAATTGCTAGGTTTCATTGTAAGCGACAAAGGTATTCAAGTGGACCCTGCCAAGGTGAAAGCCATACAAGAGATGCCGACTCCCAAGACAGAGAAAGAAGTCTGAGGCTTTCTAGGACGACTGAATTACATTGCCCGATTCATCTCGCATCTAACTGCTACCTGTGAGCCAATCTTCAAATTGTTGAAGAAAGATCAAGTAGTACGTTGGAACGATGAATGTTAGGCCGCTTTCGAAAAGATAAAAGAGTATCTCCAAGAACCACCCATTCTTATGCCTCCGGTTGAAGGGAAACCTCTAATACTATACTTGACAGTACTTGACAACTCAATGGGGTGTGTGCTGGGGCAGCATGACGAGTCTGGCCGAAAAGAGCACGCTATTTATTACATGAGCAAAAAGTTTACCGACTGTGAGACTCGGTACTCACTGCTCGAGAAAACTTGCTGCGCTCTGGTATGGGCTGCTCGCCGGCTGAGACAGTATATGTTGACTCACACTACTCTGTTGATTTAAAAAATGGATCCAATCAAGTACATATTCGAAAAGCCTGCTCTGTCTGGAAGAATAGCAAGATGGAAAATGATCTTGACAGAATATGACATCCAATACACAACTCAAAAAGCCATCAAGGGAAGTGTACTGGCAGACCATTTGGCACACCAACCTGTGGACGATTACCAATCATTGAACTTTGAATTTCCAGACGAAGATATCATGGTAGTAACTGATTGTGAAGTACCTGGACCGGATGAAGGGCCTGAGGAAGGATCCCGTTGGTCTATGCATTTTAACGGAGCCTCGAACGCTTTGGGTAATGGCATCGGCGCTGTGATCATATCCCCTAAAGGTACTCATACTCCACTCACCGCCCGGCTGTGTTTCAACTGCACCAACAACATGGCAGAATATGAGGCATGTATCATGGGTCTTCAAGCTGCAATCGACTTAAGGATCAAGTTTCTGAGTGTCTTCGGAGATTCCGCTCTCGTGATCAATCATATCAAAGGCGAGTGGGATACGAAACACCCAAATCTTATTCCTTACAAGGAGTATGTGTTGACTTTGCTTCCCCACTTTGAAGAGATAACTTTTGAACACTTACCAAGAGAGGAGAATCAGTTAGCGGACGCACTAGCTACAATGTCTTCAATGTTCAAAGTCAAATGGGACAACGAGGCTCCCCGAATCATTATCTGGAAGTTGGACGAACCTGCATACTTCTGCGATCTTGAGGCCGAAAAGGTAACCGAAAAACCCTGGTATCATGAGGTGAAGAGATATTTGGAAGCTCAAGAATACCCCGAAGGTGCATCGGTCAATGACAAGAAGTTCCTAAGAAGGTTTGCGGCAAAATTCTTCCTCAGCAACGGCATTCTCTACAAACGAAACCATGATTCAACTTTACTGCGTTGTGTGGATAAGACCGAAGCAGAAAAGATCTTGGTAGAACTACACGAAGGTACATTCGGAACACATTCCAGTGGACACACCATGGCAAAGAAAATCCTTCGGGCAAGATATTTCTGGTCCACAATGGAAGCCGACTGTTACCAACATTCTCGAACTTGTCATAAATGCCAGATCTATGCTGATAAAGTGCACATCCCTCCGGTTCCTCTGAACATCCTAACGACACCTTGGCCTTTTGCAATGTGGGGCATTGATATGATCGGCGAGATCCGACCGACGGCGTCCAACGGGCATCGCTTCATCTTAGTAGCGATTGATTACTTCACGAAGTGGGTGGAAGCAGCTTCCTACGCCACCGTAACCAAGAGCGTCGTGGCACGTTTCATTCGGCATAACCTGATTTGTCGGTACGGCATCCCGGAAAGAATCATTACGGACAATGGTACGAATCTTAACAACAAGATGATCGCTGAGCTTTGCGAGCAATTCAAGATACAGCACCACAACTCTTCTCCTTACCGGCCGAAGATGAATGGAGCTGTCGAAGCGGCAAATAAAAACATCAAGAAAATCGTGCAGAAGATGACAGTGACCTACAAAGATTGGCACGAAATGTTACCATTTGCTCTTCATGGGTACCGTACCTCAGCAAGGACGTCAACCGGGGCAACTCCTTTTTCCTTGGTCTATGGCATGGAGGCAGTCTTGCCAATTGAAGTCCAGATACCCTCTCTCCGGATAATGAAGGATGCAGACTTGAGTGAAGATGACTGGATCCAGACTCGACTTGATCAATTAAACCTAATTGACGAAAAGAGACTCACTGCTATTTGCCATGGTCAGACATACCAAAAACGGATGATCAGGGCATTTAACAAGAAAGTCAGACCACAAGAGTATCAAGTTGGGGACCTGGTAATCAAACGCATCATCCTTCCTCAAAGTGATCCCAGGGGCAAATGGACCCCTACGTACGAAGGGCCATTTGTGGTTAAACATGTGTTCTCAGGAGGAGCCATGATTCTAACCACCATGGATGGTGACGACCTTCCTCACCCCGCTAATGCAAACATAGTAAAAAGATACTACGCATGATAAAAGACCCGCTAGGTTGACACACCTAGGAAAAAATAAGGGCTTCCCGACGAACCAAAAGGGTTCGGGAAAAAATAAGGGATGAAATGAAAAAGAATCTGTACACCCGGCAAGTCGAAAACCTGAAAAGGCGGTTTGGGCAAAAATGGGTATCCCGGTGGACTGAAAACCCGAAAGGGCGGTCCAGGCAAAAGTTAGGGATAAAGCGTAACACTATGTCTCATTGGATCACCTTGTATCCAGAATTCGGCATCAACTATCGGGCTCAGACTTCGGCATCGATCAATCAGCTTCATCTTCAATTAAGCAGCAAAGTGATGAGACGCTTGAAGACATAAAGGCAATAGCAGAGTTGGAACCCAGTGGGAATATTGTTCACATAGCTGTTTTGTTTCCTTTTCAAAATTGTATAAACTTTATGTTATTTGGCAGTGTTCTCTTACTAGGACGTCAACCTCTTGTACAAAAAACGCCTATTTACAGGCAAATTTCAAAATCAATACAAGTTCACTTTTCCAAACAAATTGCCAATTGTTTTTCCTTTTTCTGTTTTGTCTTGCGAAGAACGTCCAATGTTCATTTTTGATATATGCATTTAACATTAAATTGCTAATTCATAAATACTTGCATACGAAACAAAGGACTGATTACAGGTGACATCAGAAACAGGGGCAATGTAGAGTTGTCCAGGCAGTCTAGTTGCTCTGGCCGCCAAGGTACCAAGGTAGGTCCAACTGAAGAATGTGACCAAGTTACCTCAACTCCCCACAGAGTAGGACAAGATTCAGCAATACTCTCCCCAGGAAGAGTTAGTCTATCATCAGCCCTACAATAGGCACCATGTTCCCCTAGCAAGTCAACAATACTCTCCTCCAGCAGAGTTAGTCTACGGTCAGCCTAAAGGAAGTTGGGTATCCCCAAAAGATATCAACATTCCCCAGCAGAGTATAGGCATTCATCAGCAAGCATCCCCGACAGTCTTGATCTAAGATTGTTCCCCGGCGGAATACAGACACTCCAGTGGAACCATTTTCCAGTACAGTCCGAAAGTTTCCCCAGGAAATTTGGAATCCATATCCCCAGCAGGTCTTGAAGCTTATCCCCAGTAGATTTTGGAAGCTTATCCCCTGTAAAGTACGGACGTCTCTCCCGGGCTTTATTCAAAGTTATTCCTCACAAGGGCTTATAACTGGGTTATCCTCAGCTAATTGCCACGGAAGATTGCCCTCGGCGAAGTTCTTCCAATCCCCAGCGGAGTTCATCAAAGTTCCCCAACATAACTTATCAACACAATCCCCAGCGGAGTTTATCATTGTCATCCCCAGCGGAGTTTATCATTGTTATCCCCAGCGGAGTTTATCATTGTAATCCTCAGCAGAGCTCTCATCAAAACTTCAGCGAAGTATCTCTTCCCACAGAGCAATTCCCCTCAGGGTAATCTCTCCAACAAGTTTATTCCCCAACGGAGTTATCTTCTCCTACCGGTGTACTCTCGCAACCATCATCCCTAGCGGAAACGAAGAACTCTACTCTTCAACGTCAGCCCAGGATTTAATTCCCCAGCCGATCGTCAAGGATTTATTTTCCTAGACGAAAATACATTCATAAACATTTCACATTTCATACATCTTGCTTACATACATAATAAAGTGCATACAACACTATCTCATTTTGAACATCATGACATCATGCATTTCATACATCATGACATTGCATACAACTGATGTTTTGCCTTTTCAGGGAAAAAGACAACCCAAAAGACAACTACCTTCAACTGTCACAATTCCAGATTCGATTCCAGTATCTAGCCAGGGCACATCTGTGAGTGATCAGTTTCCAGATTCGATTCCTGTATCCAGCCAGGGCACATCTGAAGAGTTTGAAGATTCGATTCCTGTATCCAGCCAGGGCATATCTGTTGACGACTAATTCCAGATTCGATTTCTGTATCTAGCCAGGGCACATCTGAAGAGTTTGAAGATTCGATTCCTGTATCCAGCCAGGGCATATCTGTTGACGACTAATTCCAGATTCAATTCCTGTATCTAGCCAGGGTACATCTGAAGAGTTTGAAGATTCGATTCCTGTATCTAGCCAGGGCATATCTGTTGACGACTAATTCCAGATTCAATTCCTGTATCCAGCCAAGGCATATCTGTTGATGACTAATTCCAGATTCGATTCCTGTATCTAGCCAGGGCACATCTGAAGAGTTTGAAGATTCGATTCCTGTATCCAGCCAGGGCATATCTGTTGACGACTAATTCCAGATTCGATTCCTGTATCTAGCCAGGGCACATCTGAAGAGTTTGAAGATTCGATTCTTGTATCCAGCCAGGGCATATATGTTGACGACTAATTCCAGATTCAATTCCTGTATCCAGCCAGGGCATATCTGTAGACGACACTTCCAGATTCGATACCTGTATCCAGCCAGGGCATATCTGCGAGCAACCGATTATAGACTCGACACCTGTATCTAGCCAGGGCATGTCTGCATGAAGAGATTGAAGATCAACACCTGTAACAAGCCAGGAAAACATCTGTCTTTCTCAAAGTGCGCAAGTTATCGCTAAGGAATCTCTTATGCGATCAACACTTCCAAATGGCATCTATAAGCCCATTCCCGACAAGGTTCTGTCACGCCTTCAGATGGCATATATAAGCCCATCTCCCTATCCACCATCTCTCCAAATGGCATCTATAAGCCCATTCCCGACATCACATTTGCTGATACTCCAACATGCGAGTGCAAATTTCCGGGCACTCTAGTGTCCAATCTCCTTTTACCCTCGAGTCACGAAAGGCAAACTTGCCAATCTAACTCTTCAGGTTCAAGAAGATTGAACAGGGGCAACTGTTGTACCCCAAAATTTTCCCTCCCATTTTCTCAACATTTTCTCATCACAAGGCCCTTGGAGCTCAAGATCCAGTTAGGGTTTCCTCTGCAAGACTTCTCCTAGCACTGTTGACCCAAATTAGGGTTTGTGTTTGCACAAAGATATTTTGACCTAAAAAGCCTAAGAAGACTTTCATGCTTCATGTTGGACTCCCAAGTTTATCCATACCAAGTTTCAAGCCTTGATTCCAACCTTTGCCCAGTCAATTGGACAATTGACCTAGAAATCAGCTGTATTGGGGAAAAAGTCAACTGTGGCCAATTGACAGTCAAACCTCATGGAAATTGACCCACATCAACATTATGAACTCATATGGGCCATTTGATCAAGTTTGGATCACAATTCCACAAGAAATTTGATCAGATCACCAAAAGGGCAAAATGGTCATTTTTAGGGTTTTGACTGCACAAAGGCAATTTTTGACTGTTTGACCTAGCCAATGGCAAACCAAGCTCACATATGGACTCAAGGACCACATGGAATTGTCTTGACATACTCAACAAGTTCAAAAGATCCCAAATGCACAAGATTGACAGTTGAATTTTCCAGTCAATTGATCAATTTTTGACTGTATACTGAAAAGTCAAACTTTGACTTTTTGGTCAAAATCAAGTGTCAAGATTCATTTTTCATCAAAACATGCCAAATCATGAAACTTGTTCATCAAGAAATCAAAAATCACAAATTAGGGTTTGAAATGAAGATTTTTCATAACTTAGAATTTTTCTAAGTTATGAAAAACCCTAATTTTTTTCTAACTTTGTCCCACTTTCTCATCAAGATGAATTTGGATTCAAGGAAAAGTCAAAACATGAAAGTTGTAGTCCATTGCAAAATCTACAACTTTGATTCACAAAGTTTTCTCAAAAGAAGCTTGTAGCTCAAGTTATAATTTTTGGAACAAGGGTACCAAACCATTCTTAACTTAGAGACATTTTGACCTATTTTAGGCAAGATTTTTGCCTAACTTCAAGACCACTTTTCACATACTTCCACTTGGAATTTCAATTTTCATTACAAAGATGGATTGTAGTACACATTCCAAGCTTTCCAAAATGTCCAAGAACTCATCAAACAACCTCATGGTTAGGGAGAATCGAATTTGGCAAGTTGGGAAAAAGTCACTTTGCTTATGGCCAATTTACATGTTCATACACTTAGGCAATTTTGAACTCAGCTTGCATTCCTTGATTATAGGTCCTATGTCCCATTTGCACTCATAAATTTAATGCTAACCCATTGTGCCAAGACCTTATTTTATGTGTTTAAGCATTGTATGCAAAATTAAGCCATAAGTAGAAAAAGCATTATATCCATTTTAGAAAAGTTGAACTTTATGTCAAATGCAAATCCAAGAAGCATAGGCACAATCTTTTGAGCTGGTATTTTGTACACAAATCACTCTAACCAAGAATAATGTATGCAGCATAGATTGGGGGCCTGCACAAGTCTAGAACACAACTTGGCATTTTGTTGCTTAAAGGTGAAGAAAACTTGCATAACAGCTACCAACTCTCATTCCTGTCAACAAGAGCTTAAGCAAAGATTGTGAACACTTTCAAAACACCCACCCTGACCTGAAACACAAGCCAACCACTTCCAATACCTTCTCAAACATAGAATCACCATAAAACTGCAAAAACAGGGCATAAGCTGCAGTTGGACTTCCATAGCTCATTTCCCTCGTGCACCTTGACCAAAAACACTTAAAACACATCCCACACCATCCCTTGAAACTATTCCAAGCCCTAAACACGACCTGTAACACTCCTAACCCACATCACCATTTTCATATTTTTTGTTTTGCAGTTGGAGTGCCATAACACGATTCACTTGGTTTCAAGGCATACCAAGCATTGGAATAGCATCCCTGGACATCAAGGAAGCTATACAAATAATTACCTTGCCTTGTAAGCATCTCCATTGTTGCACACAATTCCAACTGAACAGGTAAATTCATGAACTCCTATCTCTCTATCCAGGCATAGTTAGGTTTAGATTTGTGAAGAAATTATGTCACATTCATAGCCCTGAACATGCCCATATCTTTACTTTCCATTCATTTTGCATGTGCTATGAGAATTTTAAGTCTGAACATTGATAAAAAGTTAGGTTAAGAATTAGGAATGGAGAAATTCTCTCTCATTTCTGAGAGTTAGGATGAGTTATTTATATGTCCAGAATCGTGGTTTGATGCTTAACACTTTTCATGTTGTGAGTTTGTGCTAAAAATCAGGGAATTTGGAGATAGGAAAACGCGCGTTTTTGTTGATTCAAACAGGTTCTGAGGTTGAAGACAAAGTCTTCTTGGGCTGGGCCTGAGTTTGACTTCCTATTTGCACCTTGTTTTTACTTTTGAACCCCTTTGGCCCATTGTGCTTATTTTGATCATTTTTTGACTTTTTCTTGTTGTTTCTGACTTATTTATTTTTTCTCATAACATTAAAATATTAAAAATATTTTTCAAACCATTTTTTGTGTTTATTAAGCATTTATTTGTTTTAACTTGATATTTGTATATAAATAAACACATAAATATCTTTTATTTAAGAATATTAAAAAATAATTCAAATACTTTTATTTTCTGATTCTTGTTTTATTTTTATCTTTAAAAAAAAAACATTTTTATAAAAAAATATATTGTTTATTAAATATTAAATATTAATATTTTTGTGTATATTTAGTATTTAGTAAATATTATAAATACATATATGTTTATTAATATATTTAGAAAAATACAAAGAATTAATACATTTTGTTTTTATTAACATTTTGACCTCAAAAATACTTTTTATATAAAATACCTTCTTTTATTTATTTTTTGTAAATAATTAATAAATATTGCATATATCATACAATAAATACTTTTATTTGTAAAAATTAGGGTTTTTTTGCCCTAAATGCATAAAAATACCAAAAATTAATTGATTTTATTTTTGCTTATTTGATACATGATAAATACTTTTTACATACATATGAAAAACCCTTTTTTGCATTTTGCATATTCATCTTATTTTTATTTGAATATTGTGTAAATAAATACCTTGCAAAATTCCAAGTTTGATGTAATAGTCTAGGGTTTTAATTCTTGTCAAAATACACCCCATTTGAACATTTGTACCCCCTTTCCCATATATTGTGTTGTAATAACTTAGGAACTTTATTTTTCGCACTTTAAAGCTTTCTAATTATGCCATGTTAGAATTAGGGTTTGTATGCAAATCAATTAACCAAAAATAGTTGGACCTAAATTCAAGATAAACAAGCATGAAAATGGACAACACCAATCACACTTGCACACCTAGGGTATTCCACTTGTTGCCTTCAATAATGGGCCATATTGCATGTTAGGTCTCTTTGGGCAAAACAAAACAATTCAAATGATCATAGTCCCTCGATGACGCTTTCGAAAGTTGCCTAAAAAATGATCAAGTCCCTCAAAGGAAAAATTGCCCAAAGATACTTGGCACCATTGCAATTATGGTCTAAACGATGACCCGCGCCCGTCCCTTTCACATCCTAACACAAGATTGTCCACCAAATACAATGGTGGAACAAAATTGTTAAAAGGGTTAAAACATAGCAAAGATCTTTGAGAAATTTAGGGTAGATAGCTCTTGATTACTTGCCAACTTGCAAAACAAAACACTTGCCTATTTTTCAAACCACACATCAATACACTATCAAAACAACTTTCAAAAAAACATTGAAAACCTTTTCAAAAGACATACACCTTTGTATACATCCCAACATGGATCATTACAAAGGTTGCCACCACATTGGCCTCTTTTCAAAACATTTTCAAAATCCACACACAAAGCACCATTTCAAACAATTGAAAATTAAGGCAAGTTGATTTAAGTAAGTAACTAAGAGCCCATGGATAACCATGGATAGAAAGGGTGCTAATACCTTCCCTTTCTATAATCTACTCCCCGAACCCAAGAAAACATCTCAAAGGTTTTTGCTGTGCTTTTTAACCTTTCCTTAGGATAAAATAAAAAGTCGGTGGCGACTCTTGCTCAACCGAAACATTTGCGAAAACAAACGCAAAACCTCAAGTCAGTTCTCCCACCGTATCACATTAAAGATCTAAGTATGTTATCTTGAGTCAAAGGCTAGGACCCACTCTACATGGTGATCTTGATTCTCATAGAAGGACATTCAACAACATGAAGTTCTTCAGTCAAAGTTGCGGCCAAATTCAACTTCTAACATTTCTTTTTTGTTTACCTCGCGAGATCCTTGAAAATATTGCATTTACATATCATGCATCGTCACATAACAGGTTTTCCCATACAGGTTTTCTCATCTCCTTGCTGTTTATTTCAGTAAAAGATAGCTCTTGAACAGACTGTTAAGGAACTCCAAGCTCATAATGCCTAATTCTAGGAGACCCTCCCGAATCTTGCTCAAGGACAGAAAGATATGATAGCGCTCATCGCCAAAAAGAAGAATAATCAGAAGCCAATTAATATCCTCAACAGGGGAAGAAGATTCAAAGGTCCTGCTGAACCAGTCCAAATTGTTGATATCACCTCTGATGAAGATGACAATCAAGAGGAGGATGGTAGAAGTGTCAGGGCTGAAGGTGGAAGCAACCTTGATTTTAGTAAAATTTTTGAGGATGAAGACTATTCTGATGAACAGTATCCTCCTTCTGATGACAAATACAAGCAACTGGAAGATCGCCTCAAGGCCATGGAAATCTAGAAAGTGTCTGAATTAGATTTTGGAGAACTGGGTCTTATTCTGGGGGTAGTTATCCCTCACAAGTTTAAGGTCCTCCATTTTGCTAAATATGATGGTGTGTCTTGTCTGAAACTTCATCTGAGATCTTATGTTCGGAAGACCCAACCTCATACTGCTGATAGAAAGTTATGGGTTCACTTCTTTCAAGAAAGTTTGTTTGGTACACAACTCGAGTGGTTCTATCAGCTAGAGGGAACCAACATCCATACTTTGGAAGACTTGGTTGCTGCTTTTTACAAGCAGTATTAATATAATACTAACCTTGTACCAACTCACGTGAAATTATAAAACATGACTATGGGTTCAAATGAAGGGTTCAAAGAATATGCTCAGAAGTGGAGTGACTTAGCTGGAAGGGTGCAACCTCCCTTGTCGGACAGGGAGCTAGTTGGTATGTCCATGGGCACTCTCTTTAATCATCTGATTGGAAGTTCTTCATCAGGTTTTACTGAGCTGATTCTAAATGGGGAACAAGTTGGAAGTAGTATTAAGAGTGGAAAAATTCAAGTGGTTGCATCTTCGAGTGTTGTGAAGAATAATTTCAATGGTAAGAAGGAAACCAATGTTATTTATGGCCAGAAAGCCATGGTAAAAATGGCCGCAATCAGTATGTGGGAGCGGTATTGATTTCTAATCCCGCGCCTGTTCATCAACAACAACAGGGCAATAGGCGTAGGTCAGACGCTCCGGGAAGGTAGTTTACCATGATTAATATGCCATTATCTCAGGCGTTGCAACATTTACTAAAGGCGAAGTTGATTACGCTGAGGGACCCTCCTCAAAACCCCAACACCTCCTCTCCTAAGTACAATCCGAACACGAGATACGCCTATCATTCTAACAGTCCTGGGCACGACACCAACAACTGTTGGACCCTGAAAAACAAAATTCAACACATGATTGACAATATGGAAATTGAGTTTGATCCTCCAAAGACTCCCAATGTGATTACCGCACCTATGCCTAAGCACGACAAGGGTGTTAATGCTATTGATGTTGTTTCTACTACATAAGATGTTGATAATGACCTTGATAACTGAATCTTTCCTACCATTGGCAACGGGGTCAGCAACTGGAAGGCCGATGACATTATATATATCTCCTTTAGTCAGGAGTAATAGCTATATTTCAGTTTTTATCACTTTCAAGTTTTGGCTTTGTAATATTTGAACAATGACTTTAAGCCTTGTGCCTTACCCGGGGCACGAAAGTTCATTTGTTAAGGGTCGTCATTTCATAAACATATTTTCATTTATAAAGCATTGGACGTTTTGCTTTCAAATTATGTGATCTCTGTCTTTCTTTTTTACTTTTATCACTTTCAAATAAGCTATGTGTTCTTACACACACCCACATAATACATTGCAGATCCACATCCACTCTAGATCTCGTTGATAACAATTCTGCTATTGTCTCTTATGACTTTGAAAGTCCGATCTACCAAGCCGAGTATGAAGGTGAGGAAGATTGTGAGATACCAGGAGAACTTGTCAGACAGTTAGTACAAGAAGAAAAGGCTATTCAACCACATGAGAGCCATTTGAGGTGGTAAACTTGGGTACTGAAAAAGACAAGAAAGAGGTCAAGATAGACACTAACTTAGAGAACAGTGTCAAGAACAGGTTAATACAGATGTTGTATGAATATGTTGATATCGTTGCTTGGTCATACAAAGACATGCCAGGGCTTGATATTGATATTGTGGTTCACTGTTGTTGTACCCCAAAATTTGCCCTCCCATATTCTTCAAGAAATTGCCAAATCAAGCTTCAAAATCTCCCCAAGGGTTGCACAGTGCAAGGGTCTCCTGAACAGTCAAAATTAGGGTTTTGATTCTGATCAAGAAAATGAAGTTTCCAAAGGCCCAATCAAGTCTCACATGCCTACAAATATGGTCAAGCATCCTCATATCAAGTTTCAAGACTTTCAGCACAAAATTGCACAGTCAAAAACCCTAATTGCACTACAGTCAACTGTAGGGGCAAAATGGTCATTTGACAGTCAAAAGTTCAAATTTTTGGTCAACATCTCATTTTGAAGTCACAAACATCATTTGATCAATGATTGATCATGATTCTCAAAGCTTGGCTCAAAAATCATCAAGATGCAAAAGTTTCCTTATTTGGACAGCTGAAAAAGTCAACTATAAATTGACCAGGGCATAACTTTCACATGGATTATCAGAAAAATTCCATCCAAAGCTCATTTTGAAGAGAAAGACATTTCCTACAACTCATATTCATACTTCAAGTCCAAGAAATGCTCTCACAAAAAGTTATCAATTTCAACATTATAGGTCATTTTCAAAAGTCAACAAAAAAGGACTTTAAGTCAAAGGCCATAACTTGAGATTGGTAAATCAAAATGACATGGGACCAAAGACATTGGTTAGAGGACTCAAAGACCTTTCCAAAATGTCCAAGAACATGAGAAACGCTTAAAAATTGAGCAAGTTATGCCTTGTGGAAGTTGGGAAATTTTTGGATATTTTGAAAAGTCAACATTGATTCAAATGACCTAAAATTGCTAATGGGCCCATTTTTCTTCCACAATTCATTATCCCAAGCATGCACACGACCATTAGGCCCAAAGGGAAGTTTTTCTCCATTTTTATTTATTTATTTGGATTTTTTATCATTAATAATTCATTTAATTAAATAAAATGCATGGAAAATACAAAACTAATGAAATAAAATCTTTTTGTGCAGAAATTATTCTCATTGGACACTCAAATTCGTGCATGATCAATTAGGGAAAGTTTTGGCATGATTTGGTGTCAAATAGCATGGAAAAAGATTGAAAAAGATCTTGAAGAAAATCAAATCTCATAAACCATCAATGCATGGATTTTGATCAGAATTCTTGACCTAATTCACTCTTACTTATACATAGAACACAACCCTAATTCAAAGGACCACGCAGCTGCTCAAAAATCTGAAAAGCAAAGCTTGAAATTTGTCAAAAAATTCCAATTCTGAAAACACCTTTGCAGGACGATTCAAGGCGAAATTTTCATCCCATTGCACTCCTAGGACCTCAAGCAATCTTCCTGGATCAAAAACATCAAACATAACCCTTTGAATCATTGTACAGAAGTCACACTTTTCCACTTTTTTTTCATAATCGTGTTTTACATTCTATGCACATTCATGGCATTTTGTTTATATATTCATGATCAGTGAAGTGTTTGCAAGCTAACCATATGCTTTGATTGGATTATTATGCGCTGTATGCAAAGATACCATGTTCGTTTTTTAGGTTTGCAGGAATTACAAATTGGGGCTTTCCATCCAAGAAAAAATTGAGACTTGGGACCTTGACCATTAAAACGAGCGTGTCTGGACGAAAAGAATCCATGTGTCGCGCCCAATTTATGAGCGTCCTAGAGCTATTCGCTATTTTTCCATAGATGGCCTAAGAGAACGCTCAGAAAACCGTGGCCTTTCTTTTTTTGTTATTTCAGGAAGACGAAGATGTGAGGAAGACGATGCAGTGGCAGCCAACGATTGGTCAATTTGAATTTTCGCGCTCAGACCCACTAACGCTTTTGTTTTCTTTTATAATATTTGTTAGTTGTTTAATAATCAAAACGCGTGAATTGGTTCAGTGGTAAGCGATAGTGTTGGCAACGTTCATGACCTGGGTTCGAACCCCAGGTCTTCACTATCTCAATGTTATTTTTCAATTTACGTTCACGTGTAGTTTCAGCCTAAGGGACACACCATACGCTCCTCCATCAAGCCGTCCATACGTTCAACATCATCAATCCAAGGGCGTAGAATTGAGGAACATGATGCACCTTGGTCAACGCTTCTGCACGTGAGTAAAAAAGTCCACAAGGCCAGGAATTTAAATGGGCCAGATTGCTAAAGGCCTCACCTCCTATTTGGGGTCTGAACCCCCTAGGTTTGCAAAGTTTATATTTTCTTTATTGTTTTTTTTATTATTATTATTTATACTTTCCTTTAATTATTGTTTTCAATTAATTAATTATTTTCATAAAAAAACCAAAAACATCAAAAAAATCAGAAAAGAGGAAAAATATAATAAATATTTTTATTTTAATATTTTTTGTAATTGTATATAATTAAACTTAGTTAAATTAGGTTTTAATTTCAATTCTTTTAATAAAAAATCTAAAAAACATAGAATTAGGGTTTAATTAATTTTCATCTTTTTCTTTTATTCCATAATAATTAACTATTAGATATTTGTTTTTATGATTAAAATTGCATGTAAATTAATTAGGGTTAATATTAGGTTTTAATCTTCTTTTCTTAATAAATTAAAAACAAATAGAATTAGGGTTAGCGTTTAATTTCAATTAATTCTTTTTTCCCATTAAACATAAATACCTAAAAATCCCAAAAAAAGAAACAATTTCTTTTCTTTTTTAATTAATTAATGTCACCATTTAATTTAATTTTGCAAAAAGGGTCCAACGCCCTCGTTTAATTCTTATTCGCATATTTATTTTATTTCGTTTATAATGTTTATGTATCTCTCCCAAGGCCTTGTAACGTTTTAATTTTCTCGCACTTTTAATTCTTTATTTTCTTTATTTATTTTCTGTCAAATCGGATCCTGGAAATTTTGGCGATGTGGACCCGCGCCTTTTGTAATAGCTTAGAATTTTTACTTTCCCGCAATATTTTTAACTGTTAAATAATGGCATGAAAGAATGTATGGACAAAAATAAAAACAAGCGTAGAACACCAATAACATGACAAGATAAATGCAAATGAACATGACACACAAATCGCACACACCACCCCTAGGGTACGCCTCACTGTTGCCTTGCCTCGAAAGGTGATCGTCGAGTAGAGGATGTCTTAGTAAGTCCTCATGATCCGGGAACTTGGCATGAGGGTAGCTTCTAAGGTGTCTTCCCATTGCTCTGGTGATCACCATGTCCCGAACCTTCGAATTGACCCGAACACCTCCAACGGTGGTGCTACCTACCTCTCAATGGTGGGATGGCACTACTTTAAAGGACATCTACACAGACAAATTCCTTAGGGTAGGTAGGTAGACGACTCTAGATACTTGCTCTAACTTCAAAACAAATCAAAAATACTTTTCACACCGACACCTTTTCAAAAAGCTTTCGAAAGCAACTTTTCAAACACTCTTGAGGACCGATACAAGAGTCGAACTGGAATTTTCAAAGAAACTTTTTAAAACCCACAGTTGAAAAGCAAACAAACCATTTTTGAAAACACAAATGAGCAAGTATCTAAGAGCCCATGGATAACCATGGATAGAAAGGGTGCTAACACCTTCCCTTTCTATAACCTACCTCCCGAACCGAGAGCAATCTCTATAAGGAATTTTTCTGTGCTTTTGTCCTTTCCATTTGGAGAAAATAAAAGACGGTGGCGACTCTTGCTTCCGCGACATTTCGCGAAACCAGCGTTAAACAGTCAGTTCCAGATCCACCGATCACAGAACTGGCGACTCTGCTGGGGACTCTTTTTAAAGTGAGGTGTACCTTAGGGCTAGTTCATAACTGTGTTTTCAATTGTATTGATTTGCTTGTTTTATTATTGTGGGTTGCATCGGAGTTACATAGATCCTAACCCGGATCTGGGGATACCCTGTTTAGGTAGCATAAGCTGTGAGGGACCTGTCCGGCGTAGACCGGCACGGGTGAAACAGTGGCTACGTTGGTGTGGCACCTTGGTCTGTACCGATATCCCTTGTGTCGCAACGAGGAGAATATGGGTCTTCTAAGGAGTCATTAAGCACCAACAACCTTAGAACCTTAATTGACACAACTTGGCCTTTAGAATTGTAGCAGTATGCTACGCCCATTGAGGCTAAACTCTCGTGATGGTTCTGGCCGCAAGAAAAGATTGCGATGCTGGAGTTATGACCGATTGAGGGTAGTCAATGATATTGGGATCCTCTAAGAACCCGGTTACTTTTGATTAGGACAGGTATGAACCAACGAACTGAAAGAGGGTAATACCTAGACCTCATGCTGGCCTAAACTTTAGGGGCTTGCCTTGTGTGACTTGTGTGCCTTACCATGTTTGCCTTTGTATCTATTTGTGGTGTGCTTTATCATAGCATCATAACATCATGAGCATTGCATGCATCCTGCATAAGGACTGACCATTTCAAAGACAAGAGGGTTTCACCTTTGCTCTGTTTTGTAGGACACCATGATGCCTGTGCGAAGGAATACTATCCGGTTCAACTTTGTTCGTTCACCTGAGTTGCTTGATGAGTTGGTTAGCAGAATTCCAAATACCACTTCCTTCATTCATAGGCATGGTTCTCTTCTCAGTTTAGTCACTGCAAAGCAGGATCAACAGTTGATGAGTGTTCTGACCCAGTTCTATGACCCTCTATACCAGTGCTTCACCTTTCAAGACTTCCAGCTGGTCCCTACCCTGGAAGAGTTCTCTGATTTGCTTGGTATCCCTATCTTGGATCAGACTCCCTTTACTGGTTGGGAAAAGACCCTCAGGCTTGAGGATGTTGCTGCAGCTCTTCCTTTGACCCATCAAGAGGTAACAGACAACTGGGTAACTAGAAGCGGAGTTAAGGGTTTCTTGGCCAAATTTCTGATCGGTAAAGCTAACAGTTTCTGGAATGACCTGGACTTTAGGGCATATGAAGACATCTTGGCTCTCCTAATCTATGGGTTAATCTTGTTTCCTAATCCTGACAACTTCATCAGTGTCACTGCCATAAGGATCTTTATGTCTCAGAATCCTGTACCCACTCTCTTGGGTGACATCTTGCAACAACTTCATGCCCGTACTACCCGAAGACGAGGAACCCTATGGTGTTGTATCCCTTTGTTGGTGAGGTGGTTTATTTCACACCTCCCCAAGTTCGTACTGAAGAACCAAGAAGGAAGAGGTTGGGCTCACAGGTTAATGTCTCTCACTGACAAAGACATCATTTGGACTTGCAGAGGTTTGGATGAGATAGCTATTATTGATCGATGCGGGGAATACCCTAATGTTCCTCTGATTGGTACCCAAGGAGGGATCTCTTACAATCCATGTCTAGCACTCCGTCAGTTTGGAAGAGCAAGAAGAGCAGGCCCCCATGAGATGTTGGTGCCTCACATTAGTTTTGAGTTTCAGGTGGATAGTGACGAGCTGCGCCGTAGGTTCATCAAGGCTTGGGACAAAGTTCATAAAGCTGACCCACAAGAGTTAGGGCCAAAGACTTCTTTACCTATGGAAGCCTACTACAAATGGGTTCGCATCCGTGCTCAGAAGTTAGGTATGCCGTATGAAGCTGTCATACCCGTCATTCTTGAGTGTCCTGACAAAGATGGTGTTCCTCCAACAGTTCTTCCTCCTCAGATACCTGCTGATTATGAGACATTGAAGAGATCTTGGTCGCAACTACGAGAAGAGCGGGATTCTTACCGGGAAAAGTTCAACGAGCAGGAATCAAAGATCCAGAAGCTGACAAAGCAGTTGGAGAATGAGAGAGCTCTGAATGCCTACATCTGTACTGAGAAGAGGAGACCATGGGATCAATAAAGAACTCCGGATATTCTTTTACAGTTTTATTTCCCCTTTTCAGTATTTTCCTTTCATGTAACGCCTAAGGGCAATCTGTTGAATAATGTCAGTTTCAAAGTTGAATCTAATGAAGTGTGTTCCTTTTTGTTTACAAAGTTGATTCCCGATTGTCTTTGAAAACATAATTCATACGCATTTCATACATCATGTGCATAGCAGGTTTTTCCTCTTTTCAGGTTGCTTACAGTTCTTCGCTGTTTATTTCAGTATCATGAATCCCGACTTGTCATCAACTGAGACATCCATCAAGGCTCTTCAGGCGCAGAATGTGCAATTTCAGGAATTAATCAAGGGTTTGGCTCAAGGCCAAGAAGAGCTGAAGGCTATGCTCCTGAAGAAGGAGAAGAAGAAGAAGAGAAGAACTGTTCTGTTCAGCTCGGGCCGTAGGTTGGGCAACACTCTACAGAATGAAGAGGCTGGTTCTTCTGTTGGCAAGAGTACTCCTCAGGCAGAAAAGGGTCCTAGTCCGGTAGTCTCCGACAACGAGACTGATTTTGATGAAGAGCAGTACCCACCTGCAGAAGACCGTTACAAGCAGTTGGAGGATAGGTTGAATGCTATGGAAATACAACAGGTACCTGGGCTGGATTTTGGAGATCTGGGTTTGTCTACTGGTGTGATCATCCCTCATAAATTCAAAGCACCATCTTTCACCAAATATGACGGGGCGTCCTGTCCCAAGCTACATCTCAGGTCTTATGTTCGGAAAATTCAACCGTACTCCGCAGATAAGAATTTGTGGATCCACTTCTTCCAGGAGAGTCTTTCAGGGACTCATCTCGAATGGTTCTATCAGCTGGATGGGACCAAGGTTCGTAGCTGGGAGGAGTTGGCTACTGCTTTCTATAAGCAGTGTCAATATAATGCCGACCTTGCCCCTACACGTACCCAACTCCAGGGTATGTCGTTAGGTTCAAGCGAAGGTTTTAAGGAGTACGCTCAAAAGTGGAGGGATCTGGCTGGCAGGGTGCAGCCTCCGTTGACTGATCGAGAGTTGGTAGACATGTTCTTGGGGACCCTATCTGGGCCATTTTTCAACCATCTCATCGGGAACTCTTCTGCTGGATTCACTGATCTTATCTTGACTGGAGAAAGAATTGAGGCTGGGTTGAAGTCTGGCAAGATCCCAAAGGGTGCATCGTCTAGCTCTGAGAAGAAACCCTTCAAGAAGGAGGCCAGTGCGGTGTATGGGCCTAGAAGGCAGGATAAACCAGAGCGCCGTCAATCTGTCAGTGCATTAATGATTGCCAAGCCTACAGCCGCTCCTCGACAAGCTAACCAACCAAGGGCTGAGAGACCCAGAAGGGAATTCACCCGCTTGAGTATGACTTTGTCGCAGATCTTACCACAGTTGCTCTCAACCAACTTGGTAACCGTCAGAGAGGCTCCGAGGGTTGTAAATACTACATCCCCTAAGTACAACCCAAATGCTCGTTGTGCTTACCATTCTGATAGCCCGGGGCATGCCACTGATGACTGTTGGGCTTTAAGGAACAAGCTGCAGGACCTTATTGATGCGAAGGAGGTACAATTTGAGGCATCTGAGAAGCCTAATGTAGTGACAGCTCCCCTGCCTGCTCATGGAGTAAATGCTATTGGGGACGAGGATGAAGTGGATGAAGCTGAGTTTGATAGCTGGATTTACCCGGCAACCGACAGTGGACCTAACAATTGGAGTGCAAAGGACAACTTATCTGTTTCTCTTGTTACTAAGTAATGAATTCCTATGTTTTTGGTATCTGTAATAAACAATAAATAAACTCTGTGGCCCGGTGTCTTACCCGAGGCACCGTGGTTTTATTTGTGAGGGCATATAAATTGTCATTTCATATATCATAAATGAAAATCTTGGACGTTTTCTCGCATTGCAAATCTTATGCTCCTTTTCTGTCTTTCTTTCCTTTACATATATTTCAAAAACAGCTGTATTTACACACACACTCACTCATACAGGTTTCAATCCACTCTGGATCTCACTGGTAACGACTCTGCTACTGCCAGTTATGACTTCGAAAATCCGATCAACTTAGCCGAAGACGAAGGTGAAGATGATTGCGAAGTGCCTGGCGAGCTTGCAAGACTGTTGCTTCAGGAAGAGAGGGCAATTCAACCCCATGAAGAGCCAGTGGAAACAATAAACTTGGGTACTGAGGCAGACAGGAAAGAGGTAAAGATTGGTGCCAACCTAGAGCTCAGCGTGAAGCAACGGTTGACTCAGATGCTACATGATTATATGGAGATCTTTGCCTGGTCCTACGAAGACATGCCCGGGTTGGATACCGATATTGTGGTCCTTCACTTGCCAACTAAGGAAGACTGCCCTCCGGTGAAGCAAAAGGTACGTCGTATGCGTCCAGAGATGTCTGAAAAGATTAAAGCCGAGGTGATGAAGCAGTTTGATGCTGGGTTCCTTGCAGTGACTTCTTACCCTCAGTGGGTTGCTAATGTGGTGCCGGTACCTAAGAAGGACGGTAAGGTCAGAATGTGTGTCGACTACAGGGATCTGAACAGGGCCAGCCCCAAGGATGATTTCCCTCTACCTCACATTGATGTCCTTGTTGATAATACAGCTCAGCATAAGGTGTTCTCTTTCATGGATGGTTTCTCAGGTTACAATCAGATCAAGATGGCACCTGAAGACATGGAGAAGACTACCTTTGTTACTCAGTGGGGCACCTTCTGTTACAAGGTCATGCCATTCGGGTTGAAGAACGCTGGGGCAACCTACCAACGCGCCATGGTTGCTTTATTTCATGACATGATCCATCATGAGATAGAAGTGTATGTTGACGACATGATCGCTAGGTCCCAAACTGAGGAAGAGCACCTAGATCATCTGCAAAAGTTGTTTGACCGGTTGAAACTATACAAGCTGAGATTGAACCCAAACAAGTGCACCTTCGGGGTAAGATCTGGAAAGTTGCTAGGCTTTGTGGTAAGTGACAAGGGCATTCAGGTGGACCCTGCTAAGGTCAAAGCTATTCAAGAGATGCCAGTTCCTAAGACAGAGAAGGAAGTCAGAGGCTTTTTAGGACGCCTGAATTACATTGCTCGGTTCATCTCCCATCTGACTGCTACCTGTGAGCCAATCTTCAAGCTGCTGAAGAAAGATCAGGTAGTACGTTGGAACGATGAATGTCAGGCTGCCTTTGACAGAATCAAAGAGTATCTCCAAGAACCCCCTATCCTTATGCCACCGGTTGAAGGGAGACCTCTGATACTATATCTGACAGTGCTCGACAACTCAATGGGGTGTGTGCTGGGGCAGCATGACGAGTCTGGCCGAAAAGAGCATGCCATTTATTACCTTAGCAAAAAGTTTACCGACTGTGAGAACCGATACTCACTGCTTGAGAAAACTTGCTGCGCTTTGGTATGGGCAGCTCGCCGGCTGAGACAGTATATGCTGACTCATACTACCTTGTTGATCTCAAAGATGGATCCTATAAAGTACATATTCGAAAAGCCTGCTCTGTCTGGGAGAATTGCAAGATGGCAAATGATCTTGACGGAATACGACATTCAGTACACGACCCAGAAAGCCATCAAGGGAAGTGTATTGGCAGACCACTTGGCACATCAGGCCGTCGACGATTATCAGTCAATGAACTTCGAGTTTCCGGATGAAAGCATCATGATAGTAACTGATTGTGAAGTACCTGGACCGGATGAAGGACCTGAGGAAGGATCCCAATGGTCTATGCACTTTGACGGAGCCTCCAATGCTTTGGGAAACGGTATCGGCGCCATAATCATATCACCTCAAGGCACTCATACTCCACTCACTGCCCGACTATGTTTCAACTGTACCAACAACATGGCGGAGTATGAGGCGTGCATCATGGGTCTTCAAGCTGCGATCGACTTAAGGATCAAGTTTCTAAGCGTCTTCGGAGATTCCGCTCTTGTGATCAATCAGATCAAAGGAGAGTGGGATACGAAACATCCAAACCTGATTCCTTACAGAGAATGTGTGTTGACCTTGATCCCCCACTTCACAGAGATAACCTTTGAGCACTTTCCAAGAGAAGAGAATCAGCTGGCGGACGCGTTAGCTACAATGTCTTCTATGTTCAAGGTCAAATGGGACAATGAGGCTCCCCGGATCATCATTTGGAAACTGGACGAACCGGCATACTGTTGTGATCTCGAGACTGAGTTGGTGGCTGAGAAGCCTTGGTACCATGAAGTAAAAAGATATCTGGAAGCTCAGGAATACCCTGACGGTGCCTCTGTCAATGATAAGAAATTCCTGAGAAGGTTTGCAGCAAAGTTCTTCCTTAGCAACGGCGTCTTGTACAAGCGAAACCATGATTCAACCTTACTGCGTTGTGTGGATAAAACTGAAGCAGGAAGGATCATGGAAGAGCTGCATGAAGGGACCTTTGGTACACATTCCAGTGGACACACTATGGCTAAGAAGATCCTACGGGAAGGATATTACTGGTCCACAATGGAAGCTGACTGTTACCAACATTCTAGGACGTGCCATAAGTGCCAGATTTACGCAGACAAGGTGCACGTTCCTCCAGTTCCCCTGAATGTTCTGACTGCGCCTTGGCCGTTTGCAATGTGGGGCATAGACATGATCGGTGAGATTAAACCTACGGCATCTAATGGGAATCGCTTCATCCTAGTGGCGATTGATTACTTCACAAAGTGGGTTGGAGCAGCATCCTATGCTACGGTAACCAAGACTGTTGTGGCACGGTTCATTCGGCATAATCTAATCTGTCGGTACGGCGTCCCTGAACGAATTATTACAGACAACGGTACCAATATGAATAACAAGATGATCGCTGAGCTCTGCGAGCAGTTCAAGATACATCACCACAATTCTTCTCCTTACAGACCGAAGATGAATGGGGCTGTAGAAGCAGCAAATAAAAACATCAAGAAAATCGTGCAGAAGATGACAGTGACTTATAAAGACTGGCACGAGATGTTACCGTTCGCTCTACATGGGTACCGTACCTCAGCTAGGACGTCAACCGGGGCAACTCCTTTCTTCCTGGTTTATGGTATGGAGGCAGTCTTACCAATCGAAGTGCAAATACCCTCTCTCCGGATAATGAAGGATGCAAATCTGAACGAAGATGATTGGATCCAGACACGACTTGATCAGCTCAACCTCATTGATGAGAAGAGACTTGCTGCTATCTGTCATGGTCAGACGTATCAGAAACGGATGATCAGGGCATTTAACAAAAAGGTCAGACCACAGGAATATCAAGTTGGGGATCTGGTAATCAAGAGAATCATCCTTCCTCAGAGTGATCCAAGGGGAAAATGGACCCCTACATACGAAGGGCCATTTGTGGTTAAACATGTGTTCTCAGGAGGAGCAATGATATTGACCAACATGGACGGTGACGACCTTCCTCACCCCGCCAACGCAGACATAGTAAAAAAATACTACGCATGAAAAAAGACCCGCTAGGCTGACATGCCTAGGCAAAAATTAGGGCTTCCCGTCGAACCAAAAGGGTTCGGGAAAAATGAAGGGATGAAATGAAAAAATCTGTACACCCGGCAAGTCGAAAACCTGAAAAGGCGGCTTGGGCAAAAATGGGTATCCCGGTGGACTGAAAACCCGAAAGGGCGGTCCAGGCAAAAATTAGGGATAAAAGCGTAATACTATGTCTCATTGGATCACTTTGCATCCAGAATCCGGTATCTACATCAAGTTCAGACGACATCGATCAGTCAGCTTCACCTTCAACCAAGGTCATCAAGTGATGAGATGCTCGGAGTTATAAAGGCAATAGCAGAGTTGAAACCCAGTGGATCATTCGTATTTCACACAGCTGTTTTATTTTCTTTTGTACAAAATTTGTATAAACTCTTTTGTTCGGCGGCGTTCTCTTACTAGGACGTCAGCCTCTTGTACACAAAACGCCTATTTTCAGGCCATTCAAAAATCAATGCAAATATATCTTTCAGTTAAAAGTGCCAAATGTTTTTCTTTTTTGTTTTGTTTTGCGAAGAACGTCCAAGGTTCAATTTGTGATATATGCATTGACAATAATTTGCTAACTCATAAATATTTACATACGAAACAAAGAATTAACTACAGGTAACATTAGAAACAGGGGCAATAAAGAGTTGTCTGCGCAATCTAATTGTTCTGTCCTCCAAGGTACCAAGGTAGGTTCGGCTAAAGAACATAACCAGATATCCTTAATTCCCCAGAGAGTGCGGCAGCAAGTCAGTACACTCTCCTCAAGCGAAGCTACTATCAAACAAAAGGAAGTTGAGTATCCTCCAACAGATCTCAACATTCCCCAGCAGCATATATACATATTCTTAACAAGCATCCCCGACAATCTTGACCTAAAGATTGTTCCACGGCGGCATATCAAACATTCAAAGGAATCACTTCCCCCGCAATTCAAAACTTCCCCAGGAGAGTCCAATCCAGCTCCCCCAGGAAAGTTGGAATCCATCTCCCTAAGCAGTAAGCTTATCCCCAGTAGATTCTGGAAGCTTATCCTCGCAGAGCACAAACGCGTCTTCCAGCTTTATTCAAAGAGTTATTTCCTTACCAGGATATAACTGGGTTATCCTCAGCCAAAAGCCACTGAGAGATCGTCCTCGGCGAAGTCTTCTTATCCCCAGCGAAGTTTATCAACACTTCCAACATAACGAGAGTATCCCCAGCAAGGCATTATCAACACTCAGCAAAGTATCTCTCTCCCCACAGAGTATTGCTTCCCAGCAAAATCATTAGAGTACTTCTCTCCCCGCAGAGTAATCCATTCGCCAAGTTCATTCCCCAACGGAGTCATCTTCTTCTACCGGTATACTTGCAGCTATCATCCCCGGCGGAAGCAAAATCTATTCTCCAACATCAGCCCAGGAGTGACTTCCCGGCACCCGTCAAGGATTTACTTTCCTAGACGAAAAAACATTCATAAACATCTTCATACATAATAGCATGCATATACGCATCATGAACATACAATCTCACGTATTCAGAGAGCATCTCGCATGTCATACCACATGACATCGCATACAACTAATGCTTGTCTTTTCAGGACAAAAGTCAGTACAAAAATGATTACTATCAACGGTCGCAACTAAAGATCCGATTCCTGTATCTTGCCAGGGTGTATCTGTTGACGATCGATTCCAGATCCGATTCCTGTATCTTGCCAGGGTGTGTCTGAAGAGTTCGAGGATCCGATACCTGAATCTTGCCAGGGTGTATCCGTTGAAGACTAACATTACCAGATCCGATTCCTGTATCTTGCCAGGGTGTGTCTGAAGAGTTCGAGGATCCGATGCCTGAATCTTGCCAGGGTGTATCCGTTGAAGACTAACATTACCAGATCCGATTCCTGTATCTTGCCAGGGTGTGTCTGAAGAGTTCGAGGATCCGATGCCTGAATCTTGCCAGGGTGTATCCGTTGAAGACTAACATTACCAGATCCGATTCCTGTATCTTGCCAGGGTGTGTCTGAAGAGTTCGAGGATCCGATACCTGAATCTTGCCAGGGTGTATCCGTTGAAGACTAACATTACCAGATCCGATTCCTGTATCTTGCCAGGGTGTGTCTGAAGAGTTCGAGGATCCGATGCCTGAATCTTGCCAGGGTGTATCCGTTGAAGACTAACATTACCAGATCCGATTCCTGTATCTTGCCAGGGTGTGTCTGAAGAGTTCGAGGATCCGATGCCTGAATCTTGCCAGGGTGTATCCGTTGAAGACTAACATTACCAGATCCGATTCCTGTATCTTGCCAGGGTGTGTCTGAAGAGTTCGAGGATCCGATACCTGAATCTTGCCAGGGTGTATCCGTTGAAGACTAACATTACCAGATCCGATTCCTGTATCTTGCCAGGGTGTGTCTGAAGAGTTCGAGGATCCGATGCCTGAATCTTGCCAGGGTGTATCCGTTGAAGACTAACATTACCAGATCCGATTCCTGTATCTCGCCAGGGCACGTCTGAAGAGTTCGAGGATCCGATGCCTGAATCTTGCCAGGGTGTATCCGTTGAAGACTAGCATTACCAGATCCGATTCCTGTATCTTGCCAGGGTGCGTCTGAAGAGTTCGAGGATCCGATACCTGAATCTTGCCAGGGTGTATCCGTTGAAGACTAGCATTACTAGATCCGATTCCTGTATCTTGCCAGGGTGCGTCTGAAGAGTTCGAGGATCCGATTCCTGTATCTTGCCAGGGTGTATCCGTTGAAGACTAACATTACCAGACTCGATTCCTGTATCTCTCCAGGGCACGTCTGAAGAGTTTAAGAGACTCAGCTCCTGTAACCAGTCAGGACATATCTACCAAGCATCTGAAAACCAGCTCCTGCAACAAGTCAGGTACTCGTTTTTTTTCTTTTGCAGGTACGCAAGTTCTCGCTAAGGAATCTCTTATGCGATCAACATCCAGATGGCATCTATAAGCCCATCATCCTATTCATCAATCTCCAAATGGCATCTGTAAGCCCATTCCCATCATCACACTGCTACTATGTGAGCGCAAATTTCTGGGCACTCTAGTGTTCAATCATCTTCTACCCTCGGATTACGAAAGGCACGTCAGCCAATCTGCATCCTCAGGTCTAAGAAGATTGAACAGGGGCAACTGTTGTACCCCAAAATTTTCCCTCCCATATTCTTCAAGAAATTGCCAAATCAAGCTTCAAAATCTCCCCAAGGGTTGCACAGTGCAAGGGTCTCCTTAATAGTCAAAATTAGGGTTTTGATTCTGATCAAGAAAATGAAGTTTCCAAAGGCCCAATCAAGTCTCACATGCCTACAAATATGGTCAAGCATCCTCATATCAAGTTTCAAGACTTTCAGCACAAAATTGCACAGTCAAAAACCCTAATTGCACTACAGTCAACTGTAGGGGCAAAATGGTCATTTGACAGTCAAAAGTTCAAATTTTTGGTCAACATCTCATTTTGAAGTCACAAACATCATTTTATCAATGATTGATCATGATTCTCAAAGCTTGGCTCAAAAATCATCAAGATGCAAAAGTTTCCTTATTTGGACAGTTGAAAAAGTCAACTGTAAATTGACCAGGGCATAACTTTCACATGGATTATCAGAAAAATTCCATCCAAAGCTCATTTTGAATAGAAAGACATTTCCTACAACTCATATTCATACTTCAAGTCCAATAAATGCTCTCACAAAAAGTTATCAATTTCAACATTATAGGTCATTTTCAAAAGTCAACAAAAAAGGACTTTAAGTCAAAGGCCATAACTTGAGATTGGTAAATCAAAATGACATGGGACCAAAGAAATTGGTTAGAGGACTCAAATACCTTTCCAAAATGTCCAAGAACCTGAGAAAAGCTTAAAAATTGAGCAAGTTATGCCTTGTGGAAGTTGGGAAATATTTGGATATTTTGAAAAGTCAACATTGATTCAAATGACCTAAAATTGCTAATGGGCCCATTTTTCTTCCACAATTCATTATCCCAAGCATGCACACGACCATTAGGCCCAAAGGGAAGTTTTTCTCCATTTTTATTTATTTATTTGGATTTTTTTATCATTAATAATTCATTTAATTAAATAAAATGCATGGAAAATACAAAACTAATGAAATAAAATCTTTTTGTGCAGAAATTATTCTCATTGGACACTCAAATTCGTGCATGATCAATTAGGGAAAGTTTTGGCATGATTTGGTGTCAAATAGCATGGAAAAAGATTGAAAAAGATCTTGAAGAAAATCAAATCTCATAAACCATCAATGCATGGATTTTGATCAGAATTCTTGACCTAATTCACTCTTACTTATACATAGAACACAACCCTAATTCAAAGGACCACGCAGCTGCTCAAAAATCTGAAAAGCAAAGCTTGAAATTTGTCAAAAAATTCCAATTCTGAAAACACCTTTGCAGGACGATTCAAGGCGAAATTTTCATCCCATTGCACTCCTAGGACCTCAAGCAATCTTCCTGGATCAAAAACATCAAACATAACCCTTTGAATCATTGTACAGAAGTCACACTTTTCCACTTTTTTTTCATAATCATGTTTTACATTCTATGCACATTCATGGCATTTTGTTTATATATTCATGATCAGTGAAGTGTTTGCAAGCTATCCATATGCTTTGATTGGATTATTATGCGCTGTATGCAAAGATACCATGTTCGTTTTTTAGTTTTGCAGGAATTACAAATTGGGGCTTTCCATCCAAGAAAAAATTGAGACTTGGGACCTTGACCATTAAAACGAGCGTGTCTGGACGAAAAGAATCCATGTGTCGCGCCCAATTTATGAGCGTCCTAGAGCTATTCGCTATTTTTCCATAGATGGCCTAAGAGAACGCTCAGAAAACCGTGGCCTTTCTTTTTTTGTTATTTCAGGAAGACGAAGATGTGAGGAAGACGATGCAGTGGCAGCCAACGATTGGTCAATTTGAATTTTCGCGCTCAGACCCACTAACGCTTTTGTTTTCTTTTATAATATTTGTTAGTTGTTTAATAATCAAAACGCGTGAATTGGTTCAGTGGTAAGCGATAGTGTTGGCAACGTTCATGACCTGGGTTCGAACCCCAGGTCTTCACTATCTCAATGTTATTTTTCAATTTACGTTCACGTGTAGTTTCAGCCTAAGGGACACACCATACGCTCCTCCATCAAGCCGTCCATACGTTCAACATCATCAATCCAAGGGCGTAGAATTGAGGAACATGATGCACCTTGGTCAACGCTTCTGCACGTGAGTAAAAAAGTCCACAAGGCCAGGAATTTAAATGGGCCAGATTGCTAAAGGCCTCACCTCCTATTTGGGGTCTGAACCCCCTAGGTTTGCAAAGTTTATATTTTCTTTATTGTTTTTTTTTATTATTATTATTTATACTTTCCTTTAATTATTGTTTTCAATTAATTAATTATTTTCATAAAAAAACCAAAAACATCAAAAAAATCAGAAAAGAGGAAAAATATAATAAATATTTTTATTTTAATATTTTTTGTAATTGTATATAATTAAACTTAGTTAAATTAGGTTTTAATTTCAATTCTTTTAATAAAAAATCTAAAAAACATAGAATTAGGGTTTAATTAATTTTCATCTTTTTCTTTTATTCCATAATAATTAACTATTAGATATTTGTTTTTATGATTAAAATTGCATGTAAATTAATTAGGGTTAATATTAGGTTTTAATCTTCTTTTCTTAATAAATTAAAAACAAATAGAATTAGGGTTAGCGTTTAATTTCAATTAATTCTTTTTTCCCATAAAACATAAATACCTAAAAATCCCAAAAAAAGAAACAATTTCTTTTCTTTTTTAATTAATTAATGTCACCATTTAATTTAATTTTGCAAAAAGGGTCCAACGCCCTCGTTTAATTCTTATTCGCATATTTATTTTATTTCGTTTATAATGTTTATGTATCTCTCCCAAGGCCTTGTAACGTTTTAATTTTCTCGCACTTTTAATTCTTTATTTTCTTTATTTATTTTCTGTCAAATCGGGTCCTGGAAATTTTGGCGATGTGGACCCGCGCCTTTTGTAATAGCTTAGAATTTTTACTTTCCCGCAATATTTTTAACTGTTAAATAATGGCATGAAAGAATGTATGGACAAAAATAAAAACAAGCGTAGAACACCAATAACATGACAAGATAAATGCAAATGAACATGACACACAAATCGCACACACCACCCCTAGGGTACGCCTCACTGTTGCCTTGCCTCGAAAGGTGATCGTCGAGTAGAGGATGTCTTAGTAAGTCCTCATGATCCGGGAACCTGGCATGAGGGTAGCTTCTAAGGTGTCTTCCCATTGCTCTGGTGATCACCATGTCCCGAACCTTCGAATTGACCCGAACACCTCCAACGGTGGTGCTACCTACCTCTCAATGGTGGGATGACACTACTTTAAAGGACATCTACACAGACGAATTCCTTAGGGTAGGTAGGTAGACGACTCTAGATACTTGCTCTAACTTCAAAACAAATCAAAAATACTTTTCACACCGACACCTTTTCAAAAAGCTTTTGAAAGCAACTTTTCAAACACTCTTGAGGACCGATACAAGAGTCGAACTGGAATTTTCAAAGAAACTTTTTAAAACCCACAGTTGAAAAGCAAACAAACCATTTTTGAAAACACAAATGAGCAAGTATCTAAGAGCCCATGGATAACCATGGATAGAAAGGGTGCTAACACCTTCCCTTTCTATAACCTACCTCCCGAACCGAGAGCAATCTCTATAAGGAATTTTTCTGTGCTTTTGTCCTTTCCATTTGGAGAAAATAAAAGACGGTGGCGACTCTTGCTTCCGCGACATTTCGCGAAACCAGCGTTAAACAGTCAGTTCCAGATCCACCGATCACAACTGTCTACCGATGAAAGAGTGTTGTTCTCCGATAAAGCAGAAGGTTCATCGCATGCGTCCTGAAATGTCAAAAAAGATCAAAGTCGAAGTTATGAAACAATTCAACACAGGTTCTTAGCAATGACATCATATCCTCATTGGGTTGCAAATGTTTATCTGGTACCAAAGAAAGACGACATGGTACATATGTGTGTAGACTACATGGATCTGAACAGAGTAAGCCCCAAACATGACTTCCCGCTTCCATATATTAATTTTTTGGTCGACAACACCGCTCAGCACAAGGTATTCTCCTTCATGGATGGTTTCTCAAGGTATAATCAGCTCAAGATGGCACCTGAAGACATGGAAAAGACTACTTTTGTTACACAGTGGGGCACTTTCTTCTACAAGGTTATGCCTTTTGGGTTGAAGAATGTCGACACAAAATATCAGCGTGCCATGGTAGCTTTGTTCCACGACATGATTCATCATAAGATAAAGGTTTATGTCAATGATATTATAGCCAGATTATAGACCAAAGAAGAGCATCTAGACCATTTACATAAGTTGTTTGAGAGGCTGAAGAAGTATAAGTTGAGGTTGAATCCAGACAAGTGCACCTTTTGGGTGAGGTCCAGTAAACTCCTGGGTTTTATTGTCAGCGGTAAAGGAATTGAGGTTGATCCCACCAAATTCAAAGCTATTCAAGAAATGTCTGCTCCCCACACTGGAAGGAAGTCAGGTTTCTTGGGACGACTAAATTATATCACCATATTTATTTCTCATTTGACCGCTACTTGTGAGCCAATCTTTAAGTTGCTAAATAAAAATTAGGTTGTGAAGTGGAACGATGATTTCCAGTTAGCCTGTGAGAAAATCAAGGAGTACCTACAAGAACCTCCAATCCTGATGCCACCAGTTGAAGGAAGACCTCTGATCATATACCTAACAGTGTTAGAGAACTCAATGGGGTGTGTACCGGGCCAGCATGACGAGTCTGGCCAAAAAGAGAATGCAATATACTACCTTAGCAAAATGTTTATCGACTGTGAAATAAGATACTCACTGCTCGAGAAAACTTGTTGCGCTTTGGTATGGGCTGCTTTCCGACTAAGACAGTATATGTTGATTCATACTACTTTGTTGATCTCTAAAATGGATCCTATAAAGTACATATTCGAGAAACCCTCTCTCTCCGGAAGAATAACCTGATGGAAAATGGTCTTAATAGAGTATGACATTCAGTATACCACTCAGAAAGCAATCAAAGGAAGTGTATTGACATATCATTTGGCTCATCAAGCCATAGACGACTACCAATCTATGAATTTCGAATTCACAGATAAGAACATTATGCTAGTTACAGATTGTGAAGAATCTGGACCATATGAAGGTCTTGAACCGGTATTCTGATGGACTATGGTTTTTGATGAAGCTTTCAACGCGCCTGGTAATGAAATTGGTGTTGTGATTATCTCTCCTCAGGGTTTCCATACACCATTCACTTCCAGACTATGCATTGATTGTACCAACAACATGGATGAATATGAAGCGTGCATCATGGGTATTAAAGATGCTATTGACCTAAGAATCAAGCTATTATGTGTATATGGAGACTCCGCCCTGGTAATCAGTCAGATTAAGGGAGAATAGGAGACGAAACATCCCAATCTCATTCCTTATAGAGAACATGTGTTGACCTTAATTTTATACTTCGAGGAAATCACTTTTGAACACATACCAAGAGAAGAGAATTAGTTGGCAGACACATTAGCAACCATATCGTCTATGTTTAAAGTTAGATGGGACAATGAGACTCTCAAAATTACTATTGATAGGTTACACGAACCTGCACACTGTTATGAAGTTCACACTGATGGAGTAGAAGAGAAGCCTTGGTTTCATGAAGTGAAAAGATATCTTGAGGCTCAAGAGTATCCTGAAGGGGCATCTATCAATGACAAGAAATTCCTACGGAGGTTCTCAGCTAAGTTCTTCCTGAGTGTGATACGGTGGGAGAACTAACTTTGAGGTTTTGTGTTTGTGTTCTCAAATGTTGCGGTTTAGCAAGAGTCGCCACTGACTTTTCTTTTATCCAATAAGGAAAGGTGAAAAAGCACAGAAAAGACCTTTCGAGATGTTTTCTTGAGTTCGGAGGGTAGATTATGAAAAGGGAAGGTATTAGCACCCTTTTCATCCATGGTTTTCCACGGGCTCTTAGTTACTCGCTAGATCACTTGCTTTTGTTTGAATGTGCTTGTGGTGTGGGTTTTGAAAGTATTTTGAAAATGTAACTTTGTAATGATTCTCGTTTCTATAAGAACGCATACAAAGTGTTTGTTTCGAAAATAGTTCAAAGAGGTGTTTGTGAGGTGTGTAAAGTGTTTTTGTTGTGAGCAAGCAAGTAACTGAGAGTGAACCTACCTACTCAAAAGGTCTTAGATGTTCTTTTCCTCCTCCTTTAGATGTTGCTATCTTTCCATTGATTTGGTAAGAAGCCCCATCGTTGGATGTGAAGGGACGGGATTTGGGTCATCATATGACTATGATAGCAATATTGTGGGATGACTTAGCATTTTTTCTTTAGGGACTAAGATCATTTAGAAAGGCAACTTTGATAGCATTATTAAGGGACTATGATCTTATATTCTTGTTTGTGCTAAGACATCCCACATGCATAACATGACCATTTTTAGGCAACAAGTGGAGTTAACCTTATGGGTGCTAGTGTGCAAGTGTGTTTGATTGCATGCATTTAGTCTTGATTAGGGTGATCTATTTGTTGGTTTTAGTCTTTCCATACACACCCTAATTACTAGCATTTACATTTTAAAGCGATAAGTTGCATAAATGTAAAGTCCTACACTATTACAATATTTAGGGGATGGGGGTACATATTTATGAATGGGGGTGCAAGTAAAAATAAGTCCTAAGTTACTATTACAACCATATTGAAATGTACAATACAAGAAATAAAAAAGACTTGTTTAGAAAATGTTTTTTTCTTAATGAAAAAGAAGTAAATAAATAAAAGAAAAATATTTTTATGTCTTTTTATGTTAATAAAAAAAAGGAGTTAATATTAAAAATGAAGAAAAAGAAAATAAATGAAAGATAGAAACAGTGTTGCTGCAAGCAAAACAACAAGGATCATAAGTTCTGAAGCCAGGCGCGTGATGACTCAGAAAGGAACATCAGTGGAATCAGAAGTTCTGGATTCGTACACTCTGAGGTCCTGCAAGAAACGTTAGAGGGAAAACACATAAGTTCTGGGTGGTATTTAGATAGTGGGCCACAAGTCTGAAGTTCTGTATTACACTAAAACACTGAGTAAACGTCAGCAGTTCAGTGCGTTATCAGAATGTAAAAATCAGAAACTTTGAGTATTTGAAAACATCGAGTGGAAACATCAGAAGTTCAATGTATTTGACATGTAAGGAGAACTCAGAAGTTCTATGTTGTGTTAGAACAGTGAGTTAATCATCAGAAGTTCTGAATTATGCTGAGCCAGTGAGTGAACATTAGCAGTTCAGTACGTTATCAGCATGTAAGAATCAGAAGTTCAGTGTGTGTTAACAGTGAGAAAAATCATAGAAGTTCCGTATGTTAAAACAGTGAGGAGAACTCAGAAGTTCTGTGTGTGTTTAACAGTGAGGAGAACTCAGAAATTCTGTATGTTAAAACTATGAATGAACATCAGAAGTTTTATGCCATATTTCAACACTTAATCAACACATCAGCAATTTATTCAGTTCTTTTTAAACAGCAAATCAGAAGGATAACAGCACAACAATTTATATAAGTTCTTAATCTAAATCTGAGTCTAGCCATAATCAAGAAACTCTGATCCATAATTTTTCTACTTAAGAAATGATATGTACAATATTAATACTATGATATTTACATGTTTAATGATGTTCTGAATGAAAGAATGCAAAGTCAGAAGGACTTACCTTGAACCTGGAGCATGGTCTTGGAGCTTTGAGCTGCTACCTTTGGATGTTCTGGAATCAACAAGAGTAACGGAAGAGAAAGTGCCAAGCTCTTTGATTCAAAAGGAAGAACAAAGGTTTGGTTTTCTGTTTGGGATTTCTGGATTTTTATGAAGGTTTCAAGTTCCTTTTCTCTCCCTTTTTACCAATCTCTCTTCCTCCAAGGCCAGCCCTTTGAACGTATGATGGAGCAAAATATTTATAGGTGAATTTGTTGTGATTTTGGGGGGAAAGACAAATGGGATTTGAGCCTTTTTGGCACCCTGTTCCCTTGCTTTTTCATCACTGTTTTCGTATGCTAGTTTGGTGAAATTATGGGATACAGGCGTAGGCTGAACTAGTTGTTGGTTATAGGTCTGCATCCGGTTGTATAAACAAGGTTTTGGGATTTGGTCAAGTTCTGACCAAAGCGTTGAATATAACCTTCATATGCTATAGTGATGCCTTGTTCTTGAAGCAAGCATGGTGGTTGTCAGCAGGAATTAAGGAAAAGTAAAAAGCAAAGCATGGGCCTAGTACCAAAGTTTGCTATCCCAAGACAGTAGAGGTACACGTGGTGAAAACCCTTTGGATAAAGACTCAGAAAGTGGTTGTGAGCATTAAATGATTATGAGACTTATCACAACCAGAAATCCTACAACGTGAGATTCTACACCAAGGCTTAGTTCTAGATCAGAAGTTATGAGCTTGCGTAGCATCCAATCTTCTGATCCTTTTATCTTCTACTACCAACATGTTCTAAAGGAGTTTCCAGGCTCTCCAGGAAGTTTGTAACACGCTTTGTAAACCTTCTTTGAACTGCTCTTGCAAGCTCTGATTGAGCCTTTATGAAAACTGGTCCAGAAGTTCTGACCAAACTCTATTTTGAGAATATCCAGAATTTGCTGAGTGTTATGGTGATAATCTTGGTCAGAAGTTCTGAAATTGTCATAATTCTTAAACACTTAGAAAAAATTTCTAAGTATTTAGAATTTGACTTTTCCAAAGTAAAATTTGACTTTTGGATTCCTTGATGAAATAAACTTCATATTCCAACATGTCTTGATGAAATATGATTTTTGAAATTTGATTTTGATCCAAAAGTCAAAGTTTGACTTTTCAGTGTGAAAATGACCATTTTTCCCTTGTGAGTGATTTTCTTGGAAAATTTGTAGTTCAAGGCTTGGAATTGGATGTAAGCAAACTTGAGGATCCAGGGTGATTCCTTGAGAAATGAGAGGGTAGATTTTGGAGTACAATAGTTGCCCCTGTTCAATCTTCTTACACCTGAAGAGTTAGATTGGTAATTCTGCCATTCGTGACTTGAAGGTGGAAGATGATTGAACACTAGAGTGCCCAGAAATTTGCACTCGAAGATGTGTTAGTTGATTATGTAGGGAATGGGCTTAAAGATGCCATTTGGAGAGATAATGGATAGTTATCAGAGATGGGCTTAAAGATGCCATCCAGAGGTGATTGTTGAACTGTATTTGAGAGGGAATTTGAATGAGTGATAGAATGACATCTGAATCTGGATCGTATCTGGACTGTATTTGAATGAGTGACAAAATGACATCCGAATCTGGATCATATCTGGACTGTATTTGAAGGAGTGATAGAGTTACATCCGAATCTGGATCGTATCTGGACTGTATTTGAATGAGTGACAGAATGACATCCGAATCTGGATCGTATCTGAACTGTATTTGAAGGAATATGGAGTAAGTATCAGAATGCCAGCCATATCTGGATCGCATCTGAACTGTTTCTAGAAGAGAATCTAGAATAAGTATCAAAATGTCAGCCATATCTAGATCGCATCTGAACTGTTTCTAAAAGAGAATCTGGAGTAAGTATCAAAATGTCAGCCATATCTGGATCTCATCTGAACTGTTTCTAGAAGAGAATCTGGAGTAAGTATCAGAATGTCAGCCATATCTGGATCGCATCTGAACGGAGAAGGAACCTAGGCAAGGTTGCTTCGTGAGGAGTTTGGGTAAAACTACATCGGAACCGAGAAGGAACCTAGGTAAGGTTGCTTCGTGAGGAGTTTGGGTAAAACTACATCGGAACCGAGAAGGAACCTAGGTAAGGTTGCTTCGTGAGGAGTTTGGGTAAAAGTACATCGGAACTGAGAAGGAACCTAGGTAAGGTTGCTTCGTGAGGAGTTTGGGTAAAACTACATCGGAACCGAGAAGGAACCTAGGTAAGGTTGCTTCGTGAGGAGTTTGTGTAAAACTACATCGGAACCGAGAAGGAACCTAGGTAAGGTTTCTTCGTGAGGAGTTTGGGTAAAACTACATCGGAACCGAGAAGGAACCTATGTAAGGTTGCTTCGTGAGGAGTTTGGGTAAAACTACATCGGAAACGAGAAGGAACCTAGGTAAAGTTGCTTCGTGAGGAGTTTGGGTAAAACTAAATCGGAACCGAGAAGGAACCTAGGTAAGGTTGCTTCGTGAGGAGTTTGGATAAAACTACATCAGAACCGAGAAGGAACCTAGGTAAGGTTGCTTCGTGAGGAGTTTGGGTAAAACTACATCGGAACCGAGAAGGAACCTAGCTAAGGTTGCTTTGTGAGGAGTTTGGGTAAAACTCCATCGGAACCAAGAAGGAACCTAGGTAAGGTTGCTTCATGAGGAGTTTGGGTAAAACTACATCGGAACCGAGAAGGAACCTATGTAAGGTTGCTTCGTGAGGAGTTTGGGTAAAACTACATCGAACCGAGAAGGAACCTAGGTAAGGTTGCTTCAGCTGGTCAAGTAGATAGTTGTCATGTCTGATTTCGGGTATTAATCTCTGACCTAAGAAAGAAAGATTGTTTTCCTGGATTGTTACAGGTTTTAATCTTCAATCTCTTCATGTAGATAGTTTTCCTAGCTTGTTATAGGTATTAATCTACAATCAGTCGTCCACAGATAGTTTTCCTGGCTTGTTACAGGTATTAATCTGGAACTTGAAAAGGTTGGTCGATGAGATAGTTATCTTGTCTGGTTTCAGGTATTAATCTCTGACCTGAGAAAGAAAGATAGTTTTCCTGGCCTGTTACAGGTGTTAATCTTCAATCTCTTCAGGTAGATAGTTTTCCTGGCTTTTTATAGGTATTAATCTACAATCAGTCGTCCACAGATAGTTTTCCTGGCTTGTTACAGGTATTAATCTAGAACTTGAAAAGGTTGGTCGATGAGATAGTTGTTCTGTCTGGTTTCATGTATTAATCTCTGACCTGAGAAAGAAAGATGGTTTTCCTGGCTTGTTACAGGTGTTAATCTTCAATCTCTTCATGTATATAGTTTTCCTGGCTTGTTACAGGTATTAATCTACAATCAGTCGTCCACAGATAGTTTTCCTGGCTTATTACAGGTATTAATCTGGAACTTGAAAAGGTTGGTCGATGAGATAGTTTTCCTGTCTGGTTTCATGTATTAATCTCTGACCTGAGAAAGAAAGATAGTTTTCCTGGATTGTTACAGGTGTTAATCTTCAATCTCTTCATGTAGATAGTTTTCCTGGCTTGTTACAGGTATTAATCTACAATCAGTTGTCCACAGATAGTTTTCCTGGCTTGTTACAGGTATTAATTTGGAACTTGAAAAGGTTGGTCGATAAGATAGTTGTCTTGTCTGGTTTCAAATATTAATCTCTGACTTGAGAAAGAAATATAGTTTTCCTGGGTTGTTACAGGTGTTAATCTTCAATCTCTTCATGTAGATAGTTTTCCTGGCTTGTTACAAGTATTAATCTATAATCAGTCGTCCACAGATAGTTTTCCTGGCTTGTTACAAATATTAATCTAGAACTTGAAAAGGTTGGTCGATGAGATAGTTGTCCTGTCTGGTTTCTGGTATTATTCTCTGGCCTGAGAAAGAAAGATAGTTTTCCTGGATTGTTACAGGTGTTAATCTTCAATCTCTTGATGTAGATAGTTTTCCTGGCTTGTTACAGGTATTAATCTATAATCAGTTGTCCACATATAGTTTTCCTGGCTTGTTACAGGTATTAATCTGGAACTTGAAAAGGTTGGTCGATGAGATAGTTATCCTGTCTGGTTTCAGGTATTAATATCTGACTTGAGAAAGAAATATAGTTTTCCTGGGTTGTTATAGGTGTTAATCTTCAATCTCTTCATGTAGATAGTTTTCCTGGCTTGTTACAGGTATTAATCTACAATCAGTCGTCCACATATAGTTTTCCTGGCTTGTTACAAATATTAATCTAGAACTTGAAAAGGTTGGTCGATGAGATAGTTGTCCGGTCTGGTTTCAGGTATTATTCTCTGACCTGAGAAAGAAAGATAGTTTTCCTGACTTGTTACAGGTGTTAATCTTCAATCTCTTCATGCAAATAGTTTTCCTGGCTTGTTACAAGTATTAATCTACAATCAGTCGTCCACAGATAGTTTTCCTGGCTTGTTACATGTATTAATCTAGAACTTGAAAAGGTTGGTCGAGGAGATAGTTGTCTTGTCTGGTTTCATGTATTAATCTCTGACCTGAGAAAGAAAGATAGTTTTCCTGGCTTGTTACAGGTGTTAATCTTCAATCTCTTCATGTAGATAGTTTTCCTGGCTTGTTACAGGTATTAATCTATAATCAGTCGTCAACAGATAGTTTTCCTGGCTTGTCACATGTATTAATATGGAACTTGAAAAGGTTGATGGTAGCCATCTGTTGATTGATCTTTCCTGAAAAAGGTAGAACGTTAGTTGTATGCAATGTCGTGATGCATGAAATGCATGATGTCACGATGTTCTCAAAATAAATGAGATTGTGTCGTATGCACTTATCATGTATGCAAATAGGATGTATGAAATGTGACATGTTTATTGAAGTGTATCTTTGTCTGGAAAATAAATCCTTGACAAATGTTGGAGAGTTGTTAAATCCTGGACTGTTATTGAAGAGTTGGTGTGTCTTCAAACTTTGCTTAGAATATTTCCACCGGGGATTCCTGTTTTGTTGTTTGAGGAGAACTCCGCTGGGGAATTTTGAAAACTCTGTGGGGAGTGTTAATTCTTGCTTGGGGAAAAGAGTCAGGAGTCTCAATTGTCCGTTGCTCTACTAGGGAATCGAAGTTGAACTGATATATGGCCGGGTCCAGGTTTCACAGTAACTTGCTGGGGATTGTAGAGTAGTCTACTGGGGAAGAGGAGTTGTGGTCCTTTGAGTGTAGTAGTCGTAGAGGCTACCTCAAGCTGGGGATTCCTGCCGTTTGTTGGGGAAATAAACCTTGTTGCCGGTCTACTAGAGAGGTGATGACTTTGTTGAGGAAAGTCCTTGAGGATTCTTGAGGTTGTCTCAACTGGGGAGAGGTTTTCAAAGGTTAAACTCTTGCTAGGAAATTGTCCTATGAGAAGGACTTTGGGGAGATTTGTCATTGCCCCTAGCAGCAAATGTTTGTGGTATTGCCAGAAAATGTTTGATTGTACGTAACCCTTCGCTGAGATTAACGTTCAATGCCCCAAGTAATGGAGATGGAGACCTGCCCCTGGTTACTCTGCATTTTGAGAGATTTCTTGGAATCTTGACTGGACTACCCCAGGTGTGCTGGATAGTGACATGTCATGTCCCCCTGTTGATAGGAGTTTTTTCAATGGAAGTGCCATCCTTCTTGAATTGATTTTGTTCACTGAGAGAGATTTTGTTTACTGGATATTCATTGTGTGAATTTCTCCACTGTCAAACAAATAGCCATATGCAAACAGTGATATTCAAGTAATGCAAAGTTTATGTTTGTATTGAATTTTTTTGAAAATGCGTTTTAGCAAGTAAAGAAATTTGTAATCCAACTCTGGATTTTGAGTAAAGCCTTACAGGAGTCAGGATACCTTTTGTAACAGTATGCTTTCGAACTAACTCATGCTTCAATTAGGACTTTTGAAGGGTTGTAACGTGGCTTGGTTCATGGTTTAAGAAACAAAGGATAAAGCCTCAAAGTGTATTTGTACCCACCCGCTCTTCGTGGTGTTCTTCAGTCCTAATCTCAGTTAATTGTGCGTTTGAACTCTAATTGAGTCTGGAATAACGTTTCAGTGATAATTCAAACAAGTTAAGTTTGTCGGAAGGCAGTCACTTCTTGCAACATTTTTCATGTTGTTGAGGATTTATAGTGACCTCTTTTTTTTTATTTGTTATCCCTAATTTTTTCCTGATTGTTCTTGTTTTGAGATTACAGTCAGCAGGATGCCCCAGTTTTTCTCAAGTATCCTTTGTAGGTTTTGACTTACTGGGCTTTTCTTTTTGACAGATAATGGCTGCCTATGTGATAGGGAACCATCACCGTATTTTGATTTCAGAGGAATGTTTTTGATGTCATTCGTTGTATTACGAGATGAGAGTTTGCGGCTTAACGCGCATTTGAATTAACTAAGAGACTACCTTGCCCCAGGTTTTGTTTAAAGGTTTTAATTTTGTGAAAAAGAAAAACTTCTACTTCTTTGGCTCGAAGGGGTTGACTAGGGATTATCTTCCTTATAACTCCAGTGTTTAGGATTTGAAAGAACGCCTGTACATCGTCAGTAAGGTCTATTCAAAAGTATACTGTATGAGATTATGGCATTGTTTTCGTCATCCTCCCTCTAAAGGCTTGTAACTTTTAGCAAGATTTAAATGTCATAAAGAAAGTAGAAAGCATAGTTTAAATATAGTGAAAACGAATGGATGAATTCAAGACAAACATATGCAATGCATTAATGAAACAAAGTTTGACATTAATAGATAATTGTTTGAATAACAAAGGAGAAATTACAACTTGAAAATTCAAAATGAACAAAAGCCTCTTTGTTTGAACTTGTCACTTTAGGTGGTGAGCCTTTGGCAGAAGAATTCCCGTTGACCATCTGGTGCAAATTCTAGCGTTCCTTCTTCAATCAAATCTTGAATTTTATTTCTCAACGTCCAACAACTATTGGTGTCATGTACAGGACTGTTGGAGTGGTACGCACATCTTGCATTTGGATTGTACCTTAGGGAGGCTGCGTTGGGATTCCGAGGGGGGTCTTTTAACGTAACCAGTTTGGCCTCCAACATGTGTTTCAATGCTTGAGACAATGACATGTTGATTTCGGTAAAGCGTCTTTCAGCTGTATTCCACTTACGCTGATTGCTCTGTTGTTGTTGGCGAGGTTGTTGTTGGACCTGTGAGGTAGTAGCAAATTGGGGAGGTCTTCCGACTTTTTGTATTATGGGAGAGTGAGTAGTGACTTGATTTCCAATCCTGATTGTTTGCCCCATACGGTTGCAACCGTCTTGACGAAGTTGGTTGACAAGAACTTTCAGCTCTTCTTGTCCTTGAGCCAGATTTTTGATAAGAGCCATCTGGCCCACTAGTTGTCCCATCATTTGGACACTCATTATGGCTATTTCATTTTGTAGCCTTTCCAACTGATCATCCTTGGCGCCCTCCGGATTCCCTATGACCATGCCCCTTGTGAGGAGAGCTTTCACCTCTTCTTGCCCCTTGGACAGGTTCAAGAACATCTCTTGAAGTTGAGCGTTTTGAATCTGAATGCTCTTGATGGTCTGTTCTAGGGCCATCTCTACTGAAATAAACAGTAGGAAGATAAGGAAACCTGTGTGGGAGAAAACCTGTCATGATATGATGCATGATATGTGGATGCATGTTTTCAAGGATCTCGTGGGGTAAACATAAGAAAGAGTTAGAAGTTGAATTTTGATCAACAACTTTGATTGGAGAACTTTGTATCGGTGGATGTCCTTCCACGAGAATCAAGCTCACCATGTCAAGTGGGTCATAGCCCTTGACTCCGGTTTGTTGTACTTGATTTTGACGGTGTTTGGTTAGAGGGAAATAAATCATCTTGCCTCTTGATAGACGTCTGGTTCAATGTGACCCTGCATCAAAGACCCTTGAGATCCTTGAAATTCTATGGTTCGATGTTATTGAAAATGCTATGGTATGATGTCATGATGTTATGTACAAATATGCGAGGTAAGCAAGTTATATACAAATAATCATATTCACACAAGGCAGACAAGTCCTTAGGTTTAGGCTTGCATGGAGTTTGTAGGTAAGTACCCTCTTGAAGTTTAGTTGGCTCAACCTGTCCTAGTTAATAGTAACCGGGTTCTAAGGGATCTCAATATAACTGACCTTTATTTTAGGCATTGTCTCAGCTCAATTAATCTTTTCTTGCAGCCGAGATATCCCAAAAGTCTGGTCTCAATGAGTGTAGCATCGAGTATCAACCAATTTTCAGCTTTACACCGAAACTGGCTATCTCACTACTTCCTAATGGCCAAGTTGGTCAAGTAAGGTTCTAAGGTCAGTTGATGCTTCACGACACCACGCGACGGCCATGTACTCTCCTTGATTCGACTCAAGGGTTACTGGTACCAACCAAAGTGTCACATCAACGTAGCTACTGCTTCAACCGTGTCGATATACGCCACACAGTTCCCTCACAGTTTATTACTACTTACCTAAAATGTGTCCCCAAATCCAGGTTTAGGATTTAAAACAAACCCAAACAAGGAACCATAATGTAAAGCAAACAAATCAAACAATGTAAGCAAGTAAATGTGATCTAACCCTAAGGTAACCCCACTTTTAAGTTTATTCCCCAGCATAGTTGCCAGTTCTGTGATACGGTGGGAGAACTGACTTTGAGGTTTTGCATTTGTGTTTGCAAATGTTACGGTTTAGCAAGATTCGCCACCGACTTTTCTTTTATCCAATAAGAAAAGGTGAAAAAGCACAGGAAAGACCTTTCGAGATGTTTTCTTGAGTTCAGGGGGTAGATTATGAAAAGGGAAGGTATTAGCACACTTTTCATCCATGGTTTTCCATGGGATCTTAGTTACTCGCTAGATCACTTGCTTTTGTTTTAATGTGCTTGTGGTGTGGGTTTTGAAAGTATTTTGAAAATGTAACTTTGTAATGACTCTCGTTTCTATAAGAACGCATACAAAGTGTTTGTTTCGAAAATAGTTCAAAGAGGTGTTTGTGAGGTGTGTAAAGTGTTTTTGTTGTGAGCAAGCGAGTAACTGAGAGAGAACCTACCTACTCAAAAGGTCTTAGATGTTCTTTTCCTCGTCCTTTAGATGTTGCTATCTTACCATTGATTTGGTAAGAAGCCCCATCGTTGGATGTGAAGGGATGGGCGTTGGGTCATCGTATGACCATGATAACAATGTTGTGGGATGACTTAGCATTTTTTATTTAGGGACTAAGATCATTTTGAAAGGCAACTTTGATAGCGTCATTGAGGGACTATGATCTTATATTTTTGTTTGTGCTAAGACATCCCACATGCATAACATGGCCATTTTTAGGCAACAAGTGGCGTTGATCTTATGGGTGCTAGTGTGAAAAGTGTGTTTGATTGCATGCATTTAGTCTTGATTAGGGTGATATATTTTTTGGTTTTAGTCTTTCCATACACACCCTAATTACTAGCATTTACATTTTAAAGCGATAAGTTGCAGAAATGTAAAGTCCTACGCTATTACAATATTTAGGGGATGGGGGTACATATTTATGAATGGGGGTTGCAAGTAAAAATAAGTCCTAATTTACTATTACAACCATATTGAAATGTACAATACAAGAAAGAAAAAAGACTTGTTTAGAAAATGTTTTTGTCTTAATGAAAAATAAGTAAATAAATAAAAGAAAAATATTTTTATGTCTTTTTATGTTAATAAAAAAAGGAGTTAATATTAAAAATGATGAAAAAGAAAATAAATGAAAGATAGAAACAGTGTTGCTGCAAGCAAAACAACAATGATCAGAAGTTCTGAAGCCAGACGCGCGATGACTCAGAAAGGAACGTCAGTGGAATCAAAAGTTCTGGATTCGTACACTTTGAGGTCCTGCAAGAAACGTTAGAGGAAAAATACAGAAGTTTTGGGTGGTATTCAGACAGTGGGCCACAAGTCAGCAGTTCTGTATTACACTAAAACAGTGAGTAAACGACAGCAGTTCAGTGCATTATCAGCATGTAAAAATAAGAAACTCTGAGTGTTTGAAAACAGCGAGTGGAAACATCAGAAGTTCAATGTATTTGACATGTAAGGAGAACTCATAAGTTCTGTGCTATGTTAGAACAATGAGTGAATCATCAGAAATTTTGAATTGTGCTGAGCCAATGTGTGAACATTAGCATTTCAGTGCGTTATCATCATGTAAGAATCAGAAGTTCAGTGTGTGTTAACAGTGAGAAAAATCATAGAAGTTCCGTACGTTAAAACAGTGAGGAGAACTCAGAAGTTCTCTGTGTGTTTAAAAATGGGGAGAACTCAAAAGTTATGTATGTTAAAACTATGAATGAACATCAGAAGTTTTATGCCATATTTCAACTCTTAATCAGCACATCAGCAATTTATTCAGTTCTTTTTAAACAGCAAATCAGAAGGATAACAGCACAACAGTTTATAGAAGTTCTAAATCTAAATATGAGTCTAGCCCTAATCAAGAAACTCTGATCCAAAGTTTTTCTACTTAAGAAATGATATGTACAACATTAATACTATGATATTTACATGTTTAATGATGTTCTGAATGAAAGAATGCAAAGTCAGAAGGACTTACCTTGAACCTGGAGTCTGGGCTTGGAGCTTTGAGCTGCTACATTTGGATGTTCTGGAATCAGCAAGAGTAACGGAAGAGGAAGTGCCAAGCTCTTTGATTCAAAAGGAAGAACAAAGGTTTGGTTTTCTGTTTTGGATTTCTGGATTTTTTTATGAAGGTTTCAACTTCCTTTTCTCTCCCTTTTTTACCAATCTCTCTTCCTCAAAGCCCAACCCTTTAAACGTGTGATGGAGCAAAGTATTTATAGGTGAATTTGTTGTGATTTTGGGGGGAAAGACAAATGGTATTTGGACCTTTTTAGCACCCTATTCCCTTGCTTTTTCATCACTGTTTTCGTATGCTAGTTTGGTGCAATTATGGGATGCAGGCGTAGGCTGAAGTAGCTGTTGGTTATAAGTCTGCAGCAGGTTGTATAAACAAGGTTTTGGGATTTGGTCAAGTTCTGACCAAAGCGTTGAATATAACCTTCATATGCTAAAGCGCTGCCTTGTTCTTGAAGCAAGCATGGTGGTTGTCAGCAGGAATTAAGGAAAAGCAAAAAGCAAAGCATGGGCCTAGTACCAAAGTTTGCTATCCCAAGATAGGAGAGGTACACGTGGTGAAAATCCTTTGGATAAAGACTCAGAAAGTGGTTGTGAGCATTAAATTATTATGAGACTTATCACAACCAGAAATCCTGCAACGTGAGATTCTACACCAAGACTTAGTTCTGGATCAGAAATTCTGAGCTTGCGTAGCATCCAATCTTCTGATCCTTTTATCTTCTGGTGCCGGCATGTTCTGAAGGAGTTTCCAGGCTCTCCAGGAAGTTTGTAACACGCTTTGTAAACCTTCTTTGAACTGCTCTTGCAAGCTCTAACTGGGCCTTTGTGAAAACTGGTCCAGAAGTTCTGATCAAACTCTGTTTTGAGAATATCCAGAATTTGCTGAGTGTTATGGTGATAATCTTGGTCAGAAGTTCTGAAATTGTCATAATTCTTAAACACTTAGAAAAAATTTCTAAGTATTTAGAATTTGACTTTTGCATAGTAAAATTTGACTTTTGGATTCCTTGATGAAACAAACTTCATATTCCAACATGTCTTGATGAAATATGATTTTTGAAATTTGATTTTGATCCAAAAGTCAAAGTTTGACTTTTCAGTGTGCAAATGACCATTTTGCCCTTGTGAGTGATTTTCTTGGAAAATTTGTAGTTCAAGGCTTGGAATTGGATGGAAGCAAACTTGAGGATCCAGGGTGATTCCTTGATAAATGAGAGGGCAAATTTTTGGGTACAACACTGAGCAATGAAATTTTCTACAAGCGCAACCATGATTCGACTCTGCTACGTTGTATGGAAAAGAAAGAGGCGGAGAATATTATGGAAGATATACACAAAGGTATATTTGGTACTCATTCTGGTGGAAATACTATGGCTAAGAAGATTCTAAGAGCGGGTTATTATTGGTCTACTATGGAAACTGACTGGCATCACCACTCGAGAACTTATCATAAGTGTCAGATCTATGCTGATAAAGTACATGTGCCTCCAGTACCTCTGAATGTCTTGATTCTCCTTGGCCGTTTTCAATGTGGCACATTGATATGATCGGGGAGATCAAACCTAATGCTTCCAATGGACATCATTTCATCCTCATCGCCATTGATTACTTCACAAAGTGGGTTGAAGCAACCTCGTTTACCTTTGTTACTAAGAATATGGTTGCCCAGTTCATTAAGCATAACCTTATATGTCGGTATGGCATCCCCGAAAGTATTATCATAGAACATGGTACCAATCTCAATAACATTATGATCACAGAACTCTGCATATAGTTCAAGATCAAGCACCATAATACTTCTCCGTATCGACCAAAGATGAATGGCACAGTGGAAGCCGCCAATAAGAATATTAAGAAGATTGTGCAGAAAATTGTTGTGACCTACAAAGACTGGCATGAGATGTTACCATTTGATCTTCATGGCTATTGCACTTCAGTATGCACATCAACTGGGGCAACCCCATTATCTCTAGTATATGGTATGAAAGTTGTCTTACACGTTGAAGTCCATATCCCTTCTCTAAGGATTATGAAAGTAGCAGATTTGGACGAAGACGAGTAGATTCAAACTAGGCTGGACCAGATAAATCTGATTGACAAGAAAGGACTTGCATCTGTTTGTCATGGGCAGATGTATCAAAAGCATATAATCAAAGCCTTCAACAAGAAAGTCAAGCATCGAGTATACCAGGTTGGTGACTTGGTAATAAAGCGCATCATCCTACCACAAGGTGATCCCAGGGGCAAATTGACTCCTACCTATGAAGGGTCATTTGTGATCAAGAAGATACTTTTAGGCGGTGCTATGATACTTACCACCATGGATGGTGAAGATCTTTCACACCCTGTGAACGCGGACATAGTTAAAAGATACTACGCAAGAAAACGACCCGCTAGGTTGACTGGCCTAGGAAAAAATAAGGGCATCTCGGCGAACCAAAAAGGTTCGGGCAAAAATTAGGGATATAAATATAAAGATTGTACACCCGACTAGTCGAAAACCTGAAAAGGCGGCTTGGGCAAATAAAGGTATCTCGGTGGACTAGACACACGAAAGGGCGGTCCAAACAAAAGTTAGGGATTAAAGCATACAACTATGTCCCGTTGGATCACTCATAACCAGCTTTATTACCAACATTGAGTTTGAATGGTGCCGATCAATTTAATCAACTTCTTCCGATAGCGAGGGATGAGATGCTCGAAGACATATGGGCAATAACAAAGTTGGAACCCGACAAGATCATTTACACATAGCTATATATTTTGTTTTCACTTTATACTCTCTTCGCTTCACGACGATCTCCTCTTACTAGGATATCTATCTCTTTGTACAACAATTATTTGTTTATAAGCAAACTATCAATATAAATACAATTTCAAAATTCAAATTTTGTTTTGCTTTTTCTGTTTTGTTTGCAAAAATGTCCAATGACTAAATTGAATGAACATATGCATGTGAATATGATTACTGTTGACAAATAAATATGCATAAAAATAAGAATAAGCATTTACTCAAGACTCTAGGAATTGGGATAACGTTCAAGCCGTCCACAAAATCCCCAGTGAAGTCACCTCACAAAGCATTTTCCATAAGATTATCCCCCGCGGAATCATCTACACAAGCTCATCTTCAACAAGGACATATTCCCCACAGGCCGTACTCACCAGCAGATCCCCCTAGTGGACAAAAGAGTATAATCTTTTCCCCGATAATGTCGCCAACCTATGGGATTCCAATTTTTAGTAGATTATGATAGTATCACAATTCACAAGAATTCTCTTCCCCAGCTAAGTTTATTTCTCCAACACTATAAAATCCCCTACAAATTTCTCTTTTTCACCCGAGCTCATGTCCCCAGCAGAATATATTCCTCCAGCAGGTTTATTTCCTCAGTAGAGTGTTTCTCCAGCAGGGTTTATTTCCCCAATAAGGTTTATTTCTCCAACACAGTTTATTTCCCCAACGGAATTCAGTCTCCCCAGCTAGAGTCTATCCCTATGACTACTGCAAATCACCGACAAAACTTATCTCTCCAGCAAAGGGTAGTCCAAACCAGTATCCCCAGAGAATTGCTATGGAATTTAAAATCAGACCAGATATCAGTTAATCCTATTATCCCCAGGTGAGTCGGCATCCATATCAAAAACTCGGACAGGAAGTACCTCGAAAGGTTATCCATCTCTTTTATCCCTAATCATGGTATATAAGAATTAAATTCCCCAGTAGAGTGATGAACAACCAAGGCTCCTAAACTCTTCTCCCCAAGCAGAAATCAACATCCCTAGTGGAGTTTCCTCAAACAGCAAGCAGGAATCCTCAGCAGATCGAAGATTCATATTCGTCATCCCCAGCAACAATCAGGGATTTATTTTCCCAATCAAAAATGTTATATAAAGCTATTGATACACTTCAATGGTATCTCACATTCATACACCATTTATTATACCATATGCATACGAAACACATTAGCACATCCTTATTTATTTCGATAGCATCATTACATAATGCATTACATACATCATGACATTGCATAAAGCTAAATTTGTCTTTTCAGGTTAAGTTTGCAAACAAACAAATATTATCAGCAATTTATCATACAGGTTGTAGATTAATTCCCGAAACAGGACGAGGCGACTATCTAGACGACCAAATAATTTCCTTCAGAGACTAAATATGACAAGTATCTACTTAAGCACTTTCCCCAGAGAGCCATTTTGAAAAATATCTCTTCTAGTTGAAGTCGAGCGTAGACATCTTCTAGTTCAGATGAAATCAAGCATAGATTTCCTCCTGATATTCTTTTTGGGAAAAGTCAGGCGTAAGCTCTTTCTAATAGCTCTTCTAGTTGAAGTCGGGCGTAGACATCTTCTAATTCATATGAAATCAAGCGTAGATTTCCTCCTGATATTCTTTTTGGGAAAAGTCAGGCGTAGACTCTTTCCAATACCTCTTCTAGTTGAAGTAGGGCATAAACATCTTCTAGTTTAGATGAAATCAAGCGTAGATTTACTCCTGATATTCTTTTTGGGAAAAATCAGGCATAGACTTTTTCCAATACCTCTTCTAGTTGAAGTCAGGCGTAAACATCTTCTAGTTCAGATGAAATCAAGCGTAGATTCCCTCTGAAAATCTTTTGGACAAAGTCGAGCATATACTCATACCAAATGCATCTTCTAGACAAAGTCGAGCGTAGACTCATTCTAGTACATCATTAAGATGAAATCAAGTGTAGATTCCTTCTGATACTCTTTTGGACAAAGTCGGATGTAGACTCATTCCAAACGTATCTTCTAGACAAAGTCGGGCGTAGACTCATTCTAGTATGTCATTCAGATAAAATCAAGCGTATATTTATTCTAATATTCTTTCTAGACAAAGTCAGACGTAGACTCATTCCAAATGTATCTTCTAGACAAAGTTGAGCGAAGACTCATTATAGTACCTCATTCAGATACAATCAAGCGTAGATTCACTCTAATATTTTTTTGGACAAAAGTCAGACGTAGACTCATTCCAAATACATCTTCTAAGACAAAGTCAGGCATAGACTTATTATGATATTCCTATCAACAATTACTATGGATGGCATCTATAAGTCCGTCTTCGACGACTCTCTGTCACCTCTCTAAATGGCATCTTTAAGTCTATTCCTGGTATAATCAACCAACAATGTTACTTCATGCATAGGCGAGTACAATTTTCTGGGCACTTAAGTGTTCAATCATCTTCTACCTTCAAGTCACGAATAACGGACATGCCAATCTAACTCTTTAGGTTTAAGAAGATTGAACAGGGGAAGATGTTGTACCCCAAAATTTTCCCTCCCATTTTTCTGCAAGACATTCTCATGAGGTCCGCATTTGCTCAAGTTGGCTCAAGAATTGATCAGAAAAATTCTCCTCCAAAGCAATGGGTCCACAATTAGGGTTTGGTATTTCTCAAGGAAAATTGGGTTTTCAAGGTCTCTAGTGGTATTCATGGTTCTTCATGCGTCTTCAACAATGCTCATATTAAGTTTTAAGCCTTGCATTACAAGTTTGCTCAAACAATGGCTCAGATGACCTGTAAAAGGGTACCTGTTATGCATATGATGACATGAAATGCGTATGATTTACGTATGCAATGTTTTCAAGGATCTTGGGGGGTAAACAAAGAAGCTTGTTAGAATTTGAATTTTGCGGCTTGATTGAAGGAACTTCATGTTGTTGAGAGTCCTTCTTCAAGAGTCAAGCTCACCATATCGAGTGGGTCATAGCCCCTGACTCAAGTTATCATGTTTTGATCTCCGAACAACCTTGGCTAAAGGAAAATAAATCCCCTTTGCCCCTTGCTAGACATTTGGTTCATCGTGACCTGCATCACAAACCCTTGAGATCCTTGAAATGGGTTAGTCCTTATGCAGGATGTATGCAATGTTATGATGGTATGATGTTATGATAAAGGCACACCACAAGTATTCACAAAAGGCAAATATGGCAAAGGCACACAAGTCACACAAAAGAGCCCTTAGATTTCAGGCTGACATGAAGTTTAGGTACTACCCTCTTTCAGTTTCAGTTGGTTAAGACCTGTCCTAAAAATAGTAACCGGGTTCTAGAGGATCTCAATATCACTGACTACCCTCGATCGGTCATAATTCTAGTTTGGCAACCTTTTCTTGCGGCCGGAACCATCGCGAGAGTTTAGCCTCAATGAGTGTAGTATACTGCCACTGTTCTATGGCCAAGTTGGTCAATTTAAGGTTATAAGGTCAGTTGGTGCTTAATGACTCCTCAGAAGACCCATATTCTCCTTGTTCCAACATAAGGGATATCGGTACAGACCAAGGTGTCACACCAACGTAGCTACTGCTTCACCCTTGTCGGTCTATGCCGGACAGGTCCCTCACAGTTTATTGCTACTTACCTAAAGGGTATTCCCCAGATCCGGGTTAGGATCTATAAAACTCTGATACAAGCCTACAATATTAAAGCATTCAAGGCATACAATTGAAAACACAAGTGATCTAATCCTAAGGTACACCTCACATATAAATTTCCCCAGCAGAGTCGCCAGTTTTGTGATCGGTGGAAATAGAACTGACTGTTTTGGAATTCTGGTTCACGAAATGTCGCGGTAAGCAAGAGTCGCCACCGTCTTTTATTTTCTCCAACAAGGAAAGGACAAAAGCACAACAAAATTCCTTTTCAAGATGTTTCTCGGTTCGGGAGGTAGATTATAGAAAGGGTAGGTGTTAGCACCCTTTCTATCCGTGGTTATCCACGGGCTCTTAGGTACTTGCTCACTATGTTTTCAAAAATGTTTTGCTTTTCTTGTGTTTGTGGGTTTTGAAAAAGTTTGTTTGAAAACTTCGTTTTAACTCTTGTAGCTGTCCTCAAGAGTGTATGAAGTGTTTGTTTGAAAACTTTTGTCAGAAAAGTGTAGGTGCGAAAAGTATTTTTGTTTTTTGAAAGAGCAAGTATCTAAGAACCTCTACCCACTCAAAGAAATTAAGCTGTGTAAATGTCCTTTAGACAGTACTATCCCACTATTGAGAAGTAGGTAGCACCATCGTTGGAGTTATTCGGGTCAATTCGATTATAGGGACATGTGATCACCAAAGCAATAGTAGGACGCCTTAGCGGTAACCCTAATGTCCTAGATCCTTTTTATCCGAGGCAACCGTTTCGAGGCAACTTGGATCTTTAGACAAGAGGGCGACCTCTAAAACACCCTATACTCAATGACCACGTCGAGGCAACCAAGTGAGGCGTACCCAAGAAGTGGCATGTGCGAGTGTGTCAGGATTCAGTTAAGTCATCTTTGCACATGTTATAGTGAGCTACGAGTTGATTTTAATTTTCAGAGAAGTCTTGTCATGCATAGCCTAGTTAACATACATCTAACAATTAAAATATTGCGGAAAATAAATCTACGCTATTACAAGGCGTCGGGTATTTACATCGCCAAAAACAACCCTTGAAAAGTAAATTGCGGGAAATAAAAGGAAAGCGATAAGAAGTCCTAATTAAAGCTATTACATCCTCGGCGCAATTACATAATATGGATCAAAAATTAATCAAGAATAAACATACGCGCGAGAGAAATTGGATCGGAGAAGTCCTTAGGGTTTTGACCCTTTTTTTGAGAAAGAAAGAAGTTTTTTTGGTATTTTGTATTTAATTAAATTAAACCTAAAACTAATTAATTAATTAAAATAAATATTTTTGGTTTTTTAATGTCTCAAGGAAATAAATAAAAAAGGTCACAAGTTAGTAAAAACCCTAATTCTACATGGATTTTATTTATTATGAAAATAATTAAAGTTAACCTAATTAAAGAACTAAATTAATTGTGTTAGCATTTATTTACAAAAATAACTAATTAAGGGTGAATTTAATTTAAATAATAATAATAATAATAATAAAATGTTATTTTTTTAGTTTTCTAATTTTATTATGAAAAAATTAATTTGTTTAATTAAGTGATAATAATAATAATTAATGGTAAAATAATTAAAGGAAAAAATATAAAAAAAGAAGAATAAACCAGGGGGGTGCTGGCCCAATTAGGAGGTATGTTTGGCAATTATCAGGCCCAAATACTGCAAGCCCTTTTGACTTTGGTGATTGTCCATGGCGCGTGTTGACTGGGAGTATGATGGTCTTCCACTCAGGACCATTAGATTTATGCCTGAAGGCACATGGCGCATGGATATTTGAGGTACATGGTAGACCACCTCCTGAAACCTGCATGTAATTATATGAAGAAAAAAGAGAATAAATATTTTGGGGGACCTGGGATTCGAACCCAGGTCCCAATGCTTATTGGATGCTTGCTCAACCACTCCACCACGCTGCCTTAATTGATATTGGATAAACAAGTAATCAATATATTAACAAACAAATAAATATGCCTGAAAACAAAACAAAGCGCGCGATTTTTCAAAGGAGCCAATAGGACGCTACCACCTCATCATCTTCTTCATGGTTCCTGCAACAAATATAAACAGATAGCGGGGGTTTTTAACCCCCACAACATGCTACGAGGAAAAATAATGATTAGCATTGTGGTTTATATAAATATTTCGCGAAGGGTTCTTTGAGTTCGTCTTGGCTCAATGATTCCAACCATATGTATCACTAGTCCTAATTGTTCCTGGATTGCAAAGCCCCAATTCAAAGCTTGGAAACCCTAGAAAATCGTTCATGGCATTCTTCGATTCAGTGCATTATAATTCAATTAAATGATATCATTAGCTTCATATGGTCCCTATCAATGCAAAACAATCAAGAAATCATGTTAAATGCTCATGAATTGGACAATACGATTTTGAATAAAAATGTCAAACCGTGGTTCTGTATCCTTTGATTCTTTGAGCTTTAGCGCGTGATTTCAATTGTAAATCACTCATGACACTTCCAACAATGTGTTTGAATCAATAGAATGCCTTGAATTGGCTTGGAACGCAAGAATCAGTTTTGACTTTTCTTTGAAATTCTTGAATATGCTATGGTCTATTTCTGCAGCTTTTTCACCTGTATGAGATTAGGATTTGCTTGCATATATATAGAGGAAACGAATTAGGTCAAGAACTGGGCAAAAATCCATTGAATTGATGATTGAATCTTTGATTGGAAATCAAATATTTTTGAATCTTCATGATTGAACAAAGTTGCCAATTTTGGATTTTTTGTATCTTTGACTTTGAGCACGAAATTGCCAGCATATCTTGACCATATTTGCTTCACAAATTGATTGAAAAATCAAATCTTGTATTTTCCTACAATTTAAATTAATTAAATGAATTAATATTAATAAAAATCCAATTAATCAATAAAAATAAGAAAATAAATTCAATTAATCTTGATGGGTCGTGCATAAGTCATGGATGAAGTTTCAAGAAGAGATTTGAGGCCCATTAGCAAAAATAAGGTGTTTTGAGCAAAGTTGACTTTTGTAAATTCATGAAAATTTCCCAACTTCTCCAATGCATATCTTGCTCAATTTTGATCATATGACCATGTTCTTGGACATTTTGGAAAGGTATTGAAGTCCTCTAACCAATTCCTTTGGTCCCATGTCATTTGGATTTACCAATCTCAAGTTATGGCCTTTGACTTAAAGTGTACATTTGTTGACTTTTGAATTTGACCTATAATGTAGAAATTGATAACTTTTTATGGGAGCATTTATTGAACTTGTAGTGTGAAGATGGATTGTAGTAAATTGCATCCCCTTAAAAATGAGCATTGTATGGGATTTTTCTGATGAACCATGAAAAAGTTATGCCCTGGTCAAGATACAGTTGACTTTTCTGCTATCCAAAAATAGTAACTTTTTGCACCTTGATGATTTTTGAGCTATCCTTGTGGAATCATGATCAAGACTTGATCAAATGATGATTGTGGACTCAAAATAAGATGTTGACCAAAAAATCTGACTTTTGACTGTAAAATGACCATTTTGCCCTTGCAGTTGGCTGTGGATCAAATAGGGCTTTTGACTGTGCAAATTGGCATTGTGAACATTGAGACTTGGCATGTAGATGCTTGAGGATGTATGTAGGCCTATGAGACTTGATTGAGCCCTTGAAAACCCAAAATTCATTGAAAGAACCAAAACCCTAATTTCAGTTGTCTTAGGAGGTGGTTTGACTGTACACCTCTTGAGCCATCTTGAGTAATTTGAAGATCATTCTTGACAAATCTTGAAGAATATGGGAGGGAAAATTTTGGGGTACAACAGTTGCCCCTGTTCAATCTTCTTGAACCTGAGGATGTAGATTGGCTTGTGTGCCTTTCGTGATCCGAAGGTGGAAGATGATTGAACACTAAAGTGCCCAGAAATTTGCACTCGCATGGTGTAGTATCAACAATGTGATATCGGGAATGGGCTTACAGATGCCATTTGGAAAGATGACGGATAGGAGGATGGGCTTATAGATGCCATATGGAGATTGATGGTAGGTAGTTTTGTCTTTGTTGACGGGTTGTCTTCATTGACAGATTATCTTCATTGATGGATTATCTTCATTGACAAATTATCTTCATTGACGGGTTGTCTTCATTGACGGGTTGTCTCTATTGACAGATTGTCTTCATTGACGGATTATCTTCATTGACAGATTGCCTTCATTGACGGGCTGTCTTCATTTACGGGTTGTCTCTATTGACGGGTTGTCTCTATTGACGGGTTGTCTCTATTGACGGGTATTGTCTCTATTGACATGTTGTCTTCATTGACGGATTATCTTCATTGACAGATTGTCTTCATTGACGGGTTGTCTTCATTGACGGGTTGTCTCTATTGACGAGTTGTCTCTATTGACGGGTTGTCTCTATTGACGGGTGTTGTCTCTATTGACAGGTTGTCTTCATTGACGGATTGTCTTCATTGACAGATTGTGTTCATTGACGGGTTGTCTTCATTGACGGGTTGTCTTCATTGACGGGTTGTCTCTATTGACAGGTTTCAGAAAAATCTTTAGGAATCGATTTAACTGGTTTTGTCTCCATTGACTGGCTTCAGAAAAATCTTTAGGAATCGATTTAACTGGTTTTGTCTCCATTGACTGGCTCTGCCTCAAAAAAATCTTTAGGAATCGATTTAACTGACTTTGTCTCCATTGACTGGCTTTGCCTCAAAAATCTTTAGGAATCAATTTAACTGGTTTTGTCTCCATTGAATGGCTTTGCCTCAGAAAAATCTTTAGGAATCGACTTAACTGGACCAGAGAAGGCCTTTGATTGCCTGTCATTAACTGGAAGAAATAAATCTAGCCAGAGGAGGTCTTTTGATAATGATGTGATGAAGGAATCTGAGACGATTGCTACTCCAAATAGATGATGAAGGAATCTGGGACGATTACTACCTCAGCAGGATGATGAAGGAATCTAGGACGATTACTACCTCAGCAGGATGATGAAGGAATCTTGGACGACTTCTACCTCAATGGGACAATGAAGGAATCTTGGACGATTACTACCTCAGCAGGATGATGAAGGAATCTTGGACGACTTCTACCTCAACGGGATGATGAAGGAATCTTGGATGACTTCTACCTCAACGGGATGATGAAGGAATCTTGACGACTTCTACCTCAACGGGATGATGAAGGAATCTTTGACGACTGCTACCTCAAAAGGAATGGTGAAGGAATCTTGGACGATTACTACCTCAGCCGGATGATGAAGGAATCTAGGATGACTACTACCTCAGCAGGAATGGTGAAGGAATCTTGGACGATTACTACCTCATCAGGAATGGTGAAGGAATCTTGGACGATTACTACCTCATCAGGAATGGTGAAGGAATCTTGGATGATTACTACCTCAGCAGGATGATGAAGGAATCTGTGACGACTGCTACTCCACAAGGTGATGACTTTCATCTGTTGATCGTTCTTTCCTGAAAAGGTAAATAGTTAGTTGTATGCAATGTCATGATGTATGAGATGCATGATGTCATGATGTTCTCCAGAGTAAAATGAGGTCGTGTCGTATGCACTTTATCATGTATGTAAATAGGAGATGTGAAATGTGATATGTTTATGAATGTATTTTCGTCTGGGAAAATAAATCCTTGACAAATGCCGGGGAGTTTGTTAAATCCTGGGCTGATATTGAAGAGTCTGGTTGAATTCTTCGTTTCCACCGGGGATGATGCACGAAGATGATTGCAGGAATAAACCTGTAGGAGAAGATGACTCCGTTGGGGAATAAACCTGGTGAAGAGATTACTCTGCAGGGAATTACTCTTTGGGGAAGAGGTACTTCGCTGAGATTTTAACGATAACTCCGCTGGGGATCCCGTTGATAAGCTCTATTGGGGATTTTGATGATGAACTCCGCTGGGGGATAGAAAGAACTTCACTGAGGATGATCTTTCCGTTGCAACTTGCTGAGGATAACCCAGTTAGACTAGACTCTTGTGGGGATAACCTCTGAATACGGCTGGGGAGATACATTTGCACTCTGCAGGGGACAAGATTCCAGAATCTACTGGGGAAGAGGATTCAACTCTGGCGGGGAAGCTTTTTTAGACTGCGTTGGGAAATGGCTCCACTGGGGGTATCCTGTATTCTGCCGGGGAATATTATTATACTCTGTTGACGAATATTAAGACTGCCGGGGATGCTTGCTGAGGAATATCTTTATACTCCGTTGGGGAATATTAAGACTTGCTGGGGAAGCCCAATCTTTTTTCAGGACTGATGGTAGACCAACTCTGCTTGGGGGAGAGTATTGCCGATTCGTCCATGGTTGAAGGTCTCGGTGGGGAGAGCTTCCATTACTGTCTTACTCTTGGGGAGTGAAGGTATCTTGGCCATATTCTTCAGCTGAATCTATACCTTGTACCTGGTGGACAGAGCAGCTTGTATAGTTCGGACAATTCTTATTGCCCCAGCTTCTGTGGGAGAATAAGGCCTATGAGGTGCTTGTTAACTGCCGATTGACAAATCTTCTTCTGGTAGGCAAGTGACGAGATGACGGGACATAGTCGTACGCTTTAATCCCTAATTTTTGCCTGGACCGCCCTTTCGGGTTTTCAGTCCACCGGGATACCCCTTTTTGCCCAAGCCGCCTTTTCAGGTTTTCGACTTGCCGGGTGTTAAATTTTTTTTTTATTTTCATCCCTTATTTTTGCCCGAACCCTTTTGGTTCGCCGGGAAGCCCTTATTTTTTCCTAGGTGTGTCAACCTAGCGGATCTTTGATTATGCGTAGTACTTTTTTGACTATGTCCACGTTCTCAGAGTGTAGGGAGTTGTCACTGTCAGTAGTGTTATGTTGCCATACTACCAGAAGATGTTTGATCACTCAAGATCCGTTGCTGGAATTCATGTCCAATGCCTCAGTTGATTCAGATGGAGATCTGCCCCTGGCTATTTGGTATTTTGAGAGATTCCTTGAATCTTGACTTAACTGCCCCAGATGACGGACAATGATCATGTCTGCCCCTTGGTTGGAAGTGTTTCTTCCACTTGAGGTGACTCTTTTTATTGAGAAGGTTTTTGTTCACTATATATTCTTCGTGCGAATTTCTCTGTTGTTGAACAAATAGCCATATGCAAACAATGTTATTTTAAGAATGCAAAGCTTATGTCTGTCTTGAAGTTTTTTGAAAATGCATTTTTTCAATAAAACAAGTGATTTTTTTATAAAATGTGATGTCAACTCAAGATTTTACAGCAAGCCCTACAGGAGTCAGGATACCTTTTGTAACACTATGCTTTCGAACTAACCCATGCTTCAGCTAGGCCTTTTAAGGGTTATAACGTGGCCTGGTTCACGGTTTAAGAAACAAAGGATAAAGGCTCAAATTTTATTTGTACCCACCCACTCTTCGTGATGTTCTTCAAACCTAAACTCAGCTAATCGTGCATTAGATTTTGTTTGAGTCTTTGCTATGATATTCCAGTGATGGTTCGGATACTGGTAGTTTATTTGAATAGGCAGTCATTTCTCTTTGTTGAGGGTTTGTAGGACCTCTTTCTTTTTGATTTTATTATCCCTGTCTTTTTGCTTGAACTATTTCTTTTGTGATTACAGTCAGCGGGATGCCCCAGTTTTTGTAAGTCTCCTTCATAGGTTTTGACTTATTGGGCTTTTATTTTGAAAGATAATGACTGTCTGTCCTGATGATTATAGGAAACCATCACTGTCTTTTATTTTGGAAGGACTCCTTTGATGTCATTCATTGTGCATCTGGATCAACTGAGAAAACTACCCTGCCCCAGGTTATAATTAAGGGTTTTAATTTTTTTGTGAAAAGAAAAAAACTCCTACTTCTTTGGCTCGAAGGGGTTGACGAGGGATTATCTTCCTTATAACTCCACTGTTTAGGATTTGAAACAATGCCTGTACTTCATCAGCGGGGTCTGTTCAAAAGCATACTGTAAAGATCGTGGTATCGTTTTCGTCATCCTCCCTCAAAAGGCTTAGAATTTTTTAATCGAGAGTTGAATCATCAAAAAGTGGAAGCAATTTTTAAGCATAGTGAAAACAATTAATTCAAAACAGACATGTGTGATGCATAAATGAAATAAGAGAGTTTGACATGATAATTGTTTGAATAAGCAAAGAAAAATACAACTTGAAAATTCAAATGGACAAAAGACATTCTCAATGATTTGGTGTAGGATCAGTGATCAAACTTGATCTCCTTGGCATCAATCAAGTCTTGGATCTTGTTCTTCAAACTCCAACAGTCGTCGGTGTCATGTCCAGGACTGTCAGAATGGTAGGCACATCTCACACTCGGGTTATACTTGGAAGAGGAAGTATCAGGATTTTGAGGAGGATCCTTTAGTGTGATCAATTTTACCTTCAGCAATTGTTGTAACGCTTGAGACAAAGGCATGTTGATGCCAGTATACTGCCTTTCTTGATATCTTACCCTACGCCTATTGCTCTGTCTTTGTTGAACATGCGTGGGATCGGAGATCTGGGTTGCCCCTACCTGTTGATCACGACGACTCTTTTTACCATGCACAACATTGGACTCTTTCTTCCCACTGTAAGGCTTTTTATGAGCATCAGAAGGTGTAGCTTCTTGAATCTTCCCACTTTTGATGCCATCTTCAATTCTTTCACCAGTCAAGATAAGGTCTGTGAACCCGGCTGAAGAGTTTCCAATCAAATGGTTAAAGAATGGACCAGACAGGGTCCCCAGAAACATATCAACAAGTTCACGATCAGTTAAAGGTGGCTGCACCCTTCCGGCAAGGTCTCTCCACTTTTGAGCATACTCCTTAAATCCTTCACCCGTCCCTAGTGACATACCCTGGAGTTGGGTACGCGTAGGAGCGAGGTCAGAATTATATTGATACTGCTTATAAAACGCAGTAGCCATGTCCTCCCAGTTACGAATACTGGCTCCATCCAGCTGATAGAACCATTCGAGTTGAGTCCCTGAAAGACTATCCTGGAAGAAATGGATCCACAAATTCTTGTCAGCAGTGTAAGGTTGGATCTTCCTTACATACGACCGGAGGTGTAGCTTAGGACAGGAAGCTCCATCGTATTTGGCAAAAGCAGGTGCCTTGAATTTATGGGGAATCACCACCCCAGAGGATAAGCCTAGGTCCCCAAAGTCCAACCCGGGCACATTCTGTATCTCCATAGCACTTAGGCGGTCCTTCAGCTGTTTATACCTATCCTCAGCATGAGGATACTGTTCTTCATCATAATCTGTCTCGTTGTCGGAGACCACGGGACTAGGAACCCTTCTCTCTTGTGGGCTGTCTTTCCCTACAGATGAGGTAGTCAGCTTAGCCTCATTCTGCAGTCCATTGCCAAATCTGCGTCCAGTGTTGAACAAGACGGTCCTCTTCTTCTTCTTCTTCCTCTCTTTCAGAATCAGAGTCTTCAAATCCTGTTGACCCTTGGCTAGGCTCATAACCAACTCTTGGAACTGAGCGTTCTGGGCCTGGAGGGCCTTGATAGCTTGTTCAGTGGAAGGTTCAGTAGACACGATGGTTGCTGAAATAAACAACGAAGAAGATAAGTGACCTGTAAAAGGGTACCTGTTATGCATATGATGACATGAAATGCGTATGATTTACGTATGCAATGTTTTCAAGGATCTCGCGGGGTAAACAAAGAAACTTGTTAGAATTTGAATTTTGCGGCTTGATTGAAGGAACTTCATGTTGTTGAGAGTCCTTCTTCAAGAGTCAAGCTCACCATATCGAGTGGGTCATAGCCCCTGACTCAAGTTATCATGTTTTGATCTCCGAACAACCTTGGCTAGAGGAAAATAAATCCCCTTTTCCCCTTGCTAGACATTTGGTTCATCGTGACCTGCATCACAAACCCTTGAGATCCTTGAAATGGGTTAGTCCTTATGCAGGATGTATGCAATGTTATGATGGTATGATGTTATGATAAAGGCACACCACAAGTATTCACAAAAGGCAAACATGGCAAAGGCACACAAGTCACACAAAAGAGCCCTTAGATTTCAGGCTGGCATGAAGTTTAGGTACTACCCACTTTCAGTTTCAGTTGGTTAAGACCTGTCCTAAAAATAGTAACCGGGTTCTAGAGGATCTCAATATCACTGACTACCCTCGATCGATCATAATTCCAGTTTGGCAACCTTTTCTTGCAGCCGGAACCATCGCGAGAGTTTAGCCTCAATGAGTGTAGCATACTGCCACTGTTCTATGGCCAAGTTGGTCAATTTAAGGTTCTAAGGTCAGTTGGTGCTTAATGACTCCTCAGAAGACCCATATTCTCCTCGTTCCAACACAAGGGATATCGGTACAGACCAAGGTGTCACACCAACGTAGCTACTGCTTCACCTGTGTCGGTCTACGCCGGATAGGTCCCTCACAGTTTATTGTTACTTACCTAAAGGGTATTCCCCAGATCCGGGTTAGGATCTATAAAACTCCGATACAAGCCTACAATATTAAAGCATTCAAGGCATACAATTGAAAACACAAGTGATCTAATCCTAAGGTACACCTCACTTATAAATTTCCCCAGCAGAGTCGCCAGTTCTGTGATCGGTGGAAATAGAACTGACTGTTTTGGAATGCTGGTTCACAAAATGTCGCGGTAAGCAAGAGTCGCCATCGTCTTTTATTTTCTCCAACAAGGAAAGGACAAAAGCACAGCAAAATTCCTTTTCGAGATGTTTCTCGGTTCGGGAGGTAGATTATAGAAAGGGAAGGTGTTAGCACCCTTTCTATCCGTGGTTATCCACGGGCTCTTAGGTACTTGCTCACTATGTTTTCAAAAATGTTTTGCTTTTCTTGTGTTTGTGGGTTTTGAAAAAGTTTGTTTGAAAACTTCGTTTTAACTCTTGTAGCTGTCCTCAAGAGTGTATGAAGTGTTTGTTTGAAAACTTTTGTCAGAAAAGTGTAGGTGCGAAAAGTATTTTTGTTTTTTGAAAGAGCAAGTATCTAAGAACCTCTACCTACTCAAAGAAATTAAGCTGTGTAAATGTCCTTTAGACAGTACTATCCCACTATTGAGAAGTAGGTAGCACCGTCATTGGAGTTATTCAGGTCAATTCGATTATAGGGACATGTGATCACCAAAGCAATAGTAGGACGCCTTAGCGGTAACCCAAATGTCCTAGATCCTTTTTATCCGAGGCAACCGTTTCGAGGCAACTTGGATCTTTAGACAAGAGGGCGACCTCTAAAACACCCTATACTCAATGACCACGTCGAGGAAACCAAGTGAGGCGTACCCTAGAAGTGGCATGTGCGAGTGTGTCAGGATTCAGTTAAGTCATCTTTGAACATGTTATAGTGAGCTACGGGTTGATTTTAATTTTCAGAGAAGTCTTGTCATGCATAACCTAGTTAACATACATCTAACAGTTAAAATATTGCGGAAAATAAATCTACGCTATTACAAGGCGTCGGGTATTTACATCGCCAAAAACAACCCTTGAAAAGTAAATTGCGGGAAATAAAAGGAAAGCAATAAGAAGTCATAATTAAAGCTATTACATCCTCGGCGCAATTACATAATATGGATCAAAAATTAATCAAGAATAAACATACGCGCGAGAGAAATTGGATCGGAGAAGTCCTTAGGGTTTTGACCCTTTTTGGAGAAAGAAAGAAGTTTTTTTGGTATTTTGTATTTAATTAAATTAAACCTAAAACTAATTAATTAATTAAAATAAATATTTTTGGTTTTTTAATGTCTCAAGGAAATAAATAAAAAAGGTCACAAGTTAGTAAAAACCCTAATTCTACATGGATTTTATTTATTATGAAAATAATTAAAGTTAACCTAATTAAAGAACTAAATTAATTGTGTTAACATTTATTTACAAAAATAACTAATTAAGGGTGAAATTAATTTAAATAATAATAATAATAAAAAATGTTATTTTTTTAGTTTTCTGATTTTATTATGAAAAAATTAATTTGTTTAATTAAGTGATGATAATAATAATTAATGGTAAAATAATTAAAGGAAAAAATATAAAAAAAGAAGAATAAACCAGGGGGGTGCTGGCCCAATTAGGAGGTATGTTTGGCAATTCTCAGGCCCAAATACTGCAAGCCCTTTTGACTTTGGTGATTGTCTATGGCGCGTGTTGACTGGGAGTATGATGGTCTTCCACTCAGGACCATTAGATTTATGCCTGAAGCCACATGGCGCATGGATATTTGAGGTACATGGTAGACCACCTCATGAAACCTGCATGTAATTATATGAAGAAAAAAGAGAATAAATATTTTGGGGGACCTGGGATTCGAACCCAGGTCCCAATGCTTATTGGATGCTTGCTCAACCACTCCACCACGCTGCCTTAATTGATATTGGATAAACAAGTAATCAATATATTAACAAACAAATAAATATGCCTGAAAACAAAACAAAGCGCGCGATTTTTCAAAGGAGCCAATAGGACGCTACCACCTCATCATCTTCTTCATGGTTCCTGCAACAAATATAAACAGATAGCGGGGGTTTTTAACCCCCACAATATGCTACGAGGAAAAATAATGATTAGCATTGTGGTTTATATAAATATTTCGCGAAGGGTTCTTTGAGTTCGTCTTGGCTCAACGATTCCAACCATATGTATCACTAGTCCTAATTGTTCCTGGATTGCAAAGCCCCAATTCAAAGCTTGGAAACCCTAGAAAATCGTTCATGGCATTCTTCGATTCAGTGCATTATAATTCAATTAAATGATATCATTAGCTTCATATGGTCCCTATCAATGCAAAACAATCAAGAAATCATGTTAAAGGCTCATGAATTGGACAATACGATTTTGAATAAAAATGTCAAACCGTGGCTCTGTATCCTTTGATTCTTTGAGCTTTAGCGCGTGATTTCAATTGTAAATCACTCCTGACACTTCCAGCAATGTGTTTGAATCAATAGAATGCCTTGAATTGGCTTGGAACGCAAGAATCAGTTTTGACTTTTCTTTGAAATTCTTGAATATGCTATGGTCTATTTCTGCAGCTTTTTCACCTGTATGAGATTAGGATTTGCTTGCATATATATAGAGGAAACGAATTAGGTCAAGAACTGGGCAAAAATCCATTGAATTGATGATTGAATCTTTGATTGGAAATCAAATATTTTTGAATCTTCATGATTGAACAAAGTTGCCAATTTTGGATTTTTTGTATCTTTGACTTTGAGCACGAAATTGCCAACATATCTTGACCATATTTGCTTCACAAATTGATTGAAAAATCAAATGTTGTATTTTCCTACAATTTAAATTAATTAAATGAATTAATATTAATAAAAAATCCAATTAATCAATAAAAATAAGAAAATAAATTCAATTAATCTTGATGGGTCGTGCATAAGTCATGGATGAAGTTTCAAGAAGAGATTTGAGGCCCATTAGCAAAAATAAGGTGTTTTGAGCAAAGTTGACTTTTGCAAATTCATGAAAATTTCCCAACTTCTCCAATGCATATCTTGCTCAATTTTGATCATATGACCATGTTCTTGGACATTTTGGAAAGGTATTGAAGTCCTCTAACCAATTCCTTTGGTCCCATGTCATTTGGATTTACCAATCTCAAGTTATGGCCTTTGACTTAAAGTGTACATTTGTTGACTTTTGAATTTGACCTATAATGTAGAAATTGATAACTTTTTATGAGAGCATTTATTGAACTTGTAGTGTGAAGATGGATTGTAGTAAATTGCATCCCCTTAAAAATGAGCATTGTATGGGATTTTTCTGATGAACCATGAAAAAGTTATGCCCTGGTCAAGATACAGTTGACTTTTCTACTATCCAAAAATAGTAACTTTTTGCACCTTGATGATTTTTGAGCTATCCTTGTGGAATCATGATCAAGACTTGATCAAATGATGATTGTGGACTCAAAATAATATGTTGACCAAAAAATCTGACTTTTGACTGTAAAATGACCATTTTGCCCTTGCAGTTGGCTGTGGATCAAATAGGGCTTTTGACTGTGCAAATTGGCATTGTGAACATTGAGACTTGGCATGTAGATGCTTGAGGATGTATGTAGGCCTATGAGACTTGATTGAGCCCTTGAAAACCCCAAATTCATTGAAAGAACCAAAACCCTAATTTCAGTTGTCTTAGGAGGTGGTTTGACTGTACACCTCTTGAGCCATCTTGAGTAATTTGAAGATCATTCTTGACAAATCTTGAAGAATATGGGAGGGCAAATTTTGGGGTACAACAGGCACCATTGAATTCGTAGTTGTTGTACCCTAAAATTTTCCCTCCCATTTTTTCCAAGACATCCTTCTAGGATCCTCATTTGCTCAAGATGGCTTAAGAGTTGATCAGACAAATGTTCCTCTTAAGAAATGGGTCTACAACTAGGGTTTTGAGTTTCTCAAGGAAGTTTGGGTTGCAAAGTGTGATACGGCAGGAGAACTGACTTGGTGGGTTTGCGTTTTATCGCAAATGTTGCGGTTAGTAAGAGTCGCCACAAACTTTTCTTTTATCCAAAAGGAAAGGTGAAAAAGCACAGAAAAGACCTTTGAGATTGTTTCTTGAGTTCGGGGGGTAGATTATGAAAAGGGAAGGTATTAGCACCCTTTTCATCCATGGTTTTCCATGGGCTCTTAGTTACTTGCTAAGTCACTTACTTTTGTTTGAAGTTGTGTTTTGTGTGGTTTTTTGAAAGTATTTTGAAAAGGCGCCATCGTTTAGGCAAAGTTTGTAATGAGTCTCGTTCGTAAGAATGTATACAAAGTGTTGATCTTTTGAAAATGTTTTTCGATTTTGAAAGGTGTTTTGAAAGTGTTTGTGTTTGCTTTTGAAAATAGCAAGGATATTTATTTTGAAATGGAATAAGTAACTAAAAGTAATTTACCTACTCAAATGTCTTTCTTGTTCGTTTTATTTTCGTTTGATATTATTGTCTTACCATTGATTTGGTAAGCAATCCTACGTTTGGATGTAAACGGGACAGGCGTGGGTTATCGTATAACCATGATAGCAATGTTGTGAGACGACTTAGCATTTTTATTTAGGGACTAAGATCATTTTGAAAGGCAACTTTGATAGTGTCATAGAGGGACTATGATCTTGTATTTTTTTGATTTGTTTGTGATAAGACATCCCACATGCATAACATGACCATTTTTGTAAGGCAACAAGTGGAATAACCCTAGGGGTGCTAGTGTGCAAGTGTATTTGATTGCATGCATAATTTTGTCTTGAATTAGGGTTTTCTAAACTTTGGTTTTGGTCTTGCCATACACACCCTAATTACTAACAATATATGAAAGCAATAAAAGTGCGGAAAATAAATATTCTACGCTATTACAATCATTAGGGGGATAGGGTGTACACATTTTCAAATGGGGATTGTAAATTAAATCCTAAGTTACTATTACAACCATATTGAAATGGATAAGAATGTACAAGAATATGTAAAATGCTTATTTATTTAAGAAAAGAAATAAGTTTTTTTTTTGTTTAAGAAAATATTTTTCGGTCTTTATGTGTTGAAAGGAATAAAATATAATATGTGAATATGAAATTTTGTTTTTGTTTTTTTGATTAATGGAAAATAAAAGTGATGGTAAAAAGAAAGGAAAGAAGACAGAATCAGCGTAAATGCTGAAACAGAAGAGGTCAGAAGTTCTGACTCTGACGTGCTGCATAAACAGAAACAAACATTAATAGAAATAGGGAAGGTCAGAAGTTCTGGATCTGCTGGAAACATAGAAGTTTCCAGAAGTTCTGATGCAACTGGTAGAACTTTGCCTCTCTTCTCCATGCTAGTCAAAATATCTGCAACTCAGTCATTTCTCCATAAAACAGAAGATACGCATATAACAGTTTATGGCATGTTTCATAATGCTTCAGAAACAAGAGGTATTAGAACTATAAATCAGAATCAAGCATGAATTTGCTAAACCTAATTTTGAGTTCTAATTTCTTCAAGAAGCTCTGAACTGGAATTCCCTCTACTTAGGCAGGCAGATTCATGAAATCTCAGAATATGTACATTATATTTATTATGATCAGTATATTTATAATGACTGTAAGTAATTTTGATAAAGTCTCATGAATTCTATTGTCAAATAAATTGCAGTATTCCTGAACTGGACGCGACAAAGTTAGGACTAGTTTTATTCTCTTTACTTTTTTACTATAATATTTAAGTAGACTTTATATTCATTTGTGTTTTTTTTATAAAAATTAATAGGATTTTATTTTTTAATTAGTTCGTTAAAACTTAGTTAATTTAATTATATTCATGTAATTAGAATATGCTAATAAATATGCATTTAGTTTTTTAAGTAATTAAATAACTAATTCAAATAATCCATAAATAATAGGATGTCCATCTTCGAGTAATTAAATCAATTTACACATCGTTTACGAGTTTATTATTCGAAAATTAAATATTAAAACCAACGCAACTCACAAATTACTACATCCGCGAGCAACACATGGTCAATATTTGGCCACGTGATGAGGAGACTATATCCGACTCCCCCCACTCCACGTCTTATTTCATCATACTCTTTAATCAAATTGAAACCCAAAATAGCTAACCAACAATATCAAATCATTTTCTACTAACATAATAAAAATCCAAGATCATTTTCAAAAAAGGATTAAGGATAATTATTTTCAAATTAACTGCGAACTACATCTACGCTCACACAATTTTCAACCCAGACAAGGCTCAAGGTTAATTCAAAATCAATTATACGCAATCTTATAAAAAACACCAACCAAAATATGAACTACGAATCGAGACTCTGATTCTCATAAGAGGGTATGTAGGCATATGACTAAAATTATGGAGAGTTCCCCTAATAAAACATTAAAACACTATTTCCTAAAGCTTGTGCTTCTGACCATAGTATCCTTGCGAACAAGGTAGATGAGGGGTGCCTAACACCTCCCCTTCGTCTATAACCGAGTCCAAAAACCTAGAATCTCTAACTTTTTAGGATTATTCTTTATATTCACTTCCTTAGGATAAAAATTAAGGGTGGCAACTCCCTCGTTTCAAAACAAGTTACAACAGCTGGCGACTCTGCTGGGGGCTCAACCCTAGCTTCAGAAGCCTTGTCTTTTGGTTTTAGGATTTTTTTTTATTTTTTGGGTTTTTATATTTGTTTTTTTAACTATTTATTTATTCATTTATTTATCTATTTCTATTTTATCATATTATTATATTTGTGGTGGGTTTTAAATTTTGCAAAAAATATTTTCAAAAATCCTTTAAAAGAAGGTTCATCTATTAGCCAAGGGGATACATCAGCCCTATGAGTTTATATGACGACTTCACCTAGAGCTGGTGGAATTCCACGAAAGGAATACGTCTCAAGAGACATCCTCTTGGAAAGTAGGACTTTGGAATGACACCTATGACTCTTTGTACAACCTTCAAACCAAAATCTCATAATGAGACCTTTCATGACCTAGAGATGAAAATTTTGGTCTACAAAGAGGCTCCACTTAAGGGAGGCCCCTGTGCCTTTCCCTCTAGTGTTATTCATGATACCCTTAAGGAAACCACCTTATGGGGAGGGTAGAATATCCGTAGGCCAATACTAGGAACCTACCAACTAAGGATGCCTTTCACAAATCCCACTAAAATCCCTAAACCCACAAGGGTTATCTTTTCTTCCACTACTATCTTTATCCCATAGGAGTCCCGTATTTCTGATATAACCCTTAGCCAGTAGGGATTTTCTTTTGAAAATCTTAATCCTTGGCCTGCAGGGATCCCCTTTCGTCCGACATTATCCTTAGAGATCTTATAGGATCTTGTTCATCTTCCCACAAAGGATGTCCTCCCTAATGCACTCCATGTGCCCTGTATCAAGCCATCTGATCTGGTGACTGCTGATTGGTCACCATGTGTTCTCTTCCACACTATTCCCTCAAATCCAATCTTCATCTCAACTTCCCATTAGTCTATCATAATTCCTGTCTGTCTCAACCTCCGAGTCAGTATAGGGTATCCTCATTTCCATGTCTATCGTTATCTTCTTCTTTAAGGAGTTCTTGCCTATCTCAATCTCTGAGTCAGTGTAAGACATCATCATTTTCATATCTACCATTAAACTTGTATAGGGTACCCATACTTTTACCCTCATACTACGTCTGTGTCGCATTGCATACCCATGAAACTTTTTTTGCATACCTAAAAGCCAAAAAAAATAATTTTGCATACCCATGCATTTTCGTACATTCATACATTTGCATGTCATGCATTTTCACCTTTGCCCATGGTCGCTATCAATCCAGATGACAAAATCCTCAATGCTCAAGAACAAAGTCCAAGCATTTCAAGAAAATATTAGATTGGTGTAGGAAAGGTCAAACATTGGAGATTCAAAGGAGTTTGGTCCTACAAATCTTATTGTAGAGTGAAGGCAGCCCTTCATTATACAAGCCTATGCAACACCTCAGTTTCAACTTTTATTGGTGATTCCCCCATTGCCCTATCAATAAAATTGGTATGCCCAAAGAGAAATCAAGGTTCATCCCCATGCTTTGGCAAGTTCAAAGACTATGAAGCATCTCCTGAAGTCACGTGAATCAACAAAAAAAATCTCTTCGATGTGATCATTAGACAATATCTGTTTCAAATTGTAATTTCCATGTTTCTAAGTTGTGTTTGGTGTGAACTTGTATCTTTGGATCGGTAATTCTAATAAAATGAGCATGCATGTTTTTGAAATTGATTCATTTGTTTCACTCTTTATCTTTCATCACTTTCCATAAATAATCAACGACTTTCCATTTTCACCCTTCTTTTCCATTTTCAAATTTTCTTTAACAAACTTTGTGGGAGAATGATAAAAATTAAATAACAAGAATTTGCTAACGCATGCTTTCAATAATAAGACCGAGTTGACGATGTAAGTCATTGTTTCAATTCCTAAATAGTGGAGAAATAAGGAGATAATTCGTAGTTAACCCCCTCGAGCCAGAAGTTGGAGTTATTTCTATTTTCAAAAACACCTTAAACTTAACCAGGGGCAGGGTAGTCTTTCAACTAATTCATGAATGCATTCTAATCTCAAGAGAATCATTCTATCCATGCAAAAGGTTCAAGCACATCCTCTTCCTCGCATACATCATCCAAGATCGAGAAAACAATGAAGATAAAGCTCATAATATCTTCTTTCTCACTTACGTCATACAACATCGAGGGAGCAATAAAGTTGAAGCTCACAAAAATCAAACATGGCATTCATGAATTTCCTGAATTAAAAAAAATCTCAAAAGAAAAATTTCAAAAAAGAGAGCCCGCTAAGTCAATAACAAAAAGCAAAAAAAATTGGACTTAGGCAAAAGTTATGGCATCCCGATGGACCGGAAAATGGTCCATAGGGGATTAAAAACAAATAAATTGGAGAACAATCTTGTGACTTCCACCTCAATAAACATCGATGCTTCTCACTAAGTGCTTAAATCTTATCAACACTTCTCATTATCTGCACGACTACGAAATTTCTCTTGGAGATTGAATGCATTTGTTGTATTAATTGGATTTAGGATTGAAGAACATCAAGGGGAATGAGGTGGGTTAAAATAAATTTTGAGCCTTATATCCTTTGTTTCTTAAACCACGAACCGTGGCCATGTTACAACCTTCAAAAGTCCTAATTGAAGCTAGGTTCACTATGAAGGCAGACTCAGCAAAATTTATGTTAAACTGACTCCTATGTTTGTTAAAATTATTGCCAACCACTTCTTAGAATCTCCATCTCTAATCATCCATTTATATTCAAACTTTGATTTCCAAACTTGCATGTGCATCAAATGGAATTACTTTTTCAAAATGTATAATTTTATCTACGAATCAATACTTAACATCAAGGAGATCTCAAAAAAATTTGGTTTAATAAAAAGCGATCCGTTTCAGGGGGAAACGCATCTAAGGAAGAACCCTATAATCATAGGCAAGACTAATGATCATAGGGGTATATCACATGAAGATACTATTGACAAGGGGTTATGATTCCGAGATTCAATCAACTTGGATCAAGTTTCAAAGCACTGTTCAATCAGGGGCATACCTTTCGAAGGAGCATTCCTTAATCAAGTCATATCACAATAGGGTATGACTCGCTTTCATCATTTTAACAAACCTCTCAAGGCCTTGATAATCAGGGGCAACCTTCCAAGATTCAAATGTTGGGGCAGTATGTACCAAGTTCATCCTATTGCACGTAGGGTCCAAATTCCCCTTCAAGCAACTTCAAGTGCAAACTTTTCAAGCTTCGAATACTTTGGGAAATCTATGTTAAGTTCATGGTGAGGTCTAAGTTATTTCTGAGGGTACTTTCTCCAGATCTTGGAGATTAAGGGGCACATCTTTCAAAATTTGAATGTTGGGGGCAAACCACTGCGAGGCTCGATCAAAAGGAGTTGATTCAAAATGGTTCATCAACGCCAAACATTTTCAAGAATTTTTTAATCAAAGGCATAGTGCAAAATAGTGGGGTCATGCATATTATGATCAAACTATTTCCAAGCTCATATCAATGAGAAACTCCTTCAAAACCCTACAAACAAATTAGGGAAAGACAATCCACATAGGGGCAAAACTATCTGTTTTTCTTTTACTGTTCCTGTTTTGTTTGCAAAAAGCGTCCAGTGTTTATATTTGAACATATACATTTAGATGTAATTATTGTTTATAAATGAATGCATAAAAAATAAAAACTAAACAGAAAAACAATTACTAATGGCTTTAAGAAACAGGACAATATCTATGGGCCATTCCATAAAATCCCCGCAGATACTTTCTCTAAACAGAGCAGAAGCAAGAACATCCTGCTACAGGATCGTTGGTATATCTCCAGCATTCAACCTAATGGTATCTTTTGCCTTCATATCCCCGACGGAGAAAAACTTCTAGTTACCGCTCTAAAGATTCCTCAGTGAAAGTCGCCCAGCTGCTCAGGGATTCCCCAGCAGGATTTCACGAAGTCCACGAGAAATGCACGGTGTTTCCCTTCCACAACAGAGTTTACTTATCTAATGAGAGAAACCCATACATGAAGGCTTACACTCCTCATTCCCAGCAGAGGCCAGGGATTTATTTTCCCCAAACCGACAACATTGTAGCAGAACAACTAATATGTGCATACATTGCATTCATACATGATAGACATCGACAACACAAATGCATATATCGCAATCTAATTTATTTTGAGAAACATCATTACATCATGCATTTCATACTTCATGGAATTACATGCAACAAACTCTTTACCTTTTCAGGAAAGACCAATCAATAAATTTTCAACAGGACAAGGCAATTATCTGTGAACAAATCAATGGTAGATCAATTCCTGAAATAAGACACGGTGACTATCTACACGAAAAATGATTCCTTCAGACTTCTGCTGGTTTAGTTTAAACCTCTCAATGGTTTATCCTGATTCTTTCCCGCAGACATCTTCTCTGGTTCAGATAAATCTCTCCAAGATTTATTCTGATTCGTTCCAGTTAAAGAACATTTAATACCTTTGTTGGTTCAGTTTAAATCTCTCAATAGTTTATCCTGATTCTTTCCCATAGGCATCTTCTCTGGTTCAGATAAATCGCTCTGAAGATTCATTCTGATTCTTTTCCAGACTTCTGTTGGTTCAGTTTAAGTCTCTCAACAGTTTATCCCGATTCTTCCCCGCAGACATCTTCTCTGGTTCAGATAAATCGCTCCATGATTTATATGATTCTTTCCAGTTAAAGAATATCCAAGACCTCTACTGGTTCAGTTTAAATCTCTCAACGGTTTATCTTGACTCTTTCCCTAGTAGACTTCTTCTCTAGTTCAGATAAGTCGCTCCAAGATTTATTCTGATTCTTTTCCAGACCCATGTTGGTTCAGTTTAAATCTCTCAATGGTTTATCCTGATTCTTTCCCCAGTGGACTTCTTCTCTGGTTCAGATAAGTTGCTCCAAGATTTATTTTGATTCTTTTCTAGACCCCTGCTGGTTCAGTTTAAATCTCTCAACGGTTTATCCTGATTCTTTCCCCAGTAGACACTTTCTCTGGTTCAAATAAGTCACTCCAAGATTTATTCTGATTCTTTTCCAGACCCCTGCAGTTTCAGTTTAAATCTCTCAACGGTTTATTCTGATTCTTTCATGTAGACTTCTTCTCTGGTTCAAATAAATCACTCCAAGATTTATTCTGATTCTCTCCAGTTAAAGAATATCCAAGACCTCTACTGGTCCAGTTTAAATCTCTCAACGGTCAATCTTGATTCTTTCCCGTAGACTTCTTCTCTGGTTCAAATAAATTGCTCCAATATTTATTATGATTCTCTCCAGTTAAGGAATATCCAAGACCTCTGCTGGTTCAGCTTAAACCTCTCAACGATTTATCCTGATTCTTTCCCAATAGACAATTTCTCTGGTTCAGATAAATCACTCCAAAGATTTATCCTGATTCTTTCCAGTTAAAGATTATTCAAGACTTCGGTCAGGTTCAATTTTAAATTGACCAAAGGTTTATTCTAATTCTTTTCCCAGTTGAAGTCAAGCTTAGACTTAGTCTAATTTTCTATCAACAGTCACCTTCGGATGGCATCTATAAGCCCATCCCCGCCAACTCTACATCATTTCATCAAATGGCATCTTTAAGCCCATTCCTTACAGCTCAACCTCAAAATCATCAGAGTGCAAATTTTTGGGCACTCTAGTATTCAATCATCTTCCACCTTCAAGTCACGAATGGCAGATTTGCCAATCTAACTCTTCAGGTTTAAGAAGATTGTACAGGGGCAATTGTTGTACCCCAAAATTTTCCCTCTCATTTCTCAAAGGATCATCCTGGACCCTCAGGTTTGCTACTGGCAAGTTTCAAGTCTCGAATTACAATTTTCTAAGAAAGTCATTCACAAGGGCAAAATGGTCAAAAGCACACTGAAAAGTCAAACTTTGACTTTTGGATCAAAATCAAGTTTCAACAATTATATTTCATTAGGACAGAAAATTGGTTCATCAAGAAATCAAAAGTCAGAAATTACTTTGAAAAAGTGAAATTTCTAAACACTTAGAAAATTTTCTAAGTGTTAAGAGAATATGATAATTTCAAAACTTCTGGGCCAATTTTCACACAAGTGCAATCAGAATTTGCAAAAATGATTCAGAACATGACTCTTCAATCAGAACATATGGAAGCTGTATTCTTCGATCAAAACATGACTCTTCAAATCTCATTCTTCACTATATGAAGAATATTTTCTACTCTTCGATCAGAACATCATCCTTCAAATCTCACTCTGGTCTTTCAAATCTTCGATCAAAACATCACCAAACCTCAAAACCTCATTTTGAACAGTCTGTTGCACTGCTATGACACAATCCTGCATCCAGCTGCCACAACACTCCAAATTGCTGCTGATCCAGTCCACGCCTGCATTTTTCTCAAACCCCATATTTGCACCAAATTAGCACATAAAAGCTGTATTTAAAAGCAACAAAACAATATTCTAAAAAGGTTCAAATCCCATTTGTTTTTCCCCCAAAACCACAGCAAATTCATCTATAAATAAGTTGTTCCACCACACATCTAAGGGGATGGATTTTGGAAGGAGAGAGTTATCAAATACAAAAAAGAGAGAAAAGAAAACATTCAAACATTCTTAAACCTAGAATTCTTAAAAAAACAATACCTTTGTTCTTCCCTTTGAAAAAGAACATAACATTTTTGTTCCATTTCTTGCTAACCCCAGAACATTCGAAGGCAGTAGTTCAAGTCCCAAACACACGCTTTAGATTCAAGGTTAGTCATCCTGAATTTGAATTTTTTATTCAGATCATCATTAAAAATGTAGATATCATAATGTTGAGACTGTATATATCATTGCCCAAGTATAAAAATTATGGATCAGAACTTGAAGAAAACTAGGCTCAGAATTAGGAATAGAACTTCTATAAACTGTCGTTCTTTTATTTTTTTGTTTTGCTGTTGTAGAGAACTGAATAAGTTGTCGATGCTCTGGCTAATATATGGAAGGAGGTGAAGTGTAACACAAAATTTCTGAGTTTTCTTTCCCACTGTTTTAACACAACACATAACTTCTAGGTTTTTTCTCACTGTTGTAACACAACGCATAGAACTTCTAGGTCTTCCTCACTTTTGTAGCACAACACATAACTTCTAGGTTTTTCTCACTGTTTTAATACAACACATAACTTTTAGGCCTTCCTCATTGTTTTAACACAACATAGAACTTCTAGGTTTTTCTCACTGTTTTAACGTAACACAAAACTTCTAAGTTTTCTCACTGTTGTAGCACAACACATAACTTCTAGCTTTTTCTCACTATTTTAACACAACACAGAACTTCTAGGTCTTCCTCATCGTTTTAACACAACACAAAAATTCTAGGTTTTTCACACTGTTTTAACACAACACAACTTCTAGGTTTTTCTCACTGTTGTAACACAGCATGCAGAACTTCTAGGTCCTTCTCACAGTTGCAACACAGTGCATAAAATTTATAGTTTTTTTCTCACTGTTTCAACACTCAGAACTTCAGCGCACAACAATCTAGAACTTATGGTTTCCACTAACGTTTCTTTCTGAACTACAGCGTGCCTAGCATCAGAACTTCTGGTCCCTCTCAGTTTTGTTTTCAGCAACGTGTTGATCCTGTTTTCGTTATTTCTCACTTTCTTTCTTATTCTTATTATTTTCAGGATTAATATTATTTTTATTAATATAAAAAAGACATAAAAATATTTTCTTTTTTATTAACTAATTATTCTTTTTCTTTTAGTTTATTAAGACAAAAAACCATTTTCAAAATAAATCCTTTCCATTTTCTTGTATTGTACAATTCAATATGGTTGTAATAGATAATAAGGATTTAAATTCTTGCAATCCCCATTTGTAAATATGTATCCCCACCCCTGAAATGATGTAATAGCTTAGGATTTATTTCCTCACTTTTATTGCTTTCATGCATTGTTAGTAATTAGGATGTATGGCAAGACGAAATCAAAAAGTAGATAACCCTTAAATGCAAGACAAAATTCATGCAATCAAACACACTTGCACACTAACACCTCTAGGATAATCTCACTTTGTTGTCTTTCGGAAAATAGTCATGTCCCTCAAATTTGGGCGTTTTAGCAAAGACCCTCAATAAAAGATCGTAGCCCCTCGATGACCCTCAATGTTGCCTTCGGTAAATGATCTAGTCCCTAAACAACGTTGCTAAAACGTCCCATAGGTTGCCTTCTATGACTATACAAAACGTCCCGCGCTCGTCCCTTCACATCTAATGACGGGGTTTCTTACCAAAACAATGATAAGATAACAACATCTAAAGGAGGAGGAAAATAACGTTTAAGACCTTTTGAGTAGGTAGGTTACTCCTGGTTGCTCGCTTGCTCACAATAAAAACATTCCATACACCCACAATTTCACTTTGAAACATTTTCAAAAGTTAAAACACTTTGTACGCTTTCTTATAGAGACGAGAACCATTACAAAGACACTCCTTTTCAAAATACTTTCAAAACCCACATCACAAACACACTTTCAAACAAAAAGCAAGTGATCTAGCAAGCAACTAAGAGCCCGTAGATAACTACAAATGAAAAGGGTGTTAATACCTTCCCTTTTCATAACCTACCCCCCGAACTCAAGAAATAATCTCGATAGGTCTTTCTTGTTCTTTTCAACCTTTCCTTGTTGGATAAAAGAAAAGTCGGTGGCGACTCTTGCTATCCACAACAATTGCGATCAACTGCAAAAAACCCAAGTCAGTTCTCCCACTGTGTTACAGAATTGACAACTTCACTGGGGGAAATCTTAAAAGTGGGGTTACCTTAGGGCTAGATCACCTTTAATTGCTTTTCATTGTTTTGTTTGCTTTATATTATGGTTCCTTGTTTGGGTTTGTTTTGATCCTCTACCTGGATCTGGGGCACCTTTTTAGGTAAGTAGCAATAAGTTGTGGAAACTGTGTGGGGTATACCGACATGGTCTAAGAAATAGCTACGTTAGTGTGACACATTTGTTGGTACCGATAGCCCTTTAGTAGTCAAGGAGAATACTGGGCCGTTGTATGGTATCATGAAGCACTAACTAACTTTAGAACCTTTACTTGAACAACTTGGCCATTATGAAGTAGTGAGGTAGCCGGCTTTGGTGAATTCTGAAGTTGGTTGATACTCAATACTATGCTCATTGAGATCGGACTTTCGGGATATTTCGGTCGCTAATAAAGAGGCTTGCGCTAAAACAATGCTCGATGAAGAAAGATCAGTGATATTGAGATTCCCCAGAACCCATTTACTTTTTAGGACAGGTTGAACCAACTAAACTTCAAGAGGGTACTTACCTATAAACCTCATGCAAGCCTAAACCTAAGGACTTGTTTGATTTAACTTGTGCATATGCTTGTACATAACATCACGATATCATACCATAGAATTTTAGACTAACCATTTCAAGGATTTTGAGATTCATCTTTGTTCTGTTTTGTAGGATATGACTCCCACTCGCAGGAACACAATCCAAATCAACCTTGTACGATTACCTTTTTAGCTCAAAGAGTTAGCATCAAGGGTCCCTGAGAATTCTCCGTTCACCAAAAGACATGGCCGACTTCTCAACTTGGTTACCTCAAGCTTTGATGAAGATATGATGAAGGTTCTTTTCCAGTTCTTTGACCCTTTGCACCATTGCTTTACCTTCCCCGATTACCATCTTGTACCAACTATGTAAGAAGTCTCTCAATTCTTAGGAATTCCTATTCACGATCAACTACCTTTCAATGGTACTGAAAGGGATGCAAGCCCTGAAGAGGATTCCCGAGCTTTACACTTGCAACAATCTGAGGTCACGACTAATTGGGAAACAAGAAGTGGTGTCAAAGGGTTCCTAGCCAAGTTCATGTTAGAAAAATCTCAAGACTGTTGGAATGCTCTGGATTTACAAGCTTTCGAAGAAATTTTTGGCACTTCTCATCTATGGGTTGGTACTATTTCCAAATCTTGATCAACTTATAGACGTGGATGTTATCAAAATCTTTTTATCTCGTAATCCAGTGCCTACTTTGTTGGGAGATATCTTGCATTCTCTCCAATCTCGCACTATGAAGAGAAGAGGAACCCTCAAGTGTGGTACTCCTCTGTTGGCTAGATGGTTTGTTTCACATCTTCCCCGATCCATTTTTAAGAACGAGTAAGGCTTAAGATGGTCCAATAGGCTGATGTCACTCATACATTCAGATATCCACTGGTGTTCTCGATCCTTGGAGGACATTACTATCATCAACCGTTATGGGGAATTCCCTAATGTCCCTCTGCTTGGCATTAGGGGAGGTATCACTTATAACCCTTGCTTAGATCTGTGGCAATTTGGGTACGCACGAAGAGATGGTCCACATGATGCGCTCATCCAAGGTGTGGTGTTCGACTATGAAAGAGACGATCAAGGCTACCGTCAGAGGTTTACACGAGCTTGGAGGATGCTAAACAAGGTGGATAGTAGGACACTGGGACACAAAAATTCCATTCCCCTTGAGCCTTACCTTAGGTGGGTACGAGCTCGTGCTTAGAGTATCATAATGCCTTACCCCTCAATTCTCCTTGTTATCATAGAGCTTGTTGTTGAAGAAGATGTCCCGTATACTGTCCTTCATCCCAACATTCCTACCTCTCTCGAAGACTTGCAAAGGGATTGGATTCAACTAAAGGAAGAGCGAGACACTTTTGAAGCCCAATTCTATGCCAGTGAGAATAAAGTTTTGGAACTCACCAAGCAGCTTCATGAAGAGCAGAGTTTGAACGCCTACATCGCGCCAAAAAGGATGCGTTCAACCTTTTTGTCTTAGGAGTTTTTGTATTTTATTTCTTTCATTGTAAGCCCAAAAAAGGCATTATGTACTCAAACTTGGATTTATTAATGCAACGTGTGTTTCCTTTTTGTCTAAGAAAATTTGAATCTCTAATTTCCTTGAAATCATTTGCATGTGCATTTTCATTAATCATAACACAAACAAGTTTCTTATAACATGTCTCCTTATCTTTCTACTGTTTATTTTAGTGAGATGGATATTGAACAAACAATAAAGGATATTCAAGAGCAGAACGCTCAATTCCAACAAATGTTCTTGGCTCTGGCAAAAGAACAAGAGGATTTGAAAACTTTGTTGATCAGAAAGAAGAAGAAGAAAGCGAAGAAACCAGACAGTGTTTTGAATATGGGAAGAAGGTTCAAAGGACCAGCAAGATAAACTCTAGATTTTGCAACCTCATCGGGTGAAGGAGATAATCAAGAAGGGAAAAACAAGGAAGTAAATGACCATCCAGAGTCTGAAGAAGAGGAAGAAGGGGACTACTCTGAAGAATAATATCCTTCAGTTGACGATAAATACAAGCAGCTGGGGGATCGCCTCAATTCTATGGAGATCCATAGGGTACCCGGATTAGATTTTGAAGAGCTAGGACTTGTCTCAGGGGTTGTCATCCTTCAGAAATTCAAGGTCCCCACTTTCGCTAAATATGACGGCGTCTCTTGTCCAAAGCTGCATTTAAGGTCATACGTCAGGAAAATTCAACCCCATACCGCTGATAGGAACCTATGGGTGCATTTCTTCCAAGAAAGTTTGTCACGGACGCAGTTGGATTAGTTCTATTAGTTGGAAGGGACCAATATTCGCAATTGGGATGATTTGGCTGCCGCTTTTTACAAGCAATACCAGTATAATGCTGACTTAGCTCCAACTCGAACATAATTGCAAGGCATGTCTATGGGTGCTGGTGAAGGTTTCAAAACCTATGCTACAAAATGGAGGGATCTCGCAGGAAGAGTCCAACCCCCTCTATCTGACAGAGAATTGGTGGATATGTTCTTAGTCACATTATCTGGTTCATTATTAAACCATCTGATCGGAAGCTCCTCGGCTGGATTTACTAAACTAATCATGACTGGTGAACGGGTAGAAGCCGGTATAAAAAGTGGAAAAATTCAAAGAGATGCATCCTCGAGCACGATGAAGAAACCCTTTACCAGAAAGAAAGAGGTCAGTGTTGCATACGACCACATAAATCAAAACAAAACCGAACGTCACTCGGCGGTAGGGGCTGTTATGATTTCCAATCCTGTACCAAATCAGCAGCAAAACTATCAACGCATGCCAGAGGCGCCCATGAGACGATTCACCCGAATCAACATGACCTTGTCCCAAGTCTTGCCACATATTTTGAAGTCCAATCTGGTGACCCTAAAGGAAGCTCCCGAGAACCTCAATACTGCTTCTCCTCGCTTCAACCCGAATTCCCAATGTGTCTATCATTCTGAAATCCCGGGGCATGATACAAATGATTGTTGGACCTTGAAGAATAAGGTACAAGACCTTATCGAGGCGAAAGAGATTGAGTTTGACCCCTCAGAAACACCTAATGTGATAACGGCACCAATGCCCAAACATGGTCAAGGTGTCAACGGTGTTGATGATGACTATTTTGTTTCCTCCGTGGATGATTTAACTACTCCACTTTTGACTATTAAAAGGAATCTATTGCAAGCCGGTCTGTTTCCAGGCTATGATGAAAGTTGTCGATTATGTATGTCTCTACCAAATAGTTGTTTGTTACTGAAGATGGGCGTCCAGCGCCTGATGGCTAACAAAGAAATCATGTTTGAAAAATTTCCTCTTACCAGAAATTCCCGTGAAGATGTCTCGATAATCACTATTTTCGACAATCCTCCCAGGGTCTCCACCAAAAGACCCGTCAGGATTACATTTGTTCCAAAGTATGCTCCCCTAATCATCACCATGCCAGGGCCAATACCATATTCTTTGGATAAAGTTGTTCCCTGGAACTACGGGGCTGACGTCTATTATCATGGTGTCAGGCAAGATCTATTGGATATCGAAGACAAAGTTGCGAAAGACACTAATTCCGACGTCGTCAATATCGTTGGAACCAGTAAGATAACAAGAAGTGGAAGAGTCTTCTCACCTGAGATCTCTCCAAAAACCATTACTACTCCTGTAATTATTCCCACTACCGCTCCTACCAGCATTCCCAGTGACACTCCCGTTGACAATCTAACTATTATCCCTGCCGCCAAGACAAGGGGCAAAGAGACATTTTTTGAGCCTATCCAGAAGAAGGAACATTCAGGGGTCATTCTTGAAGCTTCTAGCAAAGAGATGGAAGAGATATTAAAGATAATCAAGAAAAGTGACTACAACATCGTGGAACAGTTGGGGTAGACCCCCTCGAAAATATCAATGTTGCCTTGCTTTTGTGTTCTGAGGCCCATGCCAAGGCCTTGGTAAAGTATCTAAAGACTGCCCACGTTCCCTAAGAGACTTCCATCGATCAATTTGAGAATTGCGTGGCCAATCTAACTGCTGATAACAGATTGGGTTTTTCTGACGCCGATTTAACTCCAAAAGGAAGGAAACACAATGATGCCTTGCATATTTCCATTGAGTGCGGGGGCACTACATTAGCTCACATCCTGGTGGATACGGGCTCATCGCTGAATGTCTTGCCCAAAAATGCTCTTGAACGGCTAGGTTGCGAGGGACTCACTTTAAATCCTAGCAACATTGTGGTGAGGGACTTTGATGGTTCTAAAGGACAGTGCACAGAGAAGTTGACATCCCTATAAAAGTTGGAACTCAGACTTTTGATTCAACTTTCTATGTGACGGATATCTTCCCTTCCTATTCTTGTCTTTTGGGCCGACCCTGGATCCATGGCGTTGGTGCCGTCACTTCTACCCTACATCAGATGTTGAAATACCCAATCAAGGGAAAGATCATCACTGTCCATGGGGAGGAGGAATACATGGTTAGCCACTTAAATTCTTTCAGGTACGTGGAAATGGATGGTGAGTTCATTGAGACTCCATGTCAGAATTTTGAGGAGGTCCCACAAACAGTTGCGGCAGCCAAGACTCCAAAGGTTACCAGATCGCCATTGAAAATGGCCTCTCTAAAGGATGCTAGAGCAGTAGTTGAGGAAGTGGATGCACCATTTGGGGTCAACTTCCGGATATTCCCTACAAATCTGACAAATTTGGTTTGGGGTTTACTTCGGAGGCCCAGAGAGCTGTTCGATGAACTCGTGCTGGAGGACCACCTATACTTATCAGCAATCAGGGAGTCAATGTCGTAGAAGACAATGATGGTAGCTGTGACATGGACGAGTAGGTTTTTCCAACCATCAACGGAGGACTCAACAATTGGGAGGCCAAAGAATTTTCCCCTATTACTTTTATTCAAGAGTAATTGTCTTTTAATTTTTTGTTAGACTTGTAATATTTAAACAATGTAGACCTTAAAACCTCGTGTCTTACCCGAGGCACAATGGTCTATTTGTGAGGGTTGTTACTTCATCTTCATATGTCATCAATAAATCATGGACGTTTTTGCATGCAAAATTTTACGCTCTTTGTTCTTCTTTTTCTACCTTTTTATTTTTATCAAAGATAGCTATGCTCTTACACATACTCACATATCGAAATGCAGATCCACATCCACTCAAGATTCCATGGGTAACGATTCTTCTATGGCATATCATGACTTTAAAAATCCTATCTACCAAGCCGAAGACGAAGGTGAGGAAGATTGTGAGATACCATGGGAACTGACTAGGTTATTGCAAAAGGAAGAAAGGACCATACATCCCCACGAAGAGCCGACTGAAACAATTAACTTAGGTACTGAAGAGGACAAGAAAGAAGTCAAGGTAGGTGCCAACCTAGAGCCTAGTGTCAAGAAGCGCTTAACTCAGTTACTACATGACTATGTTAAGGTCTTTGTCGGGTCATACGAAGACATGCCAGGACTCGACACTGATATCATGGTCCATCGTCTGCCGACAAAAGAAGATTACCCTCCGGTAAAATAGAAGGTCTGTCGCATGCGGCCATAAATGTCAGAGAAAATCAAGACTGAAGTCATGAAGTAGTTCAACGCTGGATTTTTAGTTGTCACCTCCTATCCACAATGGGTCACCAATGTTGTTCTAGTGCCTAAGAAAGATGGTAAGGTACGTATATGCATGGATTACAGAGACTTGAATAGGGCAAGCCCCAAGGATGACTTCCCGCTTCCCCACATCGATATTCTGATTGATAATACCGCACAACATAAAGTATTTTCCTTCATGGATGGTTTCTCCAGATACAACCAGATCAAAATGGCACCTGAGGACATGGAGAAAACGACCTTCGTCACACAATAGGGCACGTTCTGTTACAAAGTTATGCCATTTGGGTTGAAGAATGTTGGGGCAACCTATCAGCGTGCCATGGTAGCTTTGTTTCATGACATGATCTATCACGAGATAGAGGTATATGTGGATGACATGATATCCAGATCTCAAACTGAAGAGGAATACCTTGACTATCTACAGAAACTGTTTGAAAGACTGGAGAAATACAAACTAAGGCTGAATCCTAATAAATGCACTTTCAGAGTGAGGTCTGGTAAACTCTTAGGCTTTGTTGTCAGTGGAAAATGTATCGAAGTGGACCCTACAAAGGTAAAAGCAATACAAGAAATTCCTACTCCTTGCACTAAGAAGGAAGTCAGGGGATTCTTAGGATGGCTAAACTACACCGCCAGGTTCATTTCCCATCTAACCGCTACTTGTGAACTAATCTTCAAATTACTGAAGAAAGATCAAGTGGTGGAATGGAACGACAAATGCCAGGCTGCCTTCGATAGGATTAAAGATTACCTTCAAGAGCCTCTCGTTTTGATGCCTCCAGTTGAGGGAAGACCTCTGATCATGTATCTAACAGTCTTGGAAAATTCAATGGGGTGTGTGCTGGGGCAGCATGACGAGTCTGGCCAAAAAGAGAATGCAATATACTACCTGAGCAAAGAGTTTATCGATTGTGAAACCAGATATTCATTGCTCGAGATAACTTGCTGTGCTCTGGCATGGGCTGCTCACCAGCTAAGACAATATATGCTGACTCACACTACTTTATTGATATCCAAGATGGATCCAATTAAATATATATTCGAGAAGCCCGCCCTCACTGGAAGAATAGCAAGATGGCATATGGTCCTGACTAAATACGACATTCAGTACACTACCCAAAAAGCAATAAAGGGAAGTGTACTAGTTGATCACCTGGCTCATCAGGCTGTGGATGACTATCAATCCATGAATTTCGAATTCCTGAACGAAGACATCATGTTGGTAAACGATTGCATAGAACTCAGACCATATGATGGACCTGAACAAGGATCCCGATGGATCATGGTTTTTGACAGAGCTTCCAATGCACTAGGCAACGACATCGGCGCCGTAATCATATCCCCTGAAGGCTACCATACCCCCTTTACTGCTAGATTGTGTTTCAATTGTACCAATAATATGGCGGAATATGAAGCGTGTATTATGGGTCTCAAAGCTGCCATAGATTTGGGAATCAAGTCCATGAGTGTATTTGGAGATTCAGCCTTAGTCATCAGTCAGATCAAAGGAGAATAGGACACGAAGCATCCTAATCTCATCCCCTACAAAGAACATGTGTTGACATTAATCCCACATTTTGAGGAAATTACCTTTGAGCATTTTCCGCGAGAGGAAAATCAACTAGCAGATGTGCTAGCCACTATGTCATCCATGTTCAAAGTCAAGTGGGATAATGAGGCTCCTCAGATCACCATAGAGAGGATGGATGAACCAGTTTACTGTCACGAGATTGATACTGAAGAAGTAGTGGACAAGCCTTGGTTCTATGAAATTAAGAGATATCTCGAGGCCCAAGAGTATCTGGAGGGAGCTTCAGTCAATGACAAGAGATTCCTGAGAAGATTCTCTGCCAAGTTCTTCCTCAGTAACAGAGTTCTCTATAAGCACAACCATGACTCTTCTTTGCTTCGGTGCATAGACAAGAGTGAGGCAGATAATATCATGTCTGATTTACATGAAAGTACCTTTGGCACCCATTCTAGTGGGCACGTGATGACTAGAAAGATCCTATGGGCAGGATACTATTGGTCCACCATAGAGGCAGATTGTCATTAGCATTCACGAACCTGTCACAAGTGTCAGATCTATGCGGATAAGGTACATGTGCCTCCAGTTCCTCTAAACATCCCAACTGCTCCTTGGCCTTTCGTAATGTGGGGCATTGACATGATTGGAGAGATCAAATATACAACTTTTAATGGACACCGCTTCATCTTGGTTGCCATTGATTACTTCACGAAGTGGGTCGAGGCAGTTTCATTCGCTTCTGTTACCAAGAACGTTGTGGCCCGATTTATCAAACAGAATCTTATCTGTCGATACGGTATCCCAGAAAGAATCGTTACAGATAATGGTACCAATCTCAACAATACTATGATCACTACACTATGCGTGCAATTCAAGATCCAACACCATAACTCTTCTCCTTACTGGCCGAAGATGAATGGCGTTGTAGAAGCCTCTAATAAAAACATCAAGAAGATCATACAAAAAATGACAGTGACCTATAAGGACTGGCATGAGATGTTACCACTTGCTCTCCACGGTTACCGTACCATGACTCACACTACCAATTGAATTCTAAATACCTTCTATGAGAATCATAAAGGATGCGGGGTTGAACGAAGATGATTGGATTCAAACTCGATTTGACCACTTGAACCTGATTGATGAGAAGAGACTTACGACTGTCTGCCATGGACATATGTACTAAAAACGTATGATTAAGGCTTTTAACAATAAAGTCAGATGTCAGGTATATCAGGTTGGTAACTTGGTAATCAAGCGTATCATACTGCCGCAGGGTGATCCCAGGGGCAAATGGACTCCTACATACGAAGGACCATTTGTGATTCAAAACATATTTTCTGGTGGGGCAATGATCTTAACCACTATGGGCAGTGACGACCTTCCGCACCCTGTAAATGCGGACATAGTTAAAAGATACTACGCATGAAAAAGACCCGCTAGGTCGACTGTCCTAGGAAAAAATTAGGGATAAAACACAAAAATCTATACACCCGGCAAGCTGAAAACCTTAAAAGGCGGCTTGGGCAAAAAAGGGTATCCCAGTGGACTGAAAATCCGAAAGGACGGTCCAGGAAAAATTTAGGGATTTAAAAGCGTATGATTATGTCCCGTTGGATCACCTTACATCCAATATTCAGTATCAGTCGTCAAACTCGAACGGTTTTAATCAATCCAATCAGCTTCGGACAAAGCAACAAGTGGATGAGACGCTCAGAGACATGAAGGCTATAGCATAATGGGAACCCCATGGGATTATTTTACATAGCTATCTTTTCTTTGTATCAATTTTCATTTTTACGATGACATTCTCTTACTAGGATGTTCGTCTCTTTGTACAAAAATACTTATTCAAGTTAATATAAAGATATTCCTTTAAAAGTGCAAAACTATCTGTTTTTCTTTTACTGTTCCTGTTTTGTTTGCAAAAAGCGTCCAGTGTTTATGTTTGAACATATGCATTTGAATGTAATTATAGTTTATAAATGAACACATAAAAAAGGAAAACTAAACAGAAAGACAATTACTAATGGCTTTAAGAAACAGGACAATATCTATGGGCCATTCCGTAAAATCCCCGCCGATACTTTCTCTAAACATAGCAGAGGCAAGAACATCCTCCTACAGGATCATTGGCATATCTCCAACATTCAGCCTAATGGTATCTTTTTCCTTTCATATCCTCCAGAGCAAAACTTCCAGTTACCGCTCTAAAGATTCCTTAGTGAAAGTCGTCCAGCTGCCCAGGGATTCTCCAGCAGGATTTCACGAAGTCCACAAGAAATGCACAACGTTTCCCTTCCCCAACAGAGTTTACTTCTCTAATGACAGAAACCCATACGTGAAGGCTTACACTCCTCATTCCCAGCAGCGACCAGGGATTTATTTTCCCCAAACCGACAACACTGTAGCAGAACAACTAATATGTGCATACATTGCATTCATACATCATAGACATTGACAACACAAATGCATATATCGTAATCTCATTTATTTTGAGAAACATCATTACATCGTGCATTTCATACATCATGGCATTACATGCAACTAACTCTTTACCTTTTCAGGAAAGACCAATCAATAAATTTTCAACAGGACAAAACAATTATCTGTGAACAAATCAATGGTAGATCAATTCCTGAAACAAGACACAATAACTATCTACACGAAAAATGCTTCCTTCAGACTTCTTCTGGTTCAGTCTAAATCCCTCAATGGTTTATCCTGACTCTTTCCCGCAGACAACTTCTCTGGTTCAGATAAACCGCTCCAAGATTTATTCTGATTTGTTCCAGTTAAAGAACATTTAATACCTTTGTTGGTTCACATTAAATCTCACAATGGTTTATCCTGATTCTTTCCCGTGGGCATCTTCTCTGGTTCAGATAAATCGCTCCTAAGATTTATTCTGATTCTTTTCTAGACTTCTGCTGGTTCAGTTTAAATATCTCAATGGTTTATCCTGATTCTTCCATGCGTACATCTTCTCTGGTTCAGGTAAATTGCTCCAAGATTTATATGATTCTTTCCAGATAAAGAATATCCAAGACCTCTACTGGTTCAGTTTAAATCTCTCAATTGTTTATCTTGATTCTTTCCCCAGTAGACTTTTTCTCTGGTTCAGATAAGTCACTCCAAGATTTATTTTGATTCTTTTCCAGACCCCTACTGGTTCAGTTTAAATATCTCAACAGTTTAACCTGATTCTTTCCCCAGTGGACTTCTTCTCTGATTCAGATAAGTTGCTCCAAGATTTATTTTGATTCTTTTCCAGACCCCTGCTGGTTCAGTTTAAATCTCTCAATGGTTTATCCTGATTCTTTCCCCAGTAGACACTTTCTCTGGTTCAGATGAGTCGCTCCAAGATTTATTCTGATTCTTTTCCAGACCCCTGCAGGTTCAGTTTAAATCTCTCAACGGATATCCTGATTCTTTCCCGTAGACTTCTTCTCTGGTTCAAAAAATCGCTCCAAGATTTATTCTGATTCTCTCCAGTTAAAGAATATCCAAGACCTCTACTAGTTCAGTTTAAATCTCTCAACGGTCTATCCTGATTCTTTCCCGTAGACTTCTCCTCTGGTTCAAATAAATCACTCCAATATTTATTTTGATTCTCTCTAGTTAAAGAATATCCAAGACCTCTACTGATTCAGCTTAAACCTCTCAATGGTTTATCTTGATTCTTTCCCAATAGAAACTTTCCCTGGTTCAGATAAATCACTCTAAAGATTTATCCTGATTCTTTCCAGCTAAATAATATTCAAGACTTCGACCAGGTTTGGTTTTAAATCGACTAAAGGTTTATTCTCATTCTTTTCCCAGTTGAAGTAAAGCCTAGACTTAGTCTAATTTTCTATCAACAGTCACCTTCGGATGGCATCTATAAGCCCATCCCCGCCAACTCTCCATCATTTCTCCAAATGGCATCTTTAAGCTCATTCCTTACACCTCAACCTCAAAATCATCAGAGTGCAAATTTCTGGGCACCCTAGTGTTCAATCATCTTCACCTTCAGGTCACGAATGGCAGATTCGCCAATCTAACTCTTCAGGTTTAAGAATATTGAACAGGGGAAGTTGTTGTACCCCAAACTTTACCCTCTCATTTCTCAAAGGATCATCCTGGACCTTCAGGTTTGCTGTTGTCAAGTTTCAAGTCTCGAATTACAATTTTCTAAGAAAGTTATTCACAAGGGCAAAATGGTCAAAAGCACACTGAAAAGTCAAACTTTGACTTTTGGATCAAAATCAAGTTTCAACAATTATATTTCATCAGGACAGGAAATTGGTTCATCAAGAAATCAAAAGTCAGAAATTACTTTGAAAAAGTCAAATTTATGAACACTTAGAAAATTTTCTAGGTGTTAAGAGAATATGATAATTTCAGAACTTCTGGGCCAGTTTTCACACAAGTGCAATCAGAATTTACAAAAATGATTCAGAACACGACTCTTCGATCAGAACATATGGAAGTTATGTTCTTCGATCAGAACATGACTCTTCAAATCTCATTCTTCAGCATATGAAGACTATGTTCTAATCTTCAATCAGAACATCATCCTTCGAATCTCACACTGGTCTTTCCACTCTTTGATCAAAACATCACCAAATCCCAAAACCTCGTTTTGAACAGTCTGATGCATTGCTATGACATAGTCCTGCATCCAGCTGCCACAACACTCCAAATTGCTGCTGATCCAGTCCACGCCTGCATTTTTTTCAAACCCCATATTTGCACCAAATTAGCACATAAAATATGTATTTAAAAAGCAATGAAACAATTCCAAAAAGGTTCAAATCCCATTTGTTTTCCCACCAAAACCACAGCAAATTCATCTATAAATAAGTTGTGCCACAACACGTCTAAGGGGCTGGCTTTTGGAAGGAGAGAGTTATCAAATACAAAAAAGAGAGAAAAGAAAACATTCAAACATTCTTAAACCCAGAATTCTCAAAAAAAAAAACCTTTATTCTCCCCTTTGAAAAAGAACATAAAATTTATGTTCTATTTCTTGCTAACCCCAGAAGATTCGAATGCAGCAGTTCAAGTCCCAAACACACGCTTCAGATTCAAGGTAAGTCATCCTGACTTTGAATTTTTCATTCAGGACATCATTAAAAATGTAGATATCATAATGTTGAGACTGTATATATCATTGCCCAAGTAGAAAAATTATGGATCAGAATTTCTTGAAGAAAACTAGGCTCAAAATTAGGAATAGAACTTCTATAAATTGTCGTGCTTTTATTTTTCTATTTTGCTGTTGTTGAGAACTGGATAAGTTGCAGATGCTCTGGCTAATGTAAGGAAGAAGGTGAAGTGTAACACAAAATTTCTGACTTTCCCACTATTTTAACACAACACAGAACTTCTAGGTTTTTTCTCACTGTTGTAACACATCACATAGAACTTCTAGGTGTTTTCTCACTGTTGTAACACAACGCACAAAACTTCTAGGTCTTTCTCACTGTTGTAGCACAACACAGAACTTCTAGGTTTTTCTCACTGTTTTAATACAACACTGAACTTCTAGGTCTTCCTCATCATTTTAACACAACACAGAACTTCTAGGTTTTTCTCATTGTTTTAACACAACACAAAACTTCTAGGTTTTTCTCACTGTTGTAGCACAACACAAAACTTCTAGGTTTTTCTCACTGTTTTAACATAACACAGAACTTCTGGGTCTTCCTCATCGTTTTAACACAACACAGAACTTCTATGTTTTTATCACTGTTTTAACACAACATAGAACTTCTAGGTTTTTCTCACTGTTGTAACACATCATGCATAACTTCTAGGTCCTTCTCACGGTTATAACACAGTGCACAAAATTTCCAGTTTTTTTCTCATTGTTTCAACACTCAAAACTTCAGCGCCCAGCAATCCAGAACTTCTGGTTTCCTATAACGTTTCTTTCTGAACTACAGCGTGCCTGGCATCAGAACTTCTGGTCCCTCTCAGTTTTGTTTTCAGCAACGTGCTGATCCTGTTTTCGTAATTTATCATTTTCTTTCTTATTGTTATTATTTTCAGCATTAATATTATTTTTATTAATATAAAAAAGACATAAAAAATATTTTATTTTTTATTAACTAATTATTCTTTTTCTTTTAGTTTATTAAGACAAAAAACCATTTTCAAAACAAATCTTTTCCATTTTCTTGTATTGTACAATTCAATATGGTTGTAATAGATAATTAGGATTTAAATTCTTGCAATCCCCATTTGTAAATATGTATCCCCACCCCTGAAATGATGTAATATCTTAGGTTTTATTTCCCCACTTTTATTGCTTTCATACATTGTTAGTAATTAGGATGTATAGAAAGACGAAATAAATAAGTAGATAGCCCTTAAATGCAAGATAAAATGCATGCAATCAAACACACTTGCACACTAGCACCTCTAGGGTAATCTCACTTTATTGCCTTTCAGAAAATAGTCATGTCCCTCGAATATGGGCATTTTAGTAAAGACTCTCGATAAAATATCGTATTCCCTCGATGACCCTCAATATTGCCTTCGGTAAATGATCTAGTCCCTAAACAACATTGCTAAAACGTCCCATAGGTTGCCTTCTATGACTATACAAAATGTCCCGCGCCCGTCCCTTCACATCCAACGATGGGGTTTCTTACCAAAAAAATTGTAAGATAACAACATCTAAAGTAGGAGGAAAAGAACGTTTAAGACCTTTTGAGTAGGTAGGTTGCTCCTGGTTGCTCGCTTGCTCACAATAAAAGCATTCCATACACCCACAATTTCACTTTGAAACATTTTCAAAAGTTAAAACACTTTGTACGCGTTCTTATAGAGACGAGAACCATTACAAAGACACTCCTTTTCAAAATACTTTCAAAACCCACATCACAAACACACTTTCAAACAAAAAGCAACTGATCTAGCAAGCAACTAAGAGCCCATAGATAACTACGGATGAAAAGGGTGCTAATACCTTCCCTTTTCATAACCTACCCCACGAACTCAAGAAATAATCTCGAAAGGTCTTTCCTGTTCTTTTCAACCTTTCCTTGTTGGATAAAAGAAAAGTCGGTGGCGACTCTTGCTATCCGCAATAATTGCGATCAAATGCAAAACACCCAAGTCAGTTCTCCTACCGTGTTACAACTTCCGACAGCATAGATCTAAAAAAGAGCCCAATTCTTATTGGAATATCAAAATTTCAACATCCATGGACGCCTATCCAAGTCATCCATTACATCCATTGATAAACCATTCTATGCATTAACTCCTGCATCTGCATGCATACATGACATATCATAGACTGAGACTCGGGACCCCGTAAAAATCTAGAGTCAATTTCTAGGGGAGTCACTATTAAAATCTCTAACATATCTCTGACTCTCCCTCTCAGTGAGTCTATGAGACAAGCGTTATTAAAACTAAGGCGTGAATAACCTCACATAACCTCATATCTTTGTCCTTACATAAGCAGCCTTATGTAAAAGTCGTGAGCAGCCTCACACTTTCCAAATCACCAAATTAATGTCTCTAGGTAACCTTACCAATGTTAGGGACCTTGCTATCCGTTTCACCTTTCCAAGCCACCAAGCTGACATTTTTCCAGTAGTCCTACTAACATTGGTGCAAAGCCTAGTTCTTGCCTGACACATCTTTTCAAAAGCCCAACACTTAATTGGCATGGCTTCTCAGAAAAAATAGTTCTTGGCTGATATCCTTCCTTAAGCATTGGTTCCGCAGTTCAAATAACAGGGGCATTGCATTTATCAACCATTGCATCACTTCAATTTATAACATTATCATGTTAAGTATACATACCTTACATCATGCATACATCAAACATAATCATATTAAACATGCATACATGCATTACATTCAAATCATATATGCCCATGAAAAACTGCAGAAAAATCTCAAGGCATGACTACCAGCTAAGACGAACTCAAATTCAAATCCAAGCTCAGCATTATCCATTCATCTTCCTATAGCTACCTTGGTTGAGAACAGATACACCCATCAAAGGGACCACTATCAAAATGTCACTAGGCAACTTACCTACGATTTATATCTAAGGCCTAGTCATCACCAGCCTCCGGGCATTACACTTGCGATTATCAAATTCAAACTTTTTCGAGTTTGAAAATCTCAAAACATTCAAATTCATTTGGTTATCATGTTAATCAAGCCTCCGCTGAGAATAGACACAACCGACTTCATCAGTGAATTTGGGGTTCATTTCTTCATGATGATAGTCTTGGTTGAGGATAGACACAATCGACTTCATTAGTGAATTTGAGGTTTATTTCTTCATGATGATAGTCTTGGGTGAGGACATACACAATTGAAATCATCACTAAATTTTGAGGTTCATTTCTTCATGTTGATAGCCTTGGTTGAGAACAGAAACAACCGACATCATTAGTAAAACTTCATTTTCAATCTTCAAACCTAACATTTTAATGCTAAACATTTACCTTGGTTCAGGACAGACAAAACCAGTAAAAATTCGGTCTCATCTTTGATCTAGCTATCTAAGATTTGATCATCAAAAAACATCTTTTTCTGCGATATAACCCATTGCGCTAGTCCCCATGCAGCAATGTGAAAATCCGTAATACAACTCATTGTGTCAGTCTCCATGCAACAATGTGTTTCCTCCTCTGCGATATAACTCATTGCATTAGTCTATGTGCAACAATGTGCAAAATCCATAATACAACTCATTGCTTCAGTCTCCATGCAGCGATTTGTTTCCTCCTCCGTGATATAACTCATTGTGTGTCTCCATGCAGTAATGCACGAAATCTGAAATATAATTCATTGCCTTAGTCTCCATGCAACAATGTAGTTATCAAACTTTCTTCAATTATCTATCCCCTAGGTTGCGATAAATATGCAAATTAATTTGCATAATTCATTGCACCAGTCTCCATGCAATAATGTATTATCAAACTGTGTTTTATTTATCCCCTAAGTTGTGATAAATACACAGTTTCCTCCTCTACGGTATAGCTCATTGCATCAGGATCTATGCAACAATGTGTGAAATCTTCAATATAACTCATCGCCTCAGTCTCCATGCATCTATGTAGTTATCAAGCTTTTTTCAATTATCTATCCCCTAGGTTGCGATAGATATGTGAATAAATCCGCGTAATCCATTGCATCAGTCTCCATGCAGCAATGTATTATCAAACGGTGTTTTATTTATCCCATAGGTTGTGATGAATATACAAAATCAAATCAAATCTAAACTTACTATATTAGTCTCCAAGCATTAGTAAGTCAACTTTTTCAAAACTTATATTTTTATAAATATGCAAAAAAAAATCTACAATCTCTCTTAGATACTAACGAGTTATCTGCGTTGTCGTGTCTGAGTTAAATCAAAACTTTGGTTCAAACGCTAGTAAGATGATACATCATCATCTATACTTACTCTTTAATCATATCTCTCTATCCAAACTCTGGTAGTATAACGCATGATCATCTTTACCTATTTCTTTATTTAAACTCCGGTAGGATGATACATCATCGTCCTTGCCTATTTCTTGGAGCTCTGAGGTATGCTATATCATTGTACCCTTATTTAATAATCTTGTGGTCCAAATTTTGGGGTCTTCCATTATTTAATAACCCTCCGATTTGAACGTGCGAGAACTGCGTATTTTTGCACAATTCAATCGAAGAGTGATTAAACAGGTGCAACTGTCATACCCCAAATTTTCCCGCCCTTTATCACTATGGTCGAAACTAATTTCAAACTTGGATCTTTATAAAATTCTTTTGATTTACATTAGTATTTTGGGGTTCTATAAATATTTGTTCTCAAGTCCAGTTAAAAATATAATAATTTATTTCAAATTATTTGTATTTTTAAAATAGAAAATATTTGCACACCTTCCATATACCTTCAATTGAGTTTATTTAAAAATGAGTAACATATCACAATTGGTAAAGAGTGAAGCTTTTAAGTATGAGGTCTTGGATTCGAATCTTGTGTGTTTCATTTTTAACCTTTTTCTATTTCTTTTTATTACTAATTTTCTTTCCTTTTTTGGAAATCGGACATGGGCTTTTCATACATTTTGGATTACTTACTCCCTAAGTTTTTTAACCTAATTCAAGTCTATAAATAGGACTCTTATTTATCCTAATCGTTCATCCACAATTTCTCAATTGCACATGCATACACACAATCAAGAATTTCCCAATTAGCAAATCCACAAATTTCCAATCACACACAAACTTTTGTTTCGTTTTATTTTTTGATTCATAACTCTGTTGTTGTCTATATCAGACAACAACATCAATTTCTTTATTCTTGGCCAAAGATTTTATATGAGGCCCTCCCATTTACTTTTGATTTCATACTTTTAAATTTTTTTGCAGTTCTGTAATACGGTGGGAGAACTGACTTGGGTGTTTTGCATTTTATCGCAAATGTTATGGTTAGAAAGAGTCGCCACCGACTTTTCTTTTATCCAAAAGTAAAGGTTGAAAAGAATAGGAAAGACCTTTGAGATTATTTCTTGAGTTCGGGGGGTAGATTATGAAAAAGGATGGTGTTAGCACCCTTTTCATCCATAGTTATCTATGGGCTCTTAGTTGCTTTCTAGATCACTTGCTTTTGTTTTAAAAATGTGCTTTGTGTGGTTTTTAAAAGTATTTTGAAAATGCGCCTTCGTTTAAGCAAACTTTGTAATGGTTCTCGTTCGTAAGAACGTATACAAAGTGTTGATCTTTTGAAAATGTTTCAAGTTTGGAAAATGTTTTGAAAGTGTTTTTGAAAGTGTTGGTGTTTGTTTTGAAAATAAGCAAGAGTGTTTGGTTTGAAATTGAGTAAGCAACTAGGAACAATCTACCTAATCAAAAGTCTTTGTTCATTTATTCCTTTCCTTTGATATTGCTATCTTACCATTGATTTGGTAAGAAGTCTTATCTTTGGATGTAAAGGAACGGGCATGGGTCATCGTATAGCCATGATAACAATATTGTAAGATATCTTAGCATTTCTCTTTGAGGGACTAAGATCATTTTGAAAGGCAACATTGATAGTGTCATCGAGGGACTATGATCTTGTCTTTTTTATTTCTTTTTGCTAAGACATCTCACATGCATAACATGGCCATTTTTGCAAGGCAACAAATTGGAATTACCCTAAGGGTGGAAGTGTTCAAGTGTGTTGGATTTACATGCATTGTCTTGTCTTGAATTGGGGTTTGCTACTTGTTGATTTTATCTTTCCATACAAACCCTAATTTACTAGCATTTATATAAAGCGATAAATTGCGGAAAGTAAAAATACTAAGCTATTACATCATTAGGGGAGGGGTTATACAAATTTGCAAATGGGGATTTGTAAGAAAATTAAACCTAATTATCTATTACAACCATATTGAAAAAATACAAGAATTGAATAAATATTGCACAAATATAAATGAAAAAGAAACGATTTTGTTTGTTTTTTTAATGAAAGGGTTTTGTCTTGACCTAATTAAAGAAAATGATTAATTAAAATTAAACAAAATTAACTTAAACTAATTAAGAAAAGAAATTAAATTAAAAATTATTTTTAGGGTTTTTTATGAAAAGATTTTAACTTAATAAAAATAATATGAAAATAAATTATTAAAAGAAACCTAAGTTCTAAGTTAATTTTAATTAAGAGAATAAAATAATATAATAATTAAACCCAAGTGTAAATATTTATTATTTAAAAAAAAAGAAATTAATTTGTTTAAGAAAATGTTTATTTGTCCTTTTTGTTTTATAGAGAAAATAAAATATATAAGTGTAAATAATAAATAAAATATTTTTGGATTTTTTCATTAATAAAAAAATAAAATAATAATAATAATAATAATAACATTAATAGTAAAAAAAATAATAAAGAAAAATAAAATATAATAAGAAAAATGAAAAATAAATAAAAAAAAATGAAATAATAAAAGTTGGGTCAGACTGCATAAGTAAACATGGGGTTAAAAGCTAGAAAAAACAATAAAGCCCAAAGGGGGGAGGCCCAGCGCGCTACTGTGTGAACAAAAAAGAAGAGAAAAATGTAAAAAGGAGCAAAAGGGTACCACTGGGACTCGAACCCAAGTCCCAAAGGTTAACATGAGTGCGCTTTACCACTGAGGTGGCTATACATCCGTTAACATTAGTGAAATAATAAACATATAACACAAAACAAGTTCAAGAAATGAAACTTCATCTTCAACCTCCAGCCAGAACACCTGTAACTTCACCATTTCTCAACAAAAATGAAATATGCAAACATGAAAGTTGTTCCATTTTCCATACGAATCCATTCAAATAAATATCATAAGCTATAAATCAAAGATGAATGAGAATTTTTGAAAGTACCAAATTCTGACCTAAATCTTTAGAGGTTTAATCCTAAAATTATCCTAGCTCAAACAATATAAATGAAATCTATGGACATGTACAACTTCAGGGCAATGATGTCTATATTTTATCTTCACAAATGCAAGCCTAACAATGCCTAAATATGAAGATAGAAGTTCAAAAAAATATACCTCAAAACTAGAAATCGTGAAATGAGTTTGAGCTTGATTCAAGATGCTGCAATCATCAGGTTAGCTTCCTTGAGTCTCTAGGAAGCTAATGTAATGCTTAGCTTAAGTTTAGAGTGGCTGAAATGACCTGGAGAAGTCAAGTTGCAGACTCTATTTTTTGGTTATGGAGGTTATGGTAAATGGTGTTAGAGTTCTGGAATAAGGATGGGGATGAGTTATATTTGATATGTAGGAGCTTTTGGAAGTGAAAGGCCAAGAAATGCACGAGGGAAATGAGAGTTTGATATGTAAAGTCAGAACTTGCACAACAATGGTGTTTTGAGGAAATTTCTGGCTAGAGGGAGTTTGGGAGAGTTTCAGGGTGTTAATGCTCGTCTGATAGCTCACAAATAGTGCCTCTATTTATAAGCAACAAGTTTGGAGGCTTGTCCTTGATCAGAATTTAAAATCACATGTTTGTGGCTTTTTGCTTGATTTTGAAGAAAGCTTGAGAAATGTGGTTCCAATGCACAAGTACAAAACTATCTAGAGTGGTTACAAGCTTTAAACATCTTGCTTCCGAGCATACATTTTGTGTGTGTTCAGAACAATAAGTTAGAGGCTCAAGAAGAGTGGACTTTGTGCATAAAGCCACTTTTCCAAAATGGCAATGTTGCCTTTCTTTCTAAAATGGTATTAAGCATGGGAAATGCATTGAATACTTGGATTAAAGATTCTATAAGCTGTGCAAAACATTAATTATGGAGTTACAAACAATTTTGAGGCCTACAAATAAAATATTATGCAGCGTAGCATGGATTCAGTTCTTGTGTTCATCAAGAAATGACTTGTAATTCAAGTTTGAAAACCCTAACTTCTTTCCTTTGATTCTACTTGCTCAAGTATGACCTCAATGAGTTCTTTGACATTTTGGCAAGCTTGTAACATCCTCTTCAACCTATATGTTGGACATTTTTGAAGATTCATCTTAGAACTATTTGAAAAATTGCCATGAAGTTAGGTCAAAATCCTGCCTAAACTAGGGCAAAATTTCACTAAGTTTTCATGTTTCATGAACATGTATTCACAAAATCATAACTTGAAATCCATGCATTTCTATGAGAAGTTGTGTTCTACAATGTTTTATATCTCATTGATATCTATAACTTTCATGTTGGAAGTTTCTTTTGAATCATCTTTCATCATGGTGAAAATTTGGCTCAAAGTTGTGAAAAAAATATGAATTTTCAAACACTTATAGAAAAATTTCTAAGTTTAGAAATTTTGAATTTTCAAAATGAAATCTTGACTTTTTGATTTCTTGATGAACATGTTTCATATTTTGACATGTTTTGATGAATTGTGATCCTTGATACTTGATTTTGACCAAAAAGTCAAAGTTTAACTTTTCAGTGTACAGTTGACTTTTCATCAGTTGACTGAAATTCATCTGTCAATCAATTGATCTTGAGAAATGTTTTGAGCCATTCCAATAGGTAAAAATGATGCATTTGAATCCTTGAGATCATGTCTCAAACAAATCGATCATTTGCTAGGTTAAAAATCAGAAATTGCACCTTCTCAATCAAAACCCTAATTTTGACCATTTTGCCCTTTTGATGATCTGATCAAATTTATTGAGGAATTGTGATCCAAACTTGACCAATTGACATATGTGAGTTTATAATGTTGATATTGATAAAAAGTTATGAAGTTTGACTGGAAATTGACCATAATTGACTTTTTCCCCAATATAGTTGATTTTATGTCATCTGATCAATTGACTCAGCAAAAATGTGATCCAAGACTTTAAACTTGACATGAGAAATCTTGAGTGTAAAAAATGATCCATGAAAGTCATTTGAGGCATTAAAAGTCCATTTATCCTTGTGCAATCCTAAACCCTAATTTTCAGTCATTAGTGCTTGAGGAGGTGTCTTGAGCTGATCAACCCTTGTGCAGTCTTGAACCAAAGAAGATCTTGTGAGAGATTACTTAAGAAATGAGAGAGAAAATTTTGGGGTACAACAGCTGCCCCTGTTCAATCTTCTTTGAAATTCTGGCTACAGATACTCAATGTCACGTCCAATGTTATGACACCGTATCTGACTTACTATATGACAGTAAATACAAAAGCAGTAAATAACACAGTCAATTGTTTACCCAGTTCAGTGCAACAACACCTACTCTGGGGGCTACCAAGCCAGGGAGAGAATCCACTATAAGAGATGTTAATTCAGGAATAAACCAACCAGTTTATCTCCTTCACTTAAGACCTACCCAATGCAATTCTAATCTAAGTACAACTTAAACCTGAGTTCCTACTCACTCCCCCTCAATCACAGCAGTGATACATAAACCAATTTGACTTAAGAATTGATGAAGACACTCTTCCAAAAACACACACTTGATTAAGCTTCACAGCTTTTTAATCAAGTAACACAATCACTCGTGCTTCACAGCTTTGAGTGATGTACACAACTAACTTGACTCTGCTTCACAGCTTTAGTCAAGTGACATTCAAACACTCTTGCTTCAAAGCTTTGAGTGCTACACAACCCTTACAATTGAAACCTATTCCAAGGCACTTATCACAATGATAATTGCTTGGAGTACAATAAACAAATCTATACAGATTACAAAATTGATCTTCTAATCAAATCAGCAGGGATCACTTGAAAAACCGCAGCTCTGTTGAATATATAGCAGCTGCAACTTCAGTTAGGGTTTCCAAAAACCTAGGGTTGATTCCGTTTGACCTAAAGACCAGGTCACAGTACTTTATTAATCAGGTTAGGATTGAGCTAGGTTACTCCTCAGAAAACGCAGGATTCTGTTTAGGAAGACCTGAGTTATTTCCTGAAAAAACTCAGACTTATCCAATCCTGTAATCCTGCTAGTTCAGAACAGGATGTCATAACATCTGTTATGACATCTGAGAAAACCTGTCTACTGATTTAGCAAAATGTGATCATTTTGCAAACATGCTCAGATACACACTTATAAACATCAGTATTTGAATTACAATATTTTTCTGCACATGTACCTAATGAGTTAGTACAACCTGAACTAGAATGTTATGACATCAGTCATGATATTCACACATACACTTGGAATTTACCAAAAATGCAAGCCAATACCTAAACACCTACAAACTCCCCCTTTGGCAGATTTTTGGCTAAAGTTCCTAAACAATCAGAGATAGATATATAGCAGCAGAAATAAGTGACAGCAGAAAAATATAGTGTCAAGCTGTACCAAAAGTATTCTCCCCCACTTTAGCCACAAATGGGCCAAAGATTACATGTTTATAAAGTTATACAGTTATCCAAAGCAAAATAATGAGATCAGCAGCAGACAACAGCAGAACACACTTCCAAACTCCACCAGCAACACCACCAAGCAGCAATCAACCTTCAAGCACTGTCATCAGATTCAGAGGAGCCAATTTCTTCAATGTTGAGCTGTCCTTCATCTTCTTCCCTTCTGCTTTCTTCAGCTTCTTCCTTTTCTAGCCTGGCAATTAGAGCTTCTAGGGTCCTTTTTCTAGCATCCAGATCTTTGCAAGTTTCTTTTAAAACAGCTATGACATCTGATGTTTTGGACTGGATCTTTGCAGACGATGTCTCAGCTGATGTTATGACAATGTCTGGAGCATGGGATCCCTGAAACAGTTTGTAGTGCAGGCCAAGGGCAGGGGCTCTTTTGCAGACTGTATCTCTTGCTACAAGGATGTCAGGGTATTGTGAAAGGATGATTCCACAAAGGAGGGAGGGAAAAGCAATTGGTCCTTTGACAGCATAACTGCCAGCATGCTTCAAGGTTTGTTCAAAGATGTACCTTCCATAGTCAAAGGCAGTCTTGGTTCCTACAGCATAGATAAATCTCCCCAATCCTGTGGAGATGGTTGATTTGTGATTTGTAGGCACCCAGTTTGCTGCACCTATTTTATGCAAGATGGCAAATTTCATGCTGAGTTTACTAGCATTCAGCTTCCCTTTCAATGGCCAGCACTTTACTTGCCTGGCAGTGATGGTCAAACATATTTCATTGTCAGTTGCCTCTAGATCAGGACAGTCCTTATTTGTTCTTCCAAGAAACTTGTTGATTTCTGATGGAGAGAACTTGACCCTTCTTCCTCTAACAAACACACTCTCAAAGTCAGCTGACCTCCCATCAGCACAATCATTGGACAAGTTCACTACAAACTCCTTAACCAGATTTTCATAACATTTGCTAAACTTCATCACTGTCTTCATTAGCCCAGCATTCCTGATCAGCTCCATGATGTCTTTGCATTCCAAGGCATCATTGTTGAGTTCTCTCTCCAAGGCTATTCTCTTCAAGCAAACATACTTCCATCTGTTTGCATTATCAGGATGATGAAAGAAGATGTTGTCTGTTGGCACTTCAGGCACTCTAGAAATCTTGCTGGAGGGGAGCTTCCTTCTGATGGGAGTATTGTCAATGTCAATCTCAAATTCTGATTCATCATCAGAATCAGAAGTTTCAGGTTCTTTACTTTTCTTGGGGATTGGTTGTCTAGCAGTCTGCACCTGTGCCTTCTTCCCTTTTGTCTGAATTTTCTCAGCCATCCCTTCAGCCTTGGATTTCTTAGCATCAGGTTTAACAGTCTCACTACTCTTTCTTTTCATCAATCTCCTAGCAATGCTAGGGTTCACATTAGCAATCAGTTCATTATCTGAGTAATCTTCATCCACATCAATGATAGGTGGATCAGCAGCCTTTTGAATGTTGTCTTTTGGTGTCACAACATCCTTAGTGACATCTATATTTTCAGAACCTTCCACATTTGGACTTTCTGATTGATTCAAAGGGATAGAAATCCCCGGTACAGATTGGTTGCCACTCAGAATGCTAGAAACCAGTCTAGCAATAGCTTGGTGTACTTGAACTGATCCTTCTTTATTAGGTGTAGAAGACGAAGGAAGAGAAGAATTACCAGAGACTGTAGCTTGAGCTCTTCCTGCATGTCTGGTCCTGAGCTTTTTGACTCTGGCTGGGTCAGTTGCCATCTCCCTGAGAGGAGTGACCTCAAGAACTTCAGATTCTATGCATGTAGTGATTGCCCTAGAATCTTGATCAGATGATGACGATGATGAGTGAGACGAAGCCGCCATGGTGGAAGATAATGTCTGAGACATTGTGTTTAACGTTGAGTAGCAGTAGCAGTTTGAGAAAACTCTTTGATTGGGAGGAGAAAACAGGTTGCAAGGATGAGAGAGATAGGGAGTACAAGGGAGTCTCTTCAACTTCTGAAGGCTTTTGAAGGAATTGTGAATGAATATGATTAACCCACTAAATATAGACTTAATAGAATTAATCCCTTCAACCCTTGTTTTCAGCAAAACTAATTGCTATAATTTCTCATGTTGGTGAATACCCAATCTGCCCCTCAAATTTTCAAGTTTATTTCCAACAAGCGCCTTGGTAGAAGAATCAGTTAGCTGAAGCTTAGAGAAACTATGTTCCAGTTCAAATGACTTCTTCTTTCCAAAGTCAATAGGGTTCAGGGAAATGTTGACTGTTTTCAGATTATCACACCACAATGTCACAACATCTTGTGTAACATTGTCCTCAGGTAGCATCTGTTTTGACCAGAATTTTTGAGAACAGAATTTATGAGACTTGTTCTTTGCCACATCACATATATTATCAGCCTGTAGTTTAGGAGTTCTTCTGACATCTTCCATAGGAATAGCTCTTTTCATTCCTTCAAGCTTATGCTGCCACTGTTTCATCTCTTTTTCTTCTTTGATGATTTGACTCATAGTGGAGATATTAGTGTTCTCAGGCTGCCACACATAACCGTTATTTTTGGATTTGATTCCTCTCATTACAACATCTAGTTTTTCATTAAACACTAGACATTCAGATCTTGAGAAGTTGACCATGAATCCTAGATCACATAATTGACTGATGCTGATGAGATTAGTAGTCAACCCTTTTACCAGCAGTACCTTATTCAGACTTGGAACTCCAGGGTAGTCCAAATTACCAACTCCTTTGATTTCTCCTTTAGCACCATCTCCAAAGGTCACAAAACTGGTGGTGTGAGGCATAACATTATTGAGGAGATTTTTGAATCCAGTCATGTGTCTGGAACATCCACTGTCAAAGTACCAATCTTCCTTTGTAGAGATCTTCAGGGAAGTGTGTGCTATCAGTGCAGTAGCCTTTTTCTTCCATTGAGGAGCGTGTGGTACCTTTTTAGACTTAGGTTTGACATCTGAGTTCTGATTAGGATATCCATGTAGTCTGAAGCAGAAGGGCTTTATGTGACCATATTTCCCACTATGATGACATCTCCATCTTTGGTACCTTTTCTTCATATGTCTCTGTCCCTGATGTTGAGAGTAATGTGGAGACATCTGTTTTGACATTTGCTTCCCGGTACCAAATTTCTTTGTTTCCACAAATCCTAGGCCAGATTTATTTCCCATATTTTGACCAGCCTGAAGGATCTCTTCCAATTTGTCTGTTCCATTGGTCAACATCTTGATAGATTTGGTCATTTGATTCAGTTGTGAGTTCAGCAGTTGAACTTTTTCTTCTAAAAGACTTATAGTTTCAAGATTTGCCCTCTTTTCAGCCTCCAGCTTTACAATGAGTTTTGATTGTTTCTCATTTTGCACACAGACTTCACCACTTCTGATACACAATTTCTTGTAGGTATCAGCCAGTTCTTCAAATGTTACTTCTTCATCACTGGTGTCACTTTCAGAAGTACAAACACTAGTTAGGGCAGTAACTAGTTTGGCAGATTCTTCTTCAGAATTGCTTTCTGAATCATAGTCAGACCAAGTAACAGTCATTCCTTTCTTTTGCTTCTTAAGAAAGGTAGGACATTCAGCTCGAATATGTCCATATCCTTCACATCCATGGCATTGAATACCTCTGCCTTGGTTTTCCTTATCTTCTGACCTTGGTCTTCTGCTGGAACTGTCAATGTCAGAAGGAATGTTATGAACATTAGACCTTGACTTTGGGTCCATTCTTTTGATGAGCCTGTTGAACTGTCTTCCAAGCATGGCAATGGCTTCTGATATGTTTTCTTCTTCATCCTCCTTTTATTCAACATCAGTGTTGGTTACAAGTGCTATGCTTTTGTTCTTCTTGTCACTATTATCAGTGATCCCCATCTCAAAAGTCTGAAGAGACCCAATAAGTTCATCCACTTTTAACTTGCTAATGTCCTGGGCTTCCTCTATGGCAGTTACCTTCATTGCAAATCTTTTAGGCAAGGATCTGAGAATCTTCCTCACCAGTTTTTCTTCTGACATTTTTTCTCCCAGTGCTCCTGAGGTGTTGGCAATCTCCAAGATGTTCATGTGAAACTCATGAATGGTTTCATCTTCCATCATTTTTAGATTCTCAAACTTAGTGGTCAACATCTGAAGCCTTGACATCTTTACTTTGGAAGTGCCCTCATGAGTAGTTTTGAGGGTGTCCCAAACTTCCTTGGCCAGTTCATATTGATGTACTAGTCTGAAGATGTTTCTATCAATTCCATTGAACAAGGCATTTAAGGCTTTTGAATTTCCCAGAGCTAACTCATCTTCTTCTTTAGTCCAATCTTCCTCAGGCTTCAGACTGATTGTCCCATCTCTTTCAGTTATGGTGGGATGAATCCATCCTTTGTCAGCAGCTCTCCAAGCCTTTTTGTCCAGAGATTTTAGGAAGGCAATCATACGAGGTTTCCAGTAGTCATAATTAGTTCCATCCAGAATGGGTGGTCTATTTCCAAAAACTCCTTCTTTGTCCATAGTGCCAGAAAGTGATATCCCTAGATCTCACCCAGTAATACAGGCAGGGTGCCTGCTCTGATGCCAATTGAAATTCTGGCTACAGATACTCAATGTCACGTCCAATGTTATGACACCGTATCTGACTTACTATATGACAGTAAATACAAAAGCAGTAAATAACACAGTCAATTGTTTACCCAGTTCAGTGCAACAACACCTACTCTGGGGGCTACCAAGCCAGGGAGAGAATCCACTATAAGAGATGTTAATTCAGGAATAAACCAACCAGTTTATCTCCTTCACTTAAGACCTACCCAATGCAATTCTAATCTAAGTACAACTTAAACCTGAGTTCCTACTCACTCCCCCTCAATCACAGCAGTGATACATAAACCAATTTGACTTAAGAATTGATGAAGACACTCTTCCAAAAACACACACTTGATTAAGCTTCACAGCTTTTTAATCAAGTAACACAATCACTCGTGCTTCACAGCTTTGAGTGATGTACACAACTAACTTGACTCTGCTTCACAGCTTTAGTCAAGTGACATTCAAACACTCTTGCTTCAAAGCTTTGAGTGCTACACAACCCTTACAATTGAAACCTATTCCAAGGCACTTATCACAATGATAATTGCTTGGAGTACAATAAACAAATCTATACAGATTACAAAATTGATCTTCTAATCAAATCAGCAGGGATCACTTGAAAAACCGCAGCTCTGTTGAATATATAGCAGCTGCAACTTCAGTTAGGGTTTCCAAAAACCTAGGGTTGATTCCGTTTGACCTAAAGACCAGGTCACAGTACTTTATTGATCAGGTTAGGATTGAGCTAGGTTACTCCTCAGAAAACGCAGGATTCTGTTTAGGAAGACCTGAGTTATTTCCTGAAAAAACTCAGACTTATCCAATCCTGTAATCCTGCTAGTTCAGAACAGGATGTCATAACATCTGTTATGACATCTGAGAAAACCTGTCTACTGATTTAGCAAAATGTGATCATTTTGCAAACATGCTCAGATACACACTTATAAACATCAGTATTTGAGTTACAATATTTTTCTGCACATGTACCTAATGAGTTAGTACAACCTGAACTAGAATGTTATGACATCAGTCATGACATTCACACATACACTTGGAATTTACCAAAAATGCAAGCCAATACCTAAACACCTACATTCTTAAACATGAAGAGTTAGATTGGCGGATCCGTCATTCGTGACTTGAAGGTGAAAGATGATTGAACACTAAAGTGCCCAGAAATTCGCACTCGAAGATGGATTGGGAATAGGCTTATAGATGCCATTTGGAGGAATAATGGTAAATACTAGAGGAAGTATCAACACAAATATTTGGTCGATTTATACTAAAACTCGATGTTTTACCTGTGGAAAAAGGGTTAGTAAAATGCAAATGTATGCATGATGTTCACCAGATGTGGTATTATGCTAGATGCATTTTGTATGTATGTGCTATGATGTATGAATGTGAGATGTATATTTGTCCGGGAAAATAAATCCCTGACTACTGCTCAGGAGTTCCTGGGGAGTTGAATCCCGGATTGCTGTTGGGGATGAAGAGTATACATATCTTCAAACTTTGTTTAAAGGATGCTTCTGATGGGGAATATCTCTTGAATGTCAGTTGTTATCTGGTCGGATCCAGGCTTCACAATGATTTGTTGAGGATGAGGAAGTCAACTGCTATCTGGTAGGATCCAGGCTTCACAGTAACTTTTTGGGGAAGGATAAATTAACAGTTATCTGGTCGGATCCAGGCTTCATGACAATTTGTTGGGGATAAGGAAGTTAATTGTTATCTGGTCGGATTCCAGGCTTTGCAGTAACTTGCTAGAAAGGATGAAGTTGAACCAATATCTGGTCGGGTTCAGGCTTCATAGTAATTTGAAATGGTAACTATTATCTGGTCGGGTCCAGGCTTCATAGTGTCTTATTGGGAATTATAGCTAGTTGTTATCTGGTCAGACTCCAGGCTTCACAATAATTGCTTGAATAGATGAAATCGAACTGATATCTGGTTGGATCCAGGCTTCACAAATTTTGAGTTGGATAAAGTTAGTTGCTATCTGGTCAGGTCCAGGCTTCGTAATAAACTTTTCTGAAGAGATAGAGTTGAACTGATATCTAGTCGGGTCTAGGTTTTTCAGTAACTTGTTTGGAATTTAGTTGTTATCTGGTAGGATCCTAGGTTTCACAACGAACTTCTAAGGGGAATTGCTATCTGGTCGGATCCAGGCTTCACAATAATTGTCTTGAAAAGATGAAGTTGAAAACTGATATCTGGTTGGATCCAGGCTTCACAGTAACTTGATGGGGTAGAGGAAAACTCTACTGGGGAAAAGAAGTTAAACCTTGGTCTGGCTGAGTCCAGGTTCTTCTATATCTTTGAAGAGTTGGACTATTATTTGGTCGGGTCCAGGTTTCATAGTGTGATCGGTGGATCTGGAACTGACTGTTTAACGCTGGTTCGCGAAATGTCGCGGAAGCAAGAGTCGCCACCGTCTTTTATTTTCTCCAAATGGAAAGGACAAAAGCACAGAAAAATTCCTTAAAGAGATTGCTCTCGGTTCGGGAGGTAGGTTATAGAAAGGGAAGGTGTTAGCACCCTTTCTATCCATGGTTATCCATGGGCTCTTAGATACTTGCTCATTGTGTTTTCAAAAATGGTTTGTTTGCTTTTCAACTGTGGGTTTTTTAAAAAGTTTCCTTGAAAATTCCAGTTCGACTCTTGTATCGGTCCTCAAGAGTGTTTGAAAAATTGCTTTCGAAAGGTTTTTGAAAAGGTGTTGGTGTGAAAAGTATTTTTTGAATTTGTTTTGAAATTAGAGCAAGTATCTACGAGAACCTACCTACCCTAAGGAATTCGTCTGTGTAGATGTCCTTAAAGTAGTGCCATCCCACCATTGAGAGGTAGGTAGCACCACCGTTGGAGGTGTTCGGGTCAATTCGAGGTTCGGGACATGGTGATCACCAGAGCAATGGGAAGGCACCTTAGAAGCTACCCTCATGCCAGGTTCCCGGATCATGAGGACTTACTAAGACATCCTCTACTCGACGATCACCTTTCGAGGCAAGGCAACAGTGAGGCGTACCCTAGGGGTGGTGTGTGATTTGTGTGTCAGATTCATTTATTTTTGTCTAGTTCATGTCAGGTGATCTAAGCGTTTGTTTTTTATTTTAGGCCATTCATTCTTGCATGCATTTATTTAACGGTTAAAAAGAGCGAGAAAGGTAAAGTTCTAAACTATTACAAAAGGCGCGGGTCCACATCGCCAAAATTTCCAGGACCCGATTTGACAAAAAGTAAATAAAGGTAAAGTGCGAGAAATTAAAATGTCCGAGTTTACAAGGTTTTGGGAGAGGTACATAAATAATTAAAAGAAAAAGAGATAAATACGCGAATTGAATTAAAGTTGAAAACGAGGGCGTTGGACCCTTTTTAATTAAATTAAATTAAATGATTATTAAATTAATAAAATAAAAATGAAAAGAAATTGTTTTTTTGAGATTTTTTGTATTTATGATTTTCTGAATGAGAATTAAATGAAATTAAAATGTTAACCCTAATTCTAATTGTTTTATTTATTAAGAAGAAATATTAAAGTTAAACCTAAATTAACCTAATTAATTACATGGTAATTTAATTACAAAAATAAATAACATTTAATTATTAATAATGGTAAAAAAAGAATAAAGGTAATTAAAATAATTAAACCTAATTTCTACAAATTTTTGAGTTAATTAAGAAAATGCTTAAATTAAACCTAATTTAATAGCTAAAATTAATGAGTAATATTTATTTACGAAAAATATATTAATTAAATAAAAATACTTGTTTTTGTCTTTTTCTGATTTTATATTGTTCTTTATGTTTTTATGAAAAATAATTAAATTAAGGAAATTAATTAAAAAAACAATAATTGAATCAAATAAAAAAAAATAATGAAAAGAATATTGCAAACCTAGGGGGTCTGTCCCCAAATGAGAGGTTTTTATTAGCATTTTAGGCCCATTAGCCCTTGGCCTCTTTTGACTTTTATGCCAGCATGTGGGATGGTTGACTAGTACACATCATGATCTCTGGATCCTGGCCCTTGGTTGAACGTATGGGGACATGTGGACGGCTTGATGTTGTGGATGCATGATGGACGCTAGCGCTGAAACTGCATATAAGTATTAATTGAAAAATAATATGGAAAGGGTGAGGGACCTGGGGCTCGAACCCAGGTCCTGATGATTACCAATGACTATGCCTGCCAAACGCGCTACTTGAGTTCTTTGTATATCAAATAACAAATAATTATTATAAAATAAAACAACGCATTAGTGCCTTTTTCGTGCGAATTTTCAAACAACCCAATCACTGGTGGCCACCTAGTCATCTTCTCCGTTTTGTTCTTTTTTTCCTGAAACAAAATATGGTTAGCGGGGGTTTTGAACCCCCCCAAAACAAGCTTGTTCTCAAAATAGCGAATAGGCCATATGGCCTCAGAAATTAGGCGCGAGGGTTCCATTGTTTTCGTCCAAACACACTGAAGCCATTCATGGCATTATGAGGTTCTAATTTTATAGCTTTTAGAAACGCCCAATTTGGACCTCAAAGAACCCTAACCTGTATCAATGGTGGAATCGCATATAGCACATGAAAACTCAATTGAATTATATAGTTAGCTTCAGAATTAGTCAAGGAACATAAATCAAATGTTAAAAATTGCTAAAAACGTATGATTCATGATGCAAGCATTTGAAAAAAAAACATGAATAGGACGAAGTTGTTCTACCGTTTCTCTGCGTTAGGATGGTTGGTTTTGATCTGAAAACCTTCCTTGAAGCCTCAGGAATGTAATGGAACAAGAATATTGGCTTGAATCGATCTAGAACTTAGTTTTCAGTATTGGACTTTTCTTGAAAAAATTCAAGTTTGCTTAGGGATTTCTGGCGCAGCTGGGAGCTTATGAGGGGTAGGGTTTGCATCCATATATACATGTGAATGATTAGGGTTGGTTTTTTGTCCAAAGAATCCATGCATTGATGTGAAAAATATTTGATTTTCAAACCATAATTTTCCAATCTTTTTCAAGCATATTTGATACAAATCATGGCCAATTGACTTGATTCTTTCTATATTTGGTCATGCACGAAATCTTAAGCTCATTCCCTGCATAAAAAGATTTGATTGCATTGGTTTGGTATTTTTCATGTATTTTAATTAATTAAATGAATTATTAATAATTAAAAATCCAAATAAATAAATAAAAATGATAAAAAAAACTTCCCTTTGGGCCAAATGGTCGTGCACATGCCTTGGATGATGAATTGTGGAAGAAAAAGAGGCCCATTAGCAATTTTAGGTCATTTGAATCAATGTTGACTTTTCAAAATATCCAAAAATTTCCCAACTTCCACAAGGCATATCTTGCTCAATTTTTAAGCTTTGCTCATGTTTTTGGACATTTTGGAAAGGTCTTTGAGTCCTCTAACCAATGTCTTTGGTCCCATGTCATTTTGATTTACCAATCTCAAGTTATGGCCTTTGACTTAAAGTCCCTTTTTGTTGACTTTTGAAAATGACCTATAATGTTGAAATTGATAACTTTTTGTGAGAGCATTTCTTGGACTTGAAGTATGAAGAGGAGTTGTAGGAAATGTCTTTCTCTTCAAAATGAGCTTTGGAGGGAATTTTTATGATAATCCATGTGAAAGGTATGCCCTGGTCAAGTTACAGTTGACCTTTTCAACTGTCCAAATAAGGAAACTTTTGCATCTTGATGATTTTTGAGCCAAGCTTTGAGAATCATGATCAAGCATTGATCAAATGATGTTTGTGGCTTCAAAATGATATGTTGACCAAAAATTTGAACTTTTGACTGTCAAATGACCATTTTGCCCCTACAGTTGACTGCAGTGCAATTAGGGTATTTGACTGTGCAATTTTGAGTTGTAAGTCTTGAAACTTGGTATGATGATGCTTGACCATATTTATAGGCATGTGGGACTTGATTGGACCCTTTGAAACTTCATTTTCTTTGTCAGAACCAAAACCCTAATTTTGACTGTTAGGAGGCCCTTGAACTATGCAACCCTTGGGGAGATTTTGAAGCTTTGACTTGGCAAGTCTTGAAGAATATGGGAGGGCAAATTTTGGGATACAACAGTTGCCCCTGTTCAATCTTCTTAGACCTGAGGATGCAGATTGGCTGACGTGCCTTTCGTAATTCGAAGGTGGAAGATGATTGAACACTAGAGTGCCCAGAAATTTGCACTCACATAGTAGTGTGATGTGGGGAATGGGCTTATAGATGCCATTTGGGGATTGATGGATAGGATGATGGGCTTATAGATGCCATGCTGAGAGGTGATGGAAGGTGGATGGGCTTATAGATGCCATCTGGTTGTTGATCGCGTAAGAGATTCCTTAGCGAGAACTTGCGTACCTGCAAAAGAAAGATGAGTACCTGACATGTTGCAGGAGCTGGTCTTCAGATGCTTTGTATAGATGTGTCCTGACTGGTTACAGGAGCTGGATCTGGAGCTTCAAACGGCGATGAATGAACCAGGGATGGTTACTACCTCAATAGGAATGGTGAGAGAACCTTGGATGATTACAACCTCAACAGGAACGCTGAGAGAATCTGGGGACGATTACTACCTCCGTAGGATCGGGGAGAGAACCACAGGCGACTACAACCTCAACAACAATCATTGAGAGAATCTTGGATATCTTCACTTCAACAGCAATCGTTGAGCGAATCTTGGGATGATTACTACCTCCGCAGTATCGGGGAGAGAACCACAGGCGACTACAACCTCAACAACAATCATTGAGAGAATCTTGGATATCTTCACTTCAACAGCAATCGCTGAGAGAATCTGGGGACGATTACTACCTCTGTAGGATCGGGGAGAGAACCACAGGCGACTACAACCTCAATAGCAATCATTGAGAGAATCTTGGATATCTTCACTTCAACAGCAATCATTGAGCGAATCTTGGGATGATTACTACCTCCGCAGTATCGGGGAGAGAACCACAGGCGACTACAACCTCAACAGCAATCATTGAGAGAATCTTGGATATCTTCACTTCAACAACAATCATTGAGCGAATCTTGGGATGATTACTACCTCCGCAGTATCGGGGAGAGAACCACAGGCGACTACAACCTCAACAGCAATCATTGAGAGAATCTTGGATATCTTCACTTCAACAGCAATCGTTGAGCGAATCTTGGGATGATTACTACCTCCGCAGTATCGGAGAGAGAACCACAGGCGACTACAACCTCAACAGCAATCATTGAGAGAATCTTGGATATCTTCACTTCAACAGCAATCGTTGAGCGAATCTTGGGATGATTACTACCTCCGCAGTATCGGGGAGAGAACCACAGGCGACTACAACCTCAACAGCAATCATTGAGAGAATCTTGGATATCTTCACTTCAACAACAATCGTTGAGCGAATCTTGGGATTATTACTACCTCCGCAGTATCGGGGAGAGAACCACAGGCGACTACAACCTCAACAGCAATCATTGAGAGAATCTTGGATAACTTCTACTGAGTCTTTATCAGGAAAATCTGTTTGGAGTCGATTTAACTGGACTAGAGAAGGCCTTGGACTGGATAAGAAACAGAAAATCTTAGGGCCGATTAACTGAACCGGTCTAGGTCTTGAATGTCTTCAACTGGGCAAGAAACAGGGAGATCTTAGGGTCGATCTGACTGAACCAGAAAAGGCCTTTGACTGGATAAGAAACAGAGAAATCTTTGGAGTCGATTTAACTGAACCGGTCTAGGTCTTGAACATAGCTGAGAACTTAACTGACTCTTTCCTGAAAGGTAAAAGTTAGTCCTATGCAATGCATGATATGGATCAAGCAATGATGTTCTCAACATAAATGAGATTTGTAAGATATGATGCGTATATGCATGCTATAATGTTGTATGTGATGTTTAGGAATGCATGTTTTCGTCTAGGAAAGTAAATCCTTGACGGGTGCCGGGAAGTCACTCCTGGGCTGACGTTGAAGAATAGATTTTGCTTCTGTCGGGTGATAGTTGCAAGAATACCGGTAGGAGAAGATAACTCCGTTGGGGAATAAACTTGGCGAATGGATTACTCTGCGGGGAGAAAAGTACTCTAGTGATCTCGCTGGGAAGCAATACTCTGTGGGGAGAAAGATACTTTGTTGAGTGCTTGATAATAACTTGCTGGGGATACCCTTGTTGTGTTGGAAGTGTTAATAGACTTCGCTGGGGATAAGAAAACTTCGTCGAGGACGCTCTTTCCATGACTTTTGGCTGAGGATAACCCAGTTATATCCTGGTAAGGAAATAACTCCTTGAATAAAGTCGGAGGACGCGTTCGTGCTTTGCGGGGATAAGCTTCCAGAATCTACTGGGGATAAGCTTACTGCTCGGAGAGATGGATTCCAACTTTCTTGGGGAAACTGGATTGGACTCTCCTGGGGAAGTATTGAACTGCATTGGGAAATGACTCCGTTGAATATTGATATACCGCCGGGGAACAATCTTTAGGTCAAGACTGTCGGGGATGCTTGTTAAGAATGCATATATACTGCTGGGGAATGTTGCGATCTGCTGAAGGATACCCAACTTTCTTGAGGTTTGATAATATAGCTTGGGGAGAGTGCACTGACTTGCTGGCTCACTCTCTGGGGGAATTGGGATATACTGGTTATGTTCTTCAGCTGAACGTACCTTGGTACCTTGGAGGATGGAACAATTAGATTGCTTAGACAACTCTTTATTGCCCCTGTTTCTAATGTTACCTGTAATTGACCCTTTGTTTCGTATGCAAATATTTATGAGTTAGCAAATTATTGTCAATGTATATATCACAAATTGAACCTTGGACGTTCTTCGCAAAACAAAACAGAAAAGGAAAAACAATTGGCAATTTTAACTGAAAAGTGATTTTTCTATTGATTTTGAATTTGCCTGTAAAATAGGCGTTTATGTACAAGAGGCTGACGTCCTAGTAAGAGAACACCGCCGAGCAAAAGAGTTTATACAAATTTTGTACAAGAGAAAATAAAACAGCTGTGTGAAATGAATGATCTCACTGGGTTTCAACTCTGCTATCGCCTTTATATCCCCGAGCGTCTCATCACTTGATGACCTAAACGAAGATGAAGTTGACTGATCGATGCCGTCTGAACTTGATGTAGATACCAGATTCTGGATGCAAAGTGATCCAATGAGACATAGTATTACGCTTTTATCCCTAACTTTTGCCTGGACCGCCCTTTCGGGTTTTCAGCCCACCGGGATACCCATTTTTTCCCAAGCCGCCTTTTCAGGTTTTCGACTTGCCGGGTGTACAGATTTTTTTTCATTTCATCCCTTCATTTTGCCCGAACCCTTTTGGTTCGCCGGGAAGCCCTAATTTTTGCCTAGGCATGTCAGCCTAGCGGGTCTTTTTCATGCGTAGTATCTTTTTACTATGTCTGCATTGGCGGGGTGAGGAAGGTCGTCACCATCCATATTGGTTAGAATCATGGCTCCTCCTGAGAACACATGCTTAACCACAAATGGCCCTTCGTATGTAGGGGTCCATTTGCCCCTTGGATCACTCTGAGGAAGAATGATTCGTTTGATCACCAGATCCCCAACTTGATATTCCTGTGGTCTGACCTTTTTGTTAAATGCCCTGATCATCCGTTTCTGATACGTCTGACCATGACAGATAGCAGCAAGTCTCTTTTCGTCAATAAGGTTTAATTGATCAAGTCGTGTCTGGATCCAATCATCTTCGTTCAGATTTGCATCCTTCATTATCCGGAGAGAGGGTATTTGCACTTCAATCGGTAAGACTGCCTCCATACCATAAACCAAGGAGAAAGGAGTTGCCCCGGCTGACGTCCTGGCTGAGGTACGGTACCCATGTAGAGCGAACGGTAACATCTCGTGCCAATCTTTATAAGTCACTGTCATCTTCTGCACGATTTTCTTGATATTCTTATTTGCTGCTTCTACAGCCCCATTCATCTTCGGTCTGTAAGGAGAAGAATTATGGTGCTGTATTTTGAACTGCTCGCAGAGCTCAGTGATCATCTTGTTATTCAGATTGGTACCGTTGTCTGTAATAATCCTTTCTGGGACGCCGTACCGACAGATCAGGTTGTGCCGAATGAACCGTGCCACAACAGTCTTGGTTACCGTAGCATAGGATGCTGCTTCGACCCACTTCGTGAAGTAATCAATCGCTACCAGGATGAAGCGATGCCCGTTGGACGCCGTAGGTTTAATCTTACCGATCATGTCTATGCCCCACATTGCAAACGGCCAAGGCGCAGTCAGAACATTCAAAGGAACTGGAGGAACATGCACCTTGTCTGCATAAATCTGGCACTTGTGGCATGTCCGAGAATGCTGATAGCAGTCAGCTTCCATTGTGGACCAGAAATACCCTGCCCGGAGGATCTTCTTTGCCATAGTGTGCCCACTGGAATGTGTACCAAAGGTCCCTTCATGTAGCTCTTCCATGATCCGTTCTGCTTCAGTCTTATCCACACAACGCAGTAAGGTCGAATCATGGTTTCGCTTGTACAAGATGCCGTTGCTAATGAAGAACTTTGCTGCGAACCTTCTCAGGAACTTCTTATCGTTGACAGATGCACCTTCAGGGTATTCCTGAGCTTCCAGATATCTCTTCACCTCATGGTACCAAGGCTTCTCGGTCACCAATTCAGTCTCGAGATCACAACAGTATGCCGGTTCGTCCAGTTTCCAGATGATGATCCGGGGAGCCTCATTATCCCATTTGACCTTGAACATAGAAGACATTGTAGCTAACGCGTCCGCCAACTGATTCTCTTCTCTCAGAAAGTGTTCAAAGGTTATCTTTGTGAAGTGGGGGATCAAGGTCAACACACATTCTCTGTAAGGAATAAGATTCGGATGTTTCGTATCCCACTCTCCTTTGATCTGATTGATCACAAGAGCGGAATCTCCGAAGACACTCAGAAACTTGATCCTTAGGTCGATCGCAGCTTGAAGACCCATGATGCACGCCTCATACTCTGCCATGTTGTTGGTACAGTTGAAACATAGCCGGGCAGTGAGTGGAGTATGAGTGCCTTGAGGGGATATGATTATGGCGCCGATACCGTTACCCAAAGCATTGGAGGCTCCGTCAAAGTGCATAGACCATCGGGATCCTTCCTCAGGTCCTTCATCCGGTCCAGGCACTTCACAATCAGTCACTATCATGATGCTCTCGTCCGGAAACTCGAAGTTCATTGACTGATAGTCGTCTACGGCCTGATGTGCCAAGTGGTCTGCCAATACACTTCCCTTGATGGCTTTCTGGGTCGTGTACTGAATGTCGTATTCTGTCAAGATCATCTGCCATCTTGCTATTCTCCCAGACAGAGCAGGCTTTTCGAATATGTACTTTATAGGATCCATCTTTGAGATCAGCAAGGTAGTGTGAGTCAGCATATACTGTCTCAGCCGGCGAGCAGCCCATACCAAAGCGCAACAAGTTTTCTCAAGCAGTGAGTATCAGGTCTCACAGTCGGTAAACTTTTTGCTAAGGTAATAAATGGCATGCTGTTTTCGGCCAGACTCGTCATGCTGCCCCAGCACACACCCCATTGAGTTGTCAAGTACTGTCAGGTATAATATCAGAGGTCTCCCCTCAACCGGTGGCATAAGGATGGGTGGTTCTTGGAGATACTCCTTGATTCTATCAAAAGCAGCCTGACATTCATCATTCCAACGTACTACCTGATCTTTCTTCAGCAGCTTGAAGATTGGTTCACAAGTAGCGGTCAGATGTGAGATGAATCGAGCAATGTAATTCAGGCGTCCTAAAAAGCCTCTGACTTCTTTCTCTATCTTAGGAACTGGCATCTCTTGAATAGCTTTAACCTTAGCAGGGTCCACTTGAATACCCTTATCGCTTACAACGAAGCCTAGCAACTTCCCAGATCTTACCCCGAAGGTGCACTTGTTCGGGTTCAACCTTAGCTTGTACAGTTTCAACCGGTCAAACAACTTCTGCAGATGATCTAAGTGTTCTTCCTCAGTCTGGGACCTTGCAATCATGTCGTCCACATACACTTCTATCTCATGATGGATCATGTCATGAAATAAAGCAACCATGGCACGTTGGTAGGTTGCCCCAGCGTTTTTCAGTCCAAAAGGCATGACCTTGTAACAGAAGGTGCCCCACTGAGTAACAAAGGTAGTCTTTTCCATGTCTTCAGGTGCCATCTTGATCTGATTATAACCTGAAAAACTATCCATGAAAGAGAACACCTTATGCTGAGCTGTATTATCAACAAGGACATCAATGTGAGGTAGGGGGAAGTCATCCTTGGGGCTGGCCCTGTTCAGATCCCTGTAATCAACACACATTCTGACCTTACCGTCCTTCTTTGGTACCGGCACCACATTAGCAACCCACTGAGGGTAAGAAGTCACTGCAAGGAACCCAGCGTCAAACTGTTTCATAACCTCGGCTTTAATCTTTTCTGACATCTCTGGACGCATACGGCGGACCTTTTGCTTAACCAGAGGGCAATCTTCCTTAGTAGGCAGGTGATGGACCACAATGTCAGTATCCAACCCGGGCATGTCTTCGTAGGACCAGGCAAAGATCTCCATATAATCATGTAGCATCTTAGTCATCCGTTGCTTCACGCTGAGCTCTAGGTTGGCACCAATCTTTACCTCTTTCCTGTCTGCTTCAGTACCCAAGTTTATTATTTCCACTGGCTCTTCATGTGGTTGAATTGCCCTCTCTTCCTGAAGTAACAGTCTTGCAAGCTCGCCAGGCACTTCGCAATCATCTTCACCTTCGTCTTCGGCTAAGTTGATCGGATTTTCGAAGTCATAACTGGCAGTAGCAGAGTCGTTACCAGTGAGATCCAGAGTGGATTGGAACCTGTATGAGTGAGTGTGTGTAAATACAACTGTTTTGAAATATGTAAAGGAAGGAAAGACAGAAAAGGAGCATAAGATTTGAAATGCGAGAAAACGTCCAAGATTTTCATTTATGATATATGAAATGACAATTTATATGGCCTCACAAATAAAACCACGGTGCCTCGGGTAAGACACCGGGCCATAGAGTTCAATTTATTGTTTATTACAAATAATAAAACAAAGAAGCTTATTACTGCGTAACAAAAGTAACAGGAGTATGGTCCTTAGCAATCCAATTGGTCAATCCGCCTTCAGTTGTCGGGTAGATCCAGCTATTGAACTCGGCTTCATCCTCTTCATTATCCTCCCCAACAGCATTCACTCCTGGATTTGTAATGAGCACAGGAGGTCTTCCGGTCTTCGCCTTCCGCATAGCTTTCTGACCCTCTGCAGTAAAACCCAATCCAAATTTGTCAGTTTTCTGTGTAAAGTTGGGAAGTCTGCCCCAGTTAGCACATTCACCTTTCTGAACCACAGCCCGGGCATCCTTCAGGGAAGCCATCTTCAAAGGAACATCTTCTTCGACTGCTGTCTCTGTTGCTGCTGAAATTGGAAGTACCTCCTCGAAATGCTGAAATGGGGTTTCAATAAACTCCCCATCCATCTCAATGTATCTGAAGGAATTTAAATGACTCACCATATACTCCTCCTCTCCCTGCACAGTGACAATCTTCCCTTTGACAGGGTACTTCAGCTTCTGGTGCAAGGTAGAGGTCACTGCCCCAGCTTTATGGATCCAAGGTCGACCCAGTAGACAAGAATACGATGGACGGATATCCATTACATAAAAAGTAGAGTCAAACACCTGAGATCCCACACGAATAGGAATGTCGACCTCTCCATGAACCATCCTTTTTGAACCGTCAAAGGCTCTGACGATGATATTGCTGGGTTTCAGTTCCAGGCCTTCACAATCCAAACGGTCTAAAGCTTTCTTGGGTAGCACATTCAAAGAAGAACCAGTATCCACCAACACATGCGCCAGAGTAGTGCCCCTGCATTCAATAGAGACATGCAGGGCATCATTTTGGTCCCTTCCCTTTGCAGTCAGGTCAGCATCTGAGAAACCCAAGCCATTGTCTGCCGTCAGATTTGCTACGCAATCAGTGAACTGAACTGCAGATGTTTCCTGTGGCACATGGGCCTTCTTGATGAATGAGATCAAGGCCTTAGCATGGGCCTCAGAGCACAGTAACAAGGAGATCATTGAGATCTTGGAGGGCGTATGCCCCAGCTGTTCCACAACATTAAAGTCGCTCTTCTTTATTATTTTTAAAATTTCCTCCATCTCTTGTTGGGAGGCCTCAGCAGTTATAGGTATTGGTGCCTCCATCCGGGCAGGCTTAACTTCAATCCCTTTGCCCCGAGCATTAGATGACTCAGCAGCAGGGGAAACAACTTGATCAGCAACAGGAACAGGTACACTTGTAGGTGTTATAAGGAGGGGTCTTCGAGTAGCGGGCGGTGCAATGTCAGGCGAGAAGAGCCTGCCACTGCGGGTAACCTTGGCTGGGCCAGTGATATCGCAGATACTAGCGCCAGTGTTGAACTCTTGTTTGATTCCATTCACATATACGTCTGCCCCATAGTGCCAGGGAACAGCCTTATCAGATTCGTAGTGGAGAGGCCCCAGAACAGTAATAACCACAGGTGCAACAGTCATGATTTGAACAGGCTTCCTTGGGAGAGCCTTGATTGGATTATTGAAGATGGTAACTACAGAAACTTCTTCTACCGGAACCAACTGAACAACAGACTTCTTAAACAGAATCTCCTTGCTATCCATTAGGCTTTGGACGCCTAACTTCAGCAAAGGACAACCGGATAGGGATACAGCACAGAACAAGCAACCCTCACTGCAACCCGGAAATAAACCGGCCAGCAGTAGGTTCTTCTTGACAGTCATTAAGGGAGTGGCTAGATCATCCACAGAAACAGCGTAAACATCTTCCTCAACAGCATTTACTCCATGCTGGGGCATAGGAGCAGTTACCATATTCGGCCTCTCAGGCGCTTCGAACTGTATCTCTTTTGCGTCAATAAGGTCTTGCACCTTATTCCTTAATGCCCAACAGTCATCAGTGGAATGCCCCGGGCTATCGGAGTGATAAGCACAGCGGGCATTTGGGTTGTACTTAGGGGAAGCAGTGTTTACAACCTTGGGGGCCTCTCTGACAGTCACTAGGTTGGTGGACAGCAACTGTGGTAAGATCTGGGATAAAGTCATACTTAACCGGGTGAACTCTCTTCGGGGTCTTTCAGCCCTTTGAGGATTGTTTGGCCGAGGAGCGGCAGCAGGCTTGGCAATCATTACCGCACTGACAGATTAGCGGTGCTCAGGTTTCTCTTGTCTCCGGGAGCCATATACAACACTAGCCTCCTTCTTGAAGGGTTTCTTCTCTGAACTAGACGATGCACCCTTCGGAATCTTACCAGACTTCAACCCAGCCTCAATTCTCTCTCCAGTCAGAATAAGATCAGTAAACCCTGCAGATGAGTTACCGATAAGATGGTTGAAAAATGGCCCCGAGAGGGTCCCCAAGAACATGTCTACCAACTCCCGATCAGTCAACGGAGGCTGCACCCTGCCAGCTAGATCCCTCCACTTCTGAGCGTACTCTTTAAAACCTTCACTTGAACCTAACGACATACCCTGGAGTTGGGTACGCGTAGGGGCAAGGTCGGCATTATATTGATACTGCTTATAGAAAGCAGTAGCCAACTCCTCCCAGTTACGAACCTTGGTCCCATCCAGCTGATAGAACCATTCGAGATGAGTCCCTGAAAGACTCTCCTGGAAGAAGTGGATCCACAAATTCTTATCCACTGAGTACGGTTGAATCTTCCGAACATAGGACCTGAGATGTAGCTTGGGACAAGACGCCCCGTCGTACTTAGTGAAAGATGGTGCTTTGAACTTACGAGGAATAATCACACCAGTAGACAAACCCAAATCTCCGAAATCCAGCCCAGGTACTTGTTGTATCTCCATAGCATTCAATCTGTCCTCCAACTGCTTGTATCTGTCTTCTGCAGGAGGATATTGCTCTTCATCAAAATCAGTCTCGTTGTCGGAGACTACCGAACTAGGACCTTTTTCCCCTTGAGGAGTACCCTTGCCAATGGAAGAACCAACCTCTTCATTCTGCAGAGTATTGCCAAACCTTCGGCCCGTGTTGAAAAGAACAGTTCTTCTCTTCTTCTTCTTTTCCTTCTTCAGGAGCAGAGCCTTCAGCTCTTCTTGGCCCTGAGCCAAACCCATGATTAGTTCCTGAAATTGCGCATTCTGCGCCTGAAGAGCCTTGATGGACATCTTAGTTGATGATGAGTCAGGATTCATGATGCTGAAATAAACAGCGAAGAACGGTAAGCAACCTGAAAAGAAGAAAACCTGCTATGCACATGATGAATGGATATGTGTTTATGCAATGCATTCAAGGGTTCGAAAGTTCAAATTTGTTGTAGACAAAAAAGAACACACGTTATCATTAAGGAAATAATTGTTCAATACATTAAAGCCTCATGGGCACAAATTACAAAGCAAATCAATCCCAAAAGACACTACGCATCCTCTTTGGAGCTATGTAGGTGTTGAGATTCCTCTCCTCATGCAATAGGCGGGTGAGCTCCAAGACCTTCTTTTCACTAGCATGTAGACTGGTCTCAAGAGAATTCCGTTCTTCCTTAAGCTGGATCCAGCTCTTCTGCATCTCTTCCCAGGATGTGGGCATATCAGGATGCTGGATGGTGTAGGACACTTCTCCTTCCAAGACTGGCTCTTTGATTACCGAGAGCATATGAGGATAAGGCATTACTAACTTCTGGGAGCGGGCGCGTACCCACTTGAGATAAGGTTCCAACGGGATGGAGTTCCTATGCCCCAGTGTCTTGCTGTCTATCCTACTGGGCATCCTCCAAGCTCTGATAAATCTCTGGCGAAGTCCTTGTGCATCGTTGTCGAAGTCAAAAACTATGTCAGGAATTAACATGTCATGAGGACCATCCTTCCGAGCATAACCAAACTGTCTCCAAGCTAGGCATGGGCTGTAAGTAATACCTCCTCTGATTCCAAGTAAAGGAACATTAGGGTACTCCCCGCAACGATCAATGATAGTGACATCCTCTCTGGACCTAGGGCACCAATGTATATCTGCATGTGTAAGAGTCATCAACCGTTGTGACCATCTCAAACCCCGCTCGTTCTTCAAAACTGATTGTGGAAGGTGCGAAATAAACCACCTTCCCAGGAGAGGAGTGTAACATATAATGACACCTCTTTTTCTCATGGTTCGAGTGTAACATGAGTGAAGGATGTCCCCCAGTAACGTAGGTATAGGATTCCTGGACATGAAGATCTGGACAGCACTGATATCTATAAGTTGATCTGGGTTAGGGAACAACACCAAACCATAGACAAGGAGGGCCACAACTTCTTCAAAAGCTTGTAAGTCAAGGGAGTTCCAACATTCATGGGCCTTTTCAAACAGAAACCTGGCTAAGAACCCTTTGATACCACTTCTAACTTCCCAATGTCCCTTGAGGTCAGATGACTGTAGGTGCAAGGCTTTAGCAATCTCTTCAAGCTTGGGTTCCTTTTCCGTACCGTTGTAGGGTAGTTGATCAAGGATAGGGATCTTCAGGAGCCGGGAGAACTCCTCCAATGTGGGTACCAGCTGATAATCCAAGAAGGTGAAACAGTGACGCAGAGGGTCAAAGAACTGGAACAGGACTTTTATCATATCTTCCTCAATGTTGGTATTGACCAAGCTGATGAGTCTTCCATGTCTCTCACTGAATGAAGAGCTCTCGGGAATCCTGGATATAAGCTCCTTAAGCTGAGGAGGGATCCTTACAAGGCTGATTTGAATTGTCTTTCTGCGAACAGTTTCCATATCCTACAAAACAAGAACAAAGATGAAGATTCGAACCCCTGAAATGGTTAGTCAATGCAGATGATGCTGGATGATGTCATGATGCTATGATTAAACATACCACATATATTTACAAAGACAAACATGTAAGGCACACAAGGCACACAAGACAAGCCCTTAGGGTTTAAGGCCAGCATGGGGTCTGGGTAGTACCCTCTTGAAGTTGGTGGGCTCAACCTGTCCTATCAGAAGTAACCGGGTTCTAAGGGTCTCAATATCACGGGATTGCTTTCATTGTTCATCGTTTCGATTTAGCCACTGAACTGGCGACCGAAATATTCCAGGAAAGAAACCCTCAATTGAGTGTAGTATCGAGTATCAACCAACCTCGGACTGCACCAAAGTCAGTTATCTCATTACCCTAAAGAGGCCAAGATAGTTCAATTAAGGTTCCTAAGGTCTGTTGATGCTTCACGACACCACGCGGAGGCCCCGTACTCTCCTTCACTGAACTCAAGGGTTACCGGTACACACCAAAGTGCCACATCAACATAGCAGACTGTTTCAACCATGTCGGTATACCCCGCACAGTTCCCTCACAGCCTTGTTGCTACTTTCTAAGAAGGTATCCCCAGATCCGGGTTAGGATCTATAGAACTCCCAAGACAGTCCCACAATTTAAAGCAAACAAGGAAAGCAATTGAAAACACAGTTATGAACTAACCCTAAGGTACACCTCACTTTAAGTTAAGTCCCCAGCAGAGTCGCCAGTTCTGTGATCGGTGGATCTGGAACTGACTGTTTAACGCTGGTTCGCGAAATGTCGCGGAAGCAAGAGTCGCCACCGTCTTTTATTTTCTCCAAATGGAAAGGACAAAAGCACAGAAAAATTCCTTAAAGAGATTGCTCTCGGTTCGGGAGGTAGGTTATAGAAAGGGAAGGTGTTAGCACCCTTTCTATCCATGGTTATCCATGGGCTCTTAGATACTTGCTCATTGTGTTTTCAAAAATGGTTTGTTTGCTTTTCAACTGTGGGTTTTTTAAAAAGTTTCCTTGAAAATTCCAGTTCGACTCTTGTATCGGTCCTCAAGAGTGTTTGAAAAATTGCTTTCGAAAGCTTTTTGAAAAGGTGTTGGTGTGAAAAGTATTTTTTGAATTTGTTTTGAAATTAGAGCAAGTATCTACGAGAACCTACCTACCCTAAGGAATCCGTCTGTGTAGATGTCCTTAAAGTAGTGCCATCCCACCATTGAGAGGTAGGTAGCACCACCGTTGGAGGTGTTCGGGTCAATTCGAGGTTCGGGACATGGTGATCACCAGAGCAATGGGAAGACACCTTAGAAGCTACCCTCATGCCAGGTTCCCGGATCATGAGGACTTACTAAGACATCCTCTACTCGACGATCACCTTTCGAGGCAAGGCAACAGTGAGGCGTACCCTAGGGGTGGTGTGTGATTTGTGTGTCAGATTCATTTATTTTTGTCTAGTTCATGTCAGGTGATCTAAGCGTTTGTTTTTTATTTTAGGCCATTCATTCTTGCATGCATTTATTTAACGGTTAAAAAGAGCGAGAAAGGTAAAGTTCTAAACTATTACAAAAGGCGCGGGTCCACATCGCCAAAATTTCCAGGACCCGATTTGACAAAAAGTAAATAAAGGTAAAGTGCGAGAAATTAAAATGTCCGAGTTTACAAGGCTTTGGGAGAGGTACATAAATAATTAAAAGAAAAAGAGATAAATACGCGAATTGAATTAAATTTGAAAACGAGGGCGTTGGACCCTTTTTAATTAAATTAAATTAAATGATTATTAAATCAATAAAATAAAAATGAAAAGAAATTGTTTTTTTGAGATTTTTTGTATTTATGATTTTCTGAATGAGAATTAAATGAAATTAAAATGTTAACCCTAATTCTAATTGTTTTATTTATTAAGAAGAAATATTAAAGTTAAACCTAAATTAACCTAATTAATTACATGGTAATTTAATTACAAAAATAAATAACATTTAATTATTAATAATGGTAAAAAAAGAATAAAGGTAATTAAAATAATTAAACCTAATTTCTACAAATTTTTGAGTTAATTAAGAAAATGCTTAAATTAAACCTAATTTAATAGCTAAAATTAATGAGTAATATTTATTTATGAAAAATATATTAATTAAATAAAAATACTTGTTTTTGTCTTTTTCTGATTTTATATTGTTCTTTATGTTTTTATGAAAAATAATTAAATTAAGGAAATTAATTAAAAAAACAATAATTGAATCAAATAAAAAAAATAATGAAAAGAATATTGTAAACCTAGGGGGGTCTGTCCCCAAATGAGAGGTTTTTATTAGCATTTTAGGCCCATTAGCCCTTGGCCTCTTTTGACTTTTATGCCAGCGTGTGGGATGGTTGACTAGTACACATCATGATCTCTGGATCCTGGCCCTTGGTTGAACGTATGGGGACATGTGGACGGCTTGATGTTGCGGATGCATGATGGACGCTAGCGCTGAAACTGCATATAAGTATTAATTGAAAAATAATATGGAAAGGGTGAGGGACCTGGGGCTCGAACCCAGGTCCTGATGATTACCAATGACTATGCCTGCCAAACGCGCTACTTGAGTTCTTTGTATATCAAATAACAAATAATTATTATAAAATAAAACAACGCATTAGTGCCTTTTTCGCGCGAATTTTCAAACAACCCAATCACTGGTGGCCACCTAGTCATCTTCTCCGTTTTGTTCTTTTTTTCCTGAAACAAAATATGGTTAGCGGGGGTTTTGAACCCCCCCAAAACAAGCTTGTTCTCAAAATAGCGAATAGGCCATATGGCCTCAGAAATTAGGCGCGAGGGTTCCATTGTTTTCGTCCAAACACACTGAAGCCATTCATGGCATTATGAGGTTCTAATTTTATAGCTTTTAGAAACGCCCAATTTGGACCTCAAAGAACCCTAACCTGTATCAATGGTGGAATCGCATATAGCACATGAAAACTCAATTGAATTATATAGTTAGCTTCAGAATTAGTCAAGGAACATAAATCAAATGTTAAAAATTGCTAAAAACGTATGATTCATGATGCAAGCATTTGAAAAAAAACATGAACATGACGAAGTTGTTCTACCGTTTCTCTGTGTTAGGATGGTTGGTTTTGATCTGAAAACCTTCCTTGAAGCCTCAGGAATGTAATAGAACAAGAATATTGGCTTGAATCGATCTAGAACTTAGTTTTCAGTATTAAACTTTTCTTGAAAAAATTCAAGTTTGCTTAGGGATTTCTGGCGTAGCTGGGAGCTTATGAGGGGTAGGGTTTGCATCCATATATACATGTGAATGATTAGGGTTGGTTTTTTGTCCAAAGAATCCATGCATTGATGTGAAAAATATTTGATTTTCAAACCATAATTTTCCAATCTTTTTCAAGCATATTTGATACAAATCATGGCCAATTGACTTGATTCTTTCTATATTTGGTCATGCACGAAATCTTAAGCTCATTCCCTGCATAAAAAGATTTGATTGCATTGGTTTGGTATTTTTCATGTATTTTAATTAATTAAATGAATTATTAATAATTAAAAATCCAAATAAATAAATAAAAATGATAAAAAAAACTTCCCTTTGGGCCAAATGGTCGTGCACATGCCTTGGATGATGAATTGTGGAAGAAAAAGAGGCCCATTAGCAATTTTAGGTCATTTGAATCAATGTTGACTTTTCAAAATATCCAAATATTTCCCAACTTCCACAAGGCATATCTTGCTCAATTTTTAAGATTTGCTCATGTTTTTGGACATTTTGGAAAGTTCTTTGAGTCCTCTAACCAATGTCTTTGGCCCCATGTCATTTTGATTTACCAATCTCAAGTTATGGCCTTTGACTTAAAGTCCCTTTTTGTTGACTTTTGAAAATGACCTATAATGTTGAAATTGATAACTTTTTGTGAGAGCATTTCTTGGACTTGAAGTATGAAGAGGAGTTGTAGGAAATGTCTTTCTCTTCAAAATGAGCTTTGGAGGGAATTTTTCTGATAATCCATGTGAAAGTTATGCTCTGGTCAAGTTACAGTTGACCTTTTCAACTGTCCAAATAAGGAAACTTTTGCATCTTGATGATTTTTGAGCCAAGCTTTGAGAATCATGATCAAGCATTGATCAAATGATGTTTGTGGCTTCAAAATGAGATGTTGACCAAAAATTTGAACTTTTGACTGTCAAATGACCATTTTGCCCCTACAGTTGACTGCAGTGCAATTAGGGTATTTGACTGTGCAATTTTGAGCTGTAAGTCTTGAAACTTGGTATGATGATGCTTGACCATATTTATAGGCATGTGGGACTTGATTGGACCCTTGGAAACTTCATTTTCTTTGTCAGAACCAAAACCCTAATTTTGACTGTTAGGAGGCCCTTGAACTATGCAACCCTTGGGGAGATTTTGAAGCTTTGACTTGGCAAGTCTTGAAGAATATGGGAGGGCAAATTTTGGGGTACAACACATAGTATCTTGCAAAGTTAACTAATATATGGTCAGATCCATTCTTCATAGTTAGTTGAAAGGTTACACTATTATCTGGTCGGATCCAGGCTCTATAGTGACTTGAGAAGTTAACTACTATCTGGTCGGATCCAGGCTTCATAGTAGTTTGAAAGTTGTACTATCATCTGGTCAGATCCAGTCTTCATAGTATCTTTTGGAGATAGTAAAGGTTTGTTGATGACTTTACTGGGGATTAGGGGTTTTGGCCCTATGATTTGTAATAATCTGAAAGGAAAACTCAAGTTGGGGAGTGTGGACTCAGTCGGGGAGGACAGACTCAGTTTGGGGAGGATAAACCTAATTGGGGATAACAGGCTTAGCTGGGGAAGATAGACTATGTCGGGGGAATTTGAACTCGACTAGGGAGTTATGTTGATTGTTGTATGTTGTTTGTTGGAGAAATAAACCATGTTGGGGAAATAAACCTAGTCGATGAATATTTGACGAACTGCTGACGAGGTGAGTTCTTTGAGGAAGAGATCCACAAGGCTTATAATTGTAGGGTCAACTTAGCTGGGGAGAGAGCTGCCAAGAGATTGAGACTCTGGTTGGAGATCAGTTTATGCAAAGAGACTTTGTGGGGATAATGTTAATGAAATAAATTTGTGGGGGTATTCCGTATACATTAAAGAGATGTTTGTTGCTGTTAGGTCATATGTGCCAAACAGTTTTAATTATGTTCATATGTGTTGTACCCAAAAATTTTCCCTCTCATTTCTCAAAGGATCAACCTGGACCCTCAGGTTTGCTTCCATCCAATTGCAAATCTTGAATTACAAATTTTCCAAGAAAACCGTTCACAAGGGCAAAATGGTCATTTGCACACCAAAGGAGTCAAACTATGACTTTTGAATCAAAAAATCAAGTTCCAAGAATCATATTTCATTAACGCATGAAATTGGTTCATCAAAAATCAAAAGTCAGAAGTTACTTTGAAAATCAAATTTTCTAAATATTTAGAAAATTTTCTAAGTGTCTAGAGAATATGACACTTCAGAACTTCTGAGTCAGCTTCTATGTAAGTGCAGTAAGAAGTTGTAAACACGGTTCAGAACATGACGCTTCAATCAGAACATGCAGAAGCGATTCTCTTTGGTCAGAACATGATGCTTCAGTCAGAACATGATTCTTCAGCATATGGAGGCTATATTCAACACTCTGGTCAGAAGATGCCCCTTCAGCATTTGGAGGTTACGTTTCTGATCTTCTGCAATCAGAACATCACCAAATCCCAAGACATTGTTTAAACAACCTGCTGCACTGCTACAGTACAATACTCTAACCAGTAGTTAATCCAGTCCACGCCTGCATTTTCCCAAATCTTGTGTCTGCACCAAAAACAAAAAGCTGTGATCAAAAAGCAATGGAACAGTGTGCCAAAAGTTCAAATCCCATCTCCCCCCCCCCCAAACCATAACAAATTCATCTATAAATAAGTTGCTCCATCACACTTGCAAGGGGCTGGTTTTTAGAGATAGAATCGTCAAAAAAGAGAGAAAAGAAAGTTGTGATACCTCCATACAAAAATCCAGAATTCCTAAGCACAAAACCAAAACTTTTGTTCTTCCCTTGAAGTAAAAGAACTTGGCATTTCCTCCCTCGTTGCTCTTGCTGACTCCAGAATATCTGAAGGCAGCAGCTCAAGTCCCAGACACACACTCCAGGTTCAAGGTAAGTCTCCCTGACTTTGCATCTTCTCACTCAGAACATCATTAAATATGTAAATATCATAGTATTAATGTTGTCCATACCACTGCGTAAGTAGAAAGACTCAGGATCAGAACTTTCTGATCATGGCTAGACTCAGGATCAGGATCAGAACTTCCATAAACTGTTGTGCTTTTATCCTTCTGATTTGTTGTTTGCTGAAAACTGAATAACTTATCCTTGTGCTGATTGATGTAAGGAAAGATTTGAAATGTAACACAGAACTTCAGTTTTTCACTCACAATTCTAACACATAGAACTTCTAGGATTTTCCCACTGTTTAAGCACACAGGACTTCTGAGTTCTCTTCACTACTTTAACACTTAGAACTTATGATTCTTACATGCTGATAATGCACTAAGCTGCTGATGTTTATTCACTGTTTTTAGCATAGCACATAACTTCTGACTTTTTGCTCACTGTCTGAATACCCCCCAGAATTTCTGTGTTTTCCCTCTAACGTTTCTTACAGGATCTCAGAGTTTACCAACTCAGAACTTCTGACACCCACTGATGTCTCCTGCTGAGTCACAACGCTCTTGACTTCAGAACTTATGATTCTGTTTGTTTTGCTTGTAGCAGCGCGCTGGTCTTATAGCTCATTTATTTTTCTTTTTATCACTTTCAACATTAAGACTCTTTTCATCAATATAAAAGGGCGTAAAAATATTTCTTTTTTACTAAGTTAATTCATTACTTTTTTTATTTATCAACACAAAAAATTCTTTTAAAAAAACAAGGTCCCTTTTCTTTCTTATATTGTACATTTCAATATGGTTGTAATAGTAACTTAGGACTTATTTTTACTTGCAACCCCCATTCATAAATATGTACCCCATCCCCTAAATATTGTAATAGCGTAGGACTTTACATTTCTGCAACTTATCGCTTTAAAATGTAAATGCTAGTAATTAGGGCGTGTATGACAAGATATGAAATCGACAAATAGGTCACTCTAATCAAGATTAAAATGCATGCAATCAAACACACTATTCACACATGCACCCTTAGGGTAATCCCACTTTGTTGCCTAATCGGATAAATAGTCATGTCCCTCGAACATGGGCGTTTTAGCAAAAGACCCTCGATAAAAGATCGTAGTCCCTCGATGATACTCGATGTTGCCTTCGGTAAACGATCTAGTCCCTAAATGACATTTCTAAAATGTCTCATAAGTTGCCTTCTATGACTATACAAACGTCTCAAAGCCCATCCCTTCACATCCAACGATGGGGCTTCTTACCAAAACAATGGTAAGATAGCAACATCTAAAGGAGGAGGAAAAGAACATCTAAGACCTTTTGAGTAGGTAGGTTCGCTCTCAGTTACTCGCTTGCTCACAACAAAAAACATTTTATACACCAACACTCTCACTTTGAAACATTTTCGAAAGACAACACTTTGTACGCGTTCTTATAGAAACAAGAGCCATTACAAAGGAAACCCTTTTCAAAATCACTTTCAAAAAACACATTTCACAAACATCTTTTTGAACTATTTTCGAAACAAACACTTTGTATGCGTTCTTATAGAAACGAGAATAATTACAAATTTACATTTTCAAAATACTTTCAAAACCCACACCACAAGCACATTCAAACAAAAGCAAGTGATCTAGTGAGTAACTAAGAGCCCATGGAAAACCATGGATGAAAAGGGTGTTAATACCTTCCCTTTTCATAATCTACCCCCTGAACTCAAGAAAACATCTCTAAAGGTCTTTCCTGTGCTTTTTCACCTTTCCTTATTGGATAAAAGAAAAGTCGATGGCGACTCTTGCTAAACCGCAACATTTGTAAACACAAACGCAAAACCTCAAGTCAGTTCTCCCATCGTATCACAGAACTGGCGACTCTGCTGGGGACAATTTTAAAAGTGGGGGTTACCTTAGGGTTAGATCACGTTTAATTACCTTCATTTGTTTGAATTGCTTGCTTTACATTATTGGTTCCTTGTTTAGGTTTGTTTTGATCCTCTACCCGGATCTGGGGTACCTTTTTAGGTAAGTAGCAATAGATTGTGGAAAGTGTACGGCATAGACCGATATGGTTGAAACAATGGCTACGTTAGTGTGACGCATTTGTGGGTACCGGTATCCCTTGTGGTGAATCAAGGAGAATACGGGGCTGCTGAGTGGCGTCATGAAGCACTAACTGACTTTAGAATCCTAATTGAACAACTTGGCCATTAGGACGTAGTGAGATAACTGGTTTCGGTGTAGAGCTGAAAATTGGTTGATACTCGATACTACACTCATTGAGGCTGGACTTTTGGGATATCTCGGCCGCAAGAAAAGATTGATTATGTTGAGACAATGCCTAAGAGAAAGGTCGGTGATATTGAGATCCTTTAGAACCCGATCACTATTACTAGGACAGGTTGAACCAACTAAACTTCAAGAGGGTACTTACCTATAAAACCTCATGCAAGCCTAAAACATAGGGATCTGTTTGCTTTGTGTATATATATTTACTTGTACATAACATCATAAACATCATAAGCATCATGAGCATGCTCACTAACCATTTCAAGGATTTAGAAATTTATCTTTGTTTTTGTTTTGTAGATCATGGATTCCATCCGAAGAAACACCATCCGAATCAATTTTGTAAAAGCACACCCTCAGCTTCAAGAATTAGCCTCAAGAGTGCCCGGGGATTCTTCTTTTACCAAGAAATTTGGTCGACTCCTCAGTTTGGCTACATCCAGTTTCCAAGAAGAAATGATGTGTGTACTGTTCCAATTCTTTGATCCCGTACATCATTGTTTCACCTTCCCGGACTATCAGTTGGTACCTACACTGGAAGAGTTCTCTCTACTCTTAGGGGTGCCCGATCAGATACCATTCACCGGTCTAGAAGGGATTCCAAAACCTGAAGTCCTCGCCGAAGTTTTGCATATGAAGAGAGCCGACGTCATAGCCAATTGGGAGACCAGAAGCGGGGTTAAAGGTTTCTTAGCCAAGTTTCTATTGGAAAAGGCTCGTTCACTCTGGGATGACATGGATTTCCAAGATTTTGAAGACATCCTGGCTCTTCTCATTTATGGTTTGGTTCTGTTCCCCAACTCGGACCAATTCATAGATGTTAACGCCATCAAAGTCTTTCTCTCTAGCAACCCCGTACCTACCTTATTGGGAGACATCTTGCATTGTCTTCATACCCGTACCATGAAGAAGAGAGGTACTCTTTTATGTTGTATTCCCCTACTCGCCAAATGGTTCACTTCACACCTACCTCAATCCGTATTGATGAACGAGCGAAGACTGACACGGTCTCAAAGGGTGATGTCCCTTGCCCACTCTGATATCCATTGGTGTTCGAGATCCTTGGAAAATGTCTCTATTATTGACCGCTATGGGGAATTCCCTAACGTCCATTTGCTTGGTGTTAGGGGAGGTATCACCTACAATCCCTTCTTAGCTCTTCGACAGTTTGGGTATGCCCGAAGAGACGACCCTCATGAAATTCTCATTCAAGGTCTGATGTTCGACTATGACAAGGAAGACCAAGGTTATCGCCATAGGTTTACACGAGCTTGGAGAATGGTGAACAAGGTGGACAGTAGGATTTTGGGACACAAAAACTCTATCCCACTCGAGCCTTACCTTAGGTGGGTACGGGCTCATGCTCAAAGTCTCTTAATGCCTTACCCTTATATCCTCCCTATTATCATAGAACCTGTTGTTGAAGGAGATGTCTCATACACTGTCCTTCATCCTGACATACCCACCTCCCTCGAGGAATTGCAGAAAGCTTGGGTTCAATTGAAGGAAGAGCGGGACACCTTTGAAGCCCAATTTTACGCCAGTGAGAAGAAGGTTCTGGAACTCGCCAAGCAACTTCATGAAGAACATAATCTAAACGCCTACATTGCGCCAAAGAGGATGCGTTCAACCTTTTTGTCTTAGGAGTTTTGTTGTATGTTTGTTTCTTTCATTGTAAGCCCAAAGAGGCATAATGTACTCAAACTTGGATTTATTAATATGACGTGTGTTCCTTTTTTGGTCTGAACAAATTTAAATCTCTAAATTCCTTGAAATCATTGCATACGCATACCATCCATGACATTGCATAAACAGGTTCTGTTACAGGTTTCTCATCTCCTCCGTTGTTTATTTCAAGTAGATATGTCTTCTGAACAAAGCATCAAAGATCCTCAGGCACAATATGCCCAATTTCAACAGATGTTCGTAACTCTGGCAAAAGGGCAGGAGGATCTGAAGGCCCTCATCATGAAAGAGAAAGAGAAGAAGAAGAAGAAGAAGAAGAAGTGCGTCGGTGCCCTAAATATGGGTAGAAGATTCGGGGGGCCACTAAGGCAATCAGTTGATGTAACTTACTCATTCAAAGAGGGGGAAAACCAAGAGGGGAAGACAAGGGAAGAGGACCCCAATCCTGAAGTCTCTGACAATGATACCGGCTACAAAGATGAGCAGTATCCTCCCACTGAGGATAGGTACAAGCAGTTAGAGGATCAGTTAAGTTCTATGAAGATCCAGAGAACACCAGGGTTGGATTTCGAAGAACTGGGATTGGTGTCAGGAGTGGTCATCCCGCAGAAATTTAAGGCTTCAATTTTCAAAAAGTATGATGGGTTGTCTTGTCCGAAGCTTCATCTCTGTTCCTATGTAAGGAAGATCCAGCCCCACACCGCTTATAGAAACTCGTGGGTTCATTTCTTTCAAGATAGCCTGTCAGGGACTCAGCTCGAATGGTTCTACCAATTGGAAGGAATCAATGTCCAAAACTGGGAGGATTTGGCTGCCGCTTTTTACAAGCAGTATCAATACAATGCCGACCTGGCCCCTACTTGTACTCAATTCCAGAGTATGTCCATGGGTACATGTGAAGGTTTTAAGGGCTACGCACAAAAGTGGAGAGACTTGGCTGGGAGAGTTCAACCCCCGTTGTCTGATAGGGAGTTGGTTGACATGTTTCTTGGAACGCTGTTTGGTCCATTCTTCAACCATTTGATTGGTAGCTCATCGGCTGGTTTTACTGAGCTGATATTAACTGGAGAGAGGGTAGAAGCTGGGATTTGGAGCAGTAAAATACAGAAAGATACCTCGTCAAGTTTAGAAAAGAAACCTTTCATTGGTAAGAAGGAGGCCAATTCCATTTATAGCCCGAGAGATCAGAGCAGAGCGGGATACCGTCCAACGGTAGGTGATGTAATAATACCAAGGCCTGCAGCAGCCCCACAATGCAACAATCAACAAAGGATAGAAAGACCACAAAGGCAGTTTACTCGGATTAACATGACATTGACAGAGGTTCTACCCCATCTGTTGAGATCTAACTTGCAAATTTAAGAGAGGCTCCCAAGAATCCTAATACCTCCTCTCCTCGTTACAATCCGAACGCTCGGTGTGTCTACCATTCTCAGAGTCCTGGCCACGATACAAATGACTGCTGGGCCCTAAAAAGTAGAGTACAAGATATAATTGAAGCCAAGGAGATTGAGTTCGACGCTCTGGAGAAGCCCAATGTCATAACTGCTCCCATGCCTAAGCACAACCATGGGGTTAACGTCATTGATACCGATCTATTCGTGACCTCAGTTGATGAAGTTTCTACTCCTCTTATGACTTTTAAGAAGAACTTGTTATTGGATGGTTTATTTCCAGGTTATGATGAAGATTGCCACATATGTTCATCCCTGCCTTCTGGTTGCCATCTGCTGAAGACAGGTGTCCAACGCCTGATGGACAACCGAGAAATTTTGTTCAAAAAAACTTTGATTCCAACCATTCTGTGTGAAGATATTGCCATTATAACCATTTCCGCCAGTCCTTCTAAGGTTTCCTCGAGAAAACTCGTTAGGATTACACCCGCTACGAGAATTGCTCCGCTAATAATCACATGTTCTGGTCCTATCCCATACACCTCGGAAAAAGCTATCCCTTGGCATTATGGCGTCGATGTTTACTATCATGGCGTTAAACAAAACTTGAAGACCGAAGAAGTCAATCCTGATGTCGGTAACATTATCGGGACCAATAAGATTACTAGAAGTGGAAGGATTTTCTCTCATGAGATCTCCCCAAAGACTGTCACTAAGCCTGTCGTTATTTCATCTTCTGCTCCCAATAGTACTTCAGTTACTGTTCCTACTCCAGCTGTTACCCCTGCCGATAAGTCATCTGGGATTCGAGGCAAAGAAGTTGTAAGTGAGCCTTCCTGGACGGAGGCACCTAGAGAGATTGTTGTGGAAACCTCTAAGAAAGAAATAGAGGAAATTTTGAAAATAATTAAAAAGAGTGACTATAATGTGGTCGAGCAGCTGGGGCAGGCCCCCTTAAAGATATCCATGTTATCCCTGCTGTTGTGCTCCGAGGCCGATGCGAAGGCTTTGATTGCATTCCTCAAAACTGCGCATGTGCTGCAAGAGACTTCAGCTGATCAATTTAAAGATTGCATGGCTAGCCTGACCGCTGATGTTTTACCCCAAAATTTCCCCTCCCATATTTCTCAATACATGTCAAGTGAGGTCCTCAAATTGCTCAAGGAAGTCCAAGAGTTGACCAGACAAACTCTCTCCTAAGACAGTCTACCTCAAATTAGGGTTTCATTTTTCATCAGGATATGTGAACCACAAAGGACTCAAATGCTCACCATAGTCCTAATATGTTCTCAATATCATCCATGTCAAGTTTCAAGCCTTACAGAAGAAGTTTGCTCAGTCAATTGCTCAAATGCCTGAAAATCGACTATGCTAGGTCAAAAGTCAACTGTGGCCCACATACAGTCAAACATCAAGACTTTTGGTCAACATCCTCATTTTGAAGTATCATTCATAATTTTATCAAGGGTTGATTATTATTCATCAAGGATTGCTCACAATTCATCAAAATCCAAAAGTTGCTAAATTAGGGTTTTGCAGGAAAAGTCAACTCAACTTTGACCAAGCATAACTTTCTCATACTTTATCATAAATGACCCATCCAAAGCTCATTTTGAAGAGGATGAAATTCCCTACAATGCATCTTCATATCCCAAGTTCATAATATGCACTCACAAAAAGATATTAATTTTTACATTATAGGTCATTTTGAAAAGTCAACAAAAACACCTTTTGGGTCAAAGCTTCATACATGATCATGGAAGACTCAATTGAGATTAGATGAAAAAGGTTGCTTAGGGGACATCCTAGGCTTTCTAAAAAGTTCAAGAACACCTCTCTAGGGTCAAAATTGAAAGAGTTATGCATTGGCCAAGTTGACCTTTTTTTCAAAATTGCCAAAAGTCAACATTGATCAAATTTGCATTTTTTCCAAAGGGACCCATGTTTTCTTGTTTAAAACATGTTTCTAATAGGACCCACGACCCCTGAGCTTTTCCACCTATTGTTTTATTATTTTTATCATTTATTTTGATTTTTTATTCATTTAAATTAAAAATCAAATTAAATGGTAAAATAATAAAATCAAATCAAATCTTATATTTTTTGTGCATATCTTGAGTCTATGTACAACTAGAAGGATAACCAATTCGTGCAAGATTGATTTGGGTTGAAAAAGATTGGATTGAAGCAAATTTGGAAAGATATCATATGCCATGAAAGACCAAATAAAATCTTCATAATGGGCAAGATTTAGTTCGTTTTTGTTGACCTAATGTGTTGCATTACATATACAGAAGGTATCCAAGGCAAGAGAAGAAGGTTTTGCAGGCGTAAAAAGGCAGAAAAAAATTCCAATTTTTCAAGGAAAAGTGTGGATCCAATCTTGCTCTACAGGCCATCTCAAGCTATCCCAGTTATCCCAATCAATTGCTGGAAGTTTCAGGAAGATGTACCAAGTGTTTGCAAGTCATAACACGCACAGAAATGCCTTGTAAGGGTGTCACACTTTGCCATGTTTTTTAAATTTGATTATCATGTATGATGCGGTGGGAGAACTGACTTGAGGGTTTTGCGTTTTATCGCAAATGTTGCGGTTAGCAAGAGTCACCACCGACTTTTCTTTTATCCAAAAGAAAAGGTGAAAAAGCACAAGAAAGACCTTGGAGATGTTTTCTTGAGTTCGGGGGGTAGATTATGGAAAGGGAAGGTATTAGCACCCTTTTCATCCATGGTTTTCCATGGGCTCTTAGTTACTTGCTTAGATCACTTGCTTTTTTTGTTTGAAATTGTGTTTGGTGTGGTTTTTGAAAGTATTTTGTAAAAGAGTCCATTCGTTTAGGAAATCTTTGTAATGATTCTCGTTCGTAAGAATGTATACAAAGATGTTTGTCTTTTTGAAAATGTTTTCAATGTTTGTAAGATGTTTTGAAATGTGTGTACTTGTTTTGAAAATAGCAAGGATAGTTGTTTGAAATGGAACAAGTAACTAGAAGCCATCTACCTACTCAAATGTCTTTCTTGTGCATTTTCTATTCCTTTGACATTGTTGTCTTACCATTGGTTTGGTAAGCAACCCTATCTTTGGATGTAAACGGGACGAGCGTGGGTCATCGTATAACCATGATTAGCAATGTTTGCAAAGTATCTTGGCACTTTTGAGGGACCAAGATCATTTTATAAGGCAACCTTTGAATAGCGTCATCGAGGGACTATGATCTTATATTTGTTTTGTTTTGCCAAGATACTTCGCATGCGTAATATGGCCATTTTTGTTTTAGGCAACCAAGTGGAGAAACCCTAAGGATGCTTGTGTGCAAGTGTATCATTTTCATGTTTTGATTTTGTCTTGTATTTTAGGGTGTTCTATTTTGCTTTGTTTTGTTCTTGTCATACAAACCCTAATTACTAATCATGGTATATAAAGCGATAAATTGCGTAATGTAAATATTTCTAAGCTATTACAACAATTTATGGGAGGGGGGAATACAAATTTGAATGGGGATTTGCAAAAATATAAACCTAAATAAATTATTACAACCAAATCGAATTTGTACGAATTTAGAATAAATACAATACAATATTTAAAAAAATGCAATGCAATGTACATGTAAGAAAAGATTTTTTTGTGTCTTTTTTATGTAAAAGAAATTTTCACCTAAACCTAAAAATATAAGGAAAAGGAATTAATTTTTAAAAGGGGTTTAACCCTAATTTCTATTTTAAAACAAAATAAAGTTCTTATGTGTATTATTTTAAGTATTTCTTGTATTAAAAATGATAAATAATATTGTATGAAAATATAAAATTTTATATATGCAAAAATAAAGATTTATAAGTATGAAATGAAAAATAAATTAAACTACACATGTAATATTTACAAGTTATTAATAAAATGCATGATTTATAATAAAATAAAATATATTTTATTTGTGAAAAATAAAATATAAAAAAAGCAATATTATGAAATTTACATTTTTGGAATTTTTATGTATCAAAGAAAATATTTAATATATTAAAAATGAAAACAAAAACAAATAAAATAAAAATATAAAAAGGTTTAGCAGGGGGGTGATGTAGCAAAGCTGATGGTAATATGTTAGCAAAAAGATACCAAGCCCAAAGACTCAGCCGAACCTGCAAAAAATGGCAAAGTGGAAAAGGAAAAGTGTGAAAAACATAAAAGTAGCGCGCAGGTTCGAACCCAGGACATGGGTCTCACCAGCGCGCTACTTTGCCACTGGGGTGACTATACTTCCATTGTCTTAAGGAAAACAAAAACAATATAACCCAAAACAAGTCCTTACCCTGTATTTCATCTTCTTCCTCACGCTTGGACAGACATCCTGTAACTCTCTCATACTTCCATGAAAATGAAAACTCATAATATGAAAGTTGTAGTACTTGAACTCACGATTCCAATCATATAAGTTATGTGAACTATTAATCAAAGATCAAAGAGAATTTTAACAGCCTTAAATTTTAACCTAATATTTTCAGAAATTTCAAGTTCCAAATTCTCTTAGCTCAAGTAAAATCAATGCAAGATAAAGATATGTACAGTTTCGTTATGATGAGGACTACATTTTTTATTCACAAATCGTGGCCTAAGGTTGCCTGCACAAGGAGATAGAGTTTGAGATTTTACCCCCTTCAGTTGGAATCGTGGATGGAACTGGAGGGAGTTTGATGGAGGCCTGATGCTTGCTTGAGCTTCCTTGAACTTCCCTGAATATATTCCAACCCTTGCCTTGCTCTAAAAGTACCTGAAACTCCTTAGCCAAGTCAAACTGCAAGCTCTGAAGTCAACAATGGCAGTGATGGAAAAGTGATTACAGAACATGGATGAAGGTCTGGATTGGCTAGGTATCAAGTATGTAAGATGTTTGAATGATCTAAACTTGAAACGCATGAGCCAAATGGAAGATGAGTATGCTTATGCAAAATCTGCAGGTTTGGACAAATTTTTGGTGTTTTTTTAGTTGGGAGTGTTTCAGGCCTTTTCTAAACGTGCATTGTGTTACATAATGTTTGTATATTAGTATGGAAATGGTTTGATGTCAACCCTCTAACAGTTGTGCCTGTTCTAGCCTTTTTGCCACTTTTCTTGTATTTGAAGTAAAGTGATAAGACAAAGCTTTACATGCTTGTACTGGCTTGCTTAGAGTTGGTATCTCTTCTCTACAAGTGGCATTAGGTCTGTGGTACTTGTATGTGCCAAGGGGACATGTCCAATGCTCAAGATTGTAAAGTTTGCAAAAGTTGATCTTTTTCAAAATGGCAATGGTCACTTTTTGCCATAAATGGAATTGCAAGTTGGATAATGGTTCTAAGGCATGGATCAAAGCTTTGTCAACTGAGTAAGAATTTAATTAAGGAGTGTGGAACAAGTTTGGGACCTTTAAAACATGGATTAGCAAGCATAGGTACTGATTGCAACTTTGTTCTTCATGAAATGGCTTGGACAAAAAGTGAGAAATTGCCAACTTCATCTCTTCGATTCTCCCTACTCAAAAATGATCTTGAGTAGTTCTTGGACATTTTGGAAAGCTTGAAATTTGCTCTATAACTCATCTTTGAAATGAATTTTGAGATACCTCTTGGAACTAGGTTAAAAATGTCCATGAAGTTGGGTCCAAAACCTGCCTAAATTAGGGCAAAATTTCACTAAGTTATTTAGTTCATGACCATGTATTCATAAATTTATATCTTGAGATCCAAGCATCTTTAGGGAAAAGCGTGTGGAGAAAAGTTGTAGATTTCATGTAGGTCTACAACTTTAATGTTGGGAACTTTCCTTGAATCATTATGCATCATGGTGAAAAAGTGGCTTAAAGTTGAGAAAAAATAAGAAAATTTTCTATACTTATAAAATTTCTAAGTTAGGAAAATTTTCAAATTCAAACCCTAATTTTTAAATTTGGTTTTCTTGATAAACAAGTCTCACATTTTGACATGTTTTGATGAAATATTACCCTTGGCACTTGATTTTGACCAAAAAGTCAAAGTTTGACTTTTCAGTGTACAGTTGACTTTTGATCAGTTGACTGCAAATTTCATCTGTCAATCCAATGAATTTGAGATGTTTTGAGCCATGTAATAAAGCCAAGATGATGCCATTGGATCCTTGAAATCATGCTTTAATTCAATTGGTCATTTGCTAGGTTAAAAATCAGAAATTGCCCTTCCTCAGTCAAAACCCTAATTTTGACCATTTTGCCCTTTTTGTGATTTGACCAAATTTCTTGAGGAATTGTGATCCAAACTTGACCAAATGACATATGTGAGTCTAAAATGTTGATGTTGATAAATAATTATGAAGTTTGACTATAAATTGGCCATGGTTGACTCTTTCCCCAATACAGTTGATTTTTAGGTCAACTGTCCAATTGACTGATCAAAAATGTGGTTCAAGGCTTGAAACTTGTCATGAGTGATCTTGGGGATCCCTAATGATGTTTGAAAGTCATATTAAGCATTGATAGTCCAAAAATCCTTGTGCAAACTCAAACCCTAATTTTGGGCTATCAGTGCAAGATGAGATGTCTTGAGCTGACCAAACCCTAATCCAGTCTTGAGTCAAAGAGATCTTGTGAGAAAAGTTTTGATAAATGAGAGGGCAAATTTTGGGGTACAACAGCTGCCCCTGTTCAATCTTCTTAAACCTGAAGAGTTAGATTGGCGAGTTTTACCATTCGTGACTCAAAGGTGAGAGGATGATTGGACACTAGAGTGCCCAGAAATTTGCACTCGACAACGTGTAGTTGAGGGAATGGGCTTAAAGATGCCATTTGGAGAAGCGATAGAATCTTGTTGGAGATGGGCTTGTAGATGCCATCCAATAATGTTTGTTGGATCGTAAATTGTAAGCTGAAGGAATGAGTATCAGAATGGTGTCCGCGTCTGGAATGTATCTGAGCTGTATCTGAATTTGAAATCTGAATGAGTATCAGAATGGCATCTGCGTCTGGAGCGTATCCGTACTGTATCTGAAGTCTGAATCTGAATGAATATCAGGATGTCATCCGTGTCTGGAGCGTATCTGAATTGTATCTGAATCTTAAAGTCTGAATGAGTATCAGAATGGCATCCTTGTCTGGAGCGTATCTGAGCTGTATCTGTATCTTGAAATCTAAATATGTATCAGAATGGAATCCTTGTCTGGAGCATATTTGAGTTGTATCTATATCTTGAAATATGAATGAGTATCAGAATGGCATCCTTGTCTGGAGCGTATCTGAGCTGTATCTGTATCTTGAAATCTGAATGAGTATCAGAATGGCATCCTTGTCTGGAGCGTATCTGAGCTGTATCTGTATTTGAAATCTGAATGAGTATCAAAATGGCATCCTTGTCTGGAGCGTATCCGCACTGTATCATGATTGCATATTGTTAACGGTAGCTGTTAATCTTATCCTGAAAAGGGTAAAATGTTAGCTGGAACACAAAATTATGTTGCATGAAATATATGATGCAATATATGTGTTTTATAAATGTTTATGATATATGGATGTAATGTATGCGCATGTAAGCTGATTTACTGTATTGCTGTATGATTGAGGAAAATAAATCCTTGACTGCTGCTGAGGATATGCGGACTCTTCATGTCTTGAAGTTGGAGTATTTGACAAAAATTCTGTTGTTAGAGCAATGCCGTATACTGCTTGAGGAATCTGCTTGGGGAATCCAGAGAATTTTGATGACTTCTACTGGGGATAAATGGGAGTCTTTGTTCCGTTGGGGAGTATCAGAAGTCAGCTGTTATCCAGTTGGATTTTAGACTTCAAAACAACTTGCTGAGGAATTTGGAGAAACTGGATGGTTTCCACCGGGGATTAATAGTTTGAAGTTTTAGTTCCATTGGGGATCTAAATGACGTACTATGGGGATTGCTCATAGCCTAAAGACGTTTTCCTATCCTTTCAAACTATCAGTAATTATTTCTCATTTTGTTTATTTGTAAACAGTAGTTATGTTCAAATGCATATGTTCATTAATGAATCATTGGACGTTTTTGCAAATAAAACACAAGTGTAAAGAAAAAGGCAAATAGTTTTCTGTACTTTTAAAGAGATATATTTGTATTTAACTTTGAATAAGTATTTGTACAAAGGAGACAGACATCCTAGTAAGAGGATGGTGTCATAAGAAAAAATTTATACAAAGAAAGATATATATGTGTGATAATCCCATGGGGTTCCCATTCTGCTATAGCCTCCGTGTTGTACCCCAAAATTTTCCCTCCCATTTTTCATAGAGAACACAACCCTAGGGTTTCTCAGATATTCAAGTTGGCTCAGAAATCGATCAGACAAATTCTCTTATGTGGCGGTAAACTAGCAATTAGGGTTTTTCTTGCAATCCTCAGAAGAAAATGAATTCTAAAAAAAAAGATTCAATTGGCTTTCACAGGTCTTCATGATTTCTCAAATTTACTGAAAAGACAATGTTTGTTCTCGAGGCATGGTTGTTTGGGACAAGAGATGGAATTCAAGACTGTCATGTAGGACACTCATGATTTGTTTAGTCCAGGTTAACCAGATGATTTGCGTCTTTTAAAACATTTGCTTGGTCAGGAAATGGAATATACAGTGTGTGTTTGTTTGGAATGCAATTACATAGTTATTGGGATTATTTGGAATGTAAGTTACCAAACTGGAGCATTTTGTTTTAAATATCTTGATTGGGAATCTTTAAGAATCAGTTAGGATGCGAAGAGAAAATTACAAGTTATTGTCAGTAAAGGGTTTCAATTGACACCAGAATATTTCATAAGACTTTCTCCAATTTTTCAAACATTGTTACAAAATAATTTGTTCTTTTAAATACTCTATGTTTTATAATTTATTGTATTTAAAAGATAAATTAGTACAATTGTTGGATACAATACAAGAATGTTTTTCTAAATTATAAGGAAATTCAAATGCTTGATTGGCCTAGGAGAATTAATCTATGCCTAAGTTTGATGGAAGTTCCTTTGCTTATCTCCAAGACCTTCTTGCTTGCCCTAGGTTTCTTGCCTTCTAGGCTTTGTCATCTCCATTGTGCTCACATGAAAATAAAAGAAAGAAAATGTGATTAGTACAAAATCATTTGGGCATGAACAGAGATTTTAAATGCTATTCATCATTAAAGTTTGCAAAGTGGAATCAGAATGCCATTATTCATCATAATTTATTTCCTCTATTTGCAAATCACAAAAAGATTATTCTTCTTGGTTCACAAAAAGAAAGAAAGAAGAAATGCTACAAGCTGTTCAAACAAAGGCAAGCAAACTGTCCAAACAAAGGCAAGCAAACTGTCCAAACAAAAGGCAAGCAAACTGTCCAAACAGAATGATCACAAACTGCCCAAACCAAAGGCGCAAATTGAACCAAACAAAATGCAGTCAAACTGAATTAAACAAATACTACAAACTGAATGCAAGCAAGCTGCGTAAACTAGACAACAAACAACAACATTATCACAACTGTCCAAAAATAAACAGCTTTGTCCAAACAAAATGCAAACAACATAAACAAGGCAGCTGTGATACGGTGGGAGAACTGAATTGAGGTTTTGCGTTTGTGTTCGCAAATGTTTCGGTTTAGCAAGAGTCGCCACCGACTTTTCTTTTATCCAAAAGGAAAGGTGAAAAAGCACAGGAAAGACCTTTGAGATTGTATCTTGAGTTCGGGGGGTAGATTATGAAAAGGGAAGGTGCTAGCACCCTTTTCATCCATGGTTTTCCATGGGCTCTTAGTTACTTGCTTTGACCACTTGCTTTTACTTTTCAATTGTTTGAAATGGTGCTTTGTGTGTGTGTGTTTTGAAAATGTTTTGAAAAGAGGCCTTGTCTAGGCAACCTTTGTAACAATTCGTGTTTGAATGTTTTACAAAGGTGTTTGTCTTTTGAAAAGATGTTTCAATATTTGAAAGTTTGTATTTGGGAAATGTTTTGAAATTGTGTGTTTTGAAAATAGCAAGGATGTTTGCAAATTTGATCAAGTAACTAGGAGTTGTCTATCCCATTCAAAGATCTTTCCTACACATTTTTAACCCTTTTACATTGTTGTTTTACCATTGTATTTGGTAAACAACCTTGTATTTAGATGTTAAACGGGACAGACGTGGGTCAAATTTACAATCATTGAAAGCAACTTGTGAGACGCTCTAGCAATTTTGTAAGGGACGAAATCGTTTTATCGAAGGCAACATCGAGGGTCATCGAGGGACTACGATCTTTTTTTATCGAAGGGTCATTTTCTAGAGTGTCTCATATTCGAGGGACATGATTGTGTTTCCGAGGCAACAAGCGAGGTTACCCTAGAGGTGCACGTGTGAGAAGTGTATTGATTTCAAGTTATTTATTCTTGGATTAGGTCATCTAGCAATTGATTTTTGAATCTTGCCATACACGCCTAATTACTACACAATATATAGAAAGCAATAAATTGTGGGAATTAAAAGTCTAAGCTATTACATAAGTATCCGGGAATGGGGGTATAATTACTACAAATGGGGATGAATCACATAAGAATAACAATGTCTAAATATTACAACCAAATCGAATTGTTGTGTGATTCAATATAAAGCTATGATAAATTATGAAATAAAGAAATCAATAAAGTATGAAGTGCATGTATTTACTTGAAAATAAAATTTATTCTAAAAAAGAAATGATTTAAACTAAAAAAGATCTTTATTATTACTCTTTTGTATTTTTTAAATAATTTTGAAAGAAACATTTAAAGAAAGAAAATTAACTAAACTAATTCTTTATTTTTTTTTGTACTTTTATTAATCAATTAAAAAAAGGTTTAAAGAAAGCAAACTAATTAAATTAAATTTTTTGATGTTTTTATTATTAGTAACAAATTAATAAAGATAAAAGAAATGATAAAAAGAAATAATGTCAAGACTTAAATTAAACTAAAGAAAATGTTTTCTTTTTTTTTTGTTTAAAAAAAATCCTAATTAGTAAATTTATAAGAAAACAAAGCAAAAATGGGCTTAAAAGAAATTGAAAAATGCTAGGCCCAAAGAAAAGATTATTATTTTGCTGAAACAAAAAAACTAAAAAAAAGGAGGTGGATGATTAGTATTCACGCATGGGCTTTTGAGTCGGGGACGGACTGGCCCAATGCTTAAGTTCTTTCAATTGTTTCTGATTAGGGTTAACATAAGGGATTAGGGTTTGTACAGAGTGGTGTCGTTGCTCCTTCATTCTTTCTCACTCGTTCTCTCGTTCCTCTCTGATCTTCCCTTCCCCGATCTCCTCGCCGGAGCACCCCTCGCTCTCTTCCTAACCATGCTCAAACGATTCTTTCATAAAAAGGTGATGTTTTGTTGGTTTTGAATGTTGAACGATTTCTATTTTTTTAGTTAATCTTGTTCATGTCTTTTTGTTGATCAATTTTATTGCCTCACGAGATGCAGGAAAGGGTTTGAAGAGAAACGTACCTTTGGAACTTTTCTGGAATATGGAGAGGAAAGAGATTTGAGCTGATGGTGCTCCTTGGCGGTCGGAAGCGGGGAGGGGAGAAGTGATGATTGAGGCGTGAGCTTCCGGTAACTTCTCTTTGTCCCTTAAGCTTTAAATGCTGATGATGTGGTATTTCACTTCTGACTTTGTTATTTCTTTCCTCTCTCTTGAATTTGAATGATGAGGGTGTTTCACTTCTGATTTTGTTATTTCTTTCCTCTCTCTTGAACTTGAATGATGAGGGTGTTTCACTTCTGATTTAGTTATTTCTTTCCTCTCTCTTGAACTTGAATGATGAGGGTGTTTCACTCCTGACTGTTGGATGCTATTGTGCCTTTGTTGGCTTAGATACTGATTTTTGAAAGTTTGATGATTAAACAGAGTTACAGCTTGGTATCTTTGGTTCTTTGTGTATGTTTTTTGTGGTTGAAATGAGATACAGATTTTGAATGCTTTTGACAGTTTACAAGTTTTTTGTTGGTGTTTGGGACTGAGATACAGGTTTTGGAAACTGTTTTTTCTTGGTTATGCCCTATTTGAAAATGGTTTTTCAGTTTGGAAGTTTGAAAATTGGTGTTACAGTTGTGGGTAGGCTTGAGAGTTCAATAGGCTTGTAAACTGGTTGTGTGATTTCTTATGGTTTTTTAGTTTGGTATTTGGAAACTGAGTTTGAAATGTTTGAAAGTTGTTGGTCAGGTTTGGGAGTTTTTTTTGGCAGGTTTTGTTGCTTGAACTTGCTATGCAGGTTTTAGTGTTTTTTTTTGTGGTTTGGACCCTAAAACTGTTATGCAGGTTTTGGTGATGGTGGTGAAATGTTGGGATGTTGGAAATGTTTTGTTTATTGTTGGTTAGTTTTTGCAGTTTGCAGGCTATTTGTTGTTGGACTGAGTTGAATCTTTATGAATGTTTTGTGGCTTTGACAGTTAACAGGTTGGGAGATTTGTTGTTTTGGCCCTGTTTGAAACGGTTATGCAGTCTTGTTATTGTTGGATATTGGCCCCTGAAACTGTTATGCAGTTTTGTGTATTGTTGTTGTTGGTTCACAGGTTTGGAGGTTTTTGGGAGATGGAACTTGCTATGCAGGTTTTGTGTATATAAACTTGCTTATGCAGGTTTTGTGTAGCTCAGTTTTTGACAAAAAAATGCTCCCTCTTCTTACAGTTTTTTTTGGTCTTATCCTAGTTGCTTTTTATTTTGTAACTTGTGACAGTTTGTGGGCCTTGGTAGCAAAACTGTACAATTCCAACAAAATAGGTGATATCTTTTCTCTCTCTCTCTCCTCTCTCAATGATAAAAGTAAAAATGTTTTTTTTCACTTTTTCTGAAAAGTTTGCCCAAATTCTTGGAAAATGATGAAAGGCTATGAAACAAGCCCCCTTGCTTGTTATTTTGGTTTACCATACTGCTTTCTTTCTGCTGTTTGTTTGTACTTTGTTCCTGCTATTTGTACTTGCCATGCTGCTGTCTAGTTACTGCATTGTTTGTGCTGCATCCAGTTTGGCCTTATTACATTCAGTTTGCCTTGTTCAGTTTGGCTTTGTTTGTAATTTGCGCGCCTGCTGAGTTACTTGCTTGTAATGCTGTTGCTACTGTCCAGTTGCCTTGTACTTTGTAATGCTTGCACTTTTATTTTTCTTTTTGTGAACCAAGAAGAGCAATCTTCTTGTGATTTGCAAAGAGAAAAATAAAAATGTGATGAAATGAAAATAGCCCTCTGATTCCAAACGACATACTTTAATGATGAACATTTTTCTTTCTTTTTGAACTTTATTTATGTTCAATTAATTGTACTAATCTTTTTTTTCTGTCTTTCTTTCATGTGAGCGCAAACTGGATGGTGGAAAAGCAGAGAAAGCCAGAGACTTTATAGCAAACATGGAAGCAATGGAAGCTTAGGCTTAGATTTTTTTCTTTGTAACTTAGAGATATTTTCAATCAGTCGTATTAATTTATTTTTCAAGTACGATAAGTTGTAAAACTTAAAGCATATGAATAATAAATTGTTTTTGTAACAACATCTGAAATAAATGAAGAAAGTCTTTATGAGATAATCTGATATCCAATATAATACATTACTGTTAGTAACTTGTAATTCTCTCTTTATGTCTTTACTAATTCTTTAAGATTCCCTGATCAAAATAATTGAACTGCATTCCAATAATTCCAATCCAGATAACTTAAACTCCAAGTAATCCAATAACTTTGTAATCTTGTAACCTTGCAACAGTATTCCAATAAGAACTCGCACTATGTATTCCAATAAACAGGCAAATGTTTATTCCATAAACAAGCGGATGTTTTAAAAGACGCAAATTAACTGGTTAACCTGGATCAAACAAACACTGCCTATTTCCAGTAAATTTGAGAGAGCCTGAAAATATGTGACAGCCAATTGACTTTCTGAGAATTCAGTTTCTTCTGAGAAATGCGAGAAAAACCCTAATTCCTGATTTACTGTCGTAGGAGAAAATCTGTCTGATTGATTCCTGAGCTATTCTTGAATACCTGAGAAACCCTAGAGTTGTGATTTTCTATGAAAAAAAGAGAGGGCAAATTTTGGGGTACAACAGCTGCCCCTGTTCAATCTTCTTGAACCTGAAGAGTTAGATCGACGAGTTTGTCGTTCGCGACTCGAAGGTAAAAGATGATTGGACACTAGAGTGCCCATAAATTTGCACTCATCAAAGTATAGTTGAGGGAATGGGCTTAAAGATGCCATTTGGAGATGTGATAGAATCTTGTCGGAGATGGGCTTAAAGATGCCATCCAAGAATGTTTGTTGAATTGTAAGTTATAAGTGAGTGTCAGAATGGTATCCGCGTCTGGAGCATCTCTGAGCTGGGGATCTGAATAAGCAATAAAATAGAATCCGTGTCTGGAGCATCTCTGAGCTGGGGATCTGAATAAGCAATAGAATAGCATTCGTGTCTGAAGCATCTCTAGGCTGTTTTCTGAGGCTGAATCTGAATAAGCGATAGATTAGCATCCATGTCTGGAGCATCCGTAAACTGTTTTCATGATAGCTTATTAATCTTATCCTGAAAAGGGTAAAATGTTAACTGAAACACAAAGTTATGTTGCATGAAATGTATGATGCAATATATGTGTTTTATCGATCTTCATGACATATGAATGTAATGCATGCGTATGTAAGCTGATTAGTTGTTTTGCTGAGGAAGATAAATCCTTGATAGCTGGAGATAATAAAATCTTTGGCTGATGTCAGGGAAAATAAATCCTTGACTACTGCTAGAGATTCAAGATTTTTGACAACTCGCGAGGATTATCAAAACTTTGACAACTTCTGTGGGGAATTGAGAATGAGAATCTTCATTCTGCTAGGGGAATTTGTACTGAGGAGTCAAGAATGAGAATCTTCGATCTGCAGGGGATTAAAAATTCTGACAAATTCATGCTGAGAGTAAAGAAGGCTCTGGCAACTTCACTGGAGAATCAAGAATGAGAATCTTCATTCTGTTGGGGAGTAAAAACTCTGTGGGGAACAACTATACTGTTGGGGAGTAGCCATCCTGCTAGAGAGTAAGCTCAGGACTCTGGGGAAAAGCTTATTCCTGTTTGGGAGAAGTTCAGGAGTTTAGGTTGCATGCAACTTTAAGAATGATAATCTTCATTCTGTTGAAGATATCAGGAGTTGTATGTATGCCAATCTTCTAGGGTTTCAAGAATGAGAATCTTCATTCTGTTAAGGATATCAGGAACTTGGGTGTATGCCAATCTTCTGGGGTTTCAAGAATGAGAATCTTCATTCTATTAGGGATATCAGGAGCTTGGGTGTATGCCAATCTACTGGGGAAGCAAGAATGAGAATCTTCATTCTGTTAGGGATATCAGGAGCTTGGGTGTATGCCAATCTACCGGGGAAGCAAGAATGAGAATCTTCATTCAGCCGTTTGGGTCAGGAGGTTGGGTGTATGCCAATCTACTGGGGAAGCAAGAATGAGAATCTTCATTCAGGCGTTTGGGCCAGGAGGTTGGGTGTATGCCAATCTACTAGGGAAGCAAGAATGAGAATCTTCATTCAGGCGTTTGGGTCAGGAGGTTGGGTGTATGCCAATCTTCTGGGGGAGCAAGAATGAGAATCTTCATTCAGGAGTTTGGGTCAAGAGGTTGGGTGTATGCCAATCTACCGGGGAAGCAAGAATGAGAATCTTCATTCAGGCGTTTGGGTCAGGAGGTTGGGTGTATGCCAATCTACTGGGGAAGCAAGAATGAGAATCTTCATTCAGGCGTTTGGGTCAGGAGGTTTGGTGTATGCCAATCTTCTGGGGGATCAAGAATGAGAATCTTCATTCAGGCGTTTGGGTCAGGAGGTTGGGTGTATGCCAATCTACTGGGGAAGCAAGAATGAGAATCTTCATCCATGCATTTGGGTCAGGAGGTTGGGTGTATGCCAATCTACTGAGGAGCAAGAATGAGAATCTTCATTCAGGCGTTTGGGTTAGGAGGTTGGGTGTATGCCAATCTACTGGGGAAGAAAGAATGAGAATCTTCATTCAGGCGTTTGGGTCAGGAGGTTGGGTGTATGCCAATCTACTGAGGAGTCACCCTAGGTTGGGGATAAAAGTTTACTGTTATCTAGTTGATTTCCAGGATTTAAGATAACTTGCTGGGGATAGATAGTTGGTAGTCTCATCTCCATTGGGGATTTTAATGACATGCTGATTTGACTCTGTGTGGAAATGGGCTTAACGATGCCATTTGGAAAGTTTGAACTGGATCTGAAACAACAAAATCTGGAAGTGAATTAGAATAAACCGTTGAGAGATTTATCTGAAACAACAAAATCTGGAATATCTTCAACTGGAATAAGAATCAGGGAGATCTTAGTGTCGATCTGACTGAGCCAGGGAAGGTCTTGAATTAACTTTGACTGGATAAGAATCAGAAAAAATCTTTGAATCGATTTAACTGAGCCAGACGAAAGTCTTGGAATATCTTCAACTGGAATAAGAATCAGGGAGATCTTAGTGTCGATCTGACTGAGTCAGAGAAGGTCTTGAATTAACTTTGACTGGATAAGAATCAGAAAAAATCTTTGAATCGATTTAACTGAGCCAGACGAAAGTCTTGGAATATCTTCAACAGATGCCAGGGAAAATAAATCCATGACCGCTGTTGAAAGGGAAAGTTGAATGAACTACTATCTAGTCGCGGTCCGGGCTTCATAGGTTGAATTTTGTGAGAATTTGATTGCATCTTTCCTGAAAGGTAAAGGTTAATTGCCTGACATATATCAAACAATAATGTTCTCAAAATAAATGAGATTATGTTGTATGATGTCCTGATGTCTGGATATGTAATGTTTTCAAGATGATCTCTCACTGGGGAAAGTAAATCCCGAGTTGGTGCTGGAGAAAAGAGTTGAATTCTTCGTTTCCGATAGTGAAAAATCTGGCGACTTCAATGGGAAAAATTCTCAGGAATTCTTGAGGTTGGCTTAGCTGGGAAGAGGTTATCAAAGATTGAAATTCTGGCTGGGAGACATCTTATGAGAAGGATTTTGGAGAGATTTGTCACTTCCCCAAGTAGCGAGTGTTTATGGATTTGCCAGGAAATGTTTGACTGTATGCAACCCTTTATTGGGATTGACGCTCAATGCCCCAAGTGACGGTGACGGAGACTTGCCCCTGGCTACTCTGTATTTTGAGAGATTTCTTGAAATCTTGACTGGACTGCCTTAGGTTAACTGGACTTTGAGAGATTTCTTAAAATCTTGACTGGACTGCCCCAGGTTTATTGGACAATGCTATGTCATGTCCCCTGTGTTGATAGGAGATTTTTGCAACGGAAGTGTCATCCCACTTGAAGTGATCTTGTTCACTGATAGAGCTTTCGTTCATCGGATATTCACTGTGTGAATTTCTTTGCTGTCAAACAAATAGCCATATGCAAACAATGATATTCAAATAATGCAAAGTTTATGCTTGTCTTAAAATTTTGAAAAATGCGTTTTTTAGCAGAAAACTTTTATAAGAAAAATTCAACTCAAGATTTAGAGCAAAGCCTTACAGGAGTCAGGATACCTTTTGTAACAGTATGCTTTCGAACTAACCCATGATTTAATTAGGACTTTTGAAGGGTTGTAACGTGGCTTGTTTCACGGTTTAAGAAACAAAGGATAAAGGCTCAAAGTATATTTGTACCCACCCGCTCTTCGTGATGTTCTTCAGTCCTAAACTCAGTTAATTGTGCGTTTGAAACTCCAAATGAGTTTGAAATGACATTTTAGTGATGGTTCAAACAAGTTGAGTTTGTTGGAAGACAGTCATTTTTGCAACATTTTTCATGTTGTTGAGGATTTGTAGTGACCTCGTTCTTTTTTTTTATTTGTTATCCCTAATGTTTGCCTGACTGTTCCTGTTTTTTTTTTAGATTTACAGTCAGCGGGATGCCCCAGTTTTCTCAAGCCTCCTTTGTAGGTTTTAACTTAGTGGGATTTTATTTTTGAGAGATAATGATTGCCTATGAGATAATGAACCATCACCGTCTTTTGATTCCAAAGGAATGTTTTTGATGTCATTCATTGTATTATAAGATGAGAGTTTGCGACTTTATCGCGCATTTGAATTAACCGAGAGACTACCGTACCCCAGGTTTTGATTAAAGGTTTCAATTTGTGTTAAAACCGAAAAATTCTACTTCTTTGGCTCGAAAGGGTTGACTAGTGATTATCTTCCTTATAACTCCAGTGTTTAGGATTTGAAAGAAGCGCATGTACATCGTCAGCAAGGTCTGTCCAAAAGCATACTGTATGAGATTATGACATTGTTTTTGTCATCCTCCCTCTAAAGGTTTGTAACTTTTAGCAAGAGTTAAATGTCAAAGTAGAAATCATAGTCTAAGTATAGTGAAAACGAATGGATGAATTCAAGACAAACATATGAAATGCATTAATGAAACAAAGTTTGACATTAATAGATAATTGTTTGAATAACAAAAGATATTACAACTTGAAAATTCAAATGAAACAAAAGCCTCTTTGTCTGAACTTGTCACTTTAGGTGGAGAGCCTTCAGCGGAAGATCTTCATCTGGCCATCTTGTGTGAACTCCAGCACTCCTCTGTCAATCAAGTCTTGGGTCTTATTTTTCAAAGCCCAACAGTCATTTGTATCATGCCCAGGATTATTGGAGTGGTATGCACATAATGCATTGGGATGATAGTTAGGAGCAGAGGCATTGGGATTCCGAGGAGGATCCCTTAATACAGTCAGCTTGACCTCCAACAGGCGTTGCAGTACTTGAGATAATGGCATGTTAATCTCAATGAAGCACCTTCCAGATGTATTTTGCTTACACCGATTACCCTGTTGATGCTGGTGAGGTTGTTGGTGGGCTTGTGACCCTGAGGCAAACTGGGGAGACTTTCCCTTGACGTCTTGTCTCAAGGGAGGCTGAATGATGACTTGATCCTCAACCCTAGTTGTTTGCCCCATTTGGTTACATTCCCCTAGATGAAGCTTGTTGATGAGGACCTTTAGCTCCTCTTGTCCTTGAGCTAGGTTTTGAATAAGAGCCATCTGGCCCACCAGTTGTCCCATCATCTGGATTTTCATTGTTGCCATCTCAATCTGTAGCCCTTCCAACTGATCATTCCTGATGCCCCCTGGATTCCCTAGGACCATGCAGGTTTGAGTTGTTTTGTGGGCTCTATGTCCTCTCTCCTCTAGATTGTTATGCAGTAGCCTCTTTATATCTTTTTTTTTCCTTTACTGTCTTGAAAAACCTGCTTTTGCCAAAACTGCAAACTCTCACTGAGGTTCTCTCTTTCTCTCTCTCCATAAGCACTTTTAATTGCTTATTATATTTAAATTCTGAAAAGTTTGTCTAGTGCTGGAAAGTGATGATAGCTAGGACAAGTCTCTTTGGCTTGTGAATTGGTTTTTCTCTGCATTGTGTACTTGTTGCATATTTTCTGCATTGTGTACTTTGTTGCTTTGACATTTTGCCTACCTCCTACATTGTGTACTTGCTGTGACAGTTTTGCAACTCAGTTTGATATTTGGTTAATGCATTTGAAACTCAGTTTGCAGTATAGTTTGCTTTGTATGCAACCTTGTGCCTTTGTATTTGAACCATGTTTTTGCATCTAGTTTGACATGCTTGCATTTTATATCTTTTATTTTTCTCTCTGTGAACCGAGAAGAGCGATCTTCTTGTGATTTGCAGAGAGGCAAATAATAATATGATAAACATAACATTCTGATTCCAGCCGACAAACTTTAATGATGATTTTTCTTTTTATCTGCTTGAAAATTATTTTCAGTTAATTGCGCTGATTTCTTTTTCTTCTGTCTTTTGCAGGTAAGTACCAGCTGGATGATCGAGGAAGCGGTAGAAGTATAAGTCAAAGATCTTAGGAGATTAGGCTTAGATTTATTTTTTCCATTTATTGTAAACAAATATTATTGTAAATACTATAAGTTGTAATCTTACAATATTCGAATAAAATTTGTAATAACATTTGAAATAAAAAAAAAGTCTTTGTCAAATATCTTCCAATTTTTCCTTGTATTGTTTATTTAATTATTTAAGACTCTTAAATCAAAATAATTGAAACTGTGTCTCAATAATTCTAATCCAGATGAAATAAATAATTAACAAACTTTGCAGTCTCACAACCTTACATCAATCACAATATGCGTAGTATTCCAATTAACATATGCATTGTACAGTTAAACAAACAAACATTCCATAAACCTTTCACTCCACTGATCAAACACATGCCTTAACGTTCCAAACAAAAGTCTCAGCTCTTATCCCAGATAATTAGGTTTTGAGAAACAACCAGTAATCTTGAACAAGCGTAAAAATAATGTAACAATTAACTGAATTTTTGAGGATTCAGTTTCTTCTGAAAAATGCGAGCGAAAACCCTAATTCCGGATTCGTTGCCAAAGAAAAGTCTACTTGATCAATTCCTGAGCCAATCTCAACAAAATTAGTGAAAACCCTAATTCTGGATTGATTGATAAAGAAAAGTATGTTTGACCGATTCTTGAGCCAATCTGAAAAATCAGAGAAAAGCATGAGGTTGTGATTTCTTATGAAAAAGGGAGGGCAAATTTTGGGGTAAAACAGTTGCCCCTGTTCAATCTTCTTGAACCTGAAGAGTTAGATTGACAATTTTGCCGTTCGCGACTCGAAGGTAAAAGACGATTGAACACTAGAGTGCCCATGAATTTGGACTCGTCAAAGCATAGTTGAGGGAATGGGCTTAAAGATGCCATTTGGAGGTGTGACAGAATCTTGTCGGAGATAGGCTTAAAGATGCCATCCAAGAATGTATGTCGAACTGTATGTTGTAAGTATCAGAAAGGTATCCATGTTTAGAATATCTCTGAGCTGGGGGTCTGAATAAGCAATAGATTAGCATCCGTGAACTGTTTTCAGAAATCCTTGAAGTTTGAAACTTGCTAAACTTATCATGCGACAGGTAAAATATTAGCTGAAACACAAAGTTATGCAGTATGATGCAATGTATGTGTTATATCAATGCTTATGATATATGAATGTAATGAATGCGCATGTAAGCTGATTAGCCGTCTTGTTGAGGAAGATATATCCTGGATAGCTGGAGATATTTGTAAGTGTTTGTTTGTTGGCATTATTTTTTGGTAAAACCAGATTTGCGAATGTCATGACTGATGTCATAACATTATGGGATAAAGGTACATTATGCAGAAGGAATGTTATTCAGGAACTACTCAGTATGAGTGAATATCATGATCATTAAGCTATGATCAGATGTACTGAATTCTACCAAAATCAGTGAGCAAGATACATGATGTCATAGACAATGTTAAGACATCCTGTACTGATCAAGTTGCTGTGCAGATTTATTATTTCTGAGATTTTTCAGGAATCTGGTGTGCTACTCTGAGTTGAAGAATATTGTCCAGATCAGTTGCTCACGTGGACATTAGGTTAACCTTGCTTAACCCTAATCTGTTATGATGAAAGCCCAAGACCAAGTATTTAGGTTAACTTTAGTTAACCCTAGCTATTTTGATGGAAGCCCTAAAAGAAGAATAGTCTGCTTATATATATTTCTCACGAAGCCTAATGGTAGGCAACACTTTTTGACAGAAGATCAATAAGGTATTGTATAGTTGTAACTACTGTGAGCCAAGCACTTATCGTTTTAATAAGTGACTTAGAGTAGGATTTGGTTGTAAGGGTTGTTTATCACTCAAAGCTTTAAAGCACTAGTGTTGTGTCTCTTGATTAAAGCTTTGAAGCAAAATCAAGTGTGTGTATTGAAGAATGTCTTCATAATCTCATGAATCAATAGTTTAGTATCACTGCTGTGATTGAGGGGGAGTGAGTAGGAACTCAGGTTTAAGTGGAACTTAGATTGAAGTTGCATTGGGTAGGTCTTAAGTGAAGGAGATAAACTGGTTGGTTTATTCCTAAATTAATACCTCTTATAGTGAATTTCCTCCCTGGCTTGGCAACCCCCAGAGTAGGTGTTGTTACACACTGAACTGGGTTAACAATTGATTGTGTTCTTTACTGTTCTTTTAAATTACTGTTTGGAGTGTGTACAAGTTTTTCAGATACGGTGTCATAACATTCACTGTGACATTAAGTATATGTTGCCAGAATTTCAATTGGTATCAGAGCAGGCACCCTGCCTGTCTTTCTGGGTGAGATCTAGGGATATTATTTTCTGGCGCTATGGACAAGGAAGGAGGATTTGGGAACAGACCACCTATTCTGGATGGATCAAATTATGACTACTGGAAACCTCGTATGATTGCCTTCTTGAAGTCACTGGACAAAAAGGCTTGGAGAGCTGCTGACAAAGGATGGAACCATCCCACCATAACTGGGAAAGATGGGACGACTAGTCTGAAACCTGAGGAAGAATGGAGCAAAGAAGAAGATGAGTTAGCCCTAGGTAACTCTAAAGCATTAAATTCCTTGTTCAATGGAATTGATAGAAACATATTCAGACTAGTACATCAATGTGAACTGGCCAAGGATGTTTGGGACACTCTCAAAACCACCCATGAGGGTACATCCAAAGTAAAAATGTCAAGACTTCAGATGCTCACTACCAAATTTGAGAACCTAAGGATGATGGAAGATGAGACCATTCATGAGTTTCACATGAACATCTTGGAAATTGCCAACACCTCAGGAGCATTGGGAGAAAAGATGTCAGAAGAAAAGCTGGTGAGAAAGATTCTCAGATCCTTGCCTAAAAGGTTTGCAATGAAAGTGATTGCTATAGAGGAAGCTCAGGATATCTGCAACTTGAAGGTTAATGAACTCATTGGGTCACTTCAGACTTTTGAGATGGGGATCAGTGATAATGTTGACAAGAAAAACAAGAGCATAGCCCTTGTATCCAATACTGAAGATGAAAGCAAGGAGAGTGATGAAGATAATATTTCAGAAGCTATAGCTATGCTTGGAAGGTAGTTCAACAAACTCATCAAGAGAATGGACCCAAAGTTAAAGTCAAATGTCAAGAACATTCCCTCTGACATTAGCAGATCTTATGACTCCAGCAGAAGAACTAAGTCTTAAGAAAAGGGAAATCAAAGCAGAGGAATCCAATGCCATAGATGTGAAGGATATGGGCACATTCGAGTTGAATGTCCTACCTTTCTTAAGAAACAAAAGAAAGGAATGTCTGTTACTTGGTCTGATTGTGACTCAGAAAGTAACTCTGAAGAAGAATCTGCTAAACTAGTTACTGCACTATCTGGTATTCGTAACTCTGATAGTGACTCTAGTGATGAGGAAGTGACATTTGAAGAACTTGATGACTCCTACAAGAAGCTATGTATCAGAAGTGCTGAAGTCTGTCAGCAAAATGAGAAACAGAAAAAACTCATAGTGAAGTTGGAGGCTGAGAAGAAGGCAAACACTGCCACTATAAGCCATCTCGGAGGTGAAGTTCACATGCTGAACTCCAAACTTGATCAGATGACTAAGTCTGTCAAGATGTTGACAAATGGAACTGACAAGTTGGAAGAAATCCTTCAGGCTGGACAAAATGCAGGAAACATGTCTGGTCTAGGATTTGTGGCTGCAAAGAAATTTGCTGTTGACAAGAAGAAGACCAGGCCTGATAAACAAATGTCAAAGCAGATGTCACAACATAGGACTCAACATCAAGAACAGAGAAATATGAAGAAAAAGTATCAAAGATGGAGATGTCATCATTGTGGAAGATTTGGTCACATAAAGCCATTATGCTTCAGATTATATGGATATCCTAATCAGACCCCATATGTCAAACCTAAGACTAACAAGGCACCATATACTCAACAGTGGAAGAAAAAGACTGCAACCCTGATATCTCACACCTCCCTTAGAGTTTCTTCTAAGGAAGACTGGTACTTTGACAGTGGATGCTCTAAACACATGACTGGAATCAAGAATCTGTTGAATGATGTCAAACCCCATACTACTAGTTATGTCACTTTTGGAGATGGTGCTAGAGGAGAAATCAAAGGAGTTAGAAACTTGGACTGCCCTGGAGTTCCAAACCTAAATGAAGTGTTGCTGGTAAATGGTTTGACTGCTAATCTCATAAGTATCAGTCAATTATGTGATCTAGGATTCAAGGTCAACTTCACCAAGTCTGAATGTCTTGTAACTAACGAAAAACAAGAAGTTGTAATGAGAGGAGTCAGATCAAAAGACAACTGTTACTTATGGGAGTCTGAGAACACTAACTACTCTTCTGTATGCTCTATAGCCAAAGAAGAAAAGGAAGTGAAACTGTGGCACCAAAAACTTGGTCATTTACATCTAAGAGGGATGAAAAAGATCATATCCATGGAGGCAGTCAGAGGGATTCCAAGGCTTCAGATTGATGAAGGGAGAGTCTGTAGTGAATGTTAGGTTAGAAAGCAAACTAGAATGTCACATCCAAAGACAAGACATCTAACCACCTCTAAGGTGCTAGAACTTCTACATATGGATCTGATGGGTCCAATGCAGGTGGAAAGTCTTGGAGGAAAGAGATATGCATATGTTGTTGTGGATGATTTTTCCAGATTCACCTGGATAAACTTCATTAGGGAAAAGTCTGATGTATTTGATGTATTTAAGGAATTGTGAAAAAGAATTCAAAGAGAAAAAGAGGAATGCATTGTCATAATTAGAAGTGATCATGGAAAGGAATTTGAAAATAGTAAGTTTGATGAGTTCTGTTCCTCAGAAGGAATCAATCATGAGTTCTCTTCACCTATAACTCCTCAACAAAATGGAGTTGTGGAAAGGAAAAACAGGACTATACAGGAATCTGCCAGAGCAATGATACATGCCAAAAGGCTTCCTATTCATTTTTGGGCTAAAGCTATGAATACAGCCTGTTATGTCCATAACAGGGTCACCTTGAGAAAGGGAACATCATCCACCATTTATGAATTATGGAAAGGAAGAAAGCCTACAGTTAAGTACTTCTATGTCTTTGGGAGCAAATGCTATATTCTGACAGATCGTGAACAAAGGAGAAAGATGGACCCTAAAAGTGATGAAGGAATATTTCTAGGATACTCTACCAACAACAGAGCATATAGGGTATTCAATTCCAGGACCAAAGTTATGATGGAGTCTATAAATGTCATAATTGATGATCACCATGAGGAAACAAATGTCCCATATGATGTTGAGACATTCTTTGAGACTTCAACACAAGTGGCTAAAAAGGTTGATGTGCCTAATCCTACTCCATCAGAGTCTGAATCAAAGGAAGCTAACAAAGATCCTTCCATCAGAATTCAGAAAGATCATCCTAAGGAACTCATCATAGGAGATCCTAACAATGGAGTCATTACAAGATCTAGAGAAAGCATCACAAACTCTTGCTTTGTGTCTAAGATTGAACCAAAAAATGTTAAAGAGGCCTTGACTGATGAATACTGGATTGGAGCAATGCAAGATGAATTGAACCAATTCAAGCAACATGAAGTATGGGAGTTAGTTCCTAGACCAGAAGGAACAAACATCATTGGCACAAAGTGGATCTACAAGAACAAATCAGATGTTGAAGGAGTTGTCACCAGGAATAAGGCAAGGCTTGTTGCTCAAGGATACACTCAAGTTGAAGGGGTTGATTTTGATGAGACTTTTGATCATGTAGCCAGACTGGAATCAATCAGACTTCTATTGGGAGTTGCTTGTCTCCTCAAGTTCAAGCTATTTCAGATGGATGTGAAGAGTGCCTTCCTAAATGGGTACTTAAATGAGGAAGTATATGTGGAACAGCCTAAAGGATTTGTGGATCCAAATTGTCCTGATCATGTCTACAAATTGAGGAAAGCATTATATGGTCTGAAACAAGCTCCTAGAGCTTGGTATGACAGGTTGACAAAGTTCCTCACTAACAAAGGATACAGGAAATGAGGTTTGGATAAAACTCTTTTTGTCAAGAATGAAGGAGGAAAGATAATGGTAGCTCAAATTTATGTTGATGACATAGTGTTTGGAGGAATGTCAGATAAAATGGTTAAACATTTTGCTAACCAAATGCAAGTTGAATTTGAAATGAGCCTCATGGGAGAATTGACCTACTTTCTTGGACTGCAAGTCACCCAGATGGAAGACTCAATTTTTCTGTCTCAAAGCAAGTATGCAAAGAATATTGTCAAGAAGTTTGGAATGGAGAATGCCAGTCATAAAAGGACTCCTGCACCTACTCATTTAAAGTTGTCCAAAGACACAAGTGGGGCAAATGTGGATCAAAGCTTGTACAGAAGCATGATAGGAAGTCTGCTATACTTAACAGCCAGCAGACCTGACATTGCTTTTGCAGTTGGAGTATGTGCAAGATACCAGGCTGAACCCAAAGCAAGTCACATCAACCAGGTGAAAAGAATTCTGAAGTATGTGAGTGGAACTTACAATCATGGCATGCTGTACTCTCATGGATGTGAACCAATTCTGTCTGGTTACTGTGATGCTGATTGGGCTGGTAGTGCTGATGATAGAAAGAGCACCTCTGGAGGATGCTTCTTTTTGGGAAATAATCTTGTCTCTTGGTTCAGCAAGAAACAAAAGTGTGTGTCTCTATCTACTGCTGAAGCTGAATATATAGCAGCTGGTAGCAGCTGTTCTCAAATGATCTGGATGAAACAAATGCTGACTGAGTATAATGTCACACAAGATGTCATGACATTATACTGTGACAATTTGAGTACTATTAACATATCCAAGAATCCTATACAACACAACAGGTCTAAGCATATTGACATTAGACATCACTTCATCAGAGATCTTGTGGAGGAGAAAGTGATTAAGCTGGAACATGTTGCCACTGAACTACAACTGGCTGACATTTTTACTAAGGCACTTGATGCTAGTCAGTTTGAAAATTTAAGGGGCAAGCTGGGTATTTGCCAATATGAAGAGATGTAGCAATTAATTTTGCTTAAAACAAGGGTTGAAAGAGATATGTTAATCAAGTCTATTCTGATTGGGCTAATTATTTGTTTCCCTCTTTCTTTCCAAAAGTTTAAGAAGAGGAATAAACATATTTTTATCTCTCTCTTCTCATTCTGCTGCACCACTCTCCATTCTCTCAAACGAAGATTTCATACTCGTTGTCACTTGTTATCTCAATATCTCAAGATGTCTCAACAATCTGTGTCATCATCTTCTTCAAAGGCAACTGCATCTTCCTCACCCGCTAACACCGAACCTAGGGCAATCGTAAACTGCATGGATGCTGATATTCTTGAGATAACTCCACTTCGTGAAATGGCAACTGATCCTACTAAGGTCAAGAAGCTGCGAACCAGACATGCAATAAGATCACAAGCTTCTCCATCTGGTAAATCTTCTCAACCATCATCTTCTGTTCCTCCAGAGATAGCTAATAGGGAAGGTTCTGCTTATGCGCATCAAGCTATTGCCAGACTAGTCACTAGGATTCTTAATGAGAATCACTCTATTCCTGGCAAATCTGTACCGTTGAACCAAGAAAATGCTAGCCCTAATGTAGAAAGGGATTCCAATGTCACTCAGAATGTTGAGACATCTGATGACAACATTGAGAAATCTCCAGAAAAACCTAATGATCACCAGACCCCTACTGACAAGGCTGTTGAACCTCATGTCATTGATGTTGATGAAGAATTCTCTGACAATGATTTAATTTCCAATATCAACCCTAGCATAGCTAGAAGGATGATGAGTAGAAAAGAGAAGCAGAATGATGCCCAAATCCCCTCTAAAGAGAAGGCTACTGAAGTTGTTCATAAGAAGGCGAGGGCTGAGAACAAGGCTGAGAAGGATCAAAAAGCTGGAACTTCGAAAGGGAAGGGTAAGGTAAAGGCTAGGGTATCTGTTGGTAGTCTCTCAAAACCCTTGAGACAACCTATAGCCAAGAAAAGAAAGGCTCCTGAACCCTTTGAATCTGATGAAGAATCAGACTTTGATTTTGATGTTGAGAGCAATGTTCCAGACATTCCTCTCAGGAAGAAACCCTCTTCTAACAAACTGCCTAAGGTTCCTGAAGTTGCCATTGACAACATCTCCTTTCACCATCTAGAAAATGAAAGCAGGTGGAAGTATGTGTTTCTGAAAAGGATTGCCTTGGAGAGGGAGCTGAACAGAAGTGCTATTGAGTGTAAGGAAGTCATGGATCTAATCAAAGCTGCTGGCCTGATGAAAACAGTGGGCGAGTTTTCCAACTGCTATGAGATTCTTGTCAAAGAATTCATAGTAAATTTGTCTGGTGGTTGTGCTGATGGAAAGTAAGTTGATTTTAAGAGTGTTTATGTGAGAGGAAGGAAGGTAAATTTCTCTCCTACTGTGATAAACAAATACCTAGGAAGGCCTGATGATGCTCATCCTGAGCTTGAAGTTACTGACAACCAGGTTTCTCAAACCATCACTACCAAGCAAGTCAAGCACTGGCCCTTGAAAGGGAAGCTAACTGCAAGCAAGCTGAGTATGAAGTTTGCCATACTGCAAAAAATTGGTGCAGCTAACTGGGTTCCCACCAACCACAAATCCACCATTTCCACAGGTTTGGGAAGATTTATCTATGCTGTTGGAACCAGAACAAACTTTGATTATGGCAACTACATCTTTGATCAAACATTGAAACATGCTGAGAGCTGTGCTATTAAAGGCCCTATTGCTTTTCCCTCTCTCTTGTGTGGTATAATCATTGATCAGTATCCTAATATTCTGGTTGAAAAGGACTCTGTGTGCAAAAGAGCTCCTGCACTTGGTTTTCACTATAAGCTGTTTCAGGGAACTCATGTCCCTGACATTGTTATGACATCTGCTGAGATATCAAATGTCAAAGCTCATTCCAAGAAAGTTGATCTTATAGTTATTCTAAAAGAAACCTGCAAAGAGCTTGATGCAAGAAAAAGGAATCTTGAAGAACTGATTGCTAGTCTGGAACAGGAGGAGAATGAAGAACAAATGAGGGAAGAGGATGCTGATGACGAACTCCATGATGGTTCTGCAAGAAGCTCACCAGAAAATGCTGCTGAAAATAGTGCTTCCTCAGGGGATGACAGTACCTGAAGGTCTGTGTTTGTTGAGTTGAAAAGATTGTTGCTGGAACTTGTTGCTGCTATTTGATATCTTATCTTTGTTTCAGTGTATTTTGAATTTCCTTTTGGATGACTGTATAACTTAGAGTACTAGTACCTTTGGCCTCTTTATGGCTAAAAAGAGGGAGAAGAAATTGTGGTAATTTTGGTAGAATTAGATATTGGTAGCTGTTATTAAAAATTCTGCTGCATTCTAATCTCTGATTGTTTAGGGGTTTTAGCCAAAATTTTTCCAAAGGGGGAGTTTGTAAGTGTTTGTTTGTTGGCATTATTTTTTGGTAAAACCAGATTTGCGAATGTCATGACTGATGTCATAACATTCTGGGATAAAGGTACATTCTGCAGAAGGAATGTTATTCAGGAACTACTCAGTATGAGTGAATATCATGATCATTAAGCTATGATCATATGTACTGAATTCTACCAAAATCAGTGAGCAAGATACATGATGTCATAGTCAATGTTAAGACATCCTGTACTGATCAAGTTGCTGTGCAGATTTATTATTTCTGAGATTTTTCAGGAATCTGGTGTGCTACTCTGAGTTGAAGAATATTGTCCAGATCAGTTGCTCACGTGGACATTAGGTTAACCTTGCTTAACCCTAATCTGTTATGATGAAATCCCAAGACCAAGTCTTTAGGTTAACTTTAGTTAACCCTAGCTATTTTGATGGAAGCCCTAAAAGAAGAATATTCTGCTTATATATATTTCTCACGAAGCCTAATGGTGGGCAGCACTTTTTGACAGAAGATCAATAAGGCATTGTATAGTTGTAACTACTGTGAGCCAAGCAATTATCATTTTGATAAGTGACTTGGAGTAGGATTTGGTTGTAAGGGTTGTTTATCACTCAAATCTTTGAAGCACTAGTGTTGTGTCTCTTGATTAAAGCTTTGAAGCAAAATCAAGTGTGTGTATTGAAGAATGTCTTCATAATCTCATGAATCAATAGTTTAGTATCACTGCTGTGATTGAGGGGGAGTGAGTATGAACTCAGGTTTAAGTGGAACTTAGATTGAAGTTGCATTGGGTAGGTCTTAAGTGAAGGAGATAAACTGGTTGGTTTATTCCTAAATTAATACCTCTTATAGTGAATTTCCTCCCTGGCTTGGCAGCCCCCAGAGTAGGTGTTGTTACACACTGAACTGGGTTAACAATTGATTGTGTTCTTTACTGTTTTTTTAAATTACTGTTTGGAGTGTGTACAAGTTTGTCAGATACGGTGTCATAACATTCACTGTGACATTAAGTATCTGTTGCCAGAATTTCAATAATAAAATCTCTGACCGTTGTCTGGAAAAATAAATCCTTGACTGCTGCTGGGGATTGAAAATCCTTTGATCATTGAGAATGAGAAGTCCTGGGACCACTGATGGGGAAATCAGGAGTTTGGGTTGTATGCCAATCTATTGGGGATTCCTGTTTTGTTGTTTTGAGAAGAACTCCGTTGGGGAATATCTGAAAACTTTGTGGAGAAATGAGAATGAGAGTCTTCATTCTGCTTGGGGAATTGGTGTTGAGGAGTCAAGAACGAGAATCTTCGATCTGCAGGGGTTTTGAAATTCTGAAAAATTCATGCTGAGAGTAAAGAAAGCTCCAGAGAATCAAGGATGAGAGTCTTGATTTTGTTGGGGAGTAAGAACTCTATGGGGAATAGCCATACTGTTGAAGAGTAGCTATCCTGTTGGAGAGTAAAACTCAGGACTCTGGGAAAAGCTTATTCCTGTTTAGAAGAAGTTCAGGTTTAGGTTGTACTCCACTTTGAGAATGAGAATCTTCATTCTGTCAGAAATATCAGAAAACTCAAGTTATACGCCACTTTAAGAATGAGAATCTTCATTCTGTCGGGAATATCAGGAGGTTGGGAGTATGCCAATCTCTTGAGGTTTCAAGGATGAGAATCTTAACGGTATCAGGAGCTTGGGAGTATACCAATCTTCTGAGGTTTCAAAGATGAGAATCTTCATTCTGTTAACGGTATCAGGAGCTTGGGAGTATACCAATCTCTTGAGGTTTCAAGGATGAGAATCTTCATTCTGTTAAGGGTATCAGGAGCTTGGGAGTATACCAATCTTCTGAGGTTTCAAAGATGAAAATCTTAATTCTGTTAACGGTATCAGGAGCTTGGGAGTATACCAATCTCTTTAGGTTTCAAGGATGAGAATCTTCATTCTGTTAAGGGTATCAGGAGCTTGGGAGTATACCAATCTTCCTAGGTTTCAAGGATGAGAATCTTCATTCTGTTAAGGGTATCAGGAGCTTGGGAGTATACCAATCTTCTGAGGTTTCAAGGATGAGAATATTCATTCTGTTAAGGGTATCAGGAGCTTGGGAATATACCAATCTTCTGAGGTTTCAAGGATGAGAATCTTCATTCTGTTGAGGGTATCAGGAGCTTGGGAGTATGCCAATCTTATGAGGTTTCAAGGATGATAATCTTCATTCTGTTAAGGGTATCAGGAGCTTGGGAGTATACCAATCTTATGAGGTTTCAAGGATGAGAATCTTCATTCTTGAGAGAAACAGAATTTTAGGAGCTTCATTTGTCCATTATTCTGTTGGTGGGTTGTTTCTGTTGAAATTTTAGGAGCTCGTCCGTAATTCAACTAAAGTAAAAACTTGAATTTGATTGTACCTTCCCTGAAAGGCAAAGGTTAGTGGCATATATCAAACAATGATGTTCTCAAAATAAATGAGATGGCGTTGCATGATGTCCTGATGCACGGAGGTGTAATGTTTTTCAAGACGACCTTTCGCTGGGGAAAATAAATCCCAAACTGACGAAGGAGAAAAGAGTTGGATTCTTCATTTCTGATAGTGAAGAGAAAATCAGAATAATTCGCTGAGAGATTTATCTGAAATATCAAAACCCGGAATAACTTCCACTGGCATAAGAAATAGGGAGGTCTTAGTGTCGATCTGACTGAACCAGAGAGGGTCTTAGGTTAACCGGATGATGGAGGAATCTATGACGACCATAACTTCTGACAGGTGATGAAGGAATCCTCGACGACCATAACTTCCAACAGGTGATGAAGGAATCTTTGACGACCATAACCTCCAACAGAGGATGAAGGAATCTTTGACGACCGTAACCTCCGACAGGTGATGAAGGAATCTTTGACGACTGTAACTTCCAACAGGTGATGAAGGAATCTTTGACGACCGTAACTTCCAACAGGTGATGAAGGAATCTTTGACGACCGATCAAACTGCATACGTTATGAATGTTGTTGAAATGTAATTTATTTCGGAGAATAAATCCTTGACAAATGTTGGGGAAATAAACCCACGACTGCTGGTCTGCTAGAGAGGTGATGAACTTCTCGAGGACGCTTAAATTTCTTTTCAGAAAGATTTTGGAGAGATTCGTCACTGCCCCTAGTATCAAATGTTTGTGGCACTTCCAAGAAACTTGGACTGTACGTAACCCTTTGTTGAGATTGACGTTTTAATGCCCCAAGTGATGGTGAGGGAGACTTGCCCCAGGTTAATCTGCAATTGAGAGATTTCTTGAAATCTTGACTGGACTGCCCCAGGTTTAATGGATTTTGAAAGATTTGTTGAAATCTTGACTGGACTGTCCCAGGTTTACTGGACAATACCATATCAAGTCCCCTTTTGCTGATGGGAGATTTTTGCCACATGAGTGTCATCCCACTTGAAGTGATTTTACTCACTGAGAGAGCTTTCGTTCCTCCGTACATTCACTGTATGAATTTCTTCGCTGTCAAACAAATAACCATGTGCAAACAACGATATTCAAATAATGGAAAGTTTATGCTTGTCTCGAAGTTTTGGAAAAATGCGTTTTTTAGCAGAAAACTTTTTATAAGACAAATTCAACGCAAAATTTAGGGCAAAGCCTTACAGGAGTCAAGATACCTTTTGTAACAGTATGCTTTCAAACTAACCCATGCTTCAATTAGGACTTTTGAAGGGTTATAACGTGGCTTGGTTCATGATTTAAGAAACAAAGGATAAAGGCCCAAAGTATATTTGTACCCACCCGCTCTTCATGATGTTCTTCAATCCTAAACTCAGTTAATTGTGCATCGAACTCTATTCGAATTTGGAACAACGTTTTGGTGATGGTCCACATAAGTCGAATTTTATGGGAAGGCAGTCATTTTTGCAACATTTTTCATGTTGTTGAGGATTTATAACGACCTCTTTCTTTTGATTCATTATCACTAACTTTTTCCTGACTGTTCTTGTTTTTGAGATTACAGTCAGCGGGATGCCCTAACTTTCTTAAGCCTCCTTTGTAGGTTTTGGCTCAGTGGGCTTTTCTTTTTTTTGAGAGATAATGGCCGCCTATGAGATAAGGAATCATCACTGTCTTTTGGTTCCAAAGGAATGTTTTTAATGTCATTCGTTGCATTACGAACTGAGAGTTTGTGACTTCAATGCACATCTTTTGAATTAACTGAGAGACTACCCTGCCCCAGGTTTAATCAAAGATTTCAATTTGTGTTTAAAACAAAAAACTTCTACTTCTTTGGCTCGAAGGGGTTGACTAGGGATTATCTTCCTTATAACTCCAATGTTTAGGATTTGAAAGAAATGCTTGTACATCGTCAGCAAGGTCTGTTCAAAAGCATACTGTTATGAGATTATGGCATTGTTTTGTCATCCTCCCTCTAAAGACTTGTAACTTTTATCAAGAGTTAACTATCATAAAGAAAGTAGAAAAGCATAATTCGAGAATAGTGAAAACGAATGGATGAATTCAAGACAAACATATGCAATGCATTAATGAAACAGAGTTTGACATCAACAGATAATTGTTCGAATAACAAAAGAAATTACAACTTGAAAATTCAAATGAAACAAAAGTCTCTTAGTTATAACTTCGTCATTTCGGGTGGAGAACCCTCAGCGGAAGATTTTCATCTCGCCATCCGGCATGAATTTCAGCACTCCATTGTCAATCAAGTCTTGGATCTTGTTTTTCAAAGCCCAACAGTCGTCGGTGTCATGTCCAGGACTATTGGAGTGGTATACACAAAATGCGTCAGGGTGATAGCTAGGAGCAGAGGTATTGGGCTTCCGAATAGGATCCCTTAAAGCAGTCAGATTGACCTCCAACAAGCGTTCCAGTATTAGAGATGATTGTATGTCAGTCTCAGTAAACTGTCTTCTAGACGTATTTTGCTTACGCCGATTACCCCGTTGACACTGGCAAGGTTGTTGATGGGCTTGTGACCCCGAGGCAAGCTGGGGAGCCTTTCCCTTGTCTTCTTGTCTCAAAAGAGGTTGAATGATGACTTGATCTTCAACCCTAGTTGTTTGCCCCACTTGGTTATCTTGAAGCAGTTTATTGACGAGAACCCTGAGCTCTTCTTGTCTCTGAGCCAGGTCTTGAATGAGAGCCATCTGGCCCACCAGTTGTCCCATCATCTGAATCTTCATTGTTGCCAGCTCAATCTGTAGTTCTTCCAACTGATCATTCCTGACGCCGCCTGGATTTCCTAGGACCATGCCCCTTGTGAGGAAAGCTTTTACTTCTTCCTGCCCCTGGGACAGGTTCAAGAACAATTCCTAAAGTTGAGCGTTTTGAGCCTGGATATCTTCGATAGTCCTCTCTAGAGCCATCTCTACTGAAATAAACAGTAGGAGAATAAGGAAACCTGAAAGGGAAAACCTGTCATGATACAATGCATGATATGTGGATGCATGTTTTCAAGAATCTCTCGGGGTAAACACAAGAAAAATGTTAGAGGTTAAACTTTGATCAACATCTTTGACTGAAGAACTTTGTATCGGTGGATGTCTTTCCACGAGAATCAAGCTCACCATATCAAGTGGGTCATAGCCCTCGATTCAAGTTGTTGTACTTGATCTTTGACGGCGCTTGTTTAGAGGAGAATGAATCCTCTTGCCCCTTGGTAGACGTCTGGTTCAACGTGACCCTGCATCAAAGACCCTTGAGATCCTTGAAATGGTTATTGAAAATGCTATGGTATGATATTATGATGTTATGTACAGGTATGCAAAAGTAAGTAAGTGTATATACAGATAATCATATTCACACAAAGCAGACAAGTCCTTAGGTTTAGGCTTGCATGGGGTTTGTAGGTAAGTACCCTCTTGAAGTTAGTTGGCTCAACCTGTCCTAAAATAGAAACCGGGTTCTAAGGAGCTCAATATCACTGGATTATTTTCTGTGTTCATTGTTTTGGTTTAGCCACTTAACTGGAGACCAAAATTGTAAGATTAAGATTGCGCCTAAGAGGGGGGGTGAATTAGGTGGTGGTCGATTTTTGACTTATTTTATACTTTCTGGTTTTGATTTAGTGCTTTGAAAACTGTAAAGTGCAGAAAGTAAAGAGACACGGAGAATTATCCTGGTTCCTTCCACACCCCGGAAGTACGTCCAGTCCCCTTGCAAACACGCAAGAGATTTTACTATATTGTTAGAACTTTTACAAGACTCTTCCTAGTCTTATCCACTAAAGAACCTAACAAATAAACAAGAACACCCTCTTGGATTTCCAATAAGTCTAATGAGAACAATCCTCTCAAAAGATACCTCTTGTTTCCAACAATGGACAACAAGGAACAAAAGTAATCTAATACTTAATTCCAACAATCCTGGAAATAAGTTACACTTTGTATGTTTTTATGAAGTATGATTTCTTGAAAGATGTTGATCACATAGAGTGACTTCTTTGAAGTTTCTTCTTTCTTCTCTTGTAAGCAATTCAAACTGTAACACAAAGGTTAGATAATGCTCAAAGATTTCTGTTCTTTATATGTGTGAAAGTGCAGAAAATCTTTGTTCTTAAAAGTTAAGAAATATGAAGTTTGAATATTTTACAAAGTTCATATTTTATTGCAAGAGAAGAGTTGTTTATGATTTGAAATATTTTGTAATATATAGTAATCAAGATACCTTTCCAAAAGGACACTTTTCTGTTTGAAAAACTTTGACAAGATGCAATGTTTGATCATGCAACTATTGGAGAAAAGGTGTGAAGGATATCTTGAAACCAGTTCAGATTTTTCAAAATTTTCAATGTGCAAATCGATTAACATAAGATGCAAATCGATTGCACGTGTTTGTAACGTTCAGAATTTTAAAAAATTTGAAGTGTAAATCGATTAGCATGTTGTGTCAATCGATTTACAAGAGTTAAAAAATCAGTTTGTTCTGTGATCAATCGATTTACACAACCTGTAAATCGATTGCTGGCAGGAGCAAACAGTTTTTTTGAAAAAAACATGTGTAAATCGATTTACACAATATGTTAATCGATTTACAGCAGTGAAAAACTTAAAAAATGTTTTGAAATATAATTGAAGTGATGTGGCAAGTGTGTATATCATTTTTGAGCATTTCTAATCAATGTAGTTTAATTGAGAATTGATATACTTGATTGCTTGCCAAGTTCCTTGAAGCTTTGAGTGAATGATGCTTTAAGTTGATTTCCACTTCTTTTCCTTCTTTCCATAATGCTTGTTTGTCTTTCATCAAACTAGCTTGTTTGTCTTTCATCAAAACTAAAGTTGAGTCGAGGCTTGAGATTACATTCTCCCCCTTTTTGATGATGACAAACCATTTTCCTTTATGTGTTGATCAGAATTTTAGCAGAATGTGTTTTCTCCCCCGGAGAAGATTTCTCCCCCTATGGAGAAAAAGATTTGAAAGCTTGCTCTGTAAAGACAATGAAAACAAACAACCATAAAGTGCTATTACATCCTTCTCCCCCTTTGACATTATCAAAAAGAAGGGAAAGATGCAACAAGAAATTATAACAGAAAGAAATGTACAGGAACATGAATAAAAAACAAAGAACTTTCAAAATTATCGAACAAAGTTTAAGAACACAATACATAAAATGAACACTTGAAATACAACAAGACAAAAACCATAATGATACTTATAACAAGAATTTAATAACATTGATCAGGAACATTTTAGAAGGGTCCTTGATATGGAAATTGTTGTTGAAGGGGTGGTTCGGTGTATTGAGGAGGCGGAGGTGCAGGATTGGTTGGGTCGTATGGAGGGATATGAAGATGTGAATAAAGATATGAAAATTGTTGGTTCACTTCATTCTGAAAATCATTTATTCGAGATGAGGTAGAGTCATTTATATCAGTCCATCGAGCATTGATGTTAGAATTGAGAGAAGCAAACTTTTGCGTCATGAAATCCATAACATCTTGATTTGTTGGACCAGAAGAAGCAGCAGGAGGAGGAACTTCATGGTCTTCTTCATCTGCATTATTACCTTCATCGCCGACAACATCCTCTCCAATGTAAGTGATGGTTTTTGCTTCAGCATTGAAATGAACACCCATCCTTGAATCAACATTTTTGATGGAGATCCTAGTGGTGATTGGATCCATTTCAATCCGCTCAAATCCAGTGAAATCTATATCAAAAGCTGCCATAATCCTTGTAATGAAATATGCATATGGTAGAAAGGTGGCCCTTGCGGCAACTTTTAGCATATGCATCACAATCAATTTTGCCCAATTAACCGGAATTCCATTTTTCCTTGCATAGATGATTTGCAGTTCTAGGTCGGTCACCGTACAATGATTCCCTGCTCTAGGAAACAGAATATACACCAGAAAATAGTGAAACAACCTATCATCTATATGAAAATGTCCAGCACTCCATGTGTCCCTAGCTGGAATAACCCCGCCAAGACTTCGAATCCGCTTGGCACGGTATTCAGATTCTGATAACCTTCCAATGCTATAGAAAAATTCTCGCTTCTGATAGTTTTCCCAAGCAGCATCTTCTGGATCATAGAGGGTACTTCCAGAATATGGAATGTTCAAAATTCTGCCAATAGTTTTGGAATACAGAGGGATTCTTTTTCCAAGGACATAGGTATAACATTTGTTGTTGTCATAGCACATATTGCTGTAGAAAATTCTAACCAGATCCGGGTAATAGAAACCATGTGAAGATATTAATGGTTCTAAACCATAAGCAATGAAATCTCTTTGAAACGAGAAGCATTCATCTGGAAAAGTAGATAACATACCAAACTTTGGAGCAGAGATGATTTTCTTTTGAAAATGCTTGATAAATCTGTCCCGCTGTGGATCCGAGAGGTATTCGAGCACAGAGTTTTCAGATGTTGACGTAGCTTGCTTCTTTCCTTTCTCTGAGGCAGAGGCTTTTCTCTTGGGAGCCATGGGTCTTGTTAGGGTTTTGGAAAGAGAGATATAGAGTTCTTTGTGTTGTTATGTGAGAGAGTGTGTTGGTGTTATGAGATAGTTTTGGTGAGTTTAAATAATATAGAGAGTAAGTGAGGTCTTTATGAGGTTTTAATTTGGTGATTTGGTCAAGGTTTCATTGATTGGGCAATAGTAGGATGGGAGGTTGAGAGACAATGAATGTTTGACCAATATATTAAAAGCTCATACAAGTATCACATGTTAAAAAATAAATTGCATAGAGAAAATATACAGAAAATGCTTCAGATTCTGTGGTAAATCGATTTTCCCCTTGGTTAAATCGATTTACACAGAACATTTTTATAAAAAATAATTTTCGTTCAGTGGTAAATCGATTTACATATTGTGTAAATCGATTTACACAAAAGATTTTATAAAAAAAAATGATTTGCTTCAGTGGTAAATCGATTGACATATGGTGTAAATCGATTTACTTAAAGAAAAATTTTAAAAAACATTATTTTTAACATTTGAAACAATGTCTAACCACATAAATATGTACATTAAGGTATAGTTAAGGATTGAGTGCACCTTAAATATCTTGTTCATCGAGGATTCCAAGTTCACGACGAATTTTGAAAAAAGCATCCTTTGCAAGAGGTTTTGTGAAGATGTCAGCGAGTTGATTTTGAGTGTCCACGAATGTGATCTCGACATCTCCTTTGAGTACATGGTCTCGGATGAAATGATGTCTGATGTCAATGTGTTTCGTCCTGGAATGCATAACTGGATTTTTCGTAATATTGATCGCGCTTGTGTTATCACATCGAAGAGGAATGCATCCAAGGTTTACTCCATAGTCAAGTAATTGTTGTTTTAGCCAAAGAATTTGAGCGCATCCACTTCCAGTCGCAATGTATTCTGCTTCGGCAGTGCTGAGAGCTACGCTTGCTTGCTTTTTGCATGACCATGAAACCAAGGCATTTCCAAGAATGTGACATGTTCCACTAGTACTTTTGCGATCAGTTTTGCAACCTGCATAGTCAGCATCAGAATAACCAACTAGATTGCACATACTACCTTTTGGATACCATAATCCGACGTTGGTTGTTCCTTTGAGATATTTTATTATGCGCTTGACTGCTGCAAGGTGAGACTCTTTAGGATTGGCTTGATATCTTGCACATAGGCAAACGCTGAACATAATGTCAGGTCTACTTGCTGTTAAATAGAGGAGTGAGCCAATCATTCCACGATACTTAGTTATGTCAATAGAATTCCCTGATTCATCTGGATCAAGATAGGTGCCTGATCCCATAGGAATTGCACTTTCTTTGCTACTTTCCATCTCAAATTTCTTTATAAGGTCTTTGCAATATTTTGATTGGTTTACGAAGATACCATGTTTGATTTGCTTAATTTGAAGACCAAGAAAGAAATTCAATCTTCCCATCATAGACATCTCAAACTCTCCTTGCATCATAGATGAAAATTCCTTGCACATATTTTGGTTAGTTGAACCGAAAACAATATCATCTACATAGATTTGTACAAGTAAGGTATGATGATTAACATTTTTTATGAAGAGAGTGGTATCAACTTTACCCTTTACAAACCCTTTTTCACATAGGAATGCGCTTAGTCTATCATACCAAGCCCTTGGTGCTTGCTTCAGCCCATAGAGAGCTTTCTTCAGTTTGAAGACATGATTAGGATGTTTGAAGTCTTCAAATCCGGGAGGTTGCTTTACATAGACTTCTTCATTTATGAATCCGTTGAGAAATGCGCTTTTTACATCCATTTGAAAAAGTTCAAAGTCCAATGAGCATGCATATGCAAGTAATAATCTTATTGCTTCCAAACGTGCTACCGGAGCAAAGGTTTCTTCAAAATCAATTCCTTCCTCTTGGTTGTATCCTTGAGCAACTAGTCTTGCCTTGTTTCGAGTGATTATTCCATTTTCATCCATCTTGTTTTTGAAAACCCATTTGGTTCCAATGATACGTTTATTTCCTGGATTAGGAACAAGTTCCCAAACTTCGTTCCGCTTGAATTGGTTTAACTCCTCTTGCATGGCAAGGATCCATTGATCATCTTCTAGTGCTTGAGCCACTTTAGTAGGTTCAACTTGAGATACAAACGCCATATTTAAGCATGCATCCTTAAGATTTAGCCGAGTAGATACTCCTTTGCTAATATCTCCAATTATATTGTCAATTGGATGATCACGATGAGTTCTCCATTCTTGAGGAAGATCATCATCATTTTCATTTTGATGTGAAAGTTCATGTGTTTGTTCCGGATTGACAATTTTGCCATCTCCGCAGGAAATCTCATGAGATAGATCTATAGAATCATCATCATCACAAATAACAACTTCCTCCTTGGAGGTGTTAGATTCATCAAAAGAAACATGCATTGATTCTTCTATAGTTAAAGTTCTTTTATTGTAAATTCTAAAAGCTTTGCTAGAAAGGGAGTAACCGAGAAAGATACCTTCATCCGATTTTTCATCGAACTTACCGAGATTGTCTTTGTCGTTGTTAAGGACAAAACATTTGCACCCGAAAATATGAAAGTGAGAGATATTTGGTTTTCTTCCTTTGTAAATCTCATATGGAGTTTTCTTTAGTATAGGTCTTATGATCACGCGATTGCTTACATAACATGCCGTGCTTACCGCATCCGCCCAAAAATATTTAGGTAAACTTGAGTCACTTAGCATGGTTCTAGCAAGTTCCACCAGAGACCTATTTTTCCTTTCAACTACTCCATTTTGTTGTGGAGTTCTTGGTGCTGAAAAATTGTGGAAGATCCCATTTTCTTCACAAAATTCTTCAAATAGACTGTTTTGGAACTCTCCACCGTGATCACTTCGGATTGATGTTATCTTTGATGACTTCTCATTTTGAACTTGTTTTGCATATCTCTTGAATGCCTTGAATGCTTCATTCTTGTGCACTAAAAACAAAGTCCAAGTGAAACGGGAAAAATCATCTACAATAACTAATGCATAAATGTTACCTCTGAAGCTTCTTGTTCTAGATGGACCAAAAAGATCCATGTGCAACAATTGAAGTGGTCTTGTTGTTGAAACCACATTCTTTGGTTTGAAAGTTGATTTGGTCTGTTTTCCCTTTTGGCATGCACTACATAATTTGTCTTTGATGAACTTCATCTTTGGTAGACCAATAACTAAGTCATGCTTAACCAATTTGTTCAAGTGCTCCATGTGAATGTGAGCAATCCTCTTATGCCATAACCAAGCGTCATTGTTGTTTACCATAAGACATTGTACCTTCATAGACAAATCATCTAGAGTAATCATAAAAATATTGTTAGATCTTATACCTTTGAGTTTTACCTCATTGGTTGCCTCATCCATAATAAGGCATTCTTCTTTGTTGAATTTGATCTTGAACCCTCTATCGCAAAGTTGACTTATGCTAAGAAGGTTGTGCTTTAATCCTTCAACATAGAGAACATCCTCAATTTGAATAGATGGAGGTGTGCCAACTATTCCAACGCCAAGAATCTTTCCTTTGGTGTTGTCTCCATAGGTGACATACCCTTTGGCTTTATGTACTAGATATGAAAATTGGTGTACATCTCCTGTCATATGCTTTGAACATCCACTGTCAAGATACCAAACATTTGATGTGGATTTCAAGCATACCTACAAAAACAAATTATTTCTTGTTAGGTACCCAAGTTGCCTTGGGTCCTTCATAGTTAGTTCCCTTTTTCACCCATGCATAGTGTCCACTAGCCATACTGAAATTTCTAATATAGCATGCATTTGGTGTGTGTCCAATAATACCATAGTAAAAACAGTTTGGAACAAATTTACTCTTGTATCTAGGAATTTGTTTTCTTTTAGATACATTAGCCTTTTTCTTTTGATGATTATGAACAACTTGCTTCTTTTCTACTTTCTTGGGATTGGAACTATTACTAGCCTTCACAAAAACAGTGGGGTTGTTACTTGGTTTCTTAGTATTCACATAACCAAGACCTCTTTTATCATTTGGATAACATTGTTGGCTTAGTAATCCTTCCAATCCTATTTGTCCTTTTTCATATCGTTCAATGACTCTTTTCAATTGAACAATTTGAAAGACATCTGATTCACACTTGGAGCATGCAAAGGTTTCCTTTTCTTTAATAAAATTCTGTTTTTGAAGATCAAAATCTTTAGTCATGGTGTCAATTTTTTCTAGACAAATTAGAAGTTCTTTTTCTTGTTTTGACACCTTTTTGTATAAACTTTTGCATTCTTTCAAGAGTTCATCAATTGCACCTTGAACATCATCATCAAAAAGATTAAATTCATTACTAACCTCTTCTTCATTGTCGGAGTGATGCGATGCCATTAAGGCTAAGTTTGCACATTCGTCGCTTTCCGATTTCGATGAACTGCTCATATCATTATCTTCCCATGCTATGTAGGCTTTCTTTTGTTTTGAGTCCTTTCCTTTGAATCCATTTTTCTTTGGGAGATTTGGACAGTTTGGCTTGATGTGTCCTTGCTTTCCACATTCATAACATGAGACATCTTGTGTAGATGTGGAGGCTTCTCTTTTCTTGAAGTGCTTTCTCTTATGTGCATGAGATCCGCCTTTGTCATTTCTGCCAAAAAACTTCCCAAGTCTTTTCACTAGAAGCATGAAATTTTCATCTTCTTCCGGATTGTCTTCTTTTACCACTTCTTTTGAATCAATTTTTAAAGCAATGTTTTTGGACTTCTTTTCTAGATTCTCATGTTTTTCAAGTCTACCGAGTTCCGTTTCGTATTCTTGAAGTTTGCCAAATAATGTAGCGGAAGTCATTGCGGAGAGACTCTTCTTTTCCGAGATTGCCGTTACCTTTGGTTGCCATTCCCTAGTCAATGATCTAAGGATTTTTAAGTTGAGTTCATCATTTGACAGGGTTTTACCAAGAGCAATTAAGTGATTTGTCAAATGCACAAATCTCTTTTGTAAGTCAAGAATGGATTCTCCAGGCTGCATTCGAAATAGTTCATATTCTTGACTCAATGTATTTAGCCTTGATCTTTTTACTTCAGCCGTTCCTTCATGAGTTTGAACCAAGGTATCCCAAATTTCCTTTGCTGTTTTGCAGTTTGAGACACGGAAAAATTCGTCCATACTGAGTGCACCTTGAAGAAGGTTTATTGCCTTTTTGTCATAGAGAACTTTCTTTTTATCATCGTCGTCCCATGCAGTTTTAGGCTTTGCAGACCCAACGCCATTGATTACCGTTATCGGGATAAATGGACCATTTTCAACAGCATCCCATACTTCTTCTCCTTGTGCTTCTAAATGCGCCTTCATGCGTATTTTCCAAAAGTCAAAATATTCACCACAAAATAGAGGAGGCTTGTTGTTACTACCACCATCTCTGAAAACTGGTTGATGATTTGCGGAAGCCATTCTGGATCTCTAGGAGCAGGTTACCTATAACCTGCTCTGATACCAATTGTAAGATTAAGATTGCGCCTAAGAGGGGGGGGGGGGGGTGAATTAGGTGGTGGTCGATTTTTGACTTATTTTATACTTTCTGGTTTTGATTTAGTGCTTTGAAAACTGTAAAGTGCAGAAAGTAAAGAGACACGGAGAATTATCCTGGTTCCTTCCACACCCCGGAAGTACGTCCAGTCCCCTTGCAAACACGCAAGAGATTTTACTATATTGTTAGAACTTTTACAAGACTCTTCCTAGTCTTATCCACTAAAGAACCTAACAAATAACCAAGAACACCCTCTTGGATTTCCAATAAGTCTAATGAGAACAATCCTCTCAAAAGATACCTCTTGTTTCCAACAATGGACAACAAGGAACAAAAGTAATCTAATACTTAATTCCAACAATCCTGGAAATAAGTTACACTTTGTATGTTTTTATAAAGTATGATTTCTTGAAAGATGTTGATCACATAGAGTGACTTCTTTGAAGTTTCTTCTTTCTTCTCTTGTAAGCAATTCAAACTGTAACACAAAGGTTAGATAATGCTCAAAGATTTCTGTTCTTTATATGTGTGAAAGTGCAGAAAATCTTTGTTCTTAAAAGTTAAGAAATATGAAGTTTGAATATTTTACAAAGTTCATATTTTATTGCAAGAGAAGAGTTGTTTATGATTTGAAATATTTTGTAATATATAGTAATCAAGATACCTTTCCAAAAGGACACTTTTCTGTTTGAAAAACTTTGAAAAGATGCAATGTTTGATCATGCAACTATTGGAGAAAAGGTGTGAAGGATATCTTGAAACCAGTTCAGATTTTTCAAAATTTTCAATGTGCAAATCGATTAACATAAGATGCAAATCGATTGCACGTGTTTGTAACGTTCAGAATTTCAAAAAATTTGAAGTGTAAATCAATTAGCATGTTGTGTCAATCGATTTACAAGAGTTAAAAAATCAGTTTGTTCTGTGATCAATCGATTTACACAACCTGTAAATCGATTGCTGGCAGGAGCAAACAGTTTTTTTGAAAAAAACATGTGTAAATCGATTTACACAATATGTTAATCGATTTACAGCAGAGAAAAACTTAAAAAATGTTTTGAAATATAATTGAAGTGATGTGGCAAGTGTGTATATCATTTTTGAGCATTTCTAATCAATGTAGTTTAATTGAGAATTGATATACTTGATTGCTTGCCAAGTTCCTTGAAGCTTTGAGTGAATGATGCTTTAAGTTGATTTCCACTTCTTTTCCTTCTTTCCATAATGCTTGTTTGTCTTTCATCAAACTAGCTTGTTTGTCTTTCATCAAAACTAAAGTTGAGTTGAGGCTTGAGATTACAAAAATATTCCAAGAAAACAATCCTCAATGAGTTTAGTATCGAGTATCTACCAACTTTGGACTGTACCAAAGCCGGTCATCTCACTACCCCTAAAAAGGCTAAGATGGTCAAGTAAGGTTCTAAGAGTTCGTTAGTGCTTCATGACATCACTCAGCGGCCCCGTATTCTCTTTGATTAACTCAAAGGCTACCGGTACCCACAAATATGTCGCACTACCGTAGCCACTGCTTCAACCATGTCAGTATACCCCACACAGTTCCCTCACAGTTTATTGCTACTTACCTAAAAGGTGTCCCTAAATCCGGGTGTAGGATTTAAAACAAACCCAATCAAGGACCCAAAAAGTAAAGCAATCAAGGCAAAGAAGATAAGCATGTAAAGGTGATCTAAAAAACCCTAAGGTAACCCCACTTTTAGAATGTCCCCAGCAGAGTCGCCAATTTTAGGATACGGTGGGAGAACTGACTTGAGGTTTTATGTTTGTGTTCGCACTTGTTCGGTTTAGCAAGAGTCGCCACTGACTTTTTATTTTATCCAAAGGAAAGGTCAAAAAGCACAGGAAAGACCTTTGAGATGTTTTCTTGGGTTCGGGGGGTAGATTATGAAAAGGGAAGGTGTTAGCATCCTTTTCATCCATGGTTTTCCATGGGCTCTTAGTTACTTGTTTTAGATCACTTGCCTTTGCTTTTCAATTGTTTGAAATGGTGCTTTGTGTGTGTTTTTTGAAAAAGCTTTGAAAAAGATGCCTTGTCTAGGCAACCTTTGTAATGATTATTGTTTGAATATACACAAAGGTGTGTGTCTTTTTGAAAAGATATTTCAATGTTTTGAAAGTTGTTTTGAAATTGTTTTGAAGTTGTGTTGTGAAGTGTGTTTGAAAATGGCAAGGATGTTTTGCAAGATTTTTGATCAAGTAACTAAGAGTTGTCTACCCTATTTTACTCAAAGATCTTTCTTATGTTTTTAACCCTTTTTAACAGTGTTGTTTCACCATTGTGTTTGGTGAACAACCTTGTGTTAGGATGTTAAACGGGACAGGCGCGAGTCATCGCATAAAATCATTGAAAGCAACTTGTGAGACGCTCTAGCAATTTTGTAAGGGACGAGATCGTTTTATCGAAGGCAACATCGAGGGTCATCGAGGGACTACGATCTTTGTTTATTGAAGGGGCATTTGTTAGAGTGTCTCATACTCGAGGGACATGATTGCATTTTCCGAGGCAACAAGCGAGGTTACCCTAGAGGTGCAAGTGTGAATTGTGTATTGATTTTCATGCATTTATCTTGTATTAGGTTTTCTAACGATTGATTTTGGATCTTCGCATACAAACCCTAATTACTATACAGTATATTGAAAGCAATAAATTGCGGGAATTTAAAGTCTAAGTTATTACAAAATAGTATTCGGGGATGGGGGTATAATTATTTACAAATGGGGATGAGTCTTATCAGAATAATAATGTCCAAATATATATATTACAACCAAATTGAACTGTCGCATTTTCAATGTAAAAATTATAACAAATTGTAAGATAAAGAAAATCAAAGAAATATGAGATGCATGTATTTATTTACAAATGAACAAACAAAATTTAACCTAGTGAAGATTAAGTGTGATTATTATTTTATGTATTTTTTATGAATTATGAAAATAAAAAGTTTTAAAGAAAGAAAATTTATTTAAATTAAATCTTCTATTATATTTATGTTCTTTTATTAATTAAAAGGTTAAAGAAAATTGCAAAATTGATTAGATCAAATTAACTATTCTTTTTTGTATTTTTATTATATTAAACAAGATTAATAAAGAAAAATAAAATTATCTTAAAAAGAAAGTAGAACAAAATTTAATTAGTGTTTGCATTAACCAAAAGAAAGAAAGTAAATTAATTAAAATGATATTAGTAAAGAAAAAAAAAGAATATTAGTTTGAAAATTAAAAAAGATAAAGATGATGGGCCTAGGATTCTTGGCCCAAATGAAGGAGAACAAACTGTAAGTCAGAAAGAGTAAGGGGGGGGGGTATGTGCTGGAAAATGCTTGGGCTTGGGCGTTTTGTTTGGGCGAAGGCCCATTATCCAATTGGCATACTTTTTGTTAGGGTTTCAATCAGAACTAGGGTTTATGATTTTGGCCTCAACGGCGCCGCTTCTCTCATCTCCTCTCCGTTTCTCTCATCTTTGTAACACCCCTTCTAATTACCCCAAATAAAAGGCAAGAATTAAAATCAGAGAAAATAAATTGCACGGAAGGGATGTCACAACACACATCACATTCCAAAATTTTAAAGAAAAACGGATAGGGTACGTTTGTAAATTTAAGCATATCAACACAAAACAAACATACATAAATATTTAACTTCTTTCTCTCGTGCAAACGCAACGGAGTTTCAATATTTAACTTCATCTCCATTCATGGAGGAATCAAAACATAATTCAAGGCATCAAGCCATGATAATTCACATAAAGCATATGTTATCAAGTCTCACATACACAAAATAATATACACAAAGTAAGGATTATATACATCATAATCCGAATACAAAATAGACGAGTTCGACACTAAATATAACCCCCCCCAGGTGTTACTACCAGAGCATCGACTCGACTCTAATCAAAATAAAATAGATTGCAATCTAATGCATCCGCTAACTAGCGCCTCGCGCTACCATCCTCGATACCTGAACAATGCCATCAAAAGCATTTTCAAACAGAAGGGTAAGAATTCCAATAATCATATAACATGTAATTTTAAGTAAATGAAATGGCAATAAATAAAGCAATACATCAAGATCATATTCATTTTATCACATATAGTATCCGTACTCAAGGAAATCATTTCCAACACATTAACCATATAAACCAATTATCTGAATACTCACATCATTGGCACATAACCATTATTCAAACAACAACAATATTGGCACATAACCAAACACATCAACACACATACACAATATATACAATTATGCATGTGACTCACAACACGACTCAACATATGCGAATGCGGTACCGACTCGTGGACCCAAGGTTCCACCACCTATGTTTCCCTTCCGGATCAAGGTCACTACGTCTTTTCCCACAATAGGGTCACCGTCTAGATATTGTGGACCCAATGTTCCACCACCTATGTTTCCCTTCCGGATCAAGGTCACTACGTCTATTCCCACACTAGGGTCACCGTCTATAAAATCATGTGAACCCACAATTTCACCGTCTCTGTTTCAAGACCAACCATGCCATGCAATGTACAATATAACCAATGTATGCAATTAAGATTCACAATAATCGTAACATACACATACCGTCAAATCCAACCAATGGAACATCAACTATTGTACATGCATGCATACATATAATTTAACAATCACAACGTCAAGTAAAATGTATACAAACAAGTTACTTACTCAACCAAAACATAAACCATCAACTATCAAACAATTCCAAATCGGAAAGTATATTTCAACATAAAGTCATCATCGATGAACCGGCATTACTCTCAATGTTACTCATCACGATCGAGTCACCGGAATGTAACTCGAACGGTTAAATTCGGGATTAAACTCAATTTATTTCATTTCGTACTAAAATCGGGTCGATTCTTAAAAAGTCGAAATTTCGCAAAACGAACTTCACTACGTTAATCTACACGTCGAATTATGCTAGCACGTCAATTTTCGTGCGAATCGGAGAAAGTAGCTCCGTCGCCGAAATTACCGAAATCGGGTAATCGGCACATCAACGGGTTCGGAATTAAGTCGGCTAAATATTTCTAATATTTCTACTTTATAAATCCTGCAAAATTATTTATTAAAGATATTAAATCATTATTATTAAATAATTTTGTATTTATAAGTCGGAACGTAATAGCTACGGTATATCTAATATTTCTAATACTACTACATAATTGTCACTGCTATATACAAGCCATTAAATATCAACTCTGAAATTTCACTACAGTAGCAAAGTGATGTCATTTAAATATTATTCAATTCACACTTATGTAATGCAAGCTAGTCACTTCTCTATGCTATTCTACAAGTAATGCTACAGTAATGTAAATTTATACTCCAAATTGCAAGCTAGCCACTTCTATATGCTATTTTACAAGTAATGCTACAGCAGTAATGTAAATTTATACTCGAAGGCCATTTCTTGAAACGCTATTGTACACCGGTAGTTTCCTAATGTGCTACACCAGTATGTAGTACTACTTCATTAAGTACTCCCCCATTTTCCACTTTCTTATTAAATAACTCTTCTTATAATTAGTTACAGTGTTCCAAAACCAACGCCTGTAAAGCTACACACCAATTTAACGCTACAGTAATCCAAGTAACCCTCTTATGCGCTAAGTATGCCAAGCTAGTATACCTTATGCCACTTCCGTAACATTGCTACAGTAATTTTCCCAAAGCAAAATATATGCCATTAAATTTGTCATTTCTATTCTTATGCTAGTAGAAATCATTTGTCAAATACTACTTCCTATGTTCCGCTACAGTAATGAAACTACTCCTAATTTATTCCAAAATCAAAACTATAAAATCACACACTAAATAATTGGTGGAAGTCAAACCCTTACCTCTAGTGTTGATTTTCTTGGAACAAGATGATGATTTTGTAGAACAAACCCTAGCCTTCTCCTTCTCTTCTCTTCTTCTTCTCTCTTTTCTTTCTTCTTTCTCTTCTTACCAACTACTCTTACTAACTCTACTTTTCTATTTTATAAAACTATCCTTCTACTACTAACTTTCCTCCCTCTATCTTTCTAAAATTATAATTTGGCCCCAACAATTATTTAATTCAAATTATAATATATAACTCTATTAAAACAATATTACACTAAATAATATTTATTCTATATAAACCTAATCATGCCAATTAATCAAACAAAGTCAAATATTACTACACACCAAATTAATATTATTCAAAATAATATTTCGACATAATAAATATTTTTATTTCATATTACCCAATTAATATTTTAATCGATATCAATTGAATATATTTCTCAAAATAGATATAATGTAATAGTTTTGGAAAATAATTAATGAAATAACATTTAAATATAAACGGCGTGTTACAACTCTCCCCCACTTAAAAGATTTTCGGCCTCGAAAATTACCTCTAAACGAACAATTCGGGATAGGAATCCCGCATCCGACTTTCAAGCTCCCACGTCACATTACCATTCGCCGAACCACCCCATGCAACTTTAACCAAAGCAATCTCTCTTCCTCTTAGTTGTTTCACCTTTCTATCTTCAATCCTCACCGGTAAAACCTCAACCGTCAAATTGTCTCTTACTTCCAAATCATCCGCTTGAATAACATGAGACGGATCCGCAATATACTTTCGTAATTGCGAAACGTGAAACACATCATGCAAATTTGAAAGTGATGGCGGCAATGCAATTCGATAAGCCATACTTCCAATCCGCTCTGAAATCTGATAAGGACCAATAAACCGAGGTGTTAACTTCCGCGATTTAAGCGCCCTTCCGACACCCGTAGTTGGATTCACCTTCAAAAACACATGTTCATCCTTCTTGAACTCAAGAGGTTTCCTCCTCTTGTCATAGTAACTCTTTTGGCGATTCTGAGACACTTTCATCCTCTCTCTCTTATCAATTTGATCTTATCCGTAGCCTCTTGAACCAATTCCGGACCAACTATAGCACTTTCTCCCGTCTCGTACCAACACAAAGGTGTCCTGCACCGTCTTCCATACAATGCCTCAAAAGGAGCCATGCCAATGCTAGAATGAAAACTATTATTATAAGTAAACTCAATCAAAGGCAAATGACTCTCCCATGAACCTCCTTGATCCAAAACACAAGCACGCAACAAATCCTCAAGTGACTGAATTGTTCTCTCCGTTTGACCATCCGTCTGAGGATGATAAGCGGAACTCAATCTCAGCTTAGTACCCAAGGCTCCTTGTAAACCTTCCCAAAATCTTGAAGTGAAACGCGGATCTCTATCTGAAACAATACATGTAGGAATACCATGTAAACAAACAATTCGTTCCACATACAACTTAGCAAGCTTCTCCATAGTGTAATCCATCCTAATCGGAATAAAGTGTGCAGATTTAGTCAATCTATCCACTATGACCCAAATAGCCTCATGGTTACTCGGAGTCCTCGGCAAACCAGAAACAAAATCCATCGAGATACTATCCCACTTCCACTCGGGAATAGACAACGGTTGCAACAAACCCGAAGGCTTCTGATGTTCAATCTTAGACTTTTGGCAAACCAAACAAGCATACACAAACTCAGCAATTTCTTTCTTCATACAAGGCCACCAAAACAGCTTCTTTAAATCTTGATACATCTTCTTAGCACCAGGGTGAATACTTAACCCACTTCTATGACCTTCCTCAAGAATCCTCTTTTTCACATCCCCCACATCGGGAACGCAAACTCTATCATGACATCTCAAAATTCCATTCTCATCAATTCTGAACTCTCCACCTTGACCTTGATTCACCAAAGTAAACTTGTCAACCAAAACCAAATCTGACTTTTGCCCATCTCTAATCTCTTCCAAGACACCACTAGTAAGCTTCATCATACCAAGCTTCACGCCAAAATAAGTCTCTTCACACACCAAACTCAAATCTCGAAATTGCTCCAACAATTCCCATTCTTTAACCATCAACATAGACATGTGTAAAGACTTCCTGCTCAAAGCATCTGCAACCACGTTTGCCTTACCAGGATGGTAATTCAAACTGAAGTCATAATCTTTAAGAAACTCTAGCCACCTTCTTTGCCTCATATTCAACTCTTTTTGATCAAACAGATATTTCAAACTCTTATGATCGCTAAAGACGTCGAATCTCGACCCAAATAAATAATGCCTCCAAATCTTTAATACAAAAACCACCGCTGCCAACTCCAAGTCATGAGTTGGATAATTCCTCTCATGCCCCTTGAGTTGCCTCGAAGCATACGCCACCACCTGCCCATTTTGCATTAACACACCTCCTAAACCCATCAAAGAAGCATCGCAATAGACCGTAAACGGTTCAGATGGTTTAGGCAAAATCAAAACTGGCGCAGTTGTCAACCTTCGCTTCAACTCTTGGAAACTATCTTCACACTGCGGAGTCCACACGAACGCTTGACTCTTCCTAGTCAATTGTGTCAACGGTAAAGCTAGCTTGGAAAAGCCTTCAATGAACTTACGGTAATAACCCGCTAAACCAAGAAAGCTTCGAATCTCAAAAACTGACTTTGGAGATTCCCATTCTGACACGGCTTCTATCTTCGAAGGATCCACAGCAATACCTCCACGAGATATCACGTGACCAAGGAAACTCACTTGTTCTAACCAGAATTCACACTTCGAAAGTTTAGCAAACAAGTGATTTTCCTTCAGAATTGACAAAACAATTCCCAAGTGTTCGGTATGCTCTGCTTCACTCTTGGAATAAATCAAAATGTCATCGATGAACACCACCACAAACTTATCCAGAAACTCATGAAAGATTCTGTTCATATACTCCATGAACACACCAGGTGCATTCGTAACACCGAAAGGCATCACCGAATACTCATAGTGTCCATAACGAGTTCTGAACGCAGTTTTCTGAATATCACCCGCTTTCACGCGAATCTGATGATAGCCTGACCTCAAGTCAATCTTGCTAAACACACACGCACCCACCAACTGATCCATTAAATCATCAATCCTTGGCAAAGGATACTTGTTCTTAATGGTCACTTTGTTTAGCTGCCTATAATCCACGCAAAGTCTCATTGTTCCGTCTTTCTTCTTCACAAGTAAAACTGGAGCACCCCACGGACTCACACTAGGACGAATAAACCTTTTGTCAAGCAACTCTTCCAGCTGACTCTTCAGTTCCACTAGTTCCGACGGTGACATCCTATAAGGAGCCATCGAAACAGGACTAGTACCAGGAATTAAGTCGATGGAAAACTCTACCTCACGCTCAGGAGGTAAATCCGTAATCTCTTCAGGAAACACTTCAGGAAATTCGCATACCACAGGATAATCCTTTCTTACTCTACCATCTTCCAAAACCATACACGCCATAAGCATAAACAACCCATCTCCATTCTTCACACTCTTCTCAACTTGCTGTGTAGACAAGAAAACCACACCATCTTTCTCGGACTCGAGAAAAAGAACAGCCTTAGTAAAACAGTTGATATAGACATGGTTGGCTTTCAACCAGTCCATACCCAGAATCACATCTATCTGATGCAAAGGAAGACACACGAGATCAACTTCGAAATCTCTTCCGCACATGCGCAAAGGACACTTCAAACAAACAACTGAAGTAGAAACTGAACCCATCGCAGGTGTATCTACCTCCATACTTCGATCCAAAGTAGACAAGATAAGGCCCAATCTCTTGGCACAATCTAAAGCAACAAACGAATGCGTCGCACCCGTATCAATAAAAGCAACCAAAGGCACATTAGAGATAAAACATGTACCTCTGATTAGACGTTCCTCAGCAGAAGTCTCTGTTCCAGATAAAGCGAATACTTTTCCAACTTCTTTCTTTGGCTTTGGACATTTGGTACTTATGTGGCCTCGCTCACCACAATTAAAGCAAGTTACACTCACACCAACTCTACAATCCACCGCTTTGTGACCCACCCTGTCACACTTGAAACACTTAACTATCCCCTGGCGACATTCCATAGCACGATGTCCCTCTTTACCACATTTAAAACATTTGATTGGAGTAGTCACTCCCCCACTCGGACTCTTTCCACCACTTATTGGTCTCTTTCCTCTTCCATCATAAGGCTTAGGACGCATCTGTCCCTTACCTCTTTTCTCACTCAAGCTCTTGTAATAAGCAGTGCTATCCCGACTATCTTCGTCGTAGATACGACTCTTATTAACCAACTCAGAGAATCTTGTAATCTGCTGATACCCAATCGCCTTCTTTATGTCCGGCCTCAAACCATTAACAAACTTAAGGCACTTCGACCTCTCAGCAATAACAGTGTTGTAGTGAGGACAGTATTTGATCAAATCTTGAAATTTAGCCGCATAGTCAGCTACCGAACCACTACCTTGTTTCAATTCCAGGAATTCAACTTCCTTTTTACCACGAACATCCTCCGGAAAATAATTCTCCAAGAATGCATCTCGGAAAATTTCCCAAGTCACCACAGCATGCTCCTCCTCATACCTCTGACTAGCGTTGATCCACCAGTCTTCGGCCTCTTTAATCAGCATGTGTGTTCCGAATTGCACTTTCTGAGCGTCGGTGCAATTCATCACACGAAAGATTTTCTCAATTGCTTTTAACCATTCTTGAGCTTCCACTGGAGCATGCTCTCCCTTGAAAGTAGGCGGGTTGTTCTTTTGGAACTTCCCAAGAGCACGGAAAGCATCTTCAGTACCATCATGTGGCGCTTGAGTCGTTTGCGGCATCTGATTTATTGACCCCGCAAGCAACCTCAATGCCTCAGCTAAAGCATTATCATTCCTTCTACCAGCCATCTTCTCTCTACAACACAAAATATTGATCGCATCAGCCACACGGTCAAATACAAGGGATTAACAAAATAAGACCTGACAACTGACCGACTATGCTCTGATACCACTATTGTAACACCCCTTCTAATTACCCCAAATAAAAGGCAAGAATTAAAATCAGAGAAAATAAATTGCACGGAAGGGATGTCACAACACACATCACATTCCAAAATTTTAAAGAAAAACGGATAGGGTACGTTTGTAAATTTAAGCATATCAACACAAAACAAACATACATAAATATTTAACTTCTTTCTCTCGTGCAAACGCAACGGAGTTTCAATATTTAACTTCATCTCCATTCATGGAGGAATCAAAACATAATTCAAGGCATCAAGCCATGATAATTCACATAAAGCATATGTTATCAAGTCTCACATACACAAAATAATATACACAAAGTAAGGATTATATACATCATAATCCGAATACAAAATAGACGAGTTCGACACTAAATATAACCCCCCCCAGGTGTTACTACCAGAGCATCGACTCGACTCTAATCAAAATAAAATAGATTGCAATCTAATGCATCCGCTAACTAGCGCCTCGCGCTACCATCCTCGATACCTGAACAATGCCATCAAAAGCATTTTCAAACAGAAGGGTAAGAATTCCAATAATCATATAACATGTAATTTTAAGTAAATGAAATGGCAATAAATAAAGCAATACATCAAGATCATATTCATTTTATCACATATAGTATCCGTACTCAAGGAAATCATTTCCAACACATTAACCATATAAACCAATTATCTGAATACTCACATCATTGGCACATAACCATTATTCAAACAACAACAATATTGGCACATAACCAAACACATCAACACACATACACAATATATACAATTATGCATGTGACTCACAACACGACTCAACATATGCGAATGCGGTACCGACTCGTGGACCCAAGGTTCCACCACCTATGTTTCCCTTCCGGATCAAGGTCACTACGTCTTTTCCCACAATAGGGTCACCGTCTAGATATTGTGGACCCAATGTTCCACCACCTATGTTTCCCTTCCGGATCAAGGTCACTACGTCTATTCCCACACTAGGGTCACCGTCTATAAAATCATGTGAACCCACAATTTCACCGTCTCTGTTTCAAGACCAACCATGCCATGCAATGTACAATATAACCAATGTATGCAATTAAGATTCACAATAATCGTAACATACACATACCGTCAAATCCAACCAATGGAACATCAACTATTGTACATGCATGCATACATATAATTTAACAATCACAACGTCAAGTAAAATGTATACAAACAAGTTACTTACTCAACCAAAACATAAACCATCAACTATCAAACAATTCCAAATCGGAAAGTATATTTCAACATAAAGTCATCATCGATGAACCGGCATTACTCTCAATGTTACTCATCACGATCGAGTCACCGGAATGTAACTCGAACGGTTAAATTCGGGATTAAACTCAATTTATTTCATTTCGTACTAAAATCGGGTCGATTCTTAAAAAGTCGAAATTTCGCAAAACGAACTTCACTACGTTAATCTACACGTCGAATTATGCTAGCACGTCAATTTTCGTGCGAATCGGAGAAAGTAGCTCCGTCGCCGAAATTACCGAAATCGGGTAATCGGCACATCAACGGGTTCGGAATTAAGTCGGCTAAATATTTCTAATATTTCTACTTTATAAATCCTGCAAAATTATTTATTAAAGATATTAAATCATTATTATTAAATAATTTTGTATTTATAAGTCGGAACGTAATAGCTACGGTATATCTAATATTTCTAATACTACTACATAATTGTCACTGCTATATACAAGCCATTAAATATCAACTCTGAAATTTCACTACAGTAGCAAAGTGATGTCATTTAAATATTATTCAATTCACACTTATGTAATGCAAGCTAGTCACTTCTCTATGCTATTCTACAAGTAATGCTACAGTAATGTAAATTTATACTCCAAATTGCAAGCTAGCCACTTCTATATGCTATTTTACAAGTAATGCTACAGCAGTAATGTAAATTTATACTCGAAGGCCATTTCTTGAAACGCTATTGTACACCGGTAGTTTCCTAATGTGCTACACCAGTATGTAGTACTACTTCATTAAGTACTCCCCCATTTTCCACTTTCTTATTAAATAACTCTTCTTATAATTAGTTACAGTGTTCCAAAACCAACGCCTGTAAAGCTACACACCAATTTAACGCTACAGTAATCCAAGTAACCCTCTTATGCGCTAAGTATGCCAAGCTAGTATACCTTATGCCACTTCCGTAACATTGCTACAGTAATTTTCCCAAAGCAAAATATATGCCATTAAATTTGTCATTTCTATTCTTATGCTAGTAGAAATCATTTGTCAAATACTACTTCCTATGTTCCGCTACAGTAATGAAACTACTCCTAATTTATTCCAAAATCAAAACTATAAAATCACACACTAAATAATTGGTGGAAGTCAAACCCTTACCTCTAGTGTTGATTTTCTTGGAACAAGATGATGATTTTGTAGAACAAACCCTAGCCTTCTCCTTCTCTTCTCTTCTTCTTCTCTCTTTTCTTTCTTCTTTCTCTTCTTACCAACTACTCTTACTAACTCTACTTTTCTATTTTATAAAACTATCCTTCTACTACTAACTTTCCTCCCTCTATCTTTCTAAAATTATAATTTGGCCCCAACAATTATTTAATTCAAATTATAATATATAACTCTATTAAAACAATATTACACTAAATAATATTTATTCTATATAAACCTAATCATGCCAATTAATCAAACAAAGTCAAATATTACTACACACCAAATTAATATTATTCAAAATAATATTTCGACATAATAAATATTTTTATTTCATATTACCCAATTAATATTTTAATCGATATCAATTGAATATATTTCTCAAAATAGATATAATGTAATAGTTTTGGAAAATAATTAATGAAATAACATTTAAATATAAACGGCGTGTTACAATCTTTCTCTGGCGAAGCGTTTGATTTCTCTCCCACGAGCCTAGATACCGGTGCACCGCCCTCATCCGCTCCCTTCCTCCTCACAGTGGCCCATGTTTTTGTGTTTTGAGCGGTACGAATTGTTTCATTCGCGTTTTAGGGTTTTTACGATTTCAATGTTTGTTTATTGATTGTTTACATGTTCATCATTTGCGTGTTTTAATTCTTTGATGGTTACACGTGAGATGCAGAAAAGTTCGAGGAAGAGGAAACTATACCTTGGCGTTTTTCTTCTGAAAGAAAACGAGGGAGAGAGAGGGACGTGAGACCGGTGGCACTCCTTGGTGGCCAGGCGGAGGAAGAACGAGATGGACACGCTTCTGGCTTCTGGTACTTTTCTGTATATTGATGATGAATCCTTGAGATTGTTTGTTTCTTATTTTTTGTTGGTGATGTTTGATGATGATGAATACTTCTGAAAACTTCTCTTCTTCCCTGTTAATGATAAGTATTTTCTGAAACTACGCTTGCTTTTGAATCTCCTCCTCTTTCTGGTTTTGTCAATGATGATGCCCTGAGATTTGTTTCTTTATTTGTTGTTTTGATTTGAGTTGATGATGATGACTCTGAAAACTAGCTTATGTTGACTTGATCTTCGTTGATGATGAAAATATATTCTGAAACTTGCTTGCTTCTTTCTGAAAATCTTTTCTTTTCTCCTTGTTTTGAGGTTGATGATGATGAATGTAATCTGAAACTTGTTTTGCTTCTGATTTCCTCTTCCTCTTCTCTTTGTATGTTAATGATGAGAGACCTCTGAAACTATTGTGTTTTGCTTCTAAAAACTCCTCTTCTTCTCTTTGAATGCTTGAATAATGATGATGAAATTGTTGGTTAGCTTCTGACTGTTTGCAATTTCTTTGAGTTTTGGCCTGCTTGTGGTTTTTGTGTTGATGCTCTACCTTGGTGATGATAGCTAGACTAGGTTTGCAATTTATGCAGTTGGATTTGTTGGCAAACGAGTTTGTAGTTTTGCAGACAGGTTTACAACTGTAGTTTGCAGGTTTGGGTTGTAGCTTGTAGGCTTGTAGGCTTGAGCTTACAGTTTTGGTAAGTTGCAAGCTGTTTGTTTGGCCTGTGAGCAGGTTTTCTTATTTTGAGAATAGGTTTGCAGGTTTTTGTTTGAGCTTGCAGTTTTGAGCTTACAGTTTTGGTAAGCTGCAGGCTATTTGTTTGGCCTGTGAGCAGGTTTTCTTGTTTTGAGAACAGGTTTGCAGGTTTTTGTTTGAGCTTGCAGTTTTGAGCTTACAGTTTTGGTAAGTTGCAGGCTGTTTGTGTTTTGTAGGCAGTTTTGCAGATTTGTGAGTTTGGTTTTCTTGAGGTGGGAAGCAGGTTTTTGATTTTGGTTTGGCCTTTGGAACTGTCACTTGCAGTTTTACCGGTTTGACAACAGTTTTATGCAGTTTTTTGCTTTGATAGTAGGTTTGCAATTTTTAAGGCAGGCTTACTGGTCTGTAGCTTTGTAATGTAGGTTTGAGTTGGTTTGTGGGCTCTATGTCCTCTCTCCTCTGGACTGTTATGCAGTAGCCTCTTTATATCTTTTTTGTTTTTCCTTTACTGTCTTGAAAAACCTGCTTTTGCCAAAACTGCAAACTCTCACTGAGGTTCTCTCTTTCTCTCTCTCCATAAGCATTTTTAATTTCTTATTATATTTAAATTCTGAAAAGTTTGTCTAGTGCTGGAAAGTGATGATAGCTAGGACAAGTCTCTTTGGCTTGTGAATTGGTTATTCTCTGCATTGTGTACTTGCTGCATATTTTCTGCATTGTGTACTTTGTTGCTTTGACATTTTGCCTACTTCCTGCATTGTGTACTTGTTGTGACAGTTTTGCAACTCAGTTTGACATTTGGTTAATGCATTTGAAACTCAGTTTGCAGTATAGTTTGCTTTGTATGCAGCCTTGTGCCTTTGTATTTGAACCATGTTTTTGCATCTAGTTTGACATGCTTGCATTTTATATCTTATTTTTCTCTCTGTGAACCGAGAAGAGCGATCTTCTTGTGATTTGCAGAGAGGAAAATAATAATATGATGAACATAGCATTCTGATTCCAGCCGACAAACTTTAATGATGATTTTTCTTTTTATCTGCTTGAAAATTCTTTTCAGTTAATTGCGCTAATTTCTTTTTCTTCTGTCTTTTGCAGGTAAGTACCAGTTGGATGATAGAGGAAGCGGTAGAAGTAGAAGTCAAAGATCTTAGGAGATTAGGCTTAGATTTATTTTTTCCATTTATTATAAACAAATATTATTGTAAATACTATAAGTTGTAATCTTACAATATTCGAATAAAATTTGTAACAACATTTGAAATAAATAAAAAAAAGTCTTTGTCAAATATCTTCCAATCTTTCCTTGTATTGTTTGTTTAATTATTTAAGACTCTTAAATCAAAATAATTGAAACTGTGTCTCAATAATTCTAATCCATATGAAATAAATAATCAACAAACTTTGCAGTCTCGCAACCTTACATAAATCACAATATGCATAGTATTCTAATTAACATATGCATTGTACATTTAAACAAACAAACATTCCATAAACCTTTCACTCCACTGATCAAACAAATGCCTTAACGTTCCAAACAAAAGACTCAGCTCTTACCCCAGATAATTAGGTTTTGAGAAACAACCATTAATCTTGAACGAGCGTAAAAATAATGTAACAGTGAACTGAATTTCTGAGGATTCAGTTTCTTATGAAAAATGCGAGCGAAAACCCTAATTCCGGATTCGTTGCAAAAGAAAAGTCTACTTGATCAATTCCTGAGCCAATCTCAACAAAATCAGTGAAAACCCTAATTCTGGATTGACTGATAAAGAAAAGTCTGTTTGACCGATTCTTGAGCCAATCTGAAAAATCAGAGAAAACCCTGAGGTTGTGATTTCTTGTGAAAAAGGGAGGGCACATTTTGGGGTACAACAATGATGTTATGATGTCATGTACAAATATGCGAAGTTTATATACAAATAATCATATTCATACAAAGCAGACAAGTCCTTAGGTTTAGGCTTGCATGGAGTTTGTAGGTAAGTACCCTCTTGAAGTCTAGTTGGCTCAACCTGTCATAGAAATAGTAACCGGGTTCTAAGGAGCTCAATATCACTGGATGGTTTCCTTGTTCATCGTTTCAATTTAGCCTCTTACAGGCGACCGAAATATTCCAAGGAAACAACCCTCAATGAGTGTAGTATCGAGTATCAACCAATTTCGGACTGCACCAAAGCCGATCATCTCACTACATCCTAAAAGGCCAAGATGGTCAAGTAAGGTTCTAAAGTAAGTTGATGCTTCACGACACCATGCGGTGGCCCTGTACTCTCCTTGATTCAAACTCAAGGGTTACCGGTACCAACCAAAGTTCCACATCAACGTAGCTACTGCTTCAACCATGTCGGTATACCCCGCACAATTCCCTCACAGTTTATTGCTACTTACCTAAAAGTCGTCCCCAAATCCGGGTGTAGGATTTAAAACAAACCCAAACAAGGAACCAAAAATGTAAAGCATACAAATCAAACAAGATAAGCACGTAAAGGTGATCTAAAACCCTAAGGTAATCCCACTTTTATAATATTCCCAGCAGAGTCGCCAGTTCTGTGATACGGTGGGAGAATTGACTTGAGGTTTTGCATTTGTATTCGCAAATGTTTCGGTTTAGCAAGAGTCGCCACCGACTTTTCTTTTATCCAAAAAGAAAGGTGAAAAAGCACAGGAAAGACCTTTGAGATTGTATCTTGAGTTCGGGGGGTAGATTATGAAAAAGGTAGGTGCTAGCACCCTTTTCATCCATGGTTTTCCATGGGCTCTTAGTTACTTGTTTTGATCACTTGCTTTTGCCTTTCAATTGTTTGAAATGGTGCTTTGTGTGTGTGGTTTTGAAAATGTTTTGAAAAGAGGCCTTTTCTAGGCAACCTTTGTAACAATTCTTGTTTGAATGTTTTACAAAGGTGTTTGTCTTTTGAAAAGATGTTTCAATGTTTGAAAGTTTGTATTTGGGAAATGTTTTGAAATTGTGTTTTGAAAATAGCAAGGATGTTTACAAATTTGATCAAGTAACTAGGAGTTGTCTATCCCATTCAAAGATCTTTCCTACATATTTTTAACCCTTTGACATTGTTGTTTTACCATTGTATTTGGTAAACAACCTTGTATTTGGATGTTAAACGGGACATGCGTGGGTCAAATTTACAATCATTGAAAGCAACTTGTGAGACGCTCTAGCAATTTTGTAAGGGACGAGATCGTTTTATCGAAGGCAACATCGAGGGTCATCGAGGGACTACGATCTTTGTTTATCAAAGGGTCATTTTCTAGAGTGTCTCATATTCGAGGGACATGATTGTGTTTCTGAGGAAACAAGCGAGGTTACCCTAGAGGTGCACGTGTGAGAAGTGTATTGATTTCAAGTTATTTATTCTTGGATTAGGTCATCTAGCGATTGATTTTTGAATCTTGCCATACGCGCCTAATTACTACACAATATATAGAAAGCAATAAATTGCGGGAATTAAAAGTCTAAGCTATTACAAAAGTATCCGGGAATGGAGGTATAATTATTACAAATGGGGATGACTCACATAAGAATAACAATGTCCAAATATTACAACCAAATCGAATTGTTGTGTGATTCAATATAAAGCTATGATAAATTATGAAATAAAGAAATCAATAAAGTATGAAGTGCATGTATTTACTTGAAAATAAAATTTATTCTAAAAAAGAAATGATTTAAACTAAAAAAGATCTTTATTATTACTCTTTTGTATTTTTTTAATAATTTTGAAAGAAACATTTAAAGAAAGAAAATTAACTAAACTAATTCTTTATTTTTTTGGTACTTTTATTAATCAATTAAAAAAAGATTTAAAGAAAGCAAACTAATTAAATTATTTTTTTTTGATGTTTTTATTATTAGTAACAAATTAATAAAGATAAAAGAAATGATAAAAAGAAATAATGTCAAGACTTAAATTAAACTAAAGAAAATGTTTTCTTTTTTTTGTTTTAAAAAAATCCTAATTAGTAAATTTATAAGAAAACAAAGCAAAAATGGGCTTAAAAGAAATTGCAAAATGCTAGGCCCAAAGAAAATATTATTATTTTGCTGAAACAAAAAAACTAAAAAAAAGGGGGTGGATGATTAGTATTCACGCATGGGCTTTTGAGTTGGGGACGGACTGGCCCAATGCTTAAGTTCTTTCAATTGTTTCTGATTAGGGTTAACGGAAGGGATTAGGGTTTGTACAGAGCAGCGCCGTTGGTCCTTCGTTCTTTCTCACTCGTTCTCTCGTTCCTCTCTGATCGTCCCTTCCCCGATCTCGTCACCGGAGCACCCCTCGCTCTCTTCCTAACCATGCTCAAACGATTCTTTCATAAAAAGGTGATGTTCTGTTGGTTTTGAATGTTGAACGATTTCTGTTTTTTTTTTTGTTAATCTTGTTCATGTCTTTTTGTTGATCAATTTTATTGCCTCACGATATGCAGGAAAGGGTTTGAAGAGAAACGTATCTTTGGAACTTTTCGGGAAAATGGAGAGGAAAGAGATTTGAGCTGATGGTGCTCATTGGCAGCCGGAAGCGGGGAGGGGAGAAGTGATGATGGAGGCGTGAGCTTCCGGTAACTTCTCTTTGTCCCTTGAACTTTAAATGCTGATGATGTGGTATTTCACTCCTGACTTTGTTATTTCTTTCCTCTCTCTTGAATTTGAATGATGAGGGTGTTTCACTTCTGAATTTTTTATTTCTTTCCTCTCTCTTGAACTTGAATGATGAGGGTGTTTCACTTCTGATTTAGTTATTTCTTTCCTCTCTCTTGAACTTGAATGATGAGGGTGTTTCACTCCTGACTGTTGGATGTTATTGTGCCTTTGTTGGCTTAGATACTGATTTTTGACAGTTTGATGATTAAACTGAGTTACAGCTTGGTATCTTTGGTTCTTTGTGTATGTTTTTTGTGGTTGAAATGAGATACATATTTTGAATGCTTTTGACAATTTACAAGTTTTTTGTTGGTGTTTGGGACTGAGATACAGGTTTTGGAAACTATTTTTTCTTGGTTATGCCCTGTTTTAAAATGGTTTTTCAGTTTGGAAGTTTGAAAATTGGTGTTACAATTGTGGGTAGGCTTAAGAGTTTAACAGGCTTGCAAACTGGTTGTGTGATTTCTTATGGTTTTTTAGTTTTGTATTTGGAAACTGAGTTTGAAATGTTTGAAAGTTGTTGGTCAGGTTTGAGAGTTTTTTTTTTGGCAGGTTTTGTTGCTTGAACTTGCTATGCAGGTTTTAGTGTTTTTTTTTGTGGTTTGGCCCCTGAAACTGTTATGCAGGTTTTAGTGATGGTGGTGAAATGTTGGGATGTTGGAAAGGTTTTGTTTATTGTTGGTTAGTTTTTGCAGTTTGCAAGCTGTTTCTTGTTGGACTGAGTTGAATCTTTATGAATGTTTTGTGGCTTTGACAGTTAACAGGTTGGGAGATTTGTTGTTTTGGCCTTGTTTGAAACTGTTATGCAGTCTTGTTATTGTTGGATATTGGCCCCTGAAACTGTTATGCAGTTTTGTGTATTGTTGCTGTTGGTTCACAGGTTTGGAGGTTTTTGGGAGCTGGAACTTGCTATGCAGGTTTTGTGTATATGAACTTGCTTATGCAGGTTTTGTGTAGCTCAGTTTTTGACAAAAAAATGCTCCCTCTTCTTACAGTTTTTTTTGGTCTTATCCTAGTTGCTTTTTGTTTTGTAACTTGTAACAGTTTGTGGGCCTTGGTAGCAAAACTGTACAATTCCAACAAAATAGGTGATATCTTTTCTCTCTCTCCTCTCTCAATGATAAAAGTAAAAATGCTTTTTTCACTTTTTCTGAAAAGTTTGCCCAAATTCTTGGAAAATGATGAAAGGCTATGAAACAAGCCCCATTGCTTGTTATTTTGGTTTACCATACTGCTTTCTTTCTGCTGTTTGTTTGTACTTTGTTCCTGCTATTTGTACTTGCCATGCTGCTATCTAGTTACTGCATTGTTTGTGCTGCATCCAGTTTGGCCTTGTTACATTCAGTTTGCCTTGTTCAGTTTGGCTTTGTTTGTAATTTACGCGCCTGCTGAGTTACTTGCTTGTAATGCTGTTGCTACTGTCTAGTTGCCTTGTACTTTGTAATGCTTGAACTTTTATTTTTCTTTTTGTGAACCAAGAAGAGAAATCTTCTTGTGATTTGCAAAGAGAAAAATAAAAACGTGATGAAATGAAAATAGCCCTCTGATTCCAAACGACAGACTTTAATGATGAACATTTTTCTTTCTTTTTGAACTTTATTTATGTTCAATTAACTGTACTAATCTTTTTTTCTGTCTTTCTTTCATGTGAGCGCAAATTGGATGGTGGCAAAGCAGAGAAAGCCATAGACTTTGTAGCAAACATGGAAGCAATGGAAGCTTAGGCTTAGATTTTTTTCTTTGTAACTTAGAGATATTTTCAATCAGTTGTATTAATTTATTTTTCAAGTACGATAAGTTGTAAAACTTAAAGCATATGAATAATAAATTGTTTTTGTAACAACATCTGAAATAAATGAAGAAAGTCTTTATGAGATAATCTGATATCCAATATAATCCATTATTGTTAGTAACTTGTAATTCTCTCTTTATGTCTTTACTAATTCTTTAAGATTCCCTGATCAAAATAATTGAACTGCATTCCAATAATTCCAATCCAGATAACTTAAACTCCAAGTAATCCAATAACTCTGTAATCTTGTAACCTTACAATAGTATTCCAATCAGAACACGCATTGTGTATTCCAATAAATAGGCAAATGTTTATTCCATAAACAAGCAGATGTTTTAAAAGACGCAAATTATCTGGTTAACCTGGATCAAACAAACACTGCCTATTTCCAGTAAATTATAGAGAGCCTGAAAATATGTGACAACCAATTGACTTTCTAAGAATTCAGTTTCTTCTGAGAAATGCGAGAAAAACCCTAATTCCTGATTTACTGCCGTAGGAGAAAATCGGTCTGATCGATTCCTGAGCTATTCTTGAATACCTGAGAAACCCTAGAGTTATGATTTTCTGTGAAAAAAGGGAGGGAAAATTTTGGGGTACAACAACAGTAATATAGCAACAAACAACATCAACAAAAGCAGGCAGCAAAGCAGAAGTATGGATGTGATACGGTGGGAGAACTGACTTGAGGTTTTGCGTTTGTGTTTGCAAATGTTTCGATTTAGCAAGAGTCGCCACCGACTTTTTATTTTATCCAAAGGAAAGGTCAAAAAGCATAGGAAAGACCTTTGAGATGTTTTCTTGGGTTCAGGGGGTAGATTATGAAGAGGGAAGGTGCAAGCACCCTTTTCATCCATGGTTATCCATGGGCTCTTAGTTACTTGTTTAGATCACTTGCTTTTGCTTTTCAATTGTTTGAAATGGTGCTTTGTGTGTGATTTTTTTTGAAAATGCTTTGAAAAAGAGGCCTTGTCTAGGCAACCTTTGTAATGATTCTTGTTTGAATATATACAAAGGTGTTTGTCTTTTGAAAAGATATTTCAATGTTTTAAAGTTTGTTTTTGGGAAATGTTTTGAATTTGTGTTGTGAGGTGTGTTTGAAAATAGCAAGGATGTTTTTGCAAGTTTTGATCAAGTAACTAAGAGTTGTCTACCCTATTTTACTCAAAGATCTTTCCTATACGTTTTTAACCCTTTTGACAGTGTTGTTTTACCATTGCATTTGGTAAACAACCTTGTATTTGGATGTTAAACGGGACAGGCGCGGGTCATCGTATGGACCATGATAGCAATTGTGCTAAGTATCTTTAGCAAATTTTTGAGGGACTAGATCATTTTGTATAGGCAACCAAGATAGCGTCATCGAGGGACTATGATCTTTTGTTTTGTTTTTGTTTTGTCAAAGTACTCAACATGCATAACATGGCCCTTTTAAAGGCAACAAGTGGGTGAAACCCTAGGGGTGCAAGTGTGCATTGTATTGTCAATTTACATGCATTTTGTCTTTGTATTAGTCAAGCTATTTGTTTTGATTTTGGATTTTTGCATACAAACCCTAGTCTCTAACATGGCATATTTGTAAGCATAAAGTGCGTAAAATAAATATACACTATTACAACATTTGATATGGGAAGGGGGATACAATTTTGAATGGGGATTATTTTACAAGAAATTAAAACCCTAATATTTCCTATTACATCCAAATTGAATAAATGGTACAAATAAATAAATTGGCAATAATTAAACAATTTTAAATATAAGTATGCAAAATATTATGAATATGCACAAAATATTTTTTTGTTTATTTTTTATGTATGTAAAAAATATTTAATGTATATATAAAAAAGAAATAAAAGATTATTATATTTTATTTATTAAGGGTAAAACCCTAATTTTCTTTTAAGAAAGTATGTATATATATATTAATTATAAAAAAATAAAAATGAATGAAATATATACAAATGTCACAAAATGAAAATATATTAAAAAAATATTATTTTTAATAAGGGTGGAAACCCTAGTTTTTTTTTGTTTTAAGATAATATATACTATATTATTTATTTTTATGTACAAGAAAATAAATACAAATATATATATAAATATAAGAAAATAAAACATATGAAAAAAATATTATTTTATATATATGGATAATAAAAATAAAATATATAATATTTCTATAATGTTTATAAGTTTTTTTTATTAAAGAAAATAAAGGTATATGCCAAATAATAATTATTTTTATGTCTAAAAAAATAATAAAATAATAAAAATGAATATGAAAATTTATGAAAATATTTTTAGGTATTTTTTATGTTTAGAAAATATAAAATAAAACCAGGAATGAAAAATAAATGAAAAAATACAAAAATATGAAGAAATGGGCCAGGGGGTGCATTCAGCAATAAGGGGGTGTCAAAAACAAGGCCAGAACCAAGCCCAGCCCACTGACTTCATCTTCAACCTTTGTCAAAGAACGCGCGCGCCTGATTCAAACATGAAGAACCTGCATACGTGCCCTAATGCAAAAACTCATAACATCAAAGTTGTAGCATTTTTCAAGACGAATCCAACCATGTAAAGAACTCATTCTAACTCTCAAAGACCAGAGAGAATTTCTCTTGCCCTAAATCCTAACCTAATTTTTTCAGGAAGTTCATGAATCAAATTCTCTTAATATGCTTAACTTAAATGAAAACTGAGCATATGTACAGTTTCATGACTATGAATACTACATTTTTTATTCACAAACCTAAGCCTAATGATTCCTAAATAGAGAGATAGGAAGTTGATAAAAACCTGTTTCAGTTGAAATTGTGTATGACAATGTGGAGCTTTTCAGTGACGCCTGAGGTGTTTGGGAGCTTGCTTGAACTTCCTCTAACCTTTCCCAATGCCTAGTTTGTCTTGAATGTGCTTGAACAAGCTTGTAGAACTCAACCTGCACAAGCTGAAAACAGAAATGGTGAAGCTTACAAATGGATTTACAGTCACTGCCTAATGGTTGGGATAACTTGGATAGGTTATATGGAAGGTGTTTGAACAAGTTTGAGGCAAAACGCACAAGGGGTTTTTGCTATGGAAGTCCAAGTGCAGAAACTGCCCTATTTTGCAAGAGGGAAGTGATTTTGTGTTTTGGAGGGCTTGAGGACTCAAAGGCTCGTGTTTTAGGTTCAATGCAATGTATGAAACTTATCTCAAATGCTTTCCCAAGTTGATTCTATCAGATGTTCAAGTTGTAGTGTATTTGACAAGTTTCTTGTATTTTAAGCAAAAGCAAGCCATGATGCAAGACAAGCCTGTATAGGCTATCTATCAGCCTGCACTTTGTGATCTTGGCCCCCTCAATTGGTGGATATTGTGTGTGGTACCAGATCTTGTTCAAGGCTCAAGAGATGTGGTTTGACATAAAGCAATTTTGACAAAAATGGCAATGTTGCCTTTTTGCTATTTTAGGATTAATTCTTTGTGTAATCCTCCCAAGCCCAAAACAAAGCCTTAAACCAATGGATTTGCATTTAATTATTGAGTATGGAAGGGTTTTGGGACCTGTAATCAAGTACAAACAAGGCTGATTAGAGTTTTCAACTTGTATCAATATGAACATGCCATGGATCAAAAGTGAGTTTTTGCCAACTTAAAGCCTTCGATTCTCCCTAACCACAAATTATTTTTGAGAGTTATTGGACATTTTAGAAAGCTTGTAACATGCTCTACAATCCATATTTGAAATGAGTTTTGAGATTCCAAGTGGAACTATGTGAAAAATGGTCATGAAGATGGGTCAAAATCCTGCCTAAACTAGGGCAAAATTTCACTAAGTTAAAAGTTTCATGGACCCTTGTTCCAAAAATCATAACTTGAGATCCAAGCTTCTTTTGGGAAAACTTTGTGAATCAAAGTTGTATATTTTGTGGAGGACTACAACTTTCATGTTTGAAGTTTTGTTTGAATCCAATTTCATCATGGGGAAAATGTTGGGCAAAGTTGGGAAAAATTAAGAAAATTTCTTAACTTAGAAAAATTCTAAGTTATGAAAATTTTCAATCTTAAACCCTAATTTGAAAAATTAGGTTTCTTGATGAAAAAGTTTCATGTTTTGACACATCTTGATGAAAAATGACCCTTGGCACTTGATTTTGACAAAAAAGTCAAAGCTTGACTTTTCAATGTACAGTCAAATTTTGATCAGTTGACTGGAAAATTCATCTGTCAATCCAATGCATTTGGGATCTTTTGAACCTTGTGAATAGGTCAAGATGATGCCATTGAGTCCTTTAATCCATGCTTGAACCCAATTTGCCATTGGCTAGGTGAAAAATTAGAAATTACCCTTTGCAGTCAAAACCCTAAAAATGACCATTTTGCCCTTTTGATGATCTGATCAAATTTCTTGAGGAGTTGTGGTCCAAACTTGATCAAATGGTTCATATGAGCCTAGAATGTTGATGTGGATCAAAAATTGTGAGGTTTGACTGTAAATTGGCCACAATTGACTTTTTCCCCAATACAACTGATTTCTAGGTCAACTGTCCAATTGACTGGGCAAAAATTTGATTCAAGGCTTGAAACTTGGTAGGGGAAATCTTATAGGTCAAACATGAAGTGTGAAAGTCATTTTGAGCATTGGAAGTCCAAAAATCCCTGTGCAAACTCAAACCCTAGTTTCAGGTCAACAGTGCAAGGAGATGTCTTGAGCAGAGCAAACCCTAATCCTATCTGGAGTTCAAAGAGTCTTGTGAGGGGAAATATTGATAAAATGAGAGGGAAAATTTTGGGGTACAACATCTGCCCCTGTTCAATCTTCTTGAACCTAAAGAGTTAGATTGGCGAGTTTGCCTTTCGTGACTCGAAGGTAAAAGATGATTGGACACTAGAGTGCCCGTAAATTTGCACTCGTCAAAATGTAGCGGAGGGAATGGGCTTAAAGATGCCATTTGGAGATAGTAGAATCTTGCTGGAGATGGGCTTAAAGATGCCATCCAAGATTTGTTTGTTGAAAATCAGGAGAATGAACACCAAATTGGTATCCGTGTCTGGAACGTATCTGAGTCGTATCTGGAGATTGGATTTGTATGAGCAAAGGAATGGCGTCCGTGTCTGGAGCGTATCCGAGCCGTAACTGTATTTGATTCTTGAATGAATATCAGAATGACTGCCGTGTCTGGAGTGTATCTGTATTGTATCTGACTTCTGAATGGGTGACAGAAAAAAAACATCCGTGTATGGAGCATCTCTGGGCTGGGGATAAATTTCGAATGAGTGACAAAATGGCAACTGTGTTTGGAGCGTATCTGGACTGTATCTGAAGTTGAGATCTGTATGAGTAGCAGAATGACGTCCGTGTCTGGAGTGTATCCATACTATAACTGGGATCTGGACAAGTGACAGAATGACTTCCGTGTCTGGAGTGCATCTGAACCTGAAGTTGATAGTTGAATCTGAATGAAAAATAGAATGGCTTCCGTGTCTGGAGCGTATCTAGTCTGTATCTGATTGCTGAATTCTGAATGAGTAATAGAATGACCTCCGTGTCTGGGGTGTATCCATATTGTATCTGAATAAGAGATCTGAATGAGTAACAAAATGACTTCCATGTCTTGGGGCGTATCCGTACTGTATCTGAAATCTTTGAATATTTGTTAAAGGTAGCTTTTAATCTTATCCTGAAAAGGGTAAAATGTTAGCTAAAACACAAAGTTATGTTGCATGTCATGTATGATGCAATAAAATGTGCTTTATCAATGTTTATGATATATGGATGTAATGTATGTATATATAAGCTGATTAGCTATCTTGCTGAGGAAAAATATATCCTTGATAGCTGGAGATAATGAAATCTTTGACTGCTGTCGGGGAAAATAAATCCTGGACTGCTGTTGGGGATTCAAGATCTTTGATTGCTGAGAATGAGAAGTCTTTGGACCACTGTCAAAGATAGAAAATCCTGGGCAACTTGTGGGGATTAACTTTGACAACTTCTGTGGGGATGTGAGAATCCTTCGCAACTTTCTGGGGAATAAGGAAAACCTTGATGATATCTACTGGGGAATCAAAACCTGGGAGACTTCGACTGGAGAAATGAGATTGAGAATCTTTGATCTGCTGGGAAATAACTCTGTGGGGAGAATGCTTATTCTGTTGAAAGAGTTTTCAAAAGCTGGAGTTGCATGCCAACACTCTGAGGAATTATCCGAAGCTGTTGTCTGTTTTCTAAGATAACTTGTAGGGGAATCTTTTGATTTTAAGACAAATCTCTGGGGAATTGGAGGGAACTGGATGGTCTTCCACCGGGGTTTAAGGGTTAAAGTTTTGGACTCCGTTGGGGAAGGAAGCTTTATCTTCACTGAGGGTTTGCAGTTTAAAGTTTGCTGGCTCCGCTGGGGATTGGGAGTTTGGAAACTTAAATCTGACGGGGATTTTGAAACTTAACTCCGTTGGGGATACGTATCTCAAGGCTTTAGTTATGTTGAGGATCTGAATGATATACTGCAGGGGATTTCTTCTGGAGTAGCCTAAAGACGTTTTCCTATACTTTCAACCTATCAGTAATTATTCTTTCTCATTTCATTTTATTTGTAAGCAGTGATTATATTCAAATGCATATGCTCATTTAATAAATCATTGGACGTTTTCAAATAAAACATAAGTGTAAAAAAGAAAGAAAAGGCAACAATTTTTCTGCGTTTTGAAGTATCTTTGTATTAACCTCGTGTAAGTATTTTGTACAAAGGAGACAGACATCCTAGTAAGAGAATGTTGTCATAAAATTGAGAAAAAATTTATACAAAGAAAGATGGCTATGTGTAACAATTCCATGGGGTTCCCATTCTGCTATAGCCTTGGCAACTTTGAGTATCTTGTCCATTCGTTGCTTGGTCCGTAGATGACTGGATTGATCAGAAGCTTGGGGTTTATTTGTGAAGAGATTGTCCTTAAAGTGATCCGACGAGACATAGTCATACGCTTTAAATCCCTAACTTTTGCCTGGACCGCCCTTTCGGGTTTTTGATCCACCGGGAAACCCTTTTTTGCCCAAGTCGCCCTTTCGGGTTTTCAACTTGTCGGGTGTACATATTTTTTTTTATTTATCCCTAATTTTTGCCTGAACCGCCCTTTCGGGTTTTCGATTCATCGGGATGCCCATTTTTTCCCAAGTCACCCTTTCGGGTTTTCAACTTATCGAGTCGTTTATGTGTAGTATCTTTTGACTATGTCTGCATTCGCAAGGTGCGGTAGGTCATCACCGTCCATGGTGGTCAGAATCATTGCCCCACCAGAAAAGATGTTCTTGATCATAAATGGTCCTTCGTAAGTAGGAGTCCATTTGCCCCTGGGATCACTTTGCGGCAAGATGATTCGCTTGATTACAAGGTCCCCGACTTGATATACTTGTCTCTTGACTTTCTTGTTGAAGGCCTTGATCATACGTTTTTGATACGCCTGACCATGGAAAACAACAGTAAGTCACTTTTCGTCAATCAAGTTAAGTTGATCAAGTCGGGTCTAAATCCAATCGTCTTCACTCAAACCAGCATCTTTCATGATTCTCAAGGAAGGAATCTGAACTTCCATAGGTAAAACAACTTCCATGCCATATACCAAAGAAAAGGGTGTTTCCCCAGTTGAAGTGCGTGCCGTGGTACGGTACCCGTGCATAGCAAACGGTAACATCTCGTGCCAGTCTTTGTAGGTGACTGTCATCTTTTGAATGATCTTCTTGATATTTTTATTCGCGGCTTCGACAACACCGTTCATCTTAGGCCGATAGGGAGATGAATTGTGATGTTGAATCTTGAACTGCTCGCACAGAGCAGTGATCATAGTATTGTTCAGGTTCATACCGTTTTCAGTAATAATTCTGTCGGGGATACCATACCGGCATATGAGGTTCTGCTTGATGAAGCGGGCAACCACATTCTTTGTAACGGAGGCGAAGGAAGCTGCTTCGACCCACTTGGTAAAGTAATCAATGGCCACCAGGATGAAACGGTGTCCATTGGATGCCGTAGGCTTGATCTCTCCAATCATGTATATTCTCCACATTGTGAATGGCCAAGGAGCTGTTAAGACATTGAGAGGAACTGGGGGAATATGTACCTTGTCAGCATAGATTTGGCATTTGTGACAAGTACGGGAATGTTGATGACAATCAGCTTCCATGGTAGACCAGTAGTAGCTTGCCCGTAGAATCTTCTTAGCCATCGTATGACCGCTTGAGTGGGTGCCAAAGGTGCCATTATGTAGTTCAACCATGATCTGCTCAGTCTCAACTTTGTCCACACAATGGAGTAGGACACAATCAAGATTGCGCTTGTATAGAATACCATTTCTCAGAAAGAACTTAGCCACAAACCTCCTTAAGAACTTTTTGTTGTTGACTGAATCTCCTTCAGGATATTCTTGTGCTTCGAGATACCTTTTGACGTCATGAAACCAAGGTCGGTCCACCACTTCTTCGGTATTAATCTCATGACAATGTGAAGGTTCGTCCATTCGCTCAATGGTGATTTGAGGAGCCTCATTATCCCAGTTAAGTTTAAACATGGAGGACATTGTAGCTAGCGCATCTGCTAGCTGATTCTCTTCTCGCGGGAAGTGCTCGAAGGTAATCAGCTCGAAGTGTGGTAACAATGTCAGGACATGTTCTTTGTAAGGGATGAGGTTTGGATGTTTAGTATCCCACTCTCCTTTGATTTGACTGATAACCAAAGTTGAGTCCCCAAATATAATCAAAGATTTGATTCCTAAATCAATAGGAGCCTTGAGACTAAAGATACAAGCTTCATACTCGGCCATGTTGTTGGTGAAGATGAAGCAGAGTCTAGCAGTGAAAGGTGTATGGCAACCTTCTGGAGAGATAAGTACCACGCCGATACCGTTCCCAAGTGCGTTGGAGGCACCATCAAATTACATAGTCCATAGGGATCCTTGTTCAGGTCTGTCATACGGTCTGTTTTCTTCAATGTTGCTCGCAGTCATGATATCCTCATCGGGAAAGTCAAACCTCATGGATTGGTAATCTTCGATTGCTTGATGGGCCAGATGATCGGCTAGCACACTCCCCTTTATGGCTTTTTGGGTTGTGTACTGTATATCATATTCGGTGAGGATCATCTGCCATCTAGCGATTCTTCCGGATAAAGCAAGCTTTTCGAAGATGTACTTCATCAGATCCATTTTAGAAATCAATAGAGTGGTATGTGTCAACATATACTGCCTTAGCCGGCGAGCAGCCCATACCAAAGCGCAACAAGTTTTCTCGAGCAGTGAGTAGCGAGTCTCACAGTCGGTAAACTTTTTGCTAAGGTAATAAATGGCATGCTCTTTTCGACCAGACTCGTCATGTTGGCCCAGTACGCACCCCATTGAATTATCTAAGACAGTCAGATACATGATTAAAGGCCTTCCTTCGACGGGTGGCATCAAGATAGAAGGTTCCAGCAAATACTCCTTGATCTTATCGAAAGCAGCTTGATAGTCATCATTCCATTTAACCACCTGATCTTTCTTCAACAGCTTGAAGATTGGTTCACAGGTAGACGTTAGGTGAGAGATGAACCTTGCAATGTAGTTTAGGCGTCCCAAGAAACCTCTGACCTCCTTCTCAGTGCGAGGGGAAGGCATTTCTTGTATAGCTTTGACTTTGGCAGGATCAACCTCGATGCCTTTGTTACTGACGATGAATCCCAAAAGTTTGCCGGACCTGTCTCCGAAAGTGCACTTGCTAGGGTTCAGTCTGAGCTTGTATTCCTTTAACCTGACAAATAGCTTTTGCAGATGGTCGAGGTGTTCTTCTTCTGTCTGTGAACGGGCTATCATGTCATCTACGTAGACTTCAATCTCATGATGTATCATGTCATGAAACAAAGCTACCATGGCTCGCTGATAGGTTGCCCTGGCATTCTTCAGTCCGAATGGAATCACTTTATAACAGAAGGTACCCCACTGCGTAAAAAAAGTAGTCTTCTCCATGTCTTCGGGGGCCATTTTGATCTGGTTGTACCCTAAAAATCCATCCATGAAAGAAAATACCTTATGTTGAGCTCTATTGTCCACCAAGATGTCAATGTGCGGTAGTGGAAAGTCATCTTTAGGGCTAGCCCTGTTTAAGTCTCTGTAATCCACGCACATTCTCACTTTGCCATCTTTCTTAGGCACGTGCACAATGTTAGCAACCTATTATGGATAGGAAGTAACAGCAAGAAACCCGGAATTGAACTGCTTCATTACTTCGGCTTTGATCTTTTCAGACATATCGGGCCTCATTCGGCGGACTTTTTGCTTGATTGGTGGACAGTCTTCTCTTGTAGGGAGACAGTGAACCACAATATCTGTATCCAGTCCCGACATGTCTTTATAGGACCAGACGAAGATCTCAACATATTCATTCAACAGCTGAACTAAACGCTCTTTGACACTTGGCTCCAGGTTGGCACCTACTTTAACCTCTTTTCTGTCTTCGGCAGTACCCAAATTGATAGTCTCTAACAACTCTTCATGGGGCAGAATAGCCCTTTCTTCTTGTTGCAAAAGTCTAGCCAACTCTCCAGGCACTTCACAGTCTTCACCACCTTCGTATTCAGCATGATTGACCAGATCTTCAGAGTCACTAAAGGCCATAGCAGAATTGTTACCCATGGAATCCGGAGTGGATGGGTACCTGCATTTTGTGAGTGTGGGTGTGTGTAAGGGATAGCCACCTTTAAACATATAAAATGTAAAAAGAAAGAAAATGAACACAAAAGTTTATATATGAAAACGTCCATGATTCATTAAAAATGGCATATGAAAATGAAGAATCAAAGCCCTTACAAATGGACCTATATGCCCCGGGTAAGGCATGAGGCGAAAAGAGTGTACGAATTGTTTAATAATTATTACAGACCAAACATGAAATGTTCAAAAGATAAATTACTGATTGATGAAAGTAATGGGAACGAAGTCTTTCGCCTCCCAATTGTTCAGTCCTCCTTAAATAGTTGGAAAGATCCAGTCTTCAATATTGCTTTCTTCTTCATCATCCTCTAAAGCATGAACTCCATGATGAGTGATCTTTAATGGAGGTCCTCCAGCCCGGGAGCGACGTACAACCTTTTGACCAGCAGCAGTGAAACCCAAACCGAACTTATCTGTCTTGTAAGGAAAATCTGGCAGTTGACCCCATATTGTGCTTCCTCCTTCCTTGATCACAACCTCCGCATCTTTAAGGGATGACATCCAGGACACATGTTTGGTAATGATGGGCACAACAGTCATTGTCTTGGCTACCGCAACTTCAGGAGAAACCTCTTCAAAGTGTTGGAAAGGTGTTTCTATGAATTCACCATCTAACTCCACGTAGCGGAAAGAGTTAAGGTGGCTTATCATATATTCCTCCTCACCATGAACTGTTATGATTTTACCCTGGACTGGGTATTTGAGCATTTGGTGTAGAGCAGAAGTGACTGCCCCAGTGTAATGAATCCAGGGCCTTCCCAGCAAACAGGAATATGAAGGACGGATGTCCATCACATAAAATAAAGAGCTCAAAATTTCCGTTCCTACCTTAATTGGGATGTCCACCTCTCCGTGAACCATCCTCTTAGAACCGTCGAAGGCTCTAACAATGATATTACTGGGCTTTAAGGTTAAACCTTCACAGTCCAATCTATCCAACGCTTTTTTAGGCAAGACATTTAAAGATGAAACGGTATCAACTAGAACGTGAGCAAGTGTGATTCCTCTGCACTCCACCGAGACATGCAGCGCATCATTATGCTTTCTTCCCTTAGACGTCAGGTCGACATCAGAGAAGCCAAGACCATTGTCGGCTGTAAGGCTGGCTACACACTCTTGAAACTGATCCGCAGAAGTTTCTTGAGGCACGTGCGCCATCTTCAGGAATTTGATCAAGGCTTTGGCATGAGCCTCAGAGCAGAGCAATAGAGCCAGCATAGATATTTTTGAAGGGGTTTACCCCAGCTGCTCTACGACATCATAGTCGCTTTTCTTAATTATCTTTAAAATCTCCTCCATTTCCTTTTGGGTGGTCTCAGGGATAACCAAAGTCTGAGCCCTCGTCCTGACGGGCGCTTGTTGGATCCCTTTACCTTTATCAGTAGTAACAGCAGAGGGTATAGCTTCGGGAGTAACAATTTATTCAATAACTGGACTTCGCACAGATATCTTGACTGGCAGAGGAGCACTTGAGGGTCCGAAGATTGCCCTTGGAGGAGAAATCTCCGGAGAGAAGATTCTTCCGCTACGAGTGATCTTACTAGTCCCCATAATATTTCCTATGTCAGGAGTTTCTTCATCGGAGCTTTCTTCAACTGATTCGATCTTCTTAACACCATGGTAGAAGATCTCTCCTCTATAATTCCACGGTATCGTCTTGTTGGACTTGTATGGGATAGGCTCCGGCATAGTAATCTTCAGTGGTACAAACTTTGGATCAGGTGTAATCTTAACAGGTCTTTTGGGGACCTTGGAAAGATTGTCGGGAATGGTGATTATAGCAACATCATTGATTGGAGTAACAGAAGTAACAGGAGTAACATGAGTTTTCTTGAAGAGGATTTCTTGAGTATCCATCAGGAGTTAGATGCCTGACTTCAATAGCGGATAATCAGATTGCAAGGTTGAACAAAGGTAACAATCTTTTTCACAGCCCGGAAAAATCCCGGCTTTCAACAGATTCATCTTGATCATTGGCAACAGAGTCATTAAGTCATCAATAGTAGTAACATGAAGATCTTCTACAATAGCATGGACATCATGACCATGTTTTGGCATAGGAGCGGATATCACATTAGGTTTTTCGGGGGCATCAAACTCCACCTCCTTTGCATCTATTAAATCTTGGATCTTGTTTTTAAGGGCCCAACAGTTGTTGGTGTCGTGCCCCACACTGTCTGAGTGATAGGCACACTTTGCATTTGAAAGGTAATAGGGAGAAGAGGTATTTGGGTTCTTCGGCGCCTCTTTCAAGTTTGTAAGGTTTAACTTTAACAGATGAGGGAGAACCTGAGCAGGTTTCATATTGATCCGAGTGAATTGTCGTTGTGTCCTTTCCACCCTGGTTTGGTTAGCTCTGGGTTGACTACTTCGAGGTTGATCGGCTGAGGAGTTCTGAATCATCACAGCCCCCACCGCTGGTCGGCGCTCCATTCTTCCTTGATTTCTCTGGGTGTAAACAGCAGAAGCTTCTTTCTTGGTTGGAAAGGTCTTCTTGATAGCGGCAGAAGCAAATGTTACCTTATGAATTTTACCGCTCTTAATTCCAGCTTCGACCCTTTCACCCGATTCAGTGAACTCTGCAGATGAGCTCCCGATCAAGTGGTTAAAGAATGGACCTGACAGGGTCCCTAGAAACATATCCACAAGCTCTCTCTCAAACAATGGTGGCTGCACCCTTCCAGCCAAATCCCGCCACTTCTGGGCATACTCCTTAAAGCCTTCATTAGAAACCATACCCATACTCTGTAATTGAGTACGAGTAGGCGCTAAATCTGCATTATATTGATATTGTCGATAGAAAGCAGCAGCCAAATCCTCCCAGTTATGTACATCAGATCTCTCAAGCTGATAGAACCAATCCAATTGCGTACCCGGCAAACTATCTTGAAAAAAGTGGACCCACAGATCCTTATTAGAAGATTGAGGTTGGATCTTTCTGACGTAAGACCGCAGATGCATCTTCGGACAGGACAAACTGTCGTATTTAGCAAATGTAGGCACTTTGAATTTAGGGGGAATGACAATCCCAACAACCAACCCTAGTTCTTCGAAATCCCGCCCAGGTACTCTTTGTACCTCCATGGCTTCCAGCCGGTCTTCCATATTCTTATACTTATCGTCCGCAGGAGGATACTGTTGTTAAGAGTAATCTTCCTCTTCTTCTTCTTCTTCTTCTTCTTCTTCTTCTTCAGGTTCAAACTCGGATGGCATTGCAACTCCTTTTCCTTTACCAACCCCTTCATCAGACGTCGAGGGGAAATCTAGGACCCTTCTAGCCTGGTTCTCAAACCTTCTCCCCAAAGTAGCTACACCCGCTCTTTTCTTTTTCTTCTTTTCTTTTTCCTTTTATTTCTCTAACAGTGCTTTAAGGTCCTCTTAACCCTTTGCCAAGGTCATGAGGAGTTGTTGGAACTGCGAATTTTGTGCTTGTAGGTCTTTGACTGTCTGCTCTATATCCATCTTGCTGAAATAAACAACAGAGAGATAAGGAAACCTGGTGTGACGACCTGTTTATGCATATGATGAATGATATGTTATTCATGTAATGCATTCAAGGATTCAGAAATTCAAATTTGTTGTAAACAAAAAAGAACGCACGTCATATTAATAAGATAGAATTGTTAGTACATGAATGCCCCATGGAAAAAATAATACAAAATTCTAGGGTAAAAAGACGTTGCGCATCCTTTTCGGTGCGATGTAAGTGTTGAGAGTCTGCTCTTCATGGAGTCGACGAGTAAGTTCCAAAACATTCTTTTCACTGGCATAGAAGCTGGCTTCAAAAGTATTCCGTTCTTCCTTGAGCTGTATCCAACTCTTTTGCAAATCTTCCAATGATGTTGGCATGTCTGGATGTAGGAGGGTGTATGGAACCTCTCCTTCCATAACAGGCTCTTTGATCATAGGCAGAATGTAGGGGTAAGGCATCATAAGACTCTGGGCATCCTCCAAGCTCGGATGAACCTTTGTCGAAGTCCTTGAGTGTCATTGTCGAAGTCAAAAACCAAGTCTGGAATCAGCATATCATGAGCGCCATCCCTTCAGGCATACCCAAATTGTATCAGAGCTAAACAGGGGTTGTAGGTAATTCCTCCCCTAATGCCAAGTAATGGGACATTGGGGAATTCCCCACAACGATCAATGGTGATGACATTTTCTCTGGACCGAGAACACCAATGAACATCAGAATGTGTAAGAGTCATCAATCATTGCGACTGCCTCAAGCCTTGTTCATTCTTCAAGACTGACTGGGGAAGGTGAGAAATAAACCACCTTTCTAGAAGAGGAGTACAACACATGAGAACACCTCTTTTCCTCATTGTTCGTGTGTAAAATGAGTGTAGGATGTCCCCAAGCAATGTAAGCACAGGGTTCCGAGATATGAAAATCTTGACAGTGTTCACATCTATAAGCTGATCAGGGTTCGGGAACAAAACCAAACCATAGATGAGAAGTGCTACAATCTCCTCAAAAGCTTGCAGATCTAGAGAATTCCAGCAGTCTTGTGCCTTCTCAAACAGAAACTTTGCCAAGAAACCCTTGACACCACTTCTGGTTTCCCAATGACCTTTGATATCAGATGGTTGCAAGTGTAAGGCTTGAGAAACATCTTCAGGCTTTGGTTCTCTTTCCGTACCGTTGTACGGTAGTTGATGGAGAATAGGAATCCTCAGGAGTTGAGAAAATTCTTCCAAAGTAGGCACTAGTTGGTAATCAGGGAATGTGAAGTAATGGTGCAGGGGGTCAAAGAACTGGAAGAGAACTTTCACCATGTCTTCTTCAATGTTGGAGTTGACCAAGTTGATAAGTATACCATGTCTTTCACTGAAGGGAGAATTCTCTGGAATCTTGGAAGTAAGCTCCTTGAGTAGAGGAGGGATTCTCACAAGGTTGACCTAAATAGTTTTTCTGCGGAGTGATTCCATGATCTACAAAACAGGAACAAAGATGAAGATCCAAACCCTTGAAATGGTTAGTGGATGTATATGATGCTTTATGATGTTCATGATGTATGCACAAGTATATGTACAAGCAAATCACACAAGATCCTAGTTTCAGGCTTGCATGGGGTTTCATAGGTAAGTACCCTTTTAAAGTTTAGTTGGCTCAACCTGTCCTATAAATAGTAACCGGGTTCTAAGGAGCTCAATATCACTGGATTATTTTCTATGTTCATTGTTTCAGTTTAGCCACTTTACTGGTGACCGAAATATTCCAAGAAAACAACCCTCAATGAGTGTAGTATCGAGTATCTACCAACTTCAGACTGCACCAAAGCCGGTCATCTCACTACCCCTAAAAAGGCCAAGATGGTCAAGTAAAGGTTCTAAAAGTTCATTAGTGCTTCATGACATCACTCAGTGGCCCCGTATTCTCTTTGATTGACTCAAAGGATACCGGTACCCACAAATATGTCACACTAATATAGCTATTTCTTCAACCATGTCGGTATACCCTACACAGTTTCCACAACATATTGCTATTTACCTATGAATGTTTCCCAAAATCCGGGTAGAGGATTCAAACCCAAACAATAGAACCAATTGTAAAGCAAACAAAGCAAACAAAGTAAGCATGTAAAGGTGATCTAAACCCTAAGGTAACCCCACTTTCAAATGTCCCCAGCAGAGTCGCCAGTTCTGTGATACGGTGGGAGAACTGACTTGAGGTTTTGCGTTTGTGTTTGCAAATGTATCGATTTAGCAAGAGTCTCCACCGACTTTTTATTTTATCCAAAGGAAAGGTCAAAAAGCACAGGAAAGACCTTTGAGATGTTTTCTTGGGTTAGGGGGATAGATTATGAAAAGGGAAGGTGCAAGCACCCTTTTCATCCATGGTTATCCATGGGCTCTTAGTTACTTGTTTAGATCACTTGCTTTTACTTTTCAATTGTTTGAAATGGTGCTTTGTGTGTGATGCTTTGATAAAGAGGCCTTGTCTAGGCAACCTTCGTAATGATTCTTGTTTGAATATATACAAAGGTGTTTGTCTTTTGAAAAGATTTTCAATGTTTGAAAGTTTGTTTTTGGGAAATGTTTTGAATTTGTGTTGTGAGGTGTGTTTGAAAATAGTAAGGATGTTTTTGCAAGTTTTGATCAAGTAACTAAGAGTTGTCTACCCTATTTTACTCAAAGATATTTCCTATATGTTTTTAACCCTTTTGACAGTGTTGTTTTACCATTGCATTTGGTAAACAACCTTGTATTTAGATGTTAAACGGGACAGGCGCGGGTCATCGTATGGACCATGATAGCAATTGTGCTAAGTATCTTTAGCAAATTTTTGAGGGACTAGATCATTTTGTATAGGCAACCAAGATAGCGTCATCGAGGGACTATGATCTTTTGTTTTGTTTTTGTTTTGCCGAAGTACTCAACATGCATAACATGGCCCTTTTAAAGGCAACAAGTGGGTGAAACCCTAGGGGTGCAAGTGTGCATTGTATTGTCAATTTACATGCATTTTGTCTTTGTATTAGTCAAGCTATTTGTTTTGATTTTGGATTTTTGCATACAAACCCTAGTCTCTAACATGGCATATTTATAAGCATAAAGTGCGTAAAATAAATCTACACTATTACAACATTTGATATGGGAAGGGGGATATAATTTTGAATGGGGATTATTTTGCAAGAAATTAAAACCATAATATTTACTATTACATCCAAATTGAATAAATGGTACAAATAAATAAATTGACAATAATTAAACAATTTTAAATATAAGTATGCAAAATATTATGAATATGCACAAAATATTTTTTTGTTTATTTTTTATGTATGTAAAAAATATTTAATGTATATATAAAAAAGAAATAAAAGATTATTATATTTTATTTATTAAGGGTAAAACCCTAATTTTCTTTTAAGAAAGTATATATATATATATATATATATATATATATATATATATATATATATATATATATATATATATATATATATATATATATATATATATATATAAAAACATAAAAATGAATGAAATATATACAAATGTCACAAAATGAAAATATATTAAAAAAATAGTATTTTTAATAACGGTGGAAACCCTAGTTTTTTTTTGTTTTAAGATAATATATACTATATTATTTATAAGTTTTTTTTATTAAAGAAAATAAAGGTATATGCCAAATAATAATTATTTTTATGTCTAAAAATAAAATAAAATAATAAAAATGAATGTGAAAATTTATGAAAATATTTTTAGGTATTTTTTATGTTTAGAAAATATAAAATAAAATCAGGAATGAAAAATAAATGAAAAAATACAAAAATATGAAGAAATGGGCCAGGGGGTGCATTCAACAATGAGGGGGTGTCAAAAACAAGGCCAGAACCAAGCCCAGCCCACTGACTTCATCTTCAACCTTTGTCAAAGAACGTGCACGCCTGATTCAAACATGGAGAACCTGCATAAGTGCCCTAATGCAAAAACTCATAACATCAAAGTTGTAGCATTTTTCAAGACGAATCCAACCATGTAAAGAACTCATTCTAACTCTCAAAGACCAGAGAGAATTTCTCTGGCCCTACATCCTAACCTAATTTTTTCAGGAAGTTCATGAATCAAATTCTCTTAACATGCTTAACTTAAATGAAAACTGAGCATATGTACAATTTCATGGCTATGAATACTATATTTTTTATTCACAAACCTAAGCCTAATGATTCCTAAATAGAGAGATAGGAAGTTGATAAAAACCTATTTCAGTTGAAATCGTGTATGACAATGTGGAGCTTTTCAGTGAGGCCTGAGGTGTTTGGGAGCATGCTTGAACTTCCTCTGACCTTTCCCAATGCCTAGTTTTCCTTGAATGTGCTTGAACAAGCTTGTAGAACTTAACCTGCACAAGCTGAAAACAGAAATGGTGAAGCTTGAAAATGGAGTTACAGTCACTGCCTAATGGTTGGGATAGCTTGGATAGGTTATATGGAAGGTGTTTGAACAAGTTTGAGGCAAAATGCACGAGGGGTTTTTGCTATGGAAGTCCAAGTGCAGAAACTGCCCTGTTTTGCAAGAGGGAAGTGATTTTGTGTTTTGGAGGGCTTGGGGACTCAAAGGCTCGTGTTTTAGGTTCAATGCAATGTATGAAACTTGTCTCAAATGCTTGCCCAAGTTGGTTCTATCAGATGTTCAAGTTGTAGTGTATTTGATAAGTTTCTTGTATTTTAAGCAAAAGCAAGCCATGATGTAAGATAAGCCTGTACAGGCTATCTATCAACCTGCACTTTGTGATCTTGGCCCCCTCAATTGGTGGATATTGTGTTCTGTACCAGATCTTGTTCAAGGCTCAAGAGATGTGGTTTGACATAAAGCAATTTTGATAAAAATGGCAATGTTGCCTTTTTGCTATTTTAGGATTAATTCTTTGTGTAATCCTCCCATGACCAAAACAAAGCCTTAAACCAATGGATTTGCATTTAATTATTGAGTATGGAAGGGTTTTGGGACCTGTAATCAAGTACAAACAAGGCTGATTAGAGTTTGCAACTTGTATCAATATGAACATGCCATGGATCAAAAGTGAGTTTTTGCCAACTTCAAGCCTTCGATTCTCCCTATCCACAAATGATTTTGGAGAGTTCTTGGACATTTTAGAAAGCTTGTAACATGATCTACAATCCATATTTGAAATGAATTTTGAGATTCCAAGTGAAACTATGTGAAAAATGGTCATGAAGATGGGTCAAAATCCTGCCTAAACTAGGGCAAAATTTCACTAAGTTAAAAGTTTCATGGACCCTTGTTCCAAAAATCATAACTTGAGATCCAAGCTTCTTTTGGGAAAAACTTTGTTAATCAAAGTTGTATATTTTATGGAGGAATACAACTTTCATGTTGGAAGTTTTGTTTGAATCCAATTGCATCATGGTGAAAATGTTGGGCAAAGTTGGGGAAAATAAAGAAAATTTCATAACTTAGAAAAATTCTAAGTTATGAAAATTTTCAATCTTAAACCCTAATTTGCAAAATTGGGTTTCTTGATTAACAAGTTTCATGTTTTGACACATATTGATGAAAAATGACCCTTGGCACTTGATTCTGACCAAAAAGTCAAAGTTTGACTTTTTAGTGTACAGTCAAATTTTGATCAGTTGATTGGAAAATTCATTTGTCAATCCAATGCATTTGGGATCTTTTGAACCTTGTGAATAGGTCAAGATGATGCCACTGAGTCCTTTAATCCATGCTTGAACCCAATTTTCCATTGGCTAGGTGAAAAATCAGAAATTGCCCTTGTGTAGTCAAAACCCTAAAAATGACCATTTTGCCCTTTTGATGATCTGATCAAATTTCTTGAGGAGTTGTGGTCCAAACTTGATAAAATGGTTCATATGAGCCTAGAATGTTGATGTGGATCAAAAATTGTGAGGTTTGACTGTAAATTGGCCACAATTGACTTTTTCCCCAATATAGCTGATTTCTAGGTCAACTGTCCAATTGACTAGGCAAAAATTTGATTCAAGGCTTAAAACTTGGTAGGGGCAATCTTATAGGTCCAAAATGAAGTATGAAAGTCATTTTGAGCATTGGAAGTCCAAAAATCCCTGTTCAAACTCAAACCCTAATTTCAGGTCAACAGTGCAAGGAGATGTCCTGAGCAGAGCAAACCCTAATCCTGTCTGGAGTTCAAAGAGTCTTATGAGGGGAAATCTTGATAAAATGAGAGGGAAAATTTTGGGGTACAACAATGGCAATATAATAGCTAAGTCAAACAAGCAAAAACTTGTTCAAGAAGCCTAATTCATCATTTTCCATTTTTCATTGCAAACTTTTAAAAATTGGAAAAAAAGGCAAAAGAGCAATTGACTTTCTTAGTTTCATTGAGAGAGAAGAGAGGAAAGAAGTCACCTAGGTTATTGGGATGCACAACCCTGCTGCCTTGACTATCACAAGTTACATAGAAGTTGCTAGAAAACAAAACTGCCACCAAAAAGCCAAAAGAATAATATAGTAAAATATTCAAATTCTTTGTTTTCCCACCCTTTTGAATAGAGATAACAGAAAGAGAGTCAATATAACAGGAAGGAGGTCAATGGAAACACAAAGAGTTTGACAAGCCTAAAGAAAACTCAGCAAACACACAAGTCTCAAATTAAACCAAAAAAAGTCTCAAGCTTCAAGCTTACAGAACCACCATCAAACCTGAAACCTGCCAACCAAAAACCTGTGAACATAAACCAGTAACACCACCAAACCAAACCTGTGAACATAAACCAGTAACACCATCAAACCAAACCTGTGAACATAAACCAGTAACATCATCCATCAAACCTTTAACAAAGCAAAACTATCAAAACCTGTCAAAAACTCTCAAATACCAAACCTATAACCAAAACCTGTTAACTCAAAATCAGTAACATCATCCCAAAAGCCTAGAATCATTTTTAAAAAAACAGTAGCCACCCTCAAATCTCAAGTCCTGCAACAGATCTCAAACTTGCAACAAAATACAAAAAAACTGTCAAAACCAAAAACATTAACCATCATGAAGAATAGAAATGCAGTACCAAAAGCCATAAGTCTCAAAAATGCAACAAGTCTCAAGCTTCAAACGCAAAACCAAAAAAACACAGTAACTGTGAACAAAAATCCCAACAACCATCAGCTTCCAAACCAAAACTATAAGCAAGTTTGAAACAACTAAAACCAAAACAAAGCCAAACATCACAATAACCATCATCATCATCATCATTCAAACACAGGAAGCATCATTCAAACACAGGAAGCAGAAAGTTACCAGAAAAGCAATTTGATCATCCTCATTTCCTCACCTTGTGCAACTCCGGCTACCAAGGAGCACCGCCCTCACCATCTCGCCTCTCCCTTTCTAAATCACAGAAAGAACTCCAACAGGTATGGATTTTTCGTAATATCATTTCTCTGCATCTAAGATCATGAGGTTGATTAACAGAAAAACACATAACAAGACCAAAAAACCAATGAAATCATTTAGGTTTTAATAAGAGCAGAACCTTACTTTTTTCAAAGGAAACCACTGAAACTCAATTAGGGAGGCAAGATAGGCGGCATTCTGGAAACTGAGAGTTGGGGGGAAAGATCAGACGAACTGATTCCATTTCTTTTAGGTTTAGGGCAATCCGAACTTAGGGTTTTCAAAAACGCCAAATCATAGTGAGACATTTTGCTCGCGAAACAGAGATGAAAAGATGAACAAAAAATGGAAGGGATGAGCGAAAGAGACGAGAGCGGCGCCACTGTGAACAAAGGGTTTCAGAACCCTAATTTCACCTTTTGTCCCTAATCAAACATCTAAGTATAGTTAGGGACTTTGTGCTCGTTTTGCTTGAATCTTCCCCTTAAGCCCACGCGTTTTACTGATACACCCCCTGGCTTGTTTTGTTAACCGCAATAACACCCTTTTCTTTGGGCCTCACCCCAAAACTTCCATAAGCCCATTGTTACTTGTTTTTTTTAATTTGTTTCCTTCCTATATTTTATTTGTTAACAAAATTATTAAATAAAACATAAAATGCATTTTTACTAATTTGATTTAAGTCTTGAAAATTAATTTTTATTATTTTTTCTTTTTTTATAAATTTATTTTTATTAATTTTTTACATTTAATAAAACATCAAAAAATTTAATTTAATTTGTTTTCTTTCTTTAAACTTATTTACATAATTAATAAAAATGCAAAAAATAAAGTTTTTTTTTTAAAATTTAATCAGTTTTTTAGAATAAGTTTTATCTTTCTCTTTTCATATAAATACTTAACATTTCATTTCATACTTTGTTGATTTTATCTCATGGATTATCATAGCTTTAATTAAATCACACAAAAATTCGATCTGGTTGTATTGTTTGATATTTGGATCTTCCTATCTCATTTGATTCATCCCCATTTGTAACAATTGTACCCCCATTCCCGAATACTTTGTAATAGCGTAGAATTTCAATTCCCACAATTTACTATTTTCCATATACTGTATAGTAATTAGGCGTGTCTGATAAGATTCAAAAATCAATCGTTAGATGACCTAATCAAAGAATAAAATAACTTGAAACCAACACACTTTTTCACACGCGCACCTCTAGGATAACCTCGCTCGTTGCCTCAGAAATACAATCATGTCCCTCGAATATGAGACACTTTAGCTATGAACCTTCGATGAAAAATATCGTAGTCCCTCGATGACCCTCGATGTTGCCTTCGATAAAAAGATCTTGTCCCTTACAAAAAATTGCTAAAGCATCTCACAAGTTGCCTTCAATGATTATAAAATTGACCCGCGCCTGTCCCTTCACATCCAATAGTGGGGCTTCTTACCAAATAAATGGTAAGATAGCACCATTAAAAGGAGGAAGAAAAGAACAATTTAAGACCTTTCGAGTAGATAGATTCGCTCTTAGTTACTCGCTTGCTCACGACAAAAACTCTTTACACCTACACTCTCATTTCAAAAACATTTTCAAAAAAGACAAAACGTTTTGTATACGTTATTATAGAGACGAGAACCATTGCAAAACCTCTTTTTAAAACACTTTTCAAAACACGATTCACAAACACATCTTTGAACCACTTTTCGAAACAAAACTTTGTATACGTTCTTATAGAGACGAGAACCATTACAAAGAGATTTTTCAAAATACTTTCAAAGCCCACACCACAAGCACACAATCAAAAGAAAGTGATCTAAACGAGTAACTAAGAGCCCATGGAAAACCATGGATGATAAGGGTGCTAATACCTTCCCTTTTCATAATCTACCCCCCGAACCCGAGAAAATATCGAAAGGTCTTTCCTGTGCTTTTTTACATTTCCTTTTGGATAAAAGAAAAGTCGGTGGCGACTCTTGCTAACCGCACAAGTGCGACCGAAACGTAAAACATCAAGTCAGTTCTCCCATCGTATCACAGAACTGGCGACTCTGCTGAGGAGTATTATAAAAGTGGGGTTACCTTAGGGTTTTAGATCACCTTTACATGCTTATCTTGCTTGACTTGTTTGCTTTACACTTTGGTCCTATTGTTTGGGTTTGAATCCTCTACCCGGATTTGGGAAACATTCATAGGTAAATAGCAATACGTTGTGGAAACTGTGCGGGGTATACCGACATGGTCTAAGCAATAGTTATATTAGTGCGACATATTTGTGGGTACCGGTAGCCTTTGAGTCAATCAAAGAGAATACCGGGCCGCTGAGTGATGTCATGAAGCACTAATGGACTTCTAGAACCTTTACTTAACCAACTTGGCCTTTTAGGATGTAGTGAGATGACCGACTTTGGTGCAGTCCGAAGTTGGTAGATACTCGATACTACACTCATTGAGGGTTGGTTCCTTGGAATATTTCGGTCACCAGTAAAGAGGCTGAATTGAAACAATGAACAAGGAAACAATCCAGTGATATTGAGCTCCTTAGAACTCGATTACTATTTCTAGGACAGGTTGAGCCAACTAAACTTCAAGAGGGTACTTACCTATGAAACCCCATGCAAGCCTAAACTAGGAACTTGTGTGATTTGCTTGTACATATATACTTGAGCATAACATCATGGACATCATGAAGCATCATATGCATCCACTAACCATTTCAAGGATTTCAGAAATTCATCTTTGTTCTTGTTTTGTAGGTTATGGATTCATTTCGCAGGAAAACCATCCAAATCAACCTTGTAAGAATTCCTCCACAACTCAAGGAGCTAGCTTCAAGGATTCCTGAGAATTATCCATTCACCGAGAGGCATGGTCGTCTACTCAACTTAGTCACTTCCAACACAGAGGAAGACGTGATGAAAGTTCTCTTCCAGTTCTTTGACCCTTTGCATCACTGATTCACATTTCTTGACTACCAGCTTGTGCCTACTTTGGAAGAATTTTCTCAACTCTTGAGGATTCCTATTCTCAATCAACTACCTTTCAACGGTACGGAAAGTGATCCAAAGCCAGAAGAGATTGCTCAAGCCCTGCACTTGCACTCATCTGATGTCACAACATATTGGGAAACTAGAAGTGGTGTCAAAGGCTTATTGGCAAAGTTCTTGTTTGAGAAGGCCCAAAGATGTTGGAATTCCCTAGACTTGCAAGCTTTTGAGGAGATTGTATCTCTTCTCATCTATGGGATGGTCTTGTTCCCTAACCCTGACCAACTCATAGATGTGAGTGCTATCAAAATCTTCATGACTCACAATTTGGTGCCTACATTACTTGGAGATATCTTACACTCTTTTCATACTCGTACAATAAGGAAAAGAGGTGTTCTCATGTGTTGCACTCCTCTTCTGGAAAGCTGGTTTATTTCTCATCTTCCCCAATAAGTCTTGAAGAATGAGCAAGGTATGAGGTGGTCACAACGATTGATGACTCTTACACATTCAGACATTCATTGGTGTTCTCGAACCAAAGAGAATGTTATCATCGTCGACCGTTGTGGGGAATTCCCTAATGTCCCTCTACTTGGCATTAGAGGAGGCATCACCTACAACCCCTGCTTGGCTCTAAGACAATTTGGTTATGCCCGAAGGGATGGCCCACATGACATGCTGATTCAAGGTTTGGTTTTCGACTTCGACAACGACAATCAAGGACTTCGTCAAAGGTTCATCCGAGCTTGGAGGATGCCTAACAAGGTAGACAGTAAGACCTTGGGACACAAGAATTCCATCCCCCTTGAGCCTTACCTCAAGTGGGTACGAACCCGCGCCCAAAGTCTTATGATGCCTTACCCCTCCATTCTCCCAGTGATTATAGAGCCTGTTAAGGAAGGAGAGGTTCCATACACCCTCCTACATCCTGACATGCCAACATCACTCGAAGATCTACAAAGGAGTTGGATACAGCTCAAAGGAGAGCGCGATACTTTCGAAGCCCAATTCTACGCAAGTGAGAAGAAGGTTTTTGAACTTACTCGGCTACTTCACGAAGAGCAGACTCTCAACACCTACATTGCACCAAAGAGGATGCGCAACGTATTTTTACCTTAGAATTTTGTATTATTTTGCCCAAGGGGCATTGATGTACTAACAAATTCTATCTTATTAATATGACGTGTGTTTCTTTCTTGTTTAAAACAAATTTGAATTTCTGAATCCTAGAAAGCATTGCATGAATACATATCATTCATCATATGCATAAGCAGGTCTTCACACCAAGTTTCCTCATCTCTCTGCTATTTATTTCAGCAAGATGGATCTAGAACAAATGGTTAAATACTTACAAGCTCAGAATTCACAATTTCAACAGCTACTCTTGACCTTAGCCAAGGGGCAGGAGGAGCTCAAGACTCTTCTAGAGAAAGAGAGAGAAAAAGAAGAAGAAGCGAGCCGGTGTGGTTGTCATAGGCAGAAGGTTTGAAGGACAAGCCAGACGGACCTTGGAATTCCCATCAACATCTGAAGAGGGGGAAAGAAAAGGTAAAGAGACAGCAGTACCATCTGATTCTGAAGCAGAAGAAGAAGAGGAAGAGGACTACTCCGAAGAATAGTACCCTTCGGCCGATGACAAATACAAAAATTTGGAAGAGCGTCTAGCTGCTATGGAGATACAGAGAGTACCGGGGCTGGACTTTGAGGAGTTAGGTTTGGTGTCTGGAATAGTAATCCCTCCGAAGTTTAAAGTGCCACTATTTGCCAAGTACGATGGGGTGTCTTGTCCCAAGATGCATCTACGATCTTATGTCAGGAAAATTCAACCGCATTCTGCTGACAAAGATTTGTGGGTCCACTTTTTCCAGGACAGTTTGTCAGGAACGCAGCTTGATTGGTTCTACCAGTTGGAGAGGTTTGATGTGCATAATTGGGAAGACTTGGCAGCCGCCTTCTATAAAAAATATCAATACAACGCCGACTTGGCACTAACCCATATTCAACTCCAGAGTATGGCCATGGTGTCCAATGAGGGATTCAAAGATTACGCCCAAAAGTGGAGGGATTTAGCCGGAAGGGTGCAACCACCCCTATCTGAGAGGGAGCTAGTAGACATGTTCCTGGGTACCCTGTCAGGTCCTTTCTTCAATCACCTGATTAGAAGTTCGTCTGCTGGGTTCACTGAATTGATTCTAACCGGAGAAAGAGTGGAGGCCGGTATAAAAAGCGGGAAAATTTAAAAAGATGCATCTACTTCTGCTGCCATCAGAAAACCTTTCACGGGAAAGAAGGAAATATCAACTGCTACTCTCATAGGGGTCAAGGAAGAGTTGAGCGCCTGCCAGCGGTAGGGGCCGTTATGATTCAGAAGTCTGCATCTGATCAGTCCAGAACCAGTCAATCGAGAACCAATCAAACTAGGGTGGAAAGGCCAGTTAGGCAATTCACCAGGATAAACATGACTCCTGCCCAAGTTCTACCCCATCTCTTAAAGTTAAATCTAGCAAGTCTGAAAGAGGCCCTGAAGAATCCGAATACTTCTTCTCCGCACTACCATCCGTACGCCAGGTGCGCTTACCATTCAGAGAGCCCAGGGCACGACACTGACAATTGTTGGGCCCTGAAGAATAAAATTTAGGATCTGATAGATGCTAAAGAAGTTGAATTCGATGCACCTGAAAAAACCAATGTTATCTCTGCTCCAATGCCAAGGCACGACCATAATGCCCATGCTGTTGAGGAGGATCTGTTTGTTGCTACTGTAGATGATTTGATAACTCCGCTCCCTATAATCAAGTTAAATTTGTTGAAGGCTGGGGTTTTCCCAGGTTGTGAAGAAGATTGTCACCTTTGTTCATCCTCATTAACCCACTGTCCATTGTTGAAGATAGGCATCCAACGCCTAATTAATAACCAAGAAATCCTATTTGAGAAGACTCCTATTTTATCAACTCCTGTTAATGATGTTTCAATAATAACCATATCCGCCAATCCTTCCAAGGTCCCTAAAAGACCTGTTAGGATTACATACGCTCTGAAGGCTGTACCTATGAAGATAACCATGCCCGGGCCAGTCCCGTACAAGTCCGACAAATCAGTACATGGAACTATGGTGGAGAAATCTACTACCATGGTGTCAAACAGATTGAACAGACTGCCGAGGAAGAGAGTTCTGAAGAAGATAATTCTGACATCAGTAACATTGTCGGAACAAGCAAAGTTACCCATAGTGGAAGAATCTTTTCTCCATAGATTGCCCCTCCAAAGGCAATTTTTGGACCCTCAGCTGCTCCTAAGGTTATCTCTACACCAGTAAACATATCTGCAAGTACACCAATCATAGAAGAAGTCACAACCCCCATGGTTATCCCATATGCTGCTACTGATGTTCGAGGGAAAGGGATCCAAGAAGAGCCCGTCAGGACGAGGGCTCAGCCGTTGATCATCCCTGAAACCTCTCAAAAAGAAATGGAGGAAATTTTGAAAATAATCAAGAAAAGCGATTATGATGTGGTGGAACAGCTAGGGCAAACCCCCTCAAAGATCTCCATGTTGGCCCTGTTGCTTTGTTCAGAAGCTCATGCTAAGGCTCTGATAAGATTTTTGAAGACGGCCCACGTGCCACAAGAAACCTCCACTGATCATCCAGGAATGTGTGGCTAGCTTAACAGCTGACAATGGTCTAGGATTCTCCGATGCAGATTTAACTTCGAAAGGGAGAAAACATAATGATGATTTGCATGTCTCAATGGAATGCAGAGGGACAACCCTAGGACACGTATTGGTAGACACTGGTTCGTCTTTGAACATCTTGCCGAAGAAAGCCTTGGATAGATTGGATCGTGAAGGCTTAACCCTGAAACCCAGCAATATAATTGTCAGAGCCTTTGATGGTTCTAAAAGGATGGTCCACAGGGAGGTGAACATCCCGATTAAGGTGGGAACTGAAACCTTCAACTCCATATTCTATGTGATGGACATCCGTCCTTCTTATTCTTTCCTGTTGGGAAGACCTTGGATCCACCATGATGGAGTTGTCACTTCTACTCTACATCAAATGCTCAAGTACCCTGTCCAGGGGAAAATCATAACTGTTCATGGCGAAGAGGAATACATGATCAGTCATCTAAATTCTTTCTGTTATATAGAATTGGATGGCGAATTCATCGAAAGTCCTTTCCAGCATTTTGAAGAGGTAGCTCAGGGTATAGAGGCGACCAAGACAATGTCCTTTATACCCATGTTTACCAGACCTCCACCTCGGATGTCATCTCTCAAGGATGCAAAAGCAGTGGTTGAAGGGGGAGGAAGCACAATCTGAGGGCAGCTTCCAGATTTTCCCTACAAATCAGACAATTTTAGCCTAGGATTTACTTCATCCGCTCAAAAGGCCGTGCGTCACGCCCGTGCCGGAGGGCCACTTGTGAAGATCAGCCACCAAGGGGTTAATGCACTAGAGGATAATGAAGAAGAGGGCAGCTTGGAAGACTGGATATTTCCTACTGTCGGCGGAGGATTGTGCAACTGGGAAGCAAAAGACTTTGTTCCGATTACTTTCATACCGCAGTAATTTATCTTTTCCATTTCTGTTGGATCTGTAATAATTCACAAACAATTCGTACTTTTTCAACCTTGTGTCTTACCCGAGGCACAACGGTCCATTTGTAAGGGTTTTTATCTTCATTTCATATGTCATTTTAATTAATCATGGACGTTTTTCATATTAAAACCTTTTGTGCTCATTGTCTTTCTTTTACATTTTGTTGTTTTAAGATGGCTATCCCTTACACACACCCACACTCACAAATGCAGGTACCCTTCCATTCCAGAATCCATGGGTAACGATACTGCTATAACCTTCAGTGACTCTGAAGATTTGATCTACCAAGCCGAATACGAAGGTGAGGAAGATTGTGAGGTGCCAGGGGAATTGGCCAGATTACTACAGCAAGAGGAAAGAGCAATTCAGCCTCATGAAGAGCAGTTGGATACAATCAACTTGGGAACTGAGGATGACAAAAAGGAAATCAAGATAGGTGCCAATCTAGAGCCGAGTGTCAAGGAGCGCCTAATTCAGCTACTGCATGATTATGTTGAAATCTTCGCCTGGTCATACAAAGACATACTGGGACTCGATACAGACATCGTGGTACACCGTCTACCCACAAGAGAAGACTATCCATCGGTGAAGCAGAAAGTCCGCCGTATGATACCTGACATGTCAGAGAAGATCAAAGCAGAAGTTATGAAACAGTTCAATGCTAGATTTCTAGCTGTCACTTCCTATCCTCAATGGTTTGCTAACATTGTGCCTGTGCCTAAAAAAGACGGAAAGGTACGGATGTGCATGGATTATAGAGACTTAAACAGGGCCAACCCTAAAGATGATTTTCAACTTCCACACATCGACATCCTGGTTGATAATACATCCCATCACAAAGTATTTTCTTTCATGGACGGTGTGATGCGGTGGGAGAACTGACTTGAGGTTTTGCGTTTGTGTTCGCAAATGTTTCGGTTTAGCAAGAGTCGCCACCGACTTTTTATTTATCCAAAGGAAAGGTCAAAAAGCACAGGAAAGACCTTTGAGATGTTTTCTTGGGTTTGGGGGGTAGATTATGAAAAGGGAAGGTGCTAGCACCCTTTTCATCAATGGTTTTCCATGGGCTCTTAGTTACTTGTTTTAGATCACTTGCTTTTGCTTTTCAATTGTTTGAAATGGTGCTTTTGTGTGTGGTTTTGAAAGTATTTTGAAAAGAGGCCTTTGTCTAGGCAACCTTTGTAATGATTCTTGTTTGAATGTATACAAAGGTGTTTGTCTTTTGAAAAATGTTTCAATGTTTGAAGGTTTGTTTTTGGAAATGTTTTGAAATTTTGTTGTGATGTGTTTTTGAAAATAGCAAGGATATTTGTAAGTTTGATCAAGTAACTAGGAGCATCTACCTACCTACACAAAGATCTTTCCTACACATTTTTAACCCTTTGACATTGTTGTTTTACCATTGCATTTGGTAAACAACCTTGTGTTTGGATGTTAAACGGGACAGGCGCGGGTCATCGTATGACCTATGATAGCAATTGTGCCAAGTATCTTAGCAAGTTTTTGTTTGAGGGACTAGATCATTTTTGTATAGGCAACCAAGATAGCACCATCGAGGGACTATGATCTTTTTGTTTTATTTTTGTTTTGCCAAGATACCTAGCATGCATACCATGGCCATGTTTTTTTAAGGCAACAAGTGGATGAAACCCTAGGGGTGCTTGTGTGCATTGTCATTTTTTCATGCATTTTTGTCTTGTGTTAGTCAAACTATTTATTTTGATTTTGGTTATCATACAAACCCCAATTTACTAATCATACATATTTGAAAGCAATAAAGTGCGTAAAGGTAAATCTACGACTATTACAACATTGATTATGGGGAGGGGATACAAATTTGAATAGGGGTTATTTTGCACAAAATAAAAGACCTAATTCAACCATTACAACCAAATTGAATTCTTTGTACAAGTAATAAATTGACAAATATTTAAAGATGCAATTAAATATGAATATGCAAAAATGTTTTTGTATTATTTTATGTATGTAAAAATAAATTATTTAATGTCTCAAAAATATTAAAAAAATATTAATGGTTATTTTTATTAAGGGTGGAAACCCTAATTTTTGTTTAAAGAAAATATATATTATATTATTTATTTATGTACAAGAATATAAAATAAAAATATAAACAAGAGTGTTGAAAAATTAAATGTGTGAGAAAAATATTATTTAAGTATATAAATAATAAAAATAAAAATATATAATATATAATATTTTTTGTATTATTTACGAATTTATTTTAAGAAAATAAAAGTATATATTATTTAATAACTATTTTTATGTTCAAAAAAATAATAAAAATAATAAAATAAAATGTGAAAATTTAAGAAAATATTTTTGGTGATTTTTAATATTTAGAAAAAAATAATAAAAGTCAGAAATGTAAAAGAAAATAGAAAAATATGCAAAAATAATCAAATGGGCCAAGGGGGTGCAGAAAGCTGGATGGGGGGTGTCAAAAACAAAGCCAAATCAGGCCCAACCCATTTCCACTTCATCTCTAACCTCTGAACAAACAAAAAACGTGCGCCCTGTTCAAACCTGGAAATCCTGCATACGTGCTCAAAAACAAAAACTTGCAACATGAAAGTTATAGAGCATAATCACACGATTCTAACCATGTAAAAAACTTAATCTAACTCTCAAAGACCAGAGAGAATTTCATTGGCCCTAATTTCTAACCTAGTTTTTTTCAGAAAGTTCAACATCCAAATTCTCCTAACTCAGTTAACATAAATGAATTATATGCATATGTACAGCTCAAAGGCAATGAGGACTACATTTTTGCTTCACAAACCTAAGCCTAAAGATTCCTAAATAAGGAGATAGAAGTTTGAACTTTACCTGTTTCAGTTAAGCTCGAGTAGGGCAATGTAGGGGTTGTGAGTGAGGCCTGAGATACTTGTGAGCTTGCTTGAAGTTCCTTTGAGCTTTCCCAATGCTTAGCCTGCTTTGAAATAGCTTGAATATGCTTGTAGGACTCAACCTACAAACTCAGAATTCAAAAATGGTGAAGTGTGTAAATGGAGTTACAGTGACTTGGGAATGGTTGGGATAGTTTAGGTAAGTTGTATGGAGTGTGTTGGAACTGGTTTGGGACAAAACGCACGAGGCAATGTGAAGATGGCTTGTGATTTGCAGAACCTGCCCTGTTTTGGGCAGAAATGAAGTTTTGGTGTACAAGGGTATTTGAGAGGTGGTGAGCTTGTGTTTCTGACCTTAGGAAATATGCAAAACTTGTTTGAAATGAATACCACACTTGGTTATAACATATTCACAAGATATGGACTTTTGGCACAATGACTTGTTTTTGAAGTAAAAGTGAGAAGTGACCATGCTAAGGCCTGTACAGGCTTGTACTCTAGCTGCACATAGCTGGTATACTTTTCCCTATTTTTTTGGATGTGGTTTGCTGCAAAAGATTAAGTCCAATGCTAAAGACAAACAAAATTGCAAACGTTGTGCTTTATGTAAATGGCATTGTTGCCTTTTTGCCAAAAATGGATGAATTCAATGTGTAATCTTCTAAAGCTTAGAACAAAGCCTTAATCTATTGTGTTTGCATTCAATTTTTGAGTGTGGAAGGGTTTAGGGACATGTAAACCAAGTACAAGCATGGTTGGACAGAATTTGCAACTTGTAGCAACATGAAAAATGCCATGGACAAAAGTGAGAAATGGCCATTTTCTTTTCTTCGATTCTCCCTAACCATAAATGATTTTGGAGAATTCTTAGACATTTTGGAAATCTGGTAACATGCTCTACAATACATATTTGAAATTCATTTTGAGATTACACTTGGAACTATGTGAAAAATTGCCATGAAGATAGGTCAAAATCCTGCCTAAACTAGGGCAAAATTTCACTAAGTTAGAAAGTTTTTGGACCCTTATTCATAAAATTATAACTTGAGATCCAAGCTTCTTTTGAGAAAACTTTGTGAATAAAAGTTGTATATTTTGTGGAGGAATACAACTTTCATGTTGGAAGTTTTCTTTGAATCCAATTTCATCATGGTGAAAATGTTGGGCAAAGTTGGAAAAAAATAATAAATTTTCATCACTTAGAAATTTTCTAAGTTATGAAAATTTTCCATTTTAAACACTAATTTCCAAAATTAGTTTTCTTGGTGAACAAGTTTCATATTTTGACACATCTTGATGAAAAATGACCCTTGGCACTTGATTTTGACCAAAAAGTCAAAGTTTGACTTTTCAGTGCATAATTGATTTTTGATCAGTTGACTGGAAAATTCATATGTCAATCCAATGCATTTGAGATCTTTTGAACCTTGTGATTAGTTAAAGATGATGCCATTGAGTCCTTGAATCCATGCTTGAACCCAATTTGCCATTGGCTAAGTTAAAAATCAGAAATTGCCCTTCTGCAGTCAAAACCCTAAAAATGACCATTTTGCCCTTTTGATGATCTGATCAAATTTTTTGAGGAGTTGTGGTCCAAACTTGATCAAATGGTTCATATGAGTCTATAATGTTGATGTGGATAAAAAATTATGAGGTTTGACTATAAATTGGCCACAGTTGACTTTTTCCCCAATACAGCTAATTTTTAGGTCAACTGTCCAATTGACTGGGAAAAAATTTGATTCAAGGCTTGAAACTTGGTATGAGCAATCTTATAAGTCCAACATGAAGTATGAAAGTCACTTTTAGCATTGGAAGTCCAAAAATTCCTGTGCAAACTCAAACCCTAATTTCAGGTCAACAATGCAAGGAGATGTCTTGAGCTGAGCAAACCTTAATCCTGTCTTGAGTCCAAAGAGTCTTGTGAGGGGAAATCTTGATAAAATGAGAGGGAAAATTTTGGGGTACAACATCTGCCCCTGTTCAATCTTCTTGAACCTGAAGAGTTAGATTGGCGAATTTTGCCTTTCGTGACTCGAAGGTAAAAGATGATTGGACACTAGAGTGCCCGTAAATTTGCACTCGTCAAAATGTGGTTGAGGGAATGGGCTTAAAGATGCCATTTGGAGATGGTTGAATCTTGTTGGAGATGGGCTTAAAGATGCCATCCAAGAATGTTTGTTGAAAATCATAAGAATGAACATCAGAATGGTATCTGTATCTGGAACATATATGAGTTATATTTGGAGATTAGATCTGTATGAGCAAAGGAATGGCGTTCGTGTCCGGAGCGTATCCGAGCTGTAATCGTATTTAATTCTTGAATGAATAATAGAATGACTGCCGTGTCTGGAGTGTATCTGTATTGTATCTGAATCTGAAATCTGAATAAGCGACATAATGACATCCGTGTTTGGAGCATCTCTGGGTTAGGGAAAAATTTGAATGAGTGACAGAATGGCAATCGTGTCTGGAGCATATATGGACTGTATTTGAAATTGAGATCTTGTATGAGTAGCAGAATGACTTCCGTGTCTGGAGTGTATCTGAACTTGAATTTGATAGCTGAATCTGAATGAGAAATAGAATGGCTTCCGTATCTGGAGCGTATCTAATTTGTATCTGATTGTTGAAGTCTGAATGAGTGACATAATGGAATCCATTCCTGGAGCGTATCTGGACTGTATCTTGACTTAAAATTCCGAATGAGTAATAGAATGACCTTCGTGTCTAGGGTGTATCCATATTGTATCTGAATAAGAGATCTGAATGAGTAGCAGAATGACTTCTGTGTCTGGAGTGTATCCGTACTCTATCTGAAATCTTTGAATATTTGTTAAAAACAACTTTTAATCTTATCCTGAAAAGGGTAAAATGTTAGCCGAAACACAAAGTTATGTTGCATGAAATGTATAATGCAATAAATGTGTTTTATCGATGTTTATGATATATGAATGTAATGTATGTGCATGTAAGCTGATTAGCTGTCTTGCTGAGGAAAATAAATCCTTGATAGCTGGAGATAATGAAATCTTTGACTGCTGTCGGGGAAAATAAATCGTTGACCGCTGTTGGATATTCAAAATCTTTAACTGTTGAGGATGAGAAATCCTTGGACCACTGTTGGGGATAGAAAATCCTCGGCGACTTGTGGGGATTAACAACTTCTGTGGGGATGTGAGAATCCTTCCTGACTTTTCTGGAGATATAGAGATCCTTCAAATCTGCTTGAGAAACCTGCTTGGGGAATCCAATGAACTTTGATGACTATGGCTAGGAATTACATAATGGGAATCTTTACTCGGCTGAGGAAATAAGGAAACTCTGACGAATCTCAACTGGGGATTAGATGACAGAAATACCTTGATCTGCTGGAGAATAAGGAAGACCTTGATGGCTTCTGCGGGGAACTAAGAATGAGAAACTTCGATCTCCTGGGGAAATTGAACTTTTGGGGGCTTCACTGGAGAAGTGAGAATGAGAATCTTCGATCTGTAGGGGATTAAAAATTCTGACGAATTCATGCTGAGAAGTAATGAAGACTCTTGCAACTTCACTGGGGAATCAAGAACGAGAATCTTCAATCTGCCTGGGAAATTTGAATCCTTGGGGACTTCAAATTGTGGAGTTAAGAATGATAATCTTCATTCTGTTGGGGAGTAAAAACTCTGCGGGGAGTAGCTATACTGCTGGAGAGTAAGCTATCCTGCTGGAGGGTAAGTTCAAGACTCTGGGGGAAGAGGTTTATTCCTGTTTGGAAAAAGTTCAGGAGTTTAGGTTGTATGCCAATCTACTGGGGAATTATCCGGAGGTTGGGGATAAAAGTTAACTGTTATCTGGTTGATTCTCAGACTTTAGGACAACTTGCTGGGGAATCTGGGGAAAACTGAATGGTTTCCGCTGTGGGTTGATAGTTGGAAATTTGACTCCGTTGGGGAAGAAGGTTTCATCTTCGTTGGGGATTTGTGACCCAAAGTTTTTTCTCCGCTGGGGATTGGGAGTTTGAATAATTAACTCTGATGAGAATTAAGGATTTGAAATTGTAACTCTGCTGGGGATTGGGAGTTTGAAGTTTAACTCTATCGAGGATTTTGAAATTTAATTCCGCTGGGGATATGTATTTCAAGGTTATAGCTCCGCTGGGGATCTAGATGATGTATTGCAGGGGATTTCTCTTGGAATAGCCTAAAGATGTTTTCCTATCCTTTCAACCTGCCAGTAATTATTCTTTCACATTTCGTTTATTTGTAAACAGTGATTATATTCAAATGCATATGCTCATTTAATAAACCATTGGACGTTTTCAAACAAAACACAAGTGTAAAAAAGAAGAAAAGGCAAATAGTTTTCTGCACTTCAAGTATCTTTGCATTAACTTTGTGTAAGTATTTTGTACAAAGGAGACAGACATCCTAGTAAGAGAAAGTTGTCATAAAAATTGAGAAAAATTTATACAAAGAAAGATGGCTATGTGTAAAAATTCCATGGGATTCCCATTCTGCTATAGCCTTCGTAACTCTAAATATCTTGTCCATTCATTGCTTCGTCCAACGATGATTGGATTGATCAGAAGCCAGGAGTTTGTCTGGTGAAGAGATTGTCCTTAAAGTGATCCGATGAGACATAGTCATACGCTTTAATTCCCTAACTTTTGCCTGGACCGCCCTTTCGGGTTTTCAGTCCACCGGGAAACCCTTTTTTGCCCAAGTCGCCCTTTCTCGTTTTCAACTTGCCGGGTGTACAGATTTTTTTATTTATCCCTAATTTTTGCCTGAACCGCCCTTTCGGGTTTTCGATTCACCGGGATGCCCATTTTTGCCCAAGTTGCCCTTTCGAGTTTTCAACTTGTCGGGTCGTTTATGCGTAGTATTTTTTGACTATGTCTGTGTTCGCAGGGTGCGGCAAGTCATCGCCGTCCATGGTGGTCAGGATCATTTCCCCACCATAAAAGATGTTTTTGATCACAAATGGTCCTTCGTAAGTAGGAGTCCATTTTCCCCTGGGATCACTTTGCGGCAAGATGATCCGCTTGATTACAAGATCCCCGACTTGATATACCTGGCGCCTGACTTTCTTGTTGAATGCCTTGATCATTCGTTTTTGATACGCCTGACCATGGCAAACAGAAGTAAGTCGTTTTTCATCAATCAAGTTAAGTTGATCAAACCGGGTTTGAATCCAATCGTCTTCACTCAAACCAGCATCCTTCATGATTCTCAAGCAGGGAATCTGAACCTCGATAGGTAAAACAGCTTCCGTGCCGTATACCAAAGAAAAGGGTGTTGCCCCAGTTGAAGTGTGTGCCGTGGTATGGTACCCGTGCAGAGAAAACGGCAACATCTCATGCCAGTCCTTGTAGGTGACTGTCATCTTTTGTATGATCTTCTTGATATTTTTGTTCGCAACTTCGACAGCACCGTTCATCTTTGGATGATAGGGAGATGAATTGTGATGTTGAATCTGGAACTACTCGCACAAGGCGGTGATCATAGTGTTGTTCAGGTTCGTACCGTTGTCAGTGATAATCCTGTCGGGGATACCATACCGGCAAATGAGGTTCTGCCTGATGAAGCGAGCAACCACATTCTTTGTAACGGATGCGAAGGACGTTGCTTCGACCCACTTGGTAAAGTAATCAATGGCCACCAGGATAAAACGGTGTCCATTGGATGTTGTAGGCTTGATCTCTCCAATCACGTCGATTCCCCACATGGCGAATGGCCAAGGAGCTGTTAAGACATTGAGAGGAACTGGAGGGATATGTACCTTGTCTGCATAGATTTGACACTTATGACAAGTACGGGAATGTTGATGGCAATCAGCTTCCATGGTAGACCAGTAATAGCCTGCCCGTAGAATCTTTTTAGCCATCGTATGTTCGCTCGAGTGAGTGCCAAAGGTACCATTGTGCAGTTCAGCCATGATCTGCTCAGCTTCGACCTTGTCCACACAATGGAGTAGAATGAAATCATGATTGCGCTTGTATAGGATACCATTACTCAGGAAGAACTTAGCTGAGAACCTCCTCAAGAACTTTTTGTCGTTGACTGAAGCTCCTTCAGGGTATTCTTGTGCTTCGAGATACCTTTTGACGTCATGAAACCAAGGTCGGTCCACCACTTCTTCGGTATTAATCTCGTGACAATGTGCAGGTTCATCCATCCGCTCGATGGTGATTCGGGGAGCCTCATTATCCTAGTTAAGTTTAAACATGGATGACATTGTAGCTAGAGCATCCGCTAGCTGATTCTCTTCTCGCGGGAAGTGCTCGAAGGTAATCTGCTCGAAATGTGGTAACAATGTCAAGACATGTTCTTTGTAAGGGATGAGGTTTGGATGTTTAGTATCCCACTCTCCTTTGATTTGACTGATAACCAAAGCTGAGTCCCCAAATACAATCAAGGATTTGATTCCCAAGTCAATAGCAGCCTTGAGACCAAAGATACAAGCTTCATATTCGGCCATGTTGTTGGTGCAACTGAAACAGAGTCTGGCAGTGAAAGGTGTATGGTAACCTTCTGGAGAGATAAGTACCGCGGCGATACCGTTGCCAAGTGCGTTGGAGGCACCATCAAAGTACAGGGTCCATCGGGATCCTTGTTCAGGTCCGTCATACGGTCTGTTCTCTTCACTGTTATCCAAAGTCATGATATCCTCGTCGGGAAAGTTGAACCTCATAGATTGGTAATCCTCGACATCTTGATGGGCCAGATGATCAGCTAACACACTCCCCTTTATAGCTTTTTGGGTCGTGTACTGTATATCGTACTATGTGAGGATCATCTGCCACCTTGCTATTCTTCCAGATAAAGCGGGCTTTTCAAAGATGTACTTGATCGGATCCATATTAGATATCAGCAAAGTGGTATGAGTCAACATATACTGCCTTAGCCGGCGAGCAGTCCATACCAAAGTGCAGCAAGTCTTCTCGAGCAGTGAGTATCGGGTCTCACAGTCGGTAAACTTTTTGCTAAGGTAATAAATGGCATGCTCTTTTCGGCCAGACTCGTCATGTTGGCCCAGTACGCACCCCATTGAATTCTCTAGGACGGTCAGATACATGATTAGCGGCCTTCCTTCTACGGGTGGCATCAAGATAGGAGGTTCTAGCAAATACTCCTTGATTTTATCGAAAGCAGCTTGACAGTTATCATTCCATTTAACCACCTGATCTTTCTTCAACAACTTGAATATTGGTTCACAGGTAGACGTTAGGTGAGAAATGAACCTTGCAATGTAGTTTAGGCGTCCCAAGAAACCTTTGACCTCCTTCTCAGTGCGAGGGGCAGGCATTTCTTGTATAGCTTTGACTTTGGCAGGATCAACCTCGATGCCTTTGTTACTGACTATGAATCCCAAGAATTTACCGAACCTGACTCCGAAAGTGCACTTGTTAGGGTTCAGTCTGAGCTTGTACTCTTTCAACCTGACAAACAGCTTTTGCAGATGGTCGAGGTGTTCTTCTTCTGTTTGTGAACGGGCTATCATGTTGTCTACGTAGACCTCTATCTCATGATGTATCATGTCATGAAACAAAGCTACCATGGCGCATTGATAGGTTGCACCGTCATTCTTCAGTCCGAATGGCATCACTTTATAGCAGAACATACCCCATTGTGTAACAAAAATAGTTTTCTCCATGTCTTCAGGGGCCATTTTGATCTGGTTGTACCCTGAAAATCCGTCCATGAAAGAAAATACCTTGTGATGAGCTGTATTGTCAACCAAGATGTCAATGTGCGGTAGTGGAAAGTCATCTTTAGGGCTAGCCCTGTTTAAGTCTCTATAATCCACGCACATTCTGACTTTGTCGTCCTTCTTAGGTACGGGCACAATGTTAGCAACCCATTATGGATAGGATGTAACTGCAAGAAATCCAGCATTGAACTGCTTCATCACTTCAACTTTGATCTTTTCAGACATATCGGGCCTCATTCAGCGGACTTTTTGTTTAACTGGTGGACAATCCTCTCTTGTAGGGAGACGGTGAACCACAATATCTGTATCAAGTCCCGGCATGTCTTCATAGGACCAGGCGAAGATCTCAACATATTCATTCAAATGCTGAACTAAGCGCTCCTTGATACTTGGCTCTAGGTTGGCACCCATTCTGATTTCTTTTATGTCTTCCTCTGTTCCCAAGTAGATTGTCTCTAACAACTCCTCGTGAGGTAGAATAGCCCTTTCTTCCTGTTGTAGCAGTCTAGCCAATTCTTCAGGCACTTCACAGTCTTCATCACCTTCGTATTCGGCATGGTAGACCAGATCTTCAGAGTCACTGAAGGCCATAGCAGAATTGTTACCCATGGAATCCGGAGTGGATGGGTACCTGCATTGGTGAGTGTGGGTGTGTGTAAGGGATAGCCACCTTTAAACAAATAAAATTTAAAAAGAAATAAAATGAACACAAAAGTTTATATATAAAAACGCCCATGATTCATTAAAATGGCATATAAAGATGAAAAATCAAACCCTTACAAGTGGACCTATGTGCCTCGGGTAAGGCACAAGGTTAAAAGTGTACGAATTGTTTAGGAATTATTACAAACCAACAGAAATGTTTGAAAGATAAATTACTGATTGATGAAAGTAATGAGAATAAAGTCCTTTGCCTCCCAACTGCATAGTCCTCCTTCAACGGTAGGGAAAATCCAGTCTTCCAGATTGCTCTTCTCTTCACCATCCTCCAAAACATTGACTCCATGATGGGTGATCTTTACTGGTGGCCCTCCAGCCCGGGAGCGGCGCACAACCTTTTGAGCAGAAGCAGTGAAACCCAAGCTGAATTTATCAGACTTGAAAGGAAAATCGGGAAGCTTCCCCCAGATTGTGCTTCCTCCTTCTTCAATCACAGCCTTTGCATCTTTGAGTGACGACATCCGAGGTGGAGGTCGGGTAATCATGGGTACATAAGGCACTGTCTTGGTTGCTGCAATCTCTTCTGAAACTTGTTCGAAGTGTTGAAAGGGGGTTTCGATGAATTCACCATCCAATTCCATATAGCGGAAAGAATTAAGATGGCTTATCATGTATTCCTCTTCACCGTGAACTGTTACAATTTTCCCCTGAACAGGGTACTTGAGCTTCTGATGCAGAGTTGAAGTGACGGCTCCAGCATGATGAATCCAAGGTCTTCCCAACAAGCAAGAATATGAGGGTCGGATGTCCATGACATAGAATGTGGAGTTGAAGGTTTCAGTTCCCACTTTAATCGGGATGTCCACCTCTCCATGGACCATCCTTTTAGAACCATCAAAGGCTCTGACGATGATGTTGTTGGGCTTCAAAGTTAGACCTTCACATTCTAGCCTATCCAATGCCTTCTTTGTTAGGACATCCAGCGAAGAACCAGTGTCTACCAGAACGTGTTCCAGAGTAATCCCTTTGTATTCCACCGAGACATGCAAAGTGTCATTATGTTCTCTCCCTTTGATTGTTAGATCAGCATCAGAGAATCCTAAACCGTTGTCAGCTGTTAGGCTAGCTACACATTCCTGGAACTGGTCCGCGGAGGTTTCCTGGGGCACATGGGACATCTTCAAGAATTTGATCAAAGCTTTGGCATGAGCTTCTGAGCAAAGCAACAAAGCCAACATAGAGATTTTTGAGGGGGTTTGCCCCAGTTTCTCCACAACATTATAATCGCTTTTCTTGATTATTTTCAAAATCTCTTCCATTTATTTTTGAGAGGTTTCAGGGATGATTAACGGCTGAGCCCTCGTCCTGACAGGCTCTTCTTGGATCCCTTTCCCTCTATCATCAGCAACAGCAAATGGGATAACTTCAGGAGTCACAACTTCTTCAATAACTGGAGTTCTCACAGATATGTTGACTGACGCAGGGGTAACCTTAGGAGTGGTTAAGGGTTCGAAGATTGCCTTTGGAGGCGCAATCTCCGGAGAGAAAATTCTTCCACTGCGGGTGATTTTACTCGTTCCAAAAATGTTTCCAATGTCGGAAGTCTCTTCATCATAACTCTCTTCGGTTGATTCAATCTGTTTAATACCGTGGTAAAAGATCTCTCCCCCATAGTTCCACATTATTAATTTGTTGGACTTGTACGGGATAGGCCCCGACATAGTTATCTTCAAAGGTACAATCTTCGGATCGGATGTAATCTTAACAGGTCTTTTGGAGACCTTGGAAAGATTGGCGAATATGGTAATTAACGAAACATCATTGACAGGAGTCGGTGTAATAGGAGTCTTTTCAAAAAGGATCTCTTGGTTATCCATTAGGCGCTGGATGCCTAACTTCAACAACAGACAGTCGGTTGGTAAGGATGAACAGAGGCAGCAATCTTCTTCACAACCTGGGAAAATCCCAACCTTTAACAAATTCAGCTTGATTATCGGTAGCGGAGTCATAAAATCATCAATAGTAGCGACAAAAAGATCTTCTTCTACAGCATGGGCAGAGTGACCATGTTTTGGCATTGGGGCAGAGATCACATTAGGCTTTTCAGGGGCGTCGAATTCAACTTCTTTAGCATCTATTAAATCCTGAATCTTATTTTTGAGGGCCCAATAATTGTTGGTGTCATGCCCCAGGCTGTCTGAATGATAAGCACACTTGGCATTTGAATGTTAGTAACGAGAAGACGTATTCGGATTCTTCGGCGCCTCTTTCAAACTTGCAAGGTTTAACTTCAAAAGATGAGGGAGAACCTGAGCAGGTGTCATGTTGATCCGGGTGAATTGCCGTGCAGGCCTTTCCACCCTGGCTTGGTTAGTTCTGGGTTGATTGTTTCTAGGCTGATCAGCTGCAGTCTTCTGAATCATTACAGCCCCCACCGCTGGCCGGCGCTCAACTCTTCCTTGACTTCTTTGGGAGTAGACAGCCGAGACTTCTTTCTTGGCTAGAAAGGTCTTCTTGATGGCAGCGGAAGTAGATGCATCCTTTTGAATTTTTCTGCTCTTGATTCCGGCTTCAACTCTCTCACCAGTCAGAATCAACTCGGTGAACCCCACAGACGAACTTCCAATCAGGTGATTGAAAAAGGGGCCTGATAGTGTACCCAAGAACATATCTACCAGCTCCCTCTCAGATAGAGGTGGTTGTACTCGTCCCGCCAAGTCTCTCCATTTCTGGGCATACTCTTTGAAACCTTCATTTGAGACAATGCCCATACTCTGTAATTGAGTACGGGTTGGTGCTAAATCCGCATTATATTGATATTGTCTGTAAAAGGCCGCCACCAAATCCTCCCAATTGTGCACATCAGACCTCTCTAGCTGGTAGAACCAATCTATTTGCGTCCCCGAAAGACTGTCCTGGAAGATATGAACCCATAGATCTTTATCAGAAGAATGCGGTTAGATTTTTCTGACGTAAGACCGTAGATGCATCTTTGGACAAGACAAACCATCGTACTTAGAAAATATAGGCACCTTAAACTTAGGGGGGAATGACAATACCAGCAACCAACCCTAGCTCCTCGAAGTCTAGCCCAAGCACTCTTTGTACCTCCATGGCAGCCAGACGCTCTTCCAGATTCTTGTACTTGTCATCTGCGGGAGGGTACTCCTGCTCATAATAATCTTCATCCTCTTCTTCTTCTTCTTCCTCAGACTCAGATTGCACTGCAGTTCCTTTACCTTTTCCTACCCCATCATCAGATGTTGAGGGGAAATCCAGGACCCTTCTAGTTTGACCTTCAAATCTTCGAACCAAAGTAGCCACACCAACTCTTTTCTTTTTCTTTTTCTCCTTTTCTTTTTCCAGTAGAGTTTTGAGATCCTCCTGACCCTTTGCCAAGGTCATGAGTAGCTGTTGGAACTGTGAATTTTGCACTTGTAAGTCTTTGACCGCCTGCTCTATATCCATCTTGCTGAAATAAACAGCAGAGAGATAAGGAAACCTGGTGTGAAGACCTGCTTATGTATATGATGAATGAGATGTATTCATGTAATGCATTCAAGGATTCATAAATTCAAATTCGTTCTAAACAAAAAAGAACACACGTCATATTAATAAGATAAAACTTGTTAGTACATAAATGCCCCATGGGAAAAATAATACAAAATTCTAATGTAAAAATACGTTGCGCATCCTCTTTGGTGCAATGTAGGTGTTGAGAGTCTGCTCTTCGTGAAGTTGGCGAGTAAGTTCCAAAACCTTCTTCTCACTGGCGTAGAATTGGGCTTCGAACGTATCGCACTCTCCCTTGAGCTGTATCCAACTCCTTTGCAAATCTTCAAGTGATGTTGGCATGTCAGGATGTAGGAGGGTGTATGGAACCTCTCCTTCCATAACAGGCTCTTTGATCACAGGAATTATTTAGGGGTAAGGCATCATAAGACTTTGGGCGCGGGTTCGTACCCACTTGAGGTAAGGCTCAAGAGGAATGGAATTATTATGTTCCAAGGTCTTACTGTCCACCATGTTGGGCATTCTCCAAGCTCAGATAAACCTTTGTCGAAGTCCTTGATTGTCATTGTCAAAGTCAAAAACCAAGTCTGGAATCAGCATGTCATGTGGGCCATCCCTTCGGGCATACCCAAACTGTCTCAGAGCCAAGCAGGGGTCGTAGGTGATTCCTCCCCTAATGGCAAGTAGAGGGACATTAGGAAATTCCCCATAACGATCAATGATGATAACATTTTCTCTGGATCGAGAACACCAATGAACATCTAAATGTGTAAGAGTCATCAATCGTTGTGACCACCTCAAACCTTGCTCATTCTTCAAGACTGATTGAGGAAGGTGAGAAATAAACCACCTTGCTAGAAGAGGAGTACAACACATGAGAACACCTCTTTTCCTCATTGTTCGAGTGTGAAATGAGTGGAGGATATCCCCAAGCAATGTAGGCACAGGATTTCGGGACATGAAAATCTTGACAGTATTCACATCTATAAGTTGATCAGGGTTTGGGAACAAAACCAACCCATAGATGAGAAGAGCCACAATCTCTTCAAAAGCTTGTAAGTCCAATGAATTCCAGCATTCTTGAGCCTTCTCAAACAGAAACTTTGCCAAGAAACCCTTGACACCACTTCTGGTTTCCCAATGACCTTTGACAACAGATGGTTGCAAGTGTAGGGCTTGAGCAACATCTTCAGGCTTTGGATCTCTTTCCGTACCGTTGTAGGGTAGTTGATGGATAATAGTAATCCTCAGGAGTTGAGAAAATTCCTCCAAAGTAGGCACAAGTTGGTAATCAGGAAATGTGAAACAGTGGTGTAGGGGGTCAAAGAACTGGAAGAGAACTTTCACCATGTCTTCCTCAGTGTTGGTGTTGACTAAGTTGAGAAGACGACCATGCCTCTCGGTGAATGGAGAATACTCTGGAATCTTGGAAGCAAGCTCCTTGAGTTGAGTATCAAGTATCTACCAACTTCGGACTGCCCAAAAGCCGGTCATCTCACTTTACTGGCGACCGAAATATTCCAAGAAAACAACCCTCAATGAGTGCAGTATCAAGTATCTACCAACTTCGGACTGCCCAAAAGCCGGTCATCTCACTACCCATAAAAAAGGCCAAGTTGGTCAAGTAAAGGTTCTAAAAGTCCATTAGTGCTTCATGACATCACTCAGCGGTCCCGTATTCTCTTTGATTAACTCAAAGGCTACCGGTACCCACAAATATGTCGCACTAATATATCTATTGCTTCAACCATGTCGGTATACCCCGCACAATTTCCATAAGGTATTGCTATTTACCGATGAATGTTTCCCAAATCCGGGTAGAGGATTCAAACCCAAACAATAGAACCAAATGTAAAGCAATCAAGTCAAACAAGATAAGCATGTAAAGGTGATCTAAAACCCTAAGGTAAACCCACTTTTAGATAATTCCCCAGTAGAGTCGCCAGTTATGTGATGCGGTGGGAGAACTGACTTGAGGTTTTGCGTTTGTGTTCACAAATGTTTCAGTTTAGCAAAAGTCGCCACCGACTTTTTATTTATCCAAAGGAAAGGTCAAAAAGCACAGGAAAGACCTTTGAGATGTTTTCTTTGGTTCGGGGGGTAGATTATGAAAAGGGAAGGTGCTAGCACCCTTTTCATCCATGGTTTTCCATGGGCTCTTAGTTACTTGTTTTAGATCACTTGCTTTTGCTTTTCAATTGTTTGAAATGGTGCTTTTGTGTGTGGTTTTGAAAGTATTTTGAAAAGAGGCCTTTATCTAGGAAACCTTTGTAATTATTCTTGTTTGAATGTATACAATGGTGTTTGTCTTTTGAAAAATGTTTCAATGTTTGAATGTTTGTTTTGGGAAATGTTTTGAAATTGTGTTGTGATGTGTTTTTGAAAATAGCAAGGATATTTGCAAGTTTGATCAAGTAACTAGGAGCATCTACCTACCTACTCAAAGATCTTTCCTACACATTTTTAACCCTTTGACATTGTTGTTTTACCATTGCATTTGCTAAACAACCTTGTGTTTGGATGTTAAACGGGACAGGCACGGGTCATCGTATGACCTATGATAACAATTGTACCAAGTATCTTAGCAAGTTTTTGTTTGAGGGACTAGATCATTTTTGTATAGGCAACCAAGATAGCGTCATCGAGGGACTATGATCTTTTTATTTTATTTTTGTTTTGCCAAGATACCTAGCATGCATACCATGGCCATGTTTTTTTTAAGACAACAAGTGGATGAAACCCTAGGGGTGCTTGTGTGCATTGTCATTTTTTCATGCATTTTTGTCTTGTGTTAGTCAAGCTATTTATTTTGATTTTGGTTATCATACAAACCCTAATTTACTAATCATGCATATTTGAAAGCAATAAAGTGCGTAAAGGTAAATCTACGACTGTTACAATATTGATTATGGGGAGGGGATACAAATTTTAATAGGGTATATTTTGCACAAAATAAAAGACCTAATTCAACCATTACAACCAAATTGAATTCTTTGTACAAGTAATAAATTGACAAATATTTAAATATGCAATTAAATATGAATATACAAAAATGTTTTTGTATTATTTTTATGTATGTAAAAATAAATTATTTAATGTCTCAAAAATATTAAAAAAATATTAATGGTTATTTTTATTAAGGGTGGAAACCCCAATTTTTATTTAAAGAAAATATATATTATATTATTTATTTATGTACAAGAATATAAATAAAAATATATACAAGAGTGTTGAAAAAATTAAATGTGTGAGAAAAATATTATTTAAGTATATAAATAATTAAAATAAAAATATATAATATTTTTGGTATTATTTATGAATTTATTTTAAGAAAATAAAAGTATATATTATTTAATAACTATTTCTAGGTCCAAAAAAATAATAAAAATAATAAAATAAAATGTGAAAACTTAAGAAAAATATTTTTGGTGATTTTTAATATTTAGAAAAAAATAATAAAATTCAGAAATGTAAAAGAAAATAGAAAAATATGCAAAAATAATCAAATGGGCCAAGGGGGTGCAGAAAGCGGGATGGGGGTGTCAAAAACAAAGCCAAGTCAGGCCCAGCCCATTTCCACTTCATCTCTAACCTCTGAACAAACAAAAAACGTGCGCCCTGTTCAAACCTGGAAATCCTGCATACGTGCTCAAAAACAAAAACATGCAACATGAAAGTTATAGAGCATAATCACACGATTCTAACCATGTAAAAAAATTAACCTAACTCTCAAAGACCAGAGAGAATTTCATTGGCCCTAATTTCTAACCTAGTTTTTTCAGAAAGTTCAACATCCAAATTCTCCTAGCTCAGTTAACATAAATGAATTATATGCATATGTACAGCTCAAGGGCAATGAGGACTACATTTTTGCTTCACAAACCTAAGCCTAAAGATTCCTAAATAAGGAGATAGAAGTTTGAACTTTACCTGTTTCAGTCAAGCTCGAGTAGGGCAATGTAGGGGTTGTGAGTGAGGCCTAAGATACTTGTGAGCTTGCTTGAAGTTCCTTTGAGCTTTCCCAATGCTTAGCCTGCTTTGAAATAGCTTGAATATGCTTGTAGAACTCAACCTGCAAACTCAGAATTCAAAAATGGTGAAGTGTGTAAATGGAGTTAGTGACTTGGGAATGGTTGGGATAGTTTAGGTAAGTTGTATGGAGTGTGTTGGAACTGGTTTGGGACAAAACGCACGAGGCAATGTGAAGATGGCTTGTCATTTGCAGAACCTGCCCTGTTTTGGGTAGAAATGAAGTTTTGGTGTACAAGGGTATTTTAGAGGTGGTGAGCTCGTGTTTCTGACCTTAGGCAATATTCAAAACTTGTTTGAAATGAATACCACACTTGGTTATAACAGATTCACAAGATATGGACTTTTGGCACAATGACTTGTTTTTGAAGTAAAAGTGAGAAGTGACCATGCTAAGGCCTGTACAGGCTTGTACTCTAGCTGCACATAGCTGGTATACTTTTCCCTATCTTTGTGGATATGGTTTGCAGCAAAAGATTAAGTCCAATGCTCAAGACAAACAAAATTGCAAAAGTTGTGCTTTATGTAAATGGCATTGTTGCCTTTTTGTCAAAAATGGATTAATTCAATGTGTAATCTTCTAAAGCTCAGAACAAAGCCTTAATCCATTGTGTTTTCATTCAATTTTTGAGTGTGGAAGGGTTTAGGGACCTGTAAACCAAGTACAAGCATGGTTGGAGAGAATTTGCAACTTGTAGCAACATGAAAAATGCCATGGACAAAAGTGAGAAATGACCATTTTCTTTTCTTCGATTATCCCTAACCATAAATGATTTTGGAGAGTTCTTGGACATTTTGTAAAGCTTGTAACATGCTATACAATCCATCTTTGAAATTAATTTTGAGATTCCACTTGTAACTATGTGAAAAATTGCCATGAAGATAGGTCAAAATCCTGCCTAAACAAGGGCAAAATTTCACTAAGTTAGAAAGTTTTTGGACCCTTATTCATAAAATCATAACTTGAGATCCAAGCTTCTTTTGAGAAAACTTTGTGAATAAAAGTTGTAGATTTTGTGGAGGAATACAACTTTCATGTTGGAAGTTTTCTTAGAATCCAATTTCATCATGCTGAAAATGTTGGGCAAAGTTGGAAAAAAATAAGAAATTTTCATAAATTAGAAAATTTCTAAGTTATGAAAATTTTCCATTTTAAACCCTAATTTCCAAAATTAGTTTTCTTGGTGAACAAGTTTCATATTTTGACACATCTTGATGAAAAATGACCCTTGGCACTTGATTTTGACCAAAAAGTCAAAGTTTGACTTTTCAATGTATAGTTGATTTTTGATTAGTTGACTGGAAAATTCATCTGTCAATCCAATGCATTTTAGATCTTTTGAACCTTGTGATTAGGTCAAGATGATGCCATTGAGTCCTTAAATACATGCTTAAACCTAGTTTTCCATTGGCTAAGTTAAAAATCAGAAATTGGCATTCTGCAGTCAAAACCCTAAAAATGACCATTTTGCCCTTTTGATGATCTGGTCAATTGTTTTGAGGAGTTGTGGTCCAAACTTGATCAAATGGTTCATATGAGTCTATAATGTTGATGTGGATCAAAAATTATGAGGTTTTACTGTAAATTGGTCACAGTTGACTTTTTCCCCAATATAGTTGATTTTTAGGTCAATTGTCCAATTGACTGGGCAAAATTTTGATTCAAGGCTTGAAACTTGGTATGATCAATCTTATAACTCCAACATGAAGTATGAAAGTCACTTTGAGCATTGGAAGTCCAAAAATCCCTGTGCAAACTCAAACCCTAATTTCAGGTCAACAGTGCAAGGAGATGTCTTGAGCTGAGCAAACCCTAATCCTGTCTTGAGTCCAAAGAGTCTTGTGAGGGGAAATCTTGATAAAATGAGAGGGCAAATTTTGGGGTACAACAGACGAATTCTCAGGCTATAACCAGATCAAAATGGCATCTGAGGACATGGAAAAAACTACTTTTGTCACGCAATGGGGTACGTTCTGCTACAAAGTGATGCCATTCGGACTGAAGAATGCCGGGGCAACCTATCAACGCGCCATGGTAGCTTTGTTTCATGATATGATACATCATGAGATAGAGGTTTACGTAGCTGACATGATTTCCCGATCACAAACTGAAGAAGAACACCTTGGTCACTTGTAAAAGTTGTTTGTCAGGTTGAAGGAGTACAAGCTAAGATTGAATCCAAACAAGTGCACATTCGGAGTCCGGTCCGGTAAACTCTTAGGTTTCATTGTCAGCAATAAAGGCATCAAGGTTGATCCTGCCAAAGTCAAAGCTATACAAGAAATGCTCGGTCCTCGCACTGAGAAGGAATTCAGAGGTTTCTTGGGACGCCTAAACTACATTGCTAGGTTCATTTCTCACTTAACATCTACTTGCGAACCAATCTTCAAGCTGTTGAAGAAAGATCAGGTAGTTATATGGAATGATGACTGCCAAATTGCTTTCGATAAAATCAAGGAGTATTTACAAGAGCCTCCCGTCTTGATGCCACCAGTCGAAGGAAGACCACTAATCATGTATCTGACTGTCTTAGAGAAATCAATGGGGTGCGTACTGGGGCAGCATGACGAGTCTGGCCGAAAAGAGCATGCCATTTATTACCTTAGCAAAAAGTTTACCGACTATGAAACCAGATATTCACTGCTCGAGAAAACTTGTTGCGCTTTGGTATGGGCTGCTCATCGGCTAAGGCAGTACATGTTGACTCATACCACTTTGCTGATATCTAAGATGGATCCGATCAAATACATCTTCGAAAAGCCTGCTTTATCTGGAAGGATAGCTAGATGGCAGATGATCCCAACAGAATATGACATATAATACATTACCCAAAACCTATAAAGGGCATTGTACTAGTTGATCATCTGGCCCATCAAGCTGTTGAAGATTATCAATCCATGAAGTTTGACTTCCCTGACGAAGACATCATGACATTGGACAACGTTGAAGAATTCAGACCATATGACGGACTTGAACAAGGATCCCGATGGACCCTGTACTTTGATGGGGCCTCCAATGCACTTGGCAACAGTATCGGCGCGATACTCATATCCCCAGAAGGTTTCCATACTCCTTTCACATCCAAGCTGTGCTTCAACTGTACGAACAATATGGCAGAGTACGAGGCATGCTTCTTTGGACTCAAGGCTGCCATAGACTTGGGAATCAAATCTTTGATTGTATTTGGGGACTCAGCTTTGGTCATCAGTCAGATCAAAGGAGAGTGGGACACTAAGCATCCAAACCTCATCCCTTACAAAGAACATGTCTTGACATTGTTACCACATTTCGAGCAGATTACCTTCGAGCACTTCCCGCGAGAAGAAAATTAGCTAGCAGATGCTCTAGCTACAATGTCATCCATGTTTAAACTTAATTGGGATAACGAGGCTCCCCAGATCACCATTGAACAGATGGATGAACCCGCATACTGTCACGAGATTAATACCGAAGAAGTAGTGGACCGACCTTGGTTTCATGAAGTCAAAAGGTATCTCGAGACTCAAGAATACCCAGAAGGAGCTTCAGTCAATGATAAAAAGTTCTTAAGGAGATTCTCAACTAAGTTCTTCCTGAGAAATGGCATCTTGTACAAGCGCAATCATGATTCGATTCTGCTCCGTTGTGTGGACAAGGCTGAAGCTGAAAGGATTATGGCTGAATTGCATGAAGGTACCTTTGGCACTCACTCTAGCGGACATACGATGGCTAAGAAGATTCTACGGGCAGGATATTACTGATCTACCATGGAAGTTTACTGCTATCAACACTCCCATACCTGTCAGAAATGTCAAATCTATGCAGACAAGGTACACGTGCCTCCGGTTCCTCTAAATGTCTTAACAGCTCCTTGGCCCTTCGCTATGTGGGGAATCAACATGATTGGGGAGATCAAGCCTACAGCCTCCAATGGACACCGCTTCATTCTGGTGGCCATTGATTACTTCACAAAGTGGGTCGAAGCAGCTTCCTTCGCATCCGTTACTAAGAATGTTGTTGCCCGCTTCATCAAGCAGAATCTTATATGCCGGTACGGTATCCCCGAAAGGATCATCACTGATAACGGTAAAAACCTTAACAATACTATGATCACCGCTTTGTGCGAGCAGTTCAAAATTCAACATCACAATTCATCCCCCTATCGGCCAAAGATGAATGGTGCAGTTGAAGCTGCTAACAAAAATATCAAAAAGATCATACAAAAGATGACATTCACCTACAAGGACTGGCATGAGATGCTATCGTTTGCTCTTCACGGGTACCGTACCACGACTCGCACATCAACTGGGGCAACACCCTATTCTTTGGTTTATGGCATGGAGGTTGTTCTACCTATTGAGGTTCAGATTCCCTCTTTTAGAATCATGAATGATGCAGGTTTGAGTGAAGACGATTGGATTCAAACCCGACTTGATCAGTTAAACTTAATTGACAAGAAGAGACTTACTGCTGTTTGCCATGGTCAGACATATCAAAAGCGGATGATCAAGGCTTTCAACAAGAAAGTAAGACGCCAAGTGTATCAAGTTGGAGATCTTGTGATCAAGCGCATGATCTTGCCACAAAGTGATCCCAGGGGAAAACAGACTCCTACCTACGAAGGACCATTTGTAATTAAGAACATCTTTTCTGGTGGGGCAATGATCTTAACCACCATGGACGGTGACGACCTGCCACACCCTGTGAACGCATACATAGTCAAAAGATACTACACATAAGAGACCCGCTAGGTTGACACACCTAGGCAAAACAAGGGCATCCCGGCGAACCAAAAGGTTCGGGCAAAAATTAAGGATAAAACAAAAAAATTTGTACACCCGGCAAGTTGAAAACCCAAAAGGCGACTTGGGCAAAAAAGGGTTTCCCGGTGGACTGAAAACCCGAAAGGGCGGTCCAGGAAAAAATTAGGGAATTAAAGTGTATGACTATGTCTCGTATCTGCTTTAAGGATAATCTATTCACGGACCAACACGGAGCTTCTGATCAATCCAATCATCTTTGGACGAAGCAACAAGCTGGTAGATACTTGATACTCAACTCAAGGAGCTAGCTTCAAGGATTCCTGAGAATTATCCATTCACCGAGAGGCATTGTCGTCTACTCAACTTAGTCACTTCCAACACAGAGGAAGACGTGATGAAAGTTCTCTTCCAGTTCTTTGACCCTTTGCATCACTGCTTCACATTTCCTGACTACCAGCTTGTGCCTACTTTGGAAGAATTTTCTCAACTCTTGAGGATTCCTATTCTCAATCAACTACCTTTCAACGGTACGGAAAGTGATCCAAATCCAGAAGAGATTGCTCAAGCCCTGCACTTGCACTCATCTGATGTCACAACACATTGGGAAACTAGAAGTGGTGTCAAAGGCTTATTGGCAAAGTTCTTGTTTGAGAAGGCCCAAAGCTGTTGGAATTCCCTAGACTTGCAAGCTTTTGAGGAGATTGTATCTCTTCTCATCTATGGGATGGTCTTGTTCCCTAACCCTGACCAACTCATAGATGTGAGTGCTGTCAAAATCTTCATGACTCATAATCTGGTGCCTACATTACTTGGAGATATCTTACACTCTTTTCACACTCGTACAATGAGGAAAAGAGGTGTTCTCATGTGTTGCACTCCTCTTCTGGCAAGATGGTTTATTTCTCATCTTCCCCAATAAGTCTTGAAGAATGAGCAAGGTATGAGGTGGTCACAATGATTGATGACTCTTACACATTCAGACATTCATTGGTTTTCTCGAACCAAAGAGAATGTTATCATCCTCGACCGTTGTGGGGAATTCCCTAATGTCCCTCTACTTGGCATTAGAGGAGGCATCACCTACAATCCCTGCTTGGCTCTAAGACAATTTGGTTATGCCCGAAGGGATGGCCCACATGACATGCTGATTCAAGGTTTGGTTTTCGACTTCGACAACGACAATCAAGGACTTCGTCAAAGGTTCATCCGAGCTTGGAGGATGCCTAACAAGGTAGACAGTAAGACCTTGGGACACAAGAATTCCATCTTCCTTGAGCCTTACCTCAAGTGGGTATGAACCCGCGCCCAAAGTCTTATGATGCCTTACCCCTCCATTCTCCCAGTGATTATAGAGCCTGTTAAGGAAGGAGAGGTTCCATACACCCTCCTACATCCTGACATGCCAACATCACTCGAAGATCTACAAAGGAGTTGGATACAGCTCAAGGGAGAGCGCGATACTTTCGAAGCCCAATTCTACGCAAGCGAGAAGAAGGTTTTGGAACTCACTCGGCTACTTCATGAAGAGCAGACTCTCAACACCTACATTGCACCAAAGAGGATGTGCAACGTCTTTTTACCTTAGAATTTTGTATTATTTTTCCCAAGGGGCATTGATGTACTAACAAATTCTATCTTATTAATATGACGTGTGTTTCTTTCTTGTTTAAAACAAATTTGAATTTCTAAATCCTTGAAAGCATTGTATGAATACATATCATTCATCATATGCATAAGCAGGTCTTTACACCAAGTTTCCTCATCTCTCTGCTGTTTATTTCAGCAAGATGGATCTAGAACAAATGGTCAAAGACTTACAAGCTCAAAATTCACAATTTCAACAGCTACTCTTGACCTTAGCCAAGGGGCAGGAGGAGCTCAAGACTCTTCTAGAGATGGAGAAAGAGAAAAAGAAGAAGAAGCGAGCCGGTGTGGTTGTCATGGGCAGAAGGTTTGAAGGACAAGCCAGACGAACCTTGGAATTCCCATCAACATCTGAAGAGGGGGAAAGAAAAGGTAAAGAGACATCAGTACCATCTGATTCTGAAGCAGAAGAAGAAGAGGAAGAGGACTACTCCGAACAATAGTACCCTCCGGCCGATGACAAATACAAAAATTTGGAAGAGCGTCTAGCTGTTATGGAGATACAGAGAGTACCGGGGCTGGACTTTGAGGAGTTAGGTTTGGTGTCTGGAATAGTAATCCCTCCGAAGTTTAAAGTGCCGCTATTTGCCAAGTACGATGGGGTGTCTTGTCCCAAGATGCACCTACGATCTTATGTCAGGAAAATTCAACTGCATTCTGCTGACAAAGATTTGTGGGTCCACTTGTTCCAGGACAGTTTGTCAGGAACGCAACTTGATTGGTTCTACCAGTTGGAGAGGTCTGATGTGCATAATTGGGAAGACTTGGAAGCCGCCTTCTATAAACAATATCAATACAACGCCGACATGGCACTAACCCGTACTCAACTCTAGAGTATGGCCATGGTGTCCAACGAGGGATTCAAAGACTACGCCGAAAAGTGGAGGGATTTAGCCGGAAGGGTGAAACCACCCCTATCTGAGAGGGAGCTAGTAGACATGTTCATGGGTACCCTGTTAGGTCCTTTCTTCAATCACCTGATTGGAAGTTCGTATGATGGGTTCACTGAATTGATTCTAACCGGAGAAAGAGTGGAGGCTGGTATAAAAAGTGGGAAAATACAAAAAGATGCATCTACTTCTGCTGTCATTAGAAAACCTTTCACGGGAAAGAAGGAAGTATCAGCTGCTACTCTCAGAGGGGTCAAGGAAGAGTTGAGTGCCGGCCAGCGGTAGGGGCCGTTATGATTCAGAAGTCTGCATCTGATCAGTCCAGAACCAGTCAACCGAGAACCAATCAAACTAGGGTGGAAAGGCCAGTTAGGCAATTCACCAGGATAAACATGACTCCTGCCCAAGTTCTACCCCATCTCTTGAAGTTAAATCTAGCAAGTCTGAAAGAGGCCCTGAAGAATCCGAATACTTCTTCTCCGCACTACCATCCATACGCCAGGTGCACTTACCATTCGGAGAGCCCAGGGCACGACACTGACAATTGTTGGGCCCTGAAGAATAAAATTCAGGATCTGATAGATGCTAAAGAAGTTGAATTCGACGCACCTGAAAACCCAATTTTATCTCTGCTCCAATGCCAAGGAACGGCCACAATGCCCATGTTGTTGAGGAGGATCTGTTTGTTGCTACTGTAAATGATTTGATAACTCCGCTCCCTATAATCAAGTTAAATTTGTTGAAGGCTGAGGTTTTCCCAGGTTGTGAAGAAGATTGTCACCTTTGTTCATCCTCATTAACCCACTGTCCATTTATGAAGATAGGCATCCAACACCTAATTGATAACCAAGAAATCCTATTTGAGAAGACTCATGTTTTATCAACTCCTGTTAATGATGTTTCAATAATAACCATATCCGCCAATCCTTCCAAGGTCCCTAAAAGACCTGTTAGGATTACATCCGCTCCGAAGGCTGCACCTTTGAAGATAACCATGCCCGGGCCAGTCCCGTACAAGTCCGACAAATCAGTACCATGGAACTATGGTGGAGAAATCTACTACCATGGTGTCTAACAGATTGAACAGACTGCCGAGGAAGAGAGTTCTGAAGAAGATAATTTCGACATCAGTAACATTGCCGGAACAAGCAAAGTAACCCGTAGTGAAAGAATCTTTTCTCCATAGATTGCCCCTCCAAAGGCAATTTTTGGACCCTCAGCTGCTCCTAAGGTTATCTCTACACCAGTAAACATATCTGCAAGTACACCAATCATAGAAGAAGTCACAACCCCCATGGTTATCCCATCTGTTGCTACTGATGTTCGAGGGAAAGGGATCCAAGAAGAGCCCGTCAGGACGAGGGCTCAGTCGTTGATCATCCCTGAAACCTCTCAAAAAGAAATGGAGGAAATTTTGAAAATAATCAAGAAAAGCGATTATGATGTGGTGGAACAGCTGGGGCAAACCCCCTCAAAGATCTCCCTGTTGGCCCTGTTGCTTTGTTTAGAAGCTCATGCTTAGGCTCTGATAAGATTTTTGAAGATGGCCCACGTGCCACAAGAAACCTCCGTTGATCAGTTCCAAGAATGTGTGGCTAGCTTAATAGCTGACAATGGTCTAGGATTCTCCGATGCAAATTTAACTTTGAAAGGGAGAAAACATAATGATGCTTTGTATGTCTCGGTGGAATACAGAGGGATAACCCTAGCACACGTATTGGTAGACACTGGTTCGTTCTTGAACATCTTGCCGAAGAAATCCTTGGATAGACTGTATTGTAAAGGCTTAACCCTGAAACCCAGCAATATAATTGTCAGAGCCTTTGATGGTTCTAAAAGGATGGTCCACGGGGAGGTGGACATCCTGATTAAGGTGGGAACTGGAACCTTCAACTCCATATTCTATGTGATGGACATCCTTCCTTCTTATTCTTGCCTGTTGGGAAGACCTTGGATCCACCATGTTGAAGCTGTCACTTCTACTCTGCATCGAATGCTCAAGTACCCTGTTCAGGGGAAAATCATAATTGTTCATGGCGAAGAGGAATACATGATCAGTCATCTGAATTCTTTCTGTTATGTAGAATTGGATGGCGAATTCATCGAAACTCCTTTCCATCATTTTGAAGAGGTAGCTCAGGAGATAGCAGCGACCAAGACAATGTCCTCTATACCCATGTTTACCAAACCTCCGCCTCGGATGTCATCTCTCAAGGATGCAAAAGCAGTGGTTGAAGGGAGGGGAAGCACAATCTGGGGGCAGCTTCCAGATTTTCCCTACAAATCAAACAAGTTTGGCCTAGGATTTACTTCATCCGCTCACAAGGTCGTGTGTCGCGCCCGTGCTGGAGGGCCACCTGTGAAGATCAGCCACCAAGGGGTTAATGCACTAGAGGATAGTGAAGAAGAGGGAAACTTGGAAGACTGGACATTTCCTACTGTCGGTGGAGGACTGTGCAACTGGGAAGCAAAAGACTTTGTTCCCATTACTTTCATACCGCAGTAATTTATCTTTTCCATTTCTGTTGGATCTGTAATAATTCACAAACAATTCGTACTTTTTCAACCTTGTGTCTTACCCGAGGCACAACGGTCCATTTGTAAGGGTTTTTATCTTCATTTCATATGTCATTTTAATGAATCATGGATGCTTTTCATATTAAAACCTTTTGTGCTCATTGTCTTTCTTTTACATTTTGTTGTTTTAAGATGGCTATCCCTTACACACACCCACACTCACAAATGCAGGTACCCTTCCATTCCGGAACCCATGGGTACCAATACTGCTATAGCCTTCAGTGACTCTGAAGATTTGATCTACCAAGCCGAATACGAAGGTGAGGAAGATTGTGAGGTGCCAGGGAAATTGGCCAGATTACTACAGCAAGAGGAAAGAGCAATTCAGCCTCATGAAGAGCAGTTGGATACAATCAACTTGGGAACTGAGGATGACAAAGAGGAAATAAAGATAGGTGCCAATCTAGAGCCGAGTGTCAAGAAGCGCCTAATTCAGCTACTGCATGATTATGTTGAAATCTTCGCCTGGTCATACGAAGACATGCTGGGACTCGATACAGACATCGTGGTACACCATCTACCCACAAGAGAAGATTATCCATTGGTGAAGTAGAAAGTCCGTCGTATGAGACCTGAAATGTCAGAGAAGATCAAAGCAGAAGTTATGAAACAGTTCAATGCTGGATTTCTAGTTGTCACTTCCTATCCTCAATGGGTTGCTAACATTGTGCCTATGCCTAAAAAAGACGGAAAGGTACGGATGCGCGTGGATTATAGAGACTTAAACACGGCCAACCCTAAAGATGATTTTCCACTTCCACACATCGACATCCTGGTTGATAATACAACCCATCACAAAGTATTTTCTTTCATGGACGGTGTGATGCGGTGGGAGAACTGACTTGAGGTTTTGTGTTTGTGTTCGCAAATGTTTCGGTTTAGCAAGAGTCACCACCGACTTTTTATTTATCCAAAGGAAAGGTCAAAAAGCACAGGAAATACCTTTGAGATGTTTTCTTGGGTTCGGGGGGTAGATTATGAAAAGGGAAGGTGCTAACACCCTTTTCATCCATGGTTTTCCATGGGCTCTTAGTTACTTATTTTAGATCACTTGCTTTTGCTTTTCAATTGTTTGAAATGGTGATTTTGTGTGTGGTTTTGAAAGTATTTTGAAAAGAGGCCTTTGTCTAGGCAACCTTTGTAATGATTCTTGTTTGAATGTATACAAAGGTGTTTGTCTTTTGAAAAATGTTTCAATGTTTGAAAGTTTGTTTTTGGAAATGTTTTGAAATTATGTTGTGATGTGTTTTTGAAAATAGCAAGGATATTTGCAAGTTTGATCAAGTAACTAGGAGCATCTACCTACCAACTCAAAGATCTTTCCTACACATTTTTAACCCTTTGACATTGTTGTTTTACCATTGCATTTGGTAAACGACCTTGTGTTTGGATGTTAAACGGGACAAGCGCGGGTCATCGTATGACCTATGATAGCAATTGTGCCAAGTATCTTAGCAAGTTTTTGTTTGAGGGACTAGATCATTTTTGTATAGGCAACCAAGATAGCGTCATCGAGGGACTATGATCTTTTTGTTCTATTTTTGTTTTGCCAAGATACCTAGCATGCATACCATCGCCATGTTTTTTTAAGGCAACAAGTGGATGAAACCCTAGGGGTGCTTGTGTGCATTGTCATTTTTTCATGCATTTTTGTCTTGTGTTAGTCAAGCTATTTATTTTGATTTTGGTTATCATACAAACCCCAATTTACTAATCATGCATATTTTAAAGCAATAAAGTGCGTAAAGGTAAATCTACGACTATTACAACATTGATTATGGGGAGGGGATACAAATTTGAATAGGGGATATTTTGCACAAAATAAAAGACCTAATTCAACCATTACAACCAAATTGAATTCTTTGTACAAGTAATAAATTGACAAATATTTAAATATGCAATTAAATATGAATATGCAAAAATGTTTTTGAATTATTTTATGTATGTAAAAATAAATTATTTAATGTCTCAAAAATATTAAAAAAAATATTAATGGTTATTTTTATTAAGGGTGAAAACCCTAATTTTTGGTTAAAGAAAATATATATTATATTATTTATTTATGTACAAGAATATAAAATAAAAAATATATACAAGAGTGTTGAAAAATTAAATGTGTGAGAAAAATATTATTTAATAACTATTTTTATGTCCAAAAAAATAATAAAAATAATAAAATAAAATGTGAAAATTTAAGAAAATATTTTTGGTGATTTTTAATATTTAGAAAAAAATAATAAAAGTCAGAAATGTAAAAGAAAATAGAAAAATATGCAAAAATAATCAAATAGGCCAAAGGGGTGCAGAAAGCAGGATGGGGGTGTCAAAAACAAAGCCAAGTCAGGCCCAGCCCATTTCCACTTCATCTCTAACCTCTGAACAAACAAAAAACGCGCGCCCTGTTCAAATCTGGAAATCCTGCATACGTGCTCAAAAACAAAAACTTGCAACATGAAAGTTATAGAGCATAATCACACGATTCTAACCATGTAAAAAACTTAATCTAACTCTCAAAGACTAGAGAGAATTTCATTGGCCCTAATTTCTAACCTAGTTTTTTCAGAAAGTTCAACATCCAAATTCTCCTAGCTCAGTTAACATAAATGAATTATATGCATATGTACAGCTCAAGGGCAATGAGAACTTCATTTTTGCTTCACAAACTTAAGCCTAAAGATTCCTAAATAAGGAAATAGAAGTTTGAACTTTACCTGTTTCAGTCAAGCTCGAGTAGGGCAATGTAAGGGTTGTGAGTGAGGCCTGAGATACTTGTGAGCTTGCTTGAAGTTCCTTTGAGCTTTCCCAATGCTTAGCCTGCTTTGAAATAGGTTGAATATGCTTGTAGGACTCAACCTACAAACTCAGAATACAAAAATGGTGAAGTGTGTAAATGGAGTTACAGTGACTTGGGAATGGTTGGGATAGTTTAGGTAAGTTGTATGGAGTGTGTTGGAACTGGTTTGGGACAAAACGCACGAGGCAATGTGAAGATGGCTTGTGATTTGCAGAACCTGCCCTGTTTTGGGCAGAAATGAAGTTTTGGTGTACAAGGGTGTTTGAGAGGTGGTGAGCTCGTGTTTCTGACCTTAGGCAATATGCAAAACTTGTTTGAAATGAATACCACACTTGGTTATAACATATTCACAAGATATGGACTTTTGGCACAATGACTTATTTTGAAGTAAAAGTGAGAAGTGACCATGTTAAGGCCTGTACAGACTTGTACTCTAGCTGCACATAGCTGATATACTTTTCCCTATCTTTTTGGATATGGTTTTCTGCAAAAGATTAAGTCTAATTCTCAAGACAAACAAAATTGCAAAAGTTGTGCTTTATGTAAATGGCATTGTCGCCTTTTTGCCAAAAATGGATTAATTCAATGTGTAATCTTCTAAAGCTCGGAACAAAGCCTTAATCCATTGTGTTTGCATTCAATTTTTGAGTGTGGAAGGGTTTAGGGACCTGTAAACCAAGTACAAGCATGGTTGGACAGAATTTGCAACTTGTAGCAACATGAAAAATGCCATGGACAAAAGTGAGAAATGGCCATTTTCTTTTCTTCGATTCTCCCTAAACATAAATGATTTTGGAGAGTTCTTGGACATTTTGGAAAGGTTGTAACATGCTCTACAATCCATATTTGAAATGCATTTTGATATTCCACTTGGAACTATGTGAAAAATTTCCATGAAGATAGGTCAAAATCCTGCCTAAACTAGGGCAAAATTTCACTAATAAAGAAAGTTTTTGGACCCTTATTCATAAAATCATAACTTGAGATCCAAGCTTCTTTTGAGAAAACTTTGTGAATCAAAGTTGTAGATTTTGTGTAGGAATACAACTTTCATGTTGGAAGTTTTCTTTGAATCCAATTGCATCATGGTGAAAATGTTGGGCAAAGTTGGAAAAAAATAAGAAATTTTCATAACTTAGAAAATTTCTAAGTTATGAAAATTTTCCATTTTAAACCCTAATTTCCAAAATTAGGTTTCTTGGTGAAAAGTTTCATATTTTGACACATCTTGATGAAAAATGACCCTTGGCACTTGATTTTGACCAAAAAGTCAAAGTTTGACTTTTCAGTGTACAGTTGATTTTTGATCAGTTGACTGGAAAATTCATATGTCAATCCAATGCATTTGAGATCTTTTGAACCTTGTGATTAGGTCAAGATGATGCCATTGATTCCTTGAATCCATGCTTGAACCCAATTTGCCATTGGCTAAGTTAAAAATCATAAATTGCCCTTCTGTAGTCAAAACCCTAAAAATGACCATTTTGCCCTTTTGATGATCTGATCAAATTTTTTGAGGAGTTGTGGTCCAAACTTGATCAAATGGTTCATATGAGTCTATAATGTTGATGTGGATAAAAAATTATGAGGTTTGACTGTAAATTGGCCACAATTGACTTTTTCCCTAATACAACTGATTTTTAGGTCAACTGTCCAATTGACTGGGCAAAAATTTGATTCAAGGCTTGAAACTTGGCATGAGCAATCTTATAAGTCCAACATGAAGTATGAAAGTCACTTTTAGCATTGGAAGTCCAAAAATCCTTGTGCAAACTCAAACCCTAATTTCAGGTCAATAGTGCAAGGAGATGTCTTGAGCTGAGCAAACCCTAATCCTGTCTTGAGTCCAAAGAGTCTTGTGAGGGGAAATCTTGATAAAATGAGAGGTAAAATTTTGGGGTACAACAGCTGCCCCTGTTCAATCTTCTTGAACCTAAAGAGTTAGATTGGCGAATTTTGCCTTTCGTGACTCGAAGGTAAAAGATGATTGGACACTAGAGTGCCCGTAAATTTGCACTCGTCAAAATGTGGTTGAGGGAATGGGCTTAAAGATGCCATTTGGAGATGGTTGAATCTTGTTGGAGATAGGCTTAAAGATGCCATCCAAGAATGTTTGTTGAAAATCAGAAGAATGAACATTAGAATGGTATCCGTATCTAGAACGTATCTGAGTTGTATCTGGAGATTGGATCTGTATGAGCAAAGGAATGGAGTCCGTGTCCGGAGCGTATCCGAGCTGTAATCGTATTTGATTCTTGAATGAATAACAAAATGACTTCCGTGTCTGGAGTGTATCTGTATTGTATCTAAATCTGAAATCTGAATAAGCGATAGAATGACATCAGTGTCTGGAGCATCTCTGGGCTGGGGAAAAATTTGAATGAGTGACAGAATGGCAACCGTATCTGGAGCGTATCTGGACTGTATCTGAAGTTGAGATCTTGTATGAGTAGCAGAATGACTTTCGTGTCTGGAGTGTATCTGAACTTGAATTTGATAGCTGAATCTGAATGAGAAATAGAATGGCTTCCGTATCTTTAGCATATCTAATCTGTATCTGATTGTTGAAGTCTGAATGAGTGACAGAATGGCATCCATTCCTGGAGCGTATATGGACTGTATCTTGACTTAAAATTCTGAATGAGTAATAGAATGACCTCCGTGTCTGGGGTGTATCCATACTGTATCTGAATAAGAGATCTGAATGAGTAGCAGAATGACTTATGTGTCTAGAGTGTATTTGTACTGTATCTGAAATCTTTGAATATTTGTTAAAGACAACTTTTAATCTTATCCTGAAAAGGGTAAAATGTTAGTCGAAACACAAAGTTATGTTGCATGAAATGTATAATGCAATAAATGTGTTTTATCGATGTTTATGATATATGAATGTAATGTATGCGCATGTAAGATGATTAGCTGTCTTGCTGAGGAAAATAAATCCTTGATAGCTGGAGATAATGAAATATTTGACTGCTGTCGGGGAAAATAAATCCTTGGCCGCTGTTGGATATTCAAAATCTTTGACTGTTGAGGATGAGAAATCCTTGGACCACTGTTGGGGATAGAAAATCCTCGGCGACTTGTGGGGATTAACAACTTCTGTGGGGATGTGAGAATCCTTCCTGACTTTTTTGGAGATATAGAGATCCTTCAAATCTGCTTGAGAAACTTGCTTGGGGAATCCAGAGAACTTTGATGACTATGGCTGGGAATTACACAATGGGAATCTTTACTCGGCTGAGGAAATAAGGAAACTCTGACGAATCTCAACTGGGGATTAAATGACAGAAATACCTTGATCTGCTGGAGAATAAGGAAGACCTCGATGGCTTCTGCGGGGAACTAAGAATGAGAAACTTCGATCTCCTGGGGAAATTGAACTTTTTGGGGCTTCATTGGAGAAGTGAGAGTGAGAATCTTCGATCTGTAGGGGATTAAAAATTCTTACGAATTCATGCTGAGAAGTAATGAAGACTCTTGCAACTTCACTGGGGAATCAAGAACGAGAATCTTCAATCTGCCTGGGGAATTTGAATCCTTGGGGACTTCAAACTGTGGAGTTAAGAATGAGAATCTTCATTCTGTTGGGGAGTAAAAACTCTGTGGGGAGTAGTTATACTACTGGAGAGTAAGCTATCCTGCTGGAGGGTAAGTTCAAGACTCTAGGGGAAGAGGTTTATTCTTGTTTGGAAAAAGTTCAGGAGTTTGGGTTGTATGCCAATCTACTGGGGAATTATCCAGAGGTTGGGGATAAAAGTTAACTGTTATCTGGTTGATTCTCAGACTTTAGGACAACTTGCTGGGGAATCTGGGGAAAACTGAATGGTTTCCACTGTGGATTGATAGTTGGAAATTTGACTTCGTTGGGGAAGAAGGTTTCATCTTCGTTGGGGATTTGTGACCCAAAGTTTTTTCTCTGCTGGGGATTGGGAGTTTGAATAATTAAATCTGATGAGAATTAAGGATTTGAAATTGTAACTCCGCTGGGGATTGGGAGTTTGAAGTTTAACTCTGGCGAGGATTTTGAAATTTAATTCCGCTGGGGATATGTATTTCAAGGTTGTAGCTCTGCTGGGGATCTAGATGATGTATTGCAGGGGATTTCTCTTGGAATAGCCTAAAGATGTTTTCCTATCCTTTCAACCTGTCAGTAATTATTCTTTCACATTTCGTTTATTTTAAACAGTGATTATATTCAAATGCATATGCTCATTTAATAAACCATTGGACGTTTTCAAACAAAACACAAGTGTAAAAAAGAAGAAAAGGCAAATAGTTTTCTGGACTTCGAAGTATCTTTGCATTAACTTTGTGTAAGTATTTTGTACAAAGGAGACAGACATCCTAGTAAGAGAACGTTGTCATAAAAATTGAGAAAAAATTATACAAAGAAAGATGGCTATGTGTAAAAATTCCATGGGATTCCCATTCTGCTATAGCCTTCGTAACTCTAAATATTTTGTCCATTCATTGCTTCGTCCGATGATGATTGTATTGATCAGAATCCAGGAGTTTGTCTGGTGAAGATATTGTCCTTAAAGGGATCCGACGAGACATAGTCATACGATTTAATTCCCTAACTTTTTCCTGGACCGCCCTTTCGGGTTTTCAGTCCACCGGGAAACCCTTTTTTGCCCAAGTCGCCCTTTCGGGTTTTTAACTTGTCGGGTGTACAGATTTTTTTATTTATCCCTAATTTTTTCCTGAACCGCCCTTTCGGGTTTTCGATTCACCGGGATGCCCATTTTTGCCCAAGTCGCCCTTTCGGGTTTTCAACTTGCCGGGTCGTTTATGCGTAGTATTTTTTGACTATGTCTGCGTTCGCAGGGTGCGGCAAGTCGTCGCCGTCCATGGTGGTCAGGATCATTGCCCCACCAGAAAAGATGTTTTTGATCACAAATGGTCCTTCGTAAGTAAGAGTCCATTTGCCCCTGGGATCACTTTGCGGCAAGATGATCCGCTTAATTACAAGATCCCCGATTTGATATACCTGGCGCCTGACTTTCTTGTTGAATGCCTTGATCATTCGTTTTTGATACGCCTGACCATGGAAAACAGCAGTAAGTCCTTTTTTATCAATCAAGTTAAGTTGATCAAGCCGGGTTTGAATCCAATCGTCTTCACTCAAACCAGCATCCTTCATGATTCTCAAGGAGGGAATCTGAACCTCGATAGGTAAAACAGCTTTCGTGCCGTATACAAAAGAAAAGGGTGTTGCTCCAGTTGAAGTGCGTGCCGTGGTACGGTACCCGTGCATAGAAAATGGCAACATCTCATGCCAGTCCTTGTAGGTGACTATCATCTTTTATATGATCTTCTTGATATTTTTGTTCGCAGCTTCGACATCACCGTTCATCTTTGGCCGATAGGGAGATGAATTGTGATGTTGAATCTAGAACTGCTCGCACAACGCGGTGATCATAGTGTTGTTCAGGTTCGTACCGTTGTCAGTGATAATCCTGTCGGGGATACCATACCGGAAAATGAGGTTCTGCTTGATGAAGCAAGCAACCACATTCTTTGTAACGGATGCGAAGGACGCTGCTTCGACCCGCTTGGTAAAGTAATCAATGGCCACCAGGATGAAACGGTGTCCATTGGATGTTGTAGGCTTGATCTCTCCAACCATGTCGATTCCCCACATGGCGAATGGCCAAGGAGCTGTTAAGACATTGAGAGGAACTGGAGGTATATGTACCTTGTTTGCATAGATTTGACACTTATGATAAGTACGGGAATGTTTATGGCAATCAACTTCCATGGTAGACCAGTAATAGCCTGCCCGTAGAATCTTTTTAGCCATCGTATGTCCACTCGAGTGAGTTCCAAAGGTACCATTGTGTAGTTCAGCCATGATCTACTCAGCTTCGACCTTGTCCATACAATGGAGCAGAATGCAATCATGATTGCGCTTGTATAGGATACCATTGCTCAGGAAGAACTTAGCTGAGAACCTCCTCAAGAACTTTTTGACGTTGACCGAAGCTCCTTCAGGGTATTCTGGTACTTCGAGATACCTTTTGACGTCATGAAACCAAGGTCGGTCCACCACTTCTTCGGTATTAATCTCGTGACAATGTGCAGGCTCGTCCATCCGCTTGATGGTGATTCGGGGAGCCTCATTATCCCAGTTAAGTTTAAACATGGATGACATTGTAGCTAGAGCATCCGCTAGCTGATTCTCTTCTCGCGGGAAGTGCTCGAAGGTAATCTGCTCGAAATGTGGTAACAATGTCAAGACATGTTCTTTGTAAGGGATGAGGTTTGGATGTTTAGTATCCCACTCTCCTTTGATTTGACTGATAACCGAAGCTGAGTCCCCAAATACAATCAAGGATTTGATTCCCAAGTCAATAGCAGCCTTGAGACCAAAGATACAAGCTTCATATTCGGCCATGTTGTTGGTGCAACTGAAGCAGAGTCTGGCAGTGAAAGGTGTATGGTAACCTTCTAGAGAGATAAGTACCGCTCCGATACCGTTTCCAAGTGCGTTGGAGGCACCATCAAAGTACAGGGTCCATCGGGATCCTTGTTCAGGTCCGTCATACGGTCTGTTCTCTTCACTGTTATCCAAAGTCATGATATCCTTGTCGGGGAAGTTGAACCTCATAGATTGGTAATCTTCGACAGCTTGATGGGCCAGTTGATCGGCTAACACACTCCCCTTTATAGCTTTTTGGTTCGTGTACTGTATATCGTACTCTATGAGGATCATTTGCCACCTTGCTATTCTTCCAGATAAAGCGGGCTTTTCAAAGATGTACTTGATCGGATCCATCTTAGATATCAGCAAAGTGGTATGAGTCAACATATACTTCCTTAGCCGGCGAGCAGTCCATACCAAAGTGCGGCAAGTCTTCTCGAGCAGTGAGTATCGGGTCTCACAGTCGGTAAACGTTTTGCTAAGGTAATAAATGGCATGCTCTTTTCGGCCAGACTCGTCATGTTGGCCCAGTACGCACCCCATTGAATTCTCTAGGACGGTCAGATACATGATTAGCGGCCTTCCTTCGACGGGTGGCATCAAGATAGGAGGTTCTAGCAAATACTCCTTGATTTTATCGAAAGCAGCTTGACAGTCATCATTCCATTTAACCACCTGATCTTTCTTCAACAACTTGAAGATTGGTTTACAGGTAGATGTTAGGTGAGAAATGAACCTTGCAATGTAGTTTAGGCGTCCCAAGAAACCTCTGACCTCCTTCTCAGTGCGAGGGGCAAACATTTCTTGTATAGCTTTGACTTTGGCAGGATCAACCTTGATGCCTTTGTTGCTGACTATGAATCCCAAGAGTTTATCGGACCTGACTCTGAAAGTGCACTTGTTAGGGTTCAATCTGAGCTTGTACTCTTTCAACCTGACAAACAGCTTTTGCAGATGGTCGAGGTGTTCTTCTTCTGCTTGTGAACGGGCTATCATGTCGTCTACGTAAACCTCTATCTCATGATGTATCATGTAATGAAACAAAGCTACCATGGCGCGTTGATAGGTTGCCCTGGCATTCTTCATTCCGAATGGCATCACTTTATAGCAGAACATACCCCATTATGTAACAAAAGTAGTTTTCTCCATGTCTTCAGGGGCCGTTTTGATCTGGTTGTACCCTGACAATCCGTCCATGAAAGAAAATACCTTGTGTCGAGCTGTATTGTCAACCAAGATGTCAATGTGCGGTAGTGGAAAGTAATCTTTAGGGCTAGCCCTGTTTATGTCTCTGTAATCCACACACATTCTGACTTTTCCATCCTTCTTAGGTACGGGCACAATGTTAGCAACCCATTGTGGATAGGACGTAACTGCAAGAAAGACAGCATTGAACTGCTTCATCACTTCAGCTTTGATCTTTTCAGATATATCGGGCCTCATTCGGAGGACTTTCTGTTTAACTGGTGGACAGTTCTCTCTTGTAGGGAGACGTTGAACCACAATATCTGTATCAAGTCCCGGCATGTCTTCATAGGACCAGGCGAAGATCTCAACATATTCATTCAACAGCTGAACTAAGAGCTCCTTGACACTTGGCTCTAGGTTGGCACCCACTCTGATTTATTTTCTGTCTTCCTCTGTTCCCAAGTTGATTGTCGCTAACAACTACTCGTGAGGTAGAATAGCCCTTTCTTCATGTTGTAGCAGTCTAGCCAATTCTCCAGGCACTTCACAGTCATCATCACCTTCGTATTCGGCATGGTAGACCAGATCTTCAGAGTCACTGAAGGCCATAGCAGAATTGTTGCCCATGGAATCCGGAGTGGATGGGTACCTGCATTGGTGAGTGTGGGTGTGTGTAAGGTATAGCCACCTTTAAACAAATAAAATGTAAAAAGAAAGAAAATGAACACAAAAGTTTATATATGAAAACTTCCATGATTCATTAAAATGGCATATGAAGATGAAAAATCAAACCCTTACAAGTGGACCTATGTGCCTCGGGTAAGGCACAAGGTTAAAAGTGTACGAATTGTTTAGGAATTTACAAACCAACAGAAATGGTTGAAAGATAAATTAATGATTGATGAAAGTAATGGGAATAAAGTCCTTTTCCTCCCAATTGCATAGTCCTCCTTCAACGGTAGGGAAAATTCAGTCTTCCAGATTGCTCTTCTCTTCACCATCCTCCAAAACATTGACTCCATGATGGGTGATCTTTACTGGTGGTCCTCCAGCCCGGGAGCGGCGCACAACCTTTTGAGTAGAAGCACTGAAACCCAAGCCGAATTTATTAGACTTGAAAGGAAAATCGGGAAGCTTCCCCCATATTTTGCTTCCTCCTTCTTCAATCACAGCCTTTGCATCTTTGAGTGACGACATCTGAGGTGGAGGTCGGGTAATCATGGGTACATAAGGCATTGTCTTGGTTGCTGCAATCTCTTCTGAAACTTGTTCGAAGTGTTGAAAGTGGGTTTCGATGAATTCACCATCCAATTCCACATAGCGGAAAGAATTAAGATGGATTATCATGTATTCCTCTTCACCGTGAACTGTTACAATTTTCCCCTGAACAGGGTACTTGAGTTTCTGATGCAGAGTTGAAGTGACGGCTCCAGCATGATGAATCCAGGGTCTTCCCAACAAGCAAGAATATGAGGGTCGGATGTCCATGACGTAGAATATGGAGTTGAAGGTTTCAGTTCCCACTTTAATCGGGATGTCCACCTCTCCGTGGACCATCCTTTTAGAACCATCAAAGGCTCTGACGATGATGTTGCTGGGCTTCAAAGTTAAACCTTCACAATCTAGCCTATCCATTGCCTTCTTTGGTAGGACATTCAGCGAAGAACCAGTGTCTACCAGAACGTGTGCCAGAGTAGTCCCTCTGTATTCCACCGAGACATATAAAGTGTCATTATGTTCTCTCCCTTTGATTGTTAGATCAGCATCGAAGAATCCTAAACCGTTGTCAACTGTTAGGCTAGCTACACATTCCTGGAACTGGTCCATGGAGGTTTCCTGGGGCACATGGGCCGTCTTCAAGAATTTGATCAAAGCTTTGGCATGAGCTTCTGAGCAAAGCAGCAAAGCCAACATAGAGATTTTTGAGGGGGTTTTCCCCAGTTTCTCCACAACATTATAATCACTTTTCTTGATTATTTTCAAAATCTCTTCCATTTATTTTTGAGAGGCTTCAGGGATGATCAACGGCTGAGCCCTCGTCCTAATAGGCTCTTCTTGGATCCCTTTCCCTCTATCATCAGTAACAGCAGAGGGGACAACTTCAGGAGTCACAACTTCTTCAATAACTGGAGTTCTCGTAGATATGTTGACCGGTCCAGGGGTAACCTTAGGAGTGGCTGAGGGTCTGAAGATTGCCTTTGGAGGCGCAATCTCCAGAGAGAAAATTCTTCCACTACAGGTGATTTTACTCGTTCCAGCAATGTTTCCAATGTCGGAAGTCTCTTCATCATAACTCTCTTCGGTTGATTCAATCTGTTTAATACCGTGGTAAAAGATCTCTCCCTCATAGTTCCACGGTATTGATTTGTTGGACTTGTACGGGATAGGCCCCGGCATAGTTATCTTCAAAGGTACAATCTTCGGATCAGATGTAATCTTAACAGGTCTTTTGGAGACCTTGGAAAGATTGGCGGATATGGTAATTATCGAAACATCATTGACAGGAGTCGGTGTAACAGGAGTCTTTTCAAAAAGGATCTCTTGGTTATCCATTAGGCGTTGGATGCCTAACTTCAACAACAGACAGTCGGTTGGTAAGGATGAACAGAGGCAGCAATCTTCTTCACAACCTGGGAAAATCCCAGCCTTCAACAAATTCAGCTTGATTATCGGTAGCAGAGTCATAAAATTATCAACAGTAGCGACAATCTTCTTCTACAGCATGGGCAGAGTGACCATGTTTTGGCATTGGGGCAGAGATCACATTAGGCTTTTCAGGGGCGTCGAATTTAACTTCTTTAGCATCTATTAAATCCTGAATCTTATTTTTGAGGGGCCAACAATTGTTGGTGTCATTCCCCAGGCTGTCTGAATGATAAGCACACTTAGCATTTGAATGGTAGTAAGGAGAAGACGTATTCAAATTCTTCGGTGCCTCTTTCAAACTTGCAAGGTTTAACTTCAAAAGATGGGGGAGAACCTGAGCAGGTGTCATGTTAATCCGGGTGAATTGCCGTGCAGGCCTTTCCACCCTGGCTTGGTTGGTTCTGGGTTGATTGTTTCTAGGCTGATCAGTTGCAGTCTTCTGAATCATTACAGCCCCCACCGCTGGCTGGCGCTCAACTCTTCCTTGACTTCTTTGGGAGTAGACAGCTGAGACTTCTTTCTTGGCTGGAAAGGTCTTCTTGATGGCAGCGGAATTAGATGCATCCTTTTGAATTTTTCCGCTCTTGATTCCGGCTTCAACTCTCTCACCAGTCAGAATCAACTCGGTGAACCCCACAGACGAACTTCCAATCAGGTGATTGAAAAAGGGGCCTGATAGTGTACCCAAGAACATATCTACCAGCTCCCTCTTAGATAGAGGTGGTTGTACTCGTCCCGCCAAGTCTCTCCATTTCTGGGCATACTCTTTGAAACCTTCATTTGAGATAATGCCCATACTCTGTAATTGAGTACAGGTTGGTGCTAAATCCGCATTATATTGATATTGTCTGTAAAAGGCCGCCACCAAATCCTCCCAATTGTGCACATCAGACCTCTCTAGCTGGTAGAACCAATCTAACTGCGTCCCTGAAAGACTGTCCTAGAAGAAATGAACCCATAGATCTTTATCAGAAGAATGCAGTTGGATTTTTCTGACGTAAGACCGTAGATGCATCTTTGGACAAGACAAACCATCGTACTTAGCAAATATAGGCACCTTAACTTAGGGGGAATGACAATCCCAGCAACCAACCCTATCTCCTCAAAGTCTAGCCCAGGCACTCTTTGTACCTCCATGGCAGCCAGACGCTCTTCCAGATTCTTGTACTTGTCATCTGTGGGAGGGTACTGCTGCTCAGAATAATCTTCATCCTCTTCTTCTTCTTCTTCGTCGGACTCAGATTGCACTGCAGTTCCTTTACCTTTTCCTACCCCTTCATCAGATGTTGAGAGGAAATCCAGGACCCTTCTAGTTTGACCTTCAAGTCTTTGACCCAAAGTAGCCACACCAACTCTTTTCTTTTTCTTTTTCTCCTTTTCTTTTTCCAGTAGAGTTTTGAGATCCTCCTGACCCTTTGCCAAGGTCATGAGTAGCTGTTGGAACTGTGAATTATGCGCTTGTAAGTCTTTGACCGCCTTCTCTATATCCATCTTGCTGAAATAAACAGCAGAGAGATAAGGAAACCTGGTGTGAAGACCTGCTTATGCATATGATGAATGAGATGTATTCATGTAATGCATTCAAGGATTCAGAAATTCAAATTCATTCTAAATAAAAAAGAACACACGTCATATTGATATGATAGAATTTGTTAGTACATAAATGCCCCATGGGCAAAATAATACAAAATTCTAATGTAAAAAGACGTTGCGCATCCTATTTGGTGAAATGTAGGTGTTGAGAGTCTGCTCTTCATGAAGTTGGCGAGTAAGTTCCAAAACCTTCTTCTCACTGGCGTAGAATTGGGCTTCGAACGTATCGCGCTCTCCCTTGAGCTGTATCCAACTCCTTTGCAAATCTTCAAGCGATGTTGGCATGTCAGGATGTAGGAGGGTGTATGGAACCTCTCCTTCCATAACAGGCTCTTTGATCACAGGAAGTATGTAGGGGTAAGGCATCATAAGAATTTGGGCGCGGGTTCGTACCCACTTGAGGTAAGGCTCAAGAGGGATGGAATTATTGTGTTCCAAGGTCTTACTGTCCACCATGTTGGGCATTCTCCAAGCTCGGATAAACCTTTGTTGAAGTCCTTGATCGTTGTTGTCGAAGTCAAAAACCAAGTCTGGAATCAGCATGTCATGTGGGCCATCCCTTCGGGCATACCCAAACTGTCTCAGAGCCAAGCAGGGGTCGTAGGTGATGCCTCCCCTAATGCCAAGTAGAGGGACATTAGGAAATTCCCTACAATGATCAATGATGATAACATTTTCTCTGGATCGAGAACACCAATGAACATCTGAATGTGTAAGAGTCATCAATCGTTGTGACCACCTCAAACCTTGCTCATTCTTCAAGACTGATTGAGGAAGGTGAGAAATAAACCACCTTGCTAGAAGAGGAGTACAACACATGAGAACACCTCTTTTCCTCATTGTTCGAGTGTGAAATGAGTGGAGGATATCCCCAAGCAATGTAGGCACAGGATTTCGGGACATGAAAATCTTGACAGTATTCACATCTATAAGTTGATCAGGGTTTGGGAACAAAACCAACCCATAGATGAGAAGAGCCACAATCTCTTCAAAAGCTTGTAAGTCCAATGAATTCCAGCATTCTTGAGCCTTCTCAAACAGAAACTTTGCCAAGAAACCCTTGACACCACTTCTGGTTTCCCAATGACCTATGACAACAGATGGTTGCAAGTGTAGGGCTTGAGCAACATCTTCAGGCTTTGGATCTCTTTCCGTACCGTTGTAGGGTAGTTGATGGATAATAGTAATCCTCAGGAGTTGAGAAAATTCCTCCAAAGTAGGCACAAGTTGGTAATCAGGAAATGTGAAACAGTGGTGTATGGGGTCAAAGAACTGGAAGAGAACTTTCACCATGTCTTCCTTAGTGTTGGTGTTGACTAAGTTGAGAAGACGACCATGCCTCTCGGTGAATGGAGAATACTCTGGAATCTTGGAAGCAAGCTCCTTGAGTTGAGGAGGAATTCTCACAAGGTTGACTTGAATAGTTTTCCTGCGGAGTGATTCCATTACCTACAAAACAGGAACAAAGATGAAGATCCAAATCCTTGAAATGGTTAGTGGATGCATATGATGCCTCATGATGTTATGATGTTATGCACAAGTATATATGTACAAACAAGTCACACAAGTTCCTAGTTTCAGGCTTGCATGGGGTTTCATAGGTAAGTACCCTCTTGAAGTTTAGTTGGCTCAACCTGTCCTAGAAATAGTAACCGGGTTCTAAGGAGCTCAATATCACTGGATTATTTTTTGTGTTCATTGTTTCAGTTTATCCACTTTACTGGCGACCGAAATATTCCAAGGAAACAACCCTCAATGAGTGTAGTATCAACTATCTACCAACTTCGGACTGCACCAAAGCCGGTTAACTCACTACCCCTAAAAAAGGCCAAGTTGGTCAAGTAAAGGTTCTAAAAGTCCATTAATGCTTCATGACATCACTCAGCGGCCCCGTATTCTCTTTGATTAACTCAAAGGCTACCGGTACCCACAAATATTTCGCACTAATATAGCTATTGCTTCAACCATGTCGGTATACCCCACACAGTTTCCACAACGTATTGCTATTTACCTATGAATGTTTCCCAAATCCGGGTAGAGGATTCAAACCCAAACAATAGAACCAAATTTAAAGCAATCAAGTCAAACAAGATAAGCATGTAAAGGTGATCTAAAACCCTAAGGTAACCTCACTTTTAGATAATTCCCCAACAGAGTCGCCAGTTATGTGATGCAGTGGGAGAACTGACTTGAGGTTTTGCGTTTGTGTTCGCAAATGTTTCGGTTTAGCAAGAGTCGCCACCGACTTTTTATTTATCCAAAGGAAAGGTCAAAAAGCACAGGAAAGACCTTTGAGATGTTTTCTTGGGTTCGGGGGGTAGATTATGAAAAGGGAAGGTGCTAGCACCCTTTTCATCCATGGTTTTCCATGGGCTCTTAGTTACTTATTTTAGATCACTTGCTTTTGCTTTTCAATTGTTTGAAATGGTGCTTTTGTGTGTGGTTTTGAAAGTATTTTGAAAAGAGGCCTTTGTCTAGGAAACCTTTGTAATGATTCTTGTTTGAATGTATACAAAGGTGTTTGTCTTTTGAAAAATGTTTCAATGTTTGAAAGTTTGTTTTGGGAAATGTTTTGAAATTGTGTTGTGATGTGTTTTTGAAAATAGCAAGGATATTTGCAAGTTTGATCAAGTAACTAGGAGCATCTACCTACCTACTCAAAGATCTTTCCTACACATTTTTAACCCTTTGACATTGTTGTTTTACCATTGCATTTGGTAAACAACCTTGTGTTTGGATGTTAAACGGGACAGGCACGGGTCATCGTATGACCTATGATAGCAATTGTGCCAAGTATCTTAGCAAGTTTTTGTTCGAGGGACTAGATCATTTTTGTATAGGCAACCAAGATAGCGTCATCGAGGGACTATGATCTTTTTGTTTTATTTTTGTTTTTCCAAGATACCTAGCATGCATACCATGGCCATGTTTTTTTAAGGCAACAAGTGGATGAAACCCTATGGGTGCTTGTGTGCATTGTCATTTTTTCATGCATTTTTGTCTTGTATTAGTCAAGCTATTTATTTTGATTTTGGTTATCATACAAACCCTAATTTACTAATCATGCATATTTGAAAGCAATAAAGTGTGTAAAGGTAAATCTACGACTATTACAACATTAATTATGGGGAGGGGATACAAATTTTAATAGGGGATATTTTGCACAAAATAAAAGACCTAATTCAACCATTACAACCAAATTGAATTCTTTGTACAAGTAATAAATTAACAAATATTTAAATATGCAATTAAATATGAATATGAAAAAAAAAATTTGTATTATTTTTATGTATGTAAAAATAAATTATTTAATGTCTCAAAAATATTAAAAAAATATTAATGGTTATTTTTATTAAGGGTGGAAACCCTAATTTTTGTTTAAAGAAAATATATATTATATTATTTATTTATGTACAAGAATATAAAATAAAAATATATACAAGAGTGTTGAAAAAATTAAATGTGTGAGAAAAATATTATTTAAGTATATAAATAATAAAAATAAAAATATATAATATTTTTTGTATTATTTATAAATTTATTTTAAGAAAATAAAAGTATATATTATTTAATAACTATTTCTATGTCCAAAAAAATAATAAAAATAATAAAATAAAATGTGAAAACTTAAGAAAATATTTTTGGTGATTTTTAATATTTAGAAAAAAATAATAAAAGTCAGAAATGTAAAAGAAAATAGAAAAATATGCAAAAATAATCAAATAGGCCAAGGGGGTGCAGAAAGCGGGATGAGGGGTGTCAAAAACAAAGCCAAGTCAGACCCAGCCCATTTCCACTTCATCTCTAACCTCTGAACAAACAAAAAACGCGCGCCCTGTTCAAACCTGGAAATCCTGCATACGTGTTCAAAAACAAAAACTTGCAACATGAAAGTTATAGAGCATAATCACACGATTCTAACCATGTAAAAAACTTAATCTAACTCTCAAAGACCAGAGAGAATTTCATTGGCCCTAATTTCTAACCTAGTTTTTTCAGAAAGTTCAACATCCAAATTCTCCTAGCTCAGTTAACATAAATGAATTATATGCATATGTATAGCTCAAGGGCAATGAAGACTACATTTTTGCTTCACAAACCTAAGCCTAAAGATTCCTAAATAACGAGATAGAAGTTTGAACTTTACCTGTTTCAGTCAAGCTCGAGTAGGGCAATGTAGGGGTTGTGAGTGAGGCCTGAGATACTTGTGAGCTTGCTTGAAGTTCATTTGAGCTTTCCCAATGCTTAGCCTGCTTTGAAATAGCTTGAATATGCTTGTAGAACTCAACCTGCAAACTCAGAATTCAAAAATGGTGAAGTGTGTAAATGTATTTAGTGACTTGGGAATGGTTGAGATAGTTTAGGTAAGTTGTATGGAGTGTGTTGGAACTGGTTTGGGACAAAACGCACGAGGCAATGTGAAGATGGCTTGTCATTTGTAGAACATGCCCTGTTTTGGGCAGAAATGAAGTTTTGGTGTACAAGGGTGTTTGAGAGGTGGTGAGCTTGTGTTTCTAACCTTAGGCAATATGCAAAACTTGTTTGAAATGAATACCACACTTGGTTATAACAGATTCACAAGATATGGACTTTTGGCACAATGACTTGTTTTTGAAGTAAAAGTGAGAAGTGACCATGCTAAGGCCTGTACAGGCTTGTACTCTAGCTGCACATAGCTGGTATACTTTTCCCTATCTTTGTGGATGTGGTTTGCTGCAAAAGATTAAGTTCAATGCTCAAGATAAACAAAATTGCAAAAGTTGTGCTTTATGTAAATGGCATTGTTGCCTTTTTACCAAAAATGGATTAATTCAATGTGTAATCTTCTAAAGCTCGGAACAAAGCCTTAATCCATTGTGTTTGCATTCAATTTTTGAGTGTGGAAGGGTTTAGGGACCTGTAAACCAAGTACAAGCATGGTTGGACAGAATTTGCAACTTGTAGCAACATGAAAAATGCCATGGACAAAAGTGAGAAATGGCCATTTTCTTTTCTTCGATTCTCCCTAACCATAAATGATTTTGGAGAGTTCTTGGACATTTTATAAATCTTGTAACATTCTCTACAATACATCTTTGAAATGAATTTTGAGATTCCACTTGTAACTATGTGAAAAATTGCCATGAAGATAGGTCAAAATCCTGCCTAAACAAGGGCAAAATTTCACTAAGTTAGAAAGTTTTTGGACCCTTATTCATAAAATCATAACTTGATACCCAAGCTTCTTTTGAGAAAACTTTATGAATCAAAGTTGTATATTTTGTGGAGTACTACAACTTTCATGTTGGAAGTTTTCTTAGAATCCAATTTCATCATGCTGAAAATGTTGGGCAAAGATGGGAAAAAAAAAGAAATTTTCATAACTTAGAAAAATTCTAAGTTATGAAAATTTCCCATTTTAAACCCTAATTTCCAAAATTAGGTTTCTTGGTGAACAAGTTTCATATTTTGACACATCTTGATGAAAAATGACCCTTGGCACTTGATTTTGACCAAAAAGTCAAAGTTTGACTTTTCAATGTACAGTTGATTTTTGATTAGTTGACTGGAAAATTCATCTGTCAATCCAATGCATTTGAGATCTTTTGAACCTTGTGATTAGGTCAAGATGATGCCATTGAGTCCTTGAATCCATACTTGAACCCAATTTGCCATTGGCTAAGTTAAATATCAGAAATTGGCCTTCTGTAGTCAAAACCCTAAAAATGACCATTTTGCCCTTTTGATGATCTGATCAAATATTTTGAGGAGTTATGGTCCAAACTTGATCAAATGGTTCATATGAGTCTATAATGTTGATGTGGATCAAAAATTATGAGGTTTGACTGTAAATTGGTCACATTTGACTTTTTCCCCAATACAACTGATTTTTAGGTCAACTGTCCAATTGACTGGGCAAAAATTTGATTCAAGGCTTGAAACTTGGTATGAGAAATCTTATAAGTCCAACATGAAGTATGAAAGTCACTTTTAGCATTGGAAGTCCAAAAATCCTTGTGCAAACTCAAACCCTAATTTTAGGTCAACAGTGCAAGGAGATGCCTTGAGCTGAGCAAACCCTAATCCTGTCTTGAGTCCAAAGAGTCTTGTGAGGGGAAATCTTGATAAAATGAGAGGGAAAATTTTGGGGTACAACAGACGGATTCTCAGGCTATAACCAGATCAAAATGGCACCTGAGGACATGGAGAAAACTACTTTTGTCACGCAATGGGGTACGTTCTGCTACAAAGTGATGCCATTTGGACTGAAGAATGTCGGGGCAACCTATCAACGCGTCATGGTAGATTTGTTTCATGATATGATACATCATGAGATAGAGGTCTACGTAGATGACAAGATTTCCCGATTACAAACTGAAGAAGAACACCTTGATAACTTGCAAAAGCTGTTTGTTAGGTTGAAGGAGTACAAGCTAAGATTGAATCCAAACAAGTGCACATTCGGAGTCCAGTCCGGTAAACTCTTAGGTTTCATTGTCAGCAACAAAAGCATCGAGGTTGATCCTGCCAAAGTCAAAGCTATACAAGAAATGCCTGCTCCTCGCACTGAGAAGGAAGTCATAGGTTTCTTGGGACGCCTAAACTACATTGCTAGGTTCATTTCTCACTTAACATCTACTTGTGAACCAATCTTCAAGTTGTTGAAGAAAGATCAGGTAGTTAGATGGAATGATGACTGTCAAATTTCTTTCGATAAAATCAAGGAGTATTTACAAGAGCCTCCTGTCTTGATGCCACCAGTCGAAGGAAGACCACTAATCATGTATCTGACTGTCTTAGAGACATCAATGGGGTGCGTACTGGGGCAGCATGATGAGCCTGGACGAAAAGAGCATACCATGTATTACCTTAGCAAAAAGTTTACCGACTGTGAAACCAGATATTCACTGCTCGAGAAAACTTGATGCGCTTTGGTATGGGCTGCTTGCCGGCTAAGGCAGTACATGTTGACTCATACCACTTTGCTGATATCTAAGATGGATCCGATTAAATACATCTTCGAAAATCCTGCTTTATCTGGAAGGATAGCTAGATGGCAGATGATCCTAACAGAATATGACATACAGTACACTACCCAAAAAGCTATAAAGGGCAGTGTACTAGCTGATCATCTGGCCCATCAAGCTGTTGAAGATTATCAATCCATGAAGTTTGACTTCCCTGACAAAGACATCATGACATTGGACAACGTTGAAGAATTCAGACCATATGACGGACTTGAACAAGGATCCCGATGGACCCTGTACTTTGATGGGGCCTCCAATGCACTTGGCAACGGTATCGGCGCGATACTCATATCCCCAGAAGGTTGCCATACTCCTTTCACAACCAGGCTTTGCTTCAACTGTACGAACAACATGGTAGAGTACGAGGCATGCTTCTTTGGACTCAAGGCTGCCATAGACTTGGGAATCAAATCTTTGATTGTATTTGAGGACTCAGCTTTGGTCATCAGTCAGATCAAAGGAGAGTGGGACACTAAGCATCCAAACCGCATCCCTTACAAAGAACATGTCTTGACATTGTTACCACATTTCGAGCAGATTACCTTCGAGCATTTCCCGCGAGAAGAAAATCAGCTAGCAGATGCTCTAGCCACAATGTCATCCATGTTTAAACTTAATTGGGATAACGAGGCTCCCCAGATCACCATTGAACGGATGGATGAACCCGCATACTGTCACGAGAATAATACCAAAGAAGTAGTGGACCGACCTTGGTTTCATGAAGTCAAAAGGTATCTCGAGACTCAAGAATACCCAGAAGGAGCTTCAGTCAATGACAAAAAGTTCTTAAGGAGATTCTCAACTAAGTTCTTCCTGAGAAATGGCATCTTGTACAAGCGCAATCATGATTCTATTCTGCTCCGTTGTGTGGACAAGGCTGAAGCTGAAAGGATTATGGCTAAATTTCATGAAGGTACCTTTGGCACTCACTCTAGCGGACATACGTTGGCTAAGAAGATTCTATGGGCAGGCTATTACTGGTCTACCATGGAAGTTGACTACTATCAACACTCCCGTACCTGTCATAAATGTCAAATCTATGCAGACAAGGTACACATGCCTCCGTTTCCTCTAAATGTCTTAACAGCTCCTTGGCCCTTCGCTATGTGGGGAATCAACATGATTGGGGAGATCAAGCCTACAGCCTCCAATGGACACCGCTTCATTCTGGTGGCCATTGATTACTTCACAAAGTGGGTCGAAGCAACTTCCTTCGCATGCGTTACTAAGAATGTTGTTTCCCGCTTCATCAAGCAGAATCTTATATGCCGGTACGGTATCCCCGAAAGGATCATCACTGATAACTGTACAAACCTTAACAATACTATGATCACCGCTTTGTGCGAGAAGTTCAAAATTCAACATCACAATTCATCCCCTATCGGCCAAAGATGAATGGTGCAGTTGAAGCTGCTAACAAAAATATCAAAAAGATCATACAAAAGATGACATTCACCTACAAGGACTGGCATGAGATGCTACCGTTTTCTCTTCACGGGTACTGTACCACGGCTCACACATCAACTAGGGCAACACCCTATTCTTTGGTTTATGGCATGGAGATTGTTCTACCTATTGAGATTCAGATTCCCTCTTTGAGAATCATGAAGGATGCAGGTTTGAGTGAAGACAATTGGATTCAAACCCAACTTGATCAGTTAAACTTAATTGACGAGAAGAGACTTACTGCTGTTTTCCATGGTCAGACATATCAAAAGCGGATGATCAAGGCTTTCAACAAGAAAGTCAGACGCCAAGTGTATCAAGTTGGAGATCTTTTGATCAAGCGCATCATCTTGCCACAAAGTGATCCCAGGGGAAAATGGACTCCTACCTACGAAGGACCATTTGTAATCAAGAACATCTTTTATGGTGGGGCAATGATCTTAACCACCATGGACGGTGACGAGCTGCCACACCCTACGAACACAGACATAATCAAAAGATACTACGCATAAGAGACCCGCTAGGTTGACACACCTAGGAAAAACAAGGGCATCCCGGCGAACCAAAAGGTTCGGGCAAAAATTAGGGATAAAACAAAAAAATTTGTACACCCGACAAGTTGAAAACCCGAAAGGGCGACTTGGGCAAAAAAGGGTTTCCCGGTGGACTGAAAACCCGAAAGGGCGGTCCAGGCAAAAATTAGGGAATTAAAGCGTATGACTATGTCTCGTATCTGCTTTAAGGACAATCTCTTCACGGACCAACACGTAGCTTCTGATCAATCCAATCATCTTCGGACGAAGCAACGAATGGACAAGATATTCAGAGTTATGAAGGCTATAGAAGAATGGGAACCCCATAGGATTTTTACACATAGCCATCTTTCTTTGTATAAATTTTTCTCATTTTTTATGACACCATCCTCTTACTAGGATGTTTGTCTCCTTTGTACAAAATACTTATTCAAAGTAAATACAAAGATATCTCTTTCAAAGTACAGAAAACTATTTGCCTTTACACTTGTGTTTTTATTTTCAAAAAAAACGTCCAATGATTCGTTAATGAACATATGCATTTGAACATAATTACTGTTTACAAATAAACAGAATGAAAAAGAGCAATTACTGACAGGTAGAAAGATTAGGAAAATGTCCTTAGGCTATTCCATGAGAAATCCTTACAGCATGTCATTAAGATCCCCAGCGGAGCCAAAACTTTGAACTACAGATCCTCAGCGTAGCTGAAACTTCAAACTATCAACCCACAACCGAAATCATCCAGTTTCTCCAAATTCCCCAGCAAGTTGTCTTGAAGCCTGAAAATCAACCAGATAACGGTTACCTTTTGTTTCTCCCTAACCTAGGGTAACTCCCCAGTAGAGTGGCAGACGACCGAAGCTCTTGAACTTTTTCCAAACAGGAATAAGTTTTTCCCCACAGAGTCTTTATTACTCCTCGACAGAACAAAGACTCCCGTCAATAAATCCCCAGTAGAAGTCATTAAAATTCTCTGGATTCCCCAAGCAGATTCCTCAAGAAGAATATGGAATTACCCTCACAACAGAATCCTCAACAACAGTCAAGGATTTATTTTCCTCAGCAGCAGTCATTTTCCTCAGCAATACAGCAAATCAGCTTACATGCGCATACATTACATCCATATATTATAAACATTGATAAAGTACATATGTTGCATCATATATTTCATGCAACATAACTTTGTGCTTCAGCTAACATTTCACCCTTTTTCAGGATAAGATTAACAGCTACCGTTTAACAATGTGCAATCATGATACAGTACAGATACGCTCCAGATACGGATGCCATCCTGATACTCATTCAGTTTCAGATTTCAGATACAGTTTAGATACGCTCCAGACACGGAAGCCATTCTGCTACTTATTCATATTCCAAGTACCGATACAGTACAGATACACTCCAGACACGGAAGTCATTCTGTTACTCGTTCAGATTTCAATTTCATGATACAGTACAGATACACTCCAGACACGGAAGTCATTCTATTACTCATTCAGACTTAATTTCAAGATACAGTACAGGTATGCTCCAGACACAGAAATTATTTTGTTACTCATTCAGATTTCAATTTCAAGATACAATTCAGATACGCTCCAGACAAGGATGTCATCCTGATACTTATTCAAATTCCAAGTACTGATACAGTTCAGATACGCTCCAGACACGGAAGCCATTCTGTTACTTATTCAGATTTCAATTTCAAGATATAGTCCAGATACGCTCCAGACACGGAAGCCATTATGTCGCTTATTCAGGTTCATCCTTCAGATACGCTCCAGACACGGAAGCCATTCTGCTACTTATTCATATTCAAGTACGGATACAATTCAGATACGTTCCATATACAGACACCATTCTGATGCTTATTCTTTTGATTTAAAACAAACATTCTTGGATGGCATCTACAAGCCCATCTCCAACAAGTTTCTAACATACTCTCCAAATGGCATCTTTAAGACCATTCCCTCAGTTACACCTTTGTCGAGTGCAAATTTATGGGCACTCTAGTGCCCAATCATCTTTTACCTTCGAGTCACGAACGGCAAAACTCGTCAATCTAACTCTTCTGGTTCAAGAAGATTGAACAGGGGCAGCTGTTGTACCCCAAAATTTGCCCTCCCATTTTTCATAGAGAACACAACCCTAGGGTTTCTCAGATATTCAAGTTGGCTCAGAAATCGATCATACAAATTCTCTTTTGTGGCAGTAAACTAGCAATTAGGGTTTTTCTTGCAATCCTCAGAAGAAAATGAGTTCTCAAAAAAAGATTCAATTAGCTTTCACAGGTCTTTATGATTTCTCAAGTTTACTGAAAAGACAATGTTTGTTCTCGAGGCATGGTTGTTTGGGACAACAGGTGGAATTTAAGAATGTCATGTAGGACACTTATGATTTGTTTAATCCAGGTTAACCAGATGATTTGCGTCTTTTAAAACATTTGCTTGGTCAGGAAATGGAATATACAGTGCGTGTTTGTTTGGAATTCACTTACATAGTTATTGGGATTACTTGGAATGTAAGTTACCAAACTGGAGCATTTTGTTTTAAATATCTTGATTGGGAATCTTTAAGAATCAGTTAGGATGCGAAGAGAAAATTACAAGTTATTGTCAGTAAAGGGTTTCAATTGACACCAGAATATTTCATAAGACTTTCTCCAATTTTTCAAACATTGTTACAAAATAATTTGTTCTTTTAAATACTCTATGTTTTAAAATTTATTGTATTTAAAAGATAAATTAGTACAATTGTTGGATACAATACAAGAATGTTTTTCTAAATTACAAGGAAATTCAAATGCTTGATTGGCCTAGGAGAATTAATCTATGCCTAAGTTTGATGGAAGTTCCTTTGCTTATCTCCAAGACCTCCTTGCTTGCCCTAGGGTTCTTGCCTTCCAGGCTTTGTCATCTCCATTGTGCTCACATGAAAATAAAAGAAAGAAAATGTGATTAGTACAAAATCATTTGGGCATGAACAGAGATTTTAAATGCTATTCATCATTAAAGTTTGCAAAGTGGAATCAGAATGCCATTATTCATCATAATTTATTTCCTCTATTTGCAAATCACAAAAATATTATTCTTCTTGGTTCACAAAAAGAAAGAAAGAAGAAATGCTATAAGCTGTCCAAACAAAGGCAAGCAAATTGTCCTAACAAAGGCAAGCAAACAGTCCAAACAAAAGGCAAGCAAACTGTCCAAACAGAATGATCACAAACTGCCCAAACCAAAGGCGCAAATTGAACCAAACAAAATGCAGTCAAACTGAATCAAACAAATACTACAAACTGAATGCAAGCAAGCTGCGCAAACTAGGCAACAAACAGCAACATTATCACAACTGTCCAAAAATAAATAGCTTTGTCCAAACAAAATGCAAACAGCATAAACGAGGCAGCAATATAGCAACAAACAGCATCAACAAAAGCAGGCAGCAAAGCAGAAGTATGGAAATATAATAGCTAAGTCAAACAAGCAAAAACTTGTTCAAGAAGCCTAATTCATCATTTTCCATTTTTCATTGCAAACTTTTCAGAATTGGAAGAAAAGGCAAAAGAGCAATTGACTTTCTTAGTGTCATTGAGAAAGAAGAGAGGAAAGAAGTCACCTAGGTTATTGGGATGCACAGCCCTGCATCCTTGACTGTCACAAGTTACATAGAATTTCTAGAAAACAAAACTGCCACCAAAAAGCCAAAAGAACAATATAGTAAAATATTCAAATTATTTGTTTTCCCACCCTTTTGAATAGAGATAACAGAAAGAGAGTCAATATAACAGGAAGGAGGTCAATGGAAACACACAGAGTTTGACAAGCCTAAAGAAAACTCAGCAAACACACAAGTCTCAAACCAAACCTAAAAAACCAAAAAAAGTCTCAAGCTTCAAGCTTACAGAACCACCATCAAACCTGAAACCTGCCAACCAAAAACCTGTGAACATAAACCAGTAACACCATCAAACCAAACCTGTGAACATAAACCAGTAACACCATCAAACCAAACCTGTGAACATAAACCAGTAACACCATCAAACCAAACCTGTGAACATAAACCAGTAACATCATCCATCAAACCTGTAACAAAGCCAAACTACCAAAACCTGTCAAAAACTCTCAAATACCAAACCTATAACCAAAACCTGTTAACTCAAAATCAGTAACATCATCCCAAAAGCCTAGAATCATTTTCAAAAAAACAGTAGCCACCCTCAAATCTCAAGTCCTACAACAGATCTCAAACTTGCAACAAAATACAAAAAAACTGTCAAAACCAAAAACATTAACCATCATCAAGAACAGAAATGCAGTACCAAAAGCCATAAGTCTCAAAACTGCAACAAGTCTCAAGCTTCAAACGCAAAACCAAAAAAACACAGTAACTGTGAACAAAAATCCCAACAACCATCAGCTTCCAAACCAAAACTGTAAGCAAGTTTGAAACAACCAAAACCAAAACAAAGCCAAACATCACAATAACCATCATCATCATCATTCAAACACAGGAAGCATCATTCAAACACATGAAGTAGAAAGTTACCAGAAAAGCAATTCGATCATCCTCATTTCCTCACCTCGTGCAACTCCGGCTACCAAGGAGCGCCGCCCTCACCGTCTCGCCTCTCCCTTTCTAAATCACAGAAAGAACTCCAACAGGTATGGATTTTTCATAATCTCATTTCTCTGCATCTAAGATCATGAGGTTGATTAACAGAAAAACACATAACAAGACCAAAAAACCAATGAAATCATTTAGGTTTTAATAAGAGCAGAACCTTACTTTTTTCAAAGGAAACCACTGAAACTAGATTAGGGAGGCAAGAGAGGCGGTGTTCCGGCAACTGAGAGTTGGGGGGAAAGATTAGACGAACCGATTCCATTTCTTTTAGGTTTAGGGCAATCCGAACTTAGGGTTTTCAAAAATGCCAAATCATAGTGAGACATTTTTCTCGCGAAACAGAGATGAAAAGATGAACAAGAAATGAAAGGGATGAGCGAAAGAGACGAGAGAGGCGCCACTGTGAACAAAGGGTTTCAGAACCCTAATTTCACTTTTTGTCCCTAATCAAACATCTAAGTATAGTTAGGGACTTTGGGCTCGTTTTGTTTGAATCTGCCCCTTAAGCCCACGCGTTTTACTGATACACCCCCTGGCTTATTTTGTTAACAGCAATAACACCCTTTTCTTTGGGCCTCACCCCTAAACTTCCATAAGCCCATTGTTACTTGTTTTTTTTTTAATTTGTTTCCTTCCTATATTTTATTTGTTAACAAAATTATTAAATAAAACATAAAATGCATTTTTACTAATTTGATTTAAGTCTTGAAAATTAATTTTTATTATTTTTTCTTTTTTTTATAAATTTATTTTTATTAATTTTTTACATTTAATAAAACATCAAAAAATTTAATTTAATTTGTTTTCTTTCTTTAAACTTATTTACATAATTAATAAAAATGCAAAAAATAAAGTCTTTTTTTTCAATTTAATCAATTTTTTAGAATAGGTTTTATCTTTCTCTTTTCATATAAATACTTAACATTTCATTTCATACTTTGTTGATTTTATCTCATGGATTATCATAGCTTTAATTAAATCGCACAAAAATTCGATCTGGTTGTATTGTTTGATATTTGGATCTTCCTATCTCATTTGATTCATCCCCATTTGTAACAATTGTACCCCCATTCCCGAATACTTTGTAATAGCGTAGAATTTCAATTCCCGCAATTTACAATTTTCCATATACTGTATAGTAATTAGGCGTGTATGATAAGATTCAAAAATCAATCGCTAGATGACCTAATCAAAGAATAAAATAACTTGAAACCAACACACTTTTTCACACGCGCACCTCTAGGGTAACCTCGCTCGTTGCCTCGGAAATACAATCATGTCCCTCGAATATGAGACACTTTAGCACTGACCCTTCGATAAAAAAGATCGTAGTCCCTCGATGACCCTCGATGTTGCCTTCGATAAAACGATCTCGTCCCTTACAAAAAATTGCTAAAGCGTCTCACAAGTTGCCTTCAATGATTGTAAAATTGACCCGCGCCTGTCCCTTCACATCCAATAGTGGGGCTTCTTACCAAATCAATGGTAAGATAGCACCATTAAAAGGAGGAAGAAAAGAACAATTTAAGACCTTTTGAGTAGATAGATTCGCTCTTAGTTACTCGCTTGCTCACGACAAAAACTCTTTACACCTACACTCTCATTTCAAAAACATTTTCAAAAAAGACAAAATGTTTTGTATACGTTCTTATAGAGACGAGAACCATTACAAAACCACTTTTCAAAACACTTTTCGAAACACGATTCACAAACACATCTTTGAACCACTTTTCGAAACAAAACTTTGTATACGTTCTTATAGAGACGAGAACCATTACAAAGAGATTTTTCAAAATACTTTCAAAGCCCACACCACAAGCACACAATAAAAAGCAAGTGATCTAAACGAGTAACTAAGAGCCCATGGAAAACCATGGATGAAAAGGGTGCTAATACCTTCCCTTTTCATAATCTACCCCCTGAACCCGAGAAAATCTCGAAAGGTCTTTCCTGTGCTTTTTTACCTTTCCTTTTGGATAAAAGAAAAGTGGGTGGCGACTCTTGCTAACCGCACAAGTGCGATCAAAATGCAAAACATCAAGTCAGTTTTCCCACCGTATCACACTCCGTATCTCCGAATATCTTGTCTAATTGTTGCTTCGTCCGAAGATGATTGAATTGATCAGAAATTCCGAGTTTGTTAATGAAGAGATTGTCCTCAAAGTGATCCGACGAGACATAGTCATACGCTTATATTCCCTAACTTTTTCCTGGACCTCCCTTTCGGGTTTTCAGTCCAACGGGAAACCATTTTTTGCCCAAGTCGCCCTTTCGGGTTTTCAACTTGCTGGGTGTACAGATTTTTTTATATTTTATCCCTAATTTTTGCCCGAACCTTTTGGTTCGCCGGGATGCCCTTTTTTTTTTGCCTAGGTTTGTCAACCTAGCGGCTCTCTTATGCGTAGTATCTTTTGACTATGTCCGCTTTCGCAGGGTGTGGCAACTCATCATCGTCCATGGTGGTTAAGATCATTGCTCCATCGAAGAAGATGCTCTTGATTACAAATTTTCCTTCGTAGGTAGGAGTCTATTTGCCCCTGGGATCACTTTGTGACAAGATAATGTGTTTGATCACTAGATCTCCAACTTGATATACCTGGCATCTAACTTTTTTGTTGAAAGCCTTGATCATCCGTTTTTGATACATCTGACCATGGAAAACAGCAGTAAGTCTATTTTCATCAATTAAGTTTAGTTGATCAAGCCGAGTCTGGATCCAATCGTCTTCATTCAAACCCGCATCCTTCATAATTCTCAAAGAGGGGATCTGAACCTCAATAGGCAAGACATCCTTCATACCATAAACCAAAGAATAGGGTGTTGCCCTATTCGACGTGCGAGCCGTGGTACGATACCCGTGGAGAGAAAATGGAAACATCGCATGCCATTCCTTGTAGGTGACTGTCATTTTTTGTATGATCCTTTTAATGTTTTTATTTGCAGCTTCAATGGGATCATTCATCTTTGGTCGAGAGGGGGATGAATTGTGATACTGAATCTTGAACTGTTCGCACAAGGCGGTGATCATAGTATTGTTAAGGTTTGTACCATTATCAGTGATGATCCTTTCTAGGATACCATACCGGCAAATGAGATACTGCTTGATGAAGCGGGCAACAACATTCTTAGTAACGGATGCAAAGGAAGCTGCTTCGACCCACTTTGTGAAATAATCAATGGCCACTAGAATGAAATGGTGTCCATTGGAGGCTATAGGCTTGATCTCCCTAATCATGTCGATTCCCCACATAGCAAAGGGCCAAGGAGCCGTCAAGACATTTAGAGGAACCAGAGGTACATGCATCTTGTCAGCATAAATTTGACATTTATGACAGGTCCGGGAGTGTTGATAGCAGTATACTTCCATGGTAGACCAATAATAGCCTACTCGTAGGATTTTCTTCGCCATCGTATGCCCATTGGAGTGAGTGCCAAAATTACCTTCATGTAATTCAGCCATGATCTTTTCCACTTCAACCTTATCCACACAACAGAGCATAATAGAGTCATGATTGTGTTTGTACAGGATGCTATTACTCGGGAAGAACTTAGCAGAGAATCTCCTTAAGAACTTCTTATCATTGATTGAAGCTCCTTCTGGATATTCTTAAGCCTCGAGATACCTCTTGACTTCATGAAACCAAGGTTGGTCCACTACTTCTTCAGTATTAATCTTGTGACAGTGTGCTGGTTCGTCCATTCGTTCAATGGTGATCTGGGGAGCCTCGTTATCCCAATTAAGTTTAAACATAGATGACATTGTGGCTAGAGCATCTGCTAGCTGATTTTTTTCTCGCGGGAAGTGCTCGAAGGTAATCTGTTCAAAATGTGGTAGCAATGTCAAAACATGTTCTTTGTAAGGGATAAGGTTTGGGTGCTTAGTGTCCCATTCTCCTTTAATATGACTGATGACCAAAGCTGAATCTCCAAACACATCTAAAGATTTGATTCCCAAGTCTATGGAGGCCTTAAGACCAAAGATGCATGCTTCGTATTCCGCCATGTTGTTCGTACAGTTGAAGCAAAGTCTGGCAGTAAAGGGAGTATGACACCCTTCCGGAGATATGAGTATAGCACCGATACCATTACCAAGTGCATTGGATGCCCCATCAAAGAACAGGGTCCATCAGGATCCTTGTTCAGGTCCGTCATATGGTCTGATTTCTTCACAGTTGTCTAACGTCATGATGTCTTCATCCGGGAATTCAAACTTCATGGACTGATAATCTTCTACAGCTTGATGAGCAAGATGATCAGCTAACACACTGCCCTTTATAGCTTTCTGGGTGGTGTACTGTATTTCATATTCTGTTAGGATCATCTGCCATCTAGCTATCCTCCCAGACAGAGCAGGCTTTTCAAAGATGTACTTTATCGGATCCATCTTAGATATCAATAAAGTGGTATGAGTCAACATATACTGTCTTAGCCGGCGAGCAGCCCATGCCAGAGCGTAAAAGGTTTTCTCGAGTAGTGAATATCTGGTTTCACAGTCGGTAAACTTTTTGCTCAGATAGTAAATAGCGTGCTCTTTTCGGCAAGACTCGTCATGCTGCCATAATACACACCCCATTGAGTTCTCTAAAACGGTCAGATACATGATTAATGGTCTTCCCTCGACTGGTGGCATCAAAACAGGAAGCTCTTGTAAGTACTCTTTGATATTGTCAAAAGCAATCTGGCACTCATCATTCCATCTGACTACTTGATCTTTCTTCAATAGTTTGAAGATTGGCTCACAAGTAGCTGTTAGGTGAGAAATGAATCTGGCAATATAGTTCATGCGTCCCAAGAATCCTCTGACTTCCTTCCCAGTACGAGGAGCAGGCATTTCTTGTATTGCTTTAACCTTGGCAGGATCAACCTCGATACCTTTGTTGCTGACAACGAAACCTAAGAGTTTACCGGACCGGACTCCGAATGTACACTTGTTTGGATTCAATCTTAACTTGTACTCCTTCAATCTCACAAACAACTTTTGCAAGTGATCAAGGTGCTCCTCTTTAGTTTGTGATCGGGCTATCATGTCATCTACATAGACCTCTATCTCATGATGTATCATATCATGAAATAAGGCTACCATGGTGCGTTGATAGGTTGCCCTAGCATTCTTCAGTCTGAATGGCATCACTTTGTAGCAGAATGTGCCCCACTGTGTGACAAATGTAGTTTTCTCCATGTCCTCAGGTGCCATTTTGATTTGGTTATAACCTGAGAACCCGTCCATGAAGGAAAACACTTTGTGCTAGGCTGTATTGTCAACCAGGGTGTCGATGTGGGGAAGTGGAAAATCATCTTTAGGGCTGGCCCTATTTAAATCTCTATAATACATGCACATTTGTACTTTGCCGTCCTTTTTAGGTACAGGAACAATGTTGGCAACCCACTGAGGATAGGAAGTGACAGCCAAAAATCCAGCATTGAACTGTTTCATGACTTCCGCTTTGATCTTCTCTGACATGTCAGGTCTCATGCGGCGGACTTTTTACTTTACTGGTGGACAGTCTTCTCTTGTGGGTAGACGATGTACCACGATGTCTGTATCAAGTCTTGGCATGTCTTCGTATAACCAGGAAAAGATCTCAACATAATCATACAATAGCTGAATTAGACGCTCCTTGACACTCGGCTCTAGATTGGCACCCACCTTAATTTCCTTTTTATCTTCCTCGGTACCCAAGTTGATTGTGTCCAACGGTTCCTCATGAGGCTGAATAGCTCTTTCCTCTTGTTGTAGTAGTCTGGCCAATTCCCCTGGTACCTCACAATCTTCCTCACCTTCGTATTCGGCTTGGTAGATTAGATCTTCAGAGTCACTAAAGGCTATAGCAGTATCGTTACCCATGGGATCCTGAATGGAGGGGTACCTGCATTTGTGAGTGTGGGTGTGTGTAAGGGTATAGCCATCTTTAAATAATAAAATGTAAAAGAAAGACAATGAGCACAAAAGGTTTGTATGTGAAAAAACGTCCATGATTCATTGAATGTCATATGAAGATGAAATAAAAACCCTTACAAATGGACCATTGTGCCTCGGGTAAGACACAAGGTTTTCAAAGTGCGTATTGTTTGTGAATATTACAAGTCCAACAGAAGTGTAAAAGATAAATTACTGAGAGATGAAAGTTATTGGGAAAAAGTCTCTGGCTTCCCAATTGCGAAGTCTTTCGTTGACAATAGGGAATATCCAATCTTCCAAGCTGCCATCTTATTCACCATCTTCCACTGTGTTGACCTCCCAGTTACTAATCTTCAAAGGTGGTCCTCCAGCACGGGCACGGTGCACAGCCTTCTGAGCAGTTGAAGTAAACCCCAAGCCGAACTTGTCTGATTTATACGAGATGTCCGGAAGCTGCCCCTAGATGGTGCATCCACCCTCTTCTACTACTGCCTTGGCATCCTTTAGAGATGACATCTGAAGTGGAGGTCTTGTGATCTTGGGAATCGGGGATACCGCCTTGGTTACTGCTACTTCTCGAGAGACCTCTTCGAAATGTTGAAAAGGAGTTTCAATGAACTCGCCATCCAACTCCACATATCGGAAAGAATTTAGATGACTAATCATGTACTCCTCCTCTTCATGGACAGTGATAATATTTCCATGGCCCGGGTACTTCAGCATCTGGTGTAGCGTAGAGGTGACAGCACCGGCATTATAGATCCAGGGTCGTCCTAACAGACATGAGTAAGAGGGGCGGATGTCCATTACATAGAAGGTTGAATTGAAAGTCTGAGTTCCCACCTTTATCGGGATGTCCACCTCCTCGTGGACCATCCTCTTCGAGCCATCAAACGCTCTCACGACTATGTTACTGGGTTTCAATGTCATCCCTTCGTAATCCAATCTGTCAAGGGCTTTCTTCGGTAAGATGTTCAAAGATGAACCTGTGTCCACCAAGACATGAGCCAGAGTCGTTCCTCTACACTCCACAGAGACATGTAATGCCTCGTTGTGCTTTCTCCCTCTAGGTGTCAAATCAGCATCAGAGAAGCCTAGGCCGTTATCAGCTGTCAAACTGGCCACACAGTCTTGGAACTGGTCAGTAGACGTCTATTGTGGCACATGGGCTGTCTTCAGAAATTTTACCAGAGCTTTCGCATGTGCCTCAGAGCACAACACCAAAGCTAGCATGGAGATCTTGGAGGGAGTTTGCCCCAACTGTTCAACCACGTCATAGTCACTCTTCTTTATTATCCTCAGGATCTCTTCCATTTCCTTCTTAGATGTTTCGGGGATTGCTAGTGGTTGAGCCTTCGTCTGGACAGGCTCCTCTTGAATGCTTTTTCCTCGACTTTCAGCAGTAGAAGTGTTGGTAGGGATAACAGTAGGGATCGTTTCGTCTTTGTCGGTAGGTGAATTTGCAGGTATGATCATTGGTACAGAGGTAATCTTTGGAACGGCTACGAGTCCAAAAACTGCCTTTGGAGGGGCAATCTCTGGAGAGAAGATTCTACCACTACGGGTAATCTTACTAGTTCCGGCAATATTGCTAATGTCGGAATTTTGTTCTTCGAAGCTCAATTCTTCGGCGGTCAGCCCATCTTGTTTAATACCGTGGTAGTATATTTCTCCAACGTAATTCCACGGTACTATTTTATCTGATTCATATGGGACCGGCCCGAGCATTTTAATTATGAGAGGAGTAGTCTTAGGAACTGATGTAATCCTAGCGGGTCTTTTGGGGACCCTGGAAGGATTGGCGGATATGGTTATGATTGAAACGTCTTTAACTGGAACAGGTGAAATAGGAGCATTTTCAAACAGGATTTCTTGGTTGTCTATCAGGCGTTGAATGCCTGTCTTCAACAGAGGGTAATTAGTTGGCGAGGATAAGCAAAGATGGAAGTCTTTATTATAACCTGGGAATATACCAGCTTTCAACAAGTTTAACTTAATGATCGGGAGCAGAGTTAAGAGTTCATCTACTGTAGCAACAAACAAATCTTCCTCGATAGCATTGGCGTTGTGACCATGTCTAGGCATAGGAGCAGAAATGACATTTGGTTTCTCGGGCGCCTCAAACTCAATCTCTTTTACATCTATAAGGTCTTGAATTTTGTTTTTCAAAGCCCAACAGTTGTTGGTGTCGTGGCCCGGACTTTCGGAATGGTATGCGTATCTGGCATTCGGGTGATAATAAGGGGACATCGTGTTGCGATTCTTTGGAGCTTCTTTTAAAGTTGCTAGATTAGACTTCAGAAGATGTGGTAAAACCTGGGCCAGAGTCATATTAATTCTGGTGAATTGTCGGACTGGCCTTTCCACCCTTGGTTGGTTACTTCTTGGTTGATCAGACGCAGATTTTGGGATCATAACAACCCCTACCATTGGTTGGCGTTCAGATCTCCCTTGGTTCCTTTATGGATAAACAGCAGACACCTCTTTCTTCCCGGTGAAAGGCTTTCTTACAACTGTAGAGGCGGATGAATATTTCTGAATCTTTCCACTTTTTATGCCGGCTTCCACCCTCTATTCGGTTAATATTAATTCAGTAAACCCAGCAGATGAGCTCCCAATCAAATGGTTGAATAAAGGGCCCGATAAAGTGCCTAAAAACATATCCACCAACTCCCTTTCAGACAGAAGGGGTTGCACTCTCCCAGCTAGATCTCTCCATTTTTGTGCGTAATCTTTGAAACCCTCATTTGAAGCCATAGCCATACTCTGAAGTTGAGTACGGGTAGGCGCCAAATCTACATTATATTGGTATTATTTATAGAAAGTTGCGGCAAGGTCTTCCCAGTTGTGGACGTCGGCCCTTTCTAATTGGTAAAACCAATCGAGTTGTGTTCCCGATAAACTATCTTGGAAAAAATGCACCCACAGGTCTTTATCGGTAGAGTGCGGCTGAATCTTTCTCACGTATGATCGGAGGTGCATTTTAGGATACGACACCCCATCATAATTTGCAAACAACGGCACTTTGAACTTTGGTGAGATCACAATTCCCGACACTAGCCCCAATTCTTCAAAGTCTAGACCTGGTACCCTTTGTATTTCCATAGCGCTTAAACGCTCTTCGAGATGTTTGTACTTATCATCAGCCGGAGGTATTTTTCCTTAGAGTAGTCTTCCTCTTCTTCCTCCTCTTCAGATTCTGAAGGTACCGTTGTTTCTTTTCCTTTCCCTTCTCCTTCCCCGAAAGTGGTTGCAAAATTCAATGTTCTTCTAGTCTGTCCCTGAAATCTTCTCCCCATATTCAAAACCCCAGTGACTTTCTTTGCTTTCTTCTTTCTTTCTTCAGCTAACAGAGTCTTCAACTCATCTTGCCCCTTGGCTAAGGTCATGAGTAACTATTGAAACTGTGTGTTTTGAGCTTGAAGATCTTTGACCGTCTGTTCGAGATCCATCTTACTGAAATAAACAGTTAGAGAGATGAGGAAACTTGTTGCAAAAGACCTGTTTATGTTATGATGAATGATATGTGCATATGTAATGTTTTCAAGGACTTTAAAAGATTCAAATTTGTTTTAAACAAAAAGAAACACACGTTATATTAATAAGATAGAGTTTGAGTACATCAATGCCCCTTGGGAAAAATAATACAATACTCTAAGATAAAAAAAGTAGTGTGCATCCTCTTTGGTGCTATGTAGGTATTTAGAGTATGCTCCTCATGAAGTAGCCTAGTGAGTTCCAAAACCTTCTTCTCACTTGCGTAGAATTGGGCTTCGAAAGTATCTCGCTCTCCTTTGAGTTGTATCCAATCCCTTTGTAGATCTTCGAGAGATATGGGCATGTCAGGATGTAGGATAGTGTATCAAACTTCTCCTTCCTTAACAGGCTCAATAATCACTGGGAGAATGGAAGGCTAAGGCATCATAAGACTTTGAGCGCGGGTTCGTACCCACTTGAGGTAAGGATCAAGAGGGATGGAATTATTGTGTCCCAAAGTCTTGCTATCCACCTTGTTTAGCATCCTCCAAGCTCGGATGAATCTCTGGTGAAGTCCTTGATCTTCGTTGTCGTAGTCGAATACCAAGCCTTGAATCAGCATATCATGTGGGCTGTCCCTTCGGGCATAACCAAACTGTCTTAGAGATAAACATGGGTTGTAGGTGATGCCTCCCATAATTCCAAGTAGAGGGACATTAGGGAATTCCCCACAACGGTCAACAATGATAACATTCTCTTTGGATCGAGAGAACCAATGAATATCTGAATGTTTGAGCGTCATTAACCTTTGTGACCACCTTAATCCTTGCTCATTCTTTAAGACTGATTGGGGAAGATGAGAAATAAACCATCTTTCCAGGAGGGGAGTGCAACACATAAGGACCCCTCCCTTCCTCATTGTACGAGTGTGAAAAGAGTGTAGGATATCCCCTAGTAATGTAGGCACCGGATTGCGTGACATAAAGATTTTGACGGCACTCACATCTATGAGTTGGTCAGGATTGGGAAACAGGACCATCCCATAGATAAGAAGAGCCACAATCTCCTCAAAAGCTTGCAAGTCTAGGGAATTCCAACAACTTTGGGCCTTCTCAAACAGAAATTTTGCTAAGAAGCCTTTGACACCACTTTTAGTTTCCCAATGAGTTGTGACATCAGATGAGTGCAAGTGCAGGGCTTGAGCAATCTCTTCTGGCTTTGGATCTCTTTCTGTACCGTTGAAAGGTAGTTGATTCATAATAGTAATCCTTAAGAGTTGATATAATTCTTCCAAAGTAGGCACAAGCTGATAGTCAGGAAATGTGAAGCAATGACGCAAAGGGTCAAAGAACTGGAAGAGAACCTTCATCATATCCTCCTATGAGTTAGAGGTGACCAAGTTGAGTAGACGAGCATGCCTCTCGGTGAATGGAGAGTTCTCAGGGATCCTTGAAGCTAGCTCCTTGAGTTGTGGAGAAATTCTTACAAGGTTGATTTGGATAGTTTTCCTGCAAAGTGAATCCATATCCTACAAAACAGGAACAAAGACGAATCTCCAAAATCCTTGAAATGGTTAGTGGATGCATATGATGTTTATGATGTCCATGATGTTATGTACAAATATGCATATACAAGCAAATCAAACAAGTTCTTAGTTTAGGCTTGCATAGGGTCTTATAGGTAAGTACCCTCTTGAAGTTTAGTTGGCTCAACCTGTCCTAATAATAGTAAATGGGTTCTAAGGAGCTCAATATCACTGGATTGTTTCCTTGGTCATTGTTTCAGCTCAAGCCTCTTTAATGGCGACCGAAATATCCCAAGAAACCAAACCTCAATGAGTGTAGTATCGAGTATCTACCAACTTCGGACTGCACCAAAGTCGGTCATCTCACTACATCCTAAAGGCCAAGTTAGTCAAGTAAAGGGTTCTAGAAGTTCATTAGTGCTTCATGACATTACTCAGCGGCCCCGTATTCTCTTTGATTAACTCAAAGGCTACCAGTACCCACAAATATGTCACACTAACATAGCTATTTCTTAGACCATGTCGGTATACCCCGCACAGTTTCCACAATGTATTGCTATTTACCTATAATGTTTCCCAAATCCGGTTAGAGGATTCAAACCCAAATAAAGAACCATAATGTAAAGCAAACAATTCAAACAATGTAAGCAAATAAATGTGATCTAAACCCTAAGGTAACCCCACTTTTATAATTCCCCAACAGAGTCGTCAGTTTTGTGATGCGGTGGGAGAACTGACTTGAGGGTTTTGCATTTTATCGCAAATGTTGCAGTTAGCAAGAGTCACCACCGACTTTTCTTTTATCCAAAAGGAAAGCTGAAAAAGCACAGGAAAGACCTTGGAGATGTTTTCTTGAGTTCGGGGGGTAGATTATGGAAAGGGAAGGTATTAGCACCCTTTTCATCCATGGTTTTCCATGGGCTCTTAGTTACTTGCTTAGATCACTTGCTTTTGTTATTTGAAATTGTGTTTGGTGTGGTTTTTGAAAGTATTTTGTAAAAGAGGTCATTCGTTTAGGCAATCTTTGTAATGATTCTCGTTCGTAAGAATGTATACAAAGATGTTTGTCTTTTTGAAAATGTTTTCAATGTTTGTAAGATGTTTTGAAATGTGTGTACTTGTTTTGAAAATAGCAAGGATAGTTGTTTGAAATGGAACAAGTAACTAGAAGCCATCTACCTACTCAAATGTCTTTCTTGTGCATTTTCTATTCCTTTGACATTGTTGTCTTACCATTGGTTTGGTAAGCAACCCTATCTTTGGATGTAAACGGGACGGGCGTGGGTCATCGTATAACCATGATTAGCAATGTTTGCAAAGTATCTTGGTATTTTTGAGGGACCAAGATAATTTTATAAGGCAACCTTTGAATAGCGTCATCGAGGGACTATGATCTTATATTTGTTTTGTTTTGCCAAGATACTTCGCATGCGTAATATGGCCATTTTTGTTTTAGGCAACCAAGTGGAGAAACCCTAAGGATGCTTGCGTGCAAGTGTATCATTTTCATGTTTTGATTTTGTCTTGTATTTTAGGGTGTTCTATTTTGCTTTGTTTTGTTCTTGTCATACAAACCCTAATTACTAATCATGGTATATAAAGCGGTAAATTGCATAATGTAAATATTTCTAAGCTATTACAATAATTTATGGGAGGGGGGATACAAATTTGAATGGGGATTTGCAAAAATATAAACCTAAATAAATTATTACAACCAAATCGAATTTGTACGAATTTAGAATAAATACAATACAATATTTAAAAAAATGCAATGCAATGTACATGTAAGAAAAGATTTTTTTGTGTCTTTTTATGTAAAAGAAATTTTCACCTAAACCTAAAAATATAAGGAAAAAGAATTAATTTTTAAAAGGGGTTTAACCCTAATTTCTATTTTAAAATAAAACAAAGTTCTTATGTGTATTATTTTATGTATTTCTTGTATTAAAAATGATAAATAATATTGTATGAAAATATAAAATTTAATATATGCAAAAATAAAGATTTATAAGTATGAAATGAAAAATAAATTAAACGACACATGTTTTAATTATATTTACAAGTTATTAATAAAATGCATGATTTATAAAAAAATAAAATATATTTTATTTGTGAAATAAAAAAAAATAAAAAAAGCAATATTATGAAATTTACATTTTTGGGATTTTTATGTATCAAAGAAAATATTTAATATATTAAAAATGAAAACAAAAACAAATAAAAATATAAAAAGGTTTAGCAGGGGGGTGATGTAGCAAAGCTGGTGGTAATATGTTAGCAAAAAGATGCCAAGCTCAAAGACTCAGCCTAACCTGCAAAAAATGGCAAAGTGGAAAAGGAAAAGTGTGAAAAACATAAAAGTAGCGCGCAGGTTCGAACCCAGGACATGGGTCTCACCAGCGCGCTACTTTGCCACTGAGGTGGCTATACTTCCATTGTCTTAAGGAAAACAAAAACAATATAACCCAAAACAAGTACTTTCCTTGTATTTCATCTTCTTCCTCATGCTTGGCCAGACATCCTGCAACTCTCTCATACTTCCATGAAAATGAAAACTCATAACATGAAAGTTGTAGTACTTGAACTCACGATTCCAAACATATAAGTTATGTGAACTATTAATCAAAGATCAAAGAGAATTTTAACAGCCCTAAATTTTAATCTAATATTTTCAGAAATTTCAAGTTCCAAATTCTCTTAGCTCAAGTAAAATCAATGCAAGATAAAGATATGTACAATTTCGTTATGATGAGGACTACATTTTTTATTCACAATTTGTGGCCTAAGGTTACCTGTACAAGGAGATAGAGTTTGAGATTTTACCTCCTTCAGTTGGAATCATGGATGGAACTGGAGGGAGTTTGATGGAGGCCTGATGCTTGCTTGAGCTTCCTTGAACTTCCCTGGATATATTCCAACCCTTGCCTTGCTCTGAAAGTACATGAAACTCCTTGGCCAAGTCAAACTGCAAGCTCTGAAGTCAACAATGGAAGATGATGGAAAATTGATTACAGAACATGGATGAAGGTCTGGATTGGCTAGGTATCAAGTATGTAAGATGTTTGAATGATCTAAACTTGAAACGCACGAGTCAAATAGAAGATGAGTATGCTTATGCAAAATATGCAGGTTTTGACAGATTTTTGGTGTTTTTCTGATTGGGAGTATTTCAGACCTTTTCTAAACGTGCATTGTGTTGCATAATGTTTGTATATTAGTATGGAAATGGTTTGATGTCAACCCCTAACAGTTGTGCATGTTCTAGCCTTTTTGTCACTTTTCTTGTATTTGAAGTAAAGTGATAAGACAAAGCTTTACATGCTTGTACTGGCTTGCTTAGGGTTGGTATCTCTTCTCTACAAGTTGCATTAGGTCTGTGGTACTTGTATGTGCCAGGGGGACAGGTCCAATGCTCAAGATTATAAAGTTTGCAAAAGTTGATCTTTTTCAAAATGGCAATGGTCACGTTTTGCCATAAATGGAATTGCAAGTTGGATAATGGTTATAAGGCATGGATCAAAGCTTTGTCAACTGAGTAAGAATTTAATTAAGGAGTGTGGAACAAGTTTGGGACCTGTAAAACATGGATTAGCCAGCATAGGTACTGATTGCAACTTTGTTCTTCAAGAAATGGCTTGGACAAAAAGTGAGAAATTGCCAACTTCATCTCTTCGATTATCCCTACTCAAAAATGATCTTGAGGAGTTCTTGGACATTTTGGAAAGCTTACAATGTGATCTATAACTCATATTTGAAATTCATTTTGAGATACCTATTAGAACTAAGTGAAAAATGGCCATGAAGTTGGGTCCAAAACCTGCCTAAATTAGGGCAAAATTTCACTAAGTTATTTAGTTCATGACCATGTATTCATAAATTTATATCTTTAGATCCAAGAATCTTTAGGGAAAAGTGTGTGAAGAAAAGTTGTATATTTCACGGGGTTCTACAAATTTCATGTTGGGAACTTTCCTTGAATCATTATGCATCATGGTGAAAAAGTGGCTTAAAGTTGAGAAAAAATAAGAAAATTTTCTATACTTAGAAAATTTCTAAGTTAGGAAAATTTTCAAATTCAAACCCTAATTTTTAAATTTGGTTTTCTTGATAAACAAGTCCCACATTTTGACATTTTTTGATGAAATATTACCCTTGGCACTTGATTTTGACCAAAAAGTCAAAGTTTGACTTTTCAGTGTACAATTGACTTTTGATCAGTTGACTGCAAATTTCACCTGTCAATCCAATGAATTTGAGATATTTTGAGCCATGTAATAAAGTCAAGATGATGCCATTGGATCCTTGAAATCATTGTTTAACTCAATTGGTCATTTGCTAGGTTAAAAATCATAAATTGTCGTTCCTCAGTCAAAACCCTAATTTTGACCATTTTGCCCTTTTTGTGATTTGACCAAATTTCTTGAGGAATTGTGATCCAAACTTGACCAAATGACATATGTGAGTCTAAAGTGTTGATGTTGATAAAAAATTATGAAGTTTGACTGTAAATTGGCCATGGTTGACTCTTTCCCCAATACAGTTGATTTTTAGGTCAACTGTCCAATTGACTGATCAAAAATGTGGTTCATGGTTTGAAACTTGTCATGAGTGATCTTGGGGATCCCTAATGATATTTGAAAGTCATATGAAGCATTGATAGTCCAAAAATCCTTGTGCAAACTCAAACCCTAATTTTGGGCTATCAATGCAAGATGAGATGTCTTGAGCTGACCAAACCCTAATCCAGTCTTGAGTCAAAGAGATCTTGTGAGAAAATTTTGATAAATGAGAGGGAAAATTTTGGGGTACAACGTCATGATTCGTGCATTATGAGCATGTTTTAATAGAATATATATGTTTGTCATCATGTTTGTAACGTGTTGGTTATGTTCAATTGAGTTTTTGATGCGTATACTGACAATTGCCATGGCTAGGGTTTGTGGTCACGATTTAGGGCTTTACAGTACAGGTTAAATTGGGCTTGGATTCTGGTACCATGATACTCGTGAGGATGAGACGAGTTGATTGGTACCAGTCATGGTCATTTATCTTGCTTATGGATAATTTTTGAGATGCACAGGTATGTACCTACAACGAAACATCCGTAGGTAAAAGCTTGTTTACCTAAAATGACAGTTTGGTGAAGAAGATGATGCGTGGCACTCCCTGGTTGGGTGGTTTGAATTTTAGCGTTCTAAATATATTTCTTTGTTTTGCTTATATTACTTTATTGTTATTATATGAACAAATAAAGCGCGTGGCACAGGTGGTAGCGTGGTACTGGGAATTAGCATGAGGACTTGGGTTCGATCCCCAGGTTCCAACCTTTGTTCATATTATTTTGCTTCATGAGATCAGGTACACTGCAGCTTCCAGCGTCCACCATAGGCCATCCAAATTCAACCATCAGATCCATCACCAAGTTGGATCCAATGCCCAGGTAGCAAGAGGCCCACCATACGCCTCAGATCAACGTATGTGCTGAATCAGGCAAAGTCAAACAGGCTGAGATTGGTTTGGGCCCAGAATTTCAATAGCACACCCTTACAATTGCTAGTGATATCAGGCCCATCTCTAACTTTTTTTTATTTTTTTATTTATTTTCTCTAATTCTTTTTAATTTTATTTTATTTTTAATTGACAAATTAACTATTTTCCATAAAATCATAAAATCAATAATTCACAAAAATTAGAATTAGTTTTTTTTATTATTATTATCAAAATTAATTTAATTTAGTTTAACTTAGGGAAATTGTGATTTATTTTCATAAATAAAACCAAATAGAAATTAGGTTAAAACTCTTGATTTAATTTTATTTTCTCTCTTTCTCAAATAAATAAAAATACAAAAAAAAAATAGGTTTTAGAATAAATTAATGTACTTTCCTTAATTTAAAATCAATTAGAATTTAGGATTTTCTTTTTAATTTAATGATTTCTTTATTTTCTTAAATAACAAAACATGACAAAAACTTTTTTTTAATCAAACATCAATAGGTTTAGTCAAGGGTCAAAACCCTAGTTGTCTCGTATTTGATTCATCGCGCGCGTGTTAATTATTTTTGCCAATATTTCTGTAATTGCTCATGGTTTGTAATAGTTTAATCTAGGGCTTTTTACTTATCGCTAATTCCCGGGTTTTTGGCTATGTAATTAATCCCCCTCCCCGAAGCCTTGTAATAGTGTAGATTTACTTTCTCGCATTTTAATTCCCACAAATATTTAACTGTTTAGATGTATGCTAATAGGATTGTATGACAAGAATGCATGACAAATTAATACGGTTAGAAAACCCTAATGTGCAAATATAAATAATTGAAACCAATCACTCGCACATATCACTCTTAGGGTATACTCTCACTTCGGTTGCCTTCGGTAAACGATTATTAAGCATAGGGTGTCTTAGTGGTTGCCCTCCTGTCTAAAAAGATCAAATGTCCCGTTCAAACGTTTCCTCGGAAATGTTGCCTCGAATATTATCTTAAGACTCTAGGGTTATTACTAAGGTGTCCTAACATTGCTTTAGTGATCATACGTCCCTTTCAAATTGACCCTTACAACTCCAACAACGGTGCTACCTATTTCTCAATAATAGGATAGCGCTGTCTAAAGGAAACAAGAATATAAACGATCTTTTTTCGAGTAGGTAGATGCTAGTGGGTACTTGCTCAAATCAAAGCTTTTTTACGCTTACACTTTTCAAAACAATTTTCAAAAACAACTTCGTCACACCTTTGAGGACTGATACAAGGGTTATCATGAAGTCAAACTTTTCAAAAAAACAAAGCACATACACAAGCAATTTAAAAAGATGAGCAAGTACCTAAGAGCCCATGGAAAACCATGGATAAAAAGGGTGTTAATACCTTCCCTTTCTATAATCTACCCCCCGTACTCAGAATATCTCGAAAAAGGATTTTTTTTCCTGTACTTTTTTCCTTTCCAATTGGATGAAATAAAAGCCGGTGGTGACTCTTGCTTACCGCGACATTTTGCGAATACAAAACGCAAAATGCAAACCAGCGTCAAACAGTCGGTTCTGCCACCGTATCACAGAACTGGCGACTCTGCTGGGGACTTAATAAGTGGGGTATACCTTAGGATCTAGTTCATCATAATTGCTTCTCTTGATTGCTTTGATTGCTTTACTTTTAAGGGTTTGTTTGGAGTTACTATAGATCCTAACCTGGATTTGGGGATACCTTTTAGGTAAGTAGCAATAGACTGTGAGGAAACTATACAGCGTAGACCGATACGGTTGAAGCAGTAGCTATGTTGGTGTGGGACATTGGTTGGTACCGGTATCCCTTATGGAGAAACTAGGAGAATATGGGGCCGCTGCGTGGTGTCATTAAGCATCAACTGAACTTAGAACCTTTAATCTCCCAACTTGGCCATTAGAAAGTAGTGAGATAGTCGGCCTCGGTGTAGAGCTGAGAATTGGTTGATACTCGATGCTACACTCATTGAGACCATACTCTCGGAATAGTTCCGGCTCCAAGAAAAGATTGTATGAGCTAAAACCATGACCGATGGAGGATGGTCAGTGATATTGAGATCCTCTAGAACCCGGTTACTTTTCTAGGACAGGTTTGAACCAACTTAACTTCAAGAGGGTATTACCTTTGACCTCATGCAAGCCTTAAACCTAAGAGTTTTGTGTGATTTGATTGTGTTTGTAATACCTGTTGTTTGCTATACCTGTGGTTTATCATGACATCATGCATCATAACATGGCATTCATACTTCATTACACTAACCATTTCAAAGACCAAGGGAATTTATCTTTGTTCTGTTTTGAAGATCATGGCTTCCGTGCGTAGAAATACCATCCGAGTCAACTTTGTGCAAATACCTGCCCAACTTAAAGAGTTAGCATCAAGAGTTTCTGAAACGTCTACTTTCATTAAGAGACACGGTCAACTTCTCAGCCTGGTTACTTCAAACCTTGATGAACAGATGATGAGCGTACTTTTCTAGTTCTTCGATCCCGTGCATCATTGCTTCACCTTTCCAAATTACCAGCTGGTACCCACCTTGGAAGATTTCTCTCATCTATTGGGCATATCCATTCTTGAACAGGTACCCTTCACAACTACGGAAGAAGTTCCTAGAACAAAAGACATTCTTAGCTCTGCATTTGAAACGGGCTGATGTAGTATCCAATTGGAAAACACGAAGCGGGGTCGAAGGTTTTCTAGTCAAATGTCTGATGGACCAGGCTCAACTATTCTGGGATGATTTGGATTTTCAGGCTTTTGAAGATGTCTTGGCTCTTCTTATCTATGGTTTGTTTCTCTTCCCTAACCCGGACTCCTTTGTAGATGTGAATGCTGTCAAGATTTTCCTTTCTCGCAACCCTGTGCCTACCTTGCTGGGAGATATCTTGCATACTCTCTATCTCGTACTATGAGGAGAAGAGGGACTCTTATGTGTTGCATTCCGTTGCTGTCAAGGTGGTTTATTTCTCACCTCCCTAAGTCTGTACTGAAGAACGAAGAAGGTTTGGGTTGGTCGTACAGAATAACGTCACTTGCTCATACAGATATTCTTTGGTGTTCCCGGGCTATGGAAGACACCGCTGTTATTGACCGCTGTGGGGGATACCCTAATATCCCATTGCTTGGAATCAGAGGAGGTATAACTTACAATCATTGCCTAGCGTTGCGACAATTTGGTCGTGCTTGAAAAGATGGTCCCCATGAGTTACTTCTTGAGGACATTGTATTTGACTATAAGAAGGATGTTAAGGAGCATCGCCGGAGGTTCATACGAGCTTGGGGCATGGTAAACAGATCTGACCCCGAAGAGTTGGGACCAAAGACTTCCCTTCCTATGCAGCCTTACCTCCAATGGGTCCGAGCTCGTGACCAGAAGCTCATGATGCCTTATGAGGCCGTATTACCAGTTATTATGGAGCCCACTAAAGAAAAAGGCATTCCTTACACGGTTCTCTATCCTTACATGCCCACTGATCTTGGGGAGTTACAGAGGTCTTGGATTCAGCTGAGGAATGAGCGGGATACTTACCGGGAGCAGTTCCATGAGCAAGAAAGGAAGGTTTTGAAGCTCACCAGGCAACTCGAGGAAGAAAGAGCGATCAATGACTACATCAGCACAAAGAGGAAGCGTCCATGGGACTTTTGATTTTGCTTTTTTTAGTTTTAGATTTGTTTTATTTACTTCTTTGTAACGCCTTAAAGGCATTTTGAACCTTCAAAGTTAAAGCTAATAAAGTTTTCGTTTATTTTGGTTTGCAAATTTAAATCTCCCAAAGTCTTTGAAATCATTACATGTGCATACCATTATCATACATATCATTACAGGTACCACTACAGGTTTCTCATCTTCTTCATTGTTTATTTCAGCAGAAATGTCTTTCGATCAAGCCATCAAAGATCTTCAGGAGCAGAACGCCCAATTCCAACAGATGTTCATACGTCTGGCTAAAGGACAAGAGGATCTAAAAATCCTTATCCTGAAAGAGAAGAAGAAGAGGAAGAAGACATGTATTCTGAATATAGGTAGAAGATTCGAAGAAAGGTTGAGGCAACCAGCTGATCTAACCACCTCGTCCAAAGAAGGGGAGAACCAAGAAAGGGAAAAGGACCCTAGTCCTGCAGTTTCTGAAGACGATACTGATTATAACGATGAGCAATATCCTCCTGCTGAGGATAGGTACAAGCAGCTAGAAGACCGTCTGAGCGCTATGGAAATTTAGAAAATACCTGGTTTGGATTTCGGAGAATTGGGGCTGGTATCGGGAGTGGTCATCCCTCATAAGTTCAAAGCTCCGGTTTTTGCCAAGTATGATGGAGTATCCTGTCCAAAACTCCATCTCCGCTCGTATGTCAGGAAAATCCAACCCCACACTGCTGATAGAAATTTATGGGTGCATTTATTTCAAGATAGTCTATCAGGGACTCAGCTTAAATGGTTTTATCAGTTGGAGGGAGCCAGTGTTTGAAACTGGGAAGATCTTGCTGATGCTTTCTACAAGCAGTATCAGTATAACGTCGACCTTGCTCCCACTCGTACTCAGCTCCAGGGTATGTCCATGGGTACAGGTGAAGGTTTTAAGGACTATGCTCAAATGTGGAGAGACTTGGCTGAAAGAGTCCAACCCCCTTTGTCTGATAGGGAGTTGGTTGACATGTTTCTGGGGACGCTATCTGGTCCGTTTTTCAATCACTTGATCGGCAGCTCTTCATCTGGTTTCACTGAGTTGATTTTAACTGGAGAAAGAGTGGAGGCTGGCATTCGAAGTGGTAAAATTCAGAAGGATGCTTTGTCAAGTTCAACAAAGAAGCATTTCACCAGTAAGAAGGAAGCTAGTGCAGTCTATAGCCCGAGGGTCCAAAACAGATATGAACATCGTCAAATGGTAAATGTTGTAGTGATACCAAGACCCACAGTTGCTCCACAATGCAATAATCAACAAAGGGTGGAAAGACCACAACGGCAGTTTACCCGCATCAATATGACTTTGGCTGAAGTTCTACCTCATCTGTTAAAATCCAACTTGGTGACCTTGAGAGAGGCTCCCAAGAATCCAAACACTACTTCTCCCAGATACAATCCCAACGCGTGGTGCTCCTACCTGTGATCGGTGGATCTGGAACTGACTGTTTAACGCTGGTTCGCGAAATGTCGCGGAAGCAAGAGTCGCCACCGTCTTTTATTTTCTCCAAATGGAAAGGACAAAAGCACAGAAAAATTCCTTAAAGAGATTGCTCTCGGTTCGGGAGGTAGGTTATAGAAAGGGAAGGTGTTAGCACCCTTTCTATCCATGGTTATCCATGGGCTCTTAGATACTTGCTCATTTGTGTTTTCAAAAATGGTTTGTTTGCTTTTCAACTGTGGGTTTTAAAAAGTTTCTTTGAAAATTCCAGTTCGACTCTTGTATCGGTCCTCAAGAGTGTTTGAAAAAATGCTTTCGAAAGCTTTTTGAAAATGTGTAGGTGTGAAAAGTATTTTTTTGAATTGTTTCGAAATTAGAGCAAGTATCTAGAGTCGTCTACCTACCCTAAGGAATTCGTCTGTGTAGATGTCCTTTAAAGTAGTGCCATCCCACCATTGAGAGGTAGGTAGAACCACCGTTGGAGGTGTTCGGGTCAATTCGAGTTTTAGGACAGTGTGGCCACCAAGCAAAGGTAAGATACCTTAGGAGCTACCCTTATGCCATTGATCTTTTATTCCGAGGTAACTATTCCGAGGCAACTTGTTTCGAGGCAACCGTTTTGAGGCAACTAGATCAATGGAACATAAGGACTCACTAAGACGTCCTATAGTCGACGGCCACGTTTCGAGGGACAAGGCAACAGTGTGATCACCGGAGTAATAGGAAGATACCTTAGAAGCTACCCTCATGCCAGGTTCCCGGATCATGAGGACTTACTAAAACATCTTCTACTCGACGATCACTTTTCGAGGGGCAAGGCAACAGTGAGGCGTACCCTAGAAGTGGTGTGTGATTTGTGTGTCGTTTTCATTTATGTTTATCTTGTCATGTTAAGGGGATCTATGTGTTTGTTTTTATTTAATCATTCATTCTTGCATGCATTTATTTAACAGTTAAAAAAGATGCGGAAATTAAAAGTTCTAAACTATTACAAAGGCGCGGGTCCACATCGCCAAATTATATCCAGGACCCGATTTGACATAAAATAAAGAAATAAAGTAAAGTGCGAAAGATAAATATTTACACGGCTTTGGGAGAGGTACATAAAAATTATACGAAAAAGGAAATAAATGCGCGATTTGAATTAAAGTTGAAATGAGGGCGTTGGACCCTTTTTTATGAAACTAAATTAAATTATTATTAAATTAATTAAATTAAAGAAAAGAAATTGTTTTTTGGTATTTTTGTATTTTAATGATTTTTAAGAAAAAGATTAATTGAAATTCACATGCTAACCCTAATTCTAATTGTTTTAATTTATTAAGAAATATTAAAGTTTAAACCTAAGTTAACCTAATTATTTACATGCAATTTTAATTTATAAAAATAAATAATAGTAAATATTTAGTTATTATGAAATAAAAGAAAAAGGGATAAAAACTATTATAAACCCTAATTCTACCAAATTTTAAATTAATTAAGAAAATATTAAAATTTACTCCTAAATTAAAACTAATTAATTAATAAGGCTTTATTTAAAAAAATATAACATTAAATAAAAATATTAATTTTTGCCTCTTTTCTGATTTTTATTGTTTTTGTGTTTTTTATGAAAATAATTAAATTAAAAGAATTAATAAGAAAGAATAATAATTGAAATAAAAAAAAATGAAAAAAGAGTATTGCAAACCTCAGGGGGGTGTTGTCCCCAGTTGTGAGGTGAACCTTTAGCAATTTGAGCCCAATAGGCTTCAGGCCTTGTAGACTTTTTCCACTAGCGTGTCCAGGCGTTGACTAGAGTTCACCATGTTATTCAATTCTTGGCCTTCTGATCGTTCCATTGGGCACGTGGATGGCTAGATTTTATGGACGTATGGTGCTCCTTAAGGTTGAAACTGCATGGAAACATTAAGTGGAAAATAATATGAAAGGGGGTGGGGACCTGGGATTCGAACCCAGGTCCCAGGGGTTACCAGCGCTTATGCCTGCCAATGGAGCTATTCACGTTTTCTGTACATTGAATAACAAACAAAATTTATAAAATAAAACAACGCGTTAGTGGAGAATTAGCGCGAAATTTTGAACGGACCAACCCACGCTTGCCACTTCATCGTCTTCCCCATTGTTTATTTTTTTTCTGAAACACAAAGAACATAGGCCACGGTTTTGTAAACGTTCCCTTATGCCCCTTTCTGAAAAATAGCGAATAGCTTGTGGAGGCTCATAAATTGAGCGCGAGGTGCGTTTTGAGACCGTCTGAGTATGCTGAATTGAGTGGCCTAGGTCTTATGTTCCAATTTTTCCTTATCCAAAAACCCCTGATTCGAAAGCTGAAGAACCCTAATATTCAACAATGGTGAAATCGCATATAGGTGATAAAGATACAATTAAATTACATAGTTAGCATCAGGAGAGTCTCATTAGTACAAATCCATGAACAAAATGCAATGAGAATGCTGGGAATTTGAAATACGATTATAGAAAAAACATGAACAAGTTTGATCTCTGTATACCGTTTCAAGGTGCTAGGGACGTGGAAATTTATTCAGGCACGTTGCTTAAGGTCTCAGGAAGGTGATGAGATGAATTTCTTGGCTTGAATCGACCTCTATCCCTGTTTTCAGTTTTCAATTTTTTAACCAAAAACTCAAGTTTTGTTTTCTATGTATGGCGCAGCTTCTAGTCAAAAAGCATGAGGGTTTGCATCCTTATATGTGTATGAATGATTAGGCCAAAGAAAATTGGTCCAAACTCCATGAATTAATGAAAAATATATTTGATTTTCAAGCCATCATTTTGCAATCTTTTTCACATGTTTTTGATGCCAATCACCTCCAATTGCATTGATTCTTTCTATATTTGGTTAGGCACGAAATCTTGAGGATATTATATGCATAAAAAGATTGAAAAACCTAGGTTTAGTATTTTCCATGTATTTTAATTAATTAAATGAATTATTAATAATAAAAATCCAAATAAATAAATAAAAAATGAAGAAAAACTTCCCTTTGGGCTAAATGGTCGTGCACATGCCTTGGATAATGAATTGTGGAAGAAAAAGAGGCCCATTAGCAATTTTAGGTCATTTGAATCAATATTGACTTTTCAAAATATCCAAAACTTTCCCAACTTCCACAAGGCATAACTTGCTCAATTTTTAAGCTTTGCTCATGTTCTTGGACATTTTGGAAAGGTCTTTGAGTCCTCTAACCAATGCCTTTGGTCCCATGTCATTTTGATTTACCAATCTCAAGTTATTGTCTTTGACTTAAAGTCCCTTTTTGTTGACTTTTGAAAATGACCTATAATGTTGAAATTGATAACTTTTTGTGAGAGCATTTCTTGGACTTGAAGTGTTAAGAGGAGTTGTTGGAAATGTCTTTCTCTTCAAAATGAGCTTTGGATGGAATTTTTATGATGATCCATGTGAAAGTTATGCCCTGGTCAATTTACAATTGACTTTTTCAACTGTCCAAATAAGGAAACTTTTGCATCTTGATGATTTTTGAGCCAAGCTTTGAGAATCATGATCAAGCATTGATCAAATGATGTTTGTGGCTTCAAAATGAGATGTTGACCAAAAATTTGGACTTTTGACTGTCAAATGACCATTTTGCCCCTACAGTTGACTGTAGTGCAATTAGGTTTTTTGACTGTGCAACTTTGTGCTGAAAGTCTTGAAACTTGGTATGAGGATGCTTGACCATATTTATAGGCATGTGGGACTTGATTGGACCCTTGGAAACTTCATTTTCTTGATCAGAACCAAAACCCTAATTTTGACTGTTTATGAGGCTCTTACACTGTGCAACCCTTGGGGAAATTTGAAGCATGACTTTGCAATTCTTGAAGAGTATGGGAGGGCAAATTTTGGGGTACAACAGTTGCCCCTGTTCAATCTTCTTAGACCTGAGGATGCAGATTGGCTGACGTGCCTTTTGTAATCCGAAGGTGGAAGATGATTGAACACTAGAGTGCCCAGAAATTTGCGCTCACATAGTAGCAGTGTGATGGTGGAATAGGCTTATAGATGCCATTTAGAGATTGATGAATAGGATGATGGGCTTATAGATTCCATCTGGATGTTGATCGCGTAAGAGATTCCTTAGCGAGAACTTGCGTACCTGCAAAAAAGAAAGATGATTATCTGACCTGTTACGGGAGCTGGTCTTCAAATTCTTTGCATAGATGTGTCCTGACTGGTTACAGGAGCTGAATCTGAAGCTTCAAACGATGATGAATGAACCAGGGATGGTTACTACATCAACAGGAACGGTGAGAGAACCTTGGATGACTTTAACTTCAACAGCAATCATTGAGAAAATCTTGGGATTACCACCTCCGCAGGATCGGGGAGAGAACCATAAGCGACTACAACCTCAACAGCAATCATTGAGAGAATCTTGGTGGGAATTACCATCTCCGCAGTATCGGGGAGAGAACCATAGGCAATTACAATCTCAATAGCAATTATTGAGAAAACCTGGGATGGAATTATCGTCTCCGCAGTATCGGGGAGAGAACCATAGGCAATTACAATCTCAATAGCAATTATTGAGAAAACATGGGATGGAATTATCGTCTCCGCAGGATCGGGGAGAGAACCATAGGCGATTACAACTCAATAGCAATCATTGAGAAAACCTTAGATAACTTCTACTGAGTCTTCATCAGAAAAATCTGTTTGGGGTCGATTTAGCTGGACTAGAGAAGGCCTGGGACTGGATAAGGAATCTTTGGAGTCGATTAACTGAACCGGTCTAGGTCTTGGAATGTCTTCAATTGGATAAGAAACAGAGAAATCTTTGGAGTCGATTTAGCTGAGCCATAGACGGCCTTTGACTGGATGAGAAATCTTTGGAGTCGATTTAACTGAACCAGTCTAGGTCTTGAAATATGATTGAGAATTTAACTGAATCTTTCCTGAAAGGTAAAGGTCAGTCATATGCAATGCGTGATATGGATCAAGCAACGATGTTCTCAACATAAATGTGATTCGTAAGATATGATGCGTATATGCATGCTATGATGTATGATGTTTATGTATGTAGGAAAGTAAATCCTTGACGGGTGCCGAGAAGTCACTCATGGGCTGATGTTGGAGAATAGATTTTTTGCCTCTGTTGGGGATGATAGTTGCAAGAACCGGTAGGAGAAAATAACTCCGTTGGGGGATAAACTTGGCGAATGGATAACTCTGCAGGGAGAAAAGTACTCTAACAATCTTGCTGGGAAGCAATATTCTGTAGGGAGAGAGGTACTTTGTTGAGTTGTTGATAATAACTTCGCTGGGGATACCATTGTTGTGTTGGAAGTGTTAATAGACTTCGTTGGGGATAAAAGACTTCGTCGAGGACGATCTTTCCGTGGCTTTTGGCTGAGGATAACCCAGTTATATCCTGGTAAGGAAATAACTCTTTGAATAAAGCTGGGAGACGCGTTCGTGCTCTGCGAGGGATAAGCTTCCAGAATCTACTGGGGATAAGCTTACTGCTCGGGGAGATGGATTCTAACTTTCCTGGGGAAACTGGATTGGACTCTCCTGGGGAAGTTTTGAACTGTATTGGTTATGTTCTTCAACGGAACTTACCTTGATACCTTGGAGGACAGAACAATCAGATTACTTAGACCACCCATTATTGCCCCTGTTTCTATGGGGGAAGCACCTGTGGGATGCTGATAATTGTTGAGGGTCAAACCTTCTTCAGGTAGGCAGGTGACAAGATGACAGGACATAGTCGTACGCTTTGATCCCTAATTTTTTCCTGGACCTCCCTTTCGGGTTTTCAGTCCACCGGGATACCCATTTTTGCCCAAGCCGCCTTTTCAGGTTTTTGACTTGCCGGGTGTACAAATTTTTTTTCATTTCATCCCTTATTTTGCCCGAACCCTTTTGGTTCGCTGGGAAGCCCTACTTTTTGCCTAGGTACGTCAACCTAGCGGGTCTTTGATTATGCGTAGTATTTTTTCGACTATGTCCCCGTTCAGGGAATGTGGGGAGTTGCCCCTGTTGGAAGTATTTTGCCACGTCACCAGAAGGTGTTTGATCAGGCAAGATTCGTTGCTGGAGTGCCCCAAGTGACTCAGGCAGAGATTTGCCCCAGGCTGGTTGGCCTTTTGAGAGGTTCTCCGAATCTTGACTTAATTGCCCCAGATGATGGACAATGATCATGTCGTGCCCCTTGATTGGAAGTGCTTCTGTTCATTAGGCATTCGTCGTGCGAATTTCTATGCTGTTCAAACAAAAAGTCATATGCAAACAAAGTTATGTTAAAAATGCAAAGCTCATGTCTGTCTTGAAGATTTTAAAAATGCATTCTTTTTCATAAAACAAGTGAATGTTTGTAAAACGTGATGTCAACTCCGTATTTACCGTAAGCCTTAAGGAGTCAGGATACCTTTCGTAACAGTATGCTTTCGAACTAACCCATGCTTCAGCTAGGACTTTTAAGGGTTATAACGTGGCCTGGTTCACGGTTTAAGAAACAAAGGAGAAAGGCTCAAATTATTTGTACCCACCCACTCTTCGTGATGTTCTCCAAACCTAAACTCAGTTGATCATACGTTAGACCTTGTTTGAGTCTTTGCTTTGATATACTAGTGATGATTCGGATATTGAACGTTTATTTGAATAGGCAGTCATCTCCTTTTTGCTGAGGGTTTGTAGGACCTCTTTCTTTTTTTGATTTTTGTTATCCCTTTCTTTTTTTTTTTGCCTGAACTGTTTCCTTTTTTTTTGGAATTACAGTCAGCGGGATGCCCCAGTTTTGTACGTCTCCTTCATGGGTTTTGACTTAATGGCTTTTTATTTTTTGAGATAATGACTGCCTTTCTTTATTGATTATTCGGAACCATCATTGTCTTTCTTTGTTTTGTAAGGACCTTTTTGGTGCCCTTCGTTATGCACTTGGATCAACTGAGAGAACTACCCTGCCCCAGGTTATAATTAAGGGTTTTAATTTTCGAAAAGAAAAACTCCTACTTCTTTGGCTCAGAGGGGTTAACGAGGGATTATCTTCCTTATAACTCCAGTGTTTAGGAATTGAAACAATGCCTGTACCTCATCAGCGGGGTCTGTTCAAAAGCATACTGTAGATTATGGTATCGTTTTCGTCATCCTCCCTCAAGAGGCTTAGGATTATTATTTTAAGAGTTGATCATCAGAAAAAAACATGAAAATAATTTGCATTTAGTGAATACGAATATATTGTTTCAGAACAGACATATGCGATGCATTAATGAAATAACAATGTTTAACATGAGTAAATGTTTGAACAAAAAGAGAATTGCAACTTGAACATTCGAATGAACAAAATTTTCTCAATCCTAGCCATGTTTTGGCAAGGGAGCAGTGATCACGTGGGGAGTCTTGGGTACTTTAAACTGAATCTCTCCAGCGTCGATCATGTCTTGAATCTTGTTTTTGAGAGGCCAGCAGTTGTCCGTAGTATGCCCCGGGCTATCATAATGATATGTGCACCTATCGTTGGGATGATAGTTAGGAGCCGAAGTGTTCGGATTCCGGAGAGGAGCCCTTAAGGTGATCAGCCCTGCCTTCAACATTTGTTGTAGTGCTTGATCCAGCGACATGTTGATCTTGGTGAACTGCCTTTTAGGCTTGTCTGGTTGACGCTGGTGAGGTTGATGTTGAATTTGTGACCCTGAAGCCACTTGAGGAGCTCTCCCCTTACCTCCTTGTCTCAAAGGTGGTTGAACAATGACTGGCTCTTTACCCTTAGATGTTTGCCCCGGTTGGTTACCCCGAAGCAGTTGGTTGATGAGAACTCCGAGCTCTTCTTGTCTTTGAGCTAGACCTTGAATGATAGTCACTTGCCCTAGCATCTGGGTTTTCAGTACATCCACTTCAATTTGCAGATCTTTCAGCCGTTCATCCTCAGCACTGTTCCTGACCAAAGTCCCCATGAGAAGTGCTCTTAACTCCTCCTGCCCCTTGGATAGATTCAGGAGGATTTCCCCGAGCCGAGTCTCTTGAGCAAGAAGGTCCTGGTTATCTGGTTGGGAAGCCATTGCTGAAATAAACAGCGGGAAAGGTAAGTGACCTGCAACAAGGATACCTGTTATGCAATGATGAGTATGACATGCGTGTAATGTTTTCAAGGACCTCGCGGGGTAAACAAGAAAATTTATTAGCATTTGGATCCGGTAGCTTGATTGAAAGAACTTCATATTTGTTGAGAGTCTTTCTTCCAAGGGTCAAAGGCTCACCATATCAAGTGGGTCATAGCCTCTGACTCAAGTCATCAACCTTATTTTGCTTTCCAAACAACCTTGGCTAGGGGAACCTTCTTCAGGAGTCAAAGCTCACCATATCAAGTGGGTCATAGCCCCTGACAACCTTGGCTGGAGGAAAATAAATCCTCTTTGCCCCTTGCTAGATAGTTGGTTCATCATGACCTGCATCACAAGCCCTTGAGATCCTTGAAATGGATTAGGATGTATGCAATGGTATGATGTTATGGTATGCATGGGGTAATGTGGGTAACCCTGTTATGAGTCCCTAATTAAGGACTGCAAACCAAAACCTGCAAGAAACTTATTATACCCTGTTATGAGTCCCAATTAGGGACTAAAACAAAACCTGCAAGAAACTCGGTAAACCTTGTTATGAGTCCTAATTAAGGACTATAAACAAAACCTGCAAGAGACCTAGTAAACCCTGTTATGAGTCCCAGTTAAGGACTATAAACAAAACCTGCAAGTAGCTTATGTGTCAGATAACACGCATGCAATTAGTCAAGTACGAAGGCACACAAGTCACACAAGAGAAGCCCTTAGAGTTTAGGCCAGCATGAGGTCTAGGTGTTACCCTCTTTCAGTTGGTTGGTTCATACCTGTCCTATCAAAGTAACCAGGTTCTTAGAGGATCCCAATATCATTGACTACCCTCAATCGGTCATAACTCCAGCATCGCAATCTTTTCTTGCAGCCAGAACCATCACGAGAGTTTAGCCTCAATGGGCGTAGCATACTGCTACTGTTCTAATGGCCAAGTTGTGTCATTTAAGGTTCTAAGGTCTGTTGGTGCTTAATGACTCCTTGGAAGACCCATATTCTCCCCGTTTCAACACGAGGGATATCGGTACAGACCAAGGCGCCACACCAACGTAGCCACAGCTTCACCCATGTCGGTATACGCCGGACAGGTCCCTCACAGCTTATGCTACCTAAACAGGGTATCCCCAGATCCGGGTTAGGATCTATGTAACTCCAATGCAACCCACAAATTTAAAGCAAGCAAAGAAAACAATTGAAAACACAGTTATGAACTAACCCTAAGGTACACCTCACTTTAAGTTTACTCCCCAGCAGAGTCACCAGTTCTGTGATCGGTGGATCTGGAACTGACTGTTTAATGCTGGTTCGCGAAATGTCGCGGAAGCAAGAGTCGCCACCGTCTTTTATTTTCTCCAAATGGAAAGGACAAAAGCACAGAAAAATTCCTTAAAGAGATTGCTCTCGGTTCGGGAGGTAGGTTATAGAAAGGGAAGGTGTTAGCACCCTTTCTATCCATGGTTATCCATGGGCTCTTAGATACTTGATCATTTGTGTTTTCAAAAATGGTTTGTTTGCTTTTCAACTGTGGGTTTTAAAAAGTTTCTTTGAAAATTCCAGTTCGACTCTTGTATCGGTCCTCAAGAGTGTTTGAAAAAATGCTTTCGAAAGCTTTTTGAAAATGTGTTGGTGTGAAAAGTATTTTTTTGAATTGTTTCGAAATTAGAGCAAGTATCTAGATTCGTCTACCTACCCTAAGGAATTCGTCTGTGTAGATGTCCTTTAAAGTAGTGCCATCCCACCATTGAGAGGTAGGTAGCACCACCGTTGGAGGTGTTCGGGTCAATTCGAGTTTTAGGACAGTGTGGCCACCAAGCAAAGGTAAGATACCTTAGGAGCTACCCTTATGCCATTGATCTTTTATTCCGAGCTAACTATTCCGAGGCAACTTGTTCTGAGGCAACCGTTTTGAGGCAACTAGATCAATGGAACATAAGGACTCACTAAGACGTCCTATAGTCGACGACCACGTTTCGAGGGACAAGGCAACAGTGTGATCACCGGAGTAATAGGAAGATACCTTAGAAGCTACCCTCATGCCAGGTTCCCGGATCATGAGGACTTACTAAAACATCTTCTACTCGACGATCACTTTTCGAGGGGCAAGGCAACAGTGAGGCGTACCCTAGAAGTGGTGTGTGATTTGTGTGTCATTTTCATTTATGTTTATCTTGTCATGTTAATGTGATCTATGCGTTTGTTTTTATTTAATCATTCATTCTTGCATGCATTTATTTAACAGTTAAAAAAGATGCGGAAATTAAAAGTTCTAAACTATTACAAAGGCGCGGGTCCACATCGCCAAATTATATCCAGGACCCGATTTGACATAAAATAAAGAAATAAAGTAAAGTGCGAAAGATAAATATTTACACGGCTTTGGGAGAGGTACATAAAAATTATACGAAAAAGGAAATAAATGCGCGATTTGAATTAAAGTTGAAATGAGGGCGTTGGACCCTTTTTTATGAAACTAAATTAAATTATTATTAAATTAATTAAATTAAAGAAAAGAAATTGTTTTTTGGTATTTTTGTATTTTAATGATTTTTAAGAAAAAGATTAATTGAAATTCACATGCTAACCCTAATTCTAATTGTTTTAATTTATTAAGAAATATTAAAGTTTAAACCTAAGTTAACCTAATTATTTACATGCAATTTTAATTTATAAAAATAAATAATAGTAAATATTTAGTTATTATGAAATAAAAGAAAAAGGGATAAAAACTATTATAAACCCTAATTCTACCAAATTTTAAATTAATTAAGAAAATATTAAAATTTACTCCTAAATTAAAACTAATTAATTAATAAGGCTTTATTTAAAAAAATATAACATTAAATAAAAATATTAATTTTTGCCTCTTTTTTGATTTTTATTGTTTTTGTGTTTTTTATGAAAATAATTAAATTAAAAGAATTAATAAGAAAGAATAATAATTGAAATAAAAAAAAATGAAAAAAGAGTATTGCAAACCTCAGGGGGGTGTTGTCCCCAGTTGTGAGGTGAACCTTTAGCAATTTGAGCCCAATAGGCTTCAGGCCTTGTAGACTTTTTCCACTAGCGTGTCCAGGCGTTGACTAGAGTTCACCATGTTATTCAATTCTTGGCCTTCTGATCGTTCCATTGGGCACGTGGATGGCTAGATTTTATGGACGTACGGTGCTCCTTAAGGTTGAAACTGCATGGAAACATTAAGTGGAAAATAATATGAAAGGGGGTGGGGACCTGGGATTCGAACCCAGGTCCCAGGGGTTACCAGCGCTTATGCCTGCCAATGGAGCTATTCACGTTTTCTGTACATTGAATAACAAACAAAATTTATAAAATAAAACAACGCGTTAGTGGAGAATTAGCGCGAAATTTTGAACGGACCAACCCACGCTTGCCACTTCATCGTCTTCCCCATTGTTTATTTTTTTTCTGAAACACAAAGAACATAGGCCACGGTTTTGTAAACGTTCCCTTATGCCCCTTTCTGAAAAATAGCGAATAGCTTGTGGAGGCTCATAAATTGAGCGCGAGGTGCGTTTTGAGACCGTCTGAGTATGCTGAATTGAGTGGCCTAGGTCTTATGTTCCAATTTTTCCTTATCCAAAAACCCCTGATTCGAAAGCTGAAGAACCCTAATATTCAACAATGGTGAAATCGCATATAGGTGATAAAGATACAATTAAATTACATAGTTAGCATCAGGAGAGTCTCATTAGTACAAATCCATGAACAAAATGCAATGAGAATGCTGGGAATTTGAAATACGATTATAGAAAAAACATGAACAAGTTTGATCTCTGTATACCGTTTCAAGGTGCTAGGGACGTGGAAATTTATTCAGGCACGTTGCTTAAGGTCTCAGGAAGGTGATGAGATGAATTTCTTGGCTTGAATCGACCTCTATCCCTGTTTTCAGTTTTCAATTTTTTAACCAAAAACTCAAGTTTTGTTTTCTATGTATGGCGCAGCTTCTAGTCAAAAAGCATGAGGGTTTGCATCCTTATATGTGTATGAATGATTAGGTCAAAGAAAATTGGTCCAAACTCCATGAATTAATGAAAAATATATTTGATTTTCAAGCCATCATTTTGCAATCTTTTTCACATGTTTTTGATGCCAATCACCTCCAATTGCATTGATTCTTTCTATATTTGGTTAGGCACGAAATCTTGAGGATATTATATGCATAAAAAGATTGAAAAACCTAGGTTTAGTATTTTCCATGTATTTTAATTAATTAAATGAATTATTAATAATAAAAATCCAAATAAATAAATAAAAAATGAAGAAAAACTTCCCTTTGGGCCAAATGGTCGTGCACATGCCTTGTATAATGAATTGTGGAAGAAAAAGAGGCCCATTAGCAATTTTAGGTCATTTGAATCAATATTGCCTTTTCAAAATATCCAAAAATTTCCCAACTTCCACAAGGCATAACTTGCTCAATTTTTAAGCTTTGCTCATGTTCTTGGAAATTTTGGAAAGGTATTTGAGTCATCTAACCAATGCCTTTGGTCCCATGTCATTTTGATTTACCAATCTCAAGTTATGGTCTTTGACTTAAAGTCCCTTTTTGTTGACTTTTGAAAATGACCTATAATGTTGAAATTGATAACTTTTTGTGAGAGCATTTCTTGGACTTGAAGTGTGAAGAGGAGTTGTTGGAAATGTCTTTCTCTTAAAAATGAGATTTGGATGGAATTTTTCTGATGATCCATGTGAAAGTTATGCCCTGGTCAATTTACAGTTGACTTTTTCAACTGTCCAAATAAGGAAACTTTTGCATCTTGATGATTTTTGAGCCAAGCTTTGTGAATCATGATCAAGCATTGATCAAATGATGTTTGTGGCTTCAAAATGAGATGTTGACCAAAAATTTGGACTTTTGACTGTCAAATGACCATTTTGCCCCTACAGTTGACTGTAGTGCAATTAGGTTTTTTGACTGTGCAATTTTGTGCTGAAAGTCTTGAAACTTGGTATGAGGATGCTTGACCATATTTATAGGCATGTGGGACTTGATTGGACCCTTGGAAACTTCATTTTCTTGATCAGAACCAAAACCCTAATTTTGACTGTTTAGGAGGCTCTTACATTGTGCAACCCTTGGGGAAATTTGAAGCATGACTTTGCAATTCTTGAAGAGTATGGGAGGGCAAATTTTGGGGTACAACACTACCATTCTGAGATTCCGGGCCACGATACAAACAATTGATGGGCTCTGAGGAATAAAGTATAAGATTTGCTTGAAGCCAAGGAGATAGAGTTCGATGCTCCAGAAAAGCCAAATGTTATAACTGCTCCCATGCCCAAACATGGTCGTGGAGTTAATGCTATTGACACCGATTTGTTTGTGACCTCTGTTGAAGAAATTTCTACTCCTCTGATGACTGTTAAGAAGAATTTGATGTTGGTCGGTTTATTTCTGAGTTGTGGTGAAGGTTGCCACATGTGTTCGATTATACCTACTAGTTGCCATTTGTTGAAGTCAGGTGTTCAGCACCTGATGGATAATAAAGAGATTTTATTCGAGAAGGCTATGATTCCCGTTGTTCCCACTGAAGACGTTGCCATTATAACCATTTCCACCAATCCTTCCAAGGTTTCCTCGAGAAAACCTGTTAGGATTACACCTGTTCCAAGAATTGCTCCGTTAATAATCATTGTTCCTGGTCCTATCCCGTACACCTCAGATAAGGCTGTCCCATGGCATTACGGTGCTGACGTGTATTATCATGGTATTAAGCAAGATCTGAAGACTGAAGAAGCTGATACTGATGTCAGTAATATTGTCGGGACTAGTAAAGTTACCCGAAGTGGAAGGGTCTTCTCTCCCGAGATTTCCCCGAAGACTATCATCAAGCCTACTATTATTCCAACTATTGTTTCAACCAGCGCTCCTGACATTTCTCCTGTTCCTACTCTAGTTATTACACCTTCTACTATTCCTATCCTTACTCCAGTTATCACCCCTGCTGTTGAGCCATCTGAGACTCGGGGCAAAGAAATTATAGGTGAGCCTGCCCGGACGAAGGCACCTAAGAAAATCATCGTGGAAGCCTCTAAATAAGAAATAGAGGAAATACTGAAAATTATCAAGAAGAGTGATTACAATGTAGTCGAGCAGCTGGGGCAGCCCCCGTCAAAGATCTCCATATTGTCCCTGCTGTTATATTCTGAAGCCCATGCGAAGGCTTTGATTGCATTTCTCAAGACTGCGCATGTGCCGCAGGAAACTTCAGCAGATCAGTTCAAAGATTGCATGGCCAGCCTGACTGCTGACAATGGGCTGGGTTTTTCAGATGCGAATCTGACACCGAAAGGAAGAAATCATAATGATGCTCTGCATGTCTCGATCGAGTGCAGGGGCACCACTATGGCCCATGTGCTGGAGGATACCGGATCCTTACTGAATGTTCTGCCAAAGAAAGCGTTAGACCGTCTGGATTTTGAAGGTTTGACCTTAAAGCTGAGTAACATTGTGGTAAGGGCTTTTGATGGATCAAAAAGAATGGTGCACGGGGAGGTGGACATCCCTGTCAAAGTGGGTTCTCAGACTTTTGCGTCCACCTTCTACGTGATGGATATCAGGCCATCATATTCTTGCTTGCTAGGTCGTACTTGGATTCATAAGGTTGGTGCAGTTACTTCCACACTCCATCAAATGCTGAAGTTTCCGGTGAAGGGGAAGATTGTCATAGTGCGAGGTGAATAGGAGTATACGGTGAGTCACCTCAATTCTTTTCGCTATATAGAGATGGACGGGGAATTCATAGAAATTCCTTGTCAGAACTTTGAAGAGATCCCTCAGACTTTAGCGTCAACTGAAGTTACTACCAACAAACCTCCGCTGAAAATGGCTTCTCTCAAGGATGCCAGGGCTGTAGTTGAAGAAGGTGGGTGTACCAATTGGGGTCAACTCCCTGATTTCACTTACAAAACTGACAAATTTGGTTTGGGCTTTACTACAGGGGCTCAAAGGGCTGTTATGCGCGCACGGATTGGAAGACCTCCTCTACACATCAGCCATCGGGGAGTTAATGCAATTGAGGGCAGTGAAGAAGATTCAGACATCGACAGCTGGATCTACCCAATAACCAGCGGTGAATCAAATAACTGGACGGTGAATGACTTCACACCTGTTTCTTTTATTCCACAGTAATTGACTCATTTGTTTTAAGATTTGTAATAAACAGTTGGAAACTTTACGGCCCGGTGCCTTGCCCAAGGCACCTTGGCTTTGTTTGTGAGGGCTATTATTTGTCATCTCATATATCATTAATAAAGCATTGGACGTTTCTTGCATACAAATTTTGCGCTCCTTGTTTTTTTTTCTATCTCTCACTTTATCAAAACAGCTATTCTCTTACACATACTCACGTATCATACTGCAGATCCATATCCACCCTGGATCCCATTAATAATAACTCTGCTACTGCCAGTTATGACTTCAAAAATCCGATCACCAAGCCGAGGACGAAGGTGAGGATGATTGTGAGGTTCCTGGAGAGCTTGCTAGACTATTACAGCAGGAAGAAGGGGCCATACAGCCTCATGAAGAGTCGGTTGAGTCAGTGAATTTGGGTACAGAGGAAGATAGGAAAGAGGTTAAAATAGGTGCGAATCTGGAGCCTAGTGTCAAGCAACGGTTAATGCAGATGCTACACGACTATGTTGAGATCTTTGCCTGGTCCTATGAAGACATGCCTGGTTTGGACACTGATATTGTGGTACATCGCCTGCCAACTAAGGAAGACTGCCCTCTGATAAAGCAGAAGGTCCGCCGTATGCGCCCTGAAATGTCAGAGAAAATCAAGGCAGAGGTTATGAAACAGTTCGACACCGGGTTCTTAGCTGTCACTTCTTATCCGCAATGGGTTGCCAACATAGTTCCGGTACCTAAGAAGGACGATAAGGTACGGATGTGTGTGGACTACATAGATCTGAACAAAGCAAGCCCCAAGGATGACTTCCCACTTCCTCACATTGATGTTCTAGTCGATAACACCGTGCAACACAAGCTCTTCTCCTTCATGGATGGTTTTTCTGGCTACAACCAAATCAAGATGGCTCCCGAGGATATGGAGAAGACAACCTTCGTTACACAGTGGGGCACCTTCTGTTACAAGGTAATGCCTTTTGGGTTGAAGAATGTTGGGGCAACTTATCAGCGCGCCATGGTCGCTTTGTTCCATGATATGATTCACCACGAGATTGAGGTATATGTTGATGACATGATCGCCAGGTCCCAAAATGAGGAAGAGAACCTTGATCACCTCTAGGAATTGTTTGACAGGTTGAAGACGTACAAACTGAGGTTGAATCTGAACAAGTGCACCTTCGGGGTAAGGTCTGGTAAACTTCTGGGTTTTGTTGTCAGTGACAAAGGTATTCAGGTGGACCCTGCAAAGGTAAAAGCCATACAAGAGATGTCGGCTCCCCGCACAGAAAAAGAAGTTAGAGGTTTCTTGGGACGTCTGAATTACATCGTCAGGTTCATTTCACATCTGACTGCTACTTGTGAGCCAATCTTCAAGCTGCTGAAGAAAGATCAAGTGGTCAAGTGGAATGATGAATGCCAGACCGCTTTCGAAAGAATCAAGGAATACCTTCAAGAACCACCAATTTTGATGCCTCCAGTGGAAGGAAGACCTTTGATATTATACTTGACAGTGCTAGATAATTCAATGGGGTGTGTGCTGGGGCAGCATGACGAGTCTGGTCGAAAAGAGCACGCCATTTACTACCTTAGCAAAAAGTTTACCGACTGTGAGACCCGATACTCATTGCTCGAGAAAACTTGCTGCACTTTGGCATGGGCTGCTCGCCGACTGAGACAGTATATGCTGACTCACACTACTTTGTTGATATCAAAGATGGATCTAATCAAGTATATTTTTGAGAAGCTCGCCTTATCTGGAAGAATAGCAAGATCGCAGATGATCTTAACCGAGTACAACATCTGATACACAACCCAAAAGGCAATTAAGGGGAGTGTATTGGCGGATCATTTGGCGCATCAGGCCGTGGATGACTACCAGTCCTTGAATTTCGAGTTCCCGGATGAGAATATCATGTTGTAACTGATTGCGAAGAACCTGGACCGGATGAAGGACCCGAGGAGGGATCCTGATGGTCTATGTATTTTGATGGAGCCTCGAACGTGTTGGGTAACGGCATTGGCGCTATAATTATATCTCCTGAAGGTTGTCATACTCTATTCACTGCCCGATTATGTTTTAACTACACCAACAATATGGCGGAGTATGAAGCGTATCATGGGTCTTCGAGCTACTATTGACCTGAGGATTAAGTTCTTGAGTGTATTCGGGGATTCCGCTCTGGTGATAAGTCAGATCAAAGGCGAGTGGGATACGAAGCACCCGAGTCTTATTCCTTACAAAGAGTATGTACTGACATTGCTCCCACACTTCGAGGAGATAACCTTTAAACACTTCCCATGGAAAGAGAACCAGTTGGCGGACGTGCTGGCTACCATGTCTTTTATGTTCAAAGTCAGGTGGGACAATGACGCTCCCCAGATTACCATTGAGATATTGGATGAACCCGCACATTGCTGCGACATTGAGACTAAAGAGGTAGCAGATGAACCTTGGTTTCACGAGGTAAAGAGGTATCTTAAGACTCAAGAATACTCCGAGGGGGCATCTGTTAATGATGAGAAGTTTCTGAGAAGGTTCGCTGCGAAGTTCTTCAACAGTAATGGAATCCTCTATAAGCGTAACTATGATTCAACCTTATTGCGGTGTGTAGACAAAAGCGAGGCAGAAAGGATCATGGTAGACCTACATGAAGGTACCTTCGGAACTCATTCCAGTGGACATACCATGGCAAAGAAAATCCTACGAGTAGGGTACTACTGGTCCACTATGGAAGCCGATTGTTATCAGCACTCTCAAACTTGTCATAAGTGCCAAGTCTATGCTGATAAGGTGCACATACCCCTGGTTCCCCTGAATGTTTTGACGGCTCCTTGGCCCTTCGCAATATGGGGCATCGACGTGATTGGCGAGATCAGACCTACTGCATCTAACGGGTATCATTTCATTCTGGTGGCTATTGATTATTTCACGTAGTGGGTTGAGGCCGCTTCCTTTGCTACAGTAACCAAGAACGTCGTGGCGCAGTTTATTCGACACAATATGATTTGTCGATATGGTGTACCAAAGAGGATTATTACTGACAATGGTACAAATCTCAATAACACAATGATCACCGAGATCTGTAAACAGTTCAAGATACAGCATCATAACTCTTCTCCCTAACAGCCGAAGATGAATGGGGTTGTTGAAGTGGCTAACAAGAACATCAAGAAGATTATACAGAAGATGACGGTGACATACAAAGACTGGCATGGGATGTTACCATTCGCTCTTCATGGGTACCGTACCTCAGCACGGACATCGACAGGGGCAACACCCTACTCTTTGGTGTATGGCATAGAGGCAGTCCTACCCATCGAGGTCCAGATACCATCTCTCAGGATTATGAAGGATGCGGGTTTGAACGAAGATGACTGGATCCAAACCCGACTTGATCAGTTGAATTTAATCAATGAAAAGAGACTTGTTGCTATCTATCATGGTCAGACGTATCAAAAGAGAATGATCAAGGCTTTTAACAAGAAAGTCAGACGTCAAGAATATCAGGTCAGGGATCTAGTGATCAAACGCATCATACTACCACAAGGTGATCCCAGGGGCAAATGGACCCCCACATACGAAGGGCCATTTGTGGTTAAGAACATTTTCTCAGGAGGAGCTATAATTCTAACCACCATGGATGGTGACGACCTTCCTCACCCCGTCAATGCAGACATAGTGAAAAGATATTACGCATAATCAAAGACCCGCTAGGTCGACTGGCCTAGGAAAAAATAAGGTCTTCCCGGCAAACCAAAAGGGTTCAGGCAAAAGTAAGGGATGAAAATGAAAAAAACTGTACACCCGACAAGTCAAAAACCTGAAAAGGCGACTTGGGAAAAAAAGGGTATCCGGGTGGACTGAAAACTCGAAAGGGCGGTCTGGGCAGAAATTAGGGATTAAAGCGTAACACTATGTCTCATTGGATCATCTTGTAACCAGACCTCGGTAACAACTATCAAGCTCGAACAGCGCTAATCAATCTGATCCACCTTCGGCCAAGCAGCAAAGTGATGAGACGCTTGAAGATATAAAGGAAATAGCAGAGTTGGAACCCAATGGGATTGTTTCACATGGCTGTTTTTTCTTTCTATTACACAAATTGTAATTTCTATCTTTCGGCAGTGTTCTCTTACTGGGACGTCATCCTCCTTGTACAAAACGCCTATTATAGGCCAACTTCGAAAAATCAATACAATCCATTTTCACAAGAAATTTCAATTTCTTTTTCTTTTTCTGTTTTGTTTTGCAAGAACGTCCAATGATTCATTTTTGATATATGCATTTGAAAATAATGGTTTCTCATAAATATTTACATAAGAAACAAAAGACGATTACTCGTAATTCCAGGAACAGGGACAAACAAGAAGTGCCCAAACCTTACAGTTACTCTGCCCATCAGGTACAGGGATAGAACCGGCTGGAGAACATAAGTGGTGGTGCATACACTCCCCATAGAGTAAAAAGTATCCAAAGATAGCGACGTCAGTTTTCCCGAACAGGATATGACTCTCCCCAGCTGAGATTCACAATCGCGGGCGAGTCGGTAATTTTTTCCCCAAGTAGAATGTATTTCTCTCACAAGCGGAAATTCAATCTCCAACAAAATACATTATCACCAGCAACGAAAATTCATCCCTGGCTGAGTTTTATTTCTCCAAGTCAGCAGATCTATCAACTGAGTATCTCCTCTCCAACAGAGTTATTCCCTGCAGAGTTATCCTCAGACAGGGTCTCTTCGGCAGAATATTTACCAGCCAAGGGGCAAATCCCCAACATAGTCATCTTTGTTCACCATCCCCGACAGAAATAGAGGAACCATGGTTTTTTTACAGCAGTCAAGAATACCATTTCTCATACTCTCCAAACAGCAGTCAGGGATTTATTTTCCCAGACTCAGATTATTATGCCAGCATTTCATGTTCATACATCATGACATGTGCTTACATCACATATAACATAGTCTCATTTATTTTGAGAACGTCATTATACAATGCATCTCATGCATCGCACATAACTAACCCTGTATTTCTTTCAGGAAAGACATTTATTATCAACAATTTCAAGCAGGTCCATGATCAACACTCGAAGCTAAGTAGAGTAATCATCGACGCGACAAGAACAACCTTGCCCAGGTTCCCTCTACAGTTTTACCTAAACTCATTCTGAAGCAGCCCTACTATCCCTGCTTTCATATCGAAGTAACCCTACTATCCAGGTTCCTTCTCACAGCCCTACCACCCCGGATTTCATATCTAAGTAACCCTACTATCCAGGTTCCTTCTCACAGCCCTACTACCCCGACTTTCATATCGAAGTAACCCTACTATCCAGGTTCCTTCTCATAACCCTACTATCCAGGTTCCTTCTCACAGCCCTACTATCAAGGCTTTCATATCAAAGTAACGCTACTATCCAGGTCCCTTCTCACAACCCTACTACCCCAGCTTTCATATCGAAGTAACCCTACTATCCAGGTTCCTTCTCACATCCCTACTATCCAGGCTTTCATATCGAAGTAACCCTATTATCCAGGTTCCTTCTCACAGCCCTATTATCCAGGCTTTCATATCGAAGTAACCCTATTATCCAGGTTCCTTCTCACAACCCTACTATCCAGGCTTTCATATTGAAGTAACCCTACTTTGCAGGTTCATTCTCACAGCCCTACTATCCAGGATTTCATATCGAAGTAACCCTACTGTCCAGGTTCCTTCTCAAGCCCTACTATCCAGGCTCTCATCTCGAAGTAACCCTACCATCCAGGTTCCTTCTCACAAGCCCTACTAGCCAGGCTTTCATATCGAAGTAACCCTACTATCCAGGTTCCTTATCACAACCCTACTATCCAGGCTTTCATATCAAAGTAACCCTACTATCCAGGTTCCTTCTCATAACCTTACTAGCCGGGTTCTTCCTCTCTTATCCCCAGACAGCAGTCCACAACATTGTAAGACAGGGACCCGATCACACACGATCGGTTTCACATTTCCTCAGAAAGTTGTGGTGCAACATATACCCTGACCAAACACACAGTTCACTTCCACTTCCCAAACCGGAATTATTCCCCAGTAGAGTAACGGACAACTGAAGCTCCTAAAACTCTATTTCTCTCAAGATAGAGACCAACATTCCTCAGCAAAGTCTACCTCAACAACAGGTATACATGATCTTGCAAAGGAATCTATTATGCGATCGAAACCTCTTTGGATGGCATCTTTAAGCTCATCCTCCGTCACCAACTTCCAAATTGCATCTATAAGCCCATTCCCGATATTGCAAGTCAAGTATCACTTCATGCGAGTGCAAATTTCTGGGACCTCTAGTGTTCAATCATCTTCCACCTTCAGATCACGAAAGGCAGACAAGCCAATCTACATCCTCAGGTTTAAGAAGATTGAACAGGGGAAGCTGTTGTACCCCAAAATTTTCCCTTCCATATTTCTCAATACATGTCAAGTGAGGTCCTCAAATTGCTCAAGGAAGTCCAAGAGTTGACCAGACAAACTCTCTCCTAAGACAGTCTACCTCAAATTAGGGTTTCATTTTTCATCAGGATATGTGAACCACAAAGGACTCAAATTCTCACCATTGTCCTAATATGTTCTCAAGATCATCCATGTCAAGTTTCAAGCCTTACAGAAGAAGTTTGCTCAGTCAATTGTTCAAATGCCTGAAAATCGACTATGTTAGGTCAAAAGTCAATTGTGGCCCACATACAGTCAAACTTCAAGATTTTTGGTCAACATCCTCATTTTGAAGTATCATTCATCATTTGATCAAGGTTTTATCATGATTCATCAAGGATTGCTCACAATTCATCAAAACCCAAAAGTTGCTAAATTAGGGTTTTATTAGAAAAGTCAACTTAACTTTGACCAAGCATAACTTTCTCATACTTTATCATAAATGACCCATCCAAATCTCATTTTGAAGAGGATGCAATTCTCTACAATTAATCTTCAGCTCCCAAGTTCAGAATACGCACTCACAAAAAGATATGAATTTTGACATTATAGGTCATTTTGAAAAGTCAACAAAAACACCTTTTGGGTCAAAGCTTCATACATGAACATGGAAGACTCAATTGAGATGAGTTATAAAGGTTTGCTTAGGGGACATCCTAAGCTTTCTAAAAAGTCCAAGAACACCTCTCTAGGGTCAAAATTGAAAGAGTTATGCATTGGCCAAGTTGACCTTTTTTGCAAAATTGCCAAAAGTCAACATTGATCAAATTTGCATTTTTTCCAAAGGGGCCCGTGTTTTCTTGTTTGAAACATGTTTCTAATATGACCCATAACCCCTGAGCTTTTCCACCTATTGTTTTATTATTTTTATCATTTATTTTGATTTTTTATTCATTTAAATCAAAATAAATCAAATTAAATGGTAAAATAATAAAATCAAATCAAATCTTGGATTTTTTGTGCATCTTTTGAGTCTATGTACAGCTAGCAGGATAACCAATTCGTGCAAGATTGATTTGGGTTGAAAAAGATTGGATTGAAGCAAATTTGGAAAGATATCATATGTCATGAAAGACCAAATCAAATCTTTATAATGGGCAAGATTCAGTTCGTTTTTGTTGACCTAATGTGTTGCATTACATATACAGAAGGTATCCAAGGCAAGAGAAGAAGGTTTTGTAGGCGTAAAAAGGCAGAACAAAATTCCAATTTTTCAAGGAAATGTGTGGATCCAATCTTGCTCTACAGGCCATCTCAAGCTATCTCAGCTATCCCAATCAATTGCTGGAATTTTCAGGAAGCTGTCCCAAGCGTTTGCAGGTCATAACACACACAGAAACGCCTTGTAAGAGTGTCACAGTTTGCCATGTTTTTGAAATTTGATTATCATGATTTGTGCATTATGATCATGTTTTAATAGCATATATATGTTTGTCATCATGTTTGTAACATGTTGGTTATGTTCAATTGAGTTGTTGATGCGTATACTGACAATTGCCATGGCTAGGGTTTGAGGTCACGATTTAGGGCTTTGCAGTACAGGTTAAATTGGGCTTGGATTCTGGTACCATGATACTCGTGAGGATGAGACGAGTTGATTGGTACCAGCCATGGTCATTTATCTTGCTTGTGGATAATTTTTGAGATGCACAGGTCTGTACCTACAACAAAACATCCGTAGGTAAAAGCTTGTTTACCTAAAACGACGGTTTGGTGAAGAAGACGATGCGTGGCACTCCCTCGTTGGGTGGTTTGAATTTTAGTGCGTTTTCTGAATATATTTCTTTGTTTTGCTTATATTACTTTATTGTTATTATATGAACAAATAAATCGCGTGGCACAGATGGTAGCGTGGTACTGGGAATTAGCATGAGGACCTGGGTTCGATCCCCAGGTCCCAACCTTTGTTTATATTATTTTGCTTCATGAGATCAGGTACACTGCACCTTCCAGCATCCACCATAGGCCATCCAAATTCCACCATCAAATCCATCAGCAAGCTGGATCCAACGCCCAGGTAGCAAGAGGCCCACCATACGCCCCAAGTCAACGTATGCGTTGAATCAGGAAAAGTCAAACGGGCTGAGATTGGTTTGGGCCCAGAATTTCAATAGCACACCCTCACAATTGCTAGTGATATCAGGCCCATCTCTAACTTTTTTTATTTTATTTATTTCTTTTCTTTAATTCTTTTTAATTTTCTTTTAATCTTTTTAATTGACAAATTAACTATTTTCCATAAAATCATAAAATCAATAATTCACAAAAATTAGAATAGTTTTTTTTATTATTATTATCAAAATTAAATTAATTTAATTTAACTTAGGGAAATTGTGATTTATTTTCATAAATAAAACCAAATAGAAATTAGGTTAAAACTCTTGATTTAATTTTATTTTCTCTCTTTCTCAAATAAATAAAAATACAAAAAAATAGGTTTTAGAATAAATTAATGTACTTTCCTTAATTTAAAATCAATTAGAATTTAGGATTTTCTTTTTAATTTAATTATTTCTTTATTTTCTTAAATAACAAAACATGACAAAAACTTTTTTTTAATCAATCGTCAATAGGTTTAGTCAAGGGTCAAAACCCTAGTTGTCTCGTATTTGATTCATCGCGCGCGTGTTAATTATTTTTGTCAATATTTATGTAACTGTTCATGGTTTGTAATAGTTTAATCTAGGGATTTTTACTTATCGTTAATTCCCAGGTTTTTGGCTATGTAATTAATCCCCCTCCCTGAAGCCGTGTAATTGTGTAGATTTACTTTATCGCATTTTAATTCCCGCAAATATTTAATTGTTTAGATGTATGCTAATAGGATTGTATCACAAGAATGCATGACAAATTAATACGGTTAGAAAACCCTAATGTGCAAAGATAAATAATTGAAACCAATCACTCTCACATATCACTCTTAGGGTATACTCTCACTTCGGTTGCCTTCGGTAAAAGATCATTAAGCATAAGGTGTCTTAGTGGTTGCCCTGCTGTCTAAAAAGATCAAATGTCCCATTCAAATGTTGCCTCGGAAATGTTGCCTTGAATATGATCTTAAGACTCTAGGGTTATTACTAAGGTGTCCTAACATTGCTTTAGTGATCATACTTCCCTTTCGAATTGACCCTTACAACTCCAACAACGGTGCTACCTATTTCTCAATAATAGGATAGCGTTGTCTAAAGGAAACAAGAATAGAAACGATCTTTTTTCGAGTAGGTAGATACCAGTGGGTACTTGCTCAAATCAAAGCTTTTTTACGCTTACACTTTTCAAAACAATTTTCAAAAACAACTTCCTCACAACTTTGAGGACTGATACAAGGGTTATCACGAAGTCAAACTTTTCAAAAAAACAAAGCACATACACAAGCAATTTAAAAAGATGAGCAAGTACCTAAGAGCCCATGGAAAACCATGGATAGAAAGGGTGCTAATACCTTCCCTTTCTATAATCTACACCTCGTACTCAGAATATCTCGAAAAAGGATTTTTTTTCTGTACTTTTTTCCTTTCTAATTGGATGAAATAAAAGTCGATGGCGACTCTTGCTTACCGCGACATTTTGCAAACACAAAACACAATGCAAACTAGCGTCAAATAGTCGGTTCTGCCACCGTATCACAGCTGACAATGGGCTGGGTTTTTCAGATGCAGATTTGACACCGAAAGGGAGAAAACATAATGATGCTCTGCATGTCTCGATCGAATACAGGGGCACTACCATGGCCCATGTGTTGGTGGATACTGGGTCTTCGCTGATTGTTCTGCCCAAGAAGGCGTTGGACCGTTTGGATTGCGAGGGTTTGACTTTAAAGCCTAGTAACATTGTGGTAAGAGCTTTTGACAGATCGAAAAGAATGGTGCATGGGGAAGTGGGCATCCCTGTAAAGATAGGCTCTCAGACTTTCAAGTCCACTTTCTATGTGATGGACATCAGGCCGTCGTATTCTTGTTTGCTGGGTCGTCCTTGGATCCATGAGGCTGGGGCAGTTACTTCCACACTCCACCAAATGCTGAAGTATCTGGTGAAAGGGAAGATTGTAACTGTACGGGGTGAAGAGGAGTATATAGTGAGCCATTTCAACTCTTTCCGCTACGTAGAGATGGACGGGGAATTTATAGAAACTCCTTGTCAGAACTTCGAAGAGGTCCCTCAGATCTTGGCATTGACTGAAACTACTAGCAACAAACCTCCTTTGAAGATGGCTTCTCTCAAAGACGCCCAGGCTGTGGTTGAAGAAGGTGGGTGTGCCAATTGGGTTCAGCTCCCTGATTTCACTCACAAAACTGACAAATTTGGCTTGGGCTTTACTTCAGGGGCTCAAAGGGCTGTTCGACGCGCTCGAGTTAGAGGATTTCCCCTACACATCAGTAATCAAGGAGTCAATGCTATTGAAGACAGTAAGGAAGATTTTGACATCGACAGTTGGATCTACCCGACTACCAATGGTGGACCAAATAACTGGACGGCTAGAGATTTTGTTCTAGTTTCTTTTATTCCGCAATATTTGTCTTATTTTTTTTGAGTTTGTAATGAACAATTTAAATTTTTGGCCTTGTGTCTTACCCGAGGCACGATGGTTCTATCTGTGAGGGTTATTATATGTCATCTCATATTTCATCAATGAAGCATTGGACGTTCTTTGCATACAAATTTTGCGCTCTCTGTTTTTCTTTTCTGCCTTTACTTTATCAATACAGTTATGCTCTTACACACACTCACGTATCACACTGAAGATCCATATCCACTTTGGATCCCATTGATAACATCTATGCTATTGCCAATTATGACTTCGAAAATCCAATCAACCAAGCCGAGGACGAAGGTGAGGACGATTGTGAGGTACCTGGATGTGATACGGTGGGAGAACTGACTTGGGTTTTGCGTTTGTTTTCGCAAATGTTTCGGTTGAGCAAGAGTCGCCACCGACTTTTTATTTTATCCTAAGGAAAGGTTAAAAAGCACAGCAAAAACCTTTGAGATGTTTTCTTGGGTTCGGGGAGTAGATTATAGAAAGGGAAGGTATTAGCACCCTTTCTATCCATGGTTATCCATGGGCTCTTAGTTACTTGCTTAGATCAACTTGCCTTGATTTTCAATTGTTTGAAATGGTGCTTTCAATTGTTTGAAATGGTGCTTTGTGTGTGAGTTTTGAAAATGTCTTGAAAAGAGGCCAATGTGGTGGAAACCTTTGTAATGATCCATGTTTGAATGTATACAAAGGTGTATTTGTCTTTTGAAAAGTTTTCAATGTTTTGAAAGTTATTTTGAAAATGTGTTGTGATGTGTGTTTTGAAAAATAGGCAAGGGTTTTTGTTTTGCAAGTTGGTAAGTAACCAAGAGCTATCTACCCTAAATTTCTCAAAGATCTTTGCTATGTTTTAACCCTTTTAACAATTTTGTTCCACCATTGTATTTGGTGGACAATCTTGTGTTAGGATGTTAACGGGACGGGCGCGGGTCATCGTTTAGACCATGATTGCAATGGTGCCAAGTATCTTTGGGCAATTTTTCCTTTAAGGGACTTGATCATTTTTAGGCAACTTTCGAAAGCGTCATCGAGGGACTATGATCATTTGATTGTTTTGTTTTTGCCAAAGATACCTAACATGCAATATGGCCCATTATTGAAGGCAACAAGTGGAGTACCCTAGGGGTGCAAGTGTGATTAGTGTTGTCCATTTTCATGCTTGTTTATCTTGAAATTAGGTCAAACTATTCTTGGTTAATTTCACATACAAAACCCTAATTCTAACATGGCATAATTAGAAAGCTTTAAAAATGCGAAAAATAAAAGGTCCTAAGTTATTACAACACAATATATGGGATGGGGGGTACAAATGTTCAAATGGGGATATTTTAGCAAGAAATTAAAATCTAATTATTACATCCAAATTGAAATTATACAAATTAATTAATATACAACAATTGAATAAAAATAAATAAATGTGTAAGATGCAAAAAATGGTTTTTTATATGTATGAAAAAAAGTATTTTTTATGTGTCAAATAAACAAAAATAAAAATGAATTAATTTTGGTATTTTTATGTATTTAGGGTAAAAACCCTAATTTTATGAATAAAAGGTATTTATTATATAATATATGTAATATTTATTAATTATGTACAAAAAATAAATAAAAGAATGTATATTGTAAAAAAAAAGTATTTTTGAAGTCAAAATATTAATAAAAATAAAATGTATTAATTCTTTGTATTTTCCCTAAATATATTAATAAATATATAAGTATTTACATTATTTATTAAATATATATTATATGTACAAAAATAAAATATTTAATATTATTAAAAAAAGAATATATTTATTATAAAATGTTTTCAAGAGATGACATAAAATAAAAAAATCAGAAATAAAATATGTTTGTATTATTTTTTGTATTTTAAAATAAAAGTATACTTATTTATTTATTTACAAAACCTAATAAAACCAAATAAATATCAAAATAAATGCAAAAAATATGGGAAAAATAATTTTAATATTTTTTATGTTTTGTCAAAAATAAATAAGTCAGAAACAAAAATCAAAAGTCAAAAATAATGAAAATAAAATGCAATGGGCCAAGGAGGTGCAAATGTGAAATAGTGGTGTGAAAAGAAAAAACAAATCTCAGGCCCAGCCCAAGACTCTGTCTTCTTTAACCTCCAGCTTCTTTGAACAAAACGCGTGCCTCTGCTATCTCAAGATCCTTGGACTTTTAGCACAAACTCACAACATGAAAAATGTTAAGCATCAAGCCACGATTCCAGACATATAAAAAACTTAACCTAACTCTCAGAAATGAGAGAGAATTTCTCCATCCCTAATTCTTAACCTAAGTTTTTGTCAATGTTCAGGTTCAAAATACTCTCAGCATATGCAATATAAATGGAAAGTAAAGATATGTATGGCTTCAGGGACATGAGTAGAACATTTTTCATTCACAAACTTAGAGCTAATTCTTCCTATATTGAGAGATAGAAGTCCATGAACTTACCTGTTCAGCTTGGATCGTGTCTGACAATGGAGGCACTTTCAAGGTAAAGTGAGTATTGGTACAGCTTGCTTGAAGGTCAGGGATGCTTCTCCAACCTTTAGTTTGCTTTGAAACCAAGTGAATCAAGCTATAGCAATCCACCTGCAAAACAGAAAATGTGAAAATGGTGAAGTTGGTTAGAGGTGTTACAGTCTGCTTCCAAGGCTTGGGACAGTTTGCATATATGGTATGGAATGTGTATGAACTGGATTTAGCAAGAATGCACGAATGGATTGGCTTATGGAAGTCCAACTGCAGAGGTTACTCTGTTTTCTGCAGTGGGAGGGTGTTTTGAGGTTTGATGATGTTTTGAAAGTATTTGGCTCGTGCTCTAGCTTAGGTTTGATGTTTGGAAGGTGTACAACAACTTTGCTTAAGCTTGTCCTTGCTGAAATGAGAGTTGGTGTGTAATATGCAAGTTTCTTCACACTTAAGCAAGAAATGTCAACTTGGTTCTCTAGACTTGTACAGGCCCCTATCTATGCTGCACATTTGAGTCTTGGTTAGTGGGATATGCCTATGCCTTTGTGCCTCAAAGATCTGCATTATACCTCATAGATTGCAAAGTTGACATAAAGTAACACTTTACAAAAATGGATAATATGCTTTTTCTTATTAAGGCTTAATCTTGTATGCAATGCTTAAACACACAAGATAAGACTTAAACATGAAGGATTGGCATTAAATTTATGAGTGTGGATGGGATAAAAGACCTGTAATCTAGCTTAGAGCATGCTGAGTTCAAAAATGCAAGGTTATGGACATGTAAATTGGTCATGAACAAAGTGAGTTTTTCCCATATTGCCAAATTCGATTCTCCCTAACCACAAGGTTGTTTGATGAGTTCTCTGACATTTTGGAAAGCTTGGAATGTGTACTATAATCCATCTTTGTAATGAAAATTTAAATTCCAAGTGGAAGCATGTGAAAAGTATCCATGAAGTTAGGCAAAAATCCTGCCTAAAATAGGTCAAAAATTCTCTAAGTTAAGAATGTTTTGCACCCTTGTTCCAAAAATCATAACTTGAGCTACAAGCTTCTTTTGAGGAAACTTTGTGAATCAAATTTGTAGGTTTTGCAATGGACTACAACGTTCATGTTTTGACTTTTGTTTGAATCCAAATGCATCTTGATGAAAAAGTGGGACAAAGTTAGGAAAAAATTAGGGATTTTCATAACTTAGAAAATTTCTAAGTTATGAAAACTCTTCATTTCAAACCCTAATTTGTGATTTTTGATTTCTTGATGAACGAGTTTCATGATTTGGCATGTTTTGATGAAAAATGAATCTTGACACTTGATTTTGACCAAAAAGTCAAAGTTTGACTTTTCAGTATACAGTCAAAAATTGATCAATTGACTGGAAAATTCATCTGTCAATCTTGTGCATTTGGGATCTTTTGAATTTGTTGAACATGTCAAGACAATTCCATTGGGTCCTTTAGTCCATATATGATCTTGGTTTGCCATTGGTTAGGTCAAACAGTCAAAAATTGCCTTTGTGCAGTCAAAACCCTAAAAATGACCATTTTGCCCTTTTGGTGATCTGATCAAATTTCTTGTGGAATTGTGATCCAAACTTGACCAAATGGTTCAAATGAATTCATAATGTTGATGTGTGTCAAAAATCATGAGGTTTGACTGTCAATTGACCACAGTTGACTTTTTCCCCAATACAGCTGATTTCTAGGTCAACTGTCCAGTTGACTGGGCAAAGATTGGAATCAAGGCTTGAAATTTGGTATGGGTAAACTTGGGAGTCCAACATGAAGCATGAAAGTAATCTTAGGCATTTTAGGTCAAAACATCTTTGTGCAAACACAAACCCTAATTTGGGTTAACAGTGCTAGGAGGAGTCCTGAGCAGAGGAAACCCTAGCTGGATCTTGAACTCCAAGGGTCTTGTGGTGAGAAAATGTTGAAGAAATGGGAGGGAAAATTTTGGGGTACAACACTGGAGAACTTGCTAGACTACTACAACAGGAAGAGAGGGCCATACAGCCTCATGAAGAGCCAGTTGAGATAGTGAATTTGGGTACTAAGGAGAACAGAAAAGAGGTTAAAATAGGTGCAAATCTGGAGCTCAGTGTCAAACAGAGGTTGATACAGATACTGCACGACTATGTTGATATCTTCGCCTGGTCCTATGAAGACATGCCTGGTTTGGACACTGATATTGTGGTACATCGCCTGCCAACTAAAGAAGATTACCCTCCAATTAAACAGAAGGTCTGTTGTATGCGTCCCGAAATGTCAGAGAAGATCAAGGCAGAGGTCATGAAGCAATTCGACGCAGGTTTCTTAGCTATCACCCCCTATCTGCAGTGGGTTGCTAACGTCGTTCTGGTACCTAAGAAGGATGGAAAGGTACGAATGTGTGTAGATTACAGAGATCTGAACAGGGCAAGCCCCAAGGATGACTTCCCACTTCCCCACATTGATGTTTTGGTTGAAAACACTGCGCAACACAAAATCTTCTCCTTCATGGATGGTTTCTCTGGCTACAACCAGATCAAGATGGCTCCTGAAGATATGGTGAAGATGACCTTCGTCACACAATGGGGGACCTTCTGTTACAAGTTGATGCCTTTTGGGTTAAAGAATGATGGGGCAACCTATCAACGAGCCATGGTCGCTTTTTTCCATGATATGATTCACCACGAGATCAAAGTCTATGTGGATGACATGATATCCAGGTCTCAGACTGAGGAAGAGCACATTGATCATCTCCAAAAGTTGTTCGACAGATTGAAGACATACAAGATGAGGTTGAATCCGAACAAATGTACCTTTGGGGTAAGATCTGGCAAGCTTCTGGGTTTTGTCGTCAGTGACAAGGGTATTCAGGTAGACCCTGCGAAGGTAAAGGCCATACAAGAAATGTTGGCTCCCCATACAGAGAAGGAAGTTAGGGGTTTCTTGGGACGCCTGAATTATATCGCCAAGTTCATTTCACATCTAACTGCTACTTGTGAGCCAATCTTTAAGCTTCTAAAGAAAGATCAAGTGGTAAAGTAGAATGATGAATGTCAGGCTGCTTTTGAAAGAATCAAGGAATACCTTCAAGAACCACCAATTCTAATGCCTCCAGTTGAAGTAAGACCTTTGATATTATACTTGACAGTGCTAGACAATTCAATGGGGTGTGTGCTGGGGCAGCATGACGAGTCTGGTCGAAAAGACCACGCAATATACTACCTTAGCAAAAAGTTTACCGACTGTGAGACACGATACTCACTGCTCGAGAAAACTTGATGCGCTTTAGCATGGGCTGCTCTCTGACTAAGACAGTATATGCTGACTCACACTACCTTGTTGATATCAAAGATGGATCTGATCAAGTACATTTTCGAGAAGCCCGCTCTCTCCGGAAGGATAGCAAGGTGGAAAATGATCTTAACTGAATACGATATACAATTTACAACCCAGAAAGCAATCAAGGAGAGTTTATTGGCTGATCATTTGGCTCATCATGCCGTGGATGACTACCAGTCCATAAATTTTAAGTTCCCGGACGAGAACATTATGCTGGTGACTGACTACGAAGGACATGGACCAGATGAAGGACCTGAGGAAGGATCCCGATGGTCCATGTATTTTTATGGAGCCTCAAACGCATTGGGTAACAGTATTGGCATTGTGATCATATCTCTCGAGGGTTGTCATACTCCGTTCACTGCCTGATTATGTTTCAACTACACCAACAACATGGCGGAGTATGAAGCCTGCATCATGGGTCTCAAAGCCGCTATTAACCTCATAATCAAGTTCCTAAATGTCTTCGGGGATTCATCCTTGGTGATAAGTCCGATCAAAGGTGAATGGGATACGAAGCATCCAAATCTCATCACATACAAAGAGCACATACTGACTTTGCTCCCACACTTTGAGGAGGTAACTTTTAAACATTTCCCACGAGAGGAGAATCAATTAGAGGACGTTCTAGCTACCATGTCTTCCATGTTCAAAGTTAGGTAGGACAACGAAGCTCCCCAAATCACCATTGAGAGGTTGGATGAACCAGCACACTGCTGTGAAACCGATACCGAAGAAGTAGCAGACAAACCCTGGTTTCACGAAGTCAAAAGGTATCTCGAGGCTCAAGAGTATCCCGAAGGGGCATCTGTCAATGATAAGAAGTTTCTGAGAAGGTTCGCCGCAAAGTTCTTCCTCAGTAATGGAATTCTCTATAAGCGCAATCATGACTCCACACTACTACGGTGTATGGACAAGAGCGAAGCAGAGAGGATCATGATAGATCTACATGAAGGCACCTTCGGAACCCATTCTAGTGGACATACCATGGCTAAGAAGATCCTCCGGGAAGGATACTACTGGTCCACTATGGAAGCCGATTGTTATCAACACTTTCGAACTTGTCATAAATGCCAAATTTACGCTGATAAGGTGCATGTGCCTCCAGTCCCCTTAAATGTTTTGACAGCTCCTTGGCCCTTTGCAATATGAGGCATTGACATGATTGGTGAAATCAGGCCCACCGCTTCTAATGGACATCGCTTCATCTTAGTAGCCATCGATTACTTCACGAAGTGGGTTGAGGCGGCTTCCTTTGCTACTGTTACCAAGAGTGTTGTGGCGCGGTTTATCAAGCATAACCTGATATGTCGGTATGGTGTGCCAGAGAGAATTATTACTGACAATGGTACGAATCTCAACAACACAATGATCACCGAGCTCTGTAAACAATTCAGGATACAACATCATAACTCTTCTCCCTACCGGCCGAAGATGAATGGCGTTGTTGAAGAAGCTAACAAGAACATCAAGAAGATTGTACAGAAGATGACAGTGACATATAAAGACTGGCATGAGATGTTACCATTCGCTCTCCATGGGTACCGTACCTCAGCACGGACGTCAACAGGGGCAACACCCTACTCTCTGGTATATGGCATAGAGGCAGTCCTACCTGTAACGCCCGTAATTTAATTAATTATTTAATTAAATTATTTTTGGAATATTTGTGAAGAAGTGTTATTATAATTGGATTTTATTTTATTAAGTGGAGAAATAATAATATATTAGAGTTATAATATTATTATTTGGTCAAATAATATTAGAAGTTAATATTATTTAATGTGCGCCTATATTGTGTGAGTGGAAGTAATAAGGGGGTGTAAGTTTGGAGCCCACTAAGGAATAATATAATAATATTAGGTTATTTTATTATTTGTGAGAAAGAGTAGAAGGAGGAAGCGGTAAGAAGAAAATAAGGATTGTGAAGAACATGAAGCTGCTAGAAATAGAAGGAGACGGCAAGAACAAAGATTCAACCTAGAAATTATAGAGCGACCTTCGATCCAAGGTAAGGGTGGGGTTCTGGCTTTATAATTGGGTTCATGATGTTTAATATATGGGGTTAGATGTGATTGTTGTTTGTTCTTGAATTGGATGTATGTATGATGATGTATGATGAAGATTGATGAATAATGATGTTATGATGTTGTGGAATCAATGTAGTATTATAGGTTTATGTTAGGTGATGATTTATTATGTTTATAATGAGGTTTGTAGGTTAATAATATGATTCCCGTAGTGAATTACAGTAGAAAACATAGAAATTATGCAGATTGTCGAAGGATGTGTCGACCCCAAGCTGGATGTGTCGATACATGAGGATGTTAGACTCAGGATGAGTTGACCGGTGCGATGCATGTGTCGATACATGCTGCGTTTTGAAGTCGGGATGAGTCGATCGGTAAGTGCATGTGTCGATACATGCTGTGATTTGAAGCAGGATGAGTCGATCCATAAGGAGGATGCGTCGACTCATAGTGAGTAGATGAAGCAGGATGAGTCGATCCATAGAGTTTTGTGTCGACCCATAATGACTAATTTTGACAGAATCAGTTTTAAATTGTTGTAACTTGAGTTGTAGGATGTTGTTTGAGATGTCGTTCGAAGCGTTGATTAGCTAACGCGTTGAACTTTATTCTAGATGATTTAAAAGATGATGAAGAGGTGTAATCCTAGTAACCAATTTAGGATTTAGGATTAATCCCCGTAAATGATCGTTATGCTGGATTATGGACAGAATGATGAATATGAGATGTTAGAGACTGTTGTTAGAAATAGGACAGTAGGATTAGTGACAATAATGATGTACAGTAGCAGAATAACAGTAGGGATTATTGTAGTATTGATATACAACTGAGTTAATAGTGAGATGTGGTCATTAAAGTTGTGTTAGATAATTATGATGAATAAATGACGTTTAATAAATAAGTGATGTTTAATAAATTATTTTGAGATGTTTATGAGATGCTGTAATTGAGATCTTTTGAGATGTTGTTATTTTGAGATGATTGAGATGTTGTAGTTCTGAGATGTTTATGAGATGTTGTTGTTCTGAGATGTTTATGAGATGTTGTGTTTTGAGATGATTGAGATGCTGATATTACATTCATGAAGAGTCGCATACATTACATTTTTGAGATGGAGCTTATGCTCGTTGAGATGGCCTGGATTGGCAAATTTTAAGATGAAGGCTATGCCTTGTTGATGCCTCTATTAATTGGCAGATTTTTGAGATGGGAGTTCTGCTCCAATGGTACCACATGCATTTGTATAGTTTTGAGTCGCATTATATGATTGAGTAATGAAGTGTATTTGATGTTGATGAATGAATATATATGATGTAATTATTGTTGATTATGATATGAGAAGTGGTGATATATTTGATCTAATTTAATATATTAATTATCATGCGCTTTATTATATTGTTAGATATCTCACCCCTTCTGTTTGAATGTTGCCCTTATGTTGGTAATGTGCAGGTAATCACGAGTGAAGGTTGTATACCTTTAATAGTTCGAGTCGGTGTCATTGCTCTAATATGTAACACTCGGGGGGATGAACGCTTGCTGATTTTTGATTGTTGATTTTCAGTTGTTGACTTTTAAATTGAATTATTATTAATTATGAGATGTTTCAAATTTGCTATTTTATTTAAAGATGTTATTGAAGAATTCCGCTGCGTAGTTGTTGAATTATTTTATTAAGGATGCTATGTTGATGGTTCATCCGATGTTTTATTAAAAGTGTTATATATCCATGATGAATGCAATGAATTTGTTAGAAGAATTTGTGACGTCCCGATTCGTTTGTATGAATGAAATTTTATAACTCTGATTTATCTTGCATAATTGCTTGGGGTAGAATTTGGGTGTTACAAAGTTGGTATCAGAGTAAAAGGTTGGTCCGACCTTGTCGTTGAGTCTTAGTTGTCTAATAATCGAGTATTGTTATTTTGATGTTCTAATCGTTGTTTATGTTGTAAGACCAAGTGTATCACCGTGGGGAGCTCCAGTGTTGTTAGTGAAGAAGAAAGATGGAAGTATGAGGCTTTGTGTTAATTATAGACAGTTGAACAAGGTGACGATTAAGAACAAGTACCCGCTTCCAAGAATAGATGACTTGATGGACCAATTGGTGGATGCCCGTGTGTTTAGCAAGATTGATTTGAGGTCGGGTTACCATCAGATTAAAGTGAAGAATAAAGATATTCAGAAGACGGCTTTCAGAACACGTTATGGACATTACGAGTATTCGGTGATGCCTTTCGGTGTTACTAATGCGCCGGGAGTATTCATGGAATATATGAATCATATCTTTCATACTTATTTGGATCGGTTTGTAGTGGTGTTCATTGATGATATTTTGATTTACTCTAAGTCAGAAGAAGAGCATGCTGAACATTTAAGAGTAGTATTGAAGATTCTGAAAGAGAAGAAGTTGTATGTAAAGTTGTCTGAGTGTGAATTTTGGTTAAAAGAGGTTAGTTTTCTTGGTCATGTGATTTCAGGTAGTGGCATTGTTGTAGATCCATTGAAGGTTGATGTTGTGTTGCAATGGGAAACTCCAAAGTCAGCTACTAAGATTAGAAGCTTCTTGGGATTAGCTGGTTATTATAGAAGGTTTATTGAAGGGTTTTCTAAGTTGTCACTTCCATTGACTAAGTTTACTTGTAAAGGTAGAGCGTTTGTATGGTATGTTCAGTGCGAAGAAAGTTTTACGGAATTGAAGAAGAGGTTGACGTCGGCTCCGATTTTGACGTTGCCTAATCCAGGAGAGTCTTTTGTGGTGTATTGTGATGCTTACAAGATGGGTTTAGAAGGTGTGCTTATGCAGAGTGGTAAGGTAGTTGCTTATGCGTCGAGGCAGTTGAGGACTCATGAGAAGAACTATCCTACGCATGATTTAGAGCTTGCTGCTGTTGTTTTTGTGTTGAAGATTTGGAGGAGTTATCTTTATGGTTCTAGATTTGAAGTGTTTAGTGACCATAAGAGCTTAAAGTATTTATTTGATCAAAAGGAGTTGAATATGAGGCAACGAAGATGGTTGGAATTGTTAAAGGATTATGATTTCAGTTTGAATTATCATCCAGGAAAGGCAGATGTGGTAGTTGATGCGTTGAGTCGAAAGACTTTACATATGTCAGCAATGACGATTAAAGAGTTGGAATTGATTGAGCAGTTCAAAGATATGAGCTTAGTTTGCGAGGTTACTCCGCAGAGTGTTATGTTGGGTATGTTGAAGATTAATAATGAATTTCTAGACAATATCAGAGAAGCTCAGAAGTTGGATGTGAAGCTGGTAGATTTGATGGTTGGGACTGATCAATCTGAGAATAGTGATTTTAAGCTAGATGCGCAGGGTGTGTTGAGATTTCGTTACCGGATTTGTATTCCTGATGATGCTGAGATGAAGAAAGTGATACTCGAAGAGAGTCATAGAAGTAAGTTGAGTATTCATCCAGGAGCTACAAATATGTATCAAGATTTGAAAGGTTTGTTTTGGTGGCCTGGATGAAGAGTGATGTGGCTCGATTTGTGTATGCATGTTTGACTTGTTATAAGTAGAAAGTTGAACATCAGAATCTTGCAGGGTTGATGCAACCGTTGGAAGTTCCAGAATGGAAATGGGATAGCATTTTAATGGACTTTGTGATGGGGTTGCCTAGTACTTCAAGAGGACATAATTCGATTTGGGTGATTGTTGATAGGCTTACAAAGTCAGCTCATTTTATTCCTATTAACATTAGTTTTCCAATGTCGAAGTTGGCTGAGATTTATATTAGTGTAATTATGAAACTACATGGTGTTCCTTTGTGCATTGTGTCAGATAGAGATCCAAGATTTACTTCTGATTTTTGGAAGAGTTTGCAAGAAGCGTTGGGTTCTAAGTTGAGGCTGAGTTCAACGTGTCATCCTCAGACAGATGGTCATACTGAACGGACGATTCAATCGTTGGAAGACTTGTTGAGGGCATGTGTTCTCGAGCAGGGAGGTTCTGGGATACTTATCTTCTGTTGATAGAGTTCACTTATAATAACAGTTACCATTATAGTATTGGGATGGCACCTTTCAAAGCGTTGTATGGTCGAAGATGTAGAACTTCGTTATGTTGGCATGAATCTGGTGAAAGTGTAGTGCTTGGACCTGAACTTGTTCGTGAGACTACCGAGAAGGTGAAGTTGATTCGGGAAAATATGAAAGCTTCACAAAGTAGACAGAAGAGTTATCATGACAAGCGAAGGAAGGATTTAGAATTTCAAGCCGGTGATCATTTGTTTTTGAGAGTTACACTTGTGACTAGTGTTGGGCGAGCATTGAAGTCTAAGAAGCTCACTTCTTGTTTTATTGGACCGTATCAGATTTCGGAGAGAGTGGGGAATGTTGCTTATAGAGTGGCTTTACCACCTAATCTTTCGAATTTGCATGATGTGTTTCATGTGTCGTAACTTCGGAAGTATATTTCAGATCCATCTCATGTGATTCATATGGACGATGTGCAAGTACGGGATAATCTTACGGTGGAGACGATGCCTGTACGGATCGCAGATCGTGAAATGAAGACTTTGAGGGGAAAAGAGATTGCCTTGGTCAAAGTGGTTTGGCTAGGAGCTGCTGGTGAAAGCATGACTTGAGAATTGGAGAGCAAGATGCGAGACTCCTATCCTGAATTGTTTGATTGAGGTAAATTTTCGAGGACGAAAATATTCTAAGTGGGGGAGAGTTGTAACGCCCGTAATTTAATTAATTATTTAATTAAATTATTTTTGGAATATTTGTGAAGAAGTGTAATTATAATTGGATTTTATTTTATTAAGTGGAGAAATAATAATATATTAGAGGTATAATATTATTATTTGGTGAAATAATATTAGAAGTTAATATTATTTAATGTGGGCCTATATTGTGTGAGTGGAAGTAATAAGGGGGTGTAAGTTTGGAGCCCACTAAGGAATAATATAATAATATTAGGTTATTTTATTATTTGTGAGAAAGAATAGAAGGAGGAAGCAGTAAGAAGAAAATAAGGATTGTGAAGAACGTGAAGCTGCTGGAAATAGAAGGAGACGGCAAGAACAAAGATTCAACCCGGTAATTGTAGAGCGACCTTCTATCCGAGGTAAGGGTGGAGTTCTGGCTTTATAATTGGGTTCATGATGTTTAATATATGGGGTTAGATGTGATTGTTGTTTGTTCTTGAATTGGATGTATGTATGATGATGTATGATGAAGATTGATGAATAATGATGCTATCTTGTTGTGGAATCAATGTAGTATTATAGGTTAATGTTAGGTGATGATTTATTATGTTTATAATGAGGTTTGTAGGTTAATAATATGATTCGCGTAGTGAATTACAGTAGAAAATGCAAAAATTATGCAGACTGTCGAAGGATGCGTCGACCCCAAGATGGATGTGTCGATACATGAGGATGTTAGACTCAGGATGAGTCGACCAGTGTGATACATGTGTCGATACATGCTGCGTTTTAAAGTCAAGATAAGTCGATCGGTAAGTGCATGTGTCGATACATGCTGTGATTTGAATCAGGATGAGTCGATCCATAAGGAGGATGCGTCGACTCATAGTGAGTAGATGAAGCAGGATGAGTCGATCCTTAGAGTTTTGTGTCGACCCATAATGACTAATTTTGACAGAATCAGTTTTAAATTGCTGTAACTTGAGTTGTAGGATGATGTTTGAGATGTCGTTCGAAGCGTTGATTAGCTAACGCGATGAACTTTATTCTAGATGATTTAAATGATGATGAAGAGGTGTAATCCTAGTAACCAATTTAGGATTTAGGATTAATCCCCGTAAATGATCGTTATGCTGGATTTTGGACAGAATGATGAATATGAGATATTAGAGACTGCTGTTAGAAATAGGACAGTAGGATTAGTGACAATAATGATGTACAGTAGTAGAATAACAGTAGGGATTACTGTAGTATTGATATACAACTGAGTTAATAGTGAGATGTGGTCATTAAAGTTGTGTTTGATAATTATGATGAATAAATGACGTTTGATAAATAAGTGATGTTTAATAAATTATTTTGAAATGTTTATGAGATGCTGTAAATGAGATGTTTTGAGATGTTTATGAGATGTTGTTATTTTGAGATGATTGGGATGTTGTTGTTCTGAGATGTTTATGAGATGTTGTTGTTCTGAGATGTTTATGAGATGTTATGTTTTGAGATGATTGAGATGCTGATATTACATTCATGAAAAGTCGCATACATTGCATTTTTGAGATGGAGCTTATGTTCGTTGAGATGGCCTGGATTGGTAAATTTTGAGATGAAGGCTATGCCTTGTTGATGCCTCTATTAATTGGCAGATTTTTGAGATGGGAGTTCTGCTCCAATGGTACCACATGCATTTGCATAGTTTTGAGTCGCATTATATGATTGAGTAATGAAGTGTATTTGATGTTGATGAATGAATATATATGATGTAATTATTGTTGATTATGAGATGAGAAGTGGTGATATATTTGATCTAATTTAATATATTAATTATCATGCGCTTTATTATATTGTTAGATATCTCACCCCTTTTGTTTGAATGTTGCTCTTATGTTGGTAACGTGCAGGTAATCACGAGTGAAGGTTGTATACCTTTAATAGTTCGAGTCGGTGTCATTGCTCTTATATGTAACACTCGGGGGGATGAACGCTTGCTGATTTTTGATTGTTGATTTTCAGTTGTTGACTTTTAAATTGAATTATTATTAATTACGAGATGTTTCAAAGTTGCTATTTTATTTAAAGATGTTATTGAAGAATTCCGCTGCGTAGTTGTTGAATTATTTTATTAAGGATGCTATGTTGATGGTTCATCCGATGTTTTACTAGAAGTGTTATATATCCATGATGAATGCAATGAATTTGTTGGAAGAATTTGTGACGTCTCGATTCGTTTGTATGAATGAAATTTTATAACTCTGATTTATCTCACATAATTGCTTAGGGTGTTACATTGAGGTCCATATCCCTTCTCTGCGAATCATGAAGGATGCGGGTTTGAACGAAGACGATTGGATCCGAACCCGACTTGATCAGCTAAATCTAATCGATGAAAAGAGACTCACTGCTATCTTCCTTGGTCAGACATATCAAAAGTGAATGATCAAGGCTTTTAACAAGAAAGTCAGGCGTCAAGACTATCAAGTCGGGGATCTAGTAATCAAACGCATCATACTTCCGCAAGTTGATCCCAGGGGAAAATGGACCCCCACGTACGAAGGGTCATTTATGGTTAAAAACATTTTCTCGGGAGGAGCTATGATCCTAACCACCATAGATGGTGACGACCTTCCTCACCCTGTCAATGCAGACATAGTAAAAAGATACTATGCATAATCAAAGACCCGCTAGGTCGACTGGCCTAGGCAAAAATAAGGGCTTCCCGACGAACCAAAAGGGTTCGTGCAAAAGTAAGGGATGAAAATGAAAAAAAAATCTGTACACCCGACAAATCGAAAACCCGAAAGGGCAGCTTGGGCAAAAAGGGGTGTCCCGGTGGACCGAAAACCCGAAAGGGCGGTCCAGGAAAAAGTTAGGTATGAAAAACGTATCACTATGTCCCATTGGATCACCCTGCGATTTGACCTCAATATCAACTGTCACACTTAAATGGCATCAATCAATATGATCAGCTTTCAGCCAAGAAGCAAAGTGATGAGACGCTTGGAGATATAAAGGCAATATCAGAGTTGGAACCCGATGGGATTGTTTCGCATAGCTGTTTTTTCTTTCTTTTACACATATTGTATAAATTCTATCTTTAGGCAATGTTCTCTTACTAGGACGTCAGCCTCTTTGTACAAAACGCCTATTACAGGCCAACTTCAAAAATCAATACAAGTCATTTTCACAAGAAACTTCAGTTTGTTTTTCTTTTTATATTTTGTTTTGCAAAGAACGTCCATTAATTTATTCTTGACATATGCATTTGAATATGATTACTATTCACAAACATTTGCATAGGAAAAAGAAACACAGTTGCTCATAACTTAAGAGACTGGGACAAAAAATTAAAATGATAAAGCTCTACAGTTATGCTATCCAACAAGTACCGGGATAGAGCCAACTTGAAAACATGATTATTGGTACGTACACTCCCCACAGAGTAAGAGTATCCGAAGGCATTGATGCCAGCTTTCCCGAAGCAGGGCATAACTATCCCCAGTCAAGGTTCGCAACCGCAAGCAAGTCAACAATTTTCACCTCCCCAAGCAGTGTCTATTCCTCTGGGTACGAAAGCTCAATCTCTGATAGAGCTCAACATCTCCAGCAACGGAATTTCATCCCAGCTGAGTTTATTCCTCCATGTCAGCAAGTCTACCAACGGAGTATCTCTTCCTCTAAGTTGGCCCCCGCAGAGTTATCCTCAAGCATCTCGTCTCGCCAGAATATTTTTTCTCCAGCAGCAGTCAGGGATTTATTTTCCCAGACTCGGATGTGTCACAACTAGCATCTCGTGTTCATACATCATGACATATGCACACATATCACATACATCATAATCTCATTTATTTTGAGAACATCATCTCACCCTACATTTCATGCATCGCATATAATTAACCCTGATATTTTTCAGGAAAAGGCGATTAGATTTGATGGATCCAGCAGTTTTTACAGATCACATCTACAAACAACTAATGGAAACTCAGTTCTCGAAATCAAACGGGTCGACTAATCTACATGATCAAGTGAAGTAACCCTACTACCCTGGTTCCTTCACCAAGCCCCATTATCCAGGCTTTGATCTCAAAGTAACCCTACTACCTAGGTTCCTTCACCAAGCCCTACTATCCAGGCTTTCATCTCGAAGTAACCCTACTACCCAGGTTCCTTCACCAAGCCCTACTATCCAGGCTTTCATCTCAAAGTAACCCTACTACCCAGGTACCTTCACCAAGCCCTACAATCCAGGCTTTCATCTCGAAGTAACCCTACTACCCAGGTTACTTCACCAAGCCCTACTATCCATGTTTTCATCTCGAAGTAACCCTACTACCCAGGTTACTTCACCAAGCCCTACTATCCAGGCTTTCATCTCGAAGTAACTCTACTACCCAAGTTCCTTCACCAAGCCCTACTATCCAGGTTTTCATCTCGAAGTAACCCTACTACCCAGGTTCCTTCACCAAGCCCTACTATCCAGGATTTCATCTCGAAGTAATCCTACTACCCAGGTTCCTTCACCAAGCCCTACTATCCAGGCTTTCATCTCGAAGTAACCCTACTACCCAGGTTCCTTCACCAAGCCCTACTATCCAGGCTGTCATCTCGAAGTAACCCTACTACCCAGGTTCCTTCACCAAGCCCTACTATCCAGGCTATCATCTCGAAGTAACCATACTACCCAAGTTCCTTCACCAAGCCCTACTATTCAGGCTTTCATTTCTAAGTAACCTTACTACCCAAGTTCCTTCACCAAGCCCTACTATCCAGGCTTTCATTTCGAAGTAACCCTACTACCCAGGTTCCTTCTCCAAGCCCTACTATCCAGGCTTTCATTTCGAAGTAACCCTACTACCCAGGTTCCTTCTCCCTTACCTCTAGGCAACCGTTTGTAACACTGTAAGGACCAGACCCGACCAGATACTTTCGGTTTCATACTTCCCCAGTAAGTCACTGTACAGCCTGGACCCTGACCAGGTATACATTCTACTTTCACCCCCTCAATCAAGAGTTAATTCCCCAGTAGGGTAATGGACAACCGAAGCTCCTAGACTTTACTCCCCAATGCATAAGTCAACATTTCCTGGTAAAGCTCCCCCCTCGACAGCAGGTACAGGAATTCTCACCCGGAAATCCCTTATGCAACCAATATTTTCTGAATGGCATCTTTAAGCCCATCTCCTATGATTTCCCGTCACCTTCCAAATGGAATCTGTAAGCTTATTCCCGACATCACCAATCAGTATTACTTCATGTGAGTGAAAATTTCTGGGCACTCTAGTATTCAATCATCTTCCACGTTCAGATCACGAAAGGCAGACCAGCCAATCTACGTCCTCAGGTTTAAGAGGATTGAACAGGGGCAACTGTTGTACCCAAAAAGTTTCCCTCTCATTTCTCAAAGGACCAACCTGGACCCTCAAGTTTGCTTCCATCCAATTACAAATCTTGAATTACAAATTTTCCAAGAAAATCGTTCACAAGGGAAAAATGGTCATTTACACACCAAAGGAGTCAAACTGTGACTTTTGAATCAAAAAATCAAGTTCCAAGAATCATATTTCATTAAGGCATGAAATTGGTTCATCAAAAATCAAAAGTCAGAAGTTACTTTGAAAATCAAATTTTCTAAATATTTAGAAATTTTTCTAAGTGTCTAGAGAATATGACACTTCAGAACTTCTGAGCCAGCCTCTATGTAAGTGCAGTCAGAAGTTGCAAACACGGTTCAGAACATGACGCTTCAATCAGAACATGCAGAAGCGATGCTCTTTGGTCAAAACATGATGCTTCAGACAGAACATGATTCTTCAGCATATGGAGGCTATGTTCAACGCTCTGGTCAGAAGATTCCCCTTCAGCATTTGGAGGTTACGTTTCTGATCTTCTGCAATCAGAACATCACCAAATCCCAAGACCTCGTTTAAACAACCTGCTGCAATGCTACATTACAATACTCTAACCAGCAATTAATCCAGTCCACGCCTGCATTTTCCCAAATCTTGTGTTTGCACCAAATACAAAAAGTTGTGATCAAAAAGCAATGGAACAGTGTGCCAAAAGTTCAAATCCCATCTTTTTTCCCAAAAAACCACAACAAATTCATCTATAAATAAGTTGCTCCATCACACTTGCAAGGGGCTGGTTTTTAGAGAGAGAATCATCAAAAAAGAGAGAAAAGAAAGTTGTGATACCTCCATAAAAAAATCCAGAATTCCTAAGCAGAAAACCAAAACCTTTGTTCTTCCCTTGAAGTAAAAGAACTTGGCATTTCCTCCCTCATTGCTCTTGCTGACTCCAGAATATCTGAAGGCAGAAGCTCAAGTCCCAGACACACACTCCAGGTTCAAGGTAAGTCTCCCTGACTTTGCATCTTCTCACTCAGAACATCATTAAACATGTAAATATCATAGTATTAATGTTGTCCATACCACTGCGTAAGTAGAAAGACTCAGGATCATAACTTTCTGATCATGGCTAGACTCAGGATCAGGATCATAACTTCCATAAATTGTTGTGCTTTTATCCTTCTGATTTGTTGTTTGCTGAAAACTGAATAACTTATCCTTGTGCTGATTGATGTAAGGAAAGAGTTGAAATGTAACACAGAACTTCTGTTTTTCACTCACCATTCTAACACATCAAACTTCTAGGATTTTCTCACTGTTTAAGCACACAGAACTTCTGAGTTCTCTTCACTGCTTTAACACTTAGAACTTCTGATTTTTACATGCTGATAATGCACTAAACTGCTGATGTTTATTCACTATTTTTAGCATAGCACAGAACTTATGACTTTTGGCTCACTGTCTGAATACCACCCAGAATTTCTGTGTTTTTCCCCTAACATTTCTTGCAGGACCTCAGAGTTTACCAACTCAGAACTTCTGACACCCACTGATGTCTACTGCTGAGTCACAGCGCTCTTGACTTTAGAACTTCTGATTCCGTTTGTTTTGCTTGTAGCAGCGCGCTGGTCTTTTAGCTCATTTATTTTCCTTTTTATCACTTTCAACATTAAAACTCTTTTCATCAATATAAAAAGGCGTAAAAATATTTCTTTTTTACTAAGTTAATTCATTCCTTTTTTTATTTATCAACACAAAAAAACCTTTTTAAAAAAACAAGGTCCCTTTTCTTTCTTATATTGTACATTTAAATATGGTTGTAATAGTAACTTAGGACTTATTTTTACTTGCAACCCCCATTCATAAATATGTACCCCCATCCCCTAAATATTGTAATAGCGTAGGACTTTACATTTCTGCAACTTATCGCTTTAAAATGTAAATGCTAGTAATTAGCGCGTGTATGGCAAGATATGAAATCGACAAATAGGTCACTGTTGTACCCCAAAATTTGCCCTCTCATATTTCCCAATACATTGCAAGAAAAATATCCAAGTGGATCAAGATTGCTCAAGAGTGGGTTAGACAAGTCATCTCCTAAGGCAGTCAACCTCAAATTCGGGTTTTGTGTTGCATCAAGATCCTTGAATCCAAATGACCTCAAGTGCTCCCCAATGTCCTAAATATGTTCTCAAGTTCATCCATGTCAAGTTTCAAGCCTTGCATAGGAAGTTTGGTCAGTCAATTGCTCAAAGGGTCCAAAAATCGACTGTGCTAGGGCAAAAGTCAAATGTGACCCAAATACAGTCAAACTTCAAGATTTTTTGTCAACATTCTCATTTTGAAGGATATTTCATCATTTGATAAATGGTTGATCATGATTCATCAAGGATTGCTCAAAATTCATCAAGACTCAAAAGTTGCTAAATTAGGGTTTTGTAGGAAAAGTCAACTCAACTTTGACCAAGCATAAATTTCTCATACTTTATGAGAAATGACCCATCCAAAGCTCATTTTTAAGAGGATTCAATTTCCTACAATCCATCTTCACACCCCAAGATCATAAAATGCACTCACAAGAAGTTACAAATTTGGACATTATAGGTCATTTTTGAAAGTCAACAAAAACACCTTTTTTGCAAAAGCTTATAACTTGAGCATGGAATATCAAAATGAGATGAGACCAAAAGGGTTGGTTAGAGTACATCTCAAGATTTCTAAAAAGTCCAAGAACACTTCCAAAAGTTCAAAATTGACGAAGTTATGCATTGCTGAAGTTGGGCATTTTTGCAAAATTGCCAAAAGTCAACTATCCCCAAAACTTCAAATTTTGTCAAATGGGCCCATTCTTTTCCACTTTATTTGATCTTGTCACACTACACACGTGTTCTAGCTTCAGCCTTGTGACCATTTATCAATTTTATTATTTAATTTGATTTATTAATGAGATATTTCATTTTAAATCAAATAAAATCCAAACATTGATTATTTGATCTCTTTTTGGCTATTTCAGGATTGAATCATCATCATCAAGTGTATCAAATTTGTATCATACATTCCATGTGCAAAAAGATTGGATTTTGGACAAAATTGGAAGGTTATCAATGGTGAATCAAATCAAATCTCAAGACATCAATGTGCAAAGATTCAAGACCCAAAAGTTGACCTAATACATTGCAGCATACATATACAATGCAAAGGACACGAATTCAAGGGCTAGAGGCTGCAAAATCATCAAAAGCAAAACTTGAAAAATTGGCAAAAAGTGTGAAACTGAAATCAAGCTTGGAGGCACTTTCAGGGCCTAACAAGCATCACAATCGCTTCCTGGAAATTCTTAGAAGCAAAACCAATCAGAATCACTCAATCTCCAGCCTCCTAGAGCATTGTAAGCGTCTCACGAGTCCTCTATGTTCATGAAATCTTAAAACTTTATTCTTGCATCCATTCTCAAAAACGATTGCATATTCTGATTCCTCACATCATTTGCTAACTTTCTGTTATAACCAATTTTATTTTCATGCTTTGTATCGTAAAACACCATTTTAGGTTTCTCTAAGGTTTTTTCAGGGGTTTTTATTACAGTAAAAATTGGCTAACAAAAGAGGCATGGTTGTGACCGGGACGATGAGACAAGCACAACCATGCCCTTAGATTTTATTTCCATGGACTCTAGTGGATTATAGGGATGCACGACCTTTAGTGACGGGTGGTGTCCGTGGCTATAGGTGTTGCAGAGTTTTAGCCACGGACGTGAGGAAGAAGACGATGACGCGTCACCCCCTCTATGGCCAATTCAAACACGCGCGCCCTTTTATTTATTTGCTGGCATATTGATCTATTTTCTCTTATTATTATTTTTTTCCATTATATTATCAACTAACGCACAATGGTTGAGTGGCAAGCGCATGCATCCCAATACCAACAGGACCTGGGTTCGAATCCCAGGTCCCCCAAATGCATATTATTATTTTTCAACAGGTTATTCAGTGGTGATCCAATTGCGTGGTACATCATGCTCCCTCACTCAACTACTTGCCAGATGGCCCCAGGCCAGATTTGGTGATCCAGAATGAAGGCATATGGTGGGATCTAGTCAACCAACGCATAGAGAATCAAGAAGGTCAACACAGACTTGCACAAATGGGCCTTGGAAATTGCTGAATAAACCCCCTAATCAGGCCCAAACCCTAAACTCTCTCTATTTTTTTATTATTAATTTATTTTAATTAATTATTGTTATTATTATTTTTAACTAACCAATTAAAACTTTTTCTTAATAAAATTAAAAACCAAAAATATTTTGTTTATTAAATTAATTTTCAGCATTTTATTTTTGTTAATAAATATTAATCGAATTAATTTAGTTTTAATTAGGGATAACTTTTAATATCTTTTGCAATAATTAAAATTAACTTTTAATATCTTTCCACAACTTATAAACTGTTAGATGTTTGATAATAGGGAATGCATGACAAGATCGAATGTTTAAACCTAAAATCAACATAGATAACCACTAACATGTGCAAAGATAAAATTAACCGAAACAACACACTCGCACATGCGCACTCTTAGGGTACACCTCACTTGGTTTCCTTCAGACGCAGTCATTGAGTATAGGAAGCTTTATAGGTCGCCCTCTTGTCCAAAGATCATAGTTGCCTCAAAACGGTTGCCTCAGAAAAATGATCTAAGACATTAGGGTTACCGCTAAGGCGTCCTAACATTGCTTTAGTGACTGCACGTCCCTTAATCGAATTGACCCTAAAACTCCAACGACAGTGCTACCTACTCATCAATAGTGGGATAGCATTGTCTAAAGGACATTAGCACAGATTTATTTCTTTTTCGAGTAGGTAGATGGTTCTTAAGTACTTGCTCTTTCCAAAACAAAACAAAACCTTTTTCGCACTTACACTCCTTTTCAAACAAAAACTTCTTTCAAACCCACAAACACAAAGAAAAGCAATTTTTGAAAACACTTTGAGCAAGTACCTAAGAGCCCATGGATAACCACGGATAGAAAGGGTGCTAACACCTTCCCTTTCTATAATCTACCCCCCAGACCCGAGAAACATCTCGAAAAAGGAATTTTTCTGTGCTTTTTTCCTTTTCGTGTTGGATAAAATAAAAGACGGTGGCGACTCTTGCTTACCACGACATTTTGCAAAAACAAACGCAAAACGCAAACCAGCATTCCAAAAACAGTTAGTTCTCTCCCACCGTATCACAGAACTGGCGACTCTGCTGGGGACGCTTAATAAGTGGGGTGTACCTTAGGATTAGATCATTGTGTTTTCAATTGTTTGCTTTGTATGTTTTATATTTGTGGGCTTGTATCAGAATTACTATAGATCCTAACCCGGATCTGGGGGATACCCTTTAGGTAAGTAGCAATAAACTGTGAGGGAACTGTACGGCGTAGACCGATACGGTTGAAGCGGTAGCTACGTTGGTGTGGCACTCTAGTCTGTACCGATATCCCTTGTGTTAGAACGAGGAGAATATGGGTCTTCTAAGGGGTCATTAAGCACCAACTGACCTTAGAACCTTTAAATTGACCAACTTTGCCATAGAACAGTAGCAGTATGCTACACTCATTAAGACTAAACTCTCGCGATGATTCCGGCCGCAAGAAAAGGTTACTAAACTGGAATTATGACCGATCGAGGGTAGTCAGTGATATTGAGATCCTCTAGAACCCGGTTACTATTTTTAGGACAGGTTTAAACCAACTGAACTGAAAGAGGGTAGTACCTAAGCTCCTTGCCAGCCTGAAATCTAAGGGCTCTCTGTGTGACTTGTGTGCCTTTACCATGTTTGCCATTTATGGATACTTGTGATGTGCTTTCTATCATGACATAATGACATCATAACATTGCATACATCTTGCATTGGACTAACCTATTTTAAAGACAGGAGGGATTCATCTTTGTTCTCTTTTGTAGGTCATGATGCCCGTGCGTAGGAATACTATTCGGATAACCTTTGTCCAAGTTCCCACTATGCTTAAAGAATTGATTGCAAAGATGCCTGATACTACCTCCTTCATCAGAAGACATGGGTATCTTCTCAGTTTGGTTACCTCCAAATTGGACGAGCAGATGATGAGTGTTTTGGTCCAATTCTATGATCCGCTGTACCATTGCTTTACTTTCCAGAACTTCCAGTTGGTTCCCACCTTAGAAGAGTACTTTGATCTGCTCGGTATCTCTATTCTGGAGCAGACCCCATTTACTGGTTGGGAGAAGATCCTTAGGCCAGAAGAGATTGCTTCAGCCCTACATTTGACAAAGGATGAGGTAATGGCTAATTGGGAGACTAGAAGTGGAGCAAAGGGCTTTCTGACTAAGTTCTTGGTTGGTAAGGCTAACTATTTCTGGGATAGTCTAGACTTCAAGGCATTCGAGGATATTCTGGCTATTCTGATATATGGCTTGGTATTGTTTCTGAATCCTGACTCCTTTGTTGATGTGAATGCGGTGAAAATCTTCATCTCTCGTAATCTTGTACCCACTCTCTTGGGTGACATTCTTCATCAGCTTTATGCCCGTACCGCCCGAAAGCGGGGAACCTTGATGTGTTGTGCTCCATTATTGGCGAGGTGGTTTATTTCGCACCTCCCCAAATCAGTGCTGAAGAACAAAGAAGGCATGGGTTGGGCCTATAGGGTTATGTCTCTCTCGCATAATGACATCATCTGGACTATCAAGGGTATGGACGAGGTGGCTATTATTGATCGCTGTAGGGAGTACCCCAATGTTCCATTGATAGGAACCCATGGAGGAATTTCTTATAATCCATGCTTGGCCTTACGTCAGTTTGGGAGAGCCAGAAGAGAAGGACCTCATGAGCTGCTAATGCCTAGTATCATCTTTGATTTTCAAGGGGATAACGACGAGCAATGCCGCAGATTCATAAGGGCTTGGGATAGAGTTCACAGATCTGATCCACACGAGCTGGGGCCAAAGACTTCTCTTCCAATGGAGCCATATCTCAGATGGGTCCGTATCCGTGCCCAAAAGCTGGGTATGCCATATGAAGCCGTCCTGCCTATTATTGTTGAAGTTTCTAATGAAGAGGGGGTTCTTCCTACCATCCTCCATCCTTACATGCCCACTGACATTGGGGCACTGAAAAGGTCTTGGATGCAGCTGAGAGAAGAACGGGATGCTTACTGAGAAAAGTTCAATGAGCAAGAGCAGAAGATCCAGAAGTTAACTAGGCAGGTGGAGAACGAGCGGATTCTCAATGACTATGTCCGCACCGACAAGAAGAGACCATGGGAGCACTGATTGTCCTTTGTTTATTTCCTTTCCATTTCTATTTACTTTTCAGTATTTCCTTTCTTGTAACGCCTTAAGGGCAATTTCTTGAACAATTTGAATTTCAAAGTTTATCTAATAAAAGTGTGTTTCATTCCTTTTATTTACGAATTTGAATCTCCCGATTGTCTTTGAAATCATATCATATGCATTTTATCCCATGAACTTCATAACAGGTACCCATTACAGGTCTCTTATCTTCTTCGTTGTTTATTTCAGCACTCGTCATGTCTGTTGAACCATCAACTGAGCAAGCAATCAAGGCCATACAGGCTCAAAATGCCCAATTCCAAGAGCTGTTCATGAATCTAGCTAAGGGTCAGCAAGATCTGAAGACCCTGATTTTGAAAGAGAAGAAGAAGAGGACAGTCCTGTTTAACATAGGTCACAGGTTTGGAAATAGGCTACGGGAGGAAGTTGATTTGACCACTTCATCTGGAGGGAAAGATAGTCAAGAGGAAAGGAGGGCTCCTAGCCCTGTGGTCTCCGACAACGAGACGGACTTCGATGAAGACCAGTATCCTCCTGCTGAGGATAGATACAAGCAACTGGAAGACCGGTTGAGCGCTATGGAAATTCATAAGGTGCCTGGTCTAGAATTCAGAGATCTAGGTCTATCATCTGGGGTGGTGATTCCCCACAAATTCAAGGCACCAGCCTTTGCTAAGTATGACGGAGTTTCTTGTCCGAAGCTGCACCTCCGGTCATATGTAAGGAAGATTCAGCCGTACACCGTTGATAAGAACCTATGGATTCACTTCTTTCAAGACAGTCTCTCAGGGACTCAGCTTGAATGGTTTTACCAGTTGGACGGAGCCAGTATCCGCAGTTGGGAAGATTTGGCTACTGCTTTCTACAGGCATACTGTGATCGGTGGATCTGGAACTGACTGTTTAACGCTGGTTCGCGAAATGTCGCGGAAGCAAGAGTCGCCACCGTCTTTTATTTTCTCCAAGTGGAAAGGACAAAAGCACATAAAAATTCCTTAAAGAGATTGCTCTCGGTTCGGGAGGTAGATTATAGAAAGGGAAGGTGTTAGCACCCTTTCTATCCATGGTTATCCATGGGCTCTTAGATACTTGCTCATTGTGTTTTCAAAAATGGTTTGTTTGCTTTTCAACTGTGGGTTTTAAAAAGTTTCTTTGAAAATTCCAGTTCGACTCTTGTATCGGTCCTCAAGAGTGTTTGAAAAATTGCTTTCGAAAGCTTTTTGAAAAGGTGTCGGTGTGAAAAGTATGTTTGAATTTTTGTTTCGAAATTAGAGCAAGTATCTACGAGAACCTACCTACCCTAAGGAATTTGTCTGTGTAAATGTCCTTAAAGTAGTGCTATCCCACCATTGAGAGGTAGGTAGCACCACCGTTGGAGGTGTTCGGGTCAATTTGAGTTTTGGGACGGTGTGGTCACCGAGCAAAGGTAAGATACCTTAGGAGCTACCCTTATGCCATTGATCTTTTATTCCGAGGCAACTATTCCGAGGCAACTTATTTTGAGGCAACCAGATCAATGGGACATAAGGACTCACTAAGACGTCCTATAGTCGGCGACCACGTTTTGAGGGACAAGGCAACATTGTGATCACCGGAGTAATGGGAAGATACCTTAGAAGCTACCCTCATGCCAGGTTCCCGGATCATGAGGACTTACTAAGACATCCTCTACTCGACGATCACCTTTCGAGGCAAGGCAACAGTGAGGCGTACCCTAGGGGTGGTGTGTGATTTATGTGTCATGTTCAGTTATTTTGTCTTGTTCATGGCAAAGTGATCTATGCGTTTGTTTTTTATTTTTGTCATTCATTCTTGCATGCCATTATTAACAGTTAAAACAGTGCGAGAAATATAAAATTCCTAAACTATTACAAAGGCGCGGGTCCACATCGCCAAATTTAATCCAGGACCCAGTTTGACAGAAAATAAAGAAGTAAAGTGCGAGAAATAAAATGTCCGAGTTTACAAGGCTTTGGGAGAATTACATTAATATTATAAGAAGCAAAATAAAATGCGCGAATTGGAATTAAAATTGGAAGCGAGGGCGTTGGACCCTTTTTAATGAAATTAAATTAAATTATTAAATTAATTAAATTAAAATGAAAAAAGAAATTATTTTGAGATTTTTTGGATTTATGGTTTTTTATGTGAATTAAATGAAATTAACTAATTAACCCTAATTCTACAACTTTTATTTATTAAGAAAAACATGTTAAAATTTAAACCTAAAATTAAATTAATTAATTAATGGCAATTTGATTTATAAAAATAAATAATTAATTATTAGTGAAATTTATTTACAAAAAATATTAATTAAATAAATATATTTTGATTTTTATGACTTTTCTGTTTTTTACTATTTTTTATATTTTATGAAAATAAGTTAAATTAAAGGAATTAATTAAAAAAGAAATAATTGAAATAAATAAAATAAGGAAAAGAAAGAAAATACAATACCTTGGGGGGTTTCTGTCCCCTTTTTGGAGGTGAATGGGAGTGGTTTGGTCATTTGTGTTCTGGCCTCATCATGCATAAGTTTTTCTACTTTGGCCATTTGGCTTTTGGCTTTTGGCCATTTGCGTTTTGGCCTCAACGTTCCTTAATCTTCTCAGGATGTCTGTCTCGCCATGTATTGGTGTCATGCATAAGTTTTTCTACTTTGGCCATTTGGCTTTTGGCTTTTGGCTTTTGGCCTCAACGTTCCTTAATGAACCTGCATGGGATCCTGTCTAAATCTACAGTGTTGAATCTCACGAACACATTAAATAAAATCATAAAATGCAAATAAAGCCAATATATGAAGAAATTTAATGTTTAGGCACAATATGGCATGTATGAATGATTATACCCTTTTGATCATGGAGATCAAATCAACCTTACACTTACTGGAAAAGTAGTGACATGAATGCTTTTATGCCCTTTAGATCATGGAGATCAAGCCAGCCTTACCCTTACTGAAGAAGTAATAAGATGTTGGTTTGTAACTGAGATGGCTTGTTTGTAGTGAGAGAGGGATTTGTAATGAGGATTTCAAGGTTTTAGGGTTCTTGAAAGAGTTTGATATTCTAACAGTGTTGTGGCAAGGTTTTTTTTCTCTCTTCTTTTCTCCTCTTTTTTCCTCTCTTTTTTCTCCTCTTTGGTTTGTGTGAAAAGAAGGTGATTATATAATGAAAATTAGGGTAAAGCAAATGGGCTTTGAATGTGCAATTGGGCCTCCAATATTCACTTGAATTCGTCACTTTCCAGGCTAAATCGCAGGGACTTAAGTGCATTTTTTGAAGTTGAAATGTGAAAACAAAATGTAGCCGACATCGAGAACTAACTCCTGTCCGAAAATTGACTCAATCGGATAAACGGTGAATTAGTTATGAATTTTTGAAGTTTCAGCTCAGACAAACTTATTTTGGGCTTCAGTGTCGACTCTGACACGTTCTTCAATAAAAAACTGGTATTGATCGGTGCATAATTTGGTCTCGACTTTTGAAGCAAAGTTGTAGATCTATGAGTCAGTAACCTTGTGTAAAAATATGAGTCCAATCCGATAAAAATTGACCGAGTTATGAATTTTCGAAGTTTCGGCCCAGATAAAATAATATTCAGCATTCAGGATTTTCAGCGTGTCACGCACTCTGAGCAAAAAACGAAGGCCTTTTGAATACCGTTTGAACTCAATACCTTCTGTGAAAATGTAGCCAACTCAATTTGTGAAATTTTGGCACCGGAACCAGCTCGATACGATGAAAATTGACCAAGTTATGATTTTTTGAACATGACGCAAATAAACTTCTGTCACAAATTTTCTGCACGAAAATACTTGATAAATCCACATTTTTGAAGACCTTCTGATCGAAATTGGCTTCCAGCCGTGAGAGATGAAAACGTAGATAATGTCAAGACGGAATTTTGGCCACCGGAACGGGTTCAAAACGAGTCACGATCTTCAAGTTATGAATTTTTTAGCGCGTAAAAACTGCACTTTCAGCACACTTTTTCACTATATTTCTTCAAGAAAACTCACACATTCGGATACCTTCTTTAAAGAATTGACTCTTGAGCCGAACCTGAATTTGAGAATATGTTATCAGAGATATCTTGGCGAAAGAATACCTGAATATGACGCGGCAGGTTGGACTTGTGAATTTTTCTTGAAATGTTTTGAGAAATATGGGAGGGCAAATTTTGGGGTACAACAGTTGCCCCTGTTCAATCTTCTTAGACCTGAGGATGCAGATTGGCTGACGTGCCTTTCGTAATCCGAAGGTGGAAGATGATTGAACACTAGAGTGTCCAGAAATTTGCGCTCACATAGTAGTGTGATGGTGGGGGAATGGGCTTATAGATGCCATTTAGAGATTGATGGATAGGATGATGGGCTTATAGATGCCATGCTAAGATGTGATGGATAGGTGGATGGGCTTACAGATGCCATCTGGGTGTCTATAACGACGAGTGTCTATAACGACGAGTGTCTATAACGACGGGTGTCTATAACGACGGGTGTCTATGACGACGGGTTGTATCAGAGAAATCTTTAGGCATTGATTTAACTGGGTTTGTATTCTTTGACTGGGTTGGTCTCTTTTGACTGTATTCGTCTACATAGCTGATCTTTTAATTGTATCCTTCCTGAAAGGTAAAGGTCAGTCATATGCAATGCATGATATGGATCAAGCAATAATATTTTTCAACACATGAGATTGTATGATATGATGCGTATATGCATGTATCATGATGTATAACAATGTGATGTTTATGAATGTATCTTCGTCTGGGAAAATAGATCCTTGACGGATGCCGGGAAGTCAAATCCTGGGCTGATGTTGAAGAGTGAGATTCTTCGTTTCCGTTGGGGATGATGATTGCAAGAATACCGGTAGGAGAAGATGACTCCGTTGGGGAATAAACTTGGTGAATGGAATAACTCTGCAGAGAGGAAAGTACTCTAACGATCTTGTTGGGAAGCAATACTCTGTGGGGAGAGAGATACTTTGCTGAGTTGTTGATCATAACTTGCTGGGGATACCCTTGTTGTGTTGGAAGTATTGATAGACTTCGCTGGGGATAAGAAAGAACTGTGTTGACGACGACCTTTCCGTGGCTTTTGGCTGAGGATAACCCAGTTATATCCTGGTAAGGAAATAACTCTTTGAATAAAGTCGGGCGACGCGTTCGTGCTCTGCGAGGGATAAGCTTCCAGAATCTACTGGGGATAAGCTTACTGCTTGGGGAGATGGATTCCAACTTTCTTGGGGAAACTGGATTGGACTCTCTTGGGGGAGTATTGAACTGTATTGGTTATGTTCTTCAACTGAACTTACCTTGATACCTTGGAGGACCGAACAATCCGATTGCTTAGACAACTCTTTATTGCCCCTGTTTCTAATGTGGGAGAGGAATATACCTGTGGAAGTGCTTGGTAGTTGTTGAGGGACAAACCTACTTCTGGCAGGCAAGTGACAAGATGACAGGACATAGTCGTACGCTTTGATCCCTAACTTTTGCCTGGACCGCCCTTTCGGGTTTTCAGTCCACCGGGATGCCCATTTTTGCCCAAGCCGCCTTTTCATGTTTTCGACTTGCCGGGTGTACAGATTTTTTTCATTTCATCCCTTCATTTTTCCCGAACCCTTTTGGTTCACCGGGAAGCCCTTACTTTTGCCTAGGTATGTCAACCTAGCGGGTCTTTGATTATGCGCAGTATTTTTCGACTATGTCCGTGTCCTCAGGATGTAGGGAATTGCCCCTGTCAGAAATGTTTTGTCATGCCATCAGAAGGTGTTTGATCAGGCAAGATTTGTTGCTGGAATGCCCCCAAGTGACTCAGGCGGAGATTTGCCCCAGGCTATTTAGCCTTTGAGAGATTCTCCGAATCTTGATTGGGTTGCCCCAGATAATGGACACTAGCCATGTCTGCCCCTTGATTGGAAGTGCTTTTGTTCACTAGGTATTCATCGTGCGAATTTCCCTGCTGTTCAAACAAAAAGTCATATGCAACCAAAGTTATGTTAAAAATGCAAAGCTTATGTCTGTCTTGAAGATTTTGAAAATGCATTCTCTTTTTCATAAAACAAGTGAATGTTTGTAAACGTGATGTCAACTCCGTATTTACCGTAGGCCTTAAGGAGTCAGGATACCTTTCGTAACAGTATGCTTTCGAACTAACCCATGCTTCAGCTAGGACTTTTAAGGGTTATAACGTGGCCTGGTTCACGGTTTAAGAAACAAAGGATAAAGGCTCAAATTTTATTTGTACCCACCCGCTCTTCGTGATGTTCTCCAAACCTAAACTCGGCTGATCGTGCGTTTGACCTTATTTGAGTTTTTGTCCTGATGTTCCAATGATGGTTCAGATATTGAACGTTTATTTGAATAGGCATTCATCTCCTTTTTTGCTGAGGGTTTGTAGGACCTCTTTCTTTTTTTTATTTTTGTTATCCCTTTCTTTTTTTTTGCCTGAACTGTTTCCTTTTTTGGAATCACAGTCAGTGGGATGCCCCAGTTTTGTAAGTCTCCTTCATAGGTCTTGACTTAATGGGTTTTTGATTTTGGTAATGACTGTCTGTCTTTATGATTATTCGGAACCATCACTATCTTTTGTTTATTTAAGGACCTCTTTGGTGCCATTCGTTATGCACTTGGATCAACTGAGAGACTACCCTGCCCTAGGTTATGATTAAGGGTTTTAAATTTCGAAAAGAAAAACTCCTACTTCTTTGGCTCAGAGGGGTTGACGAGGGATTATCATCCTTATAACTCCAGTGTTTAGGGATTGAAACAATGCATGTACCTCATCAGCGGGGTCTGTTCAAAAGCATACTGTAAGAATCGTGGTATCGTTTTCGTCATCCTCCCTCAAGAGGCTTAGAATTATTAATGGAGAGTTGACATCAAAAAATGAAAGCAGTTTGAATATAGCGAATGAGAATATATTGATTCAAAACAGACATATGCGATGCATTAAAGAAATAACAATGTTTAACATGAGTAAATGTTTGAACAATCAAAAGAAAATTACAACTTGAATTCAAATGAACACAAAAAGTGCTTTCTATCCTAGCCATGTTTTGGCATGGAAGCAGTGATCACGTTGGGAGCCTCTGGAGAGTCGAGCTGGACTTCCTTTGCGTCAATCAGATCTTGAACCCTATTTCTCAAAGTCCAACAGTCATCTGTAGCATGCCCCGGGCTGTCGGAATGATAGGCGCAGCGAGCATTGGGATTGTACCTTGAAGGTGTCCTGTTAGGATTCTTCGGGGGATCCATGAGAGTTACCAACTTAGTTTCCAGCAGCTGTGGCAATATCTGTGACAAGGTCATGCCGAGGGGAGTAAATTGCCTCTTAGGTCTTTCTTCCTTTTGTTGACGGTGACGCTGAGGAGCACCGGCCGGCTTTACAATAGCTACTGCGTTGACCGCACTAGATTCTCTCTTGGATGGTTTCTTCTCAGTGTTCGAGGAGTCATCATTATGTATTTTCCCTGACTTGATGCCAGCCTCTATTCTTTCCCCGGTCAAGACTAAATCGGTAAATCCAACAGCAGAGTTCCCAATCAGGTGGTTGAAGAATGGACCGGACAGGGTCCCTACGAACATATCGACGAGCTCGCGGTCGGTTAGAGGTGGTTGTACCCTTCCAGCAAGGTCCCTCCACTTTTGAGCATATTCTTTGAAACCTTCGCCTGCACCCATAGACATTCCTTGAAGTTGAGTGCGCGTGGGAGCAAGGTCGGCATTGTACTGGTACTGCTTGTAGAAAGCAGTGGCCAAGTCCTCCCAGCTGCGGATGTTGGCTCCATTCAGTTGATAGAACCAGTCAAGCTGAGTCCCTGAAAGACTCTCCTGGAAAAAGTGGATCCATAAGTTCCTGTCGGCCGTGTAGGGCTGGATCCTCCTCATGTATGACCTGAGATGCAGCTTTGGACAGGATGCCCCGTCGTACTTTGCAAAGGCAGGTGCCTTGAATTTGTGCGGGATCACTACCCAAAAGACAGACCTAGATCCTCGAAGTCCATGCCAGGCACTTTTTGTATCTCCATAGCACTTAGCCGGTCTTCCAACTGTTTGTACCTATCCTCAGCCGGAGGGTACTGTTCGTCGTTGAAATCTGTCTCATTGTCGGAGACCACTGGACTGGGAACCCTTTCCTCTTGATGACTGCCTTTCCCCACAGATGGAGTTGTCCTCTCAGCTTCATCCTGCAGTGTGTTCCCAGATCTGCGTCTAGGGCTGAACAAAACAGTCCTCTTCTTCTTCTTTTTCAAGAGCAAGGTCTTCAGATCTTGTTGCCCCTGGGTCAAATTCATGATCAGCTCTTGGAACTGGGCGTTCTGATCCTGGAGGGCCTTGATAGTGTGCTCGGTTGAGGATTCAGGATTCATGACGAGACTGCTGAAATAAACAGCGAAGAAGGTAAGCAACCTGCAGAGAATGGGTACCTGTTACGCAATGATATGTATGATATGCATGCAATGTTTTCAAGGACCTCGTGGGGTAAACAAGGAAATTGTTAGAGTTGGAAACTGGTAACTTGATTGAAGGAGCTTCATGTTGTAGAGAGTCCTTCTTCAAAGGGTCAAAGGCTCACCATATCCAGTGGGTCATAGCCCCTGACAACTTTGGCTAGAGGAAAATAAATCCTCTTTGCCCCTTGCTAGATGTTTGATTTATCATGACCTGCATCACAAGCCCTTGAGATCCTTGAAATGGGTTAGGATGTATGCAATGGTATGATGTTATGTTATGCATGGGGTAATGTGAGTAACCCTGTTATGAGTCCCAATTAAGGACTATAAACAAACCCTGCAAGAAATTCAGTATACTTTGTTATGAGTCCCAATTAAGGACTATAAACAAAACCTGCAGGAGACTTAGTAAACCCTGTTATGAGTCCTAATTAAGGACTATAAACAAAACCTGCAAGTAGTTCATGTGTCAGCTAACAAGCATGCAAATAGGCAAGTACAAAGGCACACAAGTCACACAAGAGAAGCCCTTATAGTTTAGGCCAGCATGAGGTCTAGGTATTACCCTCTTGAAGTTGGTGGGTCCAACCTGTCCTATTAGAAGTAACCGGGTTCTTAGAGGATCCCAATATCATTGACTACCCTCAATCGGTCATAACTTCAGCATCGCAATCTTTTCTTGTGGCCAGAACCATCACGAGAGTTCAGCCTCAATGGGCGTAACATACTGCTACTGTTATAATGGCCAAGTTGGGTCATTTAGGGTTCTAAGGTCTGTTGGTGCTTAATGACTCCTTGGAAGACCCATATTCTCCCCGTTTCAACACGAGGGATATCGGTACAGACCAAGGTGCCACACCAATGTAGCCACTGTTTCACCCGTGTCGGTCTACGCTGGACAGGTCCCTCACAGCTTATGCTACCTAAACAGGGTATCCCCAGATCCGGGTTAGGATCTATGTAACTCCCATGCAACCCACAATAGTAAAGCAAGCAAGTCAATACAATTGAAAACACAGTTATAAACTAACCCTAAGGTACACCTCACTTTAAGTTTAAGTCCCCAGCAGAGTCGCCAGTTCTGTGATCGGTGGATCTGGAACTGACTGTTTAACGCTGGTTCGCGAAATGTCGCGGAAGCAAGAGTCGTCACCGTCTTTTATTTTCTCCAAGTGGAAAGGACAAAAGCACAGAAAAATTCCTTAAAGAGATTGCTCTCGGTTCGGGAGGTAGATTATAGAAAGGGAAGGTGTTAGCACCCTTTCTATCCATGGTTATCCATGGGCTCTTAGATACTTGCTCATTGTGTTTTCAAAAATGGTTTGTTTGCTTTTCAACTGTGAGTTTTAAAAAGTTTCTTTGAAAATTCCAGTTCGACTCTTGTATCGGTCCTCAAGAGTGTTTGAAAAATTGCTTTCGAAAGCTTTTTGAAAAGGTGTCGGTGTGAAAAGTATGTTTGAATTTTTGTTTCGAAATTAGAGCAAGTATCTACGAGAACCTACCTACCCTAAGGAATTTGTCTGTGTAAATGTCCTTAAAGTAGTGCTATCCCACCATTGAGAGGTAGGTAGCACCACCGTTGGAGGTGTTCGGGTCAATTCGAGTTTTGGGACGGTGTGGTCACCGAGCAAAGGTAAGATACCTTAGGAGCTACCCTTATGCCATTGATCTTTTATTCCGAGGCAACTATTCCGAGGCAACTTATTTTGAGGCAACCAGATCAATGGGACATAAGGACTCGCTAAGACGTCCTATAGTCGGCGACCACGTTTCGAGGGACAAGGCAACATTGTGATCACCGGAGTAATGGGAAGATACCTTAGAAGCTACCCTCATGCCAGGTTCCCGGATCATGATGACTTACTAAGACATCCTCTACTCGACGATCACCTTTCGAGGCAAGGCAACAGTGAGGCGTACCCTAGGGGTGGTGTGTGATTTGTGTGTCATGTTCAGTTATTTTGTCTTGTTCATGGCAAAGTGATCTATGCGTTTGTTTTTTATTTTTGTCATTCATTCTTGCATGCCATTATTAACAGTTAAAACAGTGCGAGAAATATAAAATTCCTAAACTATTACAAAGGCGCGGGTCCACATCGCCAAATTTAATCCAGGACCCGGTTTGACAGAAAATAAAGAAGTAAAGTGCGAGAAATAAAATGTCCGAGTTTACAAGGCTTTGGGAGAATTACATTATTATTATAAGAAGCAAAATAAAATGCGCGAATTGGAATTAAAATTGGAAGCGAGGGCGTTGGACCCTTTTTAATGAAATTAAATTAAATTATTAAATTAATTAAATTAAAATGAAAAAAGAAATTATTTTGAGATTTTTTGGATTTATGGTTTTTTATGTGAATTAAATGAAATTAACTAATTAACCCTAATTCTACAACTTTTATTTATTAAGAAAAACATGTTAAAATTTAAACCTAAAATTAAATTAATTAATTAATGGCAATTTGATTTATAAAAATAAATAATTAATTATTAGTGAAATTTATTTACAAAAAATATTAATTAAATAAATATATTTTGATTTTTATGACTTTTCTGTTTTTTACTATTTTTTATATTTTATGAAAATAAGTTAAATTAAAGGAATTAATTAAAAAAGAAATAATTGAAATAAATAAAATAAGGAAAAGAAAGAAAATACAATACCTTTGGGGGTTTCTGTCCCATTTTTGGAGGTGAATGGGAGTGGTTTGATCATTTGTGTTCTGGCCTCATCATGCATAAGTTTTTCTACTTTGGCCATTTGGCTTTTGGCTTTTGGCCATTTGCGTTTTGGCCTCAACGTTCCTTAATCTTCTCAGGATGTCTGTCTCGCCATGTATTGGTGTCATGCATAAGTTTTTCTACTTTGGCCATTTGGCTTTTTGCTTTTGACTTTTGGCCTCAACGTTCCTTAATGAACCTGCATGGGATCCTGTCTAAATCTGCAGTGTTGAATCTCACGAACACATTAAATAAAATTATAAAATGCAAATAAAGCCAATATATGAAGAAATTTAATGTTTAGGCACAATATGGCATGTATGAATGATTATACCCTTTTGATCATGGAGATCAAATCAACCTTACCCTTACTGGAAAAGTAGTGACATGAATGCTTTTATGCCCTTTGGATCATGGAGATCAAGCCAGCCTTACCCTTACTGAAGAAGTAATAAGATGTTGGTTTGTAACTGAGATGGCTTGTTTGTAGTGAGAGAGGGATTTGTAATGAGGATTTCAAGGTTTTAGGGTTCTTGAAAGAGTTTGATATTCTAACAGTGTTGTGGCAAGGTTTTTTTTCTCTCTTCTTTTCTCCTCTTTTTTCCTCTCTTTTTTCTCCTCTTTGGTTTGTGTGAAAAGAAGGTGATTATATAATGAAAATTAGGGTAAAGCAAATGGGCTTTGAATGTGCAATTGGGCCTCCAATATTCACTTGAATTCGTCACTTTCCAGGCTAAATCGCAGGGACTTAAGTGCATTTTTTGAAGTTGAAATGTGAAAACAAAATGTAGCCGACATCGAGAACTAACTCCTGTCCGAAAATCGACTCAATCGGATAAACGGTGAATTAGTTATGAATTTTTGAAGTTTCAGCTCAGACAAACTTATTTTGGGCTTCAGTGTCGACTCTGACACGTTCTTCAATAAAAAACTGGTATTGATCGGTGCATAATTTGGTCTCGACTTTTGAAGAAAAGTTGTAGATCTATGAGTCAATAACCTTGTGTAAAAATATGAGTCCAATCCGATAAAAATTGACCGAGTTATGAATTTTCGAAGTTTCGGCCCAGATAAAATAATATTCAGCATTCAGGATTTTCAGCGTGTCACGCACTCTGAGCAAAAAACGAAGGCCTTTTGAATACCGTTTGAACTCAATATCTTCTGTGAAAATGTAGCCAACTCAATTTGTGAAATTTTGGCACCGGAACCAGCTCGATACGATGAAAATCGACCAAGTTATGATTTTTTGAACATGACGCAAATAAACTTCTGTCACAAATTTTCTGCACGAAAATACTTGATAAATTCACATTTTTGAAGACCTTCTGATCGAAATTGGCTTCCAGCCGTGAGAGATGAAAACGTAGATAATGTCAAGACGGAATTTTGACCACCGGAACGGGTTCAAAACGAGTCACGATCTTCAAGTTATGAATTTTTTAGCGCGTAAAAACTGCACTTTCAGCACACTTTTTCACTATATTTCTTCAAGAAAACTCACACATTCGGATACCTTCTTTAAAGAATTGACTCTTGAGCCGAACCTGAATTTGAGAATATGTTATCAGAGATATCTTGGCGAAAGAATACCTGAATATGACGCGCCAGGTTGGACTTGTGAATTTTTCTTGAAATGTTTTGAGAAATATGGGAGGGCAAATTTTGGGGTACAACACATACCAATACAACTTCGACCTCGCTCCCACGCGTACCCAACTCTAGGGTATGTCAATGGAAACGGGCGAAGGTTTCAAAGATTATGCTCATAAGTGGAGGGATCTCGCCGGAAGAGTGCAACCACCCTTAGCTGATTGGGAGCTTGTGGATATGTTTCTGGGGACCTTATCTGGTCCATTTTTCAACTATCTGATTGGAAGCTCTTCGTCTGGATTTACAGAGCTTATTATGACTGTGGAAAGGATTGAAGCTGGTATTAAGGCTGGTAACATACAAAAGGGTGCTTCATCAAGCACCGAGAAAAAGCCTTTTAAGAAAGAGTCCAGTGCTGTCTACAGTTTGAAAAACCAGAATAGACCTGAGCGCCGCCAACCTGTTAATGCGGTTGTTATTTCAAGACCTGCTGGTGCTCCTCATCACAACAATCAACAAAAGGCCGAGAGACCTCTAAGGCAATTCACTCAGCTTAACATGACCTTATCTCATATTCTGCCACAGTTATTGAAAACCAACCTAGTGATTCCAAGGGAAGCCCTGAAGAATCCAAATACAACATCACCGAAGTATAACCCTAATGCCCGTTGTGCTTTTCACTCTGATAGCCCGGGGCATGATACGGATGATTGTTGGGTTTTGAAGAACAAGGTGCAAGACCTGATTGATGCTAAGGAGATCGAGTTCGGAGCACCAGAAAAGCCTAAACAAGATGAAGGGGGGAATGCTATCGGAGATGACGATGATGTAGAGTTTGATATTGATAGTTGGATCTACCCGACTGTCGATGGTGGACTAAGCAATTGGACAGCGAAGGATTCTATGCCCATTTCTGTTATCACCCAGTAATGAAACTTTTTGTTTTGAATTTGTAACAGACAATGTTTTAAACTTTATGGCCCGGTGTCTTACCCGGGGCACTGTGGCTTCATTTGTGAGGGCTTTATGTGTGTCATTTTCATATATCATTAATAAAAGCATTGGACGTTTCTTGCATTTCAAATTTTGCGCTCCTTGTTTTTCTTTTATTATATATTGCAAAACAGTTATTTTACACACACTCACATATACAGGTCTACATCCACTCTGGATCTCACTGGTAACGACTCTGCTACTGCCAGTTATGACTTCAAAAATCCGATCAACTTAGCCGAAGACGAAGGTGAAGATGATTGCGAAGTGGCTGGTGAACTTGCAAGACTGTTACTTCAGGAAGAGAGGGATATACAGCCACATGAAGAGCCGGTGGAATCGGTAAATCTGGGTACGGAGGAGGACAAGAAAGAGGTCAAGATCGGTGCAAATCTGGAGCTTAGTGTGAAGTAATGGTTGATTCAGATGCTGCGTGACTACGTTGAGATCTTTGCTTGGTCTTATGAAGACATGCCTGGGTTGGATACTAATATTGTGGTTCATCGCCTGCCTACCAAGGAAGATTGTCCTCCAGTGAAACAAAAAGTCCGCCGCATGCACCCAGAGATGTCTGAGAAAATCAAGGCTGAAGTTATGAAATAGTTTGACGCCGGTTTTCTAGCAGTTACTTCTTACCCACAGTGGGTGGCCAACGTGGTTCCTGTGCCGAAGAAGGATGGTAAGGTTCGAATGTGTGTTGACTATAGGGATCTGAACAGGGAAAGCCCCAAGGATGATTTCCCTCTACCTCATATCGACGTTCTGGTTGACAACACTGCTCAGCATAAAGTCTTCTCCTTTATGGATGGTTTCTCCGGTTATAATCAGATTAAGATGGCTCCCAAAGACATGGAGAAGACAACCTTTGTTACTCAATGGGGTACCTTTTGCTACAAGGTCATGCCCTTTGGATTGAAGAATGATGGGGCAACGTATCAGCGTGTCATGGTTGCTTTGTTTCATGACATGATCCATCATGAGATTGAGGTGTACGTCGACGATATGATTGCAAGGTCCCAAACTGAGGAGGAACACCTTAACCATCTGTAGAAGTTGTTTGACAGGCTGAAGTTGTATAAGCTGAGGTTAAACCCGAACAAGTGCACCTTCAGGGTGAGATCTGGTAAGCTGCTAGGTTTCGTCGTAAGCGATAAAGATATTCAAGTGGATCCGGCAAAGGTGAAGGCCATATAAGAAATGCCAGCCCCCAAAATAGAGAAAGAAGTCAGAGGCTTTCTGGGACGTCTGAACTACATTGCCCGATTCATCTCACACCTGACTGCTACTTGTGAACCAATCTTCAAGCTGTTGAAGAAAGATAAAGTAGTGCGTTGGAACGATGAATGCCAAGCCGCTTTTGAGAGAATCAAAGAGTATCTCCAGGAGCCACCCATCCTGATGCCACCAGTTGAAGGGAGACCTCTGATCTTATACTTGACAGTACTTGACAACTCAATGGGGTGTGTGCTGGGGCAGCATGACGAGTCTGGCCGAAAAGAGCATGCTATTTATTACCTTACCAAAAAGTTTACCGACTGCGAGACGCGATACTCGTTGCTCGAGAAAACTTGCTGCACTTTGGCATATATGTTGACTCACACTACTCTGTTGATATCAAAGATGGATCCAATCAAGTATATCTTCGAGAAGCCTGCCTTATCTGGAAGAATAGCAAGATGGGAGATGATCTTGACTGAGTATGACATCCAATATACAACCCAAAAGGCAATCAAAAGAAGTGTGCTGGCAGACCATTTGGCACATCAGGCAGTGGATGATTACCAGTCTATGAACTTTGAATTCCCGGATGAGAATATCATGTTGGTAACTGATTGTGAGACATCTGGACCGGATGAAGGACCTGAGGAGGGATCCCGATGGTCTATGTACTTTGATGGAGCTTCAAACGCTTTGGGTAATGGCATTGCACCGTGATCATATCTCCTAAAGGCTCTCATACTCCGTTCACTGCCCAAATATGTTTCAACTGCACCAACAACACGGCGGAGTATGAAGCGTGCATCATGGGTCTCCGAGCAGCAACTGACCTAAGGATTAAGTTTCTGAGTGTCTTCAGAGATTCCGCTCTCGTGATCAGTCAGATCAAAGGCGAGTGGGATACGAAACACCCAAATCTTATTCCTTATAAAGAGTATGCGTTGACGTTGCTTCCCCATTTTGAGGAGATAACCTTTGAACACTTCCCTAGAGAGGAGAATCAGTTGGCGGACGCGCTAGCTACAATGTCTTCTATGTTCAAAGTCAATTGGGACAACGAAGCTCCCTGGATCATCATTGAAAAACTGGATGAACCTGCGCATTGCTGTGACATTGAGACTGAAGAGGTAGCAGACAAACCCTGGTATCATGAGGTGAAAAGGTACCTTGAGGCTCAGGAGTACCCCGAGTGTGCATCTATTAATGACAAGAAGTTTCTGAGGAGGTTCGCATCAAAGTTCTTCATCAGCAATGGCATTCTTTATAAGCGTAACCATGATTCGACCTTACTGCGTTGTGTGGATAAGAACGAAGCAGAAAGGATCATGGCGGAGTTACATGAAGGTACTTTCGGGACTCATTCCAGTGGACACACCATGGCAAAGAAAATCCTACGGGCGGGATATTATTGGTCCACAATAGAAGCCGACTGTTATCAACATTCTCTGACATGTCACAAGTGCCAAGTCTATGCTGATAAGGTGCATATACCTCCGGTCCCTCTGAACGTCTTGACAGCTCCTTGGCCTTTTGCAATGTGGGGCATTGATATGATCGGCGAGATAAAAACTACGGCATCTAATGGGCATCACTTCATCCTGGTAGCAATTGATTACTTCACGAAGTGGGTTGAAGCGGCTTCCTTTGCTACGGTAACCAGGAATGTCATGGCACGGTTCATTCGGCATAATCTGATCTGTCAATATGGTGTACCAGAGAGGATCATTACGGACAATGGTACCAATCTCAACAACAAGATGATCACCGAGCTCTGCGAGCAATTCAAGATACAACATCACAACTCTTCTCCCTACCGGCCGAAGATGAATGGGGTTGTAGAAGCGGCCAATAAGAACATTAAGAAGATTGTGCAGAAGATGACAGTGACATACAAAGATTGGCACGAGATGTTACCATTTGCTCTTCATGGATATCGTACCTCAGCACGGACGTCAACAGGGGCAACACCCTACTCCTTGGTATATTGCATGGAGGCAGTCTTGCCCATTGAAGTTCAGATACCCTCTCTTTGGATCATAAAGGATGCAGGTTTGAGCGAAGATGACTGGGTTCAGACCCGGCTTGATCAGTTGAACCTAATCGACGAAAAAAGACTTACTGCTATTTGTCATGGTCAGACGTACCAAAAACGGATGATCAAGGCATTTAACAAGAAAGTTAGACGATAAGAGTATCAAGTTGGGGATCTGGTTATCAAGCGCATCATACTACCTCAAGGTGATCCCAGGGGCAAATGGACCCCTACTTACGAAGGGCCATTTGTGGTTAAGAACATTTTCTCAAGAGGAGCTATGATTCTAACCACCATGGATGGTGACGACCTTCCTCACCCCGTCAATGCAGACATAGTGAAAAGATACTACGCATAATCAAATACCGACTAGGTTGACTGGCCTAGGAAAAAATAAGGGCTTCCCGGCGAACCAAAAGGGTTCGGGAAAAAATAAGGGATGAAAATGAAAAATATGTACACCCGGCAAGTCGAAAACCTGAAAAGGCGGCTTGGGCAAAAAAGGGTATCCCGGTGGACTGAAAACCCGAAAGGGCGGTTGTGATCGGTGGATCTGGAACTGACTGTTTAACGCTGGTTTCGCGAAATGTCACGGAAGCAAGAGTCGCCACCGTCTTTTATTTTCTCCAACATGGAAAGGACAAAAGCACAGAAAAATTCCTTATTGAGATTAGCTCTCGGTTCGGGAAGTAGATTTATAGAAAGGGAAGGTGTTAGCACCCTTTCTATCCATGGTTATCCATGGGCTCTTAGATACTTGCTCATTTGTGTTTTCAAAATTGTTTGTTTGCTTTTCAAGGTGAGTGGGTTTGAAAAAGTTTCTTTGAAAGTTTTAGATCGACTCTTGTATCAGTCCTCAAGAGTGTTTGAAAAATTGTTTTGAAAGCTTTTTGAAAAGTGTCGGTGTGAAAAGAAGTTTTTGATTTGTTTTGAATTAGAGCAAGTATCTACGAGTTATCTACCTACCCTAAGGAATTAGGCTGTGTAAATTTCCTTAAGGTAGTGCCATCCCACCATTGAGAGGTAGGTAGCACCACCGTTGGAAGTGTTCGGGTCAATTCGTTAAGGGACAGTGTGGTCACCAGAGCAACAGTAGGACACCTTAGAAGCTACCCTTATGCCATTGATCTTTTTATTCCGAGGCAACTATTCTGAGGTAACTTGTTTCGAGGCAACTTGTTCGAGGCAACCGTTTCGAGGAAACTAGATCAATGGAACATAAGGACTCACTAAGACGTCCTATACTCGACGACCACGTTTCGAGGGGCAAGGCAACAGTGAGGCGTACCCTAGGAGTGGTGTGTGAATTGTGTGTCATTTTCAGTTATTATTTGTCTTGTCATGCATTGGGAGATCTACGCTTTGATTTTTATTTGGGCATACATTCTTTCATATGATTAGCAATTTAAAGGGTGCGGAAATTAAAGTGCGGAAAATAAAGGTCCTACGCTATTACAAGGCGCGGGTCTATACATCGCCAAATTAACAAAGACCCGATTTAAAATAAAAGTGCGGAAAGTAAATGTCCTAATTACTATTACAAAGCTTTGGGGTAATTACATAAATTTAAAACGAAAAATAAAGACAAACGCGCGAAAAGGAATATGAATCGAAAGTGCGAGGGCGTTGGACCCTTTAAAGATTAGATTGAAATTAAAAATTAATTAATGATTAAATAAAGAAAAGAACTTATTTTTTGATGTTTTTGTATTTAATGGAAATAAAGAGAATTAATTGAAATTAGAAATTAAATAAAAACCCTAATTCTAAGTTTGTTTTTAATTAAAAAAATATTTAAGTTTTGACCTAATTTACTAATTATTTAGTTACATGAGTATTTACAAAAATAATTAATAATTAATAATGTTAAGAAATAAAAAAAAAGGGTCATTTATTAAGAAAAAAGAATAAGAAATGCTAAAAACCTATTTTTTATATTTTTTAGTTATTAAGAAAACATTAAAATTTAAAACCCTAAATTAAACTAAATTGATTAATAAAATTTATTTACAAAAAAAAAACTATTAAGGAATTAAATAAAACATATTTTTTATTTTTATGATTTCTGATTTTTTGTGTTATTATTAAAAATTATTTTGTGAATTGAATAAAACAAAAGAAAAACCATTAAAATAAATAATAGAGAAAAAATGAGAGAAAGAAAATACAAACAAGGGGGGGTTTCTGCCCAATTTGGAGGTTTTATTGAGCAATTTGGCCCACTTTAATCAGGCCCTTTTTGACTTTTCAGACTTGTGTATGGAGTTGTTGACCAATGCGTATGGTGGATTGCTGGTGATGGCCATTGGATTGATCCCTGGAGACATGTGGCATGCACAAGTGTTGGGAGTTTGATAGACCACTGAAGAGCACACTGCATAGGAATACGTTAGAGAAAAAATTATGAAATGTACAAGGGGACCTGGGAATCGAACCCAGGTCCCAATACCTGCAAGCAAATGCACTAACCATCTGAGCCACTGATTCTCTTTGTTATTATAATAGAACATAATTAATATAATATAAAATAGGCGCAAGTGGCATAAAGCAAGAAATCGCGCGCCAAACTTTTGAATCAGCCAACCACGTGATGACAACCAGCCTTCTTCTTCGCTTCTTTTGAAAAATAAGGAATAGATAGCGGGGGTTTTAAACCCCCACAAACTGAAGCAACGAATAATAGCGAATAGAGCCTGGGTAATTATAAAAAGGGCGCGATGCATTGGTTCTTTTCGTTTGAAGCTCCTGAATTCAATGGCATGGGTTTGAATGGCCAATTTTTCCAAACGTGAAAAGCCCCAAATTTGAAGCTCTGAAAACCTAGAAAACGTTAATGGCATATTTCGATACAGGCATGGTTAGGACAATTAAATGGTATCATTAGCTTCAGAAGGTTCATATTAATGTAAATCAACATTTAAAATGTATGAAACATGCATGTAAATCAAAATACGATTATGAAAGTTTTCATGAACAGGACGATGGCGTTCTACCGATTCTCTGCGCGTGGAAGCTTGGTTTCAATTGCAAACGCCTCCTAGATGTGTCAGGAGTGTATTGGAATTGATTTTAGGCCTTGAAACAACCTCTATGTATGAAAACAGTTTTCAAAAAATTTGTGAAAAAGTGCAAGTTTGTTCTCCTAGTTTCTGTGTAGCTTTCTTGTTCTTTTCATTAGGTTTGTCATGTGCACATATAGGTGAATGAATTAGGTTAGAAAAACTGGCCCAAAATCCATGTATTCAATGATTTTCAATTTTTGATTTTCATGATGTTTTTCAATCTTTTCTTGCCATGGAACTTGCCTATTTGGAAGATTTGGTCCCTTTGATGTGGTACATGAAATATCTAGGTCATGATGAGGGAATATGCTGCACAAAAAGATTTGGAAAACATGTTTTGCTATTTTTGTCATATTTAATTTTAATTAAGTGAATTAATAATAATAATAATTCAAATAATTAATCAAAAATGATAAAATAACTCCCTTGGATGTCAATGGGTCGTTCATGGTCTTTGGGTGATGATTCATGGAAGAAATTGAGGCCCATTAGCAATTTTGAGGCATTTGAAGCAAGGTTGACTTTTCAAAATTCCCAAAAATTTCCCAACTTCCACAAGACATATCTTGCTCAATTTTTAAGCTTTGATCATGTTCTTGGACATTTTGGAAAGATCTTGAAGTCCTCTAACCAATTCCTTTGGTCCCATGTCATTTTGATTTACCAATCTCAAGTTATGGTCTTTGATTTAAAGTGTCTTTTTGTTGACTTTTGAAAATGACCTATAATGTTGAGATTGATAACTTTTTGTGAGAGCATTTCTTGGACTTGAAGTGTGAAGATGAGTTGTAGGAAATGTAATTCTCTTCAAAATGAGCTTTGGATGGAATTTTTCTGATAAACCATGTGGAAGTTATGCCCTGGTCAATTTGCAGTTGACTTTTTCAACTGTCCAAAAATAGAAACTTTTGCATCTTGAGACTTTTTGAGCCATGCCTTGAGAATCATGATCAAGAATTGATCAAATGATGTTTGTGGCTTCAAAATAAGATGTTGACCAAAAATTTTGACTTTTGACTATCAAATGACCATTTTGTCCCTACAGTTGACTGTGAAGCAATTAGGGTTTTTGACTGTGCATTTTTGTGCTGCGAGTCTTGAAACTTGACATGAGGATGCTTGACAATGTTTATAGGTATGTGGGACTTGATTGGACCCTTGGAAACTTCAATTTCTTTGCCAGAACCAAAACCCTAATTTTTGACTGTTAGGAGGCCTTTGGACTGTGCAGCCTTTGGGGAGATTTTAAAGCATGCTCTTAGCAAATCTTGAAGAATATGGGAGGGCAAATTTTGGGGTACAACAGTTGCCCCTGTTCAATCTTCTTAAGCCTGAGGATGTAGATTGGCTGGCGTGTCTTTCGTAATCCGAAGGTGGAAGATGATTGAACACTAGAGTGCCCAGAAATTTGCGCTCACATAGTAGTGTGATGGTGGGAATGGGCTTACAGATGCCATTTGGAGATTAGTGGATAGGAGGATGGGCTTATAGATGCCATGTTGGGAGGTGATGGATAGGTGGATGGGCTTATAGATGCCATCTGGGTGTCGGTCGCATAAGAGATTCCTTAGCGAGAACTTGCGTACCTGAAAAAGAAAGATAATTACCTGGCCTGTTACAGGAGTTGATCTTCAAACTTTTTATGTAGATGCGCCCTGGCTGGTTACAGGAATCGAGTCTTTAAACCTCTTCAGACGTTCCCTGGCGAGATACAGGAATCGAGTCTGGAGCTTCAAAAGGTTATGAATGAATCAGGGATGGTTACTACCTCAACGGGACGATGAGAGAACCTTGTGCGATTACTACCTCAACAGTAACGATGAGAGAACCTTGGGCGATTACTACCTCAACAGTAACGGTGAGAGAACCTTGGGCAATTACTACCTCAACAGTAACGATGAGAGAACCTTGGGCGATTACTACCTCAACAGTAACGATGAGAGAACCTTGTGCGATTACTACCTCAACAGTAACGGTGAGAGAACCTTAGGCGATTACTACCTCAACAGTAACAATGAGAGAACCTTGGGCGATTACTACCTCAACAGTAACGATGAGAGAACCTTGGATGTCTTCTACTGAGTCTTCATCAGGAAAATCTTTAGGAATCGATTTAACTGGACCAGAGAAGGCCTTTGACTGGATCGACATCAGAAAAATCTTTAGGAGTCGATTTAACTGAACCAGGCAAGGTCTTGGAATCTTCAACTGGAATAAGAATCAGGGAGATCTTAGCGTCAATCTGACTGAACCAGAGAAGGCCTTGAAATAACTTTGACTGGATAAGAATCAGAAAATCTTAGGGTTGATTTAACTGAACCAGACGAAAGTCTTGGAATATCTTCAACTGGAATAAGAATCAGGGAGATCTTAGGGTCGATCTGACTGAACCAGAGAAGGCCTTTGACTGGATCGGCATCAGAAAAATCTTTAGGAGTCGATTTAACTGAACCAGGCAAGGTCTTGGCATCTTCAACTGGAATGAGAATCAGGGAGATCTTAGGGTCGATCTGACTGAACAAGAGAAGGCCTTTGACTAACTTTGACTGGATAAGAATCAGAAAAATCTTTAGGAGTCGATTTAACTGAACCAGGCAAGGTCTTGGAATCTTCAACTGGAATAAGAATCAGGGAGATCTTAGGGTCGATCTGACTGAACCAGAGAAGGTCTTGGATTAACTTTGACTGGATAAGAATCAGAAAAATCTTAGAATCGATTTAACTGAACCAGACTAAAGTCTTGGAATATCTTTGACTGGATAAGAATCAGAAAAATCTTAGAATCGATTTAACTGAACCAGACTAAAGTCTTGGAATATCTTTGACTGGATAAGAATCAGAAAAATCTTTAGGAATCGATTTAACTGAACCAGAGGAGGTCTTGGACATAGCTGAGAACTTAACTGGATCTTTCCTGAAAGGTAAAGGTCAGTCATATGCAATGCATGATATGGATCAAGCAATGATGTTCTCAACATAAATGAGATCGTATGTTCATGATGCATATATGCATGCTATAATGTATGGAAATGCGATGTTTATGAATGTATGTTTTTGTCTAGGAAAGTAAATCCTTGACGGGTGCCGGGAAGTCACATCCTGGGCTGATGTTGGAGAATAGTGCTTTGTTGTTTCCGCTGGGGATGATAGTTGCAAGAATACCGGTAGGAGAAGATAACTTTGTTGGGGGATAAACTTGGTGAATGGATTACTCTGCGGGGAGAAAATTATTCTAGCGATCTTGCTGGGGAACAATACTCTGTGGGAAGAGACGTACGTTGTTGAGATGTTGATGGTAACTTCGCTGGGGATACCATTGTTATGTTGGAAGTGTTAATAGACTTCGCTGGGGATAGGAAGACTTCGCCGAGGACGATCTTCCCGTGGCTTCTGGCTGAGGATAACCCGGTTATATCCTGGTAGGGAAATAACCTTTGAATAGAGTCGGGAGACGCGTTCGTGCTCTGTGGGGGATAAGCTTCCAGAATCTACTGGGGATAAGCTTACTGCTGGGAGATGGATTGAACTCTCCTGGGGAAATCTTGAACTATGCTGGGCTCTCCTGGGGAAATTTTTTGAGATATATTGGGGAAGTGGCTCCACTGAATGTCTGATATGCCGCCGGGGAACAATCTTAGATCAAGACTGCCGGGGATGCTTGTTAGGAATATCTGTATATTATACTGGGGAATGTTGAGATCTGCTGGAGGATACCCAACTTCCTTAAGGCTGATAGTATGGCTTTGTTTGGGGAGAATGCATTGACTTGCTGACTCACGCTCTGGGGAATTAAGGTATATTGGTTATGTTCTTCGGCTGAACTTACCTTGGTACCTTGGTGGACAGAACAATTAGATCGCTTAGACCACTCCTTATTGCCCCTGTTTCTAATGTTACATGTAATTAATCCTTTGTTTCGTATGCAAATATTTATGAGTTAGCAATTATTGTCAAATGCATATATCACAAATTGAACCTTGGACGTTCTTCGCAAAACAAAACAGAAAAAGGAAAAGCAATTGGCAATTTGTCTGAAAAATGAATTTATATTGATTTTTGAATTTGCCTGTAATTATAGGCGTTTATGTACAAGAGGCTGACGTCCTAGTAAGAGAACGCCGCCGAATAAAAGAGTTTATACAATTTGTACAAAGGGAAAACAAAACAGCTATGTGAAAAGAATGATCCCACTGGGTTCCAACTCTGCTATCGCCTTTATATCTTCGAGCGTCTCATCACTTGATGACCTAGTTGAAGATGAAGCTGATTGATTGATGCCGTTTGAACTTGATGTTGATACCGGATTCTGGATGCAATGTGATCCAATGAGACATAGTATTACGCTTTATCCCTAACTTTTGCCTGGACCTCCCTTTCGGGTTTTTGGTCCACCGGGATACCCATTTTTGCCCAAGCCGCCTTTTCAGGTTTTCGACTTGCCGGGTGTACAGATTTTTTCCATTTCATCCCTTCATTTTGCCCGAACCCTTTGGGTTCGCCGGGAAGCCCTAATTTTTGTCTAGGTATGTCAACCTAGCGGGTCTTTCATTATGCGTAGTATCTTTTTACTATGTCTGCATTGGCGGGGTGAGGAAGGTCGTCACCGTCCATGGTGGTTAGAATCATGGCTCCTCCTGAGAACACATGTTTAACCACAAATGGCCCTTCGTACGTAGGGGTCCATTTGCCCCTTGGATCACTCTGAGGGAGGATGATGCGTTTGATTACCAGATCCCCAACTTGATACTCTTGTGGTCTGACCTTTTTGTTAAATGCCCTGATCATCCGTTTTTGGTACGTCTGACCATGACAAATAGCAGCAAGTCTCTTTTCGTCAATTAAGTTTAACTGATCAAGTCGCGTCTGGATCCAATCATCTTCACTCAAATCTGCATCCTTCATTATCCGGAGAGAGGGTATTTGCACTTCAATTGGTAAGACTGCCTCCATGCCGTAGACCAAGGAGAAAGGAGTTGCCCCGGTTGACGTCCTCGCTGAGGTACGGTACCCATGAAGAGCGAACGGTAACATCTCGTGCCAATCTTTATAAGTCACTGTCATCTTCTGCACAATTTTCTTGATATTCTTATTCGCTGCTTCGACAGCCCCGTTCATCTTCGGCCGGTAAGGAGAAGAGTTGTGGTGCTGTATCTTAAATTGCTCGCAGAGTTCAGTGATCATCTTGTTATTGAGATTGGTACCGTTGTCTGTAATGATCCTTTCAGGGACGCCATATCGACAGATCAAGTTATGCCGAATGAATCGTGCCACAACGTTCTTGGTTACAGTGGCGTAAGAAGCTGCTTCTACCCACTTTGTAAAGTAATCAATCGCCACCAGGATGAAGCGATGCCCGTTGGATGCCGTAGGTTTAATCTCTCCGATCATATCTATGCCCCACATTGCAAACGGCCAAGGTGCTGTCAGGACATTCAAAGGGACTGGAGGAACATGCACCTTGTCTGCATAAATCTGGCATTTATGACATGTCCGGGAATGTTGGTAACAGTCGGCTTCCATGGTGGACCAGAAATACCCTGCCCGAAGGATTTTCTTTGCCATAGTGTGTCCACTGGAATGTGTTCCGAAGGTACCTTCATGCAGCTCCGCCATGATCCTTTCTGCTTCAGTTTTATCCACACAACGCAGTAAGGTCGAATCACGGTTTTGCTTGTACAGGATGCCGTTACTGAGGAAGAACTTTGCTGCGAACCTTCTCAGAAACTTTTTATCGTTGACAGATGCACCTTCAGGGTACTCTTGAGCTTCCAAGTATCTCTTTACTTCATGGTACCAAGGTTTCTCAGTCACTACCTCAGCCTCAAGATCACAACAGTATGCCGGTTCGTCCAGTTTCCAGATGATGATCCGGGGAGCCTCATTGTCCCATTTGACTTTGAACATGGAAGACATCGTAGCTAACGCGTCCGCCAGCTGATTCTCCTCTCTCGGAAAGTGTTCAAAAGTTATCTCTGTGAAATGGGGAATCAATGTCAACACACATTCTCTGTAAGGAATAAGGTTCGGATGTTTCGTATCCCACTCGCCTTTGATCTGATTGATCACGAGAGCGGAATCTCCGAAGACACTCAGAAACTTGATCCTTAAGTCAATCGCAGCTTGGAGACCCATGATGCATGCCTCATACTCTGCCATGTTGTTGGTGCAGTTGAAACATAGCCGGGCAGTGAGTGGAGTATGAGTGCCTTGAGGGGATATGATCACGGCGCCGATACCGTTACCCAAAGCGTTGGAGGCTCCGTCAAAGTGCATAGACCATCGGGATCCTTCCTCAGGTCCTTCATCCGGTCCAGGTACTTCACAATCAGTCACAATCATGATGCTCTCGTCCGGAAACTCAAAGTTCATTGATTGGTAGTCGTCTACTGCTTGATGTGCCAAGTGGTCTGCCAATACACTTCCTTTGATGGCTTTCTGAGTCGTGTACTAGATGTCATATTCTGTCAAGATCATTTGCCATCTTGCTATTCTCCCAGACAGAGCAGGCTTTTCGAATATGTATTTTATAGGATCCATCTTTGAAATCAACAAGGTAGTGTGAGTCAGCATATACTGTCTCAGCCGGCGAGCAGCCCATACCAAAGCGCAGCAAGTTTTCTCGAGCAGCGAGTATCGGGTCTCACAGTCGGTAAACTTTTTGCTAAGGTAATAAATGGCATGCTCTTTTCGGCCAGACTCGTCATGCTGCCCCAGCACACACCCCATTGAGTTGTCAAGTACTGTCAGGTATAGTATCAGAGGTCTCCCTTCAACCGGTGGCATAAGGATGGGTGGTTCTTGGAGATACTCTTTGATTCTGTCAAAAGCGGCCTGACATTCATCATTCCAACGTACTACCTGATCTTTCTTCAGCAGCTTGAAGATTGGTTCACAAGTAGCAGTTAGATGTGAGATGAATCGAGCAATGTAATTTAGACGTCCTAGAAAGCCTCTGACTTTTTTCTCTGTCTTAGGAACTGGCATCTCTTGAATGGCTTTAACCTTGGCAGGGTCCACTTGAATACCCTTATCACTTACGACGAAGCCTAGCAACTTTCCAGATCTTACCCCGAAGGTGCACTTGTTCGGGTTCAACCTCAGCTTGTACAACTTCAAACGGTCAAACAGCTTCTGCAGATGATCAAGGTGTTCCTCCTCAGTTTGGGACCTTGCAATCATATCATCGACATATACCTCAATCTCATGATGGATCATGTCATGAAATAAAGCAACCATAGCACGTTGGTAGGTTGCCCCAGCATTTTTCAACCCGAATGGCATGACCTTGTAGCAGAAGGTGCCCCACTGAGTAACAAAGGTAGTTTTCTCCATGTCTTCAGGAGCCATCTTGATCTGATTATACCCTGAAAAACCATCCATGAAAGAGAACACCTTGTGCTGAGCAGTATTGTCAACCAGGACGTCAATGTGAGGTAGGGGAAAGTCATCCTTGGGGCTGGCCCTGTTCAGATCCCTGTAGTCGACACACATTCTGACCTTACCATCTTTCTTCGGTACCGGCACCACATTAGCAACCCACTGAGGGTAAGAAGTCACTGCGAGAAACCCGGCATCGAATTGTTTCATAACCTCAGCTTTGATCTTCTCAGACATCTCTGGACGCATACGGCGGACCTTTTGCTTAACTGGAGGGCAGTCTTCCTTGGTAGGCAAATGATGGACCACAATGTCGGCATCCAACCCGGGCATGTCTTCGTAGGACCAGGCGAAGATATCCACATAATCATGTAACATCTGAGTCAACCGTTGCTTCACGCTGAGCTCTAGGTTGGCACCAATCTTGACTTCCTTCCTATCTGTCTCAGTACCCAGATTTATTGTTTCCACTGGCTCTTCATGTGGTTGAATTGCCCTCTCTTCCTGGAGTAACAGTCTTGCAAGCTCGCCAGGCACCTCGCAATCATCTTCACCTTCGTCTTCGGCTAAGTTGATCGGATTTTCGAAGTCATAACTGGCGGTAGCAGAGTCGTTACCAGTGAGATCCAGAGTGGATTGAAACCTGTATGAGTGAGTGTGTGTAAATACAGCTGTTTTGCAATATATATATAAAGAAAGGAAAGAAAGAAAAGGAGCATAAGATTTGAAATGCGAGAAAACGTCCAAGGTCTTTATTCATGATATATGAAATGACAATTAATATGCCCTCACAAATGAAACCACGGTGCCCCGGGTAAGACACCGGGCCATAAAGTTTCAATTTATTGTTTATTACAAATAACAAAAACAAAGGAATTCATTACTGCGTAACAAAAGTAACAGGTGTATGATCTTTGGCAGTCCAATTATTCAATCCACCGTCAGTCGTTGGGTAGATCCAGCTATCGAACTCTGATTCGTCCGCTTCGTCTTCATCCCCAATGGCATTTACTCCTGGATTGGTGATGAGCACAGGAGGTCTTCCGGTCCTAGCTTTGCGCACAGCCCTCTGAGCCTCTGCAGTAAAACCCAGTCCGAACTTGTCAGTTTTAAGAGTGAAATCGGGGAGCCTGCCCCAGTTAGCACATTCACCTTTCTCGATTACGGCCCGGGCTTCCTTCAAGGAAACCATCTTCAAAGGAAAGCTCTCTTCAGATACTGCTTCTGCCGCTGCCAATGTTGGAGGTACCTCTTCACAATGTTGAAAGGGGGTTTCAATAAACTCTCCGTCCATCTCAATATACCGGAAGGAATTCAAGTGACTAACCATATACTCCTCCTCTCCCTGCACAGTGACAATCTTCCCTCTGACGGGGTACTTGAGCTTCTGGTGTAAGGTAAAGGTCACTGCCCCAGCTTTGTGAATCCAAGGTCGACCCAGTAAACAGGAATAAGATGGACGGATATCCATCACATAGAAAGTTGAGTCGAATACTTGAGAACCCACACGAATAGGAATGTCTACTTCTCCATGAACCATCCTCTTTGATCCATCGAAGGTTCTAACAATAATGTTGCTAGGTTTCAACTCCAGACCCTCACGATCCAACCGGTCTAAGGCCTTTTTGGGCAACACATTCAAGGAAGAAGCGGTGTCCACCAACACATGCGCGAGAGTAGTGCCCCTGCATTCTATAGAGACATGTAGGGCATCATTGTGGTTCTTTCCCTTAGCAGTAAGGTCAGCATCCGAGAAACCCAAACCATTGTCAGCTATCAAATTGGCTACGCAATCAGTAAACTGCTCTGCAGAGGTCTCCTGTGGCACATGGGCCGTCTTCAGAAATGAAATCAAGTCCTTAGCGTGGGCCTCTGAGCACAGCAGCAATGAGAGCATAGAGATTTTGGAGGGGGTATGCCCCAGCTGTTCAACGACGTTGAAGTTGCTCTTCTTGATTATCTTAAGAATTTCCTCCATTTCTTGCTGGGAGGCTTCAACATTCACAGATTTTGGTGCCTCCATCCGGGCAGGCTCATCTTCAATCCCTTTGCCCCGAGCATTAGATGACTCGGCAGCAGGGGAAGCAACTTGATCAGAAGTAGAAACGGGTACACTTGCAGGTGTTATAATGATAGGTCTTCGAATAGCTGGTGGCGCAATGTCAGGCGAGAAGAGCCTACCACTGCGGGTAACTTTAGCTGGACCAGTGATATTGCTGATGCTGGTACCAGTGTTGAATTCTTGCTTTATACCATGTACATATACATCTTCCCCATAGTGCCATGGGATAGCCTTATCAGATTCATAGGGGAGGGGCCCCAGAACAGTAATAACAATGGGTGCGACAGTCATGATTTTAACTGGCTTCCTCGAGGGAGCCTTGATTGGATTGTTGAAAATTGTAACGACGGATACTTCTTCCACAGGAACAAAAGGAACAGCAGTCTTCTTGAACAGAATTTCCTTGCTATCCATCAGGCTTTGGATGCCTAACTTCAGCAACGGACAACCAGTAGGGGTAACAGCACACAAAAGGCAACCCTTGCTGCAACCCGGAAATAAACCGGCCAGCAGTAGGTTCCTTTTAACAGTCATTAGAGGGGTAGCTACATCATTCACAGAAACGGCATACAAATCTTCATCAACGGCATTTACTCCATGCTGGGGCATAGGAGCAGTCACCACATTTGGCCTCTCAGGCGCCTCAAATTGTATCTCTTTCGCATCAATAAGGTCCTGCACCTTATTCCTTAGGGCCCAGCAATCATCAGTAGAATGCCCCGGGTTATCGGAGTGATAAGCACAACGGGCATTTGGATTATACTTGGGAGAGGCAGTATTCACAACCTTTGGAGCCTCTCGGACGGTCACCAGGTTGGTTGATAGCAGCTACGGCAAGATTTGTGACAAGGTCATACTCAGCCGGGTAAATTCTCTTCTGGGTCTCTCAGCCCTTTGTTGATTAGTTTGCCGAGTAGCGGAAACAGGTTTAGCAATCCCCACCGCGTTGACAGATTGGTGGCGCTCTGGTTTATCTTGCCTTCTAGGCCCATACACAGCACTGGCCTCCTTCTTAAATGGTTTCTTCTCAGAACTTGAAGACGCATCTTTCTGAATCTTTCCTGACTTCATGCCAGCCTCTATCCTTTCCCCAGTCAGGATGAGGTTAGTAAACCCTGCAGACGAATTACCGATAAGATGATTAAAGAACGGCCCAGATAGGGTCCCCAAGAACATATCTACCAGCTCACGGTCTGTTAACGGAGGCTGCACCCTGCCAGCCAGGTCCCTCCACTTATGTGCATACTCTTTAAAACCTTCGCCTGATCCTAGCGACATACCCTGGAGTTGGGTACGTGTAGGAGCAAGGTCGGCATTATATTGATACTGCTTGTAAAAAGCAGTAGCCAACTCCTCCCAGTTACGAACCTTGGTTCCATCCAGCTGATAGAACCATTCGAGATGAGTCCCTGAAAGACTCTCCTGGAAGAAGTGGATCCACAAGTTCTTGTCCACTGTGTACGGCTGAATCTTCCGCACATAAGATCTGAGGTGTAGCTTAGGGCAGGACGCCCCGTCATACTTGGTGAAAGATGGTGCTTTAAACTTGTGAGGGATGATCACACCAGTAGATAAACCCAAGTCTCCGAAATCCAAACCAGGCACTTGTTGGATCTCTATGGCGTTCAGACGGTCTTCCAACTGCTTGTACCGGTCTTCAGCTGGAGGATACTGTTCCTCATTAAAATCAGTCTCGTTGTCAGAGACCACCGGACTTGGAGCCCTTCCCCCCTGGGGACTGTATTTGCCTACAGAGGAACCAGCTTTCTCATTCTGCAGAGTGTTACCAAACCTCCGGCCCGAATTGAATAGAATATTTCTCTTCTTCTTCTTCTCCTTCTTCAGGAGCAAAGCCTTCAGCTCTTCTTGGCCTTGAGCCAAACCCATGATCAGCTCCTGAAATTGTGCGTTCTGCGCCTGAAGGGCCTTGATAGACATCTCGGTAGAGGATTCAGGGTTCATGATGCTGAAATAAACAGCGAAGAACAGTAAGCAACCTGAAAAGAAGAGTACCTGCTATGCACATGATGAATGATATGTGTTTATGCAATGCATTCAAGGGTTCGAAAATTCAAATTTGTTGTAGACAAAAAGGAACACACGTTATCATTAAGGAAATAATTGTTTGGTACATCAGAGCCTCATGGGAAATCATTATAAAAGCAAATCAATCCCAGAAGACACTATGCATTCTCTTCGGAGCTATGTAAGTGTTGAGATTCCTTTCCTCGTGCAGTAGGCGGGCGAGCTCCAAGACCTTCTTCTCACTGGCATGTAGACTGGTCTCAAGAGAATTCCTTTCTTCCTTAAGCTAGACCCAGCTCTTCTGCATTTCTTCCCAGGATGTGGGCATGTCAGGATGTTGAATGGTGTAGGACACCTCTCCTTCCGATACAGGCTCTTTGATCACAGGGAGAACATGAGGATAAGGCATTACTAACTTCTGGGAGCGGGCTCGTACCCACTTGAGATAAGGCTCCAACGGGATGGAATTCCTGTGCCCCAGGGTCTTGCTGTCTATCCTACTGGGCATCCTCCAAGCTCTGATAAATCTCTGGCGAAGTCCTTGTGCATCGTTGTCGAAGTCAAAAACTATGTCAGGAATTAACATGTCATGAGGGCCGTCCCTCCGCGCATAACCAAACTGTCTCCAAGCCAGGCACGGGTTGTAAGTAATACCTCCTCTGATTCCAAGTAAAGGAACATTAGGGTACTCCCCGCAATGATCAATGATAGTGACATCCTCTATGGACCGAGAGCATCAATGTATATCAGCATGTGTAAGAGTCATCAATCGTTGTGACCATCTCAAACCCCGCTCGTTCTTCAAAACTGATTGCGGAAGGTGCGAAATAAACCACCTTCCCAGGAGAGGAGTACAGCACATAAGGACACCTCTTTTTCTCATGGTTCGAGTGTAACATGAGTGAAGGATGTCCCCCAGCAACGTAGGTATAGGATTCCTGGACATGAAGATCTGGACAGCACTGATATCTATAAGCTGATCTGGATTAAGGAACAACACCAAACCATAGACAAGGAGGGCCACAACTTCTTCAAAAGCTTGTAGGTCAAGGGAGTTCCAACATTCTTGGGCCTTCTCAAATAGAAACCTGGCTAAGAACCCTTTGATACCACTTCTAACCTCCCAGTGTCCCTTGAGGTCAGATGATTGTAGGTGTAAGGCTTTAGAAATCTCTTCAAGCTTGGGTTCCTTTTCCGTACCGTTGTAGGGTAGTTGATCAAGGATAGGGATCTTCAAGAGCCGGGAGAACTCTTCCAATGTAGGTACCAGTTGGTAATCCAGGAAAGTGAAACAATGATGCAGAGGGTCAAAGAACTGGAACAGGACCTTTATCATATCTTCCTCAATGTTGGTGTTGACCAAGCTGATGAGTCTTATATGTCTTTCACTGAATGAAGAGCTCTCGGGAATCCTGGATATAAGCTCCTTAAGCTGAGGAGGGATCCTTACAAGGCTGATCTGAATTGTCTTTCTGCGAACAGTTTCCATGTCCTACAAAACAAGAACAAAGATGAAGATTCGAACCCCTGAAATGGTTAGTCAATGCATATTATGCTGGATGATGTCATGATGCTATGATTAAACACACCACAAATATTTACAAAAGCAAACATGATAAGGCACACAAGTTACACCACAGCCCTTAGAGTTTAGGCCTGCATGGGGTCTGGGTATTACCCTCTTGAAGTTGGTGGGCTCAACCTGTCCTATTAGAAGTAACCGGGTTCTAAGGGTCCCAATATCACTGGATTGCTTTCATTGTTCATCGTTTCGATTTAGCCACTGAACTAGCGACCGAAATATTCCAGGAAAGCAACCCTCAATTGAGTGTAGTATCGAGTATCAACCAACCTCGGACTGCACCAAAGTCAGTTATCTCACTACCCTAAAGAGGCCAAGATAGTTCAATTAAGGTTCCTAAGGTCAGTTGATGTTTCACGACACCACGCGGAGGCCCCGTACTCTCCTTGACTGAACTCAAGGGTTACCGGTACACACCAAAGTGCCACATCAACGTAGCAGACTGCTTCAACCATGTCGGTATACCCCGCACAGTTCCCTCACAACCTTGTTGCTACTTTCTAAGAAGGTATCCCCAGATCCGGGTTAGGATCTATAGAACTCCCAAGACAGTCCCACAATTTAAAGCAAACAAGTCAAAGCAATTGAAAACACAGTTTATGAACTATCCTAAGGTACACCTCACTTTATAAGTTTCCCCAACAGAGTCGCCAGTTCTGTGATCGGTGGATCTGGAACTGACTGTTTAACGCTGGTTTCGCGAAATGTCACGAAAGCAAGAGTCGCCACCGTCTTTTATTTTCTCCAACATGGAAAGGACAAAAGCACAGAAAAATTCCTTATTGAGATTAGCTCTCGGTTCGGGAGGTAGATTTATAGAAAGGGAAGGTGTTAGCACCCTTTCTATCCATGGTTATCCATGGGCTCTTAGATACTTGCTCATTTGTGTTTTCAAAATTGTTTGTTTGCTTTTCAAGGTGAGTGGGTTTGAAAAAGTTTCTTTGAAAGTTTCAGATCGACTCTTGTATCAGTCCTCAAGAGTGTTTGAAAAATTGTTTTGAAAGCTTTTTGAAAAGTGTCGGTGTGAAAAGAAGTTTTTGATTTGTTTTGAATTAGAGCAAGTATCTACGAGTTATCTACCTACCCTAAAGAATTAGGCTTTGTAAATGTCCTTAAGGTAGTGCCATCCCACCATTGAGAGGCAGGTAGCACCACCGTTGGAAGTGTTCGGGTCAATTCGTTAAGGGACAGTGTGGTCACCAGAGCAACAGTAGGACACCTTAGAAGCTACCCTTATGCCATTGATCTTTTTATTCCGAGGCAACTATTCTGAGGCAACTTGTTTCGAGGCAACTTGTTCGAGGCAACCGTTTCGAGGCAACTAGATCAATGGAACATAAGGACTCACTAAGACGTCCTATACTCGACGACCACGTTTCGAGGGGCAAGGCAACAGTGAGGCGTACCCTAGGAGTGGTGTGTGAATTGTGTGTCATTTTCAGTTATTATTTGTCTTGTCATGCATTGGGTGATCTACGCTTTGATTTTTATTTGGGCATACATTCTTTCATGTGATTAGCAATTTAAAGGGTGCGGAAATTAAAGTGCGGAAAATAAAGGTCCTACGCTATTACAAGGCGCGGGTCTATACATCGCCAAATTAACAAAGACCCGATTTAAAATAAAAGTGCGGAAAGTAAATGTCCTAATTACTATTACAAAGCTTTGGGGTAATTACATAAATTTAAAACGAAAAATAAAGACAAACGCGCGAAAAGGAATTGGAATCGAAAGTGCGAGGGCGTTGGACCCTTTAAAGATTAGATTGAAATTAAAAATTAATTAATGATTAAATAAAGAAAAGAACTTATTTTTTGATGTTTTTGTATTTAATGGAAATAAAGAGAATTAATTGAAATTAGAAATTAAATAAAAACCCTAATTCTAAGTTTGTTTTTAATTAAAAAAATATTTAAGTTTTGACCTAATTTACTAATTATTTAGTTACATGAGTATTTACAAAAATAATTAATAATTAATAATGTTAAGAAATAAAAAAAAAAGGGTCATTTATTAAGAAAAAAGAATAAGAAATGCTAAAAACCTATTTTTTATATTTTTTAGTTATTAAGAAAACATTAAAATTTAAAACCCTAAATTAAACTAAATTGATTAATAAAATTTATTTACAAAAAAAAAACTATTAAGGAATTAAATAAAACATATTTTTTATTTTTATGATTTCTGATTTTTTGTGTTATTATTAAAAATTATTTTGTGAATTGAATAAAACAAAAGAAAAACCATTAAAATAAATAATAGAGAAAAAATGAGAGAAAGAAAATACAAACAAGGGGAGGTTTCTGCCCAATTTGGAGGTTTTATTGAGCAATTTGGCCCACTTTAATCAGGCCCTTTTTGACTTTTCACACTTGTGTATGGAGTTGTTGACCAATGCGTATGGTGGATTGCTGGTGATGGCCATTGGATTGATCCCTGGAGACATGTGGCATGCACAAGTGTTGGGAGTTTGATAGACCACTGAAGAGCACACTACATAGGAATACGTTAGAGAAAAAATTATGAAATGTACAAGGGGACCTGGGAATCGAATCCAGGTCCCAATACCTGCAAGCAAATGCACTAACCATCTGAGCCACTGATTCTCTTTGTTATTATAATAGAACACAATTAATATAATAGAAAATAGGCGCAAGTGGCATAAAGCAAGAAATCGCGCGCCAAACTTTTGAATCAGCCAACCACGTGATGACAACCAGCCTTCTTCTTCGCTTGTCCTGAAAAATAAGGAATAGATAGCGGGGGTTTTAAACCCCCACAAACTGAAGCAACGAATAATAGCGAATAGAGCCTGGGTAATTATAAAAAGGGCGCGATGCATTGGTTCTTTTCGTTTGGAGCTCCTGAATTCAATGGCATGGGTTTGAATGGCCAATTTTTCCAAACGTGAAAAGCCCCAAATTTGAAGCTCTGAAAACCTAGAAAACGTTAATGGCATATTTCGATACAGGCATGGTTAGGACAATTAAATGGTATCATTAGCTTCAGAAGGTTCATATTAATGTAAATCAACATTTAAAATGTATGAAACATGCATGTAAATCAAAATACGATTATGAAAGTTTTCATGAACATGGCGATGGTGTTCTACCGATTCTCTGCGCGTGGAAGCTTGGTTTCAATTGCAAACGCCTCCTAGATGTGTCAGGAGTGTATTGGAATTGATTTTAGGCCTTGAAACAACCTCTATGTATGAAAACAGTTTTCAAAAAATTTGTGAAAAAGTGCAAGTTTGTTCTCCTAGTTTCTGTGTAGCTTTCTTGTTCTTTTCATTAGGTTTGTCATGTGCACATATAGGTGAATGAATTAGGTTAGAAAAACTGGCCCAAAATCCATGTATTCAATGATTTTCAATTTTTGATTTTCATGATCTTTTTCAATCTTTTCTTGCCATGGAACTTGCCTATTTGGAAGATTTGGTCCCTTTGATGTGGTACACGAAATATCTAGGTCATGATGAGGGAATATGCTGCACAAAAAGATTTGGAAAACATGTTTTGCTATTTTTGTCATATTTAATTTTAATTAAGGGAATTAATAATAATAATAATAATTCAAATAATTAATCAAAAATGATAAAATAACTCCCTTGGATGTCAATGGGTCGTTCATGGTCTTTGGGTGATGATTCATGGAAGAAATTGAGGCCCATTAGCAATTTTGAGGCATTTGAAGCAAGGTTGACTTTTCAAAATTCCCAAAAATTTCCCAACTTCTACAAGGCATATCTTGCTCAATTTTTAAGCTTTGATCATGTTCTTGGACATTTTGGAAAGGTCTTGAAGTCCTCTAACCAATGCCTTTGGTCCCATGTCATTTTGATTTACCAATCTCAAGTTATGGTCTTTGACTTAAAGTGTCTTTTTGTTGACTTTTGAAAATGACTTATAATGTTGAGATTGATAACTTTTTGTGAGAGCATTTCTTGGACTTGAAGTGTGAAGATGAGTTGTAGTAAATGTCATTCTATTCAAAATGAGCTTTGGATGGAATTTTTCTGATAAACCATGTGGAAGTTATGCCCTGGTCAATTTGCAGTTGATTTTTTCAACTGTCCAAAAATAGAAACTTTTGCATCTTGAGACTTTTTGAGCCATGCCTTGAGAATCATGATCAAGAATTGATCAAATTATGTTTGTGGCTTCAAAATAAGATGTTGACCAAAATTTTTGACTTTTGACTGTCAAATGACCATTTTGCCCCTACAGTTGACTGTGAAGCAATTAGGGTTTTTGACTGTGCATTTTTATGCTGTGAGTCTTGAAACTTGACATGAGGATGCTTGACAATGTTTATAGGTATGTGGGACTTGATTGGACCCTTGGAAACTTCAATTTCTTTTCCAGAACCAAAACCCTAATTTTTGACTGTTAGGAGGCCTTTGGACTGTGCAGCCTTTGGGGAGATTTTAAAGCATGCTCTTAGCAAATCTTGAAGAATATGGGAGGGCAAATTTTGGGGTACAACAGCGGTCCAGGCAAAAATTAGGGATCAAAGCGTAACACTATGTCTCATTGGATCATCTTGCATCCAGACTTCGGTATCAACTATCAAGCTCGGACGGTGCTAATCAATCTGATCTACCTTCAACCAAGCAGCAAAGTGATGAGATGCTCGAGGACATAAAGGCAATAGCAGAGTTGGAACCCAGCGGGATTATTCGCATAGCTGTTTTGTTTTCTTTTCACAAATTGTATAAATTCTATTTATTCGGCGGCATTCTCTTACTAGGACGTCAGCCTCTTGTACAAAAACGCCTATTTACAGGCCAAACTTCAAAATCAATACAATTCGTTTTCAAAGAAGTTTCAAACTATTTTTCCTTTATCTGTTTTGTTTTACAAAGAACGTCCAATGTTCATTTTTGATATATGCATTTGACATTAATTGCTGCTCATGAATATTTACATGCGAAACAAAAGACGATTACGGGTAATATTAGAAACAGGGGCAATAAAAATTGTCCGAACTGTATAGTTGCTCGATTCGCTAGGTACAAAGGTAGATTCAGCTGAAGAATATGGCTAAGATACCTTCACTCCCCGCAGAGTAAGACAGTAATGGTAGCTCTCCCCCAGCTGGGACTTGCAACTATGAGCAAATCAGCAATGCTCTCCCCAAGCAGATTTGATCTACCATCAGCACTAAGAAGGCTTGATATCCCCGACAGTCTTAATATTCCCTAGTAAAGTATAAGAATGTTCCCTAACAGAATATAAGATACCCCCAGTGGAGTTAAAATTTTCCCAGCGCAGTCTGAAAAAGCTTCCCCAACGGAGTTGAATCATCATCCCCAGTAGACTCTGGAAGTTTATCCCCAGTGGAGTACAAAAATAAATCTCCCCAGCCAAGTTCAAAGGATCATTCCCAGCAGAATTCAAAGGATTATCCCCACAAAAGTCTAACAGGTTTATCCCCAGCAAGTTGCAACTGAAAGATTATCCCCAGCGGAGTCCTTTCCTTTCACAAACAGGAATTCAATCCTCAACAGATTCAACATCACCAGCAACGATAATTCATCACGACGGAATTTATCAGTGGAATTCTCAACAGAGCATCTCTTCCCCGTAGAGTAATCTCCTAATCAGTTTCTTCCCCAACGGAGTCATCCTCTCCTGTAGGTTTATTCTCTTCGTTCGCCATCCCCAGCAGAAATGAAGAATCCAGCTCTGTTCTTCAGCAGCTATCCGGGATTTATTTTCCCCAGCTAAAACATTACATCTCCATACATCATGATACATACATATACGCATCATATAACACAATCTCATTTATTTTGAGAACATCATTGCTTATCATGCATTGCATATGACTGACCTTTACCTTTCAGGAAAGATGCAGTTAAGTTCTCAGCTATGTCGAAGACCTTCTCTGGTTCAGTCAGATCGACGCGAAGATCTCCCTGATTCGTATTCCAGTTGAAGTTATTCCAAGACTTTCGTCTGGTCCAGTTAAATCGATTCGAAGATTTTTCTGATGTCGATCCAGTCAAAGTTAATCCAAAACCTCCTCTGGTTCAGTTAGATCGCGCGAAGATCTCCCTGATTCGTATTCTAGTTGAAGTTATTCCAAGAATTTTGTCTGGTCCAGTTAAATTGATTCGAAGATTTTCCTGATGCCGATCCAGTCAAAGTTAATCCAAGACCTCCTCTGGTTCAGTCAGATCGCCGCGAAGATCTCCCTGATTCGTATTCCAATTGAAATTATTCCAAGACTTTTGTCTGGTCCAGTTAAATCGATTCGAAGATTTTTCTGATTCCGATCCAGTCAAAGTTAATCCAAAACCTCCTCTGGTTCAGTTAGATCGCCGCGAAGATCTCCCTGATTCGTATTCCAGTTAAAGTTATTCCAAGACTTTCGTCTGGTCCAGTTAAATCGATTCGAAGATTTTTCTGATGCCGATCCAGTCAAAGTTAATCCAAGACCACCTCTGGTTCAGTCAGATCGACGTGAAGATCTCCCTGATTCGTATTCCAGTTGAAGTTATTCCAAGACTTTTGTCTGGTCCAGTTAAATCGATTCGAAGATTTTTCTGATGCTGATCCCGTCAAAGTTAATCCAAGACCTCCTCTGGTTCAGTCAGATCGACGCGAAGATCTCCCTGATTCGTAATCCAGCCAAAGTCCGGACCACCTATCAACAGTCTCCAAATGGCATCTGTAAGCCCATTCCCGACATCACAATGATGATACCACTTCATGCGAGTGCAAATTTCTGGGCACTCTAGTGTTCAATTATCTTCCACCTCCGGATCACGAAAGGCCCGAAAGCCAATCTACATCCTCAGGTTTAAGAAAATTGAACAGGGGCAGCTATTGTACACAAAAATTTTCCCTCTCATATTTCCCAAGACATTTCAAGAAAAATATCCAAGTGGATCAAGATTGCTCAAGAGTGGGTTAGACAAGTCATCTCCTAAGGCAGTCAACCTCAAATTAGGGTTTTGTGTTGCATCAAGATCCTTGAATCCAAATGACCTCAAGTTCTCCCCAATGTCCTAAATATGTTCTCAAGCTCATCCATGTCAAGTTTCAAGCCTTTTAGAGGAAGTTTGGTCAGTCAATTGCTCAAAGGGTCCAAAAATCGACTGTGCTAGGGCAAAAGTCAACTGTGACCCAAATACAGTCAAACTTCAATATTTTTTGTCAACATTCTCATTTTGAAGGATATTTCATCATTTGATAAAGGTTTGATCATGATTCATCAAGGATTGCTCAAAATTCATCAAGACTCAAAAGTTGCTAAATTAGGGTTTTGTAGGAAAAGTCAACTCAACTTTGACCAAGCATAACTTTCTCATACTTTATGAGAAATGACCCATCCAAAGCTCATTTTTAAGAGGCTTCAATTTCTTACAATCCATCTTCACGCCTAAAGATCATAAAATGCACTCACAAGAAGTTACAAATTTGGACATTATAGGTCATTTTTAAAAGTCAACAAAAACACCTTTTTTTCCAAAGCTTATAACTTGAGCATGGAATATCAAAATGATATGAGACCAAAAGGTTTGGTTAGAGTACATCTCAAGATTTCTAAAAAGTCAAAGAACACTTCCAAAAGTTCAAAATTGACGAAGTTATGCATTGCTGAAGTTGGCCATTTTTGCAAAATTGCCAAAAGTCAACTATCCCCAAAACTTCAAATTTTGTCAAATGGGCCCATTCTTTTCCACTTTATTTGATCTTGTCACACTACACACGTGTCCTAGCTTCAGCCTTGTGACCATTTATCAATTTTATTATTTAATTTGATTTTTTAATAAATTATTTCATTTTAAATCAATTTAAATCAAATAAAATCTAAACATTGATTATTTAATCTCTTTTTGGCTATTTCAGGATTGAATCATCATCATCAAGTGTATCAAATTCGTATCATACATTCCATGTGCAAAAAGATTGGATTTTGGACAAAATTGGAAGGTTATCAATGGTGAATCAAATCAAATCTCAAGACATCAATGTGAAAAGATTCAAGACCCAAAAGTTGACCTAATACATTGCAGCATACATATACAATGCAAAGGACACGAATTCAAGGGCTAGAGGCTGCAAAATCATCAAAAGCAAAAGTTGAAAAATTGGCAAAAAGTGTGAAACTGAAATCAAGCTTGGAGGCACTTTCAGGGCCTAACAAGCATCACAATCGCTTCCTGGCAATTCTCAGAAGCAAAACCAATCAGAATCACTCAATCTCCAGCCTCCTAGAGCATTGTAAGCGTCTCACGAATCCTCTATGTTCATGAAATCTTAAAACTTTATTCTTGCATCCATTCTCAAAAAAGATTGCATATTCTGATTCCTCACATCATTTGCTAACTTTATGTTATAACCAATTTTATTTTCATGCTTTGTATCGTAAAACACCATTGTAGGTTTCTCTAGGGTTTTTTCAGGGGGTTTTATTACAGGAAAAATTGGCTAACAAAAGGGGCATGGTTGTGACCGGGACGATGAGACAAGCACAACCATACCCTTAGATTTTATTTCCATGGCCTCCAGTGGATTATAGGGATGCACGACCTTTAGTGACGGGTGGTGTCCGTGGCTATAAGTGTTGCAGAGTTTTAGCCACGGATGTGAGGAAGAAGACGATGATGCGTCACCCCCTCTATGGCCAATTCAAACACGCGCGCCCTTTTATTTATTTGCTGGCATATTGATCTATTTTCTCTTATTATTATTTTTTTCCATTATATTATCAACTAACGCACAATGGTTGAGTGACAAGCGCATGCATCCCAATACCAACAGGACCTGGGTTCGAATCCCAGGTCCCCCAAATGCATATTATTATTTTTCAACAGGTTATTCAGTGGTGATCCAATTGCGTGGTACATCATGCTCCCTCACTCAACTACTTGCCAGATGGCCCCAGGCCAGATCTGGTGATCCAGAATGAAGGCCTATGGTGGGATCTAGTCAACCAACGCATAGAGAATCAAGAAGGTCAACAAAGACTTGCACAAATGGGCCTTGGAAATTGCTGAATAAACCCCCTAATCAGGCTCAAATCCTAAACTCTCTCTATTTTTTTTATTATTAATTTCTTTTAATTAATTATTGTTATTATTTTTTTTAACTAACCAATTAAAACTTTTTCTTAATAAAATTAAAAACCAAAAATATTTTGTTTATTAAATTAATTTTCAGCATTTTATTTTTGTTAATAAATATTAATCGAATTAATTTAGTTTTAATTAGGGATAACTTTTAATATCTTTTGCAATAATTAAAATTAACTTAGATAATTAGGTTTTTATTAACATTGATCAAATTACTTTTTATTTCTTTAAATATCAAAAATCCAAAAAATATCATTTTTATTAATTAATTAATTTATTCATTAATTTAATAATTAACTTAGTTTAATTCCTTTTTAATTCAAAATAAACCAAAAAATCTTTTCTTTAATAAAAAAAGGGGTCAAAACCCTAGAACTCGCCCGATTTAATTTCCCGCACGCGTTCCATTTTATTTCAATATTGTATCTGTTTCCCGGAATGTAATAGTTTAATAGGACTTTAATTATTTTATCGCTTTATTTATTTTCCGCATTTTAATTTCAAGGGTTGTTTTTGACGATATAAATACCCTACGCCTTGTAATAGCTAGTTTAATTTCCGCAATTTAATTTTCGCAACTTATAAACTGTTAGATGTTTGATAATAGGGAATGCATGACAAGATCGAATGTTTAAACCTAAAATCAACATAGATAACCACTAACATGTGCAAAGATAAAATTAACCGAAACAACACACTCGCACATGTGCACTCTTAGGATACACCTCACTTGGTTGCCTTCGAACGCGGTCATTGAGTATAGGAAGCTTTAGAGGTCGCCCTCTTGTCCAAAGATCATAGTTGCCTCGAAACGGTTGCCTCGGAAAAATGATCTAAGACATTAGGGTTACCGCTAAGGCGTCCTAACATTGCTTTAGTAACCGCATGTCCCTTAATCGAATTGACCCTAAAACTCCAACGACGGTGCTACCTACTCATCAATAGTGGGATAGCATTGTCTAAAGGAAATTAGCACAGATTGATTTCTTTTTCGAGTAGGTAGATGGTTCTTAAGTACTTGCTATTTCCAAAACAAAACAAAACCTTTTTCGCACTTACACTCCTTTTCAAACAAAAACTTCTTTCAAACCCACAAACACAAAGAAAAGCAATTTTTGAAAACACTTTGAGCAAGTACCTAAGAGCCTGTGGATAACCACGGATAGAAAGGGTGCTAACACCTTCCCTTTCTATAATCTACCCCCGGGACCCGAGAAACATCTCGAAAAAGGAATTTTTCTGTGCTTTTTTTCCTTTTCGTGTTGGATAAAATAAAAGACGGTGGCGACTCTTGCTTACCACGACATTTTGCAAAAACAAACGCAAAACACAAACCAGCATTCCAAAAACAGTCAGTTCTCTCCCACCGTATCACAGTCACCCTAATTAAGATTAAAATGCATGCAATAAAACACACTATTCACACATGCACCCTTAGGGTAATCCCACTTTGTTGTCTAATCTGAAAAATAGTCATGTCCCTCGAACATGGGCGTTTTAGCAAAAGACCCTCGATAAAAGATCGTATTCCCTCGATGACCCTTGATGTTGCCTTCGGTAAATGATCTAGTCCCTAAATAACATTGCTAAAACGTCTCATAAGTTGCCTTCTATGACTATACAAACGTCCCAAATCCCGTCTCTTCACATCCAACGATGGGGCTTCTTACCAAAACAATGGTGAGATAGCAACATCTAAAGGAGGAGGAAAAGCACATATAAGAACTTTTGAGTAGGTAGGTTCGCTCTCAGTTACTCGCTTGCTCACAACAAAAAACATTTTATACACCAACACTCTCACTTTGAAACATTTTCGAAAGACAACACTTTGTACGTGTTCTTATAGAAACAAGAGCCATTACAAAGGAAATCCTTTTCAAAATCACTTTCAAAAAACACATTTCACAAACATCTTTTTGAACTATTTTCGAAACAAACACTTTGTATGCATTCTTATAGAAACGAGAATCATTACAAAGTTACATTTTCAAAATACTTTCAAAACCCACACCACAGGCACATTCAAACAAAAGCAAGTGATCTAGAGAGTAACTAAGAGCCCATGGAAAACCATGGATGAAAAGGGTGCTAATACCTTCCCTTTTCATAATCTACCCCCCGAACTCAAGAAAACATCTCTAAAGGTCTTTCATGTGCTTTTTCACCTTTCCTTATTGGATAAAAGAAAAGTCGGTGGTGACTCTTGCTAAACCGCATCATTTGCAAACACAAACGCAAAATCTCAAGTTAGTTCTCCCACCGTATCACAATATGTATATGTTCGTTTAATTTTAGTCATTGGACAATTTTGCATTCAATACAAAAACAGAAAATTTGCACTTGAAAGTATATTTGTATTGATATTTTGCCCATGAATAGGCGTTTTTTGTACAAAGAGACGAAGATCCTAGTAAGAGGAAAATTGTCGGAAGGAAAACAAAATTGAAAACAAAAATAAATAGCCATGTGAAATGATCTTATTGCATTCTGTGATCGGTGGGAACGAGAACTGACTGTTTTAGAATGTTGGTTCGCGTTTGCGTTTGTTTTTGCAAAATGTCGCGGTAAGCAAGAGTCGCCACCGTCTTTTATTTTATCCAACAAGGAAAGGACAAAAGCACAGAAAAATTCCTTTTCGAGATGTTTCCCGGGTTCGGGAGGTAGATTATAGAAAGGGAAGGTATTAGAACCCTTTCTATCTGTGGTTATCCACGGGCTCTTAGGTACTTGCTCACTATGTTTTCAAAAGTTTGTTTTTCTTTGTGTTTGTGGATTTTGAAAAGAGTTTTGTTTTTGAAGAGAGTGTAAGTGCGAAAAGTTTTGTTTTGTTTTTAAAAGGAGAAAGTACTTAAGAACCTCTACCTACTCAAAAAGGAATTAAATTGTGCAAATGTCCTTTAGACAGTGCTATCCTACTATTGAGGAGTAGGTAGCACTGTCGTTGGAGTTTTCGGGTCAATTCGGTTTAAGGGACGTGTGGTCACTAAAGCAACGTTAGGACGCCTTAGCGGTAACCCTAATGTCTTAGATCATTTTTCCGAGGCAACCGTTTCGAGGCAATTTATGATCTTGGGACAAAAGGACGACCTCTAAAACATCCTATACTTAATGACCACGTTCGAGGCAACCAAGTGAGGTGTACCCTAGGAGTGGCATGTGCAAGTGTGTTGTTTTTTCAGTTTATATTATCTTTGTACATGTTATAGTGAGCTACTGTTGATTTTAAGTTAAGAGTTAATCTTGTCATGCATAGCCTAGTTAGCATACATCTAAACAGTTAATATATGTACAAGAATTTAAAGTGCGGGAATTGTAAATCCTACGCTATTACAAGGCTTCGGGGAGGGGGATTATTTACATGTCCAAAATTGGGGGAATAAAGCAGTAAAGTAAAAGTCTTAGTTAAGCTATTACAAACCAGTAGGCAGTTACAATAAAATAAACGCGCGCGAATCTGAAAATAACCTCTAAAAATCTAAGAATAAAATATTTTTGTTGTTTTATTTTATTTTGGGAAAATGATCTAAATCTATTTAATTTTAGTTTTGAGAAAATGTTAAGATAATTAAAAGATTAATTGACAAAGTTAATTTAATAGGAAAAAAAACTAGCATAATGTTTTTGTGGTTTTTTTATTTTAACGTTAATTAAAAAAGATAAAAAGATGTCAATGAAAACAAAAATAAAATACAAGGGGGATCCTTCGATCCAGGGAAAAAAAGGAGTTTAGAGCCAGGGAGGGAATGGAAGCTTCGATCCAGAGAGGGTCATGGTCCTTTCGATTGGGCCAGACAGTAAGGCGTGAGTAGCCTTCGATCCAGGGAAGAGGATTGTCTTCTTCGATCCAGCATGCTAATGGGTTCGATCCAGAGAAGGTGTCTCCTTCGATCTGGGATGTTATACCTACAAAAGTATGTTAGTGTAATAAAATGTAGGGCCTGGGTATTGAACCCCAGGCCCTTCGATCCTGCGCTTGCTGGGTCTCTTCAGGCTATGTCTGCAGCAATTGTTAGCAAACGAGGAACATGACCTGGGCGCCAAACCCAGGCCTTTCGATCCTGTCTAGGATGGCAAATCAAAGGTAACAACAAGTAATAATGTGTTATGCAAATGTAAAGTTGGACAATTTACCCTTTCTTACCTGCAGATTGAGTCTTCGATTTGGGCACTGGCTGGATGGGAGCACTTTCAATCTGGGATTTCTGGGCGTGGATACTTTTGTTGAAGGGTTGCTTTGGCCTGGATCACTTCTGAAAATGTTGACAACTTTTGGCAGCGTAACTCCAATGTTTTTTTGTTCTCCTGTTGTGTGTTTTTCGTGTGTTGTAATGTGCCACTAGCCTTTGTATTTATAGGAGTGGGGGGTCTAGTAACGGCAGGAGACAGCCATTAAACAGGCCTTTAAAGCCATGAGACAAGAATCAGACACATTAAATAATTTCCTTTTTTGAAATATTCATGTCCCTTGAATGAACCTGGACACTTTTGAATTTCGAATGCCTTCAGGCCCTGCTCTTCGATTGGTCTTGATTTGCCTCCTTCGAATGGACTTCTTATGTACCCTTCGAATGGGCCTTCTGAATGCTTCTTCGAATGGTCTTGAGTTGCACAGAATCACTCTGGTCGAATCAGCTCTTTAGGAACAGAAAAGGCAAGAATCTGGCCTTTAACTCAGGAATTAAATCCACAATCAGCATTTAATTATTTCTATATTTGCAAGGGAAACATGCCATTTTCTCATGTTCAGTGTACCTGGACATGTTTTTTGAGTGCCCTCTTGATGGCTTTGTTAACAGGCCAATTGAAAGGTGTTGTTCATGCTAATCAAAGGACATGGTTAACATGCCTGTCGAATCTGCCTTGACACATTGCTAAATCGAAGGATCCCTTGGCATGCCAATCGAAGGACTTGACATAATGCCAATCGAAGTGCTCGTCTAGAATGCCAGTCGAAGTGCTTGTCCATGCCAGTCGAAATGCTCCTTCAGAATACCAATCGAAGGGTCTTTCAGAATGCCAATCGAAGGGTCTTTCAGAATGCCAATCGAAGTGCTTATCCATAATGCCAATAAAAAGGCTCTTTCAGAATACCAATCGAAGGGTCTTTCAGAATGCCAATCGAAAGGTACTTAAAGCACCACTCAAAAAATTTCTTTTTCCTTAGGCAAGAGTTTATGATCAACCATGCAGGGGGAAGAGTTTGGAAAACATGAGAGGGAAAATTTTGGGGTGCAACAGTTGCCCCTGTTCAATTTTCTTAAACATGAGGATATAGATTGGCTTTCGAGCCTTTCGTGATCCGAAGGTGGAAGATAATTGAACACTAGAGTGCCCAGAAATTTGCACTCGCATGGTGTAGTATCAGTATTGTAATGTCGGGAATGGGCTTACAGATGCCATTTGTGGATTGTTGGTAGGAGGATGGGCTTATAGATGCAATCTGGAGATTGATGGTAGGAGGATGGGCTTATAGATGCCATCTGGAGATTGTTAGTAGGAGGATGGGCTTATAGATGCCATCTGCAGGAGTGTCGATCGCATAAGAGATTCCTTAGAGAGAACTTGCATACCTGTTGTTGTAGAAGATTCCGCTGCGGAAGTCTAACTTTGTTGAGATTTAGGAACCTGCCTGTACTTCAACTGAGAGAATGCTTCAGTTGAGTTTTAAGAACCTGTTCATAATTCAATTGGGGGGAAACATCTTCATCAAGATCTAGGAACTGTCTCGTGCTCAATGGAGTATACCTTTGAGGTTATAGAACCTGTCCACACTATGACGGAGGAGAACATCAAGATCTAGGAACTGACTCGTGCTCACCGGGGGTATACCGTTGAGGTTATAGTATTCGTCCACACTATGACGTAGGTAAGTGTGATGTTTTAGGTGGGAAAATAAATCCCGGAGCTGTTGGAGAATAGAGTTGAGTCTGGATGATTGTCAGAATTACGTCTGCATCTGGAGCGTATCTGAAATGTATTTGAATGAGTGACATAATGACATCAGAATCTGGATCGTATCTGGACTATAATCTGAATGGGTGACAGAATGACATCCGAATCTGGATCGCATCTGGATTGTAATTTGAATGAGTGACAGAATGACATCCGAATTTGGATCGTATTTGGACTGTATTTTGAATGAGTGATAGAATGGCATCCGAATCTGGATCGTATCTGGACTGTATTTTGAATGAGTGACAAAATGACATCCGAATCTGGATCATATCTGGACTGTATTTTGAGTGACAGAATGACATCCGAATCTGGATCGTATATGGACTGTAATTTGAATGAGTGAAAGAATGACATCCGAATCTGGATCGTATCTGGACTGTATTTTGAATGAGTCTGGAATAAGTATCAGAATGTCAGCCATATTTGGGTCGCATCTGAACTGTCTCTAGAAGGAGTCTGGGATAAGTATCAGAATGTCAGCCATATCTGGGTCGCGTCTGAACCGTCTCTAGAAGGAGTCTGGAATAAGTATGAGAATGTCAGCCATATATGGGTCGCATCTGAACTATCTCTAGAAGGAGTCTGGAATAAGTATTAGAATGTCAGCCATATCTGGGTCGCATCTGAACTATCTCTAGAAGGAGTCTGGAATAAGTATCAGAATGTCAGCCATATCTGGGTCGCATCTGAACTATCTCTAGAAGGAATCTGGAATAAGTATCAGAATGTCAGCCATATCTGGGTCGCATCTGAACTATCTCTAGAAGGAGTCTGGAATAAGTATCAGAATGTCAGCCATATCTGGGTCGCATCTGAACTGTCTTTGAAACATGTATTGATTGAGTGTCAGAATGACATCCGTCTCTGGATCGTATCTGAACTTTATTTGAAACACGTATTGAATGAGTGTCAGAATGACATCCGTCTCTGGATCGTATCTGAACTGTATTTGAAGGGATCTCAGAAGATGATGATCTTTTCCTGTTGATTGATCTTTCCTGAAAAGGTAAAGAGTTAGTTGTATGCAATGTCATGATGTATGCATTGTCATGATGTATGCATATGTTATGAATGTTGAAGTGTAATATTGTCTTGGACTTTTCTCAAAATGTTTCCACCGGGGATCCCTGTTTTGTTGTTTGAGGATAACTCCGCTGGGGGATATTGAAAACTCTGTGGGGAGTATGTTTATTTCTTCTTGGGAAAAGAGTTTAGGAGTCTTAGTCGTCCGTTGCTCTATTGGGGAGTCGAAGTTGACCGAATATCTGGTCGGGTCCAGGTTTCGCAGTAACTTGCTGGGGATTGTAGAGTAGTCTACTGGGGAAGAGGAGTTGTGGTCCTTTGATTTGTAGCAGTCGGAGAGGCAAACTCAAGCTGGGGAATCCTGGTGTTGTTGGGGAAATAAACCTTGTCGTCAGTCTGCTAGAGAGGTGATATCTTTGTTGGGGGAAGTCCTCGAGGATTCTTGAGGTTGATTCAGCTGGGGAAAGGTTTTCAGAGATTAAACCCTTGCTGGGAGTCATCCTATGAGAAGGATTTTGGGGAGATTTGTCACTGCCTCTAGCAGCAAGTGTTTGTGACATTTCCAGAAAATTTTTAATTGTACGTAACCCTTCACCTAGATTGATGTTCAATGCCCCAAGTGACGGAGATGGAGACTTGCCCCTGGTTACTCTGCACTTCTTTGAGAGATTTCCTGGAATCTTGACTGGACTGCCCCAGGTGTGCTGGATAGTGACATGTCATGCCCCCTTGTTGATAGGAGATTTGTCAATGGAAGTGTCATCCTTTTTGAAGTGATTTTGTTCACTGAGAGGGCTTTCGTTCATCGGATATTCGTTGTGTGAATTTCTCCGCTGTCAAACAAATAGCCAAATGCAAACAGTGATATTCAAGTGATGCAAAGTTTATGCTTGTCTCGAAGTTTTGAAAAACGCGTTTTTTAGCAGACAACTTTTTATAAGACAAATTCAACACAAGATTTAGGGCAAAGCCTTACAGGAGTCAGGATACCTTTTGTAACAGTATGCTTTTGAACTAACCCATGCTTCAGTTAGGACTTTTGAAGGGTTGTAACGTGGCTTGGTTCATGGTTTAAGAAACAAAGGATAAAGGCTCAAAGTATATTTGTACCCACCCGCTCTTCGTGATGTTCTTCAATCCTAAACTCAGTTAATTGTACATTTGAACTCCAAATGAGTCTGGAACGACGTTTTTGGTGATGGTTCACACAAGTTGAATTTGTTGGAAGGCAGTCATTCTTGCAACATTTTTCATGTTGTTGAGGATTTTTAGCGACCTTGTTCTTTTGATTTATTATCCCTAACTTTTGCCTGACTGTTCCTGTTTTCGAGATTACAGTCAGCGGGATGCCCCAGCTTTCTTAAGCCTCCTTTATAGGTTTTGGCTCAGTGGGCTTTTCTCTTTTGAGAGATTGACTGCCTATAAGGAACCACCACTGTCTTTTGATTCTAGGGGAATGCTTTTGATGTCGTTCGTTGTATTATGAACTAAGAGTTTTGCGACCTCAATGCGCATCTTTTTGAATTAACTAAGAGACTACCCTGCCCCAGGTTTAAATTAAAGGTTTCAATTTGTGTTTAAAACAAAAAACTCCTACTTCTTTGGCTCGAAGGGGTTGACTAGGGATTATCTTCCTTATAACTCCAGTGTTTAGGATTTGAAAGAAATGCCTGTACATCGTCAGCAAGGTCTGTCCAAAAGCATATTGTATGAGATTATGGCATTGTTTCGTCATCCTCCCTCTAAAGGCTTGTAACTTTTAGCAAGAGTTGAATGTCATAAAAAAAACATAGTTTAAATGTAATGAAAATGAAAGGATGAATTCAAGACAAACATATGCAATGCATTAGTGAAACAGAGTTTGACATTAATAGATAAATGTTTGAATAACAAAGAGATTACAACTTGAAAATTCAAATGAACAAAAGTCTTCTCGTCTCAGTACTTGTCCAAATGGTAGAAGAACTCAGTCTGACCATCTTGTGTGAATTCCAATGCTCCTTCATCAATCAGGTCTTGAATTTTGTTTCTCAACGCCCAATAGATGTTAGTATCATGCCCCGGGATGTTGGAGTGATATGCACACCTTGCATCAGGATTGTACTTTGGGGAGGCTGTGCTGGGATTCTTAGGAGGGTCCCTTAACGTCACCAGATTCAATCTTAACAGGTGTTGTAAAGCTTGAGACAGCGGCATGTTGAGCTTGGTAAATTTCCTCCTGGGCATGTTTGGCTTACTCTGATCAACCTGTTGTTTATGGCAAGGTTGTTGTTGGACCCTTGAGGTAGTAGCAACTTGGAGAGGTCCATTCTTTACCAAACCAAACCCTTGTCTTCTTGGAGGCTGATCAATGGCTTGGTCCCCGACTTTGATTGTTTGCTTCATGTTGTTGTATCTGTCTTGATGAAGTTGGTTGATAATGGTTCTCAGCTCTTCTTGTTCCCGAGCTAAGCCTTGGATAAGAGCCATCTGCCCCAGCATTTGGGTTCTCATTGCATCTACCTCAGCTTGCAGATGTTTCATCCGTTCGTCCTTATTGTCTTCAGGACTTTTCTTGACCAAGTTCCCCATGAGGAGTGTTCTCAACTCTTCCTGCCCCTTGGATAGGTTTAGGAAGATTTCCCTGAACTGAGTCTCTTGAGTATGAAGATCCTGGTTGTCTTGTTGGAGAGCCATTGCTAAAATAAACAGCGAGAACATGATAGACCTGTACTGGAAGACCTGTTATGCAATGATATGTATGATATATGTATGCAATGTTTTCAAGGATCTCGCGGGGTGAACAAGAAACTTGTTAGAATTTGAATCTGGTAACTTGGTTGAAGGAACTTCATGTTGCTGAGAGTCCTTCTTCAAGAGTCAAGCTCACCATATCGAGTGGGTCATAGCCTCTGACTCGAGTTATCATGTTTTGATCTCTAGACGGAATTAGATAGAGGAAAATAAACCCCCTTGCCCCTTGCTATACGTTTGGTTCGTGATGACCTGCATCACAAACCTTTGAGATCCTTGAAATGGTTAAGGAAATGTTAAGGTATGATGTTATGATGTGTATGCTATGCGTTTAAGCACAAGTGTGAGGTGATGTAAGTAAGCCCTGTAGTAAATCCAGATTATTGGATAAGGACTGTAAACAAAACCTGCAAGGAAACCATGTTGTCAGATAACAAGTATGTGCAAGTAGTTCAAATTTGAAGGCACACAAGTCACACATAAGAGCCCTTAGATTTCAGGCTTGCATGAGGTTCCATAGGTAAGTACCCTCTTGATTTTAGTTGGCTCAAAAACCTGTCCTATAAATAGTAACCGGGTTCTAAGGAGCTCAATATCATTGGATTGTTTTCTATGTTCATTGTTTTGGTTTAGCCACTTAACTGGCGACCAAAATATTCCAAGAAAACAAACCCTCAATGAGTGTAGTATCGAGTATCTACCAACTTCGGACTGCACCAAAGTCGGTCATCTCACTACCCCTAAAAAAGGACAAGATGGTCAAGTAAGTTTCGAAGGTCAATTGATGCTTCACGACACCACGCGGCGGCCCCGTACTCTCCTTGACTTAACTCAAGGGTCACCGGTACCAACCAAAGTGCCACATCAACGTAGGTACTATTTCAACCATGTCGGTATACCCCACACAGTTCCCTCACAGTTTATTGCTACTTACCTAAAGGGTATCCCCAGATCCGGATTAGGATCTATAGAACTCCGATACAAGCCCGCAAAATTAAAGCATACAAAGCAATACAATTGAAAACACGAGTGATCTAATCCTAAGGTATACCTCACTTATCTATCCCCAGCAGAGTCGCCAGTTCTGTGATCGGTGGGAACGAGAACTGACTGTTTTGGAATGCTGGTTCGCGTTTGCGTTTGTTTTTGCAAAATGTCGCGGTAAGCAAGAGTCGCCACCGTCTTTTATTTTATCCAACAAGGAAAGGACAAAAGCACAAAAAAATTCCTTTTCGAGATGTTTCCCGGGTTCGGGAGGTAGATTATAGAAAGGGAAGGTATTAGCACCCTTTCTATCCGTGGTTATCCACGGGCTCTTAGGTACTTGCTCACTATGTTTTCAAAAGTTTGCTTTTCTTTGTGTTTGTGGGTTTTGAAAAGAGTTTTGTTTTTGAAGAGAGTGTAAGTGCGAAAAGTTTTGTTTTGTTTTTAAAAGGAGCAAGTACTTAAGAACCTCTACCTACTCAAAAAGGAATTAAATTGTGCAAATGTCCTTTAGACAGTGCTATCCCACTATTGAGGAGTAGGTAGCACCCTCGTTGGAGTTTTCGGGTCAATTCGGTTTAAGGGACGTGTGGTCACTAAAGCAACGTTAGGACGCCTTAGCGGTAACCCTAATGTCTTAGATCATTTTTCCGAGGCAACCGTTTCGAGGCAACTTATGATCTTGGGACAAAAGGACGACCTCTAAAACATCATATACTTAATGACCACATTCGAGGCAACCAAGTGAGGTGTACCCTAGGAGTGGCATGTGCAAGTGTGTTGTTTTTTCAGTTTATATTATCTTTGTACATGTTATGGTGAACTACTGTTGATTTTAAGTTAAGAGTTAATCTTGTCATGCATAGCCTAGTTAGCATACATCTAAACAGTTAATATATGTACAAGAATTTAAAGTGCGGGAATTGTAAATCCTACACTATTACAAGGCTTCGGGGAGGGGGATTATTTACATGTCCAAAATTGGGGGAATAAAGCAGTAAAGTAAAAGTCTTAGTTAAGCTATTACAAACCAGTAGGCAGTTACAATAAAATAAACGCGCGCGAATCTGAAAATAACCTCTAAAAATCTAAGAATAAAATCTTTTTGTTGTTTTATTTTATTTTGGGAAAATGATCTAAATCTATTTAATTTTAGTTTTGAGAAAATTTTAAGATAATTAAAAGATTAATTGACAAAGTTAATTTAATAGGAAAAAAAAACTAGCATAATGTTTTTGTGGTTTATTGATTTCAATGTTAATTAAAAAAGATAAAAAGATGTCAATGAAAACAAAAATAAAATACAAGGGGGATCCTTCGATCCAGGGAAAAAAAGGAGTTTAGAGCAGGGGAGGGAATGGAAGCTTCGATCCAGAGAGGGTCATGGTCCTTTCGATTGGGCCAGACAGTAAGGCGTGAGTAGCCTTCGATCCAGGGAAGAGGATTGTCTTCTTCGATCCAGCATGCTAATGGGTTCGATCCAGAGAAGGTGTCTCCTTCGATCTGGGATGTTATACCTGCAAAAGTATGTTAGTGTAATAAAATGCAGGGCCTGGGTATTAAACCCCAGGCCCTTTGATCTTGCGCTTGCTGGGTCTCTTCAGGCTATGTCTGCAGTAAGTGTTAGCAAACGAGGAACATGACCTGGGCGCCAAACCCAGGCCTTTCGATCCTGTCTAGGATAGCAAATCAAAGGTAACAACAAGTAATAATGTGTTATGCAAATGTAAAGTTGGACAATTTACCCTTTCTTACCTGCAGATTGAGTCTTCGATTTGGGCACTGGCTGGATGGGATCACTTTCAATCTGGGATTTCTGGGCGTGGATACTTTTGTTGAAGGGTTGCTTTGGCCTGGATCACTTCTGAAAATGTTGACAACTTTTGGCAGCGTAACTCCAATGTTTTTTTGTTCTCCTGTTGTGTGTTTTTCGTGTGTTGTAATGTGCCACTGGCCCTTGTATTTATAGGAGTGGGGGGTCTAGTAACGGCAGGAGACAGCCATTAAACAGGCCTTTAAAGCCATGAGACAAGAATCAGACACATTAAATAATTTCCTTTTTTGAAATATTCATGTCTCTTGAATGAACCTGGACACTTTTGAATTTCGAATGCCTTCAGGCCCTGCTCTTCGATTGGTCTTGATTTGCTTCCTTCGAATGGACTTCTTATGTACCCTTCGAATGGGCCTTCTGAATGCTTCTTTGAATGGTCTTGAGTTGCACAGAATCACTCTGGTCGAATCAGCTCTTTAGGAACAAAAAAGGCAAGAATCTGGCCTTTAACTCAGGAATTAAATCCACAATCAGCATTTAATTATTTCTATATTTGCAAGGGAAACATGCCATTTTCTCATGTTCAGTGTACCTGGACATGTTTTTTGAGTGCCCTCTTGATGGCTTTGTTAACAGGCCAATTGAAAGGTGTTGTTCATGCTAATCGAAGGACATGGTTAACATGCCTGTCGAATCTGCCTTGACACATTGCTAAATCGAAGGATCCCCTGGCATGCCAATCGAAGGACTTGACATAATGCCAATCGAAGTGCTCGTCTAGAATGCCAGTCGAAGTGCTTGTCCATGCCAGTCGAAATGCTCCTTCAGAATACCAATCGAAGGGTCTTTCAGAATGCCAATCGAAGGGTCTTTCAGAATGCCAATCGAAGTGCTTGTCCATAATGCCAATCAAAAGGCTCTTTCAGAATACCAATCGAAGGGTCTTTCAGAATGCCAATCGAAAGGTACTTAATGCACCACTAAAAAAATTTCTTTTTCCTTAGGCAAGAGTTTGTGATCAACCATGCAAGGGGGAGAGTTTGGAAAACATGAGAGGGCAAATTTTTGGGTGCAACAGTTGCCCCTGTTCAATTTTCTTAAACCTGAGGATATAGATTGACTTTCGAGCCTTTCGTGATCCGAAGGTGGAAGATAATTGAACACTAGAGTGCCCAGAAATTTGCACTCGCATGGTGTAGTATCAGCATTATGATGTCGGGAATGGGCTTACAGATGCCATTTGGAGATTGTTGGTAGGAAGATGGGCTTATAGATGCCATCTGGAGATTGATGGTAGGAGGATGGGCTTATAGATGCCATCTGGAGATTGTTGGTAGGAGGATGGGCTTATAGATGCCATCTGCAGGAGTGTCGATCGCATAAGAGATTCCTTAGCGAGAACTTGCATACCTGTTGTTGTAGAAGATTCCGCTGGGGAAGTCTAATTTTGTTGAGATTTAGGAACCTGCCTGTACTTCAACTGAGAGAATGCTTCAGCTGAGTTTTAAGAACCTGTTCATAATTCAATTGGGGGGAAACATCTTCATCAAGATCTAGGAATTGTCTCGTGCTTAATGGAGTATACTGTTGAGGTTATAGAACCTGTCCACACTATGACGGAGGAGAACATCAAGATCTAGGAACTGACTCGTGCTCACCGGGGGTATACCGTTGAGGTTATAGTATTCGTCCACACTATGAGGTATGGAAGTGTGATGTTTTAGCTGGGAAAATAAATACCGGAGCTGTTGGAGAATAGAGTTGAGTCTGGATGATTGTCAGAATTACGTCTGCATCTAGAGCGTATCTGAAATGTATTTGAATGAGTGACAGAATGACATCTGAATCTGGATCGTATCTGGACTGTAATCTGAATGAGTGACAGAATGACATCTGAATCTGGATCGCATCTGGATTGTAATTTGAATGAGTGACAGAATGACATCCGAATTTGGATCGTATCTGGACTATATTTTGAATGAGTGACAGAATGGCATCCGAATCTGGATCGTATCTGGACTGTATTTTGAATGAGTGACAGAATGACATCCGAATCTGGATCGTATCTGGACTGTATTTTGAGTGACAGAATGACATCCGAATCTGGATCGTATATGGACTGTAATTTGAATGAGTGACAGAATGACATCCGAATTTGGATCGTATCTGGACTGTATTTTGAATGAGTCTGGAATAAGTATCAGAATGTCAGCCATATCTGGGTCGCATCTGAACTGACTCTAGAAGGAGTCTGGAATAAGTATCAGAATGTCAGCCATATCTGGGTCGCGTCTGAACCGTCTCTAGAAGGAGTCTGGAATAAGTATCAGAATGTCAGCCATATCTGGGTCGCATCTGAACTATCTCTAGAAGGAGTCTGGAATAAGTATTAGAATGTCAGCCATATCTGGGTCGCATATGAACTACTCTAGAAGGAGTCTGGAATAAGTATCAGAATGTCAGCCATATCTGGGTCACATCTGAACTATCTCTAGAAGGAATCTGGAATAAGTATCAGAATGTCAGCCATATCTGGGTCGCATCTGAACTATCTCTAGAAGGAGTCTGGAATAAGTATCAGAATGTCAACCATATCTGGGTCGCATCTGAACTGTCTTTGAAACATGTATTGATTGAGTGTCAGAATGACATCCGTCTCTGGATCGTATCTGAACTTTATTTGAAACACGTATTGAATGAGTGTCAGAATGACATCCGTCTCTGGATCGTATCTGAACTGTATTTGAAGGGATCTCAGAAGATGATGATCTTTTCCTGTTGATTGATCTTTCCTGAAAAGGTAAAGAGTTAGTTGTATGCAATGTCATGATGTATGCATATGTTATGAATGTTGAAGTGTAATTTTGTCTTGGACTTTGCTCAAAATGTTTCCACCGGGGATCCCTGTTTTGTTGTTTGAGGATAACTCCGCTGGGGGATATTGAAAACTCTGTGGGGAGTATGTTTATTTCTTCTTGGGAAAAGAGTTTAGGAGTCTTAGTCGTCCGTTGCTCTATTGAGGAGTCGAAGTTGACCGGATATCTGGTCGGGTCCAGGTTTCGCAGTAACTTGTTGGGGATTGTAGAGTAGTCTACTGGGGAAGAGGAGTTGTGGTCCTTTGATTTGTAGCAGTCGGAGAGGCAAACTCAAGCTGGGGAATCCTGGTGTTGTTGGGGAAATAAACCCTGTCATCAGTCTGCTAGAGAGGTGATATCTTCGTTGGGGGAAGCCCTCGAGGATTCTTGAGGTTGATTCAGCTGGGGAAAGGTTTTCAGAGATTAAAATAATATTTCACAAATAACCGGGTTTCGGAAAAAAATACGCAAATAACCATGTTTCAGATGACTCCCCAAAGGAGGAGCCATCTGAAATGGCGCATGCACCTATATTTTTAAGGGAGGCGCCATCTCACTTGGCGCCTATGTGCTTAGGGCATGCCCTAAGCCAAGTGAGATGGCGCCTAGGTGTGTTTTTAGGGCAAAAAATTTTTTTTCCTTTCCGGTGCATTGCGTGTTGGACAGAGATCAACAAAATGGACTTTTTATTATAAAAAAAAATAATTACATCCAACTGTATTACATTAAAATAACAGTAAAAAAAATAGATTAAAAAAAATGGATACAAAAATACTGGGAAAAAAAAAGATACATCAGTGATCCCCCGGAACCCGGTAATAACCCCCGGTTCCGCATCCCCGTCCTCGCCTTTCTTGTGCTGGGTGCCGTCGCGTTTCCTGCTGCGGCAAGGTCGATGGCCCAGCGAAGTCAATGCGGTCCGAATCCATAAAATCAGTCAGATCTCCATATCTAGAAGATCCGCTCTGGTACAGTCGGTTACCCATACCCTCAAAGTTTGGTCGTGTTGGCGGTGGATGGGGTTCCATGGTTTGTCTGTAGCATTGGTCGTCTGAGTACAGGGGGTAGAAAGGAAATGGATCTTGGGGTGTTTGGTATTGAGGATGTTGGGTGGTTTGGTGATATTGTGGGTGATGGTAGGTTGGGTCGGCTTGGTCGTAATCTTCCGACATTCCCATATCAGGGCTAAGGCTAGATGTTGGGGGCGCCATATTGGGATATGTGGAAGACTGAAATTGTGTGTGGGGTATGTGGGTGTGCTGGTATTGGGGTTGGTATTGTGGTTGGGTTTGAGGCATATCGGGATATTGGTAGTTTGGTGGTGATTGTGGTTGGTTGTGTGGCATTTGATTGTAGTTGTGTTATGGTGGGGAATGTGGTTGGGTGTTTGTGGGTCTGTTTCTTCTTGGGGGTTGGTGGGAGGTTGATGGGTTTGGGGTTTGTTGATGGGGAATCGAGGGTTGTGCCCATTGTGTGTGTGGGTCAACCAAGTACCTTGGATGAGACACGTGCATTTCTGGGTTACTAACTGACCTGTACCACGACAAATATTGATTCGTGTGTCGCATATTACCTTGAGTAAGGAAAACCGGGAATTGCAAGACGTAGCGGTGACGCCTCTGCCACATCTTACACCATTCCGGAGCGAAGTCTTTCCAGTTGGTAAGACCCCACTGGGCGTCGACCCTTTTAAGATGCCATGGGGACAAATCTGTTGGATCACTTGGTATATCTTGATGCATTCCTAACTGCATCTTCACACGGTCACTGTGGTGCATCTCCACAATGTTGAACCGAATGATTGCAGTCTTCGCAGTTCAAGTTGCTGCATCCTCCGGGTTTGGATCATGGCCCAAACCCAAATATGGTCTCCAAACGAACTGCGATAAAATTTAAATCAGGTTAGCGCAAAAGTAATGTATAAATAATTTAAATGAACAAAAGTTAAAAGCTACGACGTACGTCATCTGGGCCTAAGTGATCCAACAGATTGCGGTAGAGTGCGACATTGAATCTTGGATTCTTGCCGTAATCCATACCCCTCATGCAGTACCTAAAGGAAATGAGAAACATGTTATTCTTAGCATATATTTTGGGAAGAGCAGAATAGTTATAAATGCTATAACTTGATGACTTACTTTGTTGCGTACGGGAAACCGAAAGTGTTGTTATTGATGGGGTTTAAGGACTCCATCCTCCACCAACCCCAGGCTTGTAGTAAAAAAGCGCACCCATAAAATGTACATTTTTCCTTGACTGCGTTTTTGCACAAGGAACTGTATAGGTGGGCTAATACTGCAGAACCCCAACTATATTTTCTTGTTTTTTTCAAAATTTGTTAGTAAATGTAAGTACATAAAATTTACACTATTTCCCGTACTTTCGGGAAATAAAAATGTACCAAAAAGTATCATAAGATACGTTCTAGCTTTTACTACTCTGTCATTCTCTGAGGAATTTTCATTTAATTCCAAACTTGCATAATGACGTTTCAACTCAGTGAGTAGTATTCCCTGCCCTCTTGCTCCACCACCTTCTACCATATCCCTACCCAACAGTTCTTCACACTGAGAGTTGGGTTGTTGAACCGACCCGTTCACGGCCTTACCGTCGACAGGGAGACCCAGTAGCATGTACACATCCTCTAGCGTGATGGTACATTCACCTATTGGTAGGTGAAATGTATGGGTCTCCGGTCTCCACCTTTCCAACATTGCAAGAATGAACTTCGAGTCAATGGTGCAGTTGGAGATCTTTATCACATGTCCAAAACCTGCGTATTCCAGATAAGGGACGATAAATGGGTCGGGAGCCAGGTAGTTGTGCGAATGAATTCTGAATCTTTTTGTGTCCTGAGTTCATAATTTAACAGGTGTAAGATTAATCAAGATGAACAACGCGTTATTTGAAGTATGAAAAATGTATAACCAAAGAAGAAACTTACAAATGCAGCAATGTTTTCCCTTGTGCCTCTGTGAGTATCGCCCATTGTTAGAAGAGCCATTGTTTAAAATGCTTGAGAGTATGAAAGACTTAGGAAGAGATAGAGAGTATGATAGACTTATGAAATATTTCGTAGCAGAGAGTGAGACTTGTGTGGGTGTGAGAGATGTATGATATAGTATGTATTTATAGGCAAATAAGTTTGATGTAGTGGTTGCTTGTGCTTGCATGCCTGCGAAGTGTCACATTTGCATGCTTAGGGGGTTACACATATGCATGCATGCATGTACAAAAAATGAAAGGTGTAACTCTTGCAGGCTAGGTGGCAGCCCATGCATGTATCACGATTGGACAGTAAGGGAGGCGCCATTGGACTTGGCGAAAGAGTACAAAAATGAATGGTATCGCCACCCCAATTGGCGAATAAGAGGTGTCCTTTGTTACAGCATAGGCTCAGGCTACGTGACAGCCTTTGGGATTCCTTTCATTATTGCATGTAAGCCCATTGGAGTTGATGGGAGGAGTCTTACAAAATAAATGTATATATGCAGAATAGGGCCAGGCTAGGTGGCATCCTATGGGGTTTCATAAGCCCATGCATGTATCACGATTGGACAGTAAGGGAGGCGCCATTGGACTTGGCGAAAGACTACAAAAATGAATGGTGTCGCCACCCCAATTGGCGAATAAGAGGTGTCCTTTGTTACAGCATAGGCTCAGGCTACGTGACAGCCTTTGGGATTCCTTTCATTATTGCATGTAAGCCCATTGGAGTTGATGGGAGGAGTCTTACAAAATAAATGTATATGTGCAGAATAGGGCCAGGCTAGGTGGCAGCCTATGGGGTTTCATAAGCCCATGCATGTATCACGATTGGACAGTAAGGGAGGCGCCATTGGACTTGGCGAAAGAGTACAAAAATGAATGGTGTCGCCACCCCAATTGGCGAATAAGAGGTGTCCTTTGTTATAGCATAGGCTCAGGCTACGTGACAACCTTTGGGATTCCTTTCATTGTTGCATGTAAGCCCATTGGAGTTGATGGGTGGAGTCTTACAAAATAAATGTATATGTGCAGAATAGGGCCAGGCTAGGTGGCAGCCTATGGGGTTTCATAAGCCCATGCATGTATCACGATTGGACAGTAAGGGAGGCGCCATTGGACTTGGCGAAAGAGTACAAAAATGAATGGTGTCGCCACCCCAATTGGCGAATAAGAGGTGTCCTTTGTTACAGCATAGGCTCAGGCTACGTGACAGCCTTGGGGGATTCCTTTCATTATTGCATGTAAGCCCATTGGAGTTGATGGGTGGAGTCTTACAAAAAACATGTATATGTGCAGAATAGGGCCATGCTAGGTGGAAGCCTATGGGGTTTCATTATTGCATGTAATATTATTGGCAGCCTTGGGGGGTTGCATCCTTACTTAATTGAAATTTTTAGCCTTACGTTTATCATAACATTGATTCACATAATCTGTCAAATCTTCCAACCTTCAAACGTTCTTACAATCAAACATTCCAACCTTCGAATCAGTCATCAAATTCATACATTCCAACCTTCAAACATTACAGCATTCATACCTTCATACAATCAATAAACCTCAAACATTCCAACCTTCAAACCTTAAAACAATTCTACGCAATGGCCTCTTCACCACAATTTATCATCAAAGCACATTTCAACGGTGAGACATACATTTGTCCCACAGCTGGGTTTTTGTTTAGAGACACAGACAACATTCGATTTCTCTTAAACGGGAAAGCCAATTTCTCGTACTTCAAAAAAAGATTGGAGGCCAAACTTGAACGAGGCCTGGTGTCCCAAATATTTTATAAGAATCCAGTTTTCTTTGGAAACAACCAAGTAATTTTTTATAAGGTTGAAGTTCAAGATGACGAGGATCTCCAGAATATGATTTCCAGCCATGTCTATTCTGGATACGACTCTATTGAGTTGTACGTTTTGCTTCAAGAGCCTCCGGTGACATAGGAGGTTGATCCTTTGGAGAATGAACAAGATGAGGTAGATGTAGTTGATGATGAAGAAGAAGATAACGAGTTAGAGTTTGATGAAATGGTGAATGATGATTCTGACGATGATGGCATCCCTGGTATTCCTACAGACAAAATCTACACACCACCTCCGCACATGACAAACTTCAACATGGGCGGAGATGAACCTTCTACTGACTTATTTTTCAAACCGTATATGCAGTCGGATGAAAATTTAAAAGAGAAGGAAAAGTTTCGTAACAGAGAGGAATGCATCAGGGCCATTAAAAAATTTCACATGCTCAACTAAGTTGATTTTAAGGTGGATCGTGTCAACCCGGAAAGGTACAAGATCAAGTGTGTCCACCCTGACTGTATGTTCAAGTTGACCGCATCATACAGATTAAGGGGTGACTACTGGGTCATAGGTTCCATAACTACCCACACTTGTGTAAGTTCCACTCAATCACAGGACCACCGAAAACTCAACTATGATCTAATCTGTCAAGAAATCCTACCCCTGGTCAGCAACGACCCATCTTTGAAGGTGAAAACAATCATCTCCCATATCACCACGGTTTTTAACTACACTCCGTCTTACCGTAAGGCATGGTTAGCAAAGACTAAGGCGATTGAAAGGGTGTACGGAAACTGGGAGGAGTCATACCGAGAACTTCCCCGCTACCTGAATGCACTCAAGACGTATTCTCCACGTAGTGTTTACGTTCTGGAAACATTGCCAACGTACGCCCAAGATGGTAGTCTACTGCATGGCAACGGAATATTCAGTCGCGTGTTTTGGGCATTTCAACCATGCATCACAGGGTTTGCATCATGCAAACCAATTTTACAAATTGATGGGACTTGGTTGTATGGGAAGTACAAAGGCACACTATTGATGGCAGTTGCACAAGATGGCAACAACAACATTTTCCCCGTTGTGTTTGCCCTTGTCGAGGGGGAGACCGGTGGTGCTTGGAGCTTTTTCCTGAAAAATCTTCGGACACACGTGGCTCCTCAACCAGATCTCTGTTTGATCTCGGACAGACATGCCTCCATTGAAAGTGCCTACAATAATCCAGCAAATGGTTGGCATGACCCTCCTTCTACGCATGTCTATTGCGTTAGGCATATCGTCCAGAATTTCTCGAGGGAGGTCAAGGACAAAACATTGAGGAAAGCGGTTATGAATGCGGGATATGCATTGACACAACCCACATTCAAATATTACCGCAACGAGATCCGTTTGTCTAATCCGGAAGCCGGTAGGTGTATCGATAATATTCCGGTGGAAAAATGGACTAGGTCATACGATAATGGCCAAAGATGGGGGCATATGACAACGAATCTTATTGAATCAATGAATGGGGTATTCAAGGGCATACGAAACCTCTCAATCACTGCCTTGGTAAAATCTACGTATTTTAGGATGGCTGCGTTATTTGCCAAAAGAGGTGAAATGTGGAATGCGGTGTTTCAATCTGGACAACTATGGAGTGAAAGCTGCATGAAATACATTAAGGCTGAAAGTGCTAAAGCCAACACTCACATGGTTATACGGTTTGACCGACACAGCCACAACTTCATTGTGAAAGAGACAATCGACCACAATGAAGGCCTGCCAAGACAAGAATACAGGGTCATTTTACCTTCTCAATGGTGCGATTGTGGCAGGTTTCAAGCATTTCGTATGCCTTGCTCTCATGTCATTTCCGCTTGTGCTCATACCCATCAAGACGCGCTTCAACTGCTGTCAAACGTTTGCAAATATGAAATGTTGCTCACTGTTTACAACAACAACTTTCCTTTGGTGGCAAAACCAGATTATTGGCCTGAATACAACGGAGATATAGTTTGGCACAGTGACCAAATGCGAAGGAACAAGAAGGGTCGTCCCAAAAGTAGGCGCATCACAACAGAAATGGACGATCTTGACAGGTTGGAAAGAAAGTGTGGTTTATGTCGTCAGGTCGGACACAATCGCAAAAACTGTCCGAATCGGGCGTCTGGCTCGACCACATAAATATTGTAATACATAAAATCTTTTCATATTTGTGTTGTAAACATTTGGGTTTTCCGTTAACAGATTTTGCTACAGTTAATAAAACGCGTACAACAATAATTAACGATATTCAATCTAGGAAATTACAACTGTTAACACAATTTCATCTGACCCATGCATCATCAGCATTACATCACTGTCTATTTTGACTTCCTCCAACCACACATTAGGTCTTCCTGTCGCATGTGAGGTTGTTGTTCGTTTTTGCTGGATCCTTCGAATTTTCCCCCTCCACAATGTCTCCATCTAGCCACCGCATTAACTCCCGCTTCAGACGCTCCATGGAGTGAATGTGCCAGAATTTCATTTTCATCGCAGGTTTCGTGGCGGAGAATATAACGTAACCATCTCTGCTAAAAATCATAGGCGACGTCATGACGCAAATAACGGAGTACAAAATAAAAATACAGTGCGAGAAAGTGTGAGAAATTTCAGAGAAACAGACGAATTATTTATAAAACAGCATTTTGCCCTAGTTTTGCCCTAGGAGCCAAGTGAGATGGCGCCTCCTCTCACTTTTAAGGAGCATGCGCCATCTCACTTGGCTAAAATCCAAGGGAGGCGCCAAGTGAGATGGCGCCTAGGGTAAAACCCTAGGTGGAGGCGCCAAGTGAGATGGCTCCTCCTTTGGGGAGTCATCTGAAACATGGTTATTTGCGTAATTTTTTCCGAAACCCGGTTATTTGCGAAATATTATTTTAATACATGGTTATTAATAAAAAAAATTCCTAAAAATAACCTCTAAAAATCTAAGAATAAAATCTTTTTGTTGTTTTATTTTATTTTGGGAAAATGATCTAAATCTATTTAATTTTAGTTTTGAGAAAATGTTAAGATAATTAAAAGATTAATTGACAAAGTTAATTTAATAGGAGAAAAAACTAGCCTAATGTTTTTGTGGTTTTTTGATTTTAATGTTAATTAAAAAAGATAAAAAGATGTCAATGAAAACAAAAATAAAATACAAGGGGGATCCTTCGATCCAGGGAAAAAAGGAGTTTAGAGTCAGGGAGGGAATGGAAGCTTCGATCTAGAGAGGGTCATGGTCCTTTCGATTGGGCCAGACAGTAAGGCGTGAGTAGCCTTCGATCCAGGGAAGAGGATTGTCTTCTTCGATCCAGCATGCTAATGGGTTCGATCCAGAGAAGGTGTCTCCTTCGATCTGGGATGTTATACCTCCAAAAGTATGTTAGCATAATAAAATGCAGGGCCTGGGTATTGAACCCCAGGCCCTTCGATCCTGCGCTTGCTGGGTCTCTTCAGGCTATGTCTGCAGCAAGTGTTAGCAAACGAGGAACATGACCTGGGCGCCAAACCCAGGCCTTTTGATCCTGTCTAGGATGGCAAATCAAAGGTAACAACAATTAATAATGTGTTATGCAAATGTAAAGTTGGACAATTTACCCTTTCTTACCTGCAGATTGAGTCTTCGATTTGGGCACTGGCTGGATGGGAGCACTTTCAATCTGGGATTTCTGGGCGTGGATACTTTTGTTGAAGGGTTGCTTTGGCCTGGATCACTTCTGAAAATGTTGACAACTTTTGGCAGTGTAACTCCAATGTTTTTTTGTTCTCCTGTTGTGTGTTTTTCGTGTGTTGTAATGTGCCACTGGCCCTTGTATTTATAGGAGTGGGGGGTCTAGTAACGGCAGGAGACAGCCATTAAACAAGCCTTTAAAGCCATGAGACAAGAATCAGACACATTAAATAATTTCCTTTTTTGAAATATTCATGTCTCTTGAATGAACCTGGGCACTTTTGAATTTCGAATGCCTTCAGGCCCTGCTCTTCGATTGGTCTTTATTTGCCTCCTTCGAATGGACTTCTTATGTACCCTTCGAATGGGCCTTCTGAATGCTTCTTTGAATGGTCTTGAGTTTCACAGAATCACTCTGGTCGAATCAGCTCTTTAGGAACAGAAAAGGCAAGAATCTGGCCTTTAACTCAGGAATTAAATCCACAATCAGCATTTAATTATTTCTATATTTGCAAGGGAAACATGCCATTTTCTCATGTTCAGTGTACCTGGACATGTTTTTTGAGTGCCCTCTTGATGGCTTTGTTAACAGGCCAATCGAAAGGCTTTGTTAACAGGCCAATCGAAAGGTGTTGTTCATGCTAATCGAAGGACATGGTTAACATGCCTGTCGAATCTGCCTTGACACATTGCTAAATCGAAGGATCCCTTGGCATGCCAATCGAAGGACTTGACATAATGCCAATCGAAGTGCTCGTCCATAATGCCAGTCGAAGTGCTTGTCCATGCTAATCGAAATGCTCCTTCAGAATACCAATCGAAGGGTCTTTCAGAATGCCAATCGAAGGGTCTTTCAGAATGCCAATCGAAGTGCTTGTCCATAATGCCAATCGAAAGGCTCTTTCAGAATACCAATCGAAGGGTCTTTCAGAATGCCAATCGAAAGGTACTTAAAGCACCACTCAAAAATTTTCTTTTTCCTTAGGCAAGAGTTTGTGATCAACCATGCAGGGGGAAGAGTTTGGAAAACATGCGAGGGAAAATTTTAGGGTGCAACACATTCCAACTCTACTATTGCCCCAATGTCTTCGAATGCCCTTTGCCGTTGAGAGAAGTTGATCGGATTGATCTTGGACCGTTTGAACTCGGACCTTGGTGATGAAGTTGACAATGGTGATTCCAACGGGACATAATCATATGCTTTCAATCCTTAAATTTTGCCTGGACCACCCTTTCGAGTTTTCAGCCCACCAGGATACCTATTTTTGTCCAAGTCGCCCTTTCGGGTTTTCAACTTGCTGGGTGTACAATCTTTTGCATATATCCCTAATTTTTGCCCAAAACTTTTGGTTTGCCGGGATGCCCTTGTTTTTTCCTAGGTGTGTCAACCTAGCGGGTCTCTTATGTTGGTGTAAGCCCTAGAGGCCAATACTTTTGGTACTTGTATCGAATTATTTATTAATAATAAAAGGCATTTCTTTATTATGTTTGCTTTCCAAAATAATAAAGTCCCTAGAATGGTTTATTTGTTTAATGAAATGTTAAGTGTGACTTAATCATGAGATCCCATTAAACATAAGACACTATTCTTAAAGTATTTGTAGTCAAGCTTTAATGTGAAGTGGGATAACATTAAAGCATTAAGATTATTATGAAGATAGATTGATGATCACATCTCATGGATCATAGATAAGGAGTTATCAAGTCTTGACATAGGTATGAATATTAGGAGTAATATTTATACTGGATTGACCCGCTATGAGAATACTACATAGAATGTTATGCAAAGTGTCATAAGTTATTCTCATGATAACAATGGTGTATACCACCCTTCGACCTGAAACCACTATGGACCCTAGATGTAGAGTCAAGTACTTTATTGCTGATCAAACGTCATCCGTAACTGGATGACTATAAAGACGGTTGATGGGTACTTCACAAAGCATGCTAAGGGACATGAGTGACCTAGATGGAATTTGCTCATCCTGCATAACAGGATAAATGTCTAAGGGCCCAATATTGAACTGGACAAGGGTGACACAGTGTATGCCTTGTGTTCAATATAGACATAAGGGTAAAAGGGTAATTGTACAACACAAATATTATCACAGAAAAGGTTTGGTCAGATCACATGACATTTTCGTGACTTGGGTAACAGTGATGTGTTGCTAGATACCGCTCACTGTTTATTATATTAAATGTGTGATTTAATATAATTGCCAACGTCGCGAAAACCTACAGGGTCACACACATAAGGACAGGTTGATGAGAGATAGAATAAATAAGGAACACCGTAAGATACGGTGCACTTAAGTGTAATACGGAAAGTGGTAAGGTACCACGTGGATAAGTGATATATGGTACATCATAAGGTATGATGTCCATAAGCTTAATTGGGCTTTTAGCTTATAGCCTTAATTGGGCTTTTAGCTTGTAGCCCACACGAGTGATTCTATAAATATATCCCTTGTGATGAAGCAATTTCACTTGATGCAATTTCGTTTTTGATTCTCTCTCTCACTCAAGCTTTCCGTTCGTGATCAGCTAGCACTGTGACCGGAAACGATCTGTTCGTGTGGACTGAGTAGAGGCGTTGTTCTTCATCAACGCTCGTGATCACAATATCAAAGGTCTGAATCGCCACAAGAGGTAAATATTTTTATCACTGACCATGTTCATTCGTAAGGATCGCTAAAGGGAAATTTTAAAATTCCGCTGCGCTTTTGATCGTAATTTTCCTTCAGTGGTATCAGAGCCACTTACGAAACCATGGATCTGATAGTTGTTTATGTTCTATATTTTCTGTTTTGATTCGATTAAAACCAGAATGAATTGAATAATAAACGAGTAATTAAATCTGGCATCTGTTGTGTATGATTTGGATGATTGATGTTGACTATGCTTTGGAATCCGACATTAGTATGGTGAAGCAGCGATACATCGATCGTCCATAGGTTACACAAATAAGATCGATCACTTTTATATATGATATAAGTAAATCTGATGCAACGATGGTATATGGGATATATTGTTTCTGTTTCGTTCATTCAAACACTTGATGATTGTTATTCCTTTGACCGATCACTATTCATATGCTTCGGAATCCGACATTAGTATGGTGAAGCAATGGCATGTGATTAATCATATTGAATTATCAATCGAAATGTGTTTGACAGCATGAAACTGTTGCATTAGGGTTCATGACGGCACAAGGGTTGTGTTGTTGCAGAGTTATGCGATTAGGGTTGTGAATGCACAAGAGTTGTGCGAAAATGACGCCGATTTCAAATGAATTGTTCATTAAAACTTTGCGTCGGGGCGCTGCCCCTAACAACCCCGCAAAGGGGCGCTACCCCCTTGACCCCCGTCCGCTGAACGGTCAGCGGAACCACCGTCCGCTGAACGGGCAGCGGAACCCCCGGCTAACTCTGCGTAGTGTGATCAATCGTCGAAATTTAATTTGCCTTTTTTTTAATTAACAAAATTTAAACTAATAATAAAAGTGTGTTTATTATTATTGTCTTGTGGTGATCAGTTATGGCCTTAGTTTTTTCCTTTATTTTGTTTTGGGATTGTAAAATACGGCCTGCGTGTCGTGCCTCTCTCTAAAATTCTTGATGTAACTTCTTTTCTCATCTCACTCCCTCGTATGTAAAACGAGTTTCTTTTATGTAATGTAATGTTATGAAGAAAGAGAAGAATACAATATCAAAGGAGGATAACCTTGGAGATCTTGCTTGGAGAAGTTTAGATCGTTATTAGGTTAGCTTAGGTTCTCTCATTGGCTTGGGAGAACAATTGCGCTAGGGGCCATAACTGTATCCTTTTATGTATATTGATGCATGTGTTTGTATGTTGATGCATAAGAGAGACGAATTGCATGTTAAGCCGGTGAGATCAAACTAATAACAAAATCCCTCAAGTTAAATATTAAGTTCATGCTTTCCAAGTTTTAGCACTCATCAAGACTAGTATCGAACAATGTAGGTTTCGCCTACGCGAGGTGCATGTTCTATATTAGTAAGGTGTGATGGGATAATTGTAATATCCAACTGCTAAAACAATGGGTCAAACTTAACTAAACACATTATAATAAGATTATACATGTTTAGAAGCAATAGTTGAGAATGATTCATATGATGAATTAGAATAAGGAGTTATTCACCCAACTAAAAATATTCGAGAGTTGTATGAGATACAATTGGAAGGAGTTCCTACCTAAATAACCTAGTTTTGTGTAATCAGCCTAACGTTGACTTAGAACAAAGTGAAATATGGATATCGACCCACTAGAAAGTCTTCCAATGGGATTTTCCGAATCAAATGATGAGGGTCATTTGGTTTGAGTAAAATAGTGGGAGCATATTTGATTAAAGGCTTAATTAAATATGTTGTTTTAATGATACTTATATTTTCATTTTTTTGTAGATTACCATGACAACAAACAACCATATTTTGCGATCAATCCTAGATAAGGAAAAATTGTCTGGGACAAATTTCCTGGATTGGCACCGAAATCTGAGGATTATCCTCAAGCACGATAAGAAGCTGTATGTCTTGGAGACATCTGTTCCTGAAGAGGAACCGCCTAGTTCGGCACCTAAGGCAGAAAGAGATGCTTATAAGAAGCATTTTGATGATGTTAACGAAGCCTCTTGTCTCATGCTAGCTACTATGAGCTCGGAGTTGCAAAAGCAACACGAGAACATGTCAGCGTTCGATATGATCGGACATCTGAAAATGCTCTATCAAGAGCAGGCAAGAAATGAGAGGTTTCAGGTTTCAAAGGCCCTTTTTTAACAGCAAGTTATCTGAGGGAAACCCTGTAGGTCCCCATGTACTCAAAATGATTGGGTATGTGGAGAACCTTGAAAGGTTAGGGTTTCCGCTTGGAAAGGAACTTGCAACTGATTTTATCTTGCAATCGTTGCCAGATAGCTTTAATCAGTTTGTCATGAATTTCAACATGAATGACATGGATAAGAGTCTTCCAGAATTGCTAAGCATGTTGAAAACTGTTGAGCAGAATATGAAGACAAAAGGGAAGTCCATTCTGATGGTCAGTAATGGAAAGAAGCTGAACAAGAGGCCTACCAAGCAGGTTGGTAAAGGGAAAGGCAAGGAAGTTTCCAAGCCTAAACCTATTGTTCCTGCTTTGAAGCCTAGTGGAGGCATAACAAAGGAGGGAACTTGCTTCCATTGTGGTAAGACCGGACATTGGAAGAGAAACTGCCCAAAGTACCTGGAAGATATGAACAATGGAGTAGGGACTTCAAATTCAGGTATTTTTGTTATTGAAATTAATTTATCTACTTCTGCATCATGGGTATTAGATACTGGATGCGGTTCTCACATTTGTACTAATGTGCAGGGGCTAAAAAGGAGTAGAGATTTGGCAAAAGGTGAAGTTGACCTACGAGTTGGAAATGGAGTAAAGGTTACTACTTTAGCCGTAGGAACTTATGTTTTGACTTTACCTAGTGGTTTAATAATTCAGTTAGAGAACTGTTATTATGTACCTGCAATTAGTAGGAATATTATTTCCGTTTCTTGTTTGGACAAGTTTGGTTTTTCATTTATAATAAAGAACAATTGTTGCTCTATTTATTTGAATGATATATTCTATGCTTCTGCACAAATGAACAATGGACTATATGTCCTTGATCTTGAAATGCCAATTTATAACATTAATACTAAACGGATTAAACCTAATGAGTTAAATCCAAGCTACCTTTGGCACTATCGCTTAGGCCACATAAATGAGAAACGCATTTCCAAACTCCATAAAGATGGACTCTTGGACTCTTTTGATTATGAATCATATGAGACATGCAGATTTTGTTTAATTGGAAAGATGACAAAGTCCCCATTCACAGGAAAAGGTGAAAGGGCTAATGATCTTTTGGCCCTCATACATACTGATGTATGTGGACCACTGAACATACCAGCCAGAGGAGGTTTTCAATACTTCATCACATTTACTGATGATTTCAGTAGATATGGTTATGTGTATTTAATGAAACACAAATCTGAAACCTTTGAAAAATTCAAGGAATTCAAGAATGAAGTACAAAACCAACTAGGTAAGAATTTTAAAGTTCTTCGATCAGATCGAGGCGGTGAATATTTAAGCCTAGAGTTTGATGACCATCTAAAGAAATGTGGTATTTTATCCCAACTTACTCCTCCCGAAACACCACAATGGAATGGTGTATTTAAGATAAGAAATCGAACCTTGTTAGACATGGTCCGATCCATGATGAGTCACGCCGATCTTCCGAACTCCTTTTGGGGACATGCATTATTGACTGCAGCTTACACACTTAACCGGGTTCCATCCAAAAAGGTTGAGAAGACACCATATGAGATATGGAGTGGTAAGAAACCACATATGTCTTACATGAAGATTTGGGGTTGCGAAGTTTATGTGAAACGAAAAATTTCAACTAAGCTTGAGCCCAAATCTGACAAATGCTTATTTGTTGGGTATCCTAAAGAAACAAGAGGGTATTACTTCTACAATCCTTCTAAGGGAAAAGTGTTTGTCGCTCGAACTGGAGTTTTTCTGGAAAAGGATTTTATTTCCAAAAGAATCAGTGGGAGGAAAATAGAGCTTAAAGAAATTCAAGAACCACAAAGCATTGATACACCTATGGAGGAATTAGAGCAGGAAACACAAGTAGTTGTGGAAGAGCAACCTGCTCAAGTAGAACAAGACCAGCGTAGGTCAAGCAGGATACGTCAACAACCTGAGAGATATGGATATCTCATAAGTGATCAGGGTGATGTATTACTCATGGATCAAGATGAGCCTGTGACCTACCAAGAGGCCATAACTGGTCCTGAGTCCGAGAAGTGGCTAGAAGCCATGAAATATGAAATGGATTCCATGTACACAAACCAGGTTTGGACCTTGGTAGAGCCTCCTATAGGAGTTAACCCTATAGGATGCAAGTGGGTCTTCAAAAAGAAGACTGACATGGATGGTAAGGTACATACCTATAAGGCAAGACTGGTTGCAAAAGGCTATAAACAAATTCATGGGGTTGACTATGATGAAACCTTTTCACCAGTTGCAATGCTTAAATCTGTTCGGATTTTACTTGCTATTGTTGCATATCATGATTATGAAATATGGCAGATGGATGTCAAAACTGCTTTCCTTAATGGGAATCTTCTTGAGGATGTGTACATGACACAACCTGAAGAATTTGACATACCAGAATAAGCCCAAAAGATATGTAAGTTATAGCAATCAATTTATGGATTGAAGCAAGCTTCCAGAAGCTGGAATCTTTGTTTTGATGAAACAGTAAAACAATATGGATTCATCAAGAATGAAGATGAGCCTTGTGTCTACAAGAAGGTTAGTGGGAGCATGATCGTATTCCTGGTATTATATGTAGATGACATATTACTCATTGGAAACGATGTCCCTACCTTGCAACAAGTGAAGACTTGGTTAGGGAAATGCTTTTCAATGAAGGACCTAGGTGAAGCAGCCTATATATTAGGAATCAGGATCTATAGAGATAGGTCACAAAAACTGCTTGGCCTAAGTCAGAGTATATACATAGAAAAAGTGTTGAGACAATTTAATATGCATGATTCCAAGAAAGGATTCATACCTATGCAACATGGCATGTGTCTGTCAAAAACATAATCCCCTTCAAGTAAGGAAGAAAGGGATCGCATGGATAAGATTCCATATGCATCTGCAATAGGATCTATCATGTATGCCATGCTATGTACTCAACCAGATGTCTCGTATTCTTTAAGTGCAACAAGTAGGTACCAGTCTAATCCCGGTGATGCTCATTGGGTAGTTGTCAAGAATATCCTTAAGTACTTGAGAAGAACTAAGGACTCATTCTTGATATATGGAGGTCAGGAAGAGCTTGCTGTAATTGGATACACCGATGTTAGCTTCCAGATAGATAAGGATGACTTTAGATCACAATCTAGTTATGTGTTTTGTTTAAATGGTGGCGCTGTGAGCTGGAAAAGTTCAAAGCAAGATACAGTTGATGATTCTACAACCGAGGCTGAGTATATTGCTGCCTCAACTGCAGCAAAGGAAGTTGTTTGGATCAATAAGTTCATTAGTGAACTTGGCATAGTCCATAGCATTGTGGATCCCATTGATCTCTATTGTGATAACAATGGTGCTATCGCATAAGCTAAGGAGCCTAGATGTCACCAACGATCCAAACACATACTTAGGCGTTATCATCTCATTCGAGAGATAATCGATCGGGGAGATGTGAAAATATGCAGAGTACCTACACTTGACAATGTTGCTGACCCATTAACAAAGCCTCTTGTGCAGCTGAAGCATGATGGACATACTAGATCTATGGGTATTAGGGGTATGCCTGATTGGCTCTAGTGCTAGTGGGAGATTGTTGGTGTAAGCCCTAGAGGCCAATACTTTTGGTACTTGTATCGAATTATTTATTAATAATAAAAGGCATTTCTTTATTATGTTTTCTTTCCAAAATAATAAAGTCCCTAGAATGGTTTATTTGTTTAATGAAATGTTAAGTGTGACTTAATCATGAGATCCCATTAAACATAAGACACTATTCTTAAAGTATTTGTAGTCAAGCTTTAATGTGAAGTGGGATAACATTAAAGCATTAAGATTATTATGAAGATAGATTGATGATCACATCTCATGGATCATAGATAAGGAGTTATCAAGTCTTGACATAGGTATGAATATTAGGAGTAATATTTATACTGGATTGACCCGATATGAGAATACTACATAGAATGTTATGCAAAGTGTCATAAGTTATTCTCATGATGATAATGGTGTATACCACCCTTCGACCTGAAACCACTATGGACCCTAGATGTAGAGTCAAGTACTTTATTGTTGATCAAACGTCATCCGTAACTGGATGACTATAAAGACGGTTGATGGGTACTTCACAAAGCATGCTAAGGGACATGAGTGACCTAGATGGAATTTGCTCATCCTGCATAACAGGATAAATATCTAAGGGCCCAATATTGAACTGGACAAGGGTGACACAGTGTATGCCTTGTGTTCAATATAGACATGAGGGCAAAAGGGTAATTGTACAACACAAATATTATCACGGAAAAGGTTTGGTCAGATCACATGACATTTTCGTGACTTGGGTAACAGTGATGTGTTGCTAGATACCGCTCACTGTTTATTATATTAAATGTGATTTAATATAATTTCCAACGTCGCGAAAACCTACAGGGTCACACACATAAGGACAGGTTAATGAGAGATAGAATAAATAAGGAACACCGTAAGATACGGTGCACTTAAGTGTAATACGGAAAGTGGTAAGGTACCACGTGGATAAGTGATATATGGTACATCATAAGGTATGATGTCCATAAGCTTAATTGGGCTTTTAGCTTATAGCCTTAATTGGGATTTTAGCTTGTAGCCCACACGAGTGATTCTATAAATAGATCCCTTGTGATGAAGCAATTTCACTTGATGCAATTTCGTTTTTGATTCTCTCTCTCACTCAAGGTTTCCGTTCGTGATCATCTAGCACTGTGACCGGAAGCGATCTGTTCGTATGGACTGAGTAGAGGCGTTGTTCTTCATCAACGCTCGTGATCACAACATCAAAGGTCTGAATCTCCACAAGAGGTAAATATTTATATCACTGACCATGTTCATTCGTAAGGATCGCTAAAGGAAAATTTTAAAATTCCTCTGCGCTTTTGATCGCAATTTTCCTTCATCTTATGCGTAGTATTTTTTAACTATGTCCGCGTTTATTGGATGTGGAAAGTATTCACCATCCATGGTAGTCAGCATCATGGCACCGCCAGAGAACACTCTCTTGACAATAAATGGCCCTTCATAGGTGGGAATCCATTTGCCTATGGGGTCGCCTTGTGGCAGAATGATGCATTTTATCACCAAGTCACCATCTTGATATACTCGAGGCTTGATCTTTTTGTTGAAAGCCTTGATCATACGTTTTTGGTACGTCTGACCATGACAAACAACAGCCAATTGTTTTTCATAGATCAAGTTCAACTTATCCAATCTCATCTGAATCCACTCGTCTTTGCCTAAGCCTGCCTCATTCATAATCCTTAGTGAGGGAATATGAACTTCCACTGGCAAAATAACTTCCATGCCATAGACTAAGGAAAAGGGAGTTGCCCCAGTTGATGTTCTAGCTGAAGTGCGGTAGCCGTGAAGAGCAAACGGTAACTTCTCATGCCAGTCCTTATAGGTTACTACCATCTTCTGCACAATCTTCTTAATGTTTTTGTTGGCCGCTTCAACTGCACCATTCATTTTAGGTCTATATGGAGAAGAATTGTGATGCTTGGTCTTGAACTAAGTGAAAAGCTCAGTAATCATAGCATTGTTGAGGTTAGTCCCATTGTCGGTGATGATCCTTTCGGGGATTCCATAGCGGCAGATGAGGTTGTGTTTGATGAATCTGGCTACCACATTCTTGGTAACTGAGGCAAATGAGGCGACTTCGATCCACTTGGTGAAATAATCAATAGTGACCAGAATGAAGCGATATCCATTGGAAGCGGTGGGCTTGATTTATCCAATCATGTCAATGCCCCACATTAAAAATGGCCAAGGAGTGGTTATGATGTTCAAAGGGATAGGAGGCATGTGGACCTTGTCGCATAGACTTGGCATTTATGGCAAGTTCTTGAGTGGTGATGGAAATTTGTCTCCATCATTGACCAATAGTAGCAGGCTCTTAGGATTTTCTTGGCCATCGTATGTCCGCTTGAGTGAGTGCCAAAGAGACCACTGTGCATGTCTTCCATAATTTCCTCTACCTCCTTCTTGTCCACACATCGGAGTAGAGTAGAGTCATGGTTGCGCTTGTACAATATTCCATTACTTAGGAAGAATTTAGCTGCAAATCTTCGTAAGAACTTTCTGTCATTGATGGATGCTCCCTCGGGATACTCTTGTGCTTTAAGGTATCTCATCACCTCATGGTACCATGACTTTTCTATATCAGTGTCAAGCTCACAACAATGTGCAGGTTTGTCGAATCTTTCAATTATAATCATAGGGGCTTCGTTGTCCCATCTGACCTTAAACATTGAAGACATGGTTGCCAAGGCGTCAGCCAACTGATTTTCTTCCCTAGGTAAGTGCTCAAAAGTGAACTCTTCGAAGTATGGAATCAAGGATGGCACAAGTTCCTTGTAAAGGATGAGATTAGGGTGCTTAGTGTCCCAATATCCTTTTACTTGGCTAATCACCAAATCGGAATCCCCAAACACATTCAAATGCTTGATCCTCAAGTCAATGGCTACTTTTGAAAATGTTTCAAGTTTGGAAAATGTTTTGGAAGTGTTTTTGAAAGTGTTGGTGTTTGTTTTGAAAATAAGCAAGAGTGTTTGATTTGAAATTGAGCAAGCAACTAGGAACAATCTACCTACTCAAAAGTCTTTGTTCATTTCTTCCTTTCCTTTGATATTGATATCTTACCATTGATTTGGTAAGAAGCCTTATCTTTGGATGTAAAGGGACGGGCATGGGTCATCGTATAGCCATGATAGCAATGTTGTAAGATATCTTAGCATTTCTCTTTGATGGACTAAGATCATTTTGAAAGGCAACATTGATAGCGTCATCGAGGGACTATGATCTTGTATTTTTTATTTCTTTTTGCTAAGACATCTCACATGCATAACATGGCCATTTTTGTAAGGCAACAAAGTGGAATTACCCTAAGGGTGCAAGTGTGTAAGTGTGTTGAATTTACATGCATTGTCTTGTCTTGAATTAGGGTTTGCTACTTGTTGATTTTATCTTTCCATACAAACCCTAATTTACTAGCATTTATATAAAGCGATAAATTACGGAAAGTAAAAATACTAAGCTATTACATCATTAGGGGAGGGGCTATACAAATTTAAAAATGGGGATTTGCAAGAAAATTAAACCTAATAATCTATTACAACCATATTGAATAAATACAAGAATTGAATAAATAATGCACAAATGCAGATGAAAAAGAAATGATTTTGTTTGTTTTTTTAATGAAAGGGTTTTGTCTTGACCTAATTAAAGAAAATGATTAATTAAAATTAAATAAAATTAACTTAAACTAATTAAGAAAATAAATTAAATTTAAAAGTATTTTTAGGGTTTTTTATGAAAAGCTTTTAACTTAATAAAAATAATATGAAAATTAATTAATTAAAAGAAACATAAGTTCTAAGTTAATTTTAATTAAGAAAATAAAATAATATAATAATTAAACCTAAGTCTAAATATTTATTATTTAAAAAAAATTAAGTTGTTTAAGAAAATGTTTTTTTATCCTTTTTGTTTTATAGAGAAAATAAAATATATAAGTGTAAATAATAAATAAAATATTTTCGGATTTTTTTATTATCAATAATAATAATAGTAGTAAAAAAATAATAAAGAAAAATAAAATATAATAAGAAAAATGAAAAATAAATAAATAAAAAATGAAATAATAAAAGTTGGGTCAGGCTGCATAAGTAAACAGGGGGTTATAAGCTAGCAAAAACAATAAAGCCCAAAGGAGGGAGACCCAGCGCGCTACTGTGTGAACAAAAAAGAAGAGAAAATGTAAAAAAGAGCAAAAGGGTACCACTAGGGCTCGAACCCAGGTCCCAAAGATTAACAGACGCGCGCTTTACCACTAGGGTGGCTATACATCCGTTAACATTGGTGAAATAATAAACATATAACATAAAACAAGTTCCAGAAATGAAACTTCATCTTCAACCTCCAGCCAGAACACCTGTAACTTCACCATTTCTCAACAAAAATGAAATATGCAAACATGAAAGTTGCTTCATTTTTCTATACGAATCCAACCATATAAATATCATAAGCTATAAATCAAAGATGAGTGAGAATTTTTGAAAAGTACCAAATTATGACCTAATTATTTTCAGAGGTTCAATCCTAAAATTCTCCTAGCTCAAACAATATAAATGAAATCTATGGACATGTACAACTTTAGGGCAATGATGTCTACATTTTATCTTCACAAACGCAAGCCTAACAATGCCTAAATGAGAAGATAGAAGTTCAAAAAAATATACCTCAAAACTGGAAATCGTGAAATGAGTTTAAGCTTGATTCAGATGCTTCAATGATCAGGTTAGCTTCCTTGAGTCTTTAGGAAGCTAATGCAATGCTTAGCTTGAGTTGAGAGTGGCTGAAATGACCTGGAGAAGTCAAGTGTCAAACTCTATTATTTGGTTATGGAGGTTATGGTAAATGGTGTTACAGTTCTGGAATAAGGATGGGGATGAGTTGTATTTTATATGTGGGAGATTTTGGAAGTGAAAGGCCAAGAAATGCACGAAGGAAATGGGAGTTTGATATGTAAAGTCAGAACTTGCACAACAATGGTGTTTTGAGGCAATTTCTGGCTAGAGGGAGTTTGGGAGAGTTTCATGGTGTCAATGCTCGTATGTTAGCTCACAAATAGTGCCTCTATTTATAAGCAACAAGTTTGGAGGCTTGTCCTTGATCAGAATTCAAAATCACAAGGTTGTGGCTTTTTGCTTGATTTTGAAGAAAGCTTGAGAAATGTGGTTCCAATGCACAAGTACAAAGCTATCTAGAGTGGTTACAAGCTTTAAACATGTTGCTTCTGAGCATACATGTTGTGTGTATTTAGAACAATAAATTATAGGCTCAAGAAGAGTGGACTTTGTGCATAAAGCCACTTTTCCAAAATGGCAATGTTGCCTTTCTTCCTAAAATGGTATTAAGCATGGGAAATGCATTGAATGCTTGGATTAAAGCTTCTAGTAGCTGTGCAAAACATTAATTATGGAGTGACAAACAAGTTTGAGGCCTGAAAAGCAAATATTATGCAGCCTAGCATGGATTTGGTTCATGTGTTCATCAAGAAATGACTTGTAATTCAAGTTTGAAAACTCTAACTTCTTGCCCTCGATTCTCCTTGCTCAAGTATGGTCTCAATGAGTTCTTGGATATTTAGGAAATCTTGTAACTTCCTCTATAACCTCTATGTTAGACATTTTTAAGATTCATCTTGGAACTATGTGAAAAATTGCCATGAAGTTAGGTCAAAATCCTGCCTAAACTAGGGCAAAATTTCACTAAGTTTCCAAGTTTCATAAACATGTATTCACAAAATAATAACTTGAAATCCATGCATTTCTAGGAGAAGTTGTGTTCTACAATGTTTTAGATCTCATTTAGATCTAAAAATTTAATGTTGGAAGTTTCTTTTGAATCGTCTTGCATCATGGTGAAAAATTGGCTCAAAGTTGTGGAAAAAATATGAATTTCAAACACTTAGAAAAGTTTCTAAGTTTAGAAATTTTGACTTTTCAAAATGAAATCTTGACTTTTTTATTTCTTGATGAACAAGTTTCATATTTTGACATATTTTTATGAATTGTGATCCTTGATACTTGATTTTGACCAAAAAGTCAAAGTTTGACTTTTCAGTGTACAATTGACTTTTCATCAGTTGACTGAAATTCATCTGTCAATTAATTGATCTTGAGCAATGTTTTGAGTCATTCCAATAGGTCAAAATTATGCATTTGAATCCTTGAGATCATGTCTCAAACCAATCAATCATTTGCTAGGTCAATAATCAGAAACTGCACCTTCTCAGTCAAAACCCTAATTTTGACCATTTTGCCCTTTTGATGATCTGATCAAATTTCTTGAGGAATTGTGATCCAAACTTGATAAAATGACATATGTGAGTTCATAATGTTTATATGGATAAAAAAATGTTAAGTTTGACTGTAAATTGACAACAGTTGACTTTTTCCCCAATACAGCTGATTTTAGGTCATCTGATCAATTGATTGAGCAAAAATGTGATCCAAGACTTGAAACTTAACATGAGCAATCTTGAGAGTCCAAAATGATCCATTAAATTCATTTGAGGCATTAAAATTCCATTTATCCTTGTGCAATCCTAAACCCTAATTTTCAGTCATTAGTGCTTAAGGAGGTGTCTTGAGCTAATCAACCCTTGTGCAGTCTTGAACCAAAGGAGATCTTGTGAGAGATTACTTGAGAAATGAGAGGGCAAATTTTGGGGTACAACAGGTTCTTACCATATGATGATAACTATTTGATAGACTTTTTTTATTATTTACAAAAATTAGATTTTTTATGCATTATATATAACCATTTGTATATATTGACACACATGTTCTCGCAAAATTTCCTAATATCTCATTTGGTCAAAATTTTCATCGTACAAGAGCACTTTTTTTACCATCATCCTTATCGTCTAGGTTTTCACTAATCTTTTTTACAGTAACATACTAACAATTTCAAATCTTTCAATATTCACCGCAAACCTCTAAACCATCACCATGCCAAGATTTGTTCTTTCAAAATCCAAAACAAACCAAATATCATAACACCATAATCTCTACACTAATAAACCAATCCTTGAATTCTTATCATAGATTTTAAAATATGAATACTACTAATATAATTTCATTCAAATACACATATCTCTCATACAAATTATGATATTTATTTTAACTATTTTTTAACATGTACATGATTAGATTTGTTTTGCAGGCTTGAGATGCCATATTGTTACCAGTAATACAAACTCAGAAGAAAACGGATCAGAAAAACATGAAGGAGAAGGAGTAGAAATCAATATGCACTCAATCTCAATATTTTGTCTTTAAAGTGTCAAATAATATGGATTTTTATATATTTTTTATTATCATCATTATTATATTTATTATGATCAGTATATTTATAATGATTGTAAGTAATTTTGATAAAGTCTCATGAATTCTATTGTCAAATAAATTGTAGTATTCCTAAACTGGATGCGACAAAGTTAGGACTATTTTTATTCTCTTTACTTTTTTACTATAATATTTAAGTAGCCTTTATATTCATTTGTGGTTTTTTTTTAAATTAATAGGATTTTATTTTAATTAGTTCATTAAAATTTAGTTGATTTAATTATATTCATGTAATTAGAAAATGCTAATAAATATGCCTTTAGTTTTTTAAGTAATTAAATAACTAATTAAAATAATTCATAAATAATAGGATATCCATCTTCGAGTAATTAAATTGATTGACACATCGTCTACCGGTTTATTATTCAAAAATCAAATATTACAATCAACGCAACTTACAAGTTACTACATCTGCAAGCAATACGTGGTCAATATCTGGCCACGTGATAAGGAGACTATGTCAGACTCCCCTCGCTCCGCGTCTTATCTCATCATACTCTTTAATTAAATTGAAACTCAAAACAGCTAACCAACAACATCAAATCATTTTCTACTAACATAATGAAAATCCAATATCATTTTCGAAAAAGTATTAAGGAGAATTATTTTCAAATTAACTGCGAACTACGTCTACACTCACACAATTTTGAACCCAAACAAGGTTCAAGGTTAATTCGAAATCAATTCTATGCAATCATATAAAAAAACACCAACCAAACTGTGAACTACGAATTGAGACTCTGATTCCTCATAAGAGAATACGTAGGCATACGACTAAAATCATGGTGAATTCCCCTAATAAAATATTAAAACACTATTTCCTAAAAATTGTGGTTCTAACCATAGTATCCTTGCGAACAAGGTAGATGAGGGGCGCCTAACACCTTCCCTTCATCTAGAACCGAGTTTAAAAACCTAGAATATTTAACTTTTTAGGGTTATCCTTTATATTTCCTTCCTTAGGATAAAAATTAAGGGTGGTGACTCCCTCGTTTCAAAACCAGTTACAACACGATGCAGAGAAACTGTTGTATAAAGTTTCTACTAAATTCACAAGACTGTCTGCAGTATTAAAGTTGTACAACTTAAAGGCGGGCATAGGATGGTCGGATAAAAGTTTCACAAAGTTATTAGTCCTTATGAAAGATATGATTCCGGAGGATAATGTTCTTCCTAATCGAACCTATGAGGCCAAAAAAATATTGTGCTCTATTGGAATGAGCTATGATAAGATACATGCTTGTCCAAATGATTGCATTTTGTTTTGAAACGAATATGAATCGTTAAATGAGTAACCTAAATGCGGTTCATCTCGATATAAGAAAAAATTGTCTCCAGCAAAAGTCTTATGGTATTTTCCTATAATTCTGATATTTAGACGCATGTTTTGTAGTGAAACCGATACAAGACACTTGACTTGGCATGCAAATGAAAGAATTATTGATGGAAAGATTCGACATCCAGATGATTCACCAGAGTGGTCGAAAATTGGTAATGATTATCTTGATTTTAGAGGGGAAGCAAGAAACCTTCGCTTGGCATTATCTACTAATGGAATGAATCCACATGGTCTTTAAAGTATCTCATATACCACATGGCCTATGATTATAATGATTTATAGCCTACCTCCATGGCTATGTATGAAGGGCAAGTACATGATGTTATCTATGTTAATTTCTGGACCTAAACAACTAGGGAATGACATAGACGTATACTTGACACCTTTAATTTAAGATTTAAAGATTTTGTGGGAGAACAGTGTGGATGTTTATGATGGATATAAGAAAGAAAGTTTCAATTCGAGGGCGATGTTGTTTGGCACAATTAATGACTTTCCAGCATATGGAAATCTATCAGGGTATAACATTAAAGGTAAAAAAGTGTGTGTGTGTGTGTGTGTGTGTGTGTGTGTGTGTGTATGTGTGTGTGTGTGTGTGTGTGTGTGTGTGTGTGTGTGTGTGTGTGTGTGTCCTATTTGTGAAGAAAACACAAATTGGAGACGATTAGAATTTTGTCAAAAGAATGTATTTCTCGATCATTGTAGATTCTTAAATTCTAATCATCACTACCGTGGGTGGAGAAAGGCATTCATTGGAAATCCAGAACATGATAGAGTTCCACCTATGTTGACAGGTGACCAAATTGTTGAAAAGGTGAAAGATATGAGTACTCAGTTTGGCAAGCCTTTTGCATATATGCTTATCAAAGGTGGGTGGAAGAAGAGGTCGATTTTTTTAATTTCCATATTGGAATTCGTTGTATATAATACATTTTCTTGATGTTATGCATATTGAAAAAAATATATTTGAAAATGTTATTGGTACATTACTTAATATACAAGGAAAGTCTAAGGATGGCCATAAAGCAAGAAAGGATTTGATACAAATGGGAATAAGAACTGAATTAGGACCCATGAAGAAAGGAACACAAACATATGTATCGCCATCTGCTTATACTTTATCTAGAAAGGAGAGAAACATATTGTGTAAGTTTCTAAGTGAAGTTAAAGTTTCAGAAGGTTACTCTTCAGATATTATAAGACTCGTGTCTATGAAAGACATCAAGTTAAGGAGTTTAAAGACACATGATTACCATATTATAATGGAGAATTTTCTACCAATAGGTATACGTTCTATTTTGCCAGAAAAAGTAAGAAGCGTCATAACTAAATTGTGTTTTTTCTTCAGGTCAATTTGTAGTAAGTTGATCGATCCTGAGATCTTACCAATATTGCAAAAAGAAATAGTTATTACTTTGTGTGAGCTTGAAATGTACTTTCCTCCCTCATTTTTCGAAAATATGGCACATCTTGTTGTTCATCTTGTGAAAGAGACACAATTGTGTGGACCAACTTATATTAGATGGATGTACCCTGTTGAGCGTTATATGAACATATTAAAAGGGTACGTGAAAAACCGAAGTCAGCCAGAGGGTTGTATGGTTGAACGATACATTGTTGAAGAAGCGGTTGAGTTTTGTACTTAATATTTGTCCAATGGTCAATCCATTGGACTACCTAAATCTCATATTTTTTAAAGTAAGGAAGGAAAAATTTAATCGGAAATAAAAATGTGACAATATCAACGGTTGAACGGGATCAAGTGCATTTATATGTTCTGCACAATGACAATGAGGTTGAGTTCTATGTTGAAATGCACAAGGATGTACTCTGGGGTTTAAATCCGAATAGAAATAAAAATTGGATAGTACGAGAGCATAATCAAAGTTTTATACAATGGTTCAAAGATCATATTTATTCAAAGTTTGATTTAGATCCCGCTTCAATAACAGAAAGGTTGAGATGTTTAGCATATGGTCCGAGTTTGCTCATGTTTTCTTATAGCGCATACGCAATTAATAGATACACATTTTATACCAAAGAACAAGATGATAAAATTATTATGCAAAATAGTGGTGTCACAATTGTAGCTGAAGAAATGCACATTTCAAGTATGAATGGATTAAACCCCAAATATGCAAATTTGTCATATTTTAGGGTTATCGAGCATGTTTGGGTGTTTGGGTGTGAGAAATTTCAGATTCCTATCTTTGGTTGCAAGTGGGTACATAATAGTGGCATACGAATGGATAGGTCAGGATTTTACAAGTGGATCTTAATAGGATGGGGTACAAAGATGAGCCTTTTATTCTAGCCTCTCAAGCTAAATAAGTGTTCTATGCCACTAATATAACCATTACAAAATGGTTTATAGTGCTTTTATCTAACAAAGTGATTGATGATAACAGTGTAAATCAAAGTGATATGAATGTCGAGAATGAGTCATATGTTAGAGGGAATGAGTCGTATATACGACATGATCAAGATGAGAATATTATAGAAGGTGAATCATATATTATAAATGATCATAATGAGGTAATTTGGATCAATCCATCCGTCCGAGTTGTTAAGAGACAAGTAATTCATATTCCAACTAAAAAAAAGAAAAAGATGTTAGTGAAAAATGTACTAGTAAAATGTTATATGTTCTGTCATTCAATAAAATTGTTATGTTGTGTTTATGTTTTCATATTGTGTTTATGATTTTGTATTGTGTTTATTCATTTAATGCTACTTGAATTTTATATGGTGTTTATGTTTTTCTTTAATATTACAGGTCAAATGGCTAGTAACAAGGGAAAATCACATCCCGCTTCTAATAATGATGGAAATGAATCAGCTCGTGATATGGAGAATGATATTATACGAGGAATAATAATTATGAAGTCAATCATTCGTGCAAGAGATAAAGGTATCAAATTTGACATACATTAGAATGAAGACAAACAACTAATTGAGCCTAACGGTTCAATGTTGACAAGTTACATTGGTTCCCTTGTGAGGAGAGAAGTTCCAATCACTTGTGATGATTGGAAAAAGCGTGAGTTGAAACTCGTAAAAGAAAAATTATAGAGTGATATACATATGTCATATGTGATGTCATTTATTTTTTTTAATGATTATGTCTTTAGATTACTAACGCACTTTATGTATGTTTTTTGTAGAGGTCTTTTAACATTGATGATGATCAAAAAACATATTGTCTTCAATTGGCTAGAAAAAGACTAAGAGGGTTTCGATCTTTTTTGACAAACAAGTTTCTTAGGGATGCCAATAACAATTTTATCGATGCAGAACTTCCTAAGGCGTATGCAAGCTTAATTTCTCCTGAAGAATAGGAAACCTTTAAAGAAAAACGAAGAACCTCAGATTCCAGGATGTGAGTGTCGTGAATCGCCAATGAGCATCAAGTCCCCCGTATCCATATAGAAAAAGGCATATGGGATATGCACACTTACAACAAAGATTGGTAAGTATTTATGAATGATATGATATACTTGTTCATCATGTGTTACAATTGATTTTATTATTTCTCTTAATGTGTAGTTAGAAGAGGAGAAAAGTCAAGAAACATCTCTTCCAGAATATGTTATGTGGAAGGCTGCCCGGGTGAGTAAGGATGGAGTTGTTAAAGAAGATGTTTTTCAAATTTATGAGCAATGTGTAAGAATATCAATATTCCTTTAGTTAAATCAAAATTTTATTAACATAAAGAATTTATGAGTTTTAATCACCACTAATTTATTTCGATATGCATATGAGTTTCAGGAGAATCTATCTCAATTTTTAACTCAAGCTGAAGACTGTGATTGCAGGAGCATAACTAGTCGAGTATTAAATGTTCCTGAGTATACCGATCGTGTGAGGGTAAGGGATTCGGGGTGACTCAAATATATTTTGGTAACCATCAAAAGAGGAAAGGTCATAGCAATAAAGAAGTGATGGAAGAGTTAGAAAAATTAAAAGCTAAAGTTCGTGAGTTAGAAAAGGACAAAGAAATATACATGTCAAAAAGGTAAGGTTCAAGGTTCAAGGATACTAGTGACAAAGATAGTATTAATTGTAATTTCTAACATAAAATTTCCGAGGTAATATATATTATTATGAATTAGCACTTTTTTTAAATTGACATATATGCACATTAACAATTTCATATTTATTATTGGTTTAGGGCATTTCACCTTGTCAGCTCTATTTAGCGTCACCGACTTATCGTATGGTTAACAAGGGAAAAGTGCATAACACTTTGGGAGAAGTACTTCACCATAAACCACTCATTACTGGATTTTTGAAACTATCAATTGATATTGCTTTAGAGAGACATGCGCCATTACCTTTACCTGACGATATTTCATATGCAACATTGGTGGGAGAGGCAATAGGATCTTATGTTGCATGACTGTCAAACCTCATTTTCATAGATGATGAGGTATGTTGAAAACCATTATGAAACTTTGAGTATTCAAATTTTTTACGACCATTTAACACACATTTTTTTCATGGTAATGTTAGACTCCTACAAAATCCAAATCAAAAGATAAGAGGATTACGCGGAAAACCGAGTCAGTTGCATCCAAAAAAGAGATACTTTGATATATATATATATAGGAAAAGTTAATTCACGATCTTATACTTCACCTAACTTATATGCATTTGATCTTTAGATTCATGCTAAAGAGATGCAACAAGTCAATATGAGTAAGAAGCCTGATATTGGCAACATGTCCAGACAAAAAAAGGATGTTGCAAAGTTCGCGGCTAGAAAAAAGCCTACTTCTCGGTATAGGTCGTGTCTTCATACATTAATGGGAATATCAGATTTGACTAACAGAGGTGCTCGTAATATACTTATGGAGTAAGGTATTTTAGGTTTTTCCTATTACGAAACAATTAGTAAAGAGGATGTGGATCAAGTTCTTAGACATTCAGAATTAGGCATCGGTGTTATTGATACATACATCAGGTATACTCCGATCAACTTTAATTAATTAATTAAACAATTTAGCTACTCATTTCAATTAATGGTCTTAATGTTAATGATGTTTTTATTTAAGTTTCATGTATGCCAACTTGATGCACCCGCATCAATTGGACCAAATATTTTGTTTCTTATCTCTAAATAATATCAACTCACTATTAATCGAACAAATACCAGATGAAGTAAAAGAGTACTTTGTTTGAGCATTTATGGCCAATAAAGATACAGAATAAAAAAAAGTTTACCATTTAATACTGGTAATGGGTAAGATTTTCATTCAAACTTCATCTATTATAATTTTTCGTGTTTTGACGTTGTGTAGATAGTTTCCATCTAACATTTGTTAATCTCACAATGGACACTGTTTGTTGGTTGCGATTAATCCAATAAGAGAATTTGTATATTATCTGGATTCGTTAGAAGGTGATTGGACAAAATACCCAAATATGAAGGAGATGGTTGATACGTAAGTTAGATTGTTCTATATCTTCGTTTGTATACTTATTTATTTATTTATGTGAGATTATTCTAAATATTCATTTATATTTTATTAGAGCTATATAAATTTTTTGAGCACAAAGAGATACTCAAGCACCAAAGAGTAAATCAAACAATATTACATGAATCAGAGTGCATGTATATTTTTACAATTTTGATTATATTAGTGATGCTACTTGATAAAACAAGTTAAATTATATATATATATATATATATATATATATATATATATATATATATATATATATATATATATATATATATATATATATATATATATATATATATATATATATATATATATATATATATATATATATATATATATATATATATATATATATATATATATATATATTCGTATTTTTTTCACGTGTAGTGTCCTTGTCAGCGTAATGATATAGATTGCGGTTATTTTATGTTGAGGTTTATGAAAGAAATTATTCTTTTGAATCAAATAGAGATTCCAACCATGGTATGAGTTTCTAACTTACGATTTATTTTAATATATTTAACATATTTAATCTAATTAATTAGTTTTAACTAAATCATATTATGTTATATTATGTAGTACTTTGATGAATACAAGTCTTCTACTTACTCGAAAGATCAATTGGACAAAATTAAGAAGGATTAGTGTCAATACATTATTAGATGATAATTTTATAAGGTATTGTGACACTTTCATTGATGAGAATTTTGAGTATATATAAGTTTGAGTTTTGATGAGATACTATGTCTTCATTAGTGTGGTAAATTGTGTTGCAATGTTGTTGTTGTTATGTGGAAGGTTAGTTAGGACGGTATTGGATTTAAATTCAAATAAAGTTTTGTTTGTATCAAGGTATGAATCGTAGAATTTTTAATAGTGGATTATAATAGATTCTTGATTTGTTTTTGTTACATTGATTTGTGTTAAATTATAATATTTATAAGATTTAAGTGTTATATAACTTGGTTATGATATGTCTTTGTTGGTTTTGTTTCAGGTAGGTATATATGTAGAAGATATAGATATAACAAGTTCATTTAGGATTATTCATTGTTGTTGTTTGTAGAAAAGATAGTAGAGAAGATAACAGCTTTATAAGATAGTAATATGTACATTTAGTGCATACTTATTGAATTATAAAGTTGTATATATAAATATCTAAATTTATGTATATATAAATTATTGAATTCTTCAAGTTATATCCTATTTATGTATATATAAATTATTGGATTAAAGATGTATATATAAATATATAAATTTAGCGCATACTTATTGGGTTGAAGCTGCAAATTTATGAAATCTGGTGCAAATTTGAAAGACAACGCTTAAATTTTAAGTGATTATTTGTACATGGCGCTTAAAATATAAGTTATATATATTAAAAAATTTAGGAACATTAGACGACGCTTTAAACAAAAAAGCGCTGCCTGTTTTGGGAAATAGAAAGCACTTTTAAAGAAAGCGCTGCCTAAAGGGGTGCGCTTGTGAAGTACAAAGCGCTGCCTAAAAGGGGACTTTAGAAAGCGCTTTTAAAGAAAGTCCTGCCTAAAACATAAAAAAAGTGAACAAAAATGTACATTACACAGCGCTTTTAAAAGCGTTGTCTAAAGTGTAAGCGCTGATATATGCACACTTTAGAAAACGCTTCTAATGTAAAAAAGTGTTGTCAATAGAAACTTTTAGAAAGCGCTTATTGAATAAAACATTGTCTAAATGCTACATTAGACAGTACCTTTATATTAAAAACTGATATATAAAAAATATAGTGTTCATTTATTTTCCCTTGATTTTCAAATCTCTAATGATTTGTTTTATTTTAGGCTTTTCTTTTATTTTTGATATTATAATATTAATTAAATATTAATATAAACACATAACTAGTAAATAGTAATTAGCCAAATTGCAAAACAATCAAATAACCGCTAAATTGGAAAACAACTCTATATATACATTATGCAAATAAAATAATATTGTGATTTAAAAAAGTGAAGCTCTAGGCCAAACAGCACTATATACACACTATGCAAATAAAATAATATTGTAATTTAAAAAAGTGAGGCCCTAGGTGGTGGTCTTGTTTGCCTATCCCTAGGGTCGGACCTAATTGAATAGCATGAGGTCAATGAAAAAAGTGGTACACATTTGAATTTAGAAGTAGAGTGTGAAGAGTTGAAGATATATTTCAATATTTTGGATATTGTAGGTCATAAGGTGTTGAAGAAAAAGATCCTAGAACTAATAAATCCATCCACAACTTCTATGTGTTCACCGCCGATGAAGTACAAGCCAAAGATAAGAGTTAAGAAGAGTAAAAAGAGTCAAGAGAGTGAAGTGAATCGTGATCCTTCACAATAGGAGTGTGTTGAGGGCTTGCATGGGAGTCAGGCTATAAAGAGATCATGCACAAAACCAATTGGAAGTCAACTGTCTAGTATGTCAGCTGAATCTTCAAGACATGTTTACTTGTCCTAATTTTTTATTTCTTACATCCATACATTGATGACATTATTGATATTGGTAAAGATAAAAATTGTGATTTCTGTGCTATTACAACTCTACTTGGAGAGGCGAAAAGTCACGATATTTGATTAAGACGCGGTTAGATATGTGTTACGATTTATTCTATGACACAGTCTCTACAGTTAGAAATGTGTTACGAGTGGAACACCTAGGTGTGCATGGTATGGATAAATGGACGACGATTCTTAATATGAGTTATCCTACTACTTGTAGATATAATGTCATATTTGTCTCCCTTTTCAAAAAACTTAACATCCATATTTCCCTCTTGCCTTAGCTCTACATGTGTATACGAGCAGACATAAATATTGTTGATTTTGTCAACAACAATCATTGGGTTCGGGTAAAGTTAAAATCTGATGTCCTTTGCCTTCTGTCACTAACAATTGGAGACAAAATTATACTGAATATGTACAAGCTTGGAAATCAACATATGCGGAACACATTAGGCACTAAAAAGATGAACTTAGGAAGTCATCCTAATTTGTTTAGTATTCTTATATGTAGCATATTTTTTATCATACGTATATATTTTATCCGTTAATTTTTCTATTGAGTCAGTTATTCGAGAAAAATTAATGCAGAAAAAATTAAAAAATTAATTTCATAACTGCTGAAAATTTCACATTTTCGAAATTTTTTGATACATAGCAAAAGTTTCACAATTTTCAGTAAGATAATACAAAAATTTATAGACAATTTCATATGTATATACCAGAAATTTAAAATCTTTGAAAATTTTATAACGGTAAAAAGTATAATTTTTCGCAAATTTTCAATGAATAATTTAAATTCCCGATACATCCTAATATTTTTTTAAAAATTCTGATATTTAACAAAAGATATAACGATAAAAGACCTCAAAATATGAGAGTTAAATCCTCTACTGTCAACAAGTCATGAGCAAATTTTTTTGCCCAACATTCACTTTTGTGAGTTTAAAGTTACAGATTTTTGCCTAAGAAAAACTATAATTTATGCATCAAGCGCTTGGAACTATGCACCATGTGCAAGGAATTATGAATCATGGGCAAGTGGATATTTGAGGCTACCATTATTGTTATGAATCTTTTGATTATGAGTAACTAGATTGAGACTGTGGCTAAAGATAAAATTGTTATATCTGCTTCAATTATGTAATTCTTGAATTTAGTCAATTATAATAAAAATTTCAAAAATTATGAAATTCCATTTGACCTCAAGACCATTAACAATTGTGACTATGAGATATCTATTTTGAGTGTGGAAATCTGTCACGGTTTTGTCAATTAAAAAAAAAGTGCATAATTGAGTTTGAGTGTTGTATTTAAACTGATATTAATCTTAATTCACATGCAACCTAAGACTTTAAAGTGTGTCGAAATAATTACCTTACAATCGTTACTAAAAGGCTAAAGAGTGTCGAAATAATTACCTTACAATCGTTACTAAAAGGCTAAAGAGTTTGAACCTCAAGCATAGTCAATAGTTCATCCCCTCTTTATAGGGTCAATATTCTAGTCAATCTAAATACAGTTGACCATGCAACTACAGCGTATTGTCCACTTTGACAGGAAGAACTCATCACAATTTTATCATTTTAAAAAGATGTATCATTAGAGCATCTCCAACCGTGAATTTACTTTTGGGTTCTTTGCGGGACTCATTAAGTCACGTCAGTTTGAAACAACTCAACTAATTTTTCACTTCAATGGTGCAATTATAAAGAACTCGTATTTGATCCCACAACTTTACTTTATATATTAATATTTTATTCATATTAAATAAAATTTAATTTTAAATATATTTATTATAGTTCATTTAACCTTAATAATAGTAATTTGAAATAAGAGATGACTATTTAGATAAAATATATGATCAATTGAAGGTTAATAAAATGAAATTGCGAGAAAAAAAGTTAAAATATTACAAGTACATTAATAAAATTGTATGAGAGAAATAAAATTACGAAAGAAAATTTGAATATAAAATTTTCATTTGGTCCTACTTATAAATAAATAAATTATTAAAACTAAAATAAAAAGTAAAAAACACAAGTGCTATTGTTAAAAAAGCTTCCTTTTATTATTATTTTATTAAAAACTACCGTAGTAATGTATTACAACGTTTGCCAGCATGTCGAATTTCAATGGTAGCTTCTCCTCATGTATAGTTGATAGCTGGCGAACTTGAAGAAGAAACAAGCCGGAGATGGTCTTAGATTGAAGAGTAATGTCCTCAATTTCCAGAAAAAAAAACATGAAATTTTAAGGTGTACCGAAACACTTTTGTAGAATGCTTTTTCATATTTTAGTCTTCTATGAAATAAACTTGAAAAATAATTCTCTTTTAACATTGGCAATATTCAGACAAATTTCTAAATTATTCTAACTTTAGATGAAATATTCAAATGTCACGTTACAGATTTGAATATTAATTTTATAATAATGAATCTAATATAAATAACCTAATTCGTAAAAATTATGTCAATGCGACTAATAGAAATCAAAGATCTTAATTATAAATTAAAAAAAAAAGTTATTTATGATACTACAACTTTTGGAAATAATATATGGCTTCACTTTATTTAATAAGAGTATTATTTTATCATTGAATAATATGCATAATGTCAAGAAGCTTAAGTGATTCTCTCTATATAGTAAAACAATATGAGAGTTGGGGTGACTGTGGAATCAGGGCAATGTATGGAAGTCACAGACCGTCGACCATGACTAATACAGGAATCAGAACAGTTATAACAAATAATCGCCTTGCGTGTGAAATCACCACATAAAAAGTTCTATGCTGGCAAAAAATTGACTTGCGTATAAATGGACCAACAACTTAAAAGATGCACCATAGATTAATAAACAGAAACATTATATAACCAAATAAGCAGAGTATAGCTGCTTATAAAATCCAAGTGTTTATCACTTCACACAAAACACAATTGTTCAAACATAACTTGAAAAAGGAAAAAAAGCCCTGCCACCGTCTATCTAGAACCCAGTTCTGGGAACAAAAGCTGCGAGATGACGGAGGAGACTTCACACTTAATCCAAAAAACAATTTAACTAAACCAGAAGTAGAAATACTAGGAACCAGGAACCATTTATTAATGCAATCGCGAAAATAGACTCCCTTGGTTAGGTCATCCTGCACGGTTCACTTCTTCTTCAATGCTGACTTAGTCTTGACGGCTCCACTAGGATCCTTCTTCTCCACAGCCTTGATGACTCCAACCGCCACAGTTTGACGCATGTCTCTCACAGCAAAACGGCCAAGTGGAGGATATTCGGAGAAGGTCTCAACCACCATGGGCTTGGTGGGAATCATCTTAATAATACCAGCATCTCCATTCTTTAGAAATTTGGGCTCCTTCTCAATCTCTTTACCAGAACGCCTGTCAATCTTGGTAACAAGCTCGGCAAACTTTACAGCAATGTGTGAGGTATGGCAGTCAAGAACAGGGGCATAGCCATTTCCAATCTGACCAGGGTGATTCATGATGATCACTTGAGAGGTAAAGTTAGCAGCCTCCTTGGCTGGGTCATCCTTGGAGTTAGAGGCAACAAAACCACGCTTGAGATCCTTAACAGCAACATTCTTAACATTAAACCCAACATTGTCACCGGGAAGGGCCTCCGTGAGAGCTTCATGGTGCATCTCGACAGACTTGACTTCAGTTGATAGTCCAGATGGAGCAAAAGTGACCACCATTCCAGGTTTGATGACACCAGTCTCAACACGTCCCACAGGCACAGTTCCAATTCCTCCAATCTTGTAGACATCCTGAAGGGGCAATCGGAGGGGCTTGTCTGATGGCCTTTTAGGCTCGTTGATATTGTCAAGGGCCTCAAGAAGGGTTGGGCCCTTGTACCAGTCAAGATTTGTAGAGCGTTCAATCATGTTATCTCCCTCAAAACCAGAGATGGGAACAAACGGAACTTTATCAGGATTATAGCCAACCTTTTTCAAATATGAAGAAACCTCCTTCACAATTTCCTCATACCTAGCCTTCGAGTACTTGGGTGTAGTGGCATCCATCTGCACAATATAAAAAATAATGAGTAACTGTATAAATGATTCATGAAAATATCAAATGCAAAAGAAGGTGAAAATCTCAATTACCTTGTTACAGCAACAGATCATTTGCTTGACACCAAGAGTGAAAGCAAGTAGAGCATGCTCACGGGTCTGTCCATCCTTGGAAATTCCAGCCTCAAAACCACCAGTAGTGGAATCAATGATGAGAACAGCACAGTCAGCCTGGGAGGTACCAGTAATCATGTTCTTAATGAAATCCCTGTGTCCGGGGGCATCAATGACAGTGCAGTAGTACTTGGTAGTCTCAAACTTCCAGAGAGCAATGTCAATAGTGATACCCCTTTCACGCTCAGCCTTGAGCTTGTCAAGAACCCAGGCATACTTGAATGAACGCTTGTTCATCTCAGCAGCTTCTTTCTCAAATCTCTCGATGACACGCTTGTCAATACCACCAAGCTTGTAGATCAAGTGACCAGTGGTTGTCGACTTGCCAGAGTCGACATGGCCAATGACAACAATGTTGATGTGAACCTTCTCTTTTCCCATTCTTGACTCTAAATACAAAAGATCTATGATTTCATCACAGAAAACAATCCATAAGCAAAATAAACCTCATTAATCAAACAATAAAATAAAATAAAAAAGACAAATCAAAATAATATACAGTTAATTTCAGGAACAGCATGTAAATCGCATGTTAGAATCAAGAAGGCACAACACACTCCAAAAACAAACACATATGCACAATTCAAAAATATCAGATGTATCATATTATATACCAATTCAAAACACCGTTTCAAAAAACGTAAAACGATTATAAAACGATTATCAGGCTCTCAGGATTCAGAATTACAATAAAATTGTCAAACAGTCACATAAATCTCATCATGATTATCGAAATCGAATAGCAAATAAAAAAGAAAAAGCACGAAGCATAACAAAAAGAAAGCAATTTCTAATGATCCAATGTAATCAACCTATGAATCGATGATAAACGAAATACAGTAAGAGAGAGAGATTTACCTTAGAGTGTGAAAGCTGCGCTAAAACCCTAGGTACGAGGAAAAGAATGAGATTAAGATGCAATAGAAGCGATAGGCAAAATAGGGTTTCGGGATTTATATAGTACAATTGCTTCTTCTTTTTTTTGACGGAATTGCCCTTTCTTTTATTTCGTTCCGCCGCGGCATAACAATTGTAGAGGGAGGCATTTTAAGGTTTTGTCTAATCTTAGCTGCGATTTGACCTAATAAAGTCATTTAATAAATTTATATTAAAAAATATTTAATAACACCAGTTTTTTTTAATTGTAGACTTGTAAATTTTATTTATTTAGCGTTTGTTTGGTTTGCGGTGAAAAAAAATATGATAGGATTTTACATTATTGATTTTAGTTAAAATTAATTATTTTTTATTTTAATTTATCAGTATAATCCGGTTGGAAAGTCAATTATGATATGAAGGGGTTTCAACTCCTTCCTGATCACAGTTGCAGGAATATTAGTCTTCTCTATAAAGTTCAGTGTCAATTCTCACTAAACCATTGATAAAAATTAATTTTAATATAAAAGAATTTATGTTTGGATATATTCACAACAAAAATAATTTGTATGAAAAATATTGTTTAGATATTTTTATCATTTTTTTTTGTATAAATAATTAAAAGAGATTTTAAAAATAAATCATTCAAATAAAAATACAAATACAAACATAGCTGCTTGTTAAATATGAAGTACTCCAATCAAATTACAAGTAAAAAATATAATATAAAGTGCAATACAAATTTAAAACACTAATACGATTTTAATTCTTTTTTTAATTCTATAATTTGATCACGTATCGAATTTCTAATTTCTAACATGATTCATTTCTGATGAAGAAGTTATGTTTAAATTTTGAGATGAGTCCAAGTTACTCTCTACGATAATGGCCGTAATCAAGTTAATGTCTTCATACTTGTGTCTTAATTGAGAATTTAGGCATGTGGTGTAAAATTGCAAACCTATTCTTCCTATGTCAAAAATTCTTTCTATTGTACACCTCAAGCTTAAATGATAATAATTGAATACCTCATTGTTATTATCAAACTCATGAGAACGTTTAAGATGGAGAAGATGGTAACGTTCACATCTATATGGACCAAGATATTCCATTGGTGTTGGATAATTGACATCCACCAAATAATACATATGTGATAAAAATAAAATTATAAATCGTGATAATAATATTAATAAATTGTAAAGAATAAATTGTAAATAATACATACCTGGAGAAGGATGTGGAAAATTCAATTAGCATTTGTGAGAGTTTGGTAAAAAATATGAGTATCATGGACAGTACCTTCCCATCGAGCTTATACAAAAGTAAAACATATGTTTCAATCGCATACATCCATTACATTTTGTGTAGGATATCTCTTTCTTCGGATGAATCTAAATTGAATGTAGGCACTAACCACACCCGAAATGTGTGTACCGTTAATTGCTCCTATGATATTTTTAAAATATGGTCAATGTCGTTGATCATTTCTAATTTTTGAATATTATCATGGAACAAAGAATCTTGAGGCTTAATATATTCCATAGATAAACTCAAGCAAGCAAATAATACATCATGAAAATGTCTACTTACAATTTCTCCTAAGTGTTAAAATCTTTCTTGAATCATTTCATTATCCACCATGTGTCCAACTATAACTAAGAACATTGCAACCATCTTCTCAACTCCTATGTGATTAGTGTGCTTTAAATCATGATCAACTAATTTATTGTAAAGTTTATGAAAAATATATTTTTCCATTTGAAATATCTCATAGCGATGAATAGTGACGGATGGAATTCTCTCGTAATATTTCTTTTACCTATATATGTCATATTAGTTCATTAATTCTACACGGCTCTCTGTGTAAATATTTTATTATGTAATCTCCAATAAATACAACTAAGCTTGTTCAAAAATTTCATCATCTTCATTTGATTCTTCATCACAATAATTAATTTTAATCCAAAAAAAAAAAACTATTGTCAAACACTGCAAATATAAATAAAATAAAAAACTATTATCAAATATGTATCTAATTTATATAAGCTATATAGCCCAAAACATTATATAATTCCTAACACATACTAAATATATGTTAAAAGGATCATATGCTAAATCAAAACAGTAGACTAAATGTTTATGCATTATGTAAATTCAGTAAATAAATTAAACCAGTATAAATCCATATGTAAATTAAACCAGTACACCAAAACAGTACATTAAATGCTTTCTCCAAAATAGTATACTAAACCAGTATAAAACCAGGAAATTCTTAATAAAATATTTAAGTCCTAGCACTTCTTAACACTTCCTAGTACTTCTTAATTGTAGGAAGATCCACACTAACTTTTTTTTTTTATATATCATTCTATATGGACAAAGTTAAATAAAAATATACTCAAATATGAACCATATATGCATACAATCTTAACAAAACCATTATAAAACAGTAGCTTATATGAATAAAGACCACATCGAACACCATTATACACCGCATATGAAACAATAACTTATAAAACAGTAGCTTTTCAGACATTTCATCGAAACACACATATGCTAAATTATCACAACCAAGTAAATAGAAAAAAATGGATCATTTTAGCATATCTTGAGATATCAAACACAACGAAAATCTGATACTTTGCAAACTTCTCTTCAAACTAATATATTTGTGAATGAAGAAGGTGAGTGACCAGTTGACCTATATAAAGAAGTTTGTAATAACTTTGTCATTAATATATAATTTGGGAGCTCCTATTCTAGGTTAGGCTGCCACTTGACCATCGTTGAGTAGGTCCAATGACATCTAGTCCAAGTCAATAATCGTTGGGGATTTTTCCACGTGTCTCTTAGACGAACGTGACCAACAGTTTTATCTGTAACCACCATCATCCTGTCCATCGAGAATAACGGGTCCAACTTCTCTATTATCTCGAGGCAGTTGACCATAGAGGAGGTCACGTGCTGGACCCCACTACACACGTAACCCTGACAGTCTTCATTATTGGGCCTAATTGCTTTGCTCAATGCGTGGATCTTGGTCCAGCGCTAAGGGATATAAATACCCTCTCTTATGAGAGGGTCATATATTCATTCATTCCACTTCACTTCAACAGCCATCCAATTCTAAATTATGAGTCATCGACAATCTCATCTGATTAGATACAATTAGACATGTAAATGAAAAATGAAAGATTATAAGTATAAGATTTGAAATAAATATTTCAATTAGTAATGATATTTTAAAATAATTAAATATTATTATATTATTAATAAAATAAGATATAAAATACATTATAACATTAATCATTCATAAGTGCCGGTTATTTTCTCTTTTGAAAAAAAAATTAAAACTCAACTTAATGGACTTATTATAAAAAAATATAAACTAATAGGTTTTTAACTTTGTGGATATTGTCCAAATATTTTTCATTTTTATAAATAAAAAATAAATTTTTTAATTTATTATAAAATAAAATAAAAAAATTTTAATCTATTGTTTTTCATCCTTATAGATATTATCTAAAGAGAATTATATATTCAAAAACCAATATTACAATAATTAAAAGTATAAAATACATATTACCATTATTTTTTTCAAAAAAGAACTAGAATGTATGCGCACAATCTCCATTTTTTATTAGCATATGATAATTATTTTAAAAAAATTATACTAGGAGTTCATCAAAGAATATTTTTTAATAAATAAGTAGAATAATAATTTTTCATTGTTATAGAATAAAGAGAAATAAGGAATAAAGAGAAGAAAGAGATAGAATGATTTTGTATTATTTCATAAGTGTAATCGTATATAATAAGATTGATCTTATTTATAGGATATCATATAGACCTGCTTAGTCAGAGTTATAAAAATCAGAGTTATAAAAATTTTCAACAAACAAATGGAGTGCTATATTTTCAACTTGAAACTACGAAATTCAATCATCTATAGTTCAGATACATAACACATGAATTTCGGATGAACTGATAACAATCTGCTTAGTCTTTAAAAATAAAAACAATTTTCATTACTACGCAGCGGATTCACAAAATTCAACTGAAAACACCAATAACATCTTATCCAACTCAAAACAACTTTAAGACAACAAGTCTTTAATGAAAACAACTTAAAAATTCAGCAACATAATGAAAATCAACAATAAAGAAAACATGCGTTCATCCCCCCGAGTGCTACGTATCAGAGCGACAACACCGACTCAAACTAACGAGGGTAACAGCTAACTTTCTTGAATACCTGCACGTTACCAACAAAGGGTAACATTCAAACATAAGGGGTGAGATATCGAACTATATAACAGGACGTATGATAAATAATATAGCAGAATAAAATCATATAAAATCACCACTTCACAACTTTCAAAAATCTTTAATCTCAACAAAACATCAACACGACATAACAACTAATTCACAACCTATAAACAACAACATATTCAACAACAACAATGTATTCGGCAACGATTTATTCACATCATAACCAATTTCACAAACTCAATCATCTTCACATAAACTCATAATATATAACATTATGCATGTGACTCACAACTCGATGCAACCGATGCAAATGCGGTACCAACTTGTGGACTCAAAGTTCCACCGCTTATTTTTCCACATAGGATCAAAGCCACTACGTCTATTTCTACTATAGGATCAACGTCTATTTTTTTTGCAAACCCAAGTTTCACCGCCTATGTTCCCTTTCTAGGTCAATGTCACTACGTCTATTTTCATTCAAGGATCAACGTCTATAAAATATGAACACACCGTTTCACCGTCTCTATTTCAAGACCAACCATGTCATGCAATGTACAATCAACAACTCGTATGAAATTAAGACCACTTCCGATCTTAACATACACATATCACATGTTCCAACATAATGAAATACCAACAATTGTACATGCATTGTAAATATAATTCACAAATCAAGTAACATACAAGCTTAAACAATGTTACTTCCATGATTTATTCAAATCAAACACAATTCCGGTTAGTCCTTGAAAACGTCGAAATCTCAAAAAAATAACTCAACCATAATTACCTACGCATTTAACTTAGTTACCCCGTCAAATTTCATTAATTTCTGGATAACTAATTTTTACCGCCTATACCGGCAAATTAGAAACAAACACAATTCCATAAACCAGAAGCATTCAACTTAATTCGACTTCACCTGCAAAATTCACATTTTTCAACAAAAATGTCACCCAACAGATCAACCAAAATTACTACCATAAACCGCATAATAATTCGGACTATTTAGGCTAAAATCGGTTAATTAATTATTGGCCAAAAATTCTATTAATTCTACTTTATAAATCCTACAAAATTATTTATTAAAGACACTAAATCATTATTATTAAATAATTTTATATTTGTAAACCGGAACCTAGTAACTACGGTATTGCAAAACGAATGCCATTAAATATTATTCAATTCATGTTTCTGTAATGCAAGCTAACCACTACCATATACTACTTTACAATTATTGCTACAGTAATGCAAATTGATACTCCAAGTGCCATTCCTTTAAGCGCTATTGTACGCCAAACGATTCCTAAGCACTACTTCATATATATATATATATATATATATATATATATATATATATATATATATATATATATATATATATATATATATATATATATATATATATATATATATATATATATATATATATATATATATATATATATATATATATATATATATATGCTACAGTAAGTAATTAATATGCCTAATAGATAATGATCCATGTTACAGGATATAAAACTAATGTTACAATTACTATTAAATGTTATTCAATGTTGTGCTACAGAAGCCAATGCCATTTAATATTTCTTAATGCCGCTACAGTATGAAATTTATCCACTTCTAACCGCTGCTTCTTCATATCTCGCTACTGCAACAAAACTAGTACCTCTAGATGCTACTTTATGCCAAATGCTACTTCCTTATAATAATGTTACATTAGCAAACCAAAAGCCTTGAAGTTACTACTTTCAATTCTTGCGCTACAGCCTTGCAAAGCAGTGTGTCTCTTATATACTACTCTATTCCTTCCAACGCTACAGTATGCATCTAAATATTTCTAAATATTATTTCAATTCTTTTCATCGCTACAGTAACAGAAAATTGGAAATTATGCAAGGAAGGTATTAAGGCACTTATTTATAGGTATATCTAATTAAATTGGGTCCTAAATCATCTCTCAATTTCATCAATATACCAATTTCAAACACAACTAAAAATAAATTTTCATAACCCAAATTCACATACTATTAATTATACACCCTATTATAGAGTCAGAATCTCACTCTTACCTTGGATTAGGAGCAGCTCTAAGAGACTTCGACCGAATTTTTGGGGAATTTTGCACTTGAAGGAATTTCCTCTTTTTCTTCTCCTCTTCTCCCAAACCCTATTTTCCTCTTCTTTTTCTTTTCTTCTTGATACAATACTCTCTCATATTTCTTCTACTTCTATTTCTAATATAATACTACTACTATCTTATTTAATCATAAAAACTCAAATGGGCCTAAAAAAACATACCCCTCTAATTACTACACACCACCACCAAATAAGCCCAATGTTACATAATTAAGCTTAATAATAAAATAACACTTTAACTAAATTGCACCAAATTAAATCCGATTAATTATTATTCCAACTTAATAAAACAATTCCGACTTCGACGATAAAATTTGAATTAATATAAAATATTCAAAAATATTTAATTAAATAAATAATTAAATATTGGGGCGTTACAACTCTCTCCCACTTAGAATATTTTCGTCCTCGAAAATCTACTTGATACAATCACTCTTAATGCGAATTTCGCATCCAACTCTATGATCTTTAATTCGCGTTTGGTAACACTTCGACCACTACTTTCTCGACATAACAACGCTCAATATGATATAATTCAAATCCACACGTGCTAATCATTCAACATGTTCGCGACATAATCATTAATAACTTATCAACCACTTCAACAATCTTTTGACATATCAACATTCAAATTGGTAACACACTTATACTTGAATATACAACTGTGATACGGTGGGAGAACTGACTTGGGTTTTGCGTTTGTTTTCGCAAATGTTTCGGTTGAGCAAGAGTCGCCACCGACTTTTTATTTTATCCTAAGGAAAGGTTAAAAAGCACAGCAAAAACCTTTGAGATGTTTTCTTGGGTTCGGGGAGTAGATTATAGAAAGGGAAGGTATTAGCACCCTTTCTATCCATGGTTATCCATGGGCTCTTAGTTACTTGCTTAGATCAACTTGCCTTGATTTTCAATTGTTTGAAATGGTGCTTTGTGTATGGATTTTGAAAATGTTTTGAAAAGAGGCCAATGTGGTGGCAACCTTTGTAATGATCCATGTTGGGATGTATACAAAAGTGTATGTCTTTTGAAAAGTTTTCAATGTTTTTGAAAGTTGTTTTGAAAGTGTTGTGATGTGTGTTTTGAAAAATAGACAAGTGTTTTTGTTTTGCAAGTTGGCAAGTAACCAAGAGCTATCTATCCTAAATTTCTCAAAGATCTTTGCTATGTTTTAACCCTTTTAACAATTTTGTTCCACCATTGTATTTGGTGGACAATCTTGCGTTAGGATGTGAACGGGACGGGCGCGGGTCATCGTTTAGACCATGATTGCAATGGTGCCAAGTATCTTTGGGCAATTTTTCCTTTAAGGGACTTGATCATTTTTTAGGCAACTTTTGAAAGCGTCATCGAGGGACTATGATCATTTGATTGTTTTGTTTTTGCCAAAGATACCTAACATGCAATATGGCCCATTATTGAAGGCAACAAGTGGAATACCCTAGGGGTGCAAGTGTGATTAGTGTTGTCCATTTTCATGCTTGTTTATCTTGAATTTAGGTCAAACTATTTGTTGTTTTTTATTTGCATACAAAACCCTAATTCTATCATGGCATATTTAGAAAGCTTTTAAAGTGCGGAATTTAAAAGTCCTAAGTTATTACAACACAAATATGGGATGGGGGGTACAAATGTTCAAATGGGGGGATATTTTAGCAAGAAATTAAACCTAAACTATTACATCCAAATTGAATTTTTACAAGATATTTAATTGCACAATAATTAAATAAAATAAAATAAACATGCAAGATGCAAAAAATGATTTTTATATGTATGTAAAAAGTATTTTTTATGTGTCAAATAAACAAAAATAAAATGAATTAATTTTTGGTATTTTTATGTTTTTAGGGGAAAAAACCCCTAATTTTATAAATAAAAGGTATTTATGTATTTAATATATGCAATATTCATTAATTATGTACAAAAAATAAATAAAAAGAAAGTATATTGTCACAAAGTGATTTTTTAAGTTAAATATTAATAAAAATAAGAATGTATTATTTTTGTGTTTTTAACCTAAATATACTAATAAATATATAAGTATTTACATTATTTATTAAATATATTAAATATGTACGAAAATAAAGATATTTAATATTTACAAAAAAAAGTATATTTTTTATAAAATGTTTTCAAAAGGTAAAATAAAATAAAAATCAGAAAATAAAAGTGTTTGTATTATTTTTTGTATTTTTAAATAAAAGGTACTTATGTATTTATTTACATATAAACTAAATGAAACCAAATAAATATCAAATAAAATGTAAAAAATGTGAGAAAAATAATTTTAATATTTTTTATGCTTTGACAAAAATAAATAAGTCAGAAACAAAAATCAAAAATCAAAAATAATAAAAATAAAACACAATGGGCCAAGGGGGTGCATGTGTGAGAATGTGGTGCAAAAAGGAAAAAAAATCACAGGCCCAGCCCAATAGAGGTTGTCTTCAACCTCCAGCACAAAAATGTCAAAAACGCGCGCCTTTCCCTCCTGGTTCAAACATCCTGATTCCTGGACTTTTAGCACAAACTTATAACATAAAAGATGTCAAGCATCAAGCCACGATTCCATACATATAAAAAACTTAACTTAACTCTCAGAAATGAGAGAGAATTTCTCCATTCCTAATTCTTGACCTAGGTTTTTGTCAATGTTCAGGTCTTAAATTCTCTCAGCATATGCAATATAAATGGAAATTGAGGATATGTATAGCTTCAGGGACATGAATATGACATTTTTCATTCATAAATCTAAACCTAACTCTTCCTAGATTGAGAGATAGAAGTCCATGAACTTATCTGTTCATCTTGGATCGTATTTGACAATGGAGGTACTTTCAAGGCAAGGTGAAGACTTGTACAGCTTACTTGAAGTCCAGGGATGCTATTCCAATGATTGGTATGCTTTGAAAACCAAGTGAATCAAGCTATAGCAATCAACCTGCAAAACAGAAAAAGTGAAAATTATGAAGTGGTTAGAGGTGTTACAGGTCGTGTCCAATGCTTGGGATAACTTGTATAGGTGGTATGGAGTGTGTATGAACTGGTTTTGGCCAAGGCGCACGAATGGATTAAGTTATGGAAGTCCAACTGCAGAGGTGACTCTATTTTTGCAGTAGGAGGGTGTTTGATGAATGATGGGGTTTGGAAGGTGGTTAGCTCGTGCCTTAGCTCAGTTATGATATTTGGAATGTGTCTAACAAGTTTGCTTAAGCTTCTCTTGGCAGAAATGTGTGATGTATATCAATATGCCAAGTTTCTTCTAATGTAAGTCAAAAATGCCAAGTTGATTTCTAGGCTTATGCAGGCCCCTCAAATGTGCTGCAAAGCTTTGTCTTGATCAGTGGGATATATCCCTGAACTTGTGCCAAAAGGATTTTTATTGTACTTCTTGATTTGCAAACTTGACATAAAGCCATACTTTTCAAAAATGGATAATTTGCTTTTTCCATATTAAGGTTAATCTTTTGTGTAATGGCTTAATGGACAAGATAATTCTAGGACACAAAGGTTTTGCATTAAATTATTGAGTGTGGATGAGATAAAAGGCATGTAATCTAGCTTAGAGCATGCTGAGTTCAAAAATGCAAAGTTATGGACATGGAAATGGCTCATGAACAAAGTGAGTTTTGCTCATATTGCCAAATTTGATTCTCCCTAACCACAAGGTTGTTTGATGAGTTCTTGGACATTTTGGAAATCTTGGAATGTGTACTACAATTCATATTTGTAAGCAAATTGAAATTCCAAGTGGAAGCATGTGAAAAGTGGCCATGAAGTTAGGCAAAAATCCTGCCTAAAATAGGTCAAAATTTTTCTAAGTTAAGAATGTTTTGCACCCTTGTTCCAAAAATTATAACTTGAGCTACAAGCTTCTTTTGAGGAAACTTTGTGAATCAAAGTTTTAGATTTTGCAATGGACTATAACTTTCATGTTTTGATTTTTCCTTGAATCCATTTGCATCTTGATGAAAAAGTGGGACAAAGTTAGGAAAAAATTAGGGATTTTCATAACTTAGAAAAATTCTAAGTTATGAAAATTCTTCATTTCAAACCCTAATTTGAAATTCTTGATTTCTTGATGAACAAGTTTCATAATTTGGCATGTTTTAATGAAAAATGAATCTTGACACTTGATTTTGACCAAAAAGTCAAAGTTTGACTTTTCAGTATACAGTCAAATTTGGCTCAGTTGACTGGAAAATTCATCTGTCAATCTTGTGCATTTGGGATCTTTTGAGTTTGTTAAACATGTCAAGACAATTCCATGGGGTCCTTGAGTCCATATGTGAGCTTGGTTGGCCATTGGCTAGGTTAAACAGTCAAAAATTGCCTTTGTGCAGTCAAAACCCTAAAAATGACCAGTTTGCCCTTTTGGTGATCTGATCAAATTTCTTGTGGAATTGTGATCCAAACTTGACCAAATGGTTTATATGAGTTCAAAATGTTGATGTGGGTCAAAAGTCATGAGGTTTGACTTTCAATTGACCATAATTGACTTTTTCCCCAATACAGTTGATTTCTAGGTCAACTGTCCAATTGACTGGGCAAAGATTGGAATCAAGGCTTGAAACTTGGTATGGATAAACTTGTGAGTTCAACATGAAGCATGAAAGTCATCTTAGGCATTTTAGGTCAAAACATCTTTGTGCAAACACAAACCCTAATTTGGGTCAACAGTGCAAGGAGAAGTCTTGAGCAGAGGAAACCCTAGCTGGATCTTGAGCTCCAAGGGTCTTGTGGTGAGAAAATGTTGAGGAAATGGGAGGGCAAATTTTGGGGTACAACAACAACATTACATTATCATCTTAACAACATTTTCAACACCAAGAACACATACACAATTTAATTCCCATATATACATATGTATGTCAATTAGCGACACAATATCAACAACTCCATTCATATCGTCGTATGACTCTTATAGTGACATCAACATATCCAACATAATTAACTTCATCATATTATGGAGTATTATCCATCATTTACAATAACTAACAACAACATCACAACAACGGGGGGGGGGGGGGGGGGGGGGGGGGGGAATTATTATAACATCAACTTAACAATATGACTAAACAAATATACACACAACTCACCACCCACTAACAACTACAATAAATTCCTTATAGGATCAACAAATAACTTCGAGATATCACAACACCTTGGCACATCATCCTTACACCAACAATCTACCAAATCAAGCGCGTAGAGTCGTATACTCATAGCAACTGCGCCACATACGCTTCAGCTGCGCAACTCTGATAAACCATCTTAAGTCACCGTCCTCATTAAAGTTTCTGCCAACTATACAGTTTACAATCCTCATTCCAGTTCCAGGCTTTCCTCAACATCCACCATAAAATCATTGTTCACTTGATATTTTCAATCTTTCACTTTGCGTCGTTAGCTCGCATGTAAACCCGCTACTTCGAATTGTTCAATACATCACAACTCTTTTCTAGCAATTCCTCTATTACTTCACACAAACTGGTGAGCGACTATCTTTTGATATAACATTAACCACTTCACTCACTATTAAGATAGCAAGACAAGTTTATACCATCCAACATGATCTCGTCTACTATCAACAAGAGATTAAGGGTGATCAGTTCCTCAATTTGTCAATAGATAGCCGACAATCATAATGGAGTATAAACTATCTTTACTAAACTATAATAGTGTTCCTTTAGAACTTGTACTCAAGTCACCTAACGCACTATAATCCAATAATTTCCAATGAGGTTTGAAAATACTCCCACAATTTCCCTCTCATTTGACTTTATCGATGAGACACCAATGCTCAACATATTACACGGTCCACATTACACTCACTTAGCCTCACACGAAGGTTAAGTATCCTCCAACTCAAGAATTACTTTCTTCATCTCCGCATCATCAAGAATACAAATTTGATTACGAAATCTCAACACACCCTGCATATCTAACTCGAAACCATCATTCTCAGACTGATCGAGTCCAACCATCGAATCTACCAATTTCACATCTAACTTCTGAGATTCTTTGACACTGTCCATAAAATCATTGTTAATCTTCAACATTCCCAACATAACACTCTTCGGGGTCACTTCGCAAACTAAGCTCACATCTCTAAACTGTTCAATTAATTCCAACCCCTTAACCATCATTACCGACATATGTAAAGTCCTTTGACTTAACGCATCATCCACCACATTAGCTTTACCTTAGATGATAATTCAAACCGAAATCATAATCTTCCAATAACTCCAACCATCTCTGTTGTATCCTATTCAATTCCTTCTGATCAAATAAATACTTTAAATTCACTAAATACTTCAAATTTAGAACCAAAAGACAATGTCTTCAAACCTTCAACATAGACACCACTAAGTCCCATCTTAGACGCGTTCATAATACACTACAAATGACTCGCTCGGATTAGGCAAAACCAATATCGGAGCAATCGTCAATCTTTTCTTTAGTTCTACAAAACTTTCTTCACATGCAACATCATATACTTGAAATGACGAACGACTATCTCTTTTAATGTTGAACATCTCATTTCTCAACTTATTCGCCAACAACATATTACGCTTGACCTTATCTCGAACAACCACGATAATAACCAATCATGCCCAAAGAAAAAACCTCTAGTTCCGTAAACGACTTCAGAGTTCCTCCATATGGGAATGCATCAACCATATTTTAAAACACTCTCATATGATATAATACATTTCTATCTCCTCATAGGTTCAAACAGAACACTAATGCGATACTCGGAACACAAGATATGAATTTCCAAAGTTATCCTAAAATGCGAACACCGACATCATGCAGCGACATACATTCACACACATTATGATAGCATCAGAACAAAATTTCTTTGTATCAGTACCAACACTTACCATTCTTGAAATCATACTCATCTCCTCGCATTTCCGACTTTGGCTCGTGATTCAAAAATATTCCAACAACTTCAACATCTTTTACAATCACTTACAAGGATCCCACGACAAGGTCTACATAAATTTGTCACTCTATCACCATTCAAACGTCAATATCTTACGCAAGGCTACTCAAACCGATAACTTCGCAGTCCACCAGCAGCGCTGAGACATCGCAACTTTCCAAGTTCCATCTTCTAAAAATTGTCCTAGTTACTTAGAAATCACCTTTAGAAGTATCCGAGATTCACAATCTAATTGTATATCAACAATCGTTACATTGCTCCTCATCCTTTGAGAAGTAAACATTAACAATGTATGATCATCCTCCTTCAAGATGTTCCAACTTGATTAACAAACAGAGTCTTTAATCCATGACACCTTCATATTTGGGAAACAACAAAACTTCAGTAATACTTGCATTGTCGCCATCAACAACATACCGAACTAACATCTTACAACCAAAATGTATCAGAGAAACAAAGTTTCTCCCCCGCTTATCTCCAAACCAACTCTTGCATACAACTCGATTAGAAAAACAACAAGCACTGACAGTGTTTCACACACTTGTCGCGTACTAACAAGATTAGACAACTTGATCGGACGGACCGACCTGCTATGATACCACTATTGTAACACCTCATTTCTACCCAACGAGTTAAATAAAATCAGAGTTATAAAAATTTCCAACAAACAAATGGAATGCTACATTTTCAACTTGAAACTACGACATTCAATCATCTATAGTTCAGATACATAACACATGAATTTCGGATGATCCGATAACAACCTGATTAGTCTTTAAAAATAAAAACAACTATCATTACTACGCAGCGGATTCACGAAATTCAACTGAAAACACCAATAACATCTTATCCAACTCAAAACAACTTTAAGACAACAAGTCTTTAATGAAAACAACTTAAAAATTCAGCAACATAATGAAAATCAACAATAAAGAAAACATGCGTTCATCCCCCCGAGTGCTACGTATCAGAGCGACAACACCAACACGAACTAACGAGGGTAACAACTAACTTTCTTGAATACCTGCACGTTACCAACAAAGGGCAACATTCAAACAGAAGGGGTGAGATATCAAACTATATAACAGGACGTATGATAAATAATATATCAGAATCAAATCATATAAAATCACCACTTCACAACTTTCAAACATCTTTAATCTCAACAAAACATCAACACGACATAACAACTAATTCACAACCTATAAACAACAATATATTCAACAACAACATTGTATTCGACAACGATTTATTCACATCATAATCAATTTCACAAACTCAATCATCTTCACATAAACTCATAATATATAACATTATGCATGTGACTCACAACTCGATGCAACCAATGCAAATGCGGTACCAACTTGTGGATCCAAAGTTCCACCGCTTATTTTTCCACATAGGATCAAAGCCACTACGTCTATTTCCACTATAGGATCAACGTCTATTTTTTTTTGCGAATCCAAGTTTCACCGCCTATGTTCCCTTTTCGGGTCAAAGCCACTACGTTTATTTCCATTCAAGGATTAACGTCTATAAAATGTGAACCCACTGTTTCACCGTCTCTATTTCAAGACCAACCATACCATGCAATATACAATCAACAATTCGTATGCAATTAAGACCACTTCCAACCTTAACACACACATACCACATATTCCAACACAATGAAATACCAACAATTATATATGTATTGCAAATATAATTCACAAATCAAGTAACATACAAGCTTAAATAATGTTACTTCCATGATTTATTCAAATCAAACACAATTCCGGTTAGCCCTTGAAAACGTCGAAATCTCAAAAAAATAACTCAATCATAATTACCTACGCATTTACCTTAGTTACCCCGTCAAGTTTCATTAATTTCCGGATAACTAATTTTTACCGCCTATACCAGCAAATTAGAAACAAGCACAATTCCATAAACCGGAAGCATTCAACTTAATTTGACTTCACCTGCAAAATTCACATTTTTCAACAAAAATTCCACCCAACAGATCAACCAAAATTACTACCATAAACCGCATAATAATTCGGACTATTTAAGCTAAAATCAGTTAATTAATTATCGGCCAAAAATTCTATTAATTCTACTTTATAAATCCTACAAAATTATTTATTAAAGACATTAAATCATTATTATTAAATAATTTTGTATTTATAAACCGGAACCTAGTAACTACGGTATTGCAAAATAAATGTCATTAAATATTATTCAATTCACGTTTCTGTAATGCAAGCTAACCACTTCCATATACTACTTTACAATTATTGCTACAGTAATGCAAATTGATACTCCAAGTGCCATTCCTTTAAGCACTACTGTACGCCAAACGATTCCTAAGCACTACTTCATTCTTTCACGTTACAGTATGTGGTTAGTTCTCATAAGTACTACTTGGTATATATATATATATATATATATATATATATATATATATATATATATATATATATATATATATATATATATATATATATATATATATATATATATATGCTACAGTAACACTACGAAAAAAATAATTTTTGGCAGCGCGTCTACGAAAGCGCTTTTAAGAGAAAGCGCTTTCGTAGCCTTTAAAAAAAATTCGCTTAAAAAAAGCGCTTTTATAGGGTTTTCTACGAAAGCGCTTTTCAGAAAGCGCTTTCATAGGTATTTGAAATATCTAACCTACGAAAGCGCTTTTGAAAAGCGCTCTTATAGGTGGCCCTATAAAAGCGCTTTTGAAAAACGCTCTGAAAGGGGGACCTACGAAAGCGCTTTCTAAAGCGCTCTTATATGGGGGACATACGAAAGCGCTTTTTACCTCAGAAACGCTCTCATATATGGGTCTTAGAAAGCGCTTTTAAAAGCGCTTTCGTAGGTTGTTTTATAATTAAATTAAATATCCCTAAATACGAAATTTGCCCTCACTTGTTCATTTCTTCGTCTTCTTCATTTCTTCTTCCTGTTACCGTTCGTTTCTCTCATTCCTGCCGCCGTTCCTGTTCCTGTTCGTTTGTTTGTCGCCGTTACTGTTCGTCTTCCTTGCATTCCGTTCCTGTTCCTGTTCGTGTTCGTCCTATTGTTGCGTTTCCAGAATCCCATTGATGCGTTCGTTCACTGCTGCTTCGTCTTCCTTCGTCGCCGTCGTTCTTCCCTCTTCTTCAGTCGTCGCCGCCGTTCACTGCGTTCTTGTCCATCTTGGTAAGTTTCTTCTTCTTCCATTATCTGTTCCGTTATTTGACCGTTTAGTTATGCATGTTCTGGCCTGTTCCGATTTTTTCTTCCATTATCTGAGTATTTCTTAACAAAACCCTAATACAACAATTATTCACTGTTTCTTGTGCAGGCTGCTTCTGGTTCTATATCAAGTGCAGAGACAAGTAGCTCTCATGTTGAGGAGGTGGTCAAGTCTGAGACATACAGCAACAACATGACAGAAGCCATGGGTGCTGGTATGTTTTTATCATATTCTGCTTTTCCTTTACTAACAACTTGTTCTGTTAACCCTTTCTAACATATTGCTAAACAGTTTTGACTTATAGGCATGAATTAGGAATGAACTACAACTTCATCCTACCAGACTTGATTGTTGGATCATGCTTGCAGGTTTTCTTTTTGTTTCCGTTATGGATACCTCATGATTCACTTCTGTCCAATTTAATTTGCTCCTCACTTCTTTTTTTTTTGTTTTATCTTAAACCACCAGACTCCTGAAGATGTTGATAAGCTTCGTAAAATCGGAGTCAAAACTATATTTTGCTTGCAACAAGACCCAGACCTAGAGTATGCTAAACATATTTGTTTAATATGGTTCATTTTCAGCAATTGTGACATAATCTTTCAAACAAAACCATTTTATTTCTTTAATAATAATGTGTAGATATTTTGGAGTTGATATCAATGCCATACGAGAGTATGCCAAAACTTTCAATGACATTCAACACTTGCGCGCTGAGATAAGGTTCGTAATGTCATGCCTTTTTCAAATAATAATAATAATAAAAGAACTTATTGGGCTTAGATTGAAAAGGATTAAAAGAGAAATCCTGCTAAAAAATCTATTACTTTATTGCATTTTCTAAATATATTGTACTTCTCACAGATTATGGATTTTGGATTAGACTAGTTGGTAATGTCACCTTGCATACATAGTTTCTAATTTCATAGTACATACTGTGTAAAATTTTAGTCATTTCTGCATTTTGTTATTACGGGTAATACTGGTATATCTATTTCCTAGTGGTATTTGCAACTAAACAGTCATGTCTTTTTGCATTGCACATTCCAATGCCTTTATATGTCATGCACTTTTTTACATTCTATGATGATTTAACGTGGATGTTGCAGGGACTTTGATTCATTTGATTTACGGAAGCGACTTCCTGCTGTAATTAGTAAATTATACAAGGCAGTTAAATCTAATGGAGGTGTGACATATATACATTGCACTGCTGGACTGGGAAGAGCTCCAGCTGTTGCGGTATATCTCTCGGTTTCCTTTTCCGTATACATGTTACTACCAGATAATGAGAACTATTTAACCTAAAATGTTACTATCAGTTTATCTCCCCATTGGTCATTGTCTAACAGTTTGTTTTGTTAGATAATGCTGTTAGTATATGTTTGGATTCTTGTTGGAAAACACCAACGTTATGATACTGGAAGAAACTTACGCACATTTTACTTGTTGTGCTACAGTATGTTTAATATTGGTTACTCTGGATTGTTTGTAGTTGATGACACTCCAAAAATGTTATGTGGCCTGTCTTGATTCCATATACCGATTTTTAAACGCACCCGTGTCATTCATTATATATTCTTGCATGTTTACCCAATTTGGCTAACTTTTGAAGATGATACACAATGGTTCTATAATTTCTTAAAGATGATAATTAGAGAAACTGAAAATATGAGTTAAATTTTAAGTACTTTCTTGACTTTGACCCTACACCCTTCACAGTTCATATTAGTTTTACCTTCAACTTTTTTAGTTTGGTCATCAAATGACACTTGTAGTCTTTGAATGTACTTAAGTTACAAAGTTGTTCCCCTAAGTTTGAATTACATTCATTTTTTAGTTTGGTCATCAAATGCCTCCGGAGATTATAAGGTAAAAAAACATATGAAAATGGATATAAAAGTCTCTTACATGGCATCTTTTCAAATATCTTTTAGTTATAATTGTTATTTCCCTTTTTTGTAATGCTTTGTATTTATAGAATTATGTATATAGAATTATGTATATTTCCCTTTTTTCAAATATCTTTTAATTATGTATTTACAAATCTAACACTATCCTTTTTCTACTTATTTTTTGTTTATATGTTTCTTATTTGTGGGTTGATGTATGTTTTATTTCTCCGGGTGCATGCTACATAATTTTGGTGGTAACATTGAAATGGTTTGTGTTTTGGATTATATTTGTGGGTTTATGTTGACTTTGTGAATTCACTATTTCTAATATTTGTGTTGTATTATTGTCATAGCTTTCCCAAACATTGAAAATATATATGTGACATTTATTGTGAACCTTTATGTTAAAATAGTATATATCTTTCGACAATCGATCCGAAATATTGAATAACATTCTATGAATTTGCAGCGTTTCCCAGCCTAGTTCGACGAACGACGCTCATTCTCCGCGTTTCTTAGAGTTCGAAACATCTGAGAGGTAACTTTCTTCCTCAAATTACTGGTATATATTGTGATGAATTTGTCTTAAATTGTCTTTCGTATGTTGCATTTTCTTGATACGGATTCATTCCGTGTATACTTTGCGTTTTGACAGAAACGAGTATACTACTATTTTGTGCACTAATTAGTTGATATGGATAAGACATGGATGTATTCCAATCGATTGTCGAAAGACTACGAGAATGGTGTTTCCGAGTTTGTTAAGTTTGTTGTTGCGCACGCCAAAGACCCCAGTCGTATGACATGTCCCTGTTTGTATTGCTGTTACGGTCTAAATCAAACAACATTAATTGGATCAAAGTACAGGTATATAAATTTCAACAATTTTGCTTATAATATTTATGCTACTTGATAAATCAATAGATGTGTATAATCTTATTTGTTTTTCTATGCAGTGCCCTCAACAACAAAACGACATAGATTGCGGATACTTCGTTTTGAAGTTTATCAAAGAAATCATTCAAATGAATGAAATCGAGATTCCAATCACGGTATGGATTTATACTTTGTTTTATTACTTATCGGATTTTGCATATAATTTATTACATTAAACTAAATCATGCATATATTTTGTTTTGTAATGTAGTATTTTGATCAATACAATTGTCCATATTACTCGCCGCGTCAATTGGAAGAACTCAAAGAGGAGTTGTGCCAATATTTTATTGAGCTAAGAATCTTATAATAAGGTACAAATACATTGTTGTGTGAAAATTGGTTAATTATGAATATATTGTTTTGTGTATACAACACTGACCGTGTTATTATGTTCATATTGCAGGATCAGGACCTTGGATATATATGTAGATTAGGATTGATTTACTTAGTGTTATATAGCTGATTTCTTAGGGTGTATTTTGTTACGTTTAAAAACATGTTAATATTGAATTACCATGGTGTATATATATTTTGGATATGAATTGATTATAATGGTATTTGTATATATATATATATATATATATATATATATATATATATATATATATATATATATATATATATATATATATATATATATATATATATATATATATATATATATATATATATATATATATATATATATATATATATATATATATATATATATATATATATATATATATATATATAATATTTGGTATTTGAATTACATTTGGTATTTGGATTAAAACTAATATATATTGGTACTTCTAGATTAGATTGTAAAATACCGGTTTAAGAATTACAGGTTTGCTGCAAAAAAATGCAGGTTTAGAAATTTTTTAAATTTTAGAATTTTCAGTAGAAAACCTATGAAAGCGCTTTTAAGAAAAAAGCGCTCTCGTAGGCCTACCTATGAAAGCGCTTTTTGATTAAAAGCGCTTTCATAGGTAGGCCTACGAGAGCGTTTTTTTCTGAACAAAAAGCGCTCTTATAGGCCTACTTTAGATTGCCTGACACGCATTCTGAATACACCTATGAAAGCGCTTTTTCAGAAAAAAGCGCTCTCGTAGGCCTACCTATGAAAGCGCTTTTTACCAAAAAGCGCTTTCATAGGTAGGCCTACGAGAGCGCTTTTTTCTGAACAAAAAGCGCTGCTAAAACCTTTAGCAGCGCCACCTACGAGAGCGCTTTTTAGCGCTTTTAAAGCCCAAAAAAAGCGCTTTCGTAGGTTATTTCTGGTATAGTGAAGTAATTAATATGTTTAATAAATAATGATCCATGTTACAGTATATAAAACTAATGTTACAATTACTATTAAATGTTATTCAATGTTGTGCTACAGAAGTCAATGCCATTTAATATTTCTTAATATCGCTACAGTATGAAATTTATCCACTTCTGACAGCTGCTTCTTCATATCTCGCTACTGCAACAAAACTAGTACCTCTAGATGCTACTTTATGTCAAATGCTACTTCCTTATAATAATGTTACATTAGCAAACCAAAAGCCTTGAAGTTACTATTTTCAATTCTTGCGCTACAGCCTTGCAAAGGAGTGTGTCTCCTATATACTACTTTATTCCTTCTAACGCTACAGTATGCATCTAAATATTTCTAAATATTATTTCAATTCTTTTCATCGCTACAGTAACAGAAAAATTAGAAATTATGCAAGGAAGGTATTAAGGCACTTATTTATAGGTATATCTAATTAAATTGGGTCCTAAATCATCTCTCAATTTCATCAATATACTAATTTCAAACACAACTAAAAATAAATTTTCATAACTTAAATTCACATACTATTAATTATACACCCTATTATAGAGTCAGAACCCCACCCTTACCTTGGATTAGGAGCAGCTCTAAGAGACTTCGACTGAATTTTTGGGGAATTTGGCACTTGAAGGAATTTCCTCTTTTTCTTCTCCTCTTCTTCCAAACCCTATTTTCCTCTTCTTTTTCTTTTCTTCCTGATACAATACTTTCTTCTACTTCTATTTCTAATATAATACTACTATCTTATTTAATTATAAAAACTCAAATGGGCCTAAAAAAATATATCCCTCTAATTACTACACACCACCACCAAATAAGTCCAATGTTACATAATTAAGCTTAATAATAAAATAACACTTTAACTAAATTCCACCAAATTAAATCCGATTAATTATTATTTCAACTTAATAAAATAATTCCGACTTCGACGATAAAAATTTGAATTAATATAAAATATTCAAAAATATTTAATTAAATAAGTAATTAAATATCGGGGCGTTACATATAACCCACCATTAAAAATTCTCAAATTTATACCATGATATAAACAAAATTTTATTTGAATTTAACTCCAATATCATCATAACTAACCTTTCACATAACAACAACAACATTGTAACATGATTTACCACACTAATGACGATATAGTATCTCATCAAAACTCAAACTTATATATATTCAAAATTCTCATCAATGAAAGTGTCATAATACCTTATAAGATTCTCATCTCAATAATGTATTGACATAAATCCTTCTTAATTTCATCCAATTGATCTTTCGAGTAAGTAGAAGACTTGAATTCATCAAAATACTACATAATATAAAATAATATGATTTGGTTAAAACTAATTAATTAGATGAAATGTTTTAAATATTAAAATAAATCATAAGTTAGAAACGCATACCATGGTTGGAATCTCTATTTGATTCAAAAAAAAAATTCTTTCATAAACCTTAACATGAAATAACTACAATCTATATCATTACACTGACGAGGACACTACACATGGAAAAAAATACTAATATATATCAGGATATATAGTTTAATTTGTCTTATCAAGTAGTATCATTAATATAATCAAAATTGTGAAAATATACATGCACTCTGATCCATTTAATGTTGTTTGCTTTACTCTTTGGTACTTGAGTATCTCTTTGTGATCGAAAAATTTGTATAACTCTAACAAAATATAAACGAACATTTAGAACAATCTCACATAAATAAATAAATAAATAAATAAATATACAAACGAATATTTAAAACAATTTCACTTATGTATCAACCATCTTCTTCATATTTGGGTATTTTGTCCAATCACCTTCTAACGAATCCAGGTCATATACAATGTCTCTTATAGGATTAATCACAATCAACAACCAGTGTCTACTGTAAGATTAACAAAGGTTATATGAAAACTTTCTACACAACGTCAAAAAATGAAAAATTATAATAGATGAAGTTAGAATGAAAATCTAACCTATTGCCAGCATTAAATGGTAAAAAAACAACTTTTCTTGTATCTTTGTTGGCCATAAATGCACGGACAAAGTACTCTTTGACTTCATCTGGTCTTTGATCGATTAATCGTGTGTTGATGTTGTTGGGAGATAAGAAACAAAATCATTGTTCCAATTGATGCGGGTCCATCAAGTTGTCATACACGAACCTTAAATAAAAACATCATTAACATTAAGACTATTCATTGAAATGAGTAAATAAATTGTTCAATTAATTAAATAAAGTTGATCGAATTATACGTGATGTATATATCGATAACATCGAGACCTAATTCCAAATGTATAAAAACTTGATCCATATCCTCTTTACCAATTTTTTCGTAATAAGAAAAATCAAAAATATCTTCCTTCACAGGTATATTACGAGTACCTCCTCCATCCTGTAAGTCTCAGAGTGCCTAAGAGGGGGGGTGAATTAGGTCTTATAAAAATTTATTCGGTTTTATGAGAATGCTTGGTAGTAATTTTTTGGTTAAGTGTTTGAAGGTTTTGATTATATCTTTATCTTTTCCTGATTATGGTGATGAAAGCGATAAATGCGGAAAAGTAAAGAACACGGTGATATATCCTGGTTCCCCTCACAATCCGAGAGTACTCCAGTCCCCTTTCCAACACGAAAGAGATTTCACTATAGTTAGAATGATTGTATAGCCTATGCTTACTATCTAACCTATAGGGTGATCAAAGGTTCTTAACACCTTTAAGACCAAACAAACACTAATGTGAATGAAGAACAATCCTCTTCAAATCACAACACTTACTTCCAACAATCCTGGATAGTAAGGGAAAAACCTTTAAGTAATACAATGATTAATTTTGAAGTATATGGAGAGCTTTATCAATCTTCAATTGATCTTCTTCTTCAAGATAAAAACAATTCTCAACAATGTATATAAATGTTCACAATGTATGTATGAAACTTGTAATGATAATGAAAGTGTATATGGCAAGTTTCACAAAATTATGAACACATGAAAGTTTAAATTCAAATGAGTGAATGAGAAAATTGTTAATGAAGAAGTATATTTGTTAATTTGAAAATTGAAGCATTGAACATATTGTTTGAAATAAGAAAATCTGCATTTTATAAAGTTGTAAGAACCTCTTCATTCATGTCAATTCATATGAAAAGTTGCAATGCATTCATGAAAAGATACCACTTGAAAAATGTTCAAAAAATAAAGTAAAAGCTGCATTGGTTCGCTAGGAACCGGTTCCGACACTGACAGAACCCAGTTCTTAGTGAACGTTATAAGTTGAAATTCAAATTTATCACGCAGGAACCGGTTCCCCTATTGGTACAACCCGTTTCCTGGTACAAAATCCAGGGACATGTTTTTTGAGAAATTCTGGAACCCGGTTCCCTGTTAGGGAGGAACCGGTTCCTAAAGCTTTATTTTCAAAAATACTTTTTGAAAGATATTTCAAACAAAGTTTTCTTGATGTTAAAGTTATGGAATATGTATATGTTGATGAATGCATATTGTGAACATCTATATTCAAGATTTTAAGAATTATTTATACCATATTGACATTTGATGATTTCTTCAATAATCTTCAAGACTTTTATTTGATGTTGATAAGCTTTTTGCACATCCTTTGAAAGTTGATGTCCATGTTGTCTTCATCAAAACACATGCTTTAAATATGACTTGAGAAGCTTGCAATTACATTCTCCCCCTTTTTGATGATGAGAACCAAGTCTTGAAAACGATTTCTTGAAATGTTCATGTTGTTTTGTGTAGCAAACATGTTAAGCAAATGCAAGGCTCCCCCTAAATTGTATGCTCTCCCTAAGTCCATGATTCTTTGAATTTTGGATAGAGTTTGATATTTATTTGGGCCTGCAATTTTTTTGAAACAAAACAACACACATGCATACTCTTCTCCCCCTTTGTTAACATCAAAAAGGATGGGGGAAAAGAGTGAAATAGATACATGTGATCGATGGAAATAGAACTGACTGTTTAAAGTTGGATCGCGTATGTCGCGGTAAGTAAGAGTCGCCACCGTCTTTTATTTTCTCCAACATGGACATGACAAAAGCACAACAAAATTCCTTATGAGATAGTTTCTCGGTTCGGGAGGTAGATTTATAGAAAGGGAAGGTGTTAGCACCCTTTCTATCCATGGTTATCCATGGGCTCTTAGATACTTGCTCATTGTGTTTTCAAAATGTTTGCTTTTCAATAGTGAGTGGGTTTGAAAAAGTTTCGTTTAAAGATTTCTGAATAACTCTTGTATCAGTCCTCAAGAGTGTTTGAAAAATTGTTTTGAAAGCTTTTTGAAAAGTGTCGGTGTGAAAAGGTTTTTGTTTGTTTTTTGAAAAGAGCAAGTATCCATGAGTCATCTACCTACCCTAAGGAATTAGGCTGTGTAAATATCCTTAAGGTAGTGCCATCCCACCATTGAGAGGTAGGTAGAACCACCGTTGGAGGTGTTCGGGTCAATTCGAGTTTAGGGACAGTGTGGTCACCGAAGTAACAGTTAGGACACCTTAGAAGCTACCCTTATGCCCTTGATCCTTTTTTTTAATTCGAGGCAACCGTTTCGAGGCAACTATTCCGAGGCAACCGTTTCGAGGCAACTTGTTTTGAGGCAACTGGATCATGGACATAAGGACTTACTAAAACGTCCTATACTTGACGACCACGTTTCGAAGGCAACAGGTGAGGCGTACCCTAGAAGTGGTGTGTGAATTTATGTTGTTTTCAGTTTAATATTTATCTTTGATCAGGGCATTGTGAGCTACGCTTGTTTTTAATTGGCCATACATTCTTTCATGCAATTTAGAATTTAAGAGTGCGGAAATTTAAATGCGGAAAGATAAATTCTACGCTATTACAAGGCGCGGGTCTATACATCGCCAAAATACAAAGACCCGTTTGATAAAAGATGCGGAAAGTAAAAAGACCTAATTACTATTACAAGCCTTGAGCATTTACATAATATTTGAAAAGAAAAAAGAATAATGTGCGAAAGAATAAAAGTTAGGACGTCCGAGGGTTTTGACCCTTTTGAAATTAAATTGAAATTAAAGTCTACTTATTATTTAATTAAAGAAAAGAAATGTTTTTGTTTTTATGTTTTTGGTTATTTAATGAAATAAAGAAGAATTAAAATTGGAATGAAACCCTAATTCTAACTATTTTAATTATTAATAAAAATATTAAAGTTGACCTAATTTACTAATTAATTAAATGTACATGTTTATTTACAAAAATAAATAGTAATTAACAATAATAATAAATAATGAGGAAAATAATTTAATTAAGAAAAAGATAAAAATGTCAAAAAAACCTAATTTCTACATATTTTTTATTTATTAAGAAAAAGCGTTAAAATTGAAACCTAATTTAACTAAATTAATTACTTAACATTTATTTACAAAATAAATTAATGATGAATTAATAATAATTAAATATATTACATTTTTTTTTTATTTCTGATTTTTATATTATGAAAATTATTTAGGTGAATTAATGAAAACAATTAAAAACAATTAAAAGAATTAGAAAAGAAAATTAAATAAAATAAAAAGAAAGTGCAAACCAAAGGGGGTTTTCAGACCCAAAGGGAGGTAAATTGCAGCAATTTTGGCCTATTGAACAAGGCCTCGTTTGACTTTCCATGCTTGGATGCACGTTGGTTGACTGCGCCACACCCTGGATCTCACTCAGTGACCTTCAGATTGATCATCCAAGCCACTTGGCAAGCCATGCGTGAGGATGTATGGTGAGACGTTGAAGAATACGCTGCACTGGAAAGCATTAGGGGTAAAATTATGAAATATGTGGGGGACCTGGGAATCGAACCCAGGTCCCATTGTTTGCAAGACACCTCATCAACCAACTGAGCCAGGCAACGCGCTTGTTAACATAATGAAGAATAAATGTTATATAAAAAATGCAATGTTAGTGGTATAAACAAAGAAAAGTGCGCCAGATATTTGAATGCCCCTATCATATGAAGACACGCATGTTTTCTTCTTTGTTTGCCTGAAATAAAAAGGAATGAATAGCGGGGGTTTTAAACCCCCACAACCTGAAAACGTCAAAATAGCGATTAGGCATATACTTAATATAAAAAAGGCGCGATGGTCTTAATAGCTTCGTCTTGATGCCACGAATTGAGCTGTATAAGTCTAGTGGTCTAATTTTACCATATATGAGAAACCCTATTTTGAAGCTTCTGAAACCCTAGGTTTCATCCATGGCAGATTTGGATACAAGCATCGTTAGTTCAATTAAATGTTACCAATCGCTTCAGAAAGATGTTATTAGTGTAAATCAACAATCAAAACACATGAATGATGCGTGAAAATTCAAAAACGATTATGGAAATGTTTGTGACAAACGCGATGCTGTTCTACCGTTTCTTTGAGTTCGGAAGCGTGTTCTTGATTGCAATCAATTCCTGGAAGGTTCAGCAACGTATTGGAATGCTTGTTATGCTTTGAAACGCCCTGTAACTATGATTTCAGTTTTCAAGTTTTGGTGAAAATTTTGCAAAGTGGTTATGCCTTTCTGAGCAGTTTTTCGTGTCTTTTAGAATAGGGTTGAGTTGTGCATAAGTAAGTGAATGAAATTAGCTCAAAAACAAGCCCAAAGATCCATGCATTTATGTTTTGAATATTTGATTTTTATCACATCTTTTTCAATCTTTTTCCATTGAAACTCTTTCCAAATATGGATGATCTTGTCTTGTTGATTGGTGCACGAAATCTTTAGCACATAATGAGTGAATTTGCTGCACAAAAAGATTTGAAAAGCATTATTTGATATTTTTCTCATATTTAAATCTAATGAAATGAATTAATATGAATAAAAATTCAATTAATTAATTAAAAATAAGAAAATAAATCCTTTTTAGCTCAATGGGTCGTGCATATGCTTTGGGTAATGATTCAAGGAAGAATTTGAGGCCCATTAGCAATTTTGAAGCTTTTGAAGCAAAGTTGACTTTTCAAAGTTCCCAAAAATTTCCCAACTTCTCCAATGCATATCTTGCTCAATTTTGAATCTATGATCATGTTCTTGGACATTTTGGAAAGGTATTGAAGTCCTCTAACCAATGCCTTTGGTCCCATGTCATTTTGATTTACCAATCTCAAGTTATGGTCTTTGACTTAAAGATCCTTTTTGTTGACTTCTGAAAATGACCTATAATGTTGAAATTGATAACTTTTTGTGAGAGCATTTCTTGGACTTGAAGTGTGAAGATGAGTTGTAGGAAATGTCATCCTCTTAAAAATGAGCTTTTGATGGAATTTTTCTGATAAACCATGAGGAAGTTATGCCCTGGTCAATTTGCAGTTGACTTTTTCAACTGTCCAAAAATAGAAACTTTTGCATCTTGAGACTTTTTGAGCCATGCTTTGAGAATCATGATCAAGAATTGATCAAATGATGTTTGTGGCTTCAAAATAAGATGTTGACCAAAAATTTGGACTTTTGACTGTCAAATGACCATTATGCCCCTACAGTCGACTGTGGAGCAATTAGGGTTTTTGACTGTGCAACTTGGTGCTGTGAGTCTTGAAACTTGACATATGGATGCTTGACAATGTATGTAGGCATATGGGACTTGATTGGACCCTTGTAAACCTCAATTTCTTTGCAAGAACCAAAACCCTAATTTTGACTGTGTTAGGAGGCCATTGGACTGTGCAACTCTTGAGGGATTTTGAATCATCTGGAGATTGATCTTGGCAAATCTTGAAGAATATGGGAGGGAAAATTTTGGGGTACAACAGTTGACCATGTTCAATCTTCTTAGACCTGAGGACGTAGATTGGCTGGCGTGCCTTTCGTAATCCGAAGGTGGAAGATGATTGAACACTAGAGTGCCCAAAAATTTGCACTCACATAGTAGAGTATCAGCAGTGTGATAGTGGGAATGGACTTACAGATGCCATTTGGAAGGATGATGGATAGAAGGATGGGCTTATAGATGCCATCTGGAAGTGTTGGTATGTGGATGGGCTTATAGATGCCATCTTGGTGTCAATCGCGTAAGAGATTCCTTAGCGAGAACTTGCGTACCTGAGAAAGAAAATAATTACCTGGCCTGTTACAGGAGTTGATCTTCAAATTCTTTATGTAGATTTACCCTGGCTGGATACAGGAATCGAATCTTCAAACTCTTTAGACGTGCCCTGGCAAGATACAGGAATCGAGTCCGGAGAATATAGTCGTCAACAAATACACCCTGGCAAGATACAGGAATCGGATCTTTGAACTCTTCAGACGTGCCCTGGCAGGATACAGGAATCGAGTCTGGAATTAGTCGTCAACAGATACACCCTGGAAAGATACAGGAATCGGATCTTCAAACTCTTCAGACGTGCCCTGGCAGGATACAGGAATCGAGTCTGGAATTAGTCGTCAACAGATACACCCTGGCAAGATACAGGAATCGGATCTTCAAACTCTTCAGACGTGCCCTGGCGGGATACAGGAATCGAGTCTGGAATTAGTCGTCAACAGATATACCCTGGCAAGATACAGGAATCAGATCTTCAAACTCTTCAGACGTGCCCTGGCAGGATACAGGAATCGAGTCTGGAATTAGTCGTCAACAGATACACCCTGGCGAGATACAGGAATCGGATCTTCGAACTCTTCAGACGTGCCCTGGAAGGATACAGGAATCGAGTCTGGAATTAGTCGTCAACAGATACACCCTGGCGAGATACAGGAATCGGATCTTCGAACTCTTCAGACGTGCCCTGGCAGAATACAGGAATCGAGTCTGGAATTAGTCGTCAACAGATACACCCTGGCAAGATACAGGAATCGGATCTTCAAACTCTTCAGACGTGCCCTGGCAGGATACAGGAATCGAGTCTGGAATTAGTCGTCAACAGATACACCCTGGCAAGATACAGGAATCGGATCTTCAAACTCTTCAGACGTTCCCTGGCAGGATACAGGAATCGAGTCTGGAATTAGTCGTCAACAGATACACCCTGGCAAGATACAGGAATCGGATCTTCAAACTCTTCAGACGTGCCCTGGCAAGATACAGGAATCGAGTATGGAATTAGTCGTCAACAGATACACCCTGGCGAGATACAGGAATCGGATCTTCGAACTCTTCAGACGTGCCCTGGCAGGATACAGGAATCGAGTCTGGAATTAGTCGTCAACAGATACACCCTGGCGAGATACAGGAATCGGATCTTCAAACTCTTCAGACGTGCCCTGGCAAGATACAGGAATCGAGTCTGGAATATAGTCGTCAACAGATACACCCTGGCAAGATACAGGAGTCGGATCTTCGAACTCTTCAGACGTGCCCTGGCAGGATACAGGAATCGAGTCTGGAATTAGTCGTCAACAGATACACCCTGGCGAGATACAGGAATCGGATCTTCGAACTCTTCAGACGTTCCCTGGCAAGATACAAGAATCGAGTCTGGAATATAGTCGTCAACAGATACACCCTGGCAAGATACAGGAATCGGATCTTTAGTTGCGACCGTTGATAGTAATCGTCTTTGTACTGACCTTTGTCCTGAAAAGACAAAACGTTAGTTGTATGCAATATCATGATGTATGACATGCGTGATGTTCATAGAATAAATGAGATTGTATGTTCATGATGCGTATGTGCATGCTATAATGTATGAAGATATGATGTTCACGAATGTATTTTTTCATCTAGGAAAGTGAATCTTTGACGTGTGCCGGGAAGTTAAATCCTGGGCTGATGTTGAAGAGTAGATCTTTGTTTCCGCTGGGGATGATGGTTGCAAGAATACCGGTAGGAGAAGAGGACTCCGTTGGGGAATAAACTCGGCGAATAGATTACTCTGCGGGGAATGCTCTGTGGGGAAAGAGAGGTACTTTGCTGAGGTTTGATGATAACTCCGCTGGGGATACCATTGTTGTGTTATGTTGAAGGAATTGATGAACTCCGCTGGGGATAGGAGACTTCGTCGGGGTGATCTTTCCGTTGTAATTGGCTGAGGATAACCCAGTTATATCCTGGTGGGGAAATAACCTTTGAATAAAAAGTCCGGGAGACGCGCTCGTGCTCTGCAGGGGATACGCTTTCCAGAATCTACTGGGGATAAGCTTCCTGCTGGGGAGATGAATTCAACTTTCCTGGGGAAACTCTTCAGATTGGACTGGGGAATGGCTCCACTGGATGTTCGGTATACCGCCGGAGAACAATTTTATATTAAGACTGCCGGGGATGCTTGTCAGGAATGCTTGTATGTTCCGCTGGGGGATGTTGAGATCTTCTGGGGATACCCAACTTCCTTAAGGCTGACTGTGGTCTAACTCTGCTTGGGGGAGAGCGTTACTGGCTTGCTGGAGATACGGTGCCTTTTAGGGCTGATTGGAGACCAACTCTTGGGAGAATTGTTGAATCTTGGCTCACTCTCTGGGGAATTAAGATATCTTGGTTATGCTCTTCAGCCGAACTTACCTTGGTACCTTGGTGGACAGAGCAATTAGATCGCTTTAGACAACTCATTATTGCCCCTGTTTCTAATGTTACCTGTAATTAATCCTTCGTTTCGCATGCAAATATTTATGAGTTAGCAATTAGTGTCAAATGCATATATCAAAATTGAACATTGGACGTTCTTTGCAAAACAAAACAGAAAAAGGAAAAGCAATTGGTAATTTAGTCTGAAGAGTGAATTTGTATTGATTTTTTTGAATTTGCTTGTAAATAGGCGTTTATGTACAAGAGGATGACGTCCTAGTAAGAGAACGCCGCCGAACAACAGAGTTTATACAATTTGTACAAAGAAAACAAAACAGCTATGTGAAAAGAATAATCCCACTGGGTTCCAACTCTACTATCGCTTTTATATCTTCGAGCGTCTCATCACTTTGGCTGCTCAGTAGAAGATGAAACTGATTGGTCGATGCCGTCTGAACTTGATGGTTGATATCAGATTCTGGATGCAAGGTGATCCAATGAGACATAGTATTACGCTTTAATCCCTAACTTTTGCCTGGACTGCCCTTTCGGGTTTTCAGTCCACCGGGATACCCATTTTTGCCTAAGCCGCCTTTTCAGGTTTTCGACTTGCCGGGTGTACAGATTTTTTTTTCATTTCATCCCTCATTTTGCCCAAACCCTTTTGGTTCGCCGGGAAGCCCTAATTTTTGCCTAGGTATGTCAACCTAGCGGGTCTTTTATCATGCGTAGTATCTTTTTACTATGTCTGCATTGGCGGGGTGAGGAAGGTCGTCACCATCCATGGTGGTTAGAATCATGGCTCCTCCTGAGAACACATGTTTAACCACAAATGGCCCTTCGTACGTAGGGGTCCATTTTCCCCTGGGATCACTTTGAGGAAGAATGATGCGCTTGATTACCAGGTCCCCAAATTGATACTCTTGTGGTCTGACTTTCTTGTTAAATGCCCTGATCATCCGTTTTTGATACGTCTGACCATGACAAATAGCAGTAAGTCTCTTTTCGTCAATTAGGTTTAACTGATCAAGTCGAGTCTGGATCCAGTCATCTTCGCTCAGGTCTGCATCCTTCATTATCCGGAGAGAGGGTATCTGGACTTCAATCGGTAAGACCGCCTCCATGCCGTAGACCAAGGAAAAGGGAGTTGCCCCGGTTGACGTTCTTGCTGAGGTACGGTACCCATGAAGAGCAAACAGTAACATCTCGTGCCAATCTTTATAGGTCACTGTCATCTTCTGCACAATCTTCTTGATATTCTTATTAGCTGCTTCTACAGCCCCATTCATCTTCGGCCGGTAAGGAGAAGAGTTGTGGTGTTGTATCTTGAATTGCTCGCAGAGCTCGGTGATCATCTTGTTATTAAGATTGGTACCATTGTCCATAATGATCCTTTCCGGGACGCCGTATCGACAGATCAGATTATGCTGAATGAACCGTGCCACGACATTCTTGGTCACTGTAGCATAGGAAGCTGCTTCAACCCACTTTGTAAAGTAATCAATCGCTACCAGGATGAAGCGATGCCCGTTGGATGCCGTAGGTTTAATCTCGCTGATCATATCAATGCCCCACATTGCAAAAGGCCAAGGTGCTGTCAAGACATTCAGAGGAACTGGAGGAACGTGCACCTTATCTGCATATATCTGGCACTTATGACATGTCCGGGAATGTTGGTAGCAGTCAGCTTCCATTGTGGACCAGAAATATCCTGCCCGAAGGATCTTCTTTGCCATGGTGTGTCCACTGGAATGTGTTCCGAAGGTACCTTCATGTAGCTCTGCCATGATCCTTTCTGCTTCAGTCTTATCCACACAACGCAGTAAGGTCGAATCATGGTTTCGCTTGTACAGAATGTCGTTGCTGAGGAAAAACTTTGCTGCGAACCTTCTCAGAAACTTTTTATCATTGACAGATGCACCTTCAGGGTATTCTTGAGCTTCCAAGTACCTTTTCACCTCATGATACCAGGGTTTCTCAGTTACTATCTCAGCCTCAAGATCACAACAATATGCCGGTTCGTCCAGTTTCCAGATAATGATCCGGGGAGCCTCATTGTCCCACTTGACTTTGAACATAGAAGACATTGTAGCCAACGCGTCCGCCAACTGATTCTCCTCTCTTGGAAAGTGTTCAAAAGTGATCTCTGAAATGGGGGATCAGTGTCAACACACATTCTTTGTAAGGAATAAGGTTTGGGTGTTTCGTATCCCACTCGCCTTTGATCTGATTGATCACGAGAGCGGAATCTCCGAAGACACTCAGAAACTTGATCCTTAAGTCAATCGCAGCTTGAAGACCCATGATGCATGCCTCATACTCCGCCATGTTGTTGGTGCAGTTGAAACATAGCCGGGCAGTGAGTGGAGTATGAGTGCCTTGAGGGGATATGATCACCGCGCCGATACCGTTACCCAAAGCGTTGGAGGCTCCGTCAAAGTGCATAGACCATCGGGATCCTTCCTCAGGTCCTTCATCCGGTCCAGTTACTTCACAATCAGTCACTATCATGATGCTCTCGTCTGGAAACTCGAAGTTCATTGACTGGTAGTCATCTACTGCCTGGTGTGCCAAGTGGTCTGCCAATACACTCCCCTTGATAGCTTTCTGAGTCGTATACTGGATGTCGTATTCTGTCAAGATCATTTGCCATCTTGCTATTCTTCCAGACAGAGCAGGCTTTTCGAATATGTACTTTATAGGATCCATCTTTGAAATCAACAGAGTAGTGTGAGTCAGCATATACTGTCTCAGCCGGCGAGCAGCCCATACCAAAGCGCAGCAAGTTTTCTCGAGCAGTGAGTATCGGGTCTCACAGTCGGTAAACTTTTTGCTAAGGTAATAAATGGCGTGCTCTTTTCGGCCAGACTCGTCATGCTGCCCCAGCACACACCCCATTGAGCCGTCAAGTACTGTCAAGTATAGTATTAGAGGTCTCCCTTCAACCGGTGGCATAAGGATGGGTGGTTCTTGGAGATACTCTTTGATTCTGTCAAAAGCGGCCTGACATTCATCATTCCAACATACCACCTGATCTTTCTTCAGCAGCTTGAAGATTGGTTCACAAGTAGCAGTTAGGTGCGAGATGAATCGGGCAATGTAATTCAGACGTCCTAGAAAGCCTCTGACTTCTTTCTTTGTCTTGGGAACTGGCATCTCTTGTATGGCTTTAACCTTGGCAGGGTCCACTTGGATACCTTTGTCACTCACGACGAAGCCTAGCAACTTTCCGGATCTTACCCCAAATGTGCACTTGTTTAGGTTCAACCTCAGCTTATACAATTTCAACCGGTCAAACAGCTTCTGCAGATGGTCAAGGTGTTCCTCCTCCATTTGGGACCTTGCAATCATATCATTGACATACACTTCAATCTCGTGGTGGATCATGTCATGAAATAAAGCAACCATGGCACGTTGGTAGGTTGCCCCAACATTTTTCAACCCGAATGGCATGACCTTGTAGCAAAAGGTGCCCCATTGAGTAACAAAGGTAGTCTTTTCCATATCTTCAGGAGCTATCTTGATCTGATTATAACCTGAAAAACCATCCATGAAGGAGAACACCTTGTGCTGAGCAGTGTTGTCAACCAGAACGTCGATGTGAGGCAGGGGGAAGTCATCCTTGGGGCTGGCCCTGTTCAGATCCCTGTAGTCGACACACATTCTGACCTTACCATCTTTCTTTGGTACCGGAACCACGTTGGCAACCCACTGAGGGTAAGAAGTCACTACTAGAAAACCGGCATCAAATTGTTTCATAACCTCGGCTTTGATCTTCTCGGACATCTCTGGACGCATACGACGAACCTTTTGTTTAACCGGAGGACAGTCTTCCTTGGTAGGCAAGTGATGGACCACAATGTCGGTATCCAACCCAGGTGTTGTACCCCAAAATTTGCCCTCCCATATTCTTCAAAAATTGCAAAGAGCAAGCTTCAAAATCTCCCCAAGGGTTGCACAGATCAAGGGCCTCCTAACAGTCAAAAATTAGGGTTTTGGTTCTGACAAAGAAAATGAAGTTTTCAAGGGTCCAATCAAGTCCCACATGCCTACAAGTATTGTCAAGTATCCTCATACCAAGTTTCAAGACTTACAGCACAAAATTGCACAGTCAAAACCCCTAATTGCACTACATTCAACTGTAGGGGCAAAATGGTCATTTGACAGTCAAAAGTTCAAATTTTTGGTCAACATCTCATTTTGAAGCCACAAACATAATTTGATCAATTCTTGATCATGATTTTCAAGGCATGGCTCAAAAAGTCTCAAGATGCAAAAGTTTCCATATTTGGACAGTTGAAAAAGTCAACTGTAACTTAACCAAAGCATAACTTCCACATGGTTTATCAGAAAAATTCCATCCAAAGCTCATTTTGAAGAGAAAGACATGTCCTACAACTCCTCTTCACACTTCAAGTCCAAGAAATGCTCTCACAAAGAGTTATCAATTTCAACATTATAGGTCATTTTCAAAAGTCAACAAAAAGAGACTTTAAGTCAAAGGCCATAACTTGAGATTGGTAAATCAAAATGACATGGGACCAAAGACATTGGTTAGAGGACTTCAATACCTTTCCAAAATGTCCAAGAACATGAGCAAATCTTAAAAATTGAGCAAGATATGCCTTGTGGAAGTTGGGAAATTTTTGGATATTTTGAAAAGTCAACTTTGCTTCAAATGTCTTAAAATTGCTAATGGGCCACATTTTCTTCCAAAATTCATCATCCAAAGCATGTGCACGACCATTTGGCCCAAAGGGAAGTTATTCATCATTTTTATTTATTTATTTGAATTTTTAATTGCTAATAATTCATTTAATTAATTAAAATATGAAAAATACCAAGGCAAGCTTTTTAAATCTTTTTATGCATGAAATGTCTTCAAGATTTCGTGCATTATCAGATGGGGAAAGAATCAAGTTGATTAGACATGATTGGTATCAAATATGTATGGAAAAGATTGAAAAAAATTATGCCATGAAAATCAAATATCTTTCCATCAATGCAAAGGTTTTTTGGATCCAAATCTTTACCCTAATCATTCCATACATAAGCCAGAAGCAAACCCTAGTGCTGGAGACCTCCAAGCTGCTCCAGAATTCAAGAACAAAGTTTGAGTTTTTGTCAAAAAATTCCAAAACTGAAAACTACATTCCAGTGCGATTCAAAGGAAAATAATCATTCCATTACATTCCTGAGACTTCAAGGAAGGTTTTCAGATCAAAACCATCATCCCTAACGCCCAGAATTGGTAACTAGAAGTCAGACCGTGTCACTTTTTTTGCATAATCGTATTGTATCATTCATGCCATGATTTTCAATTCTAATTCTTGTTTTGTATTGTTCTTATCATTCTGAAGCTAACTATATTGTTCAATTAAGTTTTTCTTGCCCATACGCGATTTCACCATGGAAGATTGTTAGGGTTACAAAACTGCAAATTTGGGGTTTCTTGGTTATGGTAAAATTGAGACATGAGACCCATGCCATTAGAACCAGAAGATCATGGCCAATCGATTCCACACCTCGCGCCTAATTTATGAAGCACGATGGCCTATTCGCTATTTTTCTGTTCATCATTTAGTGGGTGTTTAAAACCCCCGCTATTCAATTTGTTTTTGTTTCAGATACAGCAAGCCCTTGAAGAAGATGATTATGTGGCAGGACATGATAGGGCAATTTGAAACTGGCGCGCGTTTTTTGTTGTTTTTAGGCCACTAACCAATTTTCTCTTTTGTTATTTATTCATTATTATATGTATAACGTGCATTGATGGTTCAGATGGTGGAAAGAGGCGCTGGCAAGCTTTGGGACCTGGGTTCGATTCCTAGGTCCCCTCACTTTATTCATATATTTTGTTCCAATTTAATCCTATGCAGTTCAAGCCTCAGCGTCCACCATAAGCTCACAATCCAGGCACGCCACATGGCCACTGAGGGCAATCCAAAGGCCAATGTTTGAAGAGCACCATGGGCATGAGTCAGAGGTGTCACACGCCAGCATAAAAGTCAACGAGGCCAAGGGCTATTGGGCCAGAATTGCTACAATTATACCTCCAGTTTGGGGACAGAACCCCCCATGGTTTGCTCTTTTATCTTTTTTGTGTTTTTTCTATTTTTGTTTGTTTTAATTAATTTCCCTTTAATTCTTTAAATTAATTTATTTTCATAAAATATAAAAATAACAAAAAAATCAGAAAAGGCAAAAATAAAAATATATTTTATTTAAATATTATTCTTTGTAAATAAATCTCAATAATTAATTTAGCTTTTTAAATTTAGGTTTAATTCAAATATTTTCCTTAATAAATTAAAAAAAGTGTAGAATTAAGGGTTTTGAGTATTTTTTTCATTCTTTTCTTTTTTCTCTCACCATAATTAATTATTAAATATTATTTTTGTAAATAAAATTTGTATTAATTAATTAGGTTAATTTTAGATTAAATTTTAATGATTTTCTTAATAAATTAAAAATAACTAGAATTAGGGTTAATTAATTTCTTAGTTTCATTTAATTCTCTTATTAAAAATCCATAAATACAAAAACTAAAAAATCTTTTCTTTTTATTTTAATTTAATTAATTTGTTAAACCGTAATTTAATTTCATTAAAAAGGGTCCAACGCCCTCGCATTCGATCGTAATTCCAATTCGCGCATTTATTTCCTTTCTTTTAAATATTTATGTAATTCTCCCGAAGCCGTGTAAATTCGACATTTATATTTTTCGCTCTTTATTTTATTTTATGGCAAAACCGGGTCCTGGATTTAATTTGGCGATGTGGACCCGCGCCTTTGTAATAGTTTAGGAACTTTATATTTCTCGCAACTTTTTTTAACTGCTAATAAATTGCATGCAAGAATGAATGTTAAAATAAAAACAAAAGCGTAGGTCACCCATGACATGAACAAGACAAAATATCTGAAAACGACACACGAATCACACACCACCCCTAGGGTACGCCTCACTGTTGCCTTGCCCCTCGAAAGGTGATCGTTGAGTAGAGGATGTCTTAGTAAGTCCTCATGATCCGGGAACCTGGCATGAGGGTAGCTTCTAAGGTGTCTTCCTATTGCTCTGGTGATCACCATGTCCCGAACCTTCGAATTGACCCGAATACCTCTAACGATGGTGCTACCTACCTCTCAATGGTGGGATGACACTACTTTAAAGGACATTTACACAGACGAATTCCTTAGGGTAGGTAGACGCTCTAGATACTTGCTCTAATTTAAAAAAAAAACAAATTAAAAATACTTTTCACACCGACACCTTTTCAAAAAGCTTTCGAAAGCAACTTTTCAAACACTCTTGAGGACCGATACAAGAGTCGAACTGAAATTTTCAAAGAAACCTTTTTTTAAAACCCACAGTTGAAAAGCAAACAAACCATTTTTGAAAATACAATGAGCAAGTATCTAAGAGCCCATGGATAACCATGGATAGAAAGGGTGTTAACACCTTCCCTTTCTATAAATCTACCTCCCGAACCGAGAGATAATCTCTATAAGGAATTTTTCTGTTCTTTTGTCCTTTCCATTTGGAGAAAATAAAAGACGGTGGCGACTCTTGCTTCCGCGACATTTCGCGAACTAGCGTTAAACAGTCAGTTCCAGATCCACCGATCACAGAACTGGCGACTCTGCTGGAGATTTAACTTAAAGTGAGGTGTACCTTAGGGTTTAGTTCATAACTGTGTTTTCAATTGTATTGACTTGCTTGCTTTATTATTGTGGGACTGTCTTGGGAGTTCTATAGATCCTAACCCGGATTTGGGGATACCTTCTTAGAAAGTAGCAACAAGGCTGTGAGGGAACTGTGCGGGGTATACTGACATGGTTGAAACAGTCTGCTACGTTGATGTGGCACTTTGATGTGTACCGGTAACCCTTGAGTTCAGTCAAGGAGAGTACGGGGCCTCCGTGTGGTGTCGTGAAGCATCAACAGACCTTAGGAGCCTTAATTGAACTATCTTGGCCTCTTTAGGGTAGTGAGATAACTGACTTTGGTGCAGTCCGAGGTTGGTTGATACTCGATACTACACTCAATTGAGGGTTGCTTTCCTGGAATATTTCGGTTGCCAGTTCAGTGGCTAAATCGAAACGATGAACAATGAAAGCAATCCCGTGATATTGGGACCCTTAGAACCCGGTTACTTCTAATAGGACAGGTTGAACCCACCAACTTCAAGAGGGTAATACCCAGACCCCATGCTGACCTAAACTCTAAGGGTTCTCTTGTGTGACTTGTGTGCCGTCCAACTTGACTATTTGTATGCTTGTTGTCTGACACTTGAGTTTCTTGCAGGTTTTGTTTGTAGTCCTTAATCAGGACTCGTAACAGGGTTTACTAAGTTTCTTGCAGGTTTTGTTTACGGTCCTTAATTAGGACTCATAACAGAGTGTACTGAGTTCTTGCAGGTTTTGTTTGCAGTCCTTAATTGGGACTCATAACAGGGTTACTTACATCACCCCATGCATACCATAACATCATACCATTGCATACATCCTAATCCATTTCAAGGATCTCAAGGGCTTGTGATGCAGGTCATGATGAACCAACTGTCTAGCAAGGGGCAAAGGGGACCTATTTTCCTCTAGCCAAGGTTGTCAGGGGCTATGACCCACTTGATATGGTGAGCTTTGACACTTGAAGAAAGTTCCCCGAGCCAAAGTTGTCAAGGGCTATGACCCACTTGATATGGTGAGCTTTGACACTTGAAGAAGGTTCCCCTAGCCAAGGTTGTCAGGGGCTATGACCCACTGGATATGGTGAGCCTTTGACCCTTTTAAGAAGGACTCTCAACAACATGCAGTTCCTTCAATCAAACTACCGGACCCAAGTTCTAACAAATTTTCTTGTTTATCCCGCGAGGTCCTTGAAAACATTACATGCATGTCATACACATCATTGCATGACAGGTACCCTTGTTGCAGGTCACTTACCTTTCCCGCTGTTTATTTCAGTAATGGCTTCCCAACAAGATAACCAGGACCTTCTTGCTCAAGAGACTCGGCTCGGGGAAATCCTCCTGAATTTATCCAAGGGGCAGGAGGAGTTGAGGACACTTCTCACGGGGACTTTGGTCAGGAACAATGCTGAGGACGACCAGGACGAACGGCTGAAACGTCTACAAGCTGAGGTAGACACATTGAAAACCCAGATGCTGGGGCAAAGGGCTCTCATCCAAAGTTTAGCTCAGGAGCAAGGAGAGCTGAGGGCCATGATCAGTCAGCTTCATCAAGACATGAAGCAACCAGCCCAAGTCAGGGACCCATTCATTAATCAACTTCCAAGAAGTCAAAGGTTTGGGCCTCTCCAAGCTGCTATTACTCCACAGGTCCAACAACGACCTCGCCAAGAACAACAGACTGATCAGAGCAAACCAGACAGGCCTAAAAGGCAGTTCACCAAGCTCAACGTGTCACCGTCTCAAGCTTTACAACAATTGTTGAGGTTGAATCTGGTGACGTTAAGGGACCCTCCTAAGAATCTCAACACAGCCTCCCCAAAATACAAGTCTAAGGAAAGATGTGCCTACCACTCTGGCAGTCCAGGTCATGACACCGATGACTGCTGGGCTCTGAAGAATAAGATCCAAGACCTGATTGAGGAAGGAGCTGTGGATTTCACCCAGATGGGCCAGGCTGAATGCTCATGCCATCCCTATCGGATGCACCATTTGAAGTAACAAGCCCTGAGATGAAAAGACTTTTGTTCATTAGGATTTCCAAGTTGTAATCTTCTTTTGTTCAAACATTTACTCATGTTAAACATCGTTATTTCATTAATGCATCGTATATGTCTGTTTTGAAGCAATATATTCGTATTCACTATATGCAAATTATTTTCATATTTTGTCTGATGTCAACTCTCAATTAATAATGCTAAGCCTCTTGAGGGAGGATGACGAAAACGATACCACGATCTTTACAGTATGCTTTTGAACAAACCCCGCTGATGAGGTACAGGCATTGTTTCAATTCCTAAACACTGGAGTTATAAGGAAGATAATCCCTCGTTAACCCCTCTGAGCCAAAGAAGTAGGAGTTTTTCTTTTCGAAATTTAAAACCCTTAATCATAACCTGGGGCAGGGTAGTCTCTCAGTTGATCCAAGTGCATAACAAATGGCACCAAAGAGGTCCTTACAAAAAAGAAAAAGAAGAAGACCGTGATGATTCCGAATAATCATAAGGATAAGCAGTCATTATATCTCAAAAATAAAAACCCAATAAGTCAAAAACCTATGAAGGAGACTTACAAAACTGGGGGCATCCCGCTGACTGTAATCACAAAAGAAACAGTTCAGGCAAAATTTAGGGATAGCAAAATCAAAAAGAAAGAGGTCATACAAACCCTCAACAATAATAAAAAGGAATGACTGCCTATTCAAAATAAGTTATCAACATCTGAACCATCACTGGAATTTCGGAACAAAGACTCAAACAAGGTCTAACGCATGATCAACTGAGTTTAGGTTGGAAGAACATCACGAAGAGCGGGTGGGTACAAATAATTTGAGCCTTTATCCTTTGTTTCTTAAACCGTGAACCAGGCCACGTTATAACCCTTAAAAGTCCTAGCTAAAGCATGGGTTAGTTCGAAAGCATACTGTTACGAAAGGTATCCTGACTCCTTAAGGCTTACGGTAAATACGGAGTTGACATCACGTTTTACAAACATTCACTTGTTTTATGAAAAAGAATGCATTTTCAAAATCTTTAAGACAGACATAAGCTTTGCATTTTTGATATAACATTGTTTGCATATGACTATTTGTTTGAACAACATAGAAATTCGCACGACGAATGCCTAATGAACAGAAGCACTTCCAATCAAGGGGAATGATATGATCATGGTCTATTATCTGGGGCAGTCCAATCAAGATTCGGAGAATCTCTCAAAGGCCAAATAGCCCAGGGCAAATCTCCGCCTGAGTCACTTGGGGCATTCCAACAACGAATCTGGCCTGATCAGACATCTTCTGGTGGCATGACAAAACACTTCTAACAGGGGAAACTCCCTACATTCTGAGAGCATGGACATAGTCGAAAAATAATACGCATAATCAAAGACCCGCTAGGTTGACATACCTAGGCAAAAATTAGGGCTTCCCGGTGAACCAAAAGGGTTCGGGCAAAATGAAGGGATGAAAATGAAAAAAAATCTGTACACTCGGCAAGTCGAAAACCTGAAAAGGCGGCTTGGGCAAAAAATGGGTATCCCGGTGGACCGAAAACCCGAAAGGGCGGTCCAGGCAAAATTTAGGGATCAAGGCGTACGAGTATGTCCCGGCATCTTGTTACCTGCCTACCAGAAGAAGGTTTGTCCATCAACAACTATCAGCACCTCACATGTCTTCCTCTCCCACCTCAGAAACAGGGGAAATAATGAGTGGTCTAAGTGATCTAATTGTTCTGTCCACCAAGGTACCAAAGCAAGTTCGGCTGAAGAACATAACCAATACACCTTAACTCCCCAGAGAGTGAGCCAGCAGGTCAATACACTCTCCCCAAGCAAAGCTATCTATTAGCCTTAGGGAAGTTGGGTACCCCCAACAGATCTCAACATTCCCCAGCATATATGAACATTCCTAACAAGCATCCCCGGCAGTCTTGATCTAAGATTGTTCCCCGGCGGTATATCAAACATTCAATGGAGTCATTTCCCCGGTACAATTCAAAACTTCCCCAGGAGAGTCCAATCCAGTTTCCCCAGGAAAGTTGGAATACATCTCCCCAAGCAGTAAGCTTATCCCCAGTAGATTCTGGAAGCTTATCCTCGCAGAGCACGAACGCGTCTCCCGGCTTTATTCAAGAGTTATTTCCCTACCAGGATATAACTGGGTTATCCTCAGCCAAAAGCCACGGAAAGAGCGTCCTCGACGAAGTCTTCTTATCCCCAGCGAAGTCTATTAACACTTCCAACACAACAAGGGTATCCCCAGCAAGTTACCATCAACATTTCAACAGCATACCTCTCTCCCCAAAGAGTTTTGCTTCCCAGCAAGATCACTAGAGTACTTTCTCCCCGCAGAGTAATCCATTCGCCAAGTTTATTCCCCAACGGAGTCATCTTCTCCTACCGGTATTCTTGCAACTATCATCCCCAGCGGAGGCAAAAATCTATTCTTCAACATCAGCCCAGGAGTGACTTCCCGGCACCCGTCAAGGATTTTATTTTCCTAAGACGAAAAGACACTTTCATAAACATCGCATCTCCATACATCATAGCATGCATATACGCATCATATCTTACAAATCTCATTTATGTTGAGAACATCATTGCTTGATCCATATCATGCATTGCATATGACTGACCTTTACCTTTCAGGAAAGATCCAGTTAAGTTCTCAGCTATATTCAAGGCCTTCTCTGGTTCAGTCAGATCGACCCTAAGATCTCCCTGTTTCTTATCCAGTTGAAGACATTTCAAGACCTAGACCGGTTCAGTTAAATCGACCCTAAGATTTTTCTGTTTCTTATCCAGTCCGAGGCCTTCTCTGGTTCAGTCAGATCGACCCTAAGATCTCCCTGTTTCTTATCCAGTTGAAGACATTTCAAGACCTAGATCGGTTCAGTTAAATCGACCCTAAGATTTTACTGTTTCTTATCCAGTCAAAGGCCTTCTCTGGTTCAGTCAGATCGACCCTAAGATCTCCCTGTTTCTTATCCAGTTGAAGATTTCAAGACCTAGACCGGTTCAGTTAAATCGACCCTAAGATTTTCCTGTTTCTTATCCAGTCAAAGGCCTTCTCTAGTCCAGCTAAATCGACCCCTAACAGGTTTTCCTGATAAAGACTCAGTAGAAGATATCCAAGATTCTCTCAGCGTTACTGTTGAGGTTGAAGTCGCCCAAGATTCTCTCAATGATACTGTTGAGGTTGAAGTCGCCTATGGTTCTCTCCCCGTTACTGCGGAGGTAGTAATCATCCCCAGATTCTCTCAGCGTTACTGTTGAAGTTGAAGTCGTCCAAGATTCTCTCAATGATACTGTTGAGGTTGAAGTCGCCTATGGTTCTCTCCCCGTTACTGCGGAGGTAGTAATCGTCCCCAGATTCTCTCATCGTTACTGTTGAGGTTGAAGTCGCCCAGGATTCTCTCAGCGTTCCTGTTGAGGTAGTAATCATCCAAGGTTCTCTCACCGTTACTGTTGAGGTAGTAACCATCCCTGGTTCATTCATCACCTTTTTGAAGCTCCAGATTTAATTCCTGTAACCAGTCAGGACGCGTCTATACAAAGAGTTTGAAGCCCAGCTCCTATGACAGGTCAGGTAATCATTTTTCTTTTGCAGGTACGCAAGTTCTCGCTAAGGAATCTCTTACGCGATCAACATCCAGATGGCATCTATAAGCCCATCAACCTATCCATCAATCTCCAAATGGCATCTATAAGCCCATTCCACCATCACACTGCTACTATGTGAGCGCAAATTTCTGGGCACTCTAGTGTTCAATCATCTTCCACCTTCGGATTACGAAAGGCACGTCAGCCAATCTGCATCCTCAGGTTTAAGAAGATTGAACAGGGGCAACTGTTGTACCCCAAAATTTGCCCTCCCATATTCTTCAAAAATTGCAAAGAGCAAGCTTCAAAATCTCCCCAAGGGTTGCACAAATCAAGGGCCTCCTAACAGTAAAAAATTAGGGTTTTGGTTCTGACAAAGAAAATGAAGTTTTCAAGGGTCCAATCAAGTCCCACATGCCTACAAGTATTGTCAAGTATCCTCATACCAAGTTTCAAGACTTACAGCACAAAATTGCACAGTCAAAAACCCTAATTGCACTACATTCAACTGTAGGGGCAAAATGGTCATTTGACAGTCAAAAGTTCAAATTTTTGGTCAACATCTCATTTTGAAGCCACAAACATCATTTTATCAATTCTTGATCATGATTTTCAAGGCATGGCTCAAAAAGTCTCAAGATGCAAAAGTTTCCATATTTGGACAGTTGAAAAAGTCAACTGTAACTTAACCAAAGCATAACTTCCACATGGTTTATCAGAAAAATTCCATCCAAAGCTCATTTTGAAGATAAAGACATGTCCTACAACTCCTCTTCACACTTCAAGTCCAATAAATGCTCTCACAAAAAGTTATCAATTTCAACATTATAGGTCATTTTCAAAAGTCAACAAAAAGAGACTTTAAGTCAAAGGCCATAACTTGAGATTGGTAAATCAAAATGACATGGGACCAAAGACATTGGTTAGAGAACTTCAAGACCTTTCCAAAATGTCCAAGAACATGAGAAACTCTTAAAAATTGAGCAAGATATGCCTTGTGGAAGTTGGGAAATTTTTGGATATTTTGAAAAGTCAACTTTGCTTCAAATGTCTTAAAATTGCTAATGGGCCACATTTTCTTCCAAAATTCATCATCCAAATCATGTGCACGACCATTTGGCCCAAAGGGAAGTTATTCATCATTTTTATTTATTTATTTGAATTTTTAATTGCTAATAATTCATTTAATTAATTAAAATATGAAAAATACCAAGGCAAGCTTTTTAAATCTTTTTATGCATGAAATGTCTTCAAGATTTCGTGCATTATCAGATGGGGAAAGAATCAAGTTGATTGGACATGATTGGTATCAAATATGTATGGAAAAGATTGAAAAAAATTATGCCATGAAAATCAAATATCTTTCCATCAATGCAAAGGTTTTTTGGATCCAAATCTTTACCCTAATCATTCCATACATAAGCCAGAAGCAAACCCTAGTGCTGGAGACCTCCAAGCTGCGCCAGAATTCAAGAACAAAGTTTGAGTTTTTGTCAAAAAATTCCAAAACTGAAAACTACATTCCAGTGCGATTCAAAGGAAAATAATCATTCCATTACATTCCTGAGACTTCAAGGAAGGTTTTCAGATCAAAACCATCATCCCTAACGCCCAGAATTGGTAACTAGAAGTCAGACCGTGTCACTTTTTTTGCATAATCGTATTGTATCATTCATGCCATGATTTTTAATTCTAATGCTTGTTTTGTATTGTTCTTATCATTCTGAAGCTAACTATATTGTTCAATTAAGTTTTTCTTGCCCATACGCGATTTCACCATGGAAGATTGTTAGGGTTACAAAACTGCAAATTTGGGGTTTCTTGGTTATGGTAAAATTGAGACATGAGACCCATGCCATTAGAACCAGAAGATCATGGCCAATCGATTCCACACCTCGCGCCTAATTTATGAAGCACGATGGCCTATTCGCTATTTTTCTATTCATCATTTAGTGGGGGTTTAAAACCCCCGCTATTCAATTTGTTTTTGTTTCAGATATAGCAAGCCCTTGAAGAAGATGATTATGTGGCAGGACATGATAGGGCAATTTGAAACTGGCGCGTGTTTTTTGTTGTTTTTAGGCCACTAACCAATTTTCTCTTTTGTTATTTATTCATTATTATATGTATAACGTGCATTGATGGTTCAGATGGTGGAAAGAGGCGCTGGCAAGCTTTGGGACCTGGGTTCGATTCCCAGGTCCCCTCACTTTATTCATATATTTTGTTCCAATTTAATCATATGCAGTTCAAGCCTCAGCGTCCACCATAAGCTCACAATCCAGGCACGCCACATGGCCACTGAGGGCAATCCAAAGGCCAATGTTTGAAGAGCACCATGGGCATGAGTCAGAGGTGTCACACGCCAGCATAAAAGTCAACGAGGCCAAGGGCTATTGGGCCAGAATTGCTACAATTATACCTCCAGTTTGGGGACAGAACCCCCCATGGTTTGCTCTTTTATCTTTTTTGTGTTTTTTCTATTTTTGTTTGTTTTAATTAATTTCCCTTTAATTCTTTAAATTAATTTATTTTCATAAAATATAAAAATAACAAAAAAATCAGAAAAGGCAAAAATAAAAATATATTTTATTTAAATATTATTCTTTGTAAATAAATCTCAATAATTAATTTAGCTTTTTAAATTTAGGTTTAATTCAAATATTTTCCTTAATAAATTAAAAAAAGTGTAGAATTAAGGGTTTTGAGTATTTTTTTCATTCTTTTCCTTTTTCTCTCACCATAATTAATTATTAAATATTATTTTTGTAAATAAAATTTGTATTAATTAATTAGGTTAATTTTAGATTAAATTTTAATGCTTTTCTTAATAAATTAAAAATAACTAGAATTATGGTTAATTAATTTCTTAGTTTCATTTAATTCTCTTATTAAAAATCCATAAATACAAAAACTAAAAAATCTTTTCTTTTTATTTTAATTTAATTAATTTGTTAAACCGTAATTTAATTTCATTAAAAAGGGTCCAACGCCCTCGCATTCGATCGTAATTCCAATTCGCGCATTTATTTCCTTTCTTTTAAATATTTATGTAATTCTCCCGAAGCCGTGTAAATTCGACATTTATATTTTTCGCTCTTTATTTTATTTTATGGCAAAACGGGTCCTGGATTTAATTTGGCGATGTGGACCCGCGCCTTTGTAATAGTTTAGGAACTTTATATTTCTCGCAACTTTTTTTAACTGCTAATAAATTGCATGCAAGAATGAATGTTAAAATAAAAACAAAAGCGTAGGTCACCCATGACATGAACAAGACAAAATATCTGAAAACGACACACGAATCACACACCACCCCTAGGGTACGCCTCACTGTTGCATTGCCCCTCGAAAGGTGATCGTCGAGTAGAGGATGTCTTAGTAAGTCCTCATGATCCGAGAACCTGGCATGAGGGTAGCTTCTAAGGTGTCTTCCTATTGCTCTGGTGATCACCATGTCCCGAACCTTCGAATTGACCCGAATACCTCCAACGGTGGTGCTACCTACCTCTCAATGGTGGGATGGCACTACTTTAAAGGACATTTACACAGACGAATTCCTTAGGGTAGGTAGACGACTCTAGATACTTGCTCTAATTTCAAAAAAAAACAAATCAAAAATACTTTTCACACTGACACCTTTTCAAAAAGCTTTCGAAAGCAACTTTTCAAACACTCTTGAGGACCGATACAAGAGTCGAACTGAAATTTTCAAAGAAACCTTTTTTTAAAACCCACAGTTGAAAAGCAAACAAACCTGTGATCGGTGGATCTGGAACTGACTGTTTAACGCTGGTTCGCGAAATGTCGCGGAAGCAAGAGTCGCCACCGTCTTTTATTTTCTCCAAATGGAAAGGACAAAAGCACAGAAAAATTCCTTATAGAGATTGCTCTCGGTTCGGGAGGTAGGTTATAGAAAGGGAAGGTGTTAGCACCCTTTCTATCCATGGTTATCCATGGGCTCTTAGATACTTGCTCATTTGTGTTTTCAAAAGTGGTTTGTTTGCTTTTCAACTGTGGGTTTTAAAAAAAGGTTTCTTTGAAAATTTCAGTTCGACTCTTGTATCGGTCCTCAAGAGTGTTTGAAAAATTGCTTTCGAAAGCTTTTTGAAAAGGTGTCGGTGTGAAAAGTGTTTTTGATTTGTTTTTGAAATTAGAGCAAGTATCTAGAGTCGTCTACCTACCCTAAGGAATTCGTCTGTGTAAATGTCCTTTAAAGTAGTGCCATCCCACCATTGAGAGGTAGGTAGCACCACCGTTGGAGGTGTTCGGGTCAATTCGAGGTTCAGGACATGGTGATCACCGGAGCAATAGGAAGACACCTTAGAAGCTACCCTCATGCCAGGTTCCCGGATCATGAGGACTTACTAAGACATCCTCTACTCGACGATCACCTTTCGAAGGCAAGGCAACAGTGAGGCGTACCCTAGGGGTGGTGTGTGATTTGTGTGTCGTTTTCATTTGCATTTATCTTGTCATGTTATTGGTGTTCTACGCTTGATTTTATTTAAGGCCATTCATTCTTGCATGCTTTGTTTAACAGTTAAAAGTTGCGAGGAAAAGTAAATCTAAAGCTATTACAAAAGGCGCGGGTCCACATCGCCAAAATTAACCAGGACCCGATTTGACGGAAAATAAAGAAATTAAAAGAATTAAAAGTGCGAGAAGTAATTTACATGGCTTCGGGAGATGTACATAAATATTATAATGAAAATAAAATAAATACGCGAATTAATAAGAAATTGAGAACGAAACGAGGGCGTTGGACCCTTTTGCAAAAAATTGAATTAACGATAAATTAATTAATTAAAAAAAAGATGTTTTTGGTATTTTTAATATTTTAGGATTTAATAGAAAAAATTAATTGCAATTAAACGCTAACCCTAATTCTATTTTATTTTAATTTATTAAGAAGACGTTAAAATTTAACCTAAATTAAACCTAATTTTTATACACAATCTTAATTATGAAAATAAATAAAATAAATAATATTATTGTGAAAAAAAGAAAAATTAAAAAAGGAATAAAACACTAATTAAACCTAATTCTATATTTTTTTTAGATTTTTGTTAGGAAAGGAATTAAAATTAAAACCCTAATTTAAACTAATTAATTTACATGCATTTATTTACAAGAAAAATTAGAACAAAAATATTTATTGTGTTTTTTTATCTTTTTTTGATTTTTATGCATTTTTTATATTTTGTAGAAATAATTAATTAACTGAATAAATAATAATTAAGAGGAATAAAAAATAATAATACAAAAAAAAAGTAAAGAAAATAAAAAAAGAATGTGCAAACCTGGGGGTTCAGACCCCAATATGGAGGTTAGATCCTGGAAATTCTGGCCCATTTGACTGTGGCCTTTTGACTTTTTTGAGTAGCATACTGAAGCATGGACCAGGGTTTATGGTGCTCTCCAACTCTCAGCCTTTGATCTGACTCCAATATGCACGTGGATGGATAGATGATGAAGGAATATGATGTTCCTCAATATGATGCCTGCATGTGATGATGAATTGGAAAATAATATGGAAATAACGTAGACCTGGGGCTCGAACCCAGGTCATGTACCTTTATCACCAATTCTGCTTGCCAGCTGAGCCAAGTGCGCATTCTGATTAATATACGAACAACAAATATTATAAAAGAAAATAATCATTGTTAGTGGGTCTGCGCGCGAAATTCAAAACGGCCTATCATGTTTCGCCACGAGGTCATCTTCCTCGCGTGTTTTATTTTTTTTGAAACAAGAACACATTGGCCACGGTTTTCAAGCGTTCTCCTAGGCAACTTTCCAGAAAATAGCGATTAGCTCTCAGGCACTCATAAATTGAGCGCGAGGGTTGGTTCTTGTTCGTCCCAATGCATTGAATCCAATGGTCTTGGTCTCAGCCTCTAATTTTGCCTTATTGCAAAAGCCCTAATTTCACATCCTGCAAACCCTAAAACTCAAACATGGCATAATCGCATATAGTAAATAAAAATACAATTAAATGTATTGGTTAGCTTCAGAACTTCATTATGAACATGAATCAAGTATTAAAAAGTGCAAAGGATGCGTAAATCATGATGCGCGATTATGAAATTTTTTTGAAATAGTTTGAACCCTGTATACCGATTCTTGGAGTTTGAGTGAATGTTTTGGATTGGAATATGTTCAGTAATCTCCAAGGAAGCTAATGGAACAAGAATTAGGTCTTGAATCGCCCTGGAAGTGTACTTTCAATTTTGACTTTTTTAGAGAAAATTTCAAGTTGTCAATGGAGTTTCTTGAGTGGCTGCGTGTGTGTTCTGATTAGGGTTGTGATCCTAGCATATGTAGTAGTGAATTAGGTCAAGAAAAATCAATCAAATCCATTGCATTCATTGATTTTGGAAATTTGATTTTCTAAGATTTTTTCATATCTTTTTCCATGTGTTTTTGGTTCACAATCAAGCCAATCAACCCAAATCTTTCCATATTGGTACAAGCACGAAATCTTGAGGCTAAAACATGTATAAAAAGATTGGTTAGGTTAGGTTAAATATTTTTCACATATTTAATTGATTTAAGTGAATCATTATAAATAAAAATTCAAATAAATAAATAAAAAATGAGAAAATACTTCCCTTTGGGCCAAGTGGTCGTGCACATGCTTGGAATGATGAATTGTGGAAGAAACATGGGCCCATTAGCAATTTTAGGTCATTTGAATCAATGTTGACTTTTCAAAATATCCAAAAATTTCCCAACTTCTACAAGGCATAACTTGCTCAATTTTTAAGCTTTTCTCATGTTCTTGGACATTTTGGAAAGGTCTTTGAGTCCTCTAAACAATGCCTTTGGTCCCATGTCATTTTGATTTACCAATCTCAAGTTATTGCCTTTGACTTAAAGTCCCTTTTTGTTGACTTTTGAAAATGACCTATAATGTTGAAATTGATAACTTTTTGTGAGAGCATTTCTTGGACTTGAATTATGAAGATGAGTTGTAGGAAATGTCTTTCTCTTCAAAATGAGCTTTGGATGGAATTTTTCTGATAATCCATGTGAAAGTTATGCCCTGGTCAATTTCAGTTGACTTTTTCAGCTGTCCAAATAAGGAAACTTTTGCATCTTGATGATTTCTGAGCCAAACTTTGAGAATCATGATCAAGCATTGATCAAATGATGTTTGTGGCTTCAAAATGATATGTTGACCAAAAATTTGAACTTTTGACTGTCAAATGACCATTTTGCCCCTACAGTTGACTGTAGTGCAAGTAGGGTTTTGACTGTGCAATTTTGTGCTGAATGCCTTGAAACTTGATATGGGGATGCTTGACCATATTTGTAGGCATGTAAGACTTGATTGGACCTTTGGACACTTCATTTTCCTGATCAGAACACAAACCCTAGTTTTGACTGTATGGGAGACCTTTGCACTGTGCAACCCTTAGGGAATTTTGCAGCTTGACTTGGCAATTTCTTAAAGAATATGGGAGGGCAAATTTTGGGGTACAACAGTTGCCCCTGTTCAATATTCTTAGACCTGAGGATGCAGATTGGCTGACGTGCCTTTCGTAATCCGAGGGTAGAAGATGATTGAACACTAGAGTGCCCAGAAATTTGCGCTCACATAGTAGCAGTGATGGTGGAATGGGCTGATAGATGCCATTTAGAGGTTGCTGAACAGGATGATGGGCTTATAGATGCCATCTGGATGTTGATCGCGTAAGAGATTCCTTAGCGAGAACCTGCATACCTGTAAAAGAAACATGAGTACCTGACACGTTGCAGGAGTTGGTTTTCAGATGCTTGGTATAGATGTGTCCTGACTGGTTACAGGAGCTGAGTCTGGAGCTTCACAAGATGATGAATGAACCAGGGATGGTTACTACCTTAGCATGAACGGTAAGAGAACCTTGGGCGACTTTAACTTCAACAACGCTCGTTGAGAAAATCTTAGTGGGAATTACCGTCTTCGCAGTATCGGGAAGAGAACCATAGACAATTATAATCTGAAAGGAATTATCACCTCACTCACCGTCGGAGAGGGAACCATCTGAAAAGGAATTATCACCTCACTCACCATCGGAGAGGGAAACATCTGAAAAGGACTTACCACCTCACTCACCATCGGAGAGGGAACCATAGGAGACTATCACCTTACTCACCGTCGGAGAGGGAAACATCTGAAAAGGAATTATCACCTCACTCACCGTCGGAGAGGGAACCATAGGAGATTATCACCTCACTCACCGTCGGAGAGGGAAACATCTGAAAAGGACTTACCACCTCACTCACTGTCGGAGAGGGAACCATAGGAGACTATCACCTCACTCACCGTCGGAGAGGGAAACATCTGAAAAGGACTTACCACCTCACTCACCGTCGGAGAGGGAACCATAGGAGACTATCACCTCACTCACCGTCGGAGAGGGAAACATCTGAAAAGGACTTACCACCTCACTCACCGTCGGATAGGGAACCATAGGAGACTATCACCTCACTCACCGTCGGAGAGGGAAACATCTGAAAAGGACTTACCACCTCACTCACCGTCGGAGAGGGAACCATAGGAGACTATCACCTCACTCACCGTCGGAGAGGGAAACATCTGAAAAGGACTTACCACCTCACTCACCGTCGGAGAGGGAACCATAGGAGATTATCACCTCACTCACCGTCGGAGAGGGAAACATCTGAAAAGGACTTACCACCTCACTCACCGTCGGAGAGGGAACCATAGGAGACTATCACCTCACTCACCGTCGGAGAGGGAAACATATGAAAAGGAATTATCACCTCACTCACCGTCGGAGAGGGAACCATAGGAGATTATCACCTCACTCACCGTCGGAGAGGGAAACATCTGAAAAGGACTTACCACCTCACTCACCGTCGGAGAGGGAACCATAGGAGACTATCACCTCACTCATCGTCGGAGAGGGAAACATCTGAAAAGGACTTACCACCTCACTCACCGTCGGAGAGGGAACCATAGGAGACTATCACCTCACTCACCGTCGGAGAGGGAAACATCTGAAAAGGACTTACCACCTCACTCACCGTCGGAGAGGGAACCATAGGAGACAACTTCTACTGAGTCTTCATCAGAACAATCTGTTGGGAGTCGATTTAGCTGGACTAGAGAAGGCCTGGGACTGGATAAGAAGTCTTTGGAGTCGATTAACTGAACTGGTCTAGGTCTTGAAATATGATTGAGAATTTCAACTGCATCTTTCCTGAAAGGTAAAGGTCAGTCATATGCAATGCATGATATGGATCAAGCAATGATGTTCTCAACATAAATGAGATTTGTATGATATAATGCGTCTATGCATGCTATAATGATGTATGTGATGTTTTATGAATGTATGTTTTCGTCTAGGAAAGTAAATCCTTGACGGGTGCCGGGAAGTCATATCCTGGGCTGATGTTGAAGAATAGATTTCGCTTCCGCTAGGGATGATAGCTGCAGGAATACCGGTAGAAGATGACTCCGTTGCGGAATAAACTTGGCAAATGGAAGATTCTGCGGGGAGAAAAGATACTCTAGCGACCATGCTGGGAAGCAATACTCTGTGGGAAGAGGGATGCCTTGCTGAGTGTTGATAATAATTTGCTGGGGATAGGAAGACTTTGTCGACGACGCTCTTTCCGTGGCTTTTGGCTGAGGATAACCCAGTTATATCCTGTTAAGGAAATAACTCTTTAAATCAAGCCGGACGACGTGTTCGTGCTCTGCGAGGGGATAAGCTTCCAGAATCTACTGGGGATAAGCTTACTGCTTGGGGAGATGGATTTCCAACTTTCCTGGAGAACTAGATTGGACTTTCCTGGGGAAGTTTTGATATGCTGGGGAAGTGATCCCTTTGAATGTTGATATGCCGCCGGGGAACAATCTTTAGACCAAGACTGCCGGGGATGCTTGTTATGAGTGTATATGCTGCTGGGGAAGTATTGAGATCTACTGAAGGATACTCAATTTCCTTAAGATTTGATAACTCTGCTTGGGGAAGAATGTACTAGCTGCTGATTCACTCTCTGGGGAATTAATATGTACTGGTCATATTCTTTAGCTGAACCTACCTTGGTATCTTGGAGGACAGAAACAATCAGATTGCTTAGACCACTCTTTATTGCCCCTGTTTCTGAGGTATGAGAGGAAGACCTGTGAGGTGCTGATAGTTGTTGATGGACAAACCTTCTTCTGGTAGGCAGATGATAAGATGACAGGACATAGTCGTACGCTTTGATCCCTAGCTTTTGCCTGGACCGCCCTTTCGGGTTTTCAGTCCATCGGGATACCCATTTTTGCCCAAGCCGCCTTTTCAGGTTTTCGACTTGCCGGGTGTACAATTTTTCCATTTCATCCCTTATTTTTGCCCGAACCCTTTTGGTTCGCCGGGAAGCCCTAATTTTTGCTTAGGTATGTCAACCTAGCGGGTCTTTGATTTTGCGTAGTATTTTTTTTTTACTATGTCCATGCTTTCAGAATGTAGGGAGTTGCCCCTGTTAGAAGTGCTTTGTCATGCCACCAGAAAGTGTTTGATCAGGCAAGATTCGTTGCTGGAGTGCCCCAAGTGACTCAGGCGGAGATTTGCCCCAGACTATTTGGCCTTTGAGAGATTCTCCGAATCTTGATTGGATTGCCCCAGATGTTGGACCATGCTCATGCCATGCCCCTTGGTTGGAAGTGCTTTTGTTCACTAGGTATTTCTCGTGCGAATTTCCCTGCTGTTCAAACAAAAGTCATATGCAAACAAAGTTACGTTAAAAATGCAAAGCCTATGTCTGTCTTGAAAATTTTGAAAATGCATTCTTTTTCATAAAACAAATGAATGTTTGTAAAACGTGATGTCAACTCCGTATTTACCGTAGGCCTTCAGGAGTCAGGATACCTTTCGTAACAGCATGCTTTCGAACTAACCCATGCTTCAGCTAGGACTTTTAAGGGTTATAACGTGGCCTGGTTCACGGTTTAAGAAACAAAGGATAATGGCTCAAATTATTTGTACCCACCCGCTCTTCGTGATGTTCTCCAAACCTAAACTCAGTTGATCATACGTTAGACCTTGTTTTGAGTCTTTGCTCTGATTTTCCGGTGATGATTCGGATGTTGATAACTTATTTTGAATAGGCAGTCATTTTTTGTCGCGGGTTTGTAAGACCTCTTTCTTTTTGATTTGATTATCCCTATTTTTTGCCTGAACTGTTCTTTTGTGATTACAGTCAGCGGGATGCCCCAGTTTCGTAAGTCTCCTTCGTTGGTTTTGACTTTTTGGGCTTTTTGATTTTGGTAATGACTGCCGATTTTTATGGTTATTTGGAACCATCATTGTCTTTTGTTTCAGAAGGACTTTTTTTGATGCCATTCGTTGTGCACCTGGATCAGCTGAGAGAACTACCCTGCCCCAGGTTATGATTAAGGGTTTTAATTTTCGAAAAGAAAACTCCTACTTCTTTGGCTCAGCGGGGTTGACGAGGGATTATCTTTCTTATAACTCCAGTGTTTAGGGATTTGAAACAATGCCTGTACTTCATCAGCGGGGTCTGTTCAAAAGCATACTGTAATGATCGCGGTATCGTTTTCGTCATCCTCCCTCAAGAGGCTTAGAATTATTAATCGAGAGTTGACATCAGAAAAAAAAAATATGAAAATAATTTGCTTATAATGAATACGAATATATTGCTTCAAAACAGACATATGCGATGCATTAATTAAATAACAATGTTTAACATGAGTAAATGTTTGAACAGAAAGAAATTACAACTTGAAAATCCTAACGAACAAAAGTCTTCTCATCTCAGGGCTTGTTACTTCAAATGGTGCCTCCTGTAGGGATGGTAGAAGCACTCAGCCTGGCCTTCTTGGGTGAATTCCACAGCTCCTTCCTCAATTAGGTCCTGGATCTTATTCTTCAAAGTCCAACAATCCTCTGTAGCATGCCCCGGGCTGTCAGAATGATAAGCGCAGTGAGCATTGGGGTTATACCTTGAAGGTGTCTTGTTGGGATTCTTAGGAGGATTTTTTCGAGTTACCAAGTTCAACCTCAGCAGTTGTTGTAAGGCTTGAGGCAGCGACACGTTGAGCTCGGTGAATTGCCTTTGGGGCTTGTCTGGTTGAAGCTGGTGAGGTTGATACTGAATTGGGGATACTGAAGCCATATGAGGAGCTTTCTCCTTGCCCCTTTGTCTCAAAGATGGTCGAACGATGACTGGCTTTTTACCCTTAGATGTTTGCCCCAGTTGGTTACCCTGAAGCAGTTGGTTGACGAGAAACCGGAGCTCATCTTGTCTTTGAGCTAAACCTTGAATGGCATTCCTCTGCCCCAGCATTTGGGCTTTCATTGCATCCATCTCAGCTTGTAGGTGTTTCAACCTTTCATCCTCAGCACTGTTCTTGACAAAAGTCCCCATGAGAAGTGTCCTTAGCTCCTCCTGCCCCTTGGATAGATTCAGGAGGATTTCCCCGAACCGAGTCTCTTGAGCAAGAAGGTCCTGGTTATCTGGTTGGGAAGCCATTGCTGAAATAAACAGCGAGAAAGGTAAGTGACCTGCAACAAGGATACCTGCAATGCAATGATATGTATGATGTGCATGCAATGTTTTCGAGGACCTCGCGGGGTAAACAAGAAAACTGTTAGCATTTGGGTCCGGTAGTTTGATTGAAGGAACTTTGGATTATTGAGGGTCCTTCTTCCAGGGTCAAAGGCTCACCATATCCAGTGGGTCATAGCCCCTGACTTTAGTCATCATGCCTGGTTTTGATTTCCAAACAACCTTGGTTAAGGGAACCTTCTTCAGGAGTCAGAGCTCACCATATCAAGTGGGTCATAGCCCCTGACAACTTTGGCTAGAGGAAAATAAATCCTCTTTGCCCCTTGCTAGATGTTTGATTCATCATGACCTGCATCACAAGCCCTTGAGATCCTTGAAATGGGTTAGGATGTATGCAATGGTATGATGTCATGATGCATGGGGTAATGTAGGTAACCCTGTTATGAGTCCCAATTAAGGACTACAAACCAAAACCTGCAAGAAACTCAAGTAAAACCTGTCATGAGTCCCAATTAAGGACCAAATAAAACCTGCAAAACACTCAGTAAACCCTGTTATGAGTCCCAGTTAAGGACTATAAACAAAACCAGCAAGAAACTCAAGTGTCAGATAATAAGCATGCAAGTAGTCAAGTTGGAAGGCACGCAAGTCACACAAGAGAAGCCCTTAGAGTTTAAGGCCAGCATGAGGTCTGGGTACTACCCTCTTGAAGTTGGTGGGTTCAACCTGTCCTATTAGAAGTAACCGGGTTCTAAGGGTCCCAATATCACTGGATTGCTTTCATTGTTCATCGTTTCGATTTAGCCACTGAACTGGCGACCGAAATATTCCAGGAAAGCAACCCTCAATTGAGTGTAGTATCGAGTATCAACCAACCTCGGACTGCACCAAAGTCAGTTATCTCACTACCCTAAAGAGGCCAAGATAGTTCAATTAAGGTTCCTAAGGTCTGTTGATGCTTCACGACACCACGCGGAGGCCCCGTACTCTCCTTGACTGAACTCAAGGGTTACCGGTACACACCAAAGTGCCACATCAACGTAGCAGACTGTTTCAACCATGTCGGTATACCCCGCACAGTTCCCTCACAGCCTTGTTGCTACTTTCTAAGAACGTTTCCCCAGATCCGGGTTAGGATCTATAGAACTCCCAAGCAACCCACAATTTAAAGCACACAAGGAAAACAATTGAAAACATAGTTATGAACTAGCCCTAAGGTACACCTCACTTTTATAAGAATCCCCAACAGAGTCGCCAGTTCTGTGATCGGTGGATCTGGAACTGACTGTTTAACGCTGGTTCGCGAAATGTCGCGGAAGCAAGAGTCGCCACCGTCTTTTATTTTCTCCAAATGGAAAGGACAAAAGCACAGAAAAATTCCTTATAGAGATTGCTCTCGGTTCGGGAGGTAGGTTATAGAAAGGGAAGGTGTTAGCACCCTTTCTATCCATGGTTATCCATGGGCTCTTAGATACTTGCTCATTTGTATTTTCAAAAGTGGTTTGTTTGCTTTTCAACTGTGGGTTTTAAAAAAAGGTTTCTTTGAAAATTTCAGTTCGACTCTTGTATCGGTCCTCAAGAGTGTTTGAAAAATTGCTTTCGAAAGCTTTTTGAAAAGGTGTCGGTGTGAAAAGTGTTTTTGATTTGTTTTTGAAATTAGAGCAAGTATCTAGAGTCGTCTACCTACCCTAAGGAATTCGTCTGTGTAAATGTCCTTTAAAGTAGTGCTATCCCACCATTGAGAGGTAGGTAGCACCACCGTTGGAGGTGTTCGGGTCAATTCGAGGTTCGGGACATGGTGATCACCGGAGCAATAGGAAGACACCTTAGAAGCTACCCTCATGCCAGGTTCCCGGATCATGAGGACTTACTAAGACATCCTCTACTCGACGATCACCTTTCGAAGGCAAGGCAACAGTGAGGCGTACCCTAGGGGTGGTGTGTGATTTGTGTGTCGTTTTCATTTGCATTTATCTTGTCATGTTATTGGTGTTCTACGCTTGATTTTATTTAAGGCCATTCATTCTTGCATGCTTTGTTTAACAGTTAAAAGTTGCGAGGAAAAGTAAATCTAAAGCTATTACAAAAGGCGCGGGTCCACATCGCCAAAATTAACCAGGACCCGATTTGACGGAAAATAAAGAAATTAAAAGAATTAAAAGTGCGAGAAGTAATTTACATGGCTTCGGGAGATGTACATAAATATTATAATGAAAATAAAATAAATACGCGAATTAATAAGAAATTGAGAACGAAACGAGGGCGTTGGACCCTTTTGCAAAAAATTGAATTAACGATAAATTAATTAATTAAAAAAAAGATGTTTTTGGTATTTTTAATATTTTAGGATTTAATAGAAAAAATTAATTGCAATTAAACGCTAACCCTAATTCTATTTTATTTTAATTTATTAAGAAGACGTTAAAATTTAACCTAAATTAAACCTAATTTTTATACACAATCTTAATTATGAAAATAAATAAAATAAATAATATTATTGTGAAAAAAAGAAAAATTAAAAAAGGAATAAAACACTAATTAAACCTAATTCTATATTTTTTTTAGATTTTTGTTAGGAAAGGAATTAAAATTAAAACCCTAATTTAAACTAATTAATTTACATGCATTTATTTACAAGAAAAATTAGAACAAAAATATTTATTGTGTTTTTTTATCTTTTTTTGATTTTTATGCATTTTTTATATTTTGTAGAAATAATTAATTAACTGAATAAATAATAATTAAGAGGAATAAAAAATAATAATACAAAAAAAAAGTAAAGAAAATAAAAAAAGAATGTGCAAACCTGGGGGTTCAGACCCCAATATGGAGGTTAGATCCTGGAAATTCTGGCCCATTTGACTGTGGCCTTTTGACTTTTTTGAGTAGCATACTGAAGCGTGGACCAGGGTTTATGGTGCTCTCCAACTCTCAGCCTTTGATCTGACTCCAATATGCACGTGGATGGATAGATGATGAAGGAATATGATGTTCCTCAATATGATGCCTGCATGTGATGATGAATTGGAAAATAATATGGAAATAACGTAGACCTGGGGCTCGAACCCAGGTAATGTACCTTTATCACCAATTCTGCTTGCCAGCTGAGCCAAGTGCGCATTCTGATTAATATACGAACAACAAATATTATAAAAGAAAATAATCATTGTTAGTGGGTCTGCGCGCGAAATTCAAAACGGCCTATCATGTTTCGCCACGAGGTCATCTTCCTCGCGTGTTTTATTTTTTTTGAAACAAGAACACATTGGCCACGGTTTTCAAGCGTTCTCCTAGGCAACTTTCCAGAAAATAGCGATTAGCTCTCAGGCACTCATAAATTGAGCGCGAGGGTTGGTTCTTGTTCGTCCCAATGCATTGAATCCAATGGTCTTGGTCTCAGCCTCTAATTTTGCCTTATTGCAAAAGCCCTAATTTCACATCCTGCAAACCCTAAAACTCAAACATGGCATAATTGCATATAGTAAATAAAAATACAATTAAATGTATTGGTTAGCTTCAGAACTTCATTATGAACATGAATCAAGTATTAAAAAGTGCAAAGGATGCGTAAATCATGATGCGCGATTATGAATTTTTTTTGAAATAGTTTGAACCCTGTATACCGATTCTTGGAGTTTGAGTGAATGTTTTGGATTGGAATATGTTCAGTAATCTCCAAGGAAGCTAATGGAACAAGAATTAGGTCTTGAATCGCCCTGGAAGTGTACTTTCAGTTTTGACTTTTTTAGAGAAAATTTCAAGTTGTCAATGGAGTTTCTTGAGTGGCTGCGTGTGTGTTCTGATTAGGGTTGTGATCCTAGCATATGTAGTAGTGAATTAGGTCAAGAAAAATCAATCAAATCCATTGCATTCATTGATTTTGGAAATTTGATTTTCTAAGATTTTTTCATATCTTTTTCCATGTGTTTTTGGTTCACAATCAAGCCAATCAACCCAAATCTTTCCATATTGGTACAAGCACGAAATCTTGAGGCTAAAACATGTATAAAAAGATTGGTTAGGTTAGGTTAAATATTTTTCACATATTTAATTGATTTAAGTGAATCATTATAAATAAAAATTCAAATAAATAAATAAAAAATGAGAAAATACTTCCCTTTGGGCCAAGTGGTCGTGCACATGCTTGGAATGATGAATTGTGGAAGAAACATGGGCCCATTAGCAATTTTAGGTCATTTGAATCAATGTTGACTTTTCAAAATATCCAAAAATTTCCCAACTTCTACAAGGCATAACTTGCTCAATTTTTAAGCTTTTCTCATGTTCTTCGACATTTTGGAAAGGTCTTTGAGTCCTCTAACCAATGCCGTTGGTCCCATGTCATTTTGATTTACCAATCTCAAGTTATGGCCTTTGACTTAAAGTCCCTTTTTGTTGACTTTTGAAAATGACCTATAATGTTGAAATTGATAACTTTTTGTGAGAGCATTTCTTGGACTTGAATTATGAAGATGAGTTGTAGGAAATGTCTTTCTCTTCAAAATGAGCTTTGGATGGAATTTTTCTGATAATCCATGTGAAAGTTATGCCCTGGTCAATTTCAGTTGACTTTTTCAGCTGTCCAAATAAGGAAACTTTTGCATCTTGATGATTTCTGAGCCAAACTTTGAGAATCATGATCAAGCATTGATCAAATGATGTTTGTGGCTTCAAAATGATATGTTGACCAAAAATTTGAACTTTTGACTGTCAAATGACCATTTTGCCCCTACAGTTGACTGTAGTGCAATTAGGGTTTTGACTGTGCAATTTTGTGCTGAATGCCTTGAAACTTGATATGGGGATGCTTGACCATATTTGTAGGCATGTAAGACTTGATTGGACCTTTGGACACTTCATTTTCCTGATCAGAACACAAACCCTAGTTTTGACTGTATGGGAGACCTTTGCATTGTGCAACCCTTAGGGAATTTTGCAGCTTGACTTGGCAATTTCTTAAAGAATATGGGAGGGCAAATTTTGGGGTACAACAAAACCATTTTTGAAAACACAATGAGCAAGTATCTAAGAGCCCATGGATAACCATGGATAGAAAGGATGATAACACCTTCCCTTTCTATAAATCTACCTCCCGAACCGAGAGATAATCTCTATAAGGAATTTTTCTGTGCTTTTGTCCTTTCCATTTGGAGAAAATAAAAGACGGTGGCGACTCTTGCTTCCGCGACATTTCGCGAACCAGCGTTAAACAGTCAGTTCCAGATCCACCGATCACACCAGGCATGTCTTTGTAGGACCAGGCGAAGATTTCCACATAATCATGCAACATCTGAATCAACCGTTGTTTTACGCTGAGCTCTAGATTGGCACCAATCTTAACTTCCTTTCTATCTGCCTCAGTACCCAGATTTACTGTTTCCACTGGCTCTTCATGTGGCTGAATATCCCTCTCTTCCTGGAGTAATAGTCTTGCAAGCTCACCAGGCACTTCGCAATCATTTTCACCTTCGTCTTCGGCTAAGTTGATCGGATTTTCGAAGTCATAACTGGCAGTAGTAGAGTCGTTACCAGTGAGATCCAGAGTGGATTGAAACCTGTATGGGTGAGTGTGTGTAAATATAGCTGTTTTGCAATATATAAAGAAAGAAAGAAAGGGAGCACAAGATTTGAAATGCGAAAAACGTCCAATGCTTTTATTCATGATATATGGAAATGACAAGTAATATGCCCTCACAAATGAAGCCACGGTGCCCCGGGTAAGACACCAGGCCATAAAGTTTCAATTTATTGTTCATTACAAAATAAAAACAAAGGAATTCATTACTGCGTAACAAAAGTAACAGGTATGTGGTCTTTTGCAGTCCAATTGTTCAGTCCACCGTCAGTCGTCGGGTAGATCCAGCTGTTGAATTCAGACTCATCCACTTCGTCACCATCCCTGATAGCATTCACCCCATGGTCAGGTAGGGGAGCTGTTACCACATTAGGTTTCTCGGGCGCCTCAAACTGTACCTCCTTGGCATCGATAAGGTCTTGAACCTTATTTCTCAGGGCCCAACAATCATCAGTAGAGTGCCCCGGGCTATCAGAGTGATAAGCACAGCGGGCATTGGGATTATACTTCGGAGATGTAGTGTTTACCACCTTTGGAGCCTCTCTGACGGTTACCAAGTTGGTCGACAGCAGTTGCGGCAAGATCTGTGACAAGGTCATACTAAGCCGAGTATACTCTCTTCTGGGTCTCTCAGCCCTTGGTTGATTAGGTTGCCGAGGAGCGGCAGCAGGCTTTGCAATTACCACCGCGTTGACAGCTTGGCGGCATTCTGGTTTGTTTTGCCTCCTGGGCCCATATACAGCACTGGCCTCCTTTTTGAAAGGCTTCTTCTCAGAACTTGAGGACGTACCTTTCTGTATCTTCCCTGATTTCATACCAGCTTCGATCCTTTCCCCAGTTAGAATGAGATCTGTAAACCCTGCAGACGAATTGCCAATGAGATGATTGAAGAATGGCCCGGATAGGGTACCCAAAAACATGTCCACTATTTCACGGTCGGTTAATGGTGGCTGCACCCTGCCAGCCAGGTCCCTCCACTTCTGCGCATACTCTTTAAAACCTTCTCCCGATCCTAGCGACATACCCTGGAGTTGGGTACGTGTAGGAGCGAGGTCGACATTATACTGATACTGCTTGTAAAAAGCAGTAGCCAACTCCTCCCAGTTATGAACCTTGGTTCCATCCAGCTGATAGAACTATTCGAGATGAGTCCCTGAAAGACTCTCTTGGAAGAAGTGGATCCACAAGTTCTTGTCCACAATGTATGGTTGGATCTTTCGCACATAAGATCTGAGATGTAGCTTAGGGAAGGACGCCCCGTCATACTTTGCGAAAGATGGTGCTTTGAACTTATGTAGGATTACCACACCAGAAGATAGACCCAAGTCTCCGAAATCCAAACCAGACACTTGTTGAATTTCCATAGCATTCAGGCGATCCTCTAACTGCTTGTACTTGTCTTCAGCTGGAGGATACTGCTCCTCATTGAAATCAGTCTCGTTGTCAGAGACCACCGGACTAGGAACCCTTCCCCCTTGGGGACTACCTTTCCCTACAGAAGAACCAGCTTGATCAACCTCATTCTGCAGTGTGTTACCAAACCTCCGGCCAATGTTGAATAGTATTGTTCTCTTCTTCTTCTTCTTGACCAGCAGAGCCTTCAATTCCTCCTGACCTTGGGCTAAACTCATGATCAGCTCTTGGAGTTGGGCGTTCTGAGCCTGAAGGGCCTTGATGGACTGCTCAGTAGATGATTCAGGGTTCATGATGAGACTGCGTATAAACAGCGAAGAACATTAAGCAACCTGAAAAGAAGAGTACCTGTGATGCACACGATGCATGATATGTGTTTATGCAATGCATTCAAGGGTTCGAAAGTTCAAATTTGTTGTAGACAAAAAAGAACACACGTTATCATTAAGAATTAATTGTTCAGTACATCAAGGCCTCATGGGCAAACATTACAAAGTAAATCAATCCCAAAAGACATTGTGCTTCCTCTTTGGAGCTATGTAAGTGTTGAGAGTCTTTTCCTCGTGCAGTAGGCGGGTGAGCTCCAAGACCTTCTTCTCACTAGCATGTAGACTGGCTTCAAGAGAATTCCGTTCTTCCTTAAGCTGAATCCAACTTTTCTGCATTTCTTCCCAGGATGTAGGCATATCAGGATGTTGAATGGTGTAGGACACCTCTCCTTCCAATACTGGCTCTTTGATCACAGGGAGAACATGAGGGTATGGCATCACTAACTTCTGGGAGCGGGTTCGTACCCACTTGAGATAAGGCTCCAACGGGATGGAGTTCCTATGCCCCAGTGTCTTGCTGTCTACCTTGTTGGGCATCCTCCAAGCTCTGATAAATCTCTGGCGAAGTCCTTGCGCATCGTTGTCTAAGTCAAAAACTATGTCAGGAATTAACATGTCATGAGGGCCGTCCCTCCGAGCATAACCAAACTGTCTCCAAGCCAGACACGGGTTGTAAGTAATACCTCCTCTGATTCCAAGTAAAGGAACATTAGGAAACTCCCCACAACGATCAATGATAGTGACGTCTTCTCTGGACCGAGAACACCAATGTATATCAGCATGTGTAAGAGTCATTAATCGTTGTGACCATCTCAAACCCCACTCGTTCTTCAAAACTGATTGTGGAAGGTGCGAAATAAACCACCTTCCCAGGAGAGGAGTGCAGCACATAAGAACACCTCTTTTTCTCATGGTTCGAGTGTAACATGAGTGAAGGATGTCCCCAAGCAACGTAGGTATAGGATTCCTGGACATGAAGATCTTGACAGCATGGATATCTATAAGCTGATCTGGATTCGGGAATAAAACCAATCCATAGACAAGGAGGGCCACAACTTCTTCAAAAGCTTGTAGGTCAAGGGAATTCCAACATTCTTGGGCCTTCTCAAACAGAAACCTGGCTAAGAACCCTTTGATACCACTTCTAACTTCCCAATGTCCCTTGATGTCAGATGGTTGTAGGCGTAAGGCTTTAGCAATCTCTTCAAGTTTGGGTTCCTTTTCCGTACCGTTGTAGGGTAGTTGACTAAGAATAGGGATCTTCAGAAGTCGGGAGAACTCTTCCAATGTAGGCACCAGTTGATAATCCAGGAAAGTAAAACAGTGGTGCAGAGGGTCAAAGAACTGGAAGAGGACCTTTATCATATCTTCCTCAATGTTGGTGTTGACCAAGCTGATGAGTCTTCCATGCCTCTCACTGAAAGAAGAGCTCTCGGGAATCCTGGATATAAGTTCCTTAAGCTGAGGAGGGATCCTTACAAGGCTGATCTAAATTGTCTTTCTGCGGATAGTTTCCATGTCCTACAAAACAAGAACAAAGATGAAGATTCGAACCCCTGAAATGGTTAGTCAATGCATATGATGCTGTATGATGTTATGATGCTATGATTAAACACACCACAAGTATTCACAAAAGCAAACATGGTAAAGCACACAAGTCACACCACAGCCCTTAGAGTTCAGGCCAGCATGGGGTCTGGGGTACTACCCTCTTGAAGTTGGTGGGCTCAAACCTGTCCTATCAGAAGTAACCGGGTTCTAAGGGTCCCAATATCATTGGATTGCTTTCATTGTTCATCGTTTCGATTTAGCCACTGAACTAGCGACCGAAATATTCCAAGAAAACAACCCTCAATTGAGTGTAGTATCGAGTATCAACCAACCTCAGACTGCACCAAAGTCAGTTATCTCACTACCCTAAAGAGGCCAAGATGGTTCAATTAAGGTTCCTAAGGTCAGTTGATGCTTCACGACACCACGCGGCGGCCCCGTACTCTCCTTGACTGGACTCAAGGGTTACCGGTACTCACCAAAGTGCCACATCAATGTAGCAGACTGCTTCAACCATGTCGGTATACCCCGCACAGTTCCCTCACAGTCTTGTTGCTACTTTCTAAGAAGGTATCCCCCAGATCCGGGTTAGGATCTATAGAACTCCCAAGACAGTACCCACAATAATAAAGCAAACAATTCAGACAATTGAAAACACAAGTATGAGCTATCCTAAGGTACACCTCACTTTTAGATTTGTCCCCAGCAGAGTCGCCAATTCTGTGATCGGTGGAAATAGAACTGACTGTTTAAAGCTGGATCGCATATGTCGCGTGTTGTACCCCAAAATTTGCCCTCCCATATTCTTCAAAATTTGCCAAGATCAAGGTTCAAAATCTCTCAAGGGGTTGCACAGTCCAAAGGCCTCCTAACACAGTCAAAATTAGGGTTTGTGTTCTGATCAAGAGATTTAAGTTTTCAAAGGTCCAATCAAGTCTCATATGCCTACAAATATGGTCAAGCATCCTCATATCAAGTTTCAAGGCTTTCAGCACAAAATTGCACAGTCAAAACCCTAAATTGCACTACAGTCAACTGTAGGGGCAAAATGGTCATTTGACAGTCAAAAGTTCAAATTTTTGGTCAACATATCATTTTGAAGCCACAAACATCATTTGATCAATGCTTGATCATGATTCTCAAAATTTGGCTCAGAAATCATCAAGATGCAAAAGTTTCCTTATTTGGACAGTTGAAAAAGTCAACTGAAATTGACCAGGGCATAACTTTCACATGGATTATCAGAAAAATTCCATCCAAATCTCATTTTGAAGAGAAAGACATTTCCTACAACTCATCTTCATACTTCAAGTCCAAGAAATGCTCTCACAAAAAGTTATCAATTTCAACATTATAGGTCATTTTCAAAAGTCAACAAAAAGGGACTTTAAGTCAAAGGCCATAACTTGAGATTGGTAAATCAAAATGACATGGGACCAAAGATATTGGTTAGAGGACTCAAAGACCTTTCCAAAATGTCCAAGAACATGAGAAAAGCTTAAAAATTGAGCAAGTTATGCCTTGTGGAAGTTGGGAAATTTTTGGATATTTTGAATAAACAACATTGGTTCAAATGACCTAAAATTGCTAATGGGCCCATTTTTCTTCCACAAATCATCATCCATGGCATGTGCACAACTACTTGGCCCAAAGGGAAGTCTTTATTCATTTTTTATTTATTTGAATTTTTATTTATATTAATTCATTTAAATCAAAATAAATACATGGAAAATACTTAACCTAAAGTTTTAAATCTTTTTGTGCATGTTTTATACTCAAGATTTCGTGTATAACTAAATAGGGAAAGATTTGGACTGATTGATCATGATTTGAACAAAAAGCACATGGAAAAGATTGAAAAAACAAAGCTTGAAAATCAAATCTTCAAAACCATCATTGCAAGGGATTTGATTTGTTTTTCTTAACCTAATTGATTCATACATAAGCCAGGAACACAACCCTAATGATCACACACACGCAGCTGCTCAAAAACCTGAAAATCAAACTTGAAATTTTTCTCTAAAAACTCAATTCTGAAAACTAACTTGCAAGTTGATTCAAGGCTTAATTTTTGTTTCATTAGCTTGCTGAAGGTCCATTGAACGTGTCCCAATCAAGAACATCCATCACAACCTCAGGAATTGGTATACTGAACTGGAAATATCTCATGAAAAATCCATGATCGTGTCTTGACATCTAGGCATTCTTAGGGCATTTTAATTGTTGATTTACATTCCTTATGCCTTTCTAATGCTAACCATATGATTCAATTGTGTTTTTATGCTGTGTACACGATTATGCCATTGATGATTTTTAGGGTTTGCAGAGCTTCAGATTAGGGGTTTTGTAACAAGGAAAAATTGGAACCCCTGACCATCACCATTCAAATCATCACGTTCAGACGATTACAAAGCTATGCTCGCGCTCAGTTTATGAGCTTCCTAGGCCTAATCGCTATTTTCCCTAAAGTGGCCTAAGAGAACACATCCAAAACCGTTGCCTATGTTTCTCTTATTTCAGGAAAATAAAACACGCGAAGAAGACGACCTCGTGGCGAATGGTGATAGGCTGGTTCAAATTTCCGCGCGCGGACCCACTAACATTCTTGTTTTTATTTATTATATTTGTTTGTTTATCATATATCAAACGCGTGAACTGGCACAGATGGCAAGCGAATCTATTGACAAAGCACATGACCTGGGTTCGAGCCCCAGGTCTTCCATGTTTCCATATTATTTTTCAATAACAATTCCTATGCAGTTTCAATAACAAAGACCACCATGCACCTTCCAAATCCAGCATGCCACGCGTCCTGGAACCTTAGATCAAAGGCATAGATTGGAGGAACACCCTAAACCCTAGTCAAAGGTGCCACATGGTGTCTGGAAAAGTCAGCGGACCTGAAGGTTATTAGGCTCAGATTTCTTGGGCTATACCTCCACTTTGGGGACTACCCCCCCTAGGTTTGCATAATTTTTGCTTTCTTTATATTTTTAATTTTATTTTTATTTTAATTATTACTTGTTTAATTAATTTATTATTTTCACAAAATACAATAAAAATCAGAAAAAAGGAAAACACAATAAATATTTTTGTTTTAATATTTTCCATAATTAAATTTGCATGTAATTAAATTTAGTTTTAAATTAGGTTAATTTTAATTCTTTTAATAAAAATCTAAAAAATGTAGAACTAGGGTTTAATTAATAGTTTTTCATCCTTTTTATTTTTCTTTCAAATAATTAAATATTTATTTTATTTATTTTATAATTAAATTTGCATATAAAAATTAGGATTAATTTTAGGTTAAAAAAACTTCAATATTTTCTTAATAAATTAAAAATAATTAGGATTAGGGTTTGCATCTTATTTTAATTAATTCTCCTTTTTGCTATTAAATCCTAAAATACTAAAAATACCAAAAAATAATTCCTTTTCATTTTTATTAATTAATGCCATGTAATTTTAATTTCGCAAAAAGGGTCCAACGCCCTCGTTCCGTTTAATTCTCATTAATTCGCGTATTTATTTTATTTCATTATAATACTTATGTATCTCTCCCGAAGCCATGTAAATTACTTCTCGCACTTTTAATTTCTTTATTTTTCTGTCAAATCGGGTTCGAGAAACTTTTGGCGATGTGGACCCGCGCCATTTGTAATAGCTTAGAATTTACTTTCCCGCAAGTATTTTAACTGTTAACAAAAAGCATGAAAGAATGTATGGACAAAATAAAAATAAGCGTAGAACACTCATAACATGACAAAAGACAAAATAAATGAAAACGACACACGAATCGCACACACCACCCCTAGGGTACGCCTCACTGTTACCTTGCCTCGAAAGGTGATCGTCGAGTAGAGGATGTCTTAGTAAGTCCTCATGATCCGGGAACCTGGCATGAGGGTAGCTTCTAAGGTGTCTTCCCATTGCTCTGGTGATCACCATGTCCCGAACCTCGAATTGACCCGAACACCTCCAACGGTGGTGCTACCTACCTCTCAATGGTGGGATGGCACTACTTTAAAGGACATTTACACAGACAAATTCCTTAGGGTAGGTAGACGACTCTTGATACTTGCTCTAAATTCAAAACAAATTCAAAAATACTTTTCACACCGACACCTTTTCAAAAAGCTTTCGAAAGCAATTTTTCAAACACTCTTAAGGACTGATACAAGAGTCGAACTGAAATTTTCAAAGAAACTTTTTAAAACCCACAGTTGAAAAGCAAACAAACCATTTTTGAAAACACAATGAGAGAGTATCTAAGAGCCCATGGATAACCATGGATAGAAAGGGTGCTAACACCTTCCCTTTCTATAATCTACCTCCCGAACCGAGAGCAATCTCTTTAAGGAATTTTTCTGTGCTTTTGTCCTTTCCATTTGGAGAAAATAAAAGACGGTGGCGACTCTTGCTTCTGCGACATTTCGCGAACCAGCGTTAAACAGTCAGTTCCAGATCCACCGATCACAGAACTGGCGACTCTGCTGGGGACCAAACTTAAAGTGAGGTGTACCTTTAGGGCTAGTTCATAACTGTGTTTTCAATTGTTTTCCTTATATGCTTTAAATTGTGGGTTGCATCGGAGTTACATAGATCCTAACCCGAATCTGGGGATACCCTATTTAGGTAGCATAAGCTGTGAGGGACCTGTCCAGCGTAGACCGACACAGGTGAAGCAGTGGCTACGTTGGTGTGGCACCTTGGTCTGTACCGATACCCCTTGTGTTGCAACGAGGAGAATATGGGTCTTATAAGGAGTCATTAAGCACCAACAACCTTAGAACCTTAATTGACACAACTTGGCCTTTAGAATTGTAGCAGTATGCTACGCCCATTGAGGCTAAACTCTCGTGATGGTTCTGGCCGCAAGAAAAGGTTGCGATGCTGGAGTTATGAACGATTGAGGGTAGTCAATGATATTGGGATCCTCTAAGAACCCGGTTACTTTTGATTAGGACAGGTATGAACCAACAAACTGAAAGAGGGTAGTACCTAGACCTCATGCTGGCCTAAACTTTAGGGGGCTTGCCTTGTGTGACTTGTGTGCCTTACCATGTTTGCCTTTGTATCTATATGTGGTGTGTGTTATCATAACATCATAACATCATGAGCATTGCATGCATCCTGCATAAGGACTGACCATTTCAAAGACAAGAGGGTTTCACCTTTGCTCTGTTTTGTAGGACATTATGATGCCTGTGCGAAGGAATACTATCCGGTTCAACTTTGTTCGTTCACCTGAGTTGCTTGATGAGTTGGTTAGCAGAATTCCGAATACCACTTCCTTCATTCAGAGGCATGGTTCCCTTCTCAGTTTAGTCACTGCAAAGCGGGATCAACAGTTCATGAGTGTTCTGACCCAGTTCTATGACCCTCTGTACCAGTGCTTCACCTTTCAAGACTTCCAGCTGGTCCCTACCCTGGAAGAGTTCTCTGATTTGCTTGGTATCCCTATCTTGGATCAGACTCCCTTTACTGGTTGGGAAAAGACCCTCAGGCTTGAGGATGTTGCTGCAGCTCTTCCTTTGACCCATCAAGAGGTAACAGACAACTGGGTAACTAGAAGCGGAGTTAAGGGTTTCTTGGCCAAGTTTCTAATTGTTAAAGCTAACAGTTTCTGGAATGACCTGGACTTTAGGGCATATGAAGACATCTTGGCTCTCCTAATCTATGGGTTAGTCCTGTTTCCTAATCCTGACAACTTCATCAATGTCACCGCCATAAGGATCTTTATGTCTCAGAATCCTGTGCCCACTCTCTTGGGTGACATCTTGAAACAGCTTCATGCCCGTACTACCCGAAGACGAGGAACCCTATGGTGTTGTATCCCTTTGTTGGTGAGGTGGTTTATTTCACACCTCCCTAAGTTCGTACTGAAGAATCAAGAAGGAAGAGGTTGGGCTCACAGGTTAATGTCTCTCACCGACAAGGAGATCATTTGGACTTGCAGAGGTTTGGATGAGATAGCTATTATTGATCGATGCGGGGAATACCCTAATGTTCCTCTGATTGGTACCCAAGGAGGGATCTCTTACAATCCATGTCTAGCACTCCGTCAGTTTGGAAGAGCAAGAAGAGCAGGTCCCCATGAGATGTTGGTGCCTCACATCAGTTTTGAATTTCAGGTGGATAGTGACGAGCTACGTCGTAGGTTCATCAAGGCTTGGGACAAGGTTCATAAAGCTGACCCACAAGAGTTAGGGCCAAAGACCTCTTTACCTATGGAAGCCTACTACAAATAGGTTCGCATCCGTGCTCAGAAGTTAGGTATGCCGTATGAAGCTGTCAGACCCGTCATTCTTGAGTCTCCTGACAAAGATGGTGTTCCTCCAACTGTCCTTCCTCCTCAGATACCTACTGATTACGAGACATTGAAGAGATCTTGGTCGCAACTACGGGAAGAGCGGGATTCTTACCGGGAAAAGTTCAACGAGCAGGAATCAAAGATCCAGAAGCTGACAAAGCAGTTGGAGAATGAGAGAGCTCTGAATGCCTACATCCGTACTGAGAAGAGGAGACCATGGGATCAACAAGGAGCTCCCGATGTGCTTTTACAGTTTTATTTCCTTTTCAGTATTTCCTTTCATGTAACGCCTAAGGGCAACCTGTTGAATAATTTCAGTTTCAAAGTTGAATCTAATGAAGTGCGTTCCTTTTTGTTTACAAAGTTGATTCCCGATTGTCTTTGAAAACATAATTCATATGCATTTCATACATCATGTGCATAGCAGGTTTTTCCCCTTTTCAGGTTGCTTACAGTTCTTCGCTGTTTATTTCAGCATCATGAATCCCGACTCTTCATCAACTGAGACCTCCATCAAGGCTCTTCAGGCGCAGAATGCGCAATTTCAAGAATTAATCAAGGGTCTGGCCCAAGGCCAAGAGGAGCTGAAGGCTATGCTCCTGAAGAAGGAGAAGAAGAAGAAGAGAAGAACTGTTCTGTTCAACTCGGGCCGAAGGTTTGGTAATGCTCTGCAGCAGGAAGAGGCTGGTTCTTCTGTTGGCAAGAGTAGTCCTCAGGCAGAAGCAAGGGTTCCTAGTCCGGTAGTCTCCGACAACGAGACTGATTTTGATGAAGAGCAGTACCCTCCTGCAGAAGACAGATACAAGCAACTGGAGGATAGGTTGAAAGCTATGGAGATTCAACAGGTACCTGGGCTGGATTTCGGAGATCTGGGTTTGTCAACTGGTGTGATCATCCCTCACAAGTTCAAAGCACCATCCTTCTCTAAGTATGACGGGGCGTCTTGTCCCAAGCTGCATCTAAGGTCCTATGTTCGGAAAATTCAACCGTACTCTGCGGATAAGAATTTGTGGATCCACTTCTTCTAGGAGAGTCTTTCAGGGACTCATCTCGAATGGTTCTATCAGCTGGATGGGACCAAGGTTCGTAACTGGGAGGAGTTGGCTACTGCTTTCTATAAGCAGTATCAATATAATGCCGACCTTGCCCCTACACGTACTCAACTCCAGGGTATGTCGTTAGGTGCAAGTGAAGGTTTTAAAGAGTACGCTCAGAAGTGGAGAGACCTGGCTGGCAGGGTGCAGCCACCATTGACTGATCGGGAGTTGGTAGACATGTTCTTGGGGACCCTATCTGGGCCATTCTTCAACCATCTCATCGGGAATTCGTCTGCAGGGTTCACTGATCTGATTCTGACTGGAGAGAGAATTGAGGCTGGGTTAAAGTCTGGGAAGATTCCGAAGGGTGCATCATCTAGTTCTGAAAAGAAACCCTTCAAGAAGGAGGCTAGTGTCGTGTATGGTTCCAAGAGATCAGAGAGACCTGAGCGCCGCCAATCTGTCAGTGCGGTAATGATTGCTAAGCCTGCTGCCGCTCCTCGGCCGACCAATCCTCAAAGGGCTGAAAGACCCCGGAGGGAGTTTACCCGGTTAAGCATGACCCTATCGCAGATCCTGCCACAGTTGCTATCCACCAATTTGGTGACTGTCAGGGAGGCTCCGAAGTTCCCCAATACCGCATCTCCTAAGTACAACCCGAATGCTCATTGTGCTTATCATTCTGATAGCCCGGGGCATGCCACTGATGACTGTTGGGCATTAAGGAACAAGCTGCAGGACCTTATTGACGCGAAGGAGGTACAGTTTGAGGCATCTGAGAAGCCTAATGTAGTGACGGTGCCCCTTCCTGCTTATGGAGTGAATGCTATTGGGGACGAAGAGGAAGTTGATGAAGCTGAGTTTGATAGCTGGATCTACCCGGCAACCGACGGTGGACTTAACAATTGGAGCGCAAAAGACAATCTCCCTGTTTCTCTTGTTACTGAGTAATGAATTCCTATGTTTTGTTATTTTGTAATAAACAATAAATAAACTCTATGGCCCGGTGTCTTACCCGAGGCACCGTGGTTCTATTTGTGAGGGCATATAAATTGTCATTTCATATATCATGAATGAAAATCTTGGACGTATTTTCGCATTGCAAATTTTATGCTCCTTTTCTGTCTTTATTTCCTTTACATATATTTCAAAACAGGTGTATTTACACACACACTCACTCATACAGGTTTCAATCCACTCTGGATCTCACTGATAACAACTCTGCTACTGCCAATTATGACTTCGAAAATCCGATCAACTTAGCCGAAGACGAAGGTGAAGATGATTGCGAAGTGCCTGGCGAGCTTGCAAGACTGTTACTTCAGGAAGAGAGGGAAATTCAACCCCATGAAGAGCCAGTGGAAACCATAAACCTGGGTACAGAGACAGACAGGAAAGAGGTAAAGATGGGTGCCAACCTAAAGCTCAGCGTGAAGCAACGGTTGACTCAGATGCTACATGATTATATGGAAATCTTTGCCTGGTCCTACGAAGACATGCCCGGGTTGGATACCGACATTGTGGTCCATCACCTGCCAACTAAGGAAGACTGCCCTCCAGTTAAGCAAAAAGTCCGGCGGATGCGTCCAGAGATGTTTGAGAAGATTAAGGCCGAGGTTATGAAACAGTTTGATGCCGGGTTCCTTGCAGTGACTTCTTACCCTCAGTGGGTTGCTAATGTGGTGCCGGTACCGAAGAAAGACGGTAAGGTCAGAATGTGTGTCGACTACAGGGATCTGAACAGGGCCAGCCCCAAGGATGACTTCCCTCTACCTCACATTGATGTCCTTGTTGATAATACAGCTCAGCATAAAGTGTTCTCTTTCATGGATGGCTTTTCAGGGTACAATCAGATCAAGATGGCACCTGAAGACATGGAAAAGACTACATTTGTTACTCAGTGGGGCACCTTCTGCTACAAGGTCATGCCGTTCGGGTTGAAGAATGCTGGGGCAACTTACCAACGTGCCATGGTTGCTTTATTTCATGACATGATCCATCATGAGATAGAAGTGTATGTGGACGACATGATCGCAAGGTCCCAGACTAAGGAAGAACACCTAGATCATCTGCAGAAGTTGTTTGACCGGTTGAAACTATACAAACTGAGATTGAACCCGAACAAGTGCACCTTCGGGGTAAGATCTGGGAAGTTGATAGGCTTCGTAGTCAGTGATAAGGGCATTCAAGTGGACCCTGCTAAGGTCAAAGCTATTCAAGAGATGCCAGTTCCCAGGACAGAGAAGGAAGTCAGAGGCTTTTTAGGACGCCTGAATTACATTGCTTGGTTCATCTCGCACCTAACTGCTACCTGTGAGTCAATCTTCAAGCTGCTGAAGAAAGATCAGGTAGTACGTTGGAACGATGAATGTCAGGCTGCTTTCGACAGAATCAAAGAGTATCTCCAAGAACCACCTATCCTTATGCCACCGGTTGAAGGGAGACCTCTGATACTATACCTGACAGTGCTTGACAACTCAATGGGGTGTGTGCTGGGGCAGCATGACGAGTCTGGCCGAAAAGAGCACGCCATTTATTACCTTAGCAAAAAGTTTACCGACTGTGAGACCCGATACTCACTGCTCGAGAAAACTTGCTGCGCTTTGGTATGGGCTGCTCGCCGGCTGAGACAGTATATGCTGACTCATACTACCTTATTAATCTCAAAGATGGATCCTATAAAATACATATTCGAAAAGCCTGCTCTGTCTGGAAGAATTGCAAGATGGCAAATGATCTTGACGGAATACGACATTCAGTATACAACCCAGAAAGCCATCAAGGGAAGTGTATTGGCAGACCACTTGGCACATCAGGCCGTAGATGATTATCAGTCAATGAACTTCGAGTTTCCGGATGAAAGCATCATGATAGTGACTGATTGTGAAGTACCGGGACCGGATGAAGGACCTGAACCAGGATCCCGATGGTCTATGCACTTTGACGGAGCATCCAACGCTTTGGGAAATGGTATCGGCGCCATCATCATATCTCCTCAAGGTACTCATACTCCACTCACTGCCCGGCTATGCTTCAACTGTACCAACAACATGGCAGAGTATGAGGCGTGCATCATGGGTCTTCAAGCTGCGATCGACCTAAGAATCAAGTTCCTGAGTGTCTTCGGAGATTCCGCTCTTGTGATCAATCAGATTAAAGGAGAGTGGGATACGAAACATCCAAACCTGATTCCTTACAGAGAATGTGTATTGACCTTAATCCCCCACTTCACGGAGATAACCTTTGAACACTTTCCAAGAGAAGAGAATCAGTTGGCGGACGCGCTAGCTACAATGTCTTCAATGTTCAAGGTCAAATGGGATAATGAGGCTCCCCGAATCATCATCTGGAAACTGGACGAACCAGCATATTGTTGCGATCTCGAGGCTGAATTGGTGACTGAGAAGCCTTGGTACCATGAGGTGAAGAGATATCTGGAAGCTCAGGAATACCCTGAAGGTGCCTCTGTCAATGATAAGAAGTTCCTGAGAAGGTTCGCAGCCAAGTTCTTCCTTAGCAACGGCATCTTATACAAGCGAAACCATGATTCAACCTTACTGCGTTGTGTGGATAAGACTGAAGCAGAAAGGATCATGGAAGAGCTACATGAAGGGACCTTTGGCACACATTCCAGTGGGCACACTATGGCTAAGAAAATCCTACGGGCAGGATATTACTGGTCCACAATGGAAGCTGACTGTTACCAACATTCCAGGACATGCCATAAGTGCCAGATTTACGCAGACAAGGTGCATGTTCCTCCGGTTCCCCTGAATGTTCTGACTGCGCCTTGGCCGTTTGCAATGTGGGGCATAGACATGATTGGCGAGATTAAACCTACGGCATCTAATGGGAATCGCTTCATCCTGGTGGCGATTGATTATTTTACGAAGTGGGTCGAAGCAGCATCCTATGCTACGGTAACCAAGACTGTTGCGGCACGGTTCATTCGGCATAACCTGATCTGTCGGTACGGCGTCCCAGAGAGAATCATTACAGACAACGGTACCAATATAAATAACAAGATGATCGCTGAGCTCTGCGAACAATTCAAGATACAACACCACAATTCTTCTCCTTACAGACCGAAGATGAATGGGGCTGTAGAAGCAGCAAATAAGAACATCAAGAAGATCGTGCAGAAAATGACAGTAACTTATAAGGATTGGCACGAGATGTTACCGTTCGCTCTACATGGGTACCGTACCTCAGCCAGGACGTCAACCGGGGCAACTCCTTTCTCCTTGGTTTATGGTATGGAGGCAGTCTTGCCGATCGAAGTGCAAATACCCTCTCTCCGGATAATGAAGGATGCAAATCTGAGCGAAGATGACTGGATCCAGACACGACTTGATCAGCTAAACCTCATTGATGAAAAGAGACTTGCTGCTATCTGTCATGGTCAGACGTATCAGAAGCGGATGATCAGGGCATTTAACAAAAAGGTCAGACCACAGGAATATCAAGTTGGGGATCTGGTAATCAAGCGAATCATCCTTCCTCAGAGTGATCCAAGGGGCAAATGGACCCCTACGTACGAAGGGCCATTTGTAGTTAAGCATGTGTTCTCAGGAGGAGCAATGATACTAACCAACATGGATGGTGACGACCTTCCTCACCCCGCCAATGCAGACATAGTAAAAAGATACTACGCATAAAAAAGACCCGCTAGGCTGACATGCCTAGGCAAAAATTAGGGCTTCCCGTCGAACCAAAAGGGTTCGGGCAAAATGAAGGGATGAAATGAAAAAAATCTGTACACCCGGCAAGTCGAAAACCTGAAAAGGCGGCTTGGGCAAAAATGGGTATCCCGGTGGACCGAAAACCCGAAAGGGCGGTCCAGGAAAAAATTAGGGGTAAAGCGTAATACTATGTCTCATTGATCACTTTGCATCCAGAATTCGGTATCGGTATCAAGTTCAGACGGCATCGATCAGTCAGCTTCACCTTCAACCAAGGTCATTAAGTGATGAGACGCTCGGAGTTATAAAGGCAATAGCAGAGTTGAAACCCAGTGGGATCAGCCATTTCACACAGCTGTTTTATTTTCTTTTGTACAAATTTGTATAAACTCTTTTGTTCGGCGGCGTTCTCTTACTAGGACGTCAGCCTCTTGTACACAAAACGCCTATTTTCAGGCCATTCAAAAATCAATACAAATATACTTTTTCAGTTAAACGTGCCAACTGTTTTTCTTTTTCTGTTTTGTTTTGCGAAGAACGTCCAAGGTTCAATTTGTGATATATGCATTGACAATAGTTTGCTAACTCATAAATATTTGCATACGAAACAAAGGATTTTATTACAGGTGACACTAGAAACAGGGGCAATAAGGAGTTGTCTAAACAATCTAATGGTTCTGTCCTCCAAGGTACCAAGGTAGGTTCAGCTAAAGAATATAACCAGTACATATTAATTCCCCAGAGAGTGATTCAGCAAAACAGTGCATTCTTCTCCAGGCAGAGTTATCAAGTCTCAAGGAAATTGGGTATCCTCCAGCAGATCCCAACATTCCCCAGCAGTATACATGTATTCTTAACAAGCATCCCCGGCAGTCTTGGTCTAAAGATTGTTCCCCGGCGGCAGACCAACATTCAAAGGAATCGCTTCCCCGACATAGTTCAAAACTTCCCCAAGAGAATCCAATCTAGTTCCCCAGGAAATTTAGAATTCATATCCCCAAGCAGTAAGCTTATCCCCAGTAAATTCTGGAAGCTTATCCTTCGCAGAACACGAGCGCATCCCCCGGATTTATTCAAAGAGTTATTTCCTTAACAGGATATAACTGGGTTATCCTCAGCCAAAAGCCACGGAAAGAGCGTCCTCGACGAAGTCTTCTTACCCCAGCGAAGTCCATCAACACTTCCAACAACAAGGGTAGCCCCAGCAAATTATTATCAACACTCAGCAAGGCATCCCTCTTCCCACAGAGTATTGCTTCCCAACATGGTCGCTAGAGTATCTTTTCTCCCCGCAGAATCTTCCATTTGCCAAGTTTATTCCGCAACGGAGTCATCTTCTCCTACCGGTATTCTTGCAGTTATCATTCCCAGCGGAAGCAAAATCTATTCTTCAACATCAGCCCAGGATATGACTTCCCGGCACCCGTCAAGGATTTACTTTCCTAGACGAAAACATACATTCATAAAACATCACATACATCATTATAGCATGCATAGACGCATTATATCATACAAATCTCATTTATGTTGAGAACACCATTGATTGATCCATATCATGCATTGCATATGACTGACCTTTACCTTTCAGGAAAGATGCAGTTGAAATTCTCAATCATATTTCAAGACCTGGACCGGTTCAGTTAATCGACTCCAAAGATTTCTTATCCAGTCCCAGGCCTTCTCTAGTCCAGCTAAATCGACTCCCAATAGATTTTTCTAATGAAGACTCAGTAGAAGTTATCAGGTTATAATTTCCTATGGTTCCCTCTCCGACGGTGAGTGAGGTGATAATTCCTTTTCAGATGGTTCCCTCTCCGACGGTGAGTGAGGTGATAATTCCTTTTCAGATGGTTCCCTCTCCGACGGTGAGTGAGGTGATAATTCCTTTTCCTATGGTTCCCTCTCTGACGGTGAGTGAGGTGATAATTCCTTTTCAGATGGTTCCCTCTCCGACGGTGAGTGAGGTGATAATTCCTTTTCAAATGGTTCCCTCTCCGACGGTGAGTGAGGTGATAATTCCTTTTCAGATGGTTCCCTCTCCGACGGTGAGTGAGGTGATAATTCCTTTTCCTATGGTTCCCTCTCCGACGGTGAGTGAGGTGATAATTCCTTTTCAGATGGTTCCCTCTCCGACGGTGAGTGAGGTGATAATTCCTTTTCAGATGGTTCCCTCTCCGACGGTGAGTGAGGTGATAATTCCTTTTCAGATGGTTCCCTCTCCGACGGTGAGTGAGGTGATAATTCCTTTTCAGATTATAATTTCCTATGGTTCCCTCTCCGACGGTGAGTTAGGTGATAATTCCTTTCAGATTATAATTTCCTGTGGTTCCCTCTCCGACGGTGAGTGAGGTGATAATTCCTTTCAGATTATAATTTCCTAGGGTTCCCTCTCCGACGGTGAGTGAGGTGATAATTCCTTTTCAGATTATAATTTCCTATGGTTCCCTCTCCGACGGTGCATGAGATTTCCATTTTAGGTTCTTCTTTGAGATTATAATTTCCTATTGGTTCTCTTCCCGATACTGCGAAGATGGTAATTCCCACCAAGATTTTCTCAACGAGCGTTGTTGAAGTTAAAGTCACCCAAGGTTCTCTCAGCGTTCATGCTAAGGTAGTAACCATCCCTGGTTCATTCATCACCTTTTGAAGATCCAGACTCAGCTCCTGTAACCAGTCAGGACACATCTATGCCAAGCATCTAAAATCAGCTCCTGCAACGTGTCAGGTAATCATTTTTCTTTTGCAGATATGCAGGTTCTCGCTAAGGAATCTCTTACGCGATCAACATCCAGATGGAATCTATAATCCCATCATCCTATCCATCAATCTCTAAATGGCATCTATAAGCCCATTCCCATCACCACACTGCTACTATGTGAGCGCAAATTTCTGGGCACTCTAGTGTTCAATCATCTTCTACCCTCAGATTACGAAAGGCACGTCAGCCAATCTGCATCCTCAGGTCTAAGAAGATTGAACAGGGGCAACTGTTGTACCCCAAAATTTTCCCTCCCATATTCTTCAAAATTTGCCAAGATCAAGGTTCAAAATCTCTCAAGGGGTTGCACAGTCCAAAGGCCTCCTAACACAGTCAAAATTAGGGTTTGTGTTCTGATCAAGAGATTGAAGTTTTCAAAGGTCCAATCAAGTCTCATATGCCTACAAATATGGTCAAGCATCCTCATATCAAGTTTCAAGGCTTTCAGCACAAAATTGCTCAGTCAAAACCCTAAATTGCACTACAGTCAACTGTAGGGGCAAAATGGTCATTTGACAGTCAAAAGTTCAAATTTTTGGTCAACATATCATTTTGAAGCCACAAACATCATTTGATCAATGCTTGATCATGATTCTCAAAATTTGGCTCAGAAATCATCAAGATGCAAAAGTTTCCTTATTTGGACAACTGAAAAAGTCAACTGAAATTGACCAGGGCATAACTTTCACATGGATTATCAGAAAAATTCCATCCAAAGCTCATTTTGAAGAGAAAGACATTTCCTACAACTCATCTTCATACTTCAAGTCCAAGAAATGCTCTCACAAAAAGTTATCAATTTCAACATTATAGGTCATTTTCAAAAGTCAACAAAAAGGGACTTTAAGTCAAAGGCCATAACTTGAGATTGGTAAATCAAAATGACATGGGACCAAAGATATTGGTTAGAGGACTCAAAGACCTTTCCAAAATGTCCAAGAACATGAGAAAAGCTTAAAAATTGAGCAAGTTATGCCTTGTGGAAGTTGGGAAATTTTTGGATATTTTGAATAAACAACATTGGTTCAAATGACCTAAAATTGCTAATGGGCCCATTTTTCTTCCACAAATCATCATCCATGGCATGTGCACGACTACTTGGCCCAAAGGGAAGTCTTTATTCATTTTTTATTTATTTATTTGAATTTTTATTTATATTAATTCATTTAAATCAAAATAAATACATGGAAAATACTTAACCTAAAGTTTTAAATCTTTTTGTGCATGTTTTATACTCAAGATTTCGTGTATAACTAAATAGGGAAAGATTTGGACTGATTGATCATGATTTGAACAAAAAGCACATGGAAAAGATTGAAAAAACAAAGCTTGAAAATCAAATCTTCAAAACCATCATTGCAAGGGATTTGATTTGTTTTTCTTAACCTAATTGATTCATACATAAGCCCGGAACACAACCCTAATGATCACACACACGCAGCTGCTCAAAAACCTGAAAATCAAACTTGAAATTTTTCTCTAAAAACTCAATTCTGAAAACTAACTTGCAGGTTGATTCAAGGCTTAATTTTTGTTTCATTAGCTTTGCTGAAGGTCCATTGAACGTGTCCCAATCAAGAACATCCATCAAAACCTCAGGAATTGGTATACTGAACTGGAAATATCTCATGAAAAATCCATGATCGTGTCTTGACATCTAGGCATTCTTAGGGCATTTTAATTGTTGATTTACATTCCTTATGCCTTTCTAATGCTAACCATATGATTCAATTGTGTTTTTATGCTGTGTACACGATTATGCCATTGATGATTTTTAGGGTTTGCAGAGCTTCAGATTAGGGGTTTTGTAACAAGGAAAAATTGGAACCCCTGACCATCACCATTCAAATCATCACGTTCAGACGATTACAAAGCTATGCTCGCGCTCAATTTATGAGCTTCCTAGGCCTAATCGCTATTTTCCCTAAAGTGGCCTAAGAGAACACATCCAAAACCGTTGCCTATGTTTCTCTTATTTCAGGAAAATAAAACACGCGAAGAAGACGACCTCGTGGCGAATGGTGATAGGCTGGTTCAAATTTCCGCGCGCGGACCCACTAACATTCTTGTTTTTATTTATTATATTTGTTTGTTTATCATATATCAAACGCGTGAACTGGCACAGATGGCAAGCGAATCTATTGACAAAGCACATGACCTGGGTTCGAGCCCCAGGTCTTCCATGTTTCCATATTATTTTTCAATAATAATTCCTATGCAGTTTCAATAACAAAGACCACCATGCACCTTCCAAATCCAGCATGCCACGCGTCCTGGAACCTTAGATCAAAGGCATAGATTGGAGGAACACCCTAAACCCTAGTCAAAGGTGCCACATGGTGTCTGGAAAAGTCAGCGGACCTGAAGGTTATTGGGCTCAGATTTCTTGGGCTATACCTCCACTTTGGGGACTACCCCCCCTAGGTTTGCATAATTTTTGCTTTCTTTATATTTTTAATTTTATTTTTATTTTAATTATTACTTGTTTAATTAATTTATTATTTTCACAAAATACAATAAAAATCAGAAAAAAGGAAAACACAATAAATATTTTTGTTTTATAATTAAATTTGCATGTAATTAAATTTAGTTTTAAATTAGGTTAATTTTAATTCTTTTAATGAAAATCTAAAAAATGTAGAACTAGGGTTTAATTAATAATTTTTCATCCTTTTTATTTTTCTTTCAAATAATTAAATATTTATTTTATTTATTTTATAATTAAATTTGCATATAAAAATTAGGATTAATTTTAGGTTAAAAAAACTTCAATATTTTCTTAATAAATTAAAAATAATTAGGATTAGGGTTTGCATCTTATTTTAATTAATTCTCCTTTTTGCTATTAAATCCTAAAATACTAAAAATACCAAAAAATAATTCCTTTTCATTTTTATTAATTAATGCCATGTAATTTTAATTTCGCAAAAAGGGTCCAACGCCCTCGTTCCGTTTAATTCTCATTAATTCGCGTATTTATTTTATTTCATTATAATACTTATGTATCTCTCCCGAAGCCATGTAAATTACTTCTCGCACTTTTAATTTCTTTATTTTTCTGTCAAATCGGGTTCGAGAAACTTTTGGCGATGTGGACCCGCGCCATTTGTAATAGCTTAGAATTTACTTTCCCGCAAGTATTTTAACTGTTAACAAAAAGCATGAAAGAATGTATGGACAAAATAAAAATAAGCGTAGAACACTCATAACATGACAAAAGACAAAATAAATGAAAACGACACACGAATCGCACACACCACCCCTAGGGTACGCCTCACTGTTACCTTGCCTCGAAAGGTGATCGTCGAGTAGAGGATGTCTTAGTAAGTCCTCATGATCTGGGAACCTGGCATGAGGGTAGCTTCTAAGGTGTCTTCCCATTGCTCTGGTGATCACCATGTCCCGAACCTCGAATTGACCCGAACACCTCCAACGGTGGTGCTACCTACCTCTCAATGGTGGGATGGCACTACTTTAAAGGACATTTACACAGACAAATTCCTTAGGGTAGGTAGACGACTCTTGATACTTGCTCTAAATTCAAAACAAATTCAAAAATACTTTTCACACCGACACCTTTTCAAAAAGCTTTCGAAAGCAATTTTTCAAACACTCTTGAGGACTGATACAAGAGTCGAACTGAAATTTTCAAAGAAACTTTTTAAAACCCACAGTTGAAAAGCAAACAAACCATTTTTGAAAACACAATGAGCAAGTATCTAAGAGCCCATGGATAACCATGGATAGAAAGGGTGCTAACACCTTCCCTTTCTATAATCTACCTCCCGAACCGAGAGCAATCTCTTTAAGGAATTTTTCTGTGCTTTTGTCCTTTCCATTTGGAGAAAATAAAAGACGGTGTCGACTCTTGCTTCCGCGACATTTCGCGAACCAGCGTTAAACAGTCAGTTCCAGATCCACCGATCACATCGCGGTAAGCAAGAGTCGCCACCATCTTTTATTTTCTCCAACATGGACAGGAAAAAAGCACAGCAAAATTCCTTATGAGATAGTTTCTCGGTTCGGGAGGTAGATTTATAGAAAGGGAAGGTGTTAGCACCCTTTCTATCCATGGTTATCCATGGGCTCTTAGATACTTGCTCATTGTGTTTTCAAAATGTTTGCTTTTCAATAGTGAGTGGGTTTGAAAAAGTTTCGTTTAAAGATTTTTGAATAACTCTTGTATCAGTCCTCAAGAGTGTTTGAAAAATTGTTTTGAAAGCTTTTTGAAAAGTGTCGGTGTGAAAAGGTTTTTTGTTTGTTTTTTGAAAAGAGCAAGTATCCATGAGTCATCTACCTACCCTAAGGAATTAGGCTGTGTAAATGTCCTTAAGGTAGTGCCATCCCACCATTGAGAGGTAGGTAGCACCACCGTTGGAGGTGTTCGGGTCAATTCGAGTTTAGGGACAGTGTAGTCACCGAAGTAACAATTAGGACACCTTAGAAGCTACCCTTATGCCCTTGATCCTTTTTTTAATTCGAGGCAACTATTCCGAGGCAACCGTTTCGAGGCAACTTGTTTTGAGGCAACTGGATCATGGACATAAGGACTTACTAAAACGTCCTATACTTGACGACCACGTTTCGAAGGCAACAGGTGAGGCGTACCCTAGAAGTGGTGTGTGAATTTGTGTTGTTTTCAGTTTAATATTTATCTTTGATCAGGGCATTGTGAGTTACGCTTGTTTTTAATTGGCCATACATTCTTTCATGCAATTTAGAATTTAAGAGTGCGGAAATTTAAATGCGGAAAGATAAATCCTACGCTATTACAAGGCGCGGGTCTATACATCGCCAAAATACAAAGACCCGTTTGATAAAAGATGCGGAAAGTAAAAAGACCTAATTACTATTACAAGCCTTGAGCAGTTACATAATATTTAAAAAGAAAAAAGAATAATGTGCGAAAGAATAAAAGTTAGGACGTCCGAGGGTTTTGACCCTTTTGAAATTAAATTGAAATTAAAGTCTACTTATTATTTAATTAAAGAAAATAAATGTTTTTGTTTTTATGTTTTTGGTTATTTAATGAAATAAAGAAGAATTAAAATTGGAATGAAACCCTAATTCTAACTATTTTAATTATTAATAAAAATATTAAAGTTGACCTAATTTACTAATTAATTAAATGTACATGTTTATTTACAAAAATAAATAGTAATTAACAATAATAATAAATAATGAGGAAAATAATTTAATTAAGAAAAAGATAAAAATGTCAAAAAAACCTAATTTCTACATATTTTTTATTTATTAAGAAAAAGCGTTAAAATTGAAACCTAATTTAACTAAATTAATTACTTAACATTTATTTACAAAATAAATTAATGATGAATTAATAATAATTAAATATATTACATTTTTTTTTATTTCTGATTTTTATATTATGAAAATTATTTAGGTGAATTAATGAAAACAATTAAAAACAATTAAAAGAATTAGAAAAGAAAATTAAATAAAATAAAAAGAAAGTGCAAACCAAAGGGGATTTTCAGACCCAAAGGGAGGTAAATTGCAGCAATTTTGGCCCATTGAACAAGGCCTCGTTTGACTTTCCATGCTTGGATGCACGTTGGTTGACTGCGCCACACCCTGGATCTCACTCAGTGACCTTCAGATTGATCATCCAAGCCATTTGGCAAGCCATGCGTGAGGATGTATGGTGAGACGTTGAAGAATACGCTGCACTGGAAAGCATTAGGGGGAAAATTATGAAATATGTGGGGGACCTGGGAATCGAACCCAGGTCCCATTGTTTGCAAGACACCTCATCAACCAACTGAGCCAGGCAACACGCTTGTTAACATAATGAAGAATAAATGTTATATAAAAAATGCAATGTTTGTGGTATAAACAAAGAAAAGCGCACCACATATTTGAATGCCCCTATCATATGAAGACACACATGATTTCTTCTTTGTTTGCCTGAAACAAAAAGGAATGAATAGCAGGGGTTTTAAACCCCCACAACCTGAAAACGTGAAAATAGCGATTAGGCATATACTTAATATAAAAAAGGCACGATGGTCTTAATAGCTTCGTCTTGATGCCACGAATTCAGCTGTATAAGTCTAGTGGTCTAATTTTACCATATATGAGAAACCCTATTTTGAAGCTTCTGAAACCCTAGGTTTCATCCATGGCAGATTTGGATACAAGCATCGTTAGTTTAATTAAATGTTACCAATCGCTTCAGAAAGATGTTATTAGTGTAAATCAACAATCAAAACACATGAATGATGCGTGAAAATTCAAAAACGATTATGGAAATGTTTGTGACAAACGCGATGTTGTTCTACCGTTTCTTTGAGTGTGGAAGCGTGTTCTTGATTGCAATCAATTCCTGGAAGGTTCAGCAACGTATTGGAATGCTTGTTATGCTTTGAAACGCCCTGTAACTATGATTTCAGTTTTCAAGTTTTGGTGAAAATTTTGCAAAGTGGTTATGCCTTTCTGAACAATTTTTCGTGTCTTTTAGAATAGGGTTGAGTTGTGCATAAGTAAGTGAATGAAATTAGGTCAAAAACAAGCCCAAAGATCCATGCATTTATGTTTTGAATATTTGATTTTTATCACATCTTTTTCAATCTTTTTCCATTGAAACTCTTGCCAAATATGGATGATCTTGTCTTGTTGATTGGTGCACGAAATCTTTAGCACATAATGAGTGAATTTGCTGCACAAAAAGATTTGAAAAGTATTATTTGATATTTTTCTCATATTTAAATCTAATTAAATGAATTAATATGAATAAAAATTCAATTAATTAATTAAAAATAAGAAAATAAATCCTTTTTAGCTCAATGGGTCGTGCATATGCTTTGGGTAATGATTCAAAGAAGAATTTGAGGCCCATTAGCAATTTTGAAGCTTTTGAAGCAAAGTTGACTTTTCAAAGTTCCCAAAAATTTCCCAACTTCTCCAATGCATATCTTGCTCAATTTTGAAGCTATAATCATGTTCTTGGACATTTTGGAAAGGTATTGAAGTCCTCTAACCAATTCCTTTAGTCCCATGTCACTTTGATTTACCAATATCAAGTTATGGTCTTTGACTTAAAGTGCCTTTTTGTTGACTTCTGAAAATGACCTATAATGTTGAAATTGATAACTTTTTGTGAGAGCATTTCTTGGACTTGAAGTGTGAATATGAGTTGTAGGAAATGTCATCCTCTTTAAAATGAGATTTGGATGGAATTTTTCTGATAAACCAGGAGGAAGTTATGCCCTGGTCAATTTGCAGTTGACTTTTTCAACTGTCCAAAAATAGAAACTTTTGCATCTTGAGACTTTTTGAGCCATGCTTTGAGAATCATGATCAAGAATTGATCAAATGATGTTTGTGGCTTCAAAATAAGATGTTGACCAAAAATTTGGACTTTTGACTGTCAAATGACCATTTTGCCCCTGCAGTCGACTGTGGAGCAATTAAGGTTTTTGACTGTGCAACTTGGTGACGTGAGTCTTGAAACTTGACATATGGATGCTTGACAATGTATGTAGGCATATGGGACTTGATTGGACCCTTGTAAACCTCAATTTCTTTGCAAGAACCAAAACCCTAATTTTGACTGTGTTAGGAGGCCATTGGACTGTGCAACTCTTGAGGGATTTTGAATCATCTGGAGATTGATCTTGGCAAATCTTGAAGAATATGGGAGGGCAAATTTTGGGGTACAACAATACATATAACAATTAAGACGTGTATCTTAAGAGAAACATTAGATATCACCTTCGTCCAAAATACCAAGTTCTCTTCGGATTTTGAAGAAAGGTTCTCGAGCAAGTGGTTTAGTGAAGATATCTGCGAGTTGGTTATGAGTATCCACAAAAGTGACTTCGAAATCTCCTTTAAGTACATGATCACGGAGAAAATGATGTCGAATATCTATATGTTTGGTTCTTGAATGCATGACCGGATTCTTTGTAATATTGATAGCACTTGTATTGTCGCATCGAAGAGGAATGCATCCGAGATCAATTCCGTAATCACAGAGTTGTTGCTTGAGCCAAAGAATTTGTGCACAACAACTACCTGCTTCTATGTATTCTGCTTCGGCCGTGCTAAGAGCAACACATGCTTGCTTTTTACAAGCCCATGATACTAATGCATTTCCAATAATGTGACAAGTACCACTTGTGCTTTTACGATCAGTTTTACAACCTGCATAATCCGCGTCAGAATAACCAATTAAAGTGCAAGTACTACCTTTTGGATACCATAGGCCGACATTGATTGTTCTTTTAAGATACTTCATGATCCTTTTAACTGCCATGAGGTGTGATTCCTTTGGATTTGCTTGAAAGCGAGCGCAAAGACAAACACTAAACATGATGTCAGGACGGCTTGCCGTCAAGTATAATAAAGAACCAATCATACCTCTGTACTTTGTAATATCAATTGGAGTACCGGATTCATCTTGATCAACATATGTACCGGAGCCCATTGGAGTGTTCATGGTTTTACAATTATCCATATCAAAATTTTTCAATAATTCTTTGCAATACTTAGATTGATTGATGAAGATTCCATCTTCTAGTTGCTTGATTTGTAGTCCAAGAAAGTAGTTCATCTTTCTCATCATAGACATCTCGAATTCTCCTTGCATCATCAATGAGAATTCCTCACACGTTTCTTTGTTAGTCGATCCAAAAATGATATCATCAACATAAACTTGAACCAATAAAGTGTTACTTTGGATTTTCTTAATGAACAAGGTTTTATCAACCTTACCCTTTTTGAAACCTTTTTCACACAAAAAATTGCTAAGTCTATCATACCATGCTCTTGGTGCTTGCTTTAAGCCATAAAGAGCCTTTCTCAACTTAAAGACATGTGAAGGATGTTTGAAGTCTTCAAATCCCGGGGGTTGTTTGACATAGACTTCTTCATTGATGTATCCATTCAAGAATGCGCTTTTGACGTCCATTTGAAAAAGCTGAAAATTTAATGAACAAGCATAAGCAAGTAAAAGACGTATAGCTTCTAACCTTGCAACCGGAGCAAATGTTTCTTCAAAGTTGATTCCTTCCTCTTGATTGTAACCTTGGGCAACCAACCTTTATTTGTTTCGAACAATTAGACCATTCTCATCAAGTTTGTTCTTAAACACCCATCGGGTACCTATGATGTATTTACCACTTGGTCTAGGAACAAGTTCCCAAACTTGATTTCTCTCGAATTGATTTAATTCTTCTTGCATAGCAATAATCCATTGATCATCTCCTAAGGCTTCATCAACTTTGGTAGGTTCAATTTGAGAAACAAACGCCATGTTTAAGCAAGCATCTTTTAGATTCAATCTTGTTGTTACTCCTTGGCTAATGTCACCAATAATTTTGTCAATAGGATGGTCTCTATGAGTTCTCCATTCTTTTGGTAGATCATTGGTGTTTGAATCTTGTTGAACAATGTTTTCTGAATTTTCTGGTGATTTCTTAATTTGATCAAATGAAAGATCTTCCGGGGATAAATCTATAGGATCATCATCATCACAAACAACTACTTCCTCCTTAGAGGGGTTAGTTTCATCAAAAGATACATGCATAGATTCTTCAATAGTTAAAGTTCTTTTATTATAAATTCTATATGCTTTACTAGAAAGCGAATAACCAAGAAAAATACCTTCGTCGGATTTCTCGTCAAATTTACCGAGATTATCCTTGTCATTATTAAGAACAAAGCACTTGCATCCAAAAATGTGAAAGTGAGCAATATTTGACTTTCTTCCTTTGAAGAGTTCATATGGAGTCTTCTTTATTATAGGTCTAATGATCACTCGATTTCCAACATAACATGCCGTACTAACCACATCCGCCCAAAAATATTTAGGAAGATTTGCATCACTAAGCATTGTTCTTGCAAGTTCCACTAGAAACCTATTCTTTCTTTCAACTACTCCATTTTGTTGTGGAGTTCTAGGTGCTGAAAAATTATGAGAGATACCATGTTCTTCACAAAATTCTTCAAATTGAGCATTTTGGAATTCTCCACCATGATCACTTCTTATGGATACAATCTTTAGTGATTTTTCATTTTGGATTTGCTTATCATACTTCTTAAAAGCTTTAAAAGCATCACTTTTCTGCACAAGAAACAAAGTCCAAGAATATCTAGAAAAATCATCAATAATGACTAAAGCGTATACATTACCTCCGAAGCTTTTTGTTCTTGATGGACCAAAGAGATCCATGTGTAACAATTGTAGTGGTCTTGTAGTAGACACCACATTCTTAGATTTGAAAGTTGTTTTGGTCTGTTTGCCCTTTTGGCATGCATTACATAATTTGTCTTTGATGAACTTCATCTTTGGTAGACCAATAACTAAGTCATGCTTAACCAATTTGTTCAAGTGCTCCATGTGAATGTGAGCGATCCTCTTGTGCCATAACCAAGCGTCATTGTTGTTTACCATAAGACATTGTACCTTCAGAGACAAATCATCTAAAGTAATCATAAAAATATTGTTAGTTCTTATACCTTTGAGTTTTACCTCATTGGTTGCCTCATCCATAATGAGACATTCATCTTTGTTGAATTTGATCTTGAACCCTCTATCGCAAAGTTGAGTTATGCTAAGAAGATTGTGCTTTAATCCTTCAACATAGAGAACATCCTCAATTTGAATGGATGGAGGTGTGCCAACTATTCCAACGCCAAGAATCTTTCCTTTGGTGTTGTCTCCATAGGTGACATACCCTTTGGCTTTATGTACTATATATGAAAATTGGTGTACATCTCCTGTCATATGCTTTGAACATCCACTATCAAGATACCAGACATTTGATGTGGATTTCAAGCATACCTACACAAACAAATTATTCTTTGTTAGGTACCCAAGTTACCTTGGGTCCTTCATAGTTAGTCCCCTTTTTCACCCACACATAATGCCCACTTGCTATACTAAAGTTTCTAACATAGCAAGCATTAGGTGTATGGCCTTTAATACCACAATAAAAACAAGTAGGTTCAAAGTTACTTCTATATCTAGAAGGATAAGATTTCTTCTTAGGAAATGTTTTCTTTTTAGATACATTACCCTTTTTCTTTTGATGATTATGAACAACTTTCTTATTTTCTACTTTCTTGGGATTGGAATTATTACTAGCCTTTACAAAAACAGTGGGATTGTTACTTGGTTTCTTAGAGTTCACATAACCAAGACCCCTTTTATCATTAGGATAACGTTGTTGGCTTAGTAATTCTTCCAATCCTATTTGTCCTTTTTCATATCGTTCAATGACTCTTTTCAATTGAACAATTTGAAAGACATTTGATTCACACTTGGAGCATGCAAAGTTTTCTTTTTCTTTAATAAAATTCTGTTTTTGAAGTTCAAAATCTTTAGTCATGGTGTCAATTTTTTCTAAACAACTTAAAAGTTCTTTTTCTTGATTTGACACCTTTTTGTATAAACTTTTGCATTCTTTCAAGAGTTCATCAATAGCATCTTGAACATCATCATCAAAAAGATTAAATTCATTACTAACCTCTTCTTCATTGTCGGAGTGATGTGAAGCCATTAATGCTAGATTTGCACATTCCTCGCTTTCCGAATCGGATGAAGAACTTATCTCATTATCTTCCCATGCAACATAAGCCTTTTTGTTCTTGAACTCCTTTTTGCCTTTGAATCCATTTTTCTTGGAGAGTTTTGGACAATCCCGCTTTATGTGACCTTGCTTTCCACATTCATAACATGTGACATCTTATGTTGATGTGGAGGCTTCTTTATCTTTATGATTATAAAATTTCTTCCTCTTGACAAAGTTAGCATTATAAAGATTATTTTTGTGACCAAAATATTTTCCTAACCTTTTTACAAGAAGCAAGAAGTTTTCATCTTCCTCCGATGCATCTTTATCTTGACTTTCCTTTGAATCAACTTTCAAGGCAATGCCTTTGGATTTCTTCTCTAAATTTTCATGTTTTTCAAGTCTACCGAGTTCCGTTTCATATTCTTGAAGTTTGCAAAATAATGTAGCGGAAGTCATTGCAGAGAGACTCTTCTTTTCCGAGATTGCCGTTACCTTTGGTTGCCATTCCCTAGTCAATGATCTAAGGATTTTCAAGTTGAGTTCATCATTTGTCAAGGTTTTACCAAGAGCATTTAAGTGATTTGTCAAATGCACAAATCTCTTTTGTAAGTCAAGAATGGATTCTCCGGGCTGCATTCGAAATAGTTCATATTCTTGACTCAAGGTATTTAGCCTTGATCTTTTTACTTCAGTCGTTCCTTCATGAGTTTGAACCAGGGTATCCCATATTTCTTTTGTTGTCTTGCAGTTTGAGACACGGAAAAATTCGTCCATACTGAGTGCACCTTGAAGAAGGTTTATTGCCTTTTTGTCATAGAGAACTTTCTTTTTATCATCGTCGTCCCATGCAATTTTGGGCTTTACAGAACCAATGCCATTGATAACTGATATCGGGATAAATGGACCATTTTCAACAGCATCCCATACTTCCTCTCCCCGTGCTTCTAAATGCGCCTTCATGCGTATTTTCCAGAAGTCAAAATATTCACCACAAAATAGAGGAGGCTTGTTATTACTACCACCATCTCTGAAAACTGGTTGATGATTTGCGGAAGCCATTCTGGATCTTTAGGAACAAGTTACCTATAACTTGCTCTGATGCCAATTGTAAGTCTCAGAGTGCCTAAGAGGGGGGGGGGGGGGTGAATTAGGTCTTATAAAAATTTATTCGGTTTTATGAGAATGCTTGGTAGTAATTTTTTGGTTAAGTGTTTGAAGGTTTTGATTATATCTTTATCTTTTCCTGATTATGGTGATGAAAGCGATAAATGCGGAAAAGTAAAGAACACGGTGATATATCCTGGTTCCCCTCACAATCCGAGAGTACTCCAGTCCCCTTTCCAACACGAAAGAGATTTCACTATAGTTAGAATGATTGTACATCCTATGCTTACTATCTAACCTATAGGGTGATCAAAGGTTCTTAACACCTTTAAGACCAAACAAACACTAATGTGAATGAAGAACAATCCTCTTCAAATTACAACACTTACTTCCAACAATCCTGGATAGTAAGGGAAAAACCTTTAAGTAATACAATGATTAATTTTGAAGTATATGGAGAGCTTTATCAATATTCAATTGATCTTCTTCTTCAAGATAAAAACAATTCTCAACAATGTATATAAATTTTCATAATGTATGTATGAAACTTGTAATGATAATGAAAGTGTATATAGCAAGTTTCACAAAATTATGAACACATGAAAGTTTAAATTCAAATGAGTGAATGAGAAAATTGTTAATGAAGAAGCATATTTGTTAATTTGAAAATTGAAGCATTGAACATATTGTTTGAAATAAGAAAATCTGCATTTCATAAAGTTGTAAGAACCTCTTCATTCATGCCAATTCATATGAAAAGTTGCAATGCATTCATGAAAAGATACCACTTGAAAAATGTTCAAAAAATAAAGTAAAAGCTGCACTGGTTCGCTAGGAACCGGTTCCGACACTGACAGAACCCGGTTCTTAGTGAATGTTATAAGTTGAAATTCAAATTTATCACGCAGGAATCGGTTCCCCTATTGGTACAACCCGGTTCTTGGTACAAAATCCAGGGACATGTTTTTTGAGAAATTCTGGAACCCGGTTCCCTGTTAGGGAGGAACCGGTTCCTAAAGCTTTATTTTCAAAAATACTTTTTGAAAGATATTTCAAACAAAGTTTTCTTGATGTTAAATTTATGGAATATGCATATGTTGATGAATGCATATTGTGAACATCTATATTCAAGATTTTAAGAATTATTTATACCATATTGACATTTGATGATTTCTTCAATAATTCTTCAATAATCTTCAAGACTTTTATTTGATGTTGATAAGCTTTTTGCACATCCTTTGAAAGTTGATGTCCATGTTGTCTTCATCAAAACACATGCTTTAAATATGACTTGAGAAGCTTGCAATTACACATCCAAATCTGATATTCCTAATAATGTCTGAAAGCATGACATATACTGAAAAGTGGGCTTTTTTTAGTCACAGTCTTTGTAACATCCTTTTTTGTGTGGACATATTATTAATTTCAGGCTTCTTACTCCTACGGACTTGTTGCATATCTTTAGCATGAGTCTAAAGAGATGCATATAAGTTAGGTGAAGTATAAGATCATGAATTAAAATTTCTATGTATATATATCAATGTACCTCTTTTTTTGATGCAACTGACTTGGTTTGTCACGTAATCCCCTTATCTTTTGATTTGGATTTTGTAGGAGGATAACATTACCATGAAAAAAAATGTATGTTAAATGGTCGTAAAAAATTTTAATACTCAAAGGTTCATAATGGTTTTTAACATACCTCATCATCTATGCAAATGAGGTTTGACGACCATGCAACATATGATCATATTGCCTCTCCCACCAATGTTGCATCTGAAATATCGTCAGGTAAAGGTAATAGTGAATCCCTCTCTAAATCAATATCAATCGATACTTTCAAAAATCCAGCAGGGAGCGGTTTATGGTGAAGTACTTCTCCCAAAGTGTTATGCACTTTTCCCTTGCCAATCATGCGATAAGTTGGTGACGATAAATAGAGCTGACAAGGTGAAATGCCCTAAACTAATAATAAATATGAAATCGTTAATGTGTATATATGTCAATTAAAAAATTATGGTAATTCATAATAATATATATTACCTCGGGAATTTTCTGTTGGAAATCACAATCGATATTATCTTTGTCACTAGTATCCTTGAATCCTGAACCTTGCCTTTCTGACTGATGTCTTTATTTATCCTTTTCCAACTCACAAACTTTAACTTTTAATTTTTCCAACTCTTCCATCACTTCTTTATTGCTACGAGCTTTAATCTTTTGATGGTTACCCAAAGATGAGTCACCCCAAATCCCTTACCCCTCACACGACCGATATACTCAGGAATATTTGTACTCGACTAAGTATGCTCCTACAATTATGATCTTCATCTTGAGTTAAAGATTGAGATAGATTCTCCTGAAATTCATATGCATATCGAAATAAATTAGTGGTGATTAAAACTCATAAATTCTTTATGTTAATAAACTTTTGATTTAATTAAAGAAATATTGATATACTCACACATTTCTCATAAATTTGTTGAACATCTTCCTTAACAACTACATCCATATCCACACGAGCAGCTTCCACAAAACATGTTCCGTAAAAGATGTTTCTTGATTTTTCTCTTCTTCTAACTACACATTAAGAGAAATAATAAGATCAATTGTAACATATGATGAACAAGTATATCATAGTATTTATATATACCTACCATTCTTTATTGTAAGCGTGCATATCTCATATGCCCTTTTTTGTATGGATACGAGGGACTTGATGCTCGTTGGTGATTTACGATACTCACATACCTTTAAAGATTTCTCATTCTTCAGGTGAAATCAAGCCTGCATACGTCTTTGGAATTTTTGTAATAAAGAAAAAAATAAATACAATATAAAATTCAAGTATCATTGAATGAATAAACACAATATAAAAACATAAACAAAATATAATAATTTTATTGAATGTCATAACATATAACATTTTACTAGTACCTTTTTCATTAACATCTCTTTATTTTATTGCTTGGAATATGAATTACTCGTCTCTTAATAACGCGGGCGGATGGATTGATCCAAATTCCCTCATTATGATCATTTCTAATATATGATTCATTCGCTATAATATTCTCATCTTGATCATTTCGTATATACGACTCATTCCCTCTAACATATGACTCATTCTCAACATCAATATCACTTTGATTTACATTATTATCATGAATCACTTTGTTAGATAAAAGCACTATAGACCATTTCGTACTTGTCGGATCAGTGACATAGAACACTTGTTTAGCTTAAGAGACTAGAATAAAAGGCTCATCTTTATACCTCACCCTATTAAGATCCACTTGTAAAAATCCTAACTTATCCATTCGTATGCCACTATTATGTACCCACTTGCAACCAAAGATAGGAATCTGAAACTTCTCATAATCAAACACCTAAATGTGCTTGATAACCCCAAAATATGACATATTTGCATATTTGGGGTTTAAGTCCTTCAAAATATGACAGATTTGCATATTTGGGGTTTAAGTGCTTCAGCTACCATAATGACACCACTATTTTGCATAGTACTTTTATCATCTTGTTATTTGGTATAAAATGTGCATCCATTAATTGCGTATACACTATAAGAAAATACGTGCAAACTCGGACCATATGTTAAACGCCTCAACCTTTCTGTTATTGAAGCGGGATCTAAATAAAACTTTGAATAAATATGATCCTTGAACCATTGTATAAAACTTTGATTGTGCTCTCGTACTGTCCAATTTTCATTTCTATTCAGATTTAAACCCTGGAGTACATCCTTGTGCATTTGAACATACAACTCAACCTCATTATCATTGTGCAGAACATACAAATGCACTTGATCTCGTTCAGCCCTTAATAATGTCACAATTTTATTTCCAATTAAATTTTTTCCTTCCTTCCTTTTGAAAATATGAGATTTGGGTAATCCAATGGATTGAACATTGGACAAATATTTAGTACAAAACTCAACTGCTTCTTCAACAATGTATCATTCAACCATACAATCCTCTGGCCGACTTTGGTTTTTCACGTACCCTTTTAATATTTTCATATAACGCTCAACATGGTACATCCATCTCATATAAGCTGGTCTACACAATTGTGTCTCTTTCACAAGATGAACAACAAGATGTACCATAATATCAAAAAAATAAGGGGGGGGGGGGGAATACATTTCAAGCTCACACAGAGTAATAAATATTTCTTTTTACAATATTGGTAAGATCTCAGGATCGATCACCTTACTACAAATTAACCTGAAGAAAAAACACAATTTAGTTATGAAACTTCTTACTTTTTTTGGTAAAATAGAACATATACATATTGGTAAAAAATGCTCCATTATAACATGGCAATCATGTGTCTTTAAACTCTTTAACTTGAGGTCTTTCATAGACTCAAGTCTTTTAATATCTGAAGAGTAACCTTCTAGAACTTTAACTTCACTTAGAAACTTACATAATATTTTTTCTTCTTTCTAGATAAAGTATAAGCAGTAGGCAGTAGATATGTTCGTTTTCCTTTCTTCACGTGTCCTAATTCAGTTCTTATTCCCATCTCTATCAAGTCATTTATTGCTTTAAGGTCATCCTTAGACTTTCCTTGTATATTGAGTAACGTACCAATAACACTTTCAAATACATTTTTTTTCAATATGCATAACATCAAGAAAATGTCTTACATACAACGACTTCCAATATGGCAATTAAAAAAAATCGACCTCTTCTTCCACCCACGTTTGACAAGCGTATGTGCAAAAGGCTTGCCAAACCGAGTACTCATATCTTTCACCTTTTCAAAGATTTGGTCACCTGTCAATGTAGGTGGAGCTCTATCATATTCTGGATTTCCATTAAATGCCTTTCTCAACCCACATTAGTGATGATTAGAATTTAAGAATCTATGCTGAAAAATTATTAATTGTGCCAAACAACATCGCCCTTAAATTGAAACTTTATTTCCTTTATCCATCATAAACCTCCACACTATTCTCCCACAAAATCTTTAAATCTTCGATTAAAGGTGTCAAGTATACGTCTATGTCATTCCCTGGTTGTTTAGGCCCAGAAATTAACATAGATAACATCATGTACTTACGCTTCATACATAGCCATGGAGGTAGGTTATAAATCATAATAATCACATGCCATGTGGTATGTGAGATACTTTGAATACCATGCGGGTTCATTCCATTAGTAGATAATGCCAAGCGAAGGTTTCTTGCTTCTCCTCTAAAATCAGGATAATCATTATAAATTTTCGACCATTGTGGTGAATCTTCCAGATGTCGAAACTTTCCATCAATAATTCTTTCATCTATATGCCAAGTCAAGTGTATTGCATTAGTTTCACTACAAAACATCCGTCTAAATCTCAGAATTATAGGAAAATACCATAAGATTTTTGCTGGAGACAATTTTTTCTTATATCGAGATAAACCGCATTTAGGACACTCATTTAACGATGCATATTCGCTTCGAAACAAAATGCAATCATTTGGAAAATCATGTATCTTATCATAGCTCATACCAATAGAGCATAACATTTTTTTGGCCTCATATGTTCGATTAGGAAGAACATTATCCTCCGGAAGCATATCTTTCATAAGGACTAATAACTCTGAAACTTTTATCGGACCATCCATTGCACGGCTTTAAGTTATACAACTTTAATACCGCAGACAATGTTGTGAATTTAGTGCAACCTTTATACAACGATTTCTTTGCATCGCTTACCAACCTCTCAAACATTTTGGGACAATCCTGAAGATCTTCTTTAAGTGCTTCTGCAATCTCTTCGACTTGATCACAATCGTATGTATTTGTGCCATTTTCGTCTGAAGCACATGTCATACTATCCCCCGATTCAACATTCTCATTACTTTTCTTACCATTAAATGTCCAACATGTATAACTTCGATCAATTCCATACCTCAGTAAATGAAATTTCAACCCAACTGCGTCAACCCGACCCCCATAACAACAACCCAAGCAAGAACATTTCATTTGAATAGGGTTTTCGGCGTGTTCAACATCAAGCTTAATGAATTCTAATACCCCATTCTCATACTCTTTTGACAATCAATCGGCAAACATCCATTTTTATCCATGGTTTTACTACTAAGTAAGCTAAACAAAAACACTATAATTATTCATGTAACTATAGCAAAAGAATAACTAATTACCTGTAGAGAAGTCAACAACTTCTGAAACCACACACTGTAAGATTCTTGGAAACGATCAGAACTTCACTCTTCACAAGTAACTCCTAGCAAAGATATTTATGACAAACGTTTATCACACTGGAAAAAAGGAATGAGAAGCTATATAAATTAGCATCATAGAATTGAAATAAATTAACATCTCAATAAACATTTTTTAAAATCAATTCAGAAAATCAATTAGTTATTGGTAATATATATATATATATATATATATATATATATATATATATATATATATATATATATATATATATATATATATATATATATATATATATATATATATATATATATAAAGTTGTGGTTTTTGAATGATGGAAAACATTAGATATATATCATTGATTTTGCAGTCTTGTCTATCATTAGTCTATAAATTATTTTTTACCTAGGAGACATACTAGATATGAGTGTGGCACTTTACGTGAACTCCTATCTATGTGGATGGATCATAGGGATGTAACTGAATATCACTCCACATAGCTAGTGAGAAGTGAACATTGGTTGATGTCAAATTAGGATATTTCATAATTTTAATAATTAAAACTAATTAGGCAATAGATGTTAAAGTCTTGCAAAAAGTGAACAGGAATAGAAACTGAGAAATATGTATAATTTTACCCACGTTTTTATTCATTGTTATGTTTTAGAATAACAACTTTTTTCATTTAATATTAACTCGTAAATTTAGATGGTAAACATGGTCGTGGACATATGTTGGTCTTGGCGGTTTCGATCGCAGTTTCAACCATGCTAGTGATGATATTGGCGATCTCTTATGTATATGTCACCAAAACAAAGTATAAAGGTAAATTTCTTAACTAATTTTCACAAGACTTGAAGTTAATATAAATGAATAACTAAATAAGTATATCTTATAATATAACTCTGTAAATTTCTTAACTAGAATTAGATTACAAATTTCATGGGTTTGTTTTAATGGTTTGAGTTGTTTAAGATATTTTTCTAATTTTCATCTATGTCATTGACACATATTTCCTCTATACTACTTATTTATCATTGACTTTCGTTACATTCTGCTGCAAGGTAATCACACTACCACTTCGGTCTGTTGTATTAGACATGATTTATACGTTGTGTTACAACTACATTAAATTCTAATCTTTCTAGATGCATTTCACTATCATTGAGGATCTGGTTTTGGTTTTGTAGATTCATTCACTCATTCATTTTAATGTTCTTGTTTTCATTGCTTAGAACAAGCTATGGCAGGAGGAGGAGCTTCAGCTCCTAAATCAGATGAACCACAACCACATCCACCAAAGGATCAACTTCCCAACAGTTCTTACTGCATTACTAATTGCATAACCCCAATTTTTGTGTGTATCAAATTTAGGTAACAAACTTGATAATCATTTTAACGGGATCTTCAAATAAAAACACAACATAAGCTAACAATAAAAGGGGTCAGTTTGAACTAGTGCAATAAAATGGAACATGATTATAAAGTAGATGCAGAACAAACTGAAATAGATTTTAAATAACACAGTTAACTGGACAAGAGAGAAAATGTATCATTTGGGAAGCTTTATAGAAAAAGAAACATAATAAGCACATTGGATATATATTCACATAGGAAAAACTTCAACCTCACACATTAGATTAAACTTATTTTGTTAAGCACTTATGCTATGAGCTTGAACTTCTTTAAACAATGCCAAAGAAAATCCATACCTCGTTTTGTAAAAGAAGAATGATATAAACCTAGAAGAAAGCGATTTCATTTTGCAGAAGAAGAAAACCGCAGTCGTGGGTTTTAGGGTTCTTTGAATTCACTGAAGGGATTTTCGTGAGAGAAGAAAGAAGAAATTTGCAGCCGTGGGTTAGGGTTCTTCGAATTCATAAGCGATTTTCGTGGATTCATAAGATTTTTCGTGAGATTCGAGGGATTCATAAGGGATTTTCATTTGGGAGAAGAAGAAGGATAACAATGGAAAATAGAAAATAACGATGTAAAACCTAGAATCTATTTTTTTAATTTCAATCTTAATTCACTTTAGGCAGCACTTTAAGTAAGTGCTTTCTAAAGTATGAATTTAGCAGCGCTTTCTATCAATGGCAGCGCTTTTATAAAGCACTTTTTAATGTTGGGCCTATGGCAACACTTATTTAGAGCACTCTCTAATATATGCATATGGAAACACTTTATTAAAGCACTTTCTAATGTGAACCTAAGGCAACGCTTTTGCTCAACTCTAGGCAGCTCTTTTTCTAAAGCGTTGTTTAATGTATATAGTTTTAAATTATAAATTTTTATTGGGACATATAGCAGTGTTTTGGTAGAAAAGTGGTGCCTAAAAGCAGTTTTGGCATAGTGACTTATTTGTATATCTCTCCCTTAGCAAATATTCATTGAGACACTTATATCACTTGTGTCCATATTATTTTAGCCCATAGAGATACTTGTTCAATTTTATGTCCTTATTAAGTGAACTATACAAATAAGATGTTACAACATCCATCATGTTCAAATTAAGCCCTTTATGTGCTACAAAGCTAATTAATTATTGAAATTTAATAGAACCCACTACAGGTGGATATGTTTCATCCAACTCGATCTTAGGTCTTTATGAAAATCATTAAGAAAAACATAAAAGCTTTATTTTCACCCTTCTTATTTCTCTTTTCACAAAAACTCATTTGTAATCAAATGGCTTCACACCTTGAGGTGTTCAGACTACATGTCCAAAAACTTGTCTTTTTGTAGAGTGAGTTTAATTTTGCTTCAATTGCATCTTTCTATTTTGGTTAATCCTCACTTTGTCTACAATTTTTAATAGACGTTGGTTCATGATCCTCTTTGTCATTTATCATATTTAGCGCTATATTATACGAAAAAAATATCATCAATGTCGACTTCGTGTCGATTTTATTAAATTCCATTTTGGACATAACTTATCAATGTCTCTTTATTTTCATGAGTTTCAGGTACCTGATCAATCTCTTCTTGAGGATAAATGTTTATTATGTCTGAAGATTCTTTTAGATTTTCTATATCCCCACTTGGTTCATCTTTATTCTTAGCTCCCTTTCTTGTTCGAGGATTTTTATCTTTGAAACCGATTGGTCAGCCACGCTTCAGGCGTGGTTGAGACTCATTGGATTGTCCAACAGGGATATCCATTTTTATTGGAGCATTTGCAGATGTATATATGATTTAGTCACACCTTTTGGATCAATGAATGCATTTGGTAGTTGATTTGCTAAGCTTTGCAAGTGAATTATATTTTTAACTTCTAGTTCACATTGTTTCGTTCGAGGATCAAGATGAGATAATGATAATTCATTCCAACTGATCTCTTTTTTCAGCTTCTTATTCTCTCCCCCTAATGCTAGAAAATTTGATTCATCAAAATGAAAATCAGAAAAACAAGCAGTGAATAAATCTCCTATTTTTTATTCAAGGTATTTTATAATAGATGGAGATTCATATCCAACATATATTCCCATCCTCCTTTGAGGATCCATCTTAGTGCGTTGTGGCATAGAAATTGGCACATATACCGCACATCCAAAAATTCTTAGATGAGAAATATTAGGTTCTTTACCAAAAAATAATTCTAAAGGGGAAGAGGTGTGATAAATCATTGGCCTGATGCGAATCAATGTTGCAGCATGCAAAATTGCAGGTCCCTAGCAGAAACTGGGAGTTTGCATCTCATAATAAGCGGTCTTGCAATTAATTTTATATGTTTGACAATTATTCTGTAAGTCTATTTTGTGTATGAGCATGTGCTACTGTATGTTCAACGTCAATTCCAATAGACATACAATATTTATTAAATGTGTGATACGGTGGGAGAACTGACTTGAGGTTTTGCGTTTGTGTTTGCAAATGTTTTGGTTTATCAAGAGTCGCCACCGACTTTTTATTTTATCTAAAGGAAAGGTCAAAAAGCACAGGAAAGACCTTTGAGATGTTTTCTTGGGTTCGGGGGTATATTATGAAAAGGGAAGGTGCAAGCACCCTTTTCATCCATGGTTATCCATGAGCTCTTAGTTACTTATTTAGATCACTTGCTTTTTGCTTTTCAATTGTTTGAAATGGTGCTTTGTGTGTGGTTTTGAAAATGTTTTGAAAAGAGGCCATCATTGTGGCAACCTTTGTAATGATTCTTGTTTGAATGTATACAAAGGTGTATTGTCTTTTGAAAAGATGTTTCAATGTTTGAATGTTTGAAAGTTTGTTTTGGGAAATGTTTTGAAATTGTGTTGTGAGGTGTGTTTGAAAATAGCAAGGATGTTTTTGCAAGTTTTGATCAAGTAACTAAGAGTTGTCTACCCTATCTACTCAAGAGTCTTTCCTACACATTTTTAACCCTTTTGATAGTGTTGTTTTACCATTGCATTTGGTAAACAACCTTGTATTTGGATGTTAAACGGGACAGGCGCAGGTCATCGTATTGACCATGATAGCAATAGTGCTAAGTATCTTTAGCAATTTTTTTAGGGACTAGATCATTTTGTATAGGCAACCAAGATAGCGTCATCGAGGGACTATGATCTTTTGTTTTGTTTTTGTTTTGCCAAGATACTCAACATGTATAACATGGCCATTTTAAAGGTAACAAGTGGATGAAACCCTAGGGGTGCTTGTGTGAGAAGTGTATTAATTTCAAGTTATTTATTCTTGGATTAGGTCATCTAACGATTGATTTTTGAATCTTGCCATACACGCCTAATTACTACACAGTATATCGAAAGCGATAAATTGCGAGAATTAAAAGTCTAAGCTATAACAAAAGTATCCGAGAATGGGGGTACAATTATTACAAATGGGGATGAATCTCATAAGAATAGCAAAGTCCAAATGTTACAACCAAATCGAATTGTCGCGATTCAATTCAAAGCTATGACAAAATAAAACTAACAAAGCATGAGATGTATGTAAAAAAAGGATAAATAAAAGTCTATTCTAAAAAAATTAGAAAATTTTATTATTATTATGTTTTGTACTTTTATTAAATTAAAAGAGGTTTAAAGAAAGAAAAATTAATTAAACTAATTTAAATGTTTTTTGGTATTTTTATTATGTTTAGAAAAATATTTTAAAGTCAGTGATTAAAATAAAACTAATTAAGAAAAATCAAATTTATTTTACAAAAATGAAGTTTTAAAAAATAATTGTTAGCATAATATTAATACAAGGAAATAAAACAAATTAATATTAGAAATGAATGAAAAGAAAAGAGAAGAAAAGAAATGGGCTTAAGATGTTGAATACTTGAGGCCCAAATAAAATGACAAAGCCATAAATTGGGGGGGGGGGGGGGGGGGGGTGAACTAGAAACGCATGGGCTTATGGATTTGGGGTTAGAATTGGCCCAATGCTTAAGCCTCTCACAAATGTTTGATCAGGGTTTGTTGTGTTTAGGGTTTGTGAACCCGTTTCACAGCGACGCCATTTGTCTCTCTTGTTCCTTTCTCACTCGTTCTCGTTCGATTGTTCCTCTATGATCTCTCCTTCACTCTCAAGTTGCCGGAACATGTCTCCTCTCACTTCCTACACATATGTTAATGGCTTCGTTTTTTTTTGGGAGGTAAGATTCGGTTCTTGGACTTAACTGTTTCATTGTTTATGTTTTGTTCATGTTCTGTTCGTTAATCCATTTTATTGCTTATTGAGGCGCAAAAAAGGGTTTGAAAGGAGACGTACCGTTGGTTTTTTTGCAAACTGGAAAAAGGACAGTGAGATTTGAGCTGGGTGTTCCTTGGTAGCTGGAAGCAGGAAGGGGAGAAATGATGATGGTGAGGTGCGAGCTTCCGGTAACTTCCTTTTTTATCTTCTATGATGATGATGCTTCTGAAACTTGGTTTGGTTGATGATGATGATTTCTGAAACTTCGTTTTGTTGGTAGTTTTTGTTGATGATGATAGTTTGTTCTGAAACTTTGTTATTTCTTTCCTCTCTCTTTGAACTTTAATGATGATAGTGATGCTGACTTCGTTATTTCTTTCCTCTCTCTTGAACTTGAATGATGATGGTAATGCTTATTGTTTCTGAAACTTTGTTGGTATGTTTAGACTTGTTGATGATGATAGTTTCTGAAACTTCGTTTGTTGTTTGGTATGATTTTGTTCTTCTGATTTGAACTTGTTGGCGATGTTGCTCCACCTCTAACTTTGTTATTCCTCTCTTGAATGATGATGGTAATGCTGAATTCGTTATTTCTTTCCTCTCTCTTGAACTTGAATGATGATGGTAATGCTTTTCTTCTGGAGCTCTGTTTGTATAATGATTGATGATGATGTTGATTCTGAAACTTTGTTTGATTGTTTAGATTGTATGCTAGCTTTTGTTGTTTGGACTGAGTTGGAAGTTTTGGAAACTTGAGAATATTGGTATTGGTTTGGTGATGATTGTTGGCTTTGATTTTACAGTTGAAGGTTTTTTCTCTTTGTTTTGGATAGTTTGGTGAGTTTGCAGGCTTGCTATGTTTGGGGTATTATGAAGGTTTTGCTGTTTGTTGTAGGAAACTGTTATACAATTTAGAACATGTTTTTGTTTACAGTTTTGTTGTAACTGTTTGGGCTTGGGTTATTTTTGCAGCTTGAATGCTTTTTGTGGTTTATTGCAGTTTGAAATCTGCAGGTTTGGAGTTTTACAGCTTCAGGCTTGTTACTCGAAACTGTTATGCAGGTTGTGATTTTGGGGGCTTGGCTAGTTTGGGAACTGTTAGGCAGTGTTTGTTACAGTTTTGTTGCGGTTTGAAATCTGCAGGTTTGTTTAGTTTGGAAACTGTTAACAGGTTTTGGTGATGTTCTTGCAGTTTGGTTCTGCAGGTTGGGCTGTGTGTTTGAACTGCTAACATGTTTTGTGATTTGTTGCAGTTTTGACAAAATGTTCTCTCCCTTTCTTCTTACAGTTTTTCTTGGTCTTATCCTAGTTGCTTTTTTGTTTTGCAACTTGTGAAAGTTTGATGGTATGATGGTCAATCTGTACCTTTCCCATAATTTAGGTGATATCTCTCATCTCTCAATGATAAAAGCAATTATGCTTTTTTCACTTTTTCTGAAAAGTTTTCCCATTTTTTAGGAAAATGATGAAAGACTATGAAACAAGTCCTTTGCTTGTGATTTGGTTTACCATGCTTTGTACTTTTTTAATTGCCTGTTATGCTGTACTTGTTTTGCTGCTGACTAGCTTGGCCTTGTTGCATTGTTTAGTTGCCTTGTAATGCTTTGCACGCCTGCTGAGTTACTTGCCATGTTGTTACTGCATTGTTTAGTTTGCATCCAGTTTGGCGCCTTGTTTGTGCTGTTTGGGCAGCATGCTGCAGTTTGGCTGTTATGTTTTCATTTGGACCATTTGCTTTGCATTCTTTAGCTTGCATTTTTCATTTTTTCTCTTTGTGAACCAAGAAGAGCAATCTTCTTGTGATTTGCAAAGAGAAAAATAAAAACGTGATGAAAATAGCCCTCTGATTCTAAATGACAAACTTTAATGACAAATATTTTCTTTCTTTTCGTTTTGAAAATTCTTGCTAATGCTCAATTAACTGTGCTAATCTTTTGTCTTTCTTTCATGTGAGCGCAAGTTGGACGGTGACAAAGCAGAGGAAGCAGGAGACTTTGTGGCGAGCATGAGAGCAATGGAAGCTTAGGCTTAGATTTGTAACTTAGAGAGATTTTCCATTAGTTGTAATAATTTATTTTTTCAAGAACTATAAGTTGTAAAAACCTAAAGCATATGAATAATAAATTATTTTTGTAACATTTGAAATAAATGAAGAAAGTCTTTACGAGATAATCTGATATCCAATAAAAGTCCATTACTGTCAATAACTTGCAATTCTTTCTTTGCATCCTCACTAATCCTTTAAGATTCTTGATTAAAAATAACTGAAACCGCGTTCCAATAATTCCAATACAGGTAACTTAAACTTTAAGTAATCCAATAACTTTGTAATCTCGTAACCTTGCAACAATATTTCAATCAAAATACGCACTGTGTATTCTAATAAACAAGCAAACGTTTCATTCTATTAACAAGTAAGTATCTTAACAGACGCACATTATCTGGTTAACCTGGATCAGACAAAACCTGAATATTTCAAATGACAATCTCAACTCCCACTTCTTGTCCCAGATAAACAGGCCTTGAGAACAACCAGTAACCTTTCAGCAAGCTTAAAAAAGCGTGAAAACATGTGACAATTAATTGAATTTCTGAGAATTCAGTTTCTTCTGAGAGATGCGAGAAAAAACCTAATTCCAGATTTACTGCCACAAGAGAAAATCTGTCTGATCGATTCCTGAGCCAATCTTGGATATTTGAGAAACCCTAGGGTTGTGCTTTTTTTTGTGAAAAATAGGAGGGAAAATTTTGGGGTACAACAAAATGCTTGAGATGAAAATTCTGCAGCATTATCAAGACGTATTTTCTTGACAGGATAATAGGGAATTGAGATCTTATTTGAATTAGTTGAGCTAACAATCTTGCAAACGCTTGGTTGCGAGTTGACAATAAACAAACATGTGACCATCTAGGTGATGCGTCAACTAAAACCATAAAATATCTAAATGGTCCACGTGATGGGTGTATTGGCCCACAAATATCACCATGTATACGCTCTAAAAAACTGATAGATTCATTTCCAATTTTTGTTGGTGATGATCAAATTATCAACTTCCCTTGCGAGCAAGAGTTGCATGAGAACTTATTTGATTGGATAATTTCCTGACTCATTAATTGATGACCGCATGAATTTTCAATTATTTTTTGCATCATTATATAACTGAGATGGCCCAACCGATCATGCTAAATTACAAATTTATTATTATTTGTAAACTTCTGGTTTACAATGGTATGTGCTTTAATTGTACTTATATAAGTGTAGTATAAACCCGAGGAAAAAGCCGGTAGCTTTTCCATTACATATTTTCTGTCCAGATTATATTGTGTAATACAAAGATATTCAATACCTCCATCATCTTTTATTTCAATATGGTAGCCATTTAGGCGAATATCTTTGAAACTGACTAATTTTCTATTAGATTTAGAGAAATATAAGGTATTTTCAATGTGTAATATTGTTCCTCCATTTAACAATACACTGGCTCTTTCAGAGCCTTCAATTAGGTGTCAGATATAATGTTGACATGTATTTCACTTTACTAAGTAAGAGAAATATTTTATTTATCTTTAAAAATTGTGTGAATAATTGCATTATCAACGATAGTATAAAACTGTTTTACACCGTTAGTGTATTTCAATTAAATTCTTTTTCCAATAAAAATCTCCATATAAAATTAAACTAAAAATTTCACTCAAAATTTGTAGTAATGCTTTCTATTCCTATTTTAATATATTCATCATTGGATCAACAAGACAATGCTTTTAAACCAATTAAAAGTTAAGTTTCTGATACGAAATATTTTAATAAAATATATTGTAAGAAAATATATTTTAATATGGATACATCTCTATCTAAAAAAAAAAATTCAAATAAGTACATAAAGAGAATTCAGAAATAATTTTAGACATTTTATAAAGCATGCCACGACTTTATTTATTTATTTTGAAGTTATAGATGCCACGAAAAATTTATACACGATAGAAAAAGGAATTTCACGTGTAGCATATCAGACTGGATAAAAGTTTTTTTTTTATAATTTTTATTTAGATTACTGGTATTAAAGGATAATCAATATTAATTATGGAAAAAATTAATTTCTCACTAAAACAAAATAAATGGGGAGAATATTGTTGGTACATGATAACATAATTTTTCTTAATCATTTCATTAATTACCCACTAAATAAAATTCAATAGTATTTTTCATCACTAAATATAAACTATTTCTTATTTCCACAGTTAGAGAATCTTTCATTTCCATATTATTAATATTATCGATTTTTTTTTAAATAATCATTTTTTTCAATTTTTTTCTTCAAATAATCACTTTTTCAAAAAATTTATCAAAAAAACCATTTTTCAAATAAAAAAGTTTCGCCACACAAAGGAGTAGTCACTCTGTGTGGCGCATGCATTCATTTTTAAGAGGAGGCGCCACACTGCATGGCTTGTCCTCTTCTGTAAAGTAATGCAGTGTGACACATGCATGTATTCCAGAGAGGAGGCGCCACCCTCTTTGGTTTTACAGTGTTATTGCATTTTCTATAAATGCAACCACTCATCATCTTCATTTTTTCACACCATTTGTTACATAAATCTTAGAAAATATCTTCAACTCCCTTGCCAAAGTTTTCACTAATCAAAAGAGATGCGCGTGTTATTTTTTTGGCAACAAAGCTTCCGGTAAAGATCAAATACTGGAACACACAGACGTTCGAGCATCTTCAGAGGCACTTGATTCGCTGGTTGGAAGGAGACATTCTTGAAGGTGAACAAATCAGAAAAATAGAAAGGCACATCACAGTGAGGAACGAAAATGGAGTAACTCGATCATGGAAAAAGGTGAGATGCGACCCTGATGTCATGATGATGATGCTTAGACCAGAGGATATTGTGTTGGTGGTCTTTATCTCTTATATATTATGATTTGTTTAGTTGTTTTCTTTGTTTATCATGTTGTTGTATTGTTGTCCTGAGTATGCGGTGTTGTAATTTTTTGTGTCATGATGTGAAAGTTGTTGTAATCGAATGATAAATTAAACACGAAATGATAACTCGAATTTAAATCGAAATATATTACGTACAACAAATTAAACACTCTGAAAAGTTTGCTATAAAAAGTTAGGTTGCAAAGCTAGACCCAATATTCAGACAAATTTTCCGATTGTGTCCAGGAAGACGACATGTACTGCATAATCTTATCATTTTGTTGGCCGTATCCATTTCAGTTCTAATACGAGTGCTTTTCGGGCGCCCCTTTTTCTTTCGTCGCATTTGTTCACTGTGCCAAACAATATCCCCTTGATAAGCAGGCCAGTAATCCTCATTTTCCAACACGGAGAAGGTATTGATGTACACACTTAAAATGCTCTTTACCGTGTACACAGGGGATATATGTTGTATTGGGTCCAAGCGAACATGAGAACATGCCGCTATGACATGAGAGCAAGGCATGCAAAATGCTTGAAACTTTCCGCAATCACACCAACCTCTATCTAGTTCGACCCGATAATATCCCCTTGCCCCCCCCCCACCCCTCATTATGATCCATTGTCTCTTGTACACTGAACCAACCTTTAATACAGTCAAACACGGTGACACTATGAGTGTTTTCTTTTGCAGCCTCCTTGTTAAATGTTTTCATCGTGCATTCACTGAACAACTGCCCTGATTGTAACACTGCCCTCCATTTTGAACTTCTTGTGTCAAACAATGACCCCATCCTGAAATATGTTGATCTAACCAAAGCAGTAATTGGTAGGTTTCAGATGCCTTTGAATACTGAGTTCAATGATTCCACCAGATTTTTTGTCATGTGACTCCATCATTGACCATTGTCAAATGTCCGAGTCCACTTCTCCACTGGAATGTTATTGATTCACCTTAATGCTTCTGAGTTTGCCAACCGGATTTCTTCGCGATAGTATTGGAATGACGGTTCTGTTAAGGCATACCCTGCATTAATAACTTTCTTTCGAAGTGTGTTGTCTTTGATATGGAGCATGAAGTTTTGTGTGATATGTCTAATGCAATAGACATGTGTCGAAGGGGATCCTGCCAACCGTTATCAGGGTTATTGTATGCACTCGCAATCGATGGATTCCTGTCTGAAATCAAACAAAGGTTGGGTTGAGGAGCAATGTCTAATCGGAGATTCTTCATAAAGAAATTCCATAGACCACGTGTCTCACCTTCAACTAGAGCGAAGGCAATCGAAAAAACATTAATGTTCCCATCTTGTGCCACTGCCATGAGTAATGTTCCTCTATACTTCCCGTATAACCAAGTTTCATCAATCTGTATAATAGGTTTGCAAAATGCAAAACCCTTGATGCATGGTTCAAACACCCAGAACAATCGATGAAATCTTCCATTTCCACTAACACAAGTTCTGTCTGGGGTAAAAGCTGGAAGTGTCTCCAAAATTATAACAATTCCTGGAGCATAATATTTGAGTGCCACCAAAGATCTTGGAAGTTCTTTGTACGATTCCTCCCAATTACCGTACACAATTTCAACTGCCTTAGTCCTCCCAATCCATGCCTTCCTATAAGAGGGAGTATAATTAAATCTCGTAGTGATATGAGAAATAATAGTACTCACCTTTAATGATGGATCCTTGCTAATAAGAGACAAGATTTCTTGACATATTAGTTGAGAACTAAGTTTCTGATGATCCTGTGTCGAAACAGTGGTGATGCAAGTGTGGAGTGGATCAATGGAACCTATTTCCCATGAATCACTTCTCTTCCTGTAAGATGCAGTTAACCGAAAAGGGCAAAATGGTTTTTGACGACATAAAATAACGTACCTCCCTGAATTTTTTTTATCTATAGTGAATTCAGCTAAAATTTCCATGTGGTGTTTTTTGATAACTCTAAGACACTCTTCTTTTGTTCAAAATTTGTCTCCAACTTTCAAAGCCCATTCGGTATGCATATAAGGATTGTGAAAGATATCTGAGGCTGGTTCATCTTCCCCCAAGTTCAAGTTTGTCATGTGAAATGGAGGGTCGTACGTATGACTTGCAGGTATAGGTTCATGCTCTTGATCTGCAGCATCATCATTGACCATAAAATCAATCATTGCCTTGTCATCATCTTCTTCTTGGTCAATAACATCGACTTCAGGATGGTTGTCCTCATCAGATTCATCCTCTTCTTCAAAGTCTTGAGAAGGAGCTACCACCTGAGATTGATCTGGTTGTTGTAATAAAACATACATCTCAATCTCATTGAACCCGAATTGTTCATGAGTTTGAAACATGTTTCGAACATCATCATCGTCGTGCACCTTAAGTTGATAAAATTTGACTTGGTTGTTGTCAAATAGAAATGGGGACTTGTAAAGAATTTGGTAAATTGGACCACACTACAATTTGGATTCTACTCTATCTTTGAAGCATGCAAAACCTGATTTCTTGTTTATCTGAAAGTAGATAAAATTGGTATTACGAGAATTAAAGCCTAAGCTATCGCAGTTGAATGTCTCACCGTTAATATGGGCAATAATAGTATAATTTTGTAAATGATCCATGTTGTTGAGGTATGTTTTCTGTGAGTTATGGATGTATACTAGTAATGCACCTTACACAGACAATTAAATAGACTGATATTCTGCATGCATGCGCCACCTAGGGTGGCTTATCCTCCTATTTTCTCATGCATGCGCCACCTAGGGTGGCTTATCCTCCTTTTTTTCATGCATGCGCCACCTAGAGTGGCTTGTCATTAAACAACAAAAATTGCATGCATGGCATCTGATCCCTGCCACGCTGCAGGTTTGCATGCATGCAAAAAGAAACAAGCCATGTTGAATGGTGTCTATGTGCATCAAAGAGAGCATGCGCCACCTAGTGACGCCTATGTGCATTAAGGAAGAGCATGTGCCACCTAGTGTGGCGCCTATGTGTATAACTTGCATGCAAAGTATTCTTCAATATTTTCCTATAAATACATATAACATTCACCCTATATTTTCATCACAATCATAACTCATACACTATTTCTTTCTTGAAGTATCAACAACAACACAAGAGTAATCAAGAAAAAATGTCTCTCTTGACCATGGGTGATCAACATAGAGGAACTCTGAACAATATTGAAACCTTTGTAAGTGTATTTTCCTCAATACCTATTTTTTACCGACAATTTTTTGTTCCTTAATTCTTATGACTGTTATACGTAAATCTTGTATTTCTTATACGTAATTCATGTTTTTAATAGGACGTTAAAAGATTTTGTTGCCATGTCCATGAGTATGTCCCTTACAATGTTCAAATTGAACCGTACTTACGACATGCCGGTTTTGGTTCGTTACTCAACATAGTCAATTACCATGTTTACTATAAAATTATTCTCGCACTAGTGGAGAGATGGAGACTCGAAACTCACACCTTTCATCTTCCATGTGACGAATGTACAGTCACACTAGAGGATGTGTACATGTTATTCGGTCTACCGATCGATGGTAAGACTGTCAATGGCTGAGTCAACCAAGACAACGCCATATGCGAGGAACTTTTGGGAGTCTCTTTATTTGAACAAGGGTCAAGAGGCCAAGGTATTAATCTTCGTCTTTTTAGAGAATATCATAGTAGTCTCGTAATAACCGAAAATTCTACCGAGCAAGAAAAAATTGTGAAAGCTCGGTGTTACATAATGATATTATTTGGCCATTTTTTATTTCCTGAAACAACGGGTAATACTGTTAATATCATGTATTTACCCTTGTTAAGACAATTTGATAAAATAAACACATATAGTTGGGGTTCAACTGTTTTGGCCCATCTGTATAATTCCTTGTGTAAAAATGCATCGAACGGTAGCTGTTCTTTCTATTCTTGCGCCTTTTTGCTCCAGACATGGTGCTGGTCGAGAATGCCGACACTCGCCCCCTTCAACACAAAGCCATTCGTCTTCCCCTTTACTACAAAGTAAGATTACAAAACCATAAATTTTACATATTATATACCGAGACATGTAGTGTATTAATTTATTATCCATTTTTTCTATGTAGGTGGTCTGTTCCTGGGATGAATTACAACAAATCCCTTAGAAACGCAATAGTATTCTACCAAAATCTTATTGGTCGTGTTGGACCCGAAGAGGTATTAAACTTACATGTTTTATACAATACATTCAATAGTTTAATTAAATTTAATATTTTATATAACTTTTTTTACTCTACAATTTGTATGGAGGCCGTATAAGGATCTCGACCATGAGATTAACCCTCCTGATGCTGAAGTATGGACTGCAAAAACAACACTCATCAGGTTTACTACTTTGGAGATGCACCACAGTGATCGTGTGAAGCTACAGTTCGACATACAACAGGGTATCCCCGACTCCCCAACATGTTTGGGCCAATGTCATCTACTCAGAGTTGACTACCAATGGGGATTTAACAATTTGAGATACTTTGCTAAAAACCAATGTCGTTAATGGAGGCATTGACGTGAATTAGTCCTAAGGGAGCCGATCTTGAAAGATGACTTAAAACCGATGCTCCAATATTTGAGATGGTACATATCGGTTTCAACAAGTTTGTTTCTGTCTCAAGATACTTATTTGATCCACCCACGCCAAATAGCTACAACATATGCCCAAAAAGAACCCCAACAACCAACCCCTCAACAATACCAAACCCAACAACCAACTCCTCAACAATACCAAACCCAACCACAATGTCAACCCACTCAAACCCAACAACCATACACCCCTCATTCAACCAAACTCGTCATCAATTCATGCCACACACAAACACAATACCAAGAGCATGACCTAACCCACCACCAGCAATATGCATCATCCTCATCCTACCACAACACCCAAGACACATATGATACATCTCCTTCCTACCATACCACCCAACCTACATACAGTCAAACATCACACCGTTGAAGTACCCAACCATCATACAAATTTCATACACCACAAGAACCATTGCTTTATTTCCACCACGATTCAACATCCTAATACTATCAACCACTCCACCACCCACACATATCCAGCCAACAAGATCAAACTTCAACAATATAGGCACCAATATCTTTGGAAGCACAACACAGTGGGGCAAAATGATCGATAAGATGTATGATCCTGATGTACCAAGACCATCACATAAAGTACCTCATAATCAAGCGAGTCAGAACAGACCACAAAAACCTCAGGAAAATCAACAGAGAGGAGTGAGACAAGGGGTGAGGCAAAGGTGCGGTCGTTTATGTCATACTGGGACCCGCTTAGGTTGAGGGGACGTCCAAAAAAATGTATCCATGCGTTGTGTAATATTAAATATTAATATAAAATATTTTTAGTTACTTTTATTTTATTTAAAAAAAAATTGCAATAACACTGTCAAGCCAGGAGGGTGGCGCCTCCTCTCTGGAATACATGCATGCACCACACTGCATGGCTATGTATTCCAGAGAGGAGGCGCCACCCTCCTGGCTTGACAGTGTTATTGCAATTTTTTTTTAAATAAAATAAAAGTAACTAAAAATATTTTATATTAATATTTAATATTACACAACGCATGGATGCATTTTTTTTGCACGTCCCCTCAACCTAAGCGGGCCCCAGTATGACATAAACGACCGCACCTTTGACTTGCCCCTTGTCTCACTCCTCTCTGTTGATTTTCCTGAGGTTTTTGTGGTCTGTTCTGACTCGCTTGATTATGAGGTACTTTATGTGATGGTCTTGGTACATCAGGATCATACATCTTATCGATCATTTTGCCCCACTGTGTTGTGCTTCCAAAGATATTGGTGCCTATATTGTTGAAGTTTGATCTTGTTGGTTGGATATGTGTGGGTGGTGGAGTGGTTGATAGTATTAGGATGTTGAATCGTGGTGGAAGTGAAGCAATGGTTCTTGTGGTGTATGAAATTTGTATGATGGTTGGGTACTTCAACGGTGTGATGTTTGACTGTATGTAGGTTGGATGGTATGGTAGGAAGGAGATGTATCATATGTGTCTTGGGTGTTGTGGTAGGATGAGGATGATGCATATTGTTGGTGGTGGGTCAGGTCATGCTCTTGGTATTGTGTTTGTGTGTGGCATGAATTGATGACGAGTTTGGTTGAATGAGGGGTGTATGGTTGTTGGGTTTGAGTGGGTTGACATTGTGGTTGAGTTTGGTATTGTTGAGGAGTTGGTTGTTGGGTTTGGTATTGTTGAGGAGTTGGTTGTTGGGGTTCTTGTTGAGCGTATGTTGTAATGCACCATACTGCATGGCTTTACAGAGGAGGACAAGCCATGCAGTGTGGCGCCTCCTCTTAAAAATGAATGCATGCGCCACACAGAGTGGCTACTCCTCTGTGTGGCGAAATGTTTTTGTTTGAAAAGTGGTCATTTTGGTAAATTTTTTGAGAAAGTGATTATTTGAGAATTTTTTTTGAAAAAAGTGGTTATTTAAAAAAAAAATCAATATCCTCCTTCACTAAAATTTATTCGTTATCTAATCAAAGTAATTATATTCTTCATTATATTATCTAAGAAAAATAATGCAAGACAACATTTATATGAAATAAAAATATACAGTTAATTCTCAATAACATATTTGAAAATCAAACTTCTTATATCACACATATATAATATATATTTTTTCACATTTACTCATAGCATAAATTTAATACCAAAATCAATCGCATAATTTTTATAACTTATAATATTTTATAAAAGTCATTTTTTTCCTTGTGAGTTTAAATGTTTTTCAGAAGTTATATCATAAATTATTTGTTTTTCCATCCTTCAGAGATGTTTTATATGTTCTTCAAGAACTATATCAGAAGTTCATTATTTTTCCACCTTTTATGTATGGTTTATATTTTCTTCAGGGACTATATCAAAAATTCATTATTTTTCCATCCTTCAGGGATGCTTTATATGTTCTTCAGGAACTATATAAGAAAATCAATATTTTTCTATCCTTCGGGGATGCTTCAGATGTTTTTTAGGAACAATATAAATTTATTATTTTTTATTCTTCATGGATACTTGATAATTTATTCGAGAACTATATAATAAATTATCATATTGCTATCCTTCATGGATGCTTGTTAAGTTCTTCAGGAACTATATAACAAACTGTATATTTGCTATCATTCAGGGATGCTTAGTGAGTTATTCAGGAACTATATAATAAACTATTGTTTTGCTATCTTTAGGGGATGCTTCATATAACATTGTATCAAAATTCAAAGTGAATAAATTTTATAAAAAAAAATATAAAAGAAAGGATCAATGTTACCTCTAATTGTTGGAACAAAGGATTCAAGAAAGATGATTTTGAGAAAACAAGAAGAAGAAGAAGAAGAAGAAGAAGAGGAAGATGAGAGAGAGAGAGAGAGAGAGAGAGAGAGAGAGAGAGAGAGGAGAGAGAGGAGAGAGAGAGAGAGAGAGAGAGAGAGAGAGAGAGAGAGAGAGAGATTGAGGGTTAGTTAAGTGTAAGTAACTTTCTAACTGAATGTATTATATTTTCTGCTCTATGATTACAAACATAATGATCCTTTATATAGGCAAAGTGCTCAAGCCCAAATACATGCTAAAAGCCCAAATAACTACATAACAAGAATTAACCAACTAACACCCCCCCTAATTCATGTTATCAAGACTTCTCATTCCAATGCCTTTCTTTAACTATTCGAACCTTACTTTCTTCAGAGGTTTGGTGAATATGTCAATTAGTTGTACTTTTGTCTTGCAATGTTTTATTTCAAGCTTCCCTTTGTTGACTTGATCCCTCTGAAAATGATACCTTCTTTCAATGTGTTTATTTCGACCATGACACACTGGGTGGTTCGCAAGATTTATAGCTGACTTGTTATCAACAAATAGCTTTATCTTCGATTCCATTATTCTGAGTTCTTCAAGTAGCATTTCGATCCATGCTGCTTGGCATGCAGCAGCAGCCACATATTTTGCTTCACATGATGACAAAGACACAATGCTTTGCTTCCTCGAACTCCAGGAGATTGGAGCTCCTTCGATCATGAAAATGTATCCTGCAGTACTCTTCTTTTCGTCTTGATCTCCACTAAAGTCTGAGTCATTGTATCCATGAACTTCGACATCTTAGTTGTTCTTCGATTTCTTTGGTAACAACACACCATGATCAATAGTTCCCTTTATGTATCTCAACACCCTCTTTACTGCGATGAGATGACATTCTTGAGGCTTCTCCATAAATCTGCTCAATAATCCTACACTTTGGCAGATATCTGGTCTGGTATTGCAAAGATACCTCAAAGATCCAATTATTTGTTTGTAAAGGGTCGAACTTATAAATTCATCATTCAATTTCTTTTTCCAGCTTTGCTCCAGTCTCTAATGGAGTATCAACTGACTTACAGTTGCTCATATTGAACCTCTTCAGTATACCTTGAGCATATTTATTTTGATGCAAGAAAACTTCTTCTTCGATGTATTTGAATTCCATTCCCATGAAATAGGAGAGATTCCCTAAATCAGACATTTCAAATTCCTGCATTAACTTCGACTTTACCTTCATTGTCTCAGCTTAGTCTGCTCCTGTAATGAGTAAGTCATCAACATAGAGACATAAAATGATTTGATTGACACTTTCGACATCATTTACATATACTCCATGTTCAGAGGCACACTTTGTGAAACTTTCTTCGACTAGGAAGCTATCTATCCTTTTATTCCAAGCTCTAGGAGCTTGCTTCAAGCCATAAAGAGCCTTCCTTAATATGTAAACTTTTGAATCCTGCCCTATGACGTTGAAACCTGGTGGTCGAGTAACGTAGACCTCTTCTTCCAATGGACCATTCAAAAATGTTTACTTTACATCAAGTTGGTGCATTTTCCATCCTCTACATGCAACTATCGAAACAACAATCCTGATTGTTTCGATCCTTGCAACAGACACATATACTTCATCAAAGTCAATACCAGGTTTTTGTAGAAAACCTCTACCACCAGTCTTGCCTTATACTTTGTAATCTCACCATTTGGCCTTCGTTTCACCTTGTAGACCCATTTCACATCGATTAGTTTCTTGTTAGTTCTTTCGACAAGCTCCCAAGTCTTGTTCTTCTCAATGGCTCTAAGTTCTTCTTTCATGGCTTCACACCAATTCGAATTGCTCAAGGCTTCACCCAAATTAATTGGTTCTGCTTCAACCATCATCATGGCTTGTTTGATTAAGTCACCATTTACATAAATTGTTTGATCTAAAACCCTCTCATATCCAATCAGCCTAGTCGACTCAGTTCTTGTTCTTGTGGATCTTCTTTCATTTTTCCCAGATGGTTCTTCATTTCGACTTGTCGAAGCTTCATTATGTTCATCTTCTTCGAACACAGTTGTGACTGTGTCTGATTCTTATCGAACTGAACTTATACTCCAATCTCATCCTTTGCTTTTGTCTACAATAACATCTCTACTGATCACTAGTTTATCTTAGATTGGTGAATACATCTTATATGCACCAGTCGAATGATAACCTATGAGCACCATGACTTAACTATGATCATTCAACTTCTTTATCAATTGTTCAGATACATGCTTGAAACACATTGATCCAAAAACTATAAGATGACTTACATTTGGCTTCGACCCTGTCCAAGCCTCATGCGGTGTCTTTTCGGCCATCTTCTTCGTTAGGACATCTATTTAGAATGTATACTATTGTTGAAGCTGCTTCAGCCCAAAATCTCTTAGGCATATTCTTAGCTTTCAACATACATCTCATCATTTTTAGTACACTTCTATTCTTTCTCTCAGCTATGCCATTATGTTAAGGCGTATAGGGTGCAATAACCTCATGCTTTATACCTTCCTCATTGCAAAATCTAGCAAATTCAGCAGAAGTATATTCACCACCACCATCAGTTCTTAACTTCTTCAATTTTCAGCCACTTTGTTTCTCAGCATGCAACTTGAACTTCTTGAACTGTGTGAATACCTAACTCTTCCTTTCAATAAGATAAATCCACATATGTCTGGTGAATTCATCAATGAGAGTAAGGAAATACCTGCTACCTCCATTGGAATTTACTTTAAAGGGTCCACACACATCTGAATGAACCAACTCCAGTTTTTGCCTTGACCTTATAGGCAAGTCACGTATGAATGTATTTCTTACTTGTTTAGCTTTGTAGCATTCCTCACATATCTGCTTTGGTTCCTTCACATACGGCAACCCAAGCACCATTATTTTATAATTGAGCATACATAAACTCTTGAAGTTTAGATCTCCATACCTGTGATGCCATAGCCAGTTCTTGTCTTCTTCTGTAGTTGAAGCAAGACATTTGTGATCTGATGTGTTGAGTTCAACCTTGAACGTTTTGTTCTCCTCAAATGGTGCTTTCATTATTAGCCTCCCATCAGCCATAATACCTTCATCTGATTGTTCTCCAACTTCACATTGAAGCCTTTTGCAAGTAATTCACCTACACTTATCAAGTTACTTATCATCGAAGGTACATATAGAACTTCAGTGATAGTAGCCTTTCGACCATCCTTTCTGATAATCGAAATATCTCCTTTACCACCTGATTTGATATGCCTGCCATCTGTAAACTTTATCACCTTTTCGACTGATTCATCTAACTTGGTAAACCAGTTTTTATTGCCAGTCATGTGGTTGCTATATCCTGAATCCAGATACCACATGTTGTTTTTCTCAGTAGTCGACTGAGTGTTCACCAGCAACAACACATTATCAGAATCACTATCTCCAGCTCGTGCATATTGAGCTTCATCACTATCTTTCAACCTTGTAGATTTCTTTCTTCGACAGTCTCTAGCATAGTGGCCAAAACCTTGACAATTATAACATTACATAGTGGCCACACCTTTCGAATCAGTATTCTTGCTTGACTTCTCATCACCAGCAAGATTCTTTCACTGCTTCGACTTCTCTTTTCCAGCTTTCTTGCTGAATCTTGATTACAATGCTTGTTCAGTTGCCTTCTCTCTTTCTGAGTTTCTCTGCTGCAGCCTTATCTCGTGAGCCTCCAATGAAGCTTGAAGTTCTTCTAACTTTATCTCATGTAGATTCTTGGCCTCTTTAATTGTTGGACAAAGTAATCAAAATCTGCGATTAAAAATCTCAATACCTTTTCTATCTTTTTCAGACTTGTACATGCTTCACCACATGTCTTCATCTGGTTTGTTAGCGTCACAATTCTTGAGAAATATGCAGAAATAAATTCATCCTCTTTCATCTGAAGCATCTCATACTGCTTCCTCAATGTCTGCAACTTCACCTTCTTCAGTTTCTCATCTCCACCATACAAGGATTTCAGCTTTTCCGAAGCTCCTTTTGTTGTTTCTTCTTCAATTATCTTCTCGAATATGCCACAATCCATACACTGGTGAATCAAGAACATCACCTTGTTATCTTTCTTACTCTGATCTTTGTGTGCAGCTTTCTGGGCTTCTGTAGCATCTACTTCCAGTTCTGATATTCCATCATTCAAGATTTCTATGACATCTTGAAATCTAAAAATAACATTCACTTGCGCAACCCACCGTTGATAGTTTTCACCTTTGAAAATCGGTAGATTCGCTGGAAACTGTGTTGATGTTGTTGATCTATTTGCCATTAAATTCTCTCTGAATCACAAACAAGCTCTTGATACCAATTTGTTGGAACAAAAGATTCAAGCAAGATGATTTTGAGAAAACAACAAGAATAAGAAGATGAGAGAGAGAGAGAGAGAGAGAGAGAGAGAGAGAGATAAGTGTAACTAACTTTCTAACTGAATGTATTATATTTTCTCCTCTATGATTACAAACATAATGACCCTTTATATAGGTAAAGTGCCCAGACCCAAATACATGCTAAAAGTCCAAATAACTATATAACAAGAATTAACCAACTAACACTAATAGTTAGAACTTCATTTTTTCCTTTTCAAGTTTGATAGAGTTTCGTGCTATTAACATGTTACAAAGTAAAGATAAATAAGGAATAAACATAAGAGAGATAGAATGATTCGGTATTATTTCATCGGTGTAATCATATAGAATGAGATTAGTCATGTTTACAGGACATCATAAACAATATAATAAATACAAATTGATTAAATAAGGAATGAAGTTATTGGGAGACAAATCATTCAATTATTCATAACATTCATAATATAATAAATAAGAGAAACATACAACAATAATTCAACATTTAATAAAAGTTGTAACTGATTAATTTATTAATTCAAATTTTAATTGATACAATTAATGAATTGATACTTTTGTTTATTTTCTTAAAAAAATAAATGGTCATTATTAGAAATAAGATAAGTAATAAAAAAAAAACAATAACATTACATATATTGATATAACCAAGTTAAACTCAATCAAAAGCAATTGATTTAGTACAAATATAAAAATATATTTAAGAAAAACTAATATTTTTTCTTACAATATAAATCTATAGAATATTATAATATTTAAAAAATAACACAAATATAATTTTCTTATAACACTCGTGCATAAATATCAGTTATAAAAGTAAATATTAAATACACTTTATAAGTTACTTTTTTTACTTTGACATTAAAAAAATAAAAGAATAACATTGTTCCTAGAAAAATTGGAGAAAATACATAACATTTTAAGACATATATACAAATGATAATTTTGATAGAATAACACCGAATCAAAATTATAACTGATTATTTTATTAATTTTATTTATTAATATAATTTTTAAGTTAATGGTTATAGTTTATTCTTAAAGAAAAGAAATCATCATATTAAATAAAAATGTTAAATAATATGAAAAAAAGTTACTTCAAGTAATAATGATATATTAATTTTAAGAATATATATATATATATATATATATATATATATATATATATATATATATATATATATATATATATATATATATATATATATATATATATATATATATATATATATATATATATATATATATATATATATATATATATATATATATATATATATATATATATATATATATATATATATATATATATATATATATATATATATATATATATATATATATATATATATATTTGTGATTAATGATGATTATGATGGCGAATATTGATTAATATTGATTAATATTCTAAAACTTTTTATTTTCTATTTCTTAATCCAAGTCATAACGTAAAAGAAACTAAATGGTTTGATAATTACTCTCTTTGTGTGAAGATTATTCAATTTTAATAAATTAAATGTAAATATATGAGTAGTTAAAACACATTTAATTTAAATTAATTCTTTATTTCAATACAATCAAATATAAATCTTTATATTTTAAATTTATGTGTTATATTTTATACTATTTTAATATCGTAAAATTTTATATGGAAATATTATTTAAATGATTTATGTAGTATTTGAAACAGTAAAATAAGTAAAAAAATTGTCTTTTTAAAAGTTACAAAAATAATTAAAAGAGAATAATTCTTTAACATTGTAGAGGGATTTTTTTATAGTTTTTTTTAATTCTTTTCAATTATAAATTATTGTTTTAAAATATATTATTTAAAATATTTTATGTTGTATTTATGTGGTTAAATATTTTCTCTCAAAAATATAAGATATAATGTAAAGGAAATAGAATTTTAAAAGGTGAGACTTAAAGTGATATATTACATTTGAAAAATAAAGTAAAATATTATGAATTTTTGTTAGGATGACACATAATCATACTAGATTGAGAAGCTTTGTGAGATTGCTACATCAACAAGAGGCTAGGGTTTTGTCTAGGGTTGCTATCATGACAACTTTAAATTTAGATTAAGTAGATACGTAGAACGTATATCATACAATTAATATATTATGAATAAAGAATAAAATACTTGTTAATTTTCCCATATGTCTTCTTTATGATCGATTTGAATAACATACACAACATCTCCATCAACTTAATCATATGAGGTAGGAACTTGTATTGTGTAAGAAGGAGTGAACGAAATATCAAGACTTTCATCACTAAGAGGAATGTGTTTTCCTTGGAGAACGATTGACCATTTCCCTAATATGTATAAAGAGTCGGTCACATAGAAAACTTTTTTTGCTTGATAAGTCATGATGAATGGTTCAATCATAAAAGATGACTTGCCAAGGTCAACCCGTGTGAATCCTAAGTCATCAATGTGTACACCTTTACTATTATTTGGAGCCCACTTGCATTTAAATAAAGAAACTTTGAAAATAACATAATCAATCTCCTAAATCTCCTCAATGACAATATAGAACGCGGTAGTTGGCAATACATGATTCTCATCTTTCGAACTAGAGAAATACACCGATTCAACTTCAACCATAACCCTACTATTTTGTATTATACTACGACCATCTTTTGATTTTGTATAAGGTATAATGACCAATGTCATATGTAATCCAAGTTATGGCATTAAATTTTGCTCCAAGTTATGGCATTATATTTTGTCTCATACAACAATCACTTAAGTATCTCGGAGGCACTACGATCATTAGATACCCTTTTATTAAACCAATCTATGCATATCTTGTTATGCTCTATCAACAACAACTCGTCGCTCATTCCAAGATATTTTTCTTCAAAAGTCTTTTGTGGGTATCTACGTAAGGTGGCACTTCATCAATATTATTCAATATACAGAATGTGCTTAAATAACTACATCCCGAGCCATTAATGTACCATTTAGACCGTGAATACCTCTTATGTTTATGTGATCAGCATGACGAGACTTTGGAATTCCTATAGAATTTTCTTTCAACAAATCGTATATCCATCAGCTCCATATCGAGATGGGAAGTCTTACTATCTTTAGTCTTTCCTTGAATGTTTAGAAGTGTTCCAATCAAACTATCACACACATTTTTCTCCATGTGTATCACATCAAGACAATGTATAACAATAAGACTTGACCAATATGGAAGATCAAATAACACATACCTCTTTTCCTATATATTTTTCTCAACTGACCCTTTTACTTTTTCTCTCTTTCCAAAGAAAACATTAATGTGTTTCTTTCATTGATAAACTCCATCCCCAGTTAAAGGTTTAGAATCCATAGCAAACTCTTTCTCTCCATTAAAAGCCTTCTACAATATATGATAAGGATGACCGGATTTTAGAAGTTTTTGATGCCCAAGGTAAACTATCTTTTTTCCAAACTCAAGTTGGTGATAAGACGTATCAGATTCACATATAGGACATGCTTTATGTCCTTTGACACTATAGCCAGCCAAATTTCCATGAGCAGGAGAGTCGTTGATTGTGCAAAATAATATTGCACGCATCTTAAACTTTTCTCCATAACATGCATCATCGACTTCAACAACTTTATCCCATAAAAGTCGTAAATACTAAATTAATGGAGCAAGATAAACATCTATGTCGTTACCAGGTTGTCGTGGTCCAGAAATCATCATACTTAACAAAATATACGCGCTTCATGCACAACCAAGGAGATAGGTTGTAAATAGTGAGAAGAACATGCCATGAAGAATTATTAGTGCTAAGATTATCAAAGGAGTTCATTCCATTAGTGATAATACCAAGCCTAAGGTTTCTTGTCTCAATTCTAAAATCTAGAAAAAAAAACAAATCAATTTTCTTCCATTGCAACGAATCAGCCACATGGTGAATGTTTTTATCATATTTCCTTTCATCTGCATGCCATCTCGTATTCTGTGTCATTTGAATTAGCAAAAAGTCTCTTAAATCGTGAAATTATTGGAAAGTATCATAACACTTTAGAAGGAGGATGCTTCCTACTAATATTGTCATCACCATTGTTGGCATTCAGCTCGTAATGTGACACACCATATTTCAGATATTGATTCAAGTCTTCATACTTTTTCCTGTATAATATGCAATCATTAGGGCATACATGTATTTTGATATACTTCAAACCCATTGGACACAATATCTTGTTGGCCTCATAACAACACTCGGCAAATTGTTATCTTCTGGTAACATTTGCTTTAGGATATCAAGTAATTTCGTGAAACTTTTATCCGACCATCCATTTTTTGCCTTCAGATTAAACAACTTTAACAATGCAGATAATCGTGTAAAGCTTGTGCATCCATTATATGAAGAGGTGTCTTTATCACTACATAAAGTATCATAAATATGAGCATTCTTAAAATAATATTCTTCAACATCACAAAACATATCCTCTAGTCGATCATCCATATATTCATTTTTATCCATTCTTTGACTTTGTAACGTCCGACTTCCCTCTTTATCCACCTCACCATGTCACATTCATATTGTATAATTTTGACATATACCAACAACACATAGGTGATGGAATATTCCATCCTTTGTACCTTTACGGATATTCCCGCATTTAACACAAGGACAATAAAATATACCATTGTTGTTGGGAAGATTTTTATCAGTGTATTCAAGGAATTTATGAACTCAATTCTCATAAAATGAACCTAATCTATCAACTTTCATCCAACTACGGTCCATAACAACTTCTGAAATTTATACACGAATAATAATGTGAATAACACACCAAAATCTAAACCAAAACCTAAAGTGTATTCATAACAAAAATATAACTCTAAACTTTAAGCATATGAATATAATATTTTTGTTCACTTCTATATCCAACAGAATAATTAAGAAACAAAATATATATCTACCAAGAACAATATACAACATTGAACACAAGAAAGGTATTTGAGGGAACAAACAGAACAACTAACAAATGGTATATATGAACTAAGAACAATATACAACATTGAATGAAAAAAGGATTGAAAACTGAAGATGAAGAGTGTCGTACTTCCAAGATGAGGACGAGAACAAGAATGAAGATGTTAAAGATTTACGAATGGAATGAACAAGAATGAATATGTTGAAGATAAAGAGTACCATTGTCGTCTCTGGTTCACTTGTTCATCTAGGACATCTTATGAAAGAAATGTGGAATAATTTGTTTTAATTTATCAGTAAAACCTTTGATAACAATTAAACACCAGAACCATAGTGGAATTTTAAATAATCTAACAACAATTGAGTCAATCCACCGTAGTCACATCCTTTTTATTTTTTATTTAAAAATAAATAGAAAAGAAAATGTGTGTCTTAATGTTAAAGGAATAATTTATTTGATGGTGTTGAGGTTCGAACCCAAGAAAGATTTATTGTATAACCACGGTTATGCCAACAACCGTTATTATATCCTAACAATTTTTAATTAAAAAAATATTACCGCTCGGGTTTAGAGATGTCACCATGGTATTGGGAAGAACGGTGGTGAATCAGGCGTTGTTGTTTGCGTATTTTGTAGTAGTGATCCTCAACTTATTTATTCTCTTCTATCAATTTGTCCTTATGTGTGTGATATTGCAAGTTCTCGTGACATTAGAAATGATATCAAACCACACATTTAATATAATAAACAATGAGTGGTATCTAGTACACATCATTATTATCCAAATTATGAAAATTTCACGTGATATGGAAAAATATTTATGTGATGATATTTGTGTGTGAAATTACCCTTTTGTCCTCATGGTTATGTTGAACACAATAGATATACCGTGTCACCTTTGTCAAATTTAATATTGGACCCTTAAATATTTACTATGATACATACAATGAATAAATTTTGCCTAGGTCAGTCATACCTCTCATTATCATTTGTGGAGTATCCATCAACCATCTTTATGTTCATTCTGTTACGAACAATGTTTGATCGGTAATAAAGTATTTGGCTTCACATCTAGGATCCATAGTGGTTTTATGTTGAAGGATGGTATACTCCATTATCACATTGAGAATAATTTTTGACACTTACATAACATTCTATATAGTATTCTCATGGTGTGTTTACCTAGTATAAATATTACGCCTACATATATGAAGACTTGATGACTCTTTATTCATGATATGTGAGATGTGATCATTAGTCTATCCAAATAATAGTCTCAATGTTTTAATTCTATCTTATTTCACAATAAAGCTTTGACTACAAATACTCTAAGAATAATGTATTTATTTTTAATGTTTCATCAAATAGACTAGATATTTTAAAGACTTCATTACTTTGGGAAAACAAACTTAATAAAAAAATATCTTGTTATTATTAATAAATAATTTAATAGAAGTGACAAATTCTTATTAAATTATTGGCCTGTGACTTACACCAACAAGCATGTCACATTTATTCCATTTGTTCTCCATCTCCACACTCAACACAAAGTAACGAAGGAAACTTGAAAAAGACGAGACATTCCTTTATCCAATTTATAAGCGTGAATATTTAGAAGAATTCTTCAGTATACCTAATAGAAGTAACTTCCAAAATCTCTTGAGCAAAATGACAATCCCTTAAACAATGAAACATGTCTTCATTAGTGTCATACCCTGATTTTCCCTCGCCTTTTTTTTTACCTTCATTTTTGGTAAATAATCTTAGCCTCTTATTAGAGTTAACTTGTAGGATCAGCTACAAAATCCTAGAACATAGTGTTAAATCTTAGATGGTTTTAGTGTTTGGATTAAGTAGAAAACTGGGTAAATGTTCATGCAATGTAAATAAAAGATAAAAATGAAAAGGCAGTTGGAAAGTAAAGAAATGATATTTAAAACAAAAATAAATTGCTTTGAAATTAAACTAGAACACATGCATACATTTTCAAAAGTCATGTTTCTCTCTTTGACATGGGTACTTTGAGTTTTTATTGCAATGTTACAAATGAGAACCTATAAAACACCATAAATTCTACTTATATAGACATTTTAAAATAACAACTGTTAACGTTTGACTTTTATAACCTGCCACATAGCAGCTTCATGCAAAACTGTTCTCTGGCAATCCTCCACGCGTCTTTGGTAACTACTCCCAGAAATTATGCGTGTCTTTGATAATTGCTCGCAGAAACTTTCTTCTATGTTTTCGACTTCGTCTTAAGAAACCAAATAGACTTTGATTTTTCTAAGTCCTCAGATAATCCTCTATGGACGAATTTGACCGTATGTCTAACATTTTGCCTCCCTAGCTTTCGACATCAAAGTTGACTCACATTCATATCGAAATTTTATCCCTCTGTTATAATCTTTCCTTGCATCGAATTTCCATTTATCCCGACATGGTTGAAAATTCCTAACCAACAAATTTCCCCAAAAAGGCCAATTTCGGCTGAGATTATCTTCGACTGAGAAATTAGGCATTTTTCCTTTTGATGAATTTTCGACATTATAACCACTTTGCTGACGTCATAACTTATGATGACTACTTTTTGTGTTATCATTTCCAAGAATCCTCCATAACTTCTCATGATTATCCCTACTTCATAGGTTGTGGGTTTTTAAACCACTCCCATTAACTCTTCTAACTTCGTGGAGATGAACAACCATATTCCCACATGAAAACTGCCACTTGTTCGTCGTCATCATCGTAACGGTTTCTTATAAATACCATTCTCCCTCAAACTAAATTTTTTCAAATCATTTCTCCATTTTTGAAACTTTTAAAAACCCCAACTTCCTTTGCTTTTCTTCCTTGTTTCACCAAACACCATGGCAACTTCCATGACAAATGTGAACACTAGCAACAACCCGTTAGAGTTTACTATTACATAAGAGGAAGGGCTCATGGTTATACCTTGACCTCCATCTATTGGGAAATCCAAGGTTTAAGAATGGTAGCATTGGATTCTAATACCTTTGGTTGTTACTGATAAGCTTTTTTCCTTCCATGGGCCATACCAAACACTTTGTCGTCTGCTTTCAAAAAATGTCCCATCGATCTAAAATTTATGGATCCAAAAGCTAGGGTTTTTCGATCAATGCCCACTCCTGGAAACAAAGATAACTTAGAATGTCTCAATAAAGTGCAGGAAAAACAAAAGGAATAGTGGGAGAAAGCTATCATTTTCGAAGCCATTCAACTATCTAGAAATGGTCATAATGTCAACCCTAGTATGATCCCTACTTTGATCTTCTTATAGGAAGGTTCGACAAACACCTTCCATCTCCCTTGTTGGATGATAACATTGACTCTATTCTACGTAGCGGCTATTACTGGTCTTTCGCCTTTGGGCAAAACTTTCGACCCAACTATATCAATTGAACTCCAATTTGATTTCGCTCGTGCTAGTTTTAAACATTATATAGTTGATCACCATGTCAAAGCCTCTAAAGAAGTTTACTACATGGAGCATATTGCCTTCTTAACATTTTGGCTTTATTACTACTTGTTTTGTCCTAAATCTTTGCAAATAGCCAAAGGCTACATCAACTTCGCAATCCAAAATCACGAGTTTCTTTGGGCAGGTTGTTGCTGGCATCCCTATACCAATATTTGGGTATCATTGCATTGAAGGTAAAATTTCTTCCTAAAACTACTAAAACACTTCTTCGTCCAAGCTCTTTATGGTTATTACAAAATTGTCTAAATGCCACCTTTAAGCAACGTGTGGGTTATCCTATAACAGAAGCGATTATGCGTGTACGTAAAAATCGATCAATCGAAGGTATAAGACTTGCCTTGACTACTCCTAACGAAAATCCAAATGAATTCACCTTTATGAGATACATATATTTACTCCTTGAGACTACGATCTTCGTTTCGACCATGGCTCTTTTTGTGGATCGAAGTGTTGGCCCTATTTGGTTTAAGAACCCTTTTCAGGGCGTCAGCCCACCTGCTGCTTCTCATTCGATTGTTGTATATAGATCATTTTTAACTCCCACTCTTCTATCATTTCAAATTGACGCGGAGCAAAATGTTATGGCTTCATGAGTTATCATCCAACTTTGGTGGCTCGTCAATTTGGTCTTAGCCAAATGTTGTCGAAATCTTTATATTCCTGGCACCGACATATGTTGGGCTGGGGGTAACCTCAATGTTGAGGAACACGTGGAGTGTATTCAATTCCACAATAAAACACATACTCTTAAACTTCATGTGTTCAAATTCCAACCTTCATTCTTTACCATTGAATAATTCAACCAATGGTGGTATGAATACCAAAAGCAAAGTTTTTATGCACCGACCTTTCTTCAGAGGCTGATAGATGCCTTTAACATTTTGGAAACCAATCAAACATCTACAACAGGTACATTTTCAATGCCTTTAGCGTTTTCCTCTTTGTTTCCATTCTCGTTTACTAACTCATAGAAACATCAGCTGAAGTTCGTGACAGAGAAACATCAGCTGGGGTTTACGATGAAGCTATCCAAGGCACATCAGTTGCTGGTGTTGAAAGTGATCATCCTACAAAAGTAAGCTTTATATTTTTATCAGTTTCATCCAATATAGGACAAATTTTGATATCATTTCCCAATTTTTAGAGTTGAAAACGCTCTTTAGCCATGGTAACTTCCTCCACCAATCCATCAAAGAAAAAGAAAACCACTAAGCCTCAAAAAGCACATGTCTAAAGCATTTCTTATTTCTCAATGTCGACACCTACCCTACTTGTCACACTTTTCAAATTCCTGAAGAACCACTTCAACAATCCATTGAAGAAGAAGATTATGATAATAGTGCACAAACCCATATTTTTTCTTCCTCCAGAGTTCGAACACCTACAAAACCCAAAGGGACCAAGAAGAAGAAAATTACCTTGCACAAGAATCCTATCCAAGAAGAAACCCCATCGACTACTAAACCTTTTAACATAGAGAATCCTGTTTTAACTTCTCCACCAAAGATTTCAACTCAACAAACAAATCCCACAGACAATTTTGTAAGTATTGATGCGCCTAAGAATATTATTGAGAGAACTCATAGAGAATATTGTTAGAAGCAAAAAATTTAGAGAATCTTACATTCTCAAATTCTTTGTCATGCTCACTAATAATTTTCACAATATCATCATTCTTCTCTTCTTGAATAATTTTACACGAGTCCTTGAAGACCTCAAAAGCATCTGATTTTTCTCTAAGAAAGTTTATCCAAGTATATCCAGAAAAATAACCTATGAACCCATAAACATACCCATTACCACACATACTTTCAACCTGCATTGGTCCATTTAACTCCATATGAAGTAGTTCTAACCTTTTAGAAGTAGTCTTATGTTGTTACATTTTGTGTGACATCATGAATCGAGACATAAAATCATATTCACCACAAATTATCCCTTCTTAAATATTTATCTCAAGAATATTGTTGTACCCCAAAATTTTCCCTCCCATGTTTCTCAATACATGTCAAGTGAGGTCCTCAAATTGCTCAAGAAAGTCCAAGAGTTGACCAGACAAACTCTCTCCTAAGGCAGTCTATCTCAAATTAGGGTTTCATTTTGCATCAAGATGATTGAATCCAAAAGGTCCCAAATTCTCACAATTTTCCTAATATGTTCTCAAGATCATCCATGTCAAGTTTCAAGCCTTGCAGAGGAAGTTTGCTCAATCAACTGCTCAAATGCCTGAAAATCGACTGTGCTAGGGCAAAAGTCAATTGTGGCCCACATACAGTAAAACTTCAAGATTTTTGGTCAACATTCTCATTTTGAAGTATTATTCATCATTTTATCAAGGGTTGATCATGACTCCTCAAGGATTCCTCACAATTCATCAAAACTCAAAAGTTGCTAAATTAGGGTTTTATAGGAAAAGTCAACTCAACTTTGACCAAGCATAACTTTCTCATACTTTATAAAAAATGACCCATCCAAAGCTCATTTTGAATATATGTAATTCCCTACAATTCATCTTCATCTCCCAAGTTCAAAATATGCACTCACAAGAAGATATGAATTTGGACATTATAGGTCATTTTGAAAAGTCAACAAAAACACCTTTTGGGTCAAAGCTTCATACATGAACATGGAAAACTCAATTGAGATGATACCAAAAGGGTTGCTTGTAGGACATCCTAAGATTTCTAAAAAGTCCAAGAACACCTCTCTAGGATCAAAATTGAGAGAGTTATGCATTGGCCAAGTTGACCCTTTTTGCAAAATTGCCAAAAGTCAAATATGTACAAAATTGCATTTTTTTGCTAAATGGGCCCAACTTTTTATGCTTGCACTAAGTTTGTAATGTGACCCACAACCCATGAGCCCTTCCACTTGTCATTCTTTTATTTTTGTTATTTATTTTGATTTTATTTCATTTAAATCAAATAAAATCAATATAAAATAATGGAAATATCAAAAACCAATTAAACCTTGAGATTTTGTGCATGATTAGAGTCATTATACAGCTGGAGACAAGATCAAATCGTGCAAGGCTTCATGTGGACAAAAAAAGATCGAAAATGCTTGTTTTGTAAAAATTTGGTGTAAGGAATAAATCAATGATCAATCTTCATAAATGGTAAAGATTTGATGCAAATATTAACCCTAATGCACTCTATTATAGATAGTGAACAAAGGCAGGCCAAAGGGAGAGGTGGAGAAATCGTGAAAGAGGCGGAATCAATTATAAAATTTCAAAGAAAAAGTGCAGATCAAATCCCAAGTTGCAGGCCATCTCAAGCCATCCTAACCATACCAATCAATTGTTGGACGACCCAGGATCATGTTTCAATCATTAGCAAGCCTCCCCACGCCCTAAAACGTGTTGTAGCAATCACACGGTTAACTTAGAAATTCGTTTTCGTTTTTATTGATTTATACATCATTTGCACATTTTGATTACATATTCTTGTTCCTTATTGAGTTTGCAAGCTAATCACTATATTCAATTGCATTTTTATTGACTATACGTAAAACTGCCATGGCTAGGGTTTGTTCTTTGTTTTTAGGGGTTTCTTATACAGGAAAAATTGGGCATTGATAATGGTACCATGATGCTCGTGAGGTTTAAACGAGTTGATTGGTACCATTAGTTTCCATTTATCATACGCATACAAGATTTTTGAAATGGACATGGGCTATACCTACGCTTGATGTCCGTAGGTAAAAGTCCTTTTACCTAGAACGACGGAATTAGTGAAGAAGACGATGGCGTGGCAGTGTGTGAATGGCTCGTTTAAATTTTCGCACGTCTTAGAGGCGTGACACGTTGTTTGCATTATGTTTCATTTATTTCATTATTATCACAATTAACATGTTAGCGCAGATGGTGAGGATGTTAGCCTTTGATGCACACGTCATGAGTTCAATCCCAGGTGTGTGCCTTTTGTTATTTTCTCAACAATTGCAGGTCAATCCAGTGCTTCACATTCTCAAGCGTATACCATACACCCTCAACATCAACCATCTGATGTGCTCCTGGCCAAATCCAATGTGCCCACAATGAAGGTTCATCATGCTCCTCAAGTCAACGCCTCCATCAGATCCAGCGCTGACTAGGCTTGATGATAAATGGGCCTTACCACAAATCAGATTCACACCCCCTTTGCTAAAACAATCAGGCCCATTCTTTTTTCTTTTCTCTATTTATTTCTTTTATTTAAGTTAATTTACTTAATTATTTTTTCACAAAATTAATCACTTTTTTTTCATAAAATCATAAAATCAAAAATCATAAAAAAAATTAGAAATAGTCTTTTTATCAAATTTAATTTAATTTAGTTTAATTTAATTTAGGGAAATTCTAACTTTTTTTTATTAAAACCAATTAGAAAAATTAGGGTTAAACTCTTGATTTAATTTTTATTTCTTTTTTCAAAATAAATACCAAAAATAGGTTTTAGAATAAATTAATTCAATTTTTTTTCTTAAAATTAAAATTAATTAGAATTATGCTTTTCTTTTTAATTTAATATAACAATTTCTCTATTTCATTAAATTAACAAAACAAAACAAAACACTAACCTTTTTTGAGCTAATCGCAATTAGGTTTAAGTTAGGGTCAAAACCCTGATTATCTTGTATTCGATTCATCGCACGTGTTTATTATTTTTTACAATATTGGTGTAACTGTCCACGGTATGTAATAGTTTAATCTTGGACTTTCTTTTATTTATCGTCTTTTGCGGGTTTTTTTGTCTATGTAATTAATCCCTACCCCAAAGCCTTGTAATAGCGTAGGTTTATTTTCTCGCATTTTAATTCTCACAAATATTAACTGTTTAGATGTATGTTGATAGTATTGTATGACAAGATTGCATGATAATTTAAAACGGATAGAAAACCCTAATGTGCAAAGATAATAACTGAAATCAAATCACTCGCACATGTGCACTCCTAGGGTATACTCTCACTTCGGTTGCCTTCGGTAAACGATCATTAAGTATAGGGTGTCTTAGTGGTTTCCCTCTTGTCAAACAAAGATCAAATGTCCCGTTCGGAAATGTTGCCTCGGAATTGTTGTCTCGAATATGATCTTAAAGACTTTAGGGTTATTACTAAGACGTCCTAGCATTGCTTTAGTGATCGTACGTCCCTTTCGAATTGACCCTTACAACTCCAGCGACGGTGCTACCTATTCCTCAATAGTAGGATAACGTCGTTTAAAGGAAACAAGAATAGAAACGGTCTTTTTTCCGAGTAGGTAGATGCTAGTAGGTACTTTCTCAAATCAAAGATTTTCATACTTACACTTTTCAAAATAATTTTCAAAACAACTTCGTCACACCTTTGAGGACTGATACAAGGGTTATCACGAAGTCAAACTATTTCAAAATAAAGCACATACACAAGCAATTTTAAAAGATGAGCAAGTACCTAAGAGCCCATGGATAACCATGGATAGAAAGGGTGCTAACACCTTCCCTTTCTATAATCTACCCCCCGTACTCAGAATATCTCGAAAAAAGATTTTTTCTGTACTTTTTTCCTTTCCGGTTGGATGAAATAAAAGTCGGTGGTGACTCTTGCTTACTGTGATACGGTGGGAGAACTGACTTGTGTTTTTGCGTTTGTTTTCTCAAATGTTTCGGTTGAGCAAGAGTCGCCACCGACTTTTTATTTTATCCTAAGGAAAGGTTAAAAAGCACAGCAAAAACCTTTTGAGATGTTTTCTTGAGTTCGGGGAGTAGATTATAGAAAGGGAAGGTATTAGCACCCTTTCTATCCATGGTTATCCATGGGCTCTTAGTTACTTGCTTAGATCACTTGCCTTGTGTTTTCAATTGTTTTAAATGGTGCTTGAGTGTGTGGGTTTGAAAATGTTTTGAAAAGAGGCCAATGTGGTGGCAACCTTTGTAATGATCCATGTGGGGATGTATACAAAGATGTATGTCTTTTGAAAAGGTTTTCATTTGTTTTTGAAAGTTGTTTTGAAAGTGTAGTGATGTGTGGTTTTTTTGAAATAGGCAAGTGTTTTGTTTTGCAAGTTTGATTCAAGTAACTAAGAGGTTACCTACTCCTAAATTTCTCAAAGATTATTGCTATGTTTTAACCCTTTTAACAAGTTTGTTCCACCATTGTATTTGGTGGACAATCTTATGTTTAGGATGTGAAAGGGACAGGCGCGGGTCATCGTTTAGACCATAATTGCAACGATGTTAAATGTCTTTGGGCAATTTTCTTTAAGGGACTTGATCATTTGTTTTTGTTTGTTTTGAAAAATTTTATCGAGGGACTATGATCATTCAATTTGTTTGCTTTGCCCAAAGAAGTTCAACATACAATATGGCCCATTTATTTGAAGGCAACAAAAGGGAGTATCCTAGGGGTGCAAGTGTGAGATGTGTTGTTTATTTTCATGCTCATTCATCTTGTATTAGGTCCAACTATTTTTATCGTTTTTCGCATGCAAACCCTAATTCTAACATGTTATTATTAGGAAGCAATAAAGCGCGAAATTTAAATTTACTAAGCTATTACAAAACCAAATATGGGAAGGGGGGTACAAATGTTCAAATGGGGATATTGACAAGTAATGTAAATCTAAATTATTACATCATTTTTGAATATTTGCAAAGTAAATAAACTGCATAATTAAATGGAAATTAAATAAATATGCAAAATGCAAAGAGAAAGTTTTTATATGTATGAGAAAAGTATGGTTTATGTAACATAAAATAAGAAAACAAAAAGGTATTATTTTGAGTATTTTTAACTTTTAGGGCAAAAACCCTAATTTTAAGGAAAATGTATTATTATTTGATCTAATACAAGTATTTACTTATTAGGTATAAAAATAAAAATAAAATGAAGTATATGATGAACAAAGTATTTTTTGTATCAAATATTAATAAAAATGAAAAATTCAAGTATTTTTATGTTTTTTAACTTAAATATATTAATAAACACATATATATATATATATATATATATATATATATATATATATATTAAGTTCTTAAATATGCATTATATACAAAATAATATATATTTTATATTTTAATAAAATAAAAAAAAAGCATTTTTTATGTGAAATATTTTCAGAAGGTAAATAAAAAATAAAAAAATGTATTTGCACTATTTTTTTTAAATATTCTAAATAATAATATGTATATGTATTTATGTATAAACTAAAGGAAAATCAAATAAAATCAAATAAAAATAAAAAAAATGGTGAGAAAAATATTTTCAAAATTTTATTATGCTGAGAAAAAATAAACAAGTCAAACAAAAAAAGAAAAAGTCAAAAAGAATTAAAAATGAGGCAAATGGGCTTAGGGGGGTGAGAAAATGGAAATAGGGTGCAAAAAGAAGAAACCACACAGGCCCAGCCCATGTGGCTTCATCTTCAACCTTCGTTCAATAACATTCAAAAACGCGCGCCCTGTACTTCTGATGCTAGCTCCTGATTCCTGGCTTTTCAACAAAAACTCATAACATGAAAAATGCTCAGCATGAAGAGACGATTCCAACCATGTATAGAACTTGACCTAACTCTCTAAGATGAGGGAGAATTTCTCCTCCCCCAAATCCTAACCTAGTTTTTCTGCCATTTTCAAACTCCAAATTCTCTCTACTCAGGCAAAAGAAATGAAATGTAAAGCTATGTACATGTTCAGGGCTATGAGTAGAACCTTGTTTCTTCACAAACTTAAGACTAAAGATACATGATAAGAGAGATACGAGTTCAAAGTTTTACCTGTGCAGTTGAACTTCTATCTGGAGAATGAGGAACTTCTAGTGCAAGGTGATGATTGGAAAAGCTTCCTTGAGGTCCAAGGATGCTGTTTCAATGCTTACTTTGTCTTGAAACTTCTTGTATCGAGCTGTGGAACTTCAACTGCAAAAGGAAAAAATGAAAATGGTGGAAGCTGTTAGAGGGATTACAGGTCAGGTTTTAGGTCATGGTTAGCTTGCATACATGCTAGGGAATGTGTATGAATTGATTTTGGTAAGAATGCTCGAAGGAAATGGGAGTTGGCACTCAAACTGCAGAGGCAACTCTGTTTTTGCAGTTTGAGGATGATTCTGAGATGGAGGGTGCTTTGGAGGTCAAGGTCTCGTGCAAAAGCTTGGATATGTTCTTTGGAATGTGTTTGATTAGTTTTGTGTTGTGTCCCTATGCTGGTATGATAGTTGTCACAAGTTATGGAACTTTTCTTCTCTATTAAGCAACAAAAGCAAGTTGATGGTTTAGGTCAGTAGGGGGCCTCCTAATGTGCTGCATAATCTTCTCTTGATCAGAGCAACTTGTCCATAATCTTGTGCCAAAAGGATTTAACTTATACTTGTTGGATTTCTAAATTGACATAAAGTGAACTTTTACCAAAATGGCTAACTCACTTTATCTAAAAATGGATCAATCTTGTGTACAATGCTTGAACTCATGGAACAACACTTTGGCACAATGAACAAGCATTAAATTATGGAGTGTAACTTGGTTTAAGGACCTGTAATCTTGCATAAAGCATGCTGAGTTCAAATTTGCAAAGTTGTGGACATGGAACTTGGTCATGAACAAAGTGGTTTTTTGTTATATTGTGAAATTCGAATCTCTCAAGTTATGAGGTTGTTTGAGAATTTCTTGGACATTTTGGAAAGCTTGGAATGTGTACTACAATCCATCTTTGAAATGCAAATTGAAATTCCAAGTGGAAGGGTATGAAAAATGGCCTTGAAGTGGGGTAGAAAACCTTGTCAAAATAGGTTAAAATTTCACTAAGTTAAAAATGGTTTAGTGTCCTTATTCAAAAAATTGTAACTTGAGCTACAAGCTTCAAATGAGAAAACTTTGTGAAACAAAGTTGTAGATTATGCAACAAGCTACAACTTTCATGTTTTGACTTTTGTTTGAATCCAAATGGATCTTGGTGAAAAGATGGGGCAAAGTTGGGAAAAAATTAGGGTTTTTCATAACTTAGAAAAATTCTAAGTTATGAAAAATTCCATTTTCAAACCCTAATTTGCATTTTGTGATTTCTTGGTGAACAAGTTTCATGATTTGGCATGTTTTGATGAAAAATGAATCTTGACTCTTGATTTTGACCAAAAAGTCAAAGTTTGACTTTTCAGTATACAGTCAAAATTGATCAATTGACTGGGAAATTCAACTGTCAATCTTGTGTACTTGGGATCTTTTGAGCTTGATGAATGTGTCAAGACCATTTCATTGAGTCCTTGAGTCCATATGTGAGCTTGGTTTGCCATTGGTTAGGTCAAACAGTCAAAAATTGCCTTTGTGCAGTCAAAACCCTAAAAATGACCATTTTGCCCTTTTGGTGATCTGATCAAATTTCTTGTGGAACTGTGATCCAAACTTGATCAAATGGTCCATATGAGTTCATAATGTTGATGTGGATCAAATTTCATGAGATTTGACTGTCAATTGGCCACAGTTGACTTTTTCCCCAATATAGTTGATTTCTAGGTCAACTGCCCAATTGACTGGGCAAAACTTGGAATCAAGACTTGAAACTTGGCATGGGTAAACTTGGGAGTCCAATATGAAGCATAAAAGTCATATTAGGCATTTTAGGTCAAAACATCCTTGGGCAAACACAAACCCTAATTTGAGTCCACAGTGCAAGGAGAAGTCTTGAGCAGAGGAAACCCTAACTGGATCTTGATCTTCAAGGGTCTTGTGATGAGAAAATGTTGAGGAAATGGGAGGGCAAATTTTGGGGTACAAAAGCTGCCCCTGTTCAATCTTCTTGAACTTGAAGAGTTAGATTGGCAAGTTTGCCTTTCGCGGCTCGAGGGTAAAAGGAGATTGGACACTAGAGTGCCCGGAAATTTGCACTCGCATGTTGAAGTATCAGCAATGTGATGTCAGGAATGGGCTTACAGATGCCATTTGGAGAGGTGGTAGATAGGGAGATGGGCTTATAGATGCCATCTGGAGACGTGACAGAACCTTGTCGGGAATGGGCTTATAGATGCCATTTGGGAGTGTCGATCGCATAAGAGATTCCTTAGCGAGAACTTGTGTATTTGAGAAAGACGGATGTTTTCCTGGCTTGTTACAGGTGTTTGATCTTTAGTCTCCTTATGAATATATGCCCTGGCTGGATACAGGTATCGAATCTACAATTGGTTGCTCACAAATGTGCCCTGGCTGGATACATGAGTCGAATCTGGAAATAGTCGTTAATAGATGTGCCCTGGCTGGATACAGGAATCAAATCTTTGAACTCTTCAGACGTGCCCTGGCTAGATACATGAATCGAGTCTGGAAACGTGGTCAACAGATATGCCCTGGCTGGATACAGGAATCGAATCTGGAAATGTTGTAGTTGATAGATGTGCCCTGGCTGGATACAGGAATCAAATCTTCGAACTCTTCAGACGTGCCCTGGCTAGATACAGGAATCGAGTCTGGAAACGTGGTCAACAGATATGCCCTGGCTGGATACAGGAATCGAATCTGGAAACGTGGTCAACAGATATGCCCTGGCTGGATACAGGAATCGAATCTGGAAATGTTGTAGTTGATAGATGTGCCTTGGCTGGATACAGGAATCGAATCTTCGAACTCTTCAGACGTGCCCTGGCTAGATACAGGAATCGAGTCTGGAAACTGATCACTCTCAGATGTGCCCTGGCTAGATACAGGTATCGAATCTGGAATTGTGACAGTTGAAGGTAATTGTTTTTGGGATTGTCTTTTTCCTGAAAAGGCAAAAACGTAAGTTGTATGCAATGTCATGATGTATGATATGCATGATGTCATGATGTTCAACCTGAGATGGTGTTGTATGCGCTTTATAATATATGTAAGCAAAATGTATGAAAACGTGAAATGTTTATGAATGTAACTTTGGCTTAGGAAAATAAATCTTTGACGAACGGCCGGGGAGTTGCTCTGTGGAAGAGATACGTGGCCGAAGTTTTGATGAGAAGCCTGTTGAGGACTTTAATGATGGATTCCGCTGAGGATAATGACGATAAACTCCGCTGGGGATTGAAGGAACTTTGCCGAGGGCGGTCTTCCATGGTTTTTAGCGGAGGATAACCCAGTTATAAGTCCTTGTGAGGAAATAACTCTAAATAAAACTCGGGAGAGACGTCCGTGTGCTATAGGGAACAAGCTTCCAGAATCTAGTGGGGATGAGCTTTAAGACCTGCCGGGGAATGTTGTGCCTTTTCAGGATCGACGGGGGACCAACTCTGCTTGGGAAAGTACTACTGAACCTTATTTTACTCTGCGGGGAGTTGAGATGATTTGGTCACATTCTTCAGTTGAACCTACCTTGGTACCTTGGCGGACAAAACAACCAGACTGCATTAGACAACTTCACATTGCCCCTGTCTCTGATGTCACCTGTAATCAATCTCTTGTTTCATATGCAAATATTTATGAATCAGCAATTTAATGTCAAATGCATATATCAAAAATGAACATTGGACGTTCTTCGTAAGACAAAACAGAAAAAGGAAAACAATGGTAATTTGTATGGACAAGTGAATTTGTATTGATTTAAACTTTGCCTGTGAATAGGCGTTTTTGTACAAGAGGCTGACATCCTAGTAAGAGGACGCCGCCAAATAACATAGAGTTTACAATTTGAAAAAGGAAACAAAACAGCTATGTGAACAATCCCACTGGGTTCCAACTCTGCTATCGCCTTTATGTCTTCGAACGTCTCATCGCTTTTTTGCCTAATTTGAAGATGAAGCTGATTTGTCAATGCCGAAATCTGGAGCCAGATAGTTGATGCCGAATTCCGGATGCGAAGTGATCCAATGAGACATAGTGTTACGCTTTTATCCCTAACTTTTGCCTGGACCGCCCTTTCGGGTTTTCAGTCCACCAGGATACCCATTTTTGCCCAAGCCGCCTTTTCAGGTTTTCGACTTGCCGGGTGTACAGATTTTCTCATTTCATCCCTTATTTTTGCCCGAACCCTTTTGGTTCGCCGGGAAGCCCTTATTTTTGCCTAGGTATGTCAACCTAGCGGGTCTTTTATTTATGCGTAGTATTTTTTCACTATGTCTGCATTGGCGGGGTGAGGAAGGTCGTCACCATCCATGGTGGTTAGGATCATGGCTCCTCCTGAGAACACACGTTTAACCACAAATGGCTCTTCGTAAGTAGGGGTCCATTTGCCCCGGGGATCACTTTGAGGAAGGATGATGCGTTTGATTACCAGGTCCCCAACTTGATATTCTTGTGGTCTAACTCTCTTGTTAAATGCCCTGATCATCCGTTTTTGATACGTTTGACCATGACAGATGGCAGTGAGCCTCTTTTCGTCAATCAGATTTAATTGATCAAGTCGAGTCTGGATCCAATCATCTTCATTCAAGTCTGCATCCTTCATTATCCGGAGAGAGGGTATCTGGACTTCAATTGGCAAGACTGCCTCCATGCCATAGACCAAGGAGAAGGGAGTTGCCCCGGTTGACGTTCTGGCTGAGGTACGGTACCCATGCAGAGCGAACAACAATATCTCGTGCCAATCTTTATAGGTCACTGTCATCTTCTGCACAATTTTCTTGATATTTTTATTGGCTGCCTCTACAGCCCCATTCATCTTCGGCCGGTAGGGAGAAGAATTGTGGTGCTGTATCTTGAATTGTTCACAGAGTTCAGTGATCATTTTGTTATTGAGATTGGTACCATTGTCCGTAATGATTCTTTCCGGGATGCCGTACCGACAGATCAGGTTATGCTGGATGAAACGTGCCACGACGCTCTTGGTTACTGTGGCGTAGGACGCTGCCTCAACCCACTTCGTGAAGTAATCGATCACCACCAAGATGAAGCGATGCCCATTGGATGCCGTCGGTCGGATCTCACCGATCATATCGATGCCCCACATTGCAAAAGGCCAAGGTGCTGTCAGGACATTCAAAGGAACCGGAGGGATATGCACCTTGTCAGCATAGATCTGGCATTTATGACAAGTTCGGGTGTGTTGGTAACAATCGGCTTCCATTGTGGACCAGAAATATCCTGCCCGAAGGATTTTCTTAGCCATGGTGTGTCCACTAGAATGTGTTCCAAACGTGCCTTCATGTAATTCTATCATAATTTTCTCTGCTTCAGCCTTATCCACACAACGTAGCAGAGTTGAATCATGATTCCGTTTGTAGAGAATGCCGTTGCTGAGGAAGAATTTTGCAGCAAACCTCCTCATGAACTTCTTATCATTGATAGATGCGCCTTCAGGGTATTCCTGAGCTTCCAAGTACCTCTTCACCTCATGATATCAGGGTTTTTCGGTCACCTTCTCAGCCTCGAGCTCGCAGCAGTATGCCGGTTCATCCAACTTCCAGATAATGATTCGGGGAGCCTCATTGTCCCATTTAACTTTGAACATTGAAGACATCATAGCTAGGGCGTCCGCTAGCTGATTCTCCTCTCCAGGGAAGTGTTCGAAAGTTACCTCTTCAAAGTGGGGAAGCAAGGTCGACACATACTCCTTGTAAGGAATAAGATTCGGGTGTTTCATATCCCACTCGCCTTTGATCTGATTGATCACGAGAGCGGAATCTCCGAAAACACTTAGAAATTTGATCCTTAAGTCAATTGCAGCTTGTAAACCCATGATACATGCCTCATATTCTGCCATATTGTTGGTGCAGCTGAAACATAATCGGGCGGTGAGGGGAGTATGAGTTCCTTTGGGAGATATGATTACAGCGCCGACGCCGTTACCCAAAGCGTTGGAGGCTCCATCAAAATGCATAGACCATCGGGATCCTTCCTCAGGTCCTTCATCCGGTCCAGGTACTTCACAGTCAGTTACCACCATGATGTCTTCGTCCGGAAAATCAAAGTTCAATGATTGGTAATCGTCCACAGGTTGGTGTGCCAAATGATCCGCCAGTACACTTCCCTTAATTGCTTTCTGAGTTGTATACTGGATGTCATATTCTGTCAAGATCATTTGCCATCTCGCTATTCTTCCAGACAGAGCGGGCTTTTCAAATATGTACTTGATGGGATCCATCTTTGAAATCAATAAAGTAGTGTGAGTCAGCATATACTGTCTCAGCCGACGAGCAGCCCATACAAGAGCGCAGCAAGTTTTCTCAAGCAGTGAGTAACGAGACTCACAGTCGGTAAACTTTTTGCTCAAGTAATAAATAGCGTGCTCTTTTCGGCCAGACTCGTCATGCTGCCCCAGCACACACCCCATTGAATTGTCAAGTACTGTCAAGTATAGTATTAGAGGTCTTCCTTCCACCGGTGGCATAAGAATGGGTGGCTCTTGGAGATATTCCTTTATCTTTTCAAAGGCGGCCTGACATTCATCATTCCAGCGTACTACTTGATCTTTCTTCAGCAATTTGAAGATTGGCTCACAAGTAGCAGTCAGATGTGAGATGAATCGGGCAATGTAATTCAGTCGTCCCAGGAAGCCTCTGACTTCTTTCTCTGTTTTTGGAGTCGGCATCTCTTGTATGGCTTTTACCTTGGCAGGGTCCACCTGAATACCTTTATCACTTACAATGAAACCTAGCAATTTTCCGGATCTTACCCCAAAGGTGCATTTGCTGGGATTCAACCTCAGCTTGTATAACTTGAGTCGGTCGATCAACTTCCTCAGATGGTCAAGGTGCTCCTCCTCAGTTTGAGACCTTGCAATCATGTCATCAACGTATACCTCAATCTCATGATGGATCATATCATGAAATAAAGCAACCATGGCACGTTGATAGGTTGCCCCAGCATTTTTCAATCCGAATGGCATGACCTTATAACAGAAGGTGCCCCACTGAGTTACAAAGGTAGTCTTCTCCATATCTTCCGGAGCCATCTTGATCTGATTATACCCTGAAAAACAATCCATGAAGGAGAAAACCTTGTGTTGAGCTGTATTGTCAACAAGGACATCAATGTGAGGTAGGGGGAAGTCATCCTTGGGGCTGGCCCTGTTCAGATCCCTGTAGTCAACACACATTCTGACCTTACCGTCCTTCTTTGGTACCGGCACCACGTTGGCAACCCACTGAGGGTAAGAAGTCACTGCAAGGAACCCGGCATCAAACTGTTTCATAACCTCGGCCTTGATCTTTTCAGACATCTCTGGACGCATCCGTCGGACTTTTTGCTTTACCGGAGGGCAATCTTCCTTGGTTGGCAGGTGGTGAACTACAATGTCGGCATCCAACCCAGGCATATCTTCATAGGACCAAGCAAAAATTTCCATGTAATCTTGTAGCATCTGGATCAATCGTTGCTTCATGCTGAGCTCTAGATTGGCACCAATCTTGACCTCTTTCCTATCTGTCTCGGTACCCAGGTTAATTGTCTCCACCGGCTCTTCATGTGGCTGAATAGCTCTTTCTTCCTGGAGTAGCAGTCTCGCAAGTTCACCAGGCACTTCACAATCATCTTCACCTTCGTCTTCGGCCAAGTTGATCGGATTTTCGAAGTCATAACTGGCGGTAGCAGAGCTGTTACCAGTGAGATCCAGAGTGGATTGAAACCTGTATAAGTGAGTGTGTGTAAATATAGCTGTTTTGCAATATATATAACACAGAAAGGAAAAGAGCACAAGATTTGAAATGCAACAAACATCCAATGTTTTGATTGATGATATATGAAAATGTCATACAAAAAGCCCTCACAAATGGAGCTACGATGCCCCGGGTAGGACACCGAGCCAACAAAGTTTTAACATATTGTTTGTTACAAATTTGGAAATTAAAAGAAATCAATTACTGCGTGACAAATGTGATAGGTGTAAAATCCTTTGCCGTCCAGTTGCTTGGTCCGTTGCTGGTAGTCGGGTAGATCCAACTGTCAAATTCTGCTTCCTCCACATCCTCCTCGATAGCATTCACCCTTGAGCTGGAGATAAACACCGGAGCCTTTCTGACCTTCTCCTTGCGCACAGCCCTCTGAGCCTCTGCAGTAAATCCCAGCCCAAACTTGTCATTCTTCTGAGTGAAGTCAGGAAGCTGACCCCAGTTTGCACAATTGCCTTTTTGAACCACAGCCCGGGCATCCCTTAGGGAAGCCATCTTCAAGGAAACATTCTCTTCGACTGTTGTTTCTACTGCTGCTGAAATTGGATGCACCTCCTCGAAATGCTGAAAGGGGGTTTCAATAAACTCCCCATCCATCTCAATGTATCTGAAGGAATTCAAATGGCTCACCATATACTCCTCTTCTCCTTGCACAGTGACGATCTTCCCTCTGACAGGGTACTTCAGCTTCTGGTGCAAGGTAGAGGTCACTGCCCCAGCTTTATGGATCCAAGGTCGACCCAGTAGACAAGAGTACGATGGACGTATATCCATCACATAAAAGGTAGAGTCAAACACTTGAGAGCCCACACGAATAGGGATGTTAACCTCTCCATGAACCATCCTTTTTGAACCGTCAAAGGCCCTGACGATGATATTGCTGGGCTTCAGTTCTAGGCCTTCATAATCCAAACGGTCTAAAGCCTTTTTCGGTAGAACATTCAAAGAAGAACCAGTATCCACCAATACATGCGCCAGAGTAGTGCCCCTGCATTCGATAGAGACATGCAGGGCATCATTGTGGTCTCTTCCCTTCGCAGTCAGGTCAGCATCTGAAAAACCCAAGCCATTGTCTGCTGTCAGATTTGCTACGCAATCAGTGAACTGGACTGCAGACGTCTCCTGCGGCACATGGGCCGTCTTGAGAAATGAGATCAAGGCCTTAGCATGGGCCTCAGAGCATAGCAATAAGGAGAGCATGGAGATCTTGGAGGGCGTATGCCCCAGCTGCTCGACAACATTGAAATCACTTTTCTTTATTATTTTCAGGATCTCCTCCATTTCTTGTTGGGAGGCCTCAGCATTTATAGGTATTGGTGCCTCCATCCGGGCAGGCTCTTCTTCAATCCCTTTGCCCCGAGCATTAGATGACTCGGCAGCAGGGGAAACAACTTGATCAGCAACAGTAACAGGTACACTTGTAGGTGTTATAAGGAGGGGTCTTCGAATAGCGGGCGGTGCAATGTCAGGCGAGAAGAGCCTGCCACTGCGGGTGACCTTGGCTGGACCAGTGATATCGCAGATACTGGCGCCGGTGTCGAATTCTTGTTTGATTCCATTTACATATACGTCTGCCCCATAACGCCAGGGGACAGCTTTATCAGATACGTAGGGGAGAGGCCCCGGAACAGTAATAACCACAGGTGCAACAGTCATGATTTGAACAGGCTTCTTCGGGGGAGCCTTGATTGGATTATTGAAGATGGTAACCACAAAAACTTCTTTTATCGGAACTAACTGAACAGCAGACTTCTTAAACAGAATCTCCTTGCTATCCATTAGGCTTTGGACGCCTAACCTCAGCAAGGGGCAACCAGACAGGGAAACAACACAGAACAGGCAACCTTCACTGCAACCCGGAAATAAACCGGCCCGCAGTAGGTTCTTCTTAACGGTCTTCAGAGGGGTAACAACTTCATTTACTGAAACATCATACAATTCTTCCTCAATGGCATTTACTCTATGCTGGGGCATAGGAGCAGTTACAACATTTGGTCTCTCCGGCGCCTCGAACTGAATTTCCTTTGCGTCGATCAGATCTTGCACTTTGTTTCTCAAGGCCCAGCAATCATCAGTAGTGTGCCCGGGACTATCAGAATGGTAAGCACACCGGGCATTTGGGTTATATTTAGGAGACGCAGTGTTGACGACCTTAGGAGCTTCTTTGAGGGTCACCAGGTTGGTGGATAATAGTTGGGGTAAAATTTGAGATAAGGTCATACTCAGTCGGGTATACTGCCTCTTGGGCCTTTCGCTTCTTTGTTGATTGTACTGCTGAGGAGCAGCAACAGGTTTCGAGATGACCACAGCATTGACGGCTTGGCGACTTTCGGGCTTGACTTGTCTTCTAGGACCGTAGACGGCACTTGCTTCTTTCTTAAACGGCTTCTTCTCAGCACTGGTGGAGGCAGCATTTTGTATCTTGCCTGACCTGATGCCAGCTTCAATTCTTTCTCCCGTCAATATCAAATCTGTAAACCCAGCGGAGGAGTTACCAACCAAATGATTGAAAAACGGACCAGACAATGTCCCTAGGAACATATCAACCAGCTCTCGATCAGTTAATGGAGGCTGCACCCTGCCAGCCAAATCTCTCCATTTTTGAGCGTACTCTTTGAACCCTTCACCCGTTCCTAGAGACATACCCTGAAGTTGGGTACGCGTAGGAGCGAGATCAGAATTGTATTGGTATTGTCTGTAGAATGCGTTTGCCAAATCTTCCCAGTGTCGGATGCTAGTTCCATCTAATTGGTAGAACCATTCAAGCTGTGACCCCGAGAGGCTATCTTGGAAGAAGTGAATCCAAAGGTTCTTATCCGCCGTATAAGGTTGGATCTTCCTCACGTACGACCTTAGATGCAGCTTTGGGCAGGAGACCCCATCATACTTGGCGAAGGCAGGCGCCTTAAACTTGTGTGGAATTACCACCCCAGAAGATAACCCCAAATCTCCGAAATCCAGTCCCGGCACATTCTGAATTTCCATGGCGCTCAAGCGGTCCTCCAATTGTTTGTACCTGTCAGCAGCAGGTGGGTATTGTTAGTCGTTATAGTCCGTCTCGTTGTCGGAGACTGCGGGACTAGAAGCTCCTCCCCCTTGGGGACTGTTTTTCTCAGCAGAAGAAGTAGTTGGATCAGCTTCATTATGGAGTGTGTTCCCAAATCTGCGTCCGGTGTTGAACAACGCAGTCCTCTTTTTCTTCTTCTTCTTCAGGAGTAGAGTCTTCAACTCTTGCTGACCTTGGGCTAGGCTTAGGACCATCTCTTGAAACTGTGCATTTTGGGCCTGAAGGGCCTTGATTGCTTGCTCACTGGAGGAGTATGGATTCATGATGACTGTGCAAACAAACAACGAAGAAGATTAAGCAACCTGTGAAATAGGGTACCTGCTATGCATATGGTGCAATGGAATGCGTATGTATGCAATGCATTCAAGGATTTAGAACATTCAAAATTTATTGTAGACAAAAAGGAACGCACATCATATTAATAAGGAGAAATTCGTTAGTACATAAATGCCCCATGGGCCAAATATTACAAAATGACTCCTCAAGGCAAAAAAACATTGCGCATCCTCTTTGGTGCGATGTAGGTGTTGAGATTCCTCTCCTCGTGCAGCAGGCGGGTGAGTTCCAGGACCTTCTTTTCACTAGCACATAGACTGGTCTCAAGAGAATTCCGTTCTTCCTTAAGCTGGACCCAGCTCTTCTGCATTTCTTCCCAGGAGGTGGGCATGTCGGGATGTTGAATGGTGTAGGACACCTTTCCTTCCAAGACTGGTTCTTTGATCACAGGGAGCATATGGGGATAAGGCATCACTAACTTCTGGGAGCGGGCTCGTACCCACTTGAGATAAGGTTCCAACGGGATGGAGTTCCTGTGCCCCAGTGTCTTGCTGTCCATCCTACTTGGCATCCTCCAAGCTCTGATAAATCTCTGGCGAAGTCCTTGAGTATCGTTGTCGAAGTCAAAAACTATGTTAGGAATTAACATGTCATGAGGGCCATCCCTCCGAGCATAACCAAACTGTCTCCAAGCCAGGCATGGGTTGTAAGTAATACCTCATCTGATTCCAAATAAAGGAACATTAGGGTACTCCCCGCAACGATCAATGATAATGACGTCTTCTCTGGACCTAGGGCACCAATGTATATCTGCATGCGTGAGAGTCATTAACCGTTGTGACCATCTCAAACCCCGCTCGTTCTTCAAAACTGATTGTGGAAGGTGCGAAATAAACCACCTTCCCAGGAGAGGAGTGCAACACATAAGGACACACCTTCTTCTCATGGTTCGAGTGTAACATGAGTGAAGGATGTCCCCCAGCAATGTAGGTATAGGATTCCTGGTCATGAAGATCTGGACAGCACTGATATCAATAAGCTGATCTGGGTTAGGGAATAACACCAAACCATAGACAAGGAGGGCAACAACTTCTTCAAAAGCTTGTAGGTCAAGGGAGTTCCAACATTCTTGGGCCTTCTCGAACAGAAACCTGGCTAAGAAACCCTTGATACCACTTCTAACTTCCCAATGTCCTTTGAGGTCAGACGGTTGTAGGTGCAAGGCTTTAGCAATCTCTTCAAGCTTGGGTTCCTCTTCCGTACCGTTGTAAGGTAGTTGATCAAGGATAGGGACCTTCAGAAGTCGGGAGAACTCTTCCAATGTAGGCACCAATTGATAATCCGGAAAAGTGAAACAGTGATGCAGAGGGTCAAAGAACTGGAACAGGACCTTTATCAAATCCTCCTCAATGTTGGTGTTAACCAAGCTGATGAGTCTTCCATGTCTCTCACTGAATGAAGAACTCTCGGGAATCCTGGACACAAGTTCCTTAAGCTGAGGAGGGATCTTTACAAGGCTAATCTGAATTGTCTTTCTGCGAGCAGTTTCCATGTCCTATAAAACAAGAATAAAGATGAAGATTCGAAACCCTTGAAATGGTTAGTTAATGCTCATGATGTTATGATTAAATACACCACAAATATTCACAAAGGCAAACATGGTAAGGCACACAAGTCACACAAGACAAACCCTTAGAGTTTAGGCCTGCATGGGGTCTGGGTATTACCCTCTTGAAGTTTGGTGGGCTCAACCTGTCCTATTAGAAGTAACCGGGTTCTAAGGGTCCCAATATCACTGGATTACTTTCATTGTTCATCGTTTCGATTTAGCCACTGAACTGGCGACCGAAATATCCCAGGAAAGCAACCCTCAATTGAGTGTAGTATCGAGTATCAACCAACCTCGGACTGCACCAAAGTCAGTTATCTCACTACCCTAAAAAGGCCAAGATGGTTCAATTAAGGTTCCTAAGGTCAGTTGATGCTTCACGACACCACGCGGCGGCCCCATACTCTCCCTGACTGAACTCAAGGGTTACCGGTACACACCAAAGTGCCACATCAACGTAGCAGACTGCTTCAACCATGTCGGTATACCCCGCACAGTTCCCTCACAGCCTTGTTGCTACTTTCTAAGAAGGTATCCCCAGATCCGGGTTAGGATCTATAAAACTCCGATACAAGGCCCATAAATGAAAAAGCAAACAAGACAATCAATTGAAAACAAAGGTGATCTAAGCCCTAAGGTTACTCCACTTTTAAAAACTCCCCAGCAGAGTCGCCAGTTCTGTGATACGGTGGGAGAACTGACTTGTGTTTTTGCGTTTGTTTTCGCAAATGTTTCGGTTGAGCAAGAGTCGCCACCGACTTTTTAATTTATCCTAAGGAAAGGTTAAAAAGCACAGCAAAAACCTTTTGAGATGTTTTCTTGGGTTCGGGGAGTAGATTATAGAAAGGGAAGGTATTAGCACCCTTTCTATCCATGGTTATCCATGGGCTCTTAGTTACTTGCTTAGATCACTTGCCTTGTGTTTTCAATTATTTTAAATGGTGCTTGAGTGTGTGGGTTTGAAAATATTTTGAAAAGAGGCCAATGTGGTGGCAACCTTTGTAATGATCCATGTGGGGATGTATACAAAGATATATGTCTTTTGAAAAGGTTTTCATTTGTTTTTGAAAGTTGTTTTGAAAGTGTAGTGATGTGTGGTTTTTTTGAAATAGACAAGTGTTTTGTTTTGCAAGTTTGATTCAAGTAACTAAGAGGTTATCTACTCCTAAATTTCTCAAAGATTATTGCTATGTTTTAACCCTTTTAACAAGTTTGTTCCACCATTGTATTTGGTGGACAATCTTATGTTTAGGATGTGAAAGGGACAGGCGCGGGTCATCGTTTAGACCATAATTGCAACGGCGTTAAATGTCTTTGGGCAATTTTCTTTAAGGGACTTGATCATTTGTTTTTGTTTGTTTTGAAAAATTTTATCGAGGGACTATGATCATTCAATTTGTTTGCTTTGCCCAAAGAAGTTCAACATACAATATGGCCCATTTATTTGAAGGCAACAAAAGGGAGTATCCTAGGGGTGCAAGTGTGAGATGTGTTGTTTATTTTCATGCTCATTCATCTTGTATTAGGTCCAACTATTTTTATCGTTTTTCGCATGCAAACCCTAATTCTAACATGTTATTATTAGGAAGCAATAAAGCGCGAAATTTAAATTTACTAAGCTATTACAAAACCAAATATGGGAAGGGGGTACAAATGTTCAAATGGGGATATTGACAAGTAATGTAAATCTAAATTATTACATCATTTTTGAATATTTGCAAAGTAAATAAACTGCATAATTAAATAGAAATTAAATAAATATGCAAAATGCAAAGAGAAAGTTTTTATATGTATGAGAAAAGTATGGTTTATGTAACATAAAATAAGAAAACAAAAAGGTATTATTTTGAGTATTTTTAACTTTTAGGGCAAAAACCCTAATTTTAAGGAAAATGTATTATTATTTGATCTAATACAAGTATTTACTTATTAGGTATAAAAATAAAAATAAAATGAAGTATATGATGAACAAAGTATTTTTTGTATCAAATATTAATAAAAATGAAAAATTCAAGTATTTTTATGTTTTTTAACTTAAATATATTAATAAACATATATATATATATATATATATATATATATATATATATATATATATATATATATATATATATATATATATATATATATATATATATATATATATATATATATATATATATATATATATATATATATATATATATATATATATATTAAGTTCTTAAATATGCATTATATACAAAATAATATATATCTTATATTTTAATAAAAAAAAAAAAGCATTTTTTATGTGAAATATTTTCAGAAGGTAAATAAAAAATAAAAAAATGTATTTGCACTATTTTTTTTAAATATTCTAAATAATAATATGTATATGTATTTATGTATAAACTAAAGGAAAATCAAATAAAATCAAATAAAAATAAAAAAAATGGTGAGAAAAATATTTTCAAAATTTTATTATGCTGAGAAAAAATAAACAAGTCAAACAAAAAAAGAAAAAGTCAAAAAGAATTAAAAATGAGGCAAATGGGCTTGGGGGGTGAGAAAATGGAAATAGGGTGCAAAAAGAAGAAACCACACAGGCCCAGCCCATGTGGCTTCATCTTCAACCTTCATTCAATAACATTCAAAAACGCGCGCCCTGTACTTCTGATGCTAGCTCCTGATTCCTGGCTTTTCAACAAAAACTCATAACATGAAAAATGCTCAGCATGAAGAGACGATTCCAACCATGTATAGAACTTGACCTAACTCTCTAAGATGAGGGAGAATTTCTCCTCCCCCAAATCCTAACCTAGTTTTTCTGCCATTTTCAAACTCCAAATTCTCTCTACTCAGGCAAAAGAAATGAAATGTAAAGCTATGTACATGTTCAGGGCTATGAGTAGAACCTTGTTTCTTCACAAACTTAAGACTAAAGATACATGATAAGAGAGATACGAGTTCAAAGTTTTACCTGTGCAGTTGAACTTCTATCTGGAGAATGAGGAACTTCTAGTGCAAGGTGATGATTGGAAAAGCTTCCTTGAGGTCCAAGGATGCTGTTTCAATGCTTACTTTGTCTTGAAACTTCTTGTATCGAGCTGTGGAACTTCAACTGCAAAAGGAAAAAATGAAAATAGTGGAAGCTGTTAGAGGGATTACAGGTCAGGTTTTAGGTCATGGTTAGCTTGCATACATGCTAGGGAATGTGTATGAATTAATTTTGGTAAGAATGCTCGAAGGAAATGGGAGTTGGCACTCAAACTGCAGAGGCAACTCTGTTTTTGCAGTTTGAGGATGATTCTGAGATGGAGGGTGCTTTGGAGGTCAAGGGCTCGTGCAAAAGCTTGGATATGTTCTTTGGAATGTGTTTGATTAGTTTTGTGTTGTGTCCCTATGCTGGTATGATAGTTGTCACAAGTTATGGAACTTTTCTTCTCTATTAAGCAACAAAAGCAAGTTGATGGTTTAGGTCAGTAGGGGGCCTCCTAATGTGCTGCATAATCTTCTCTTGATCAGAGCAACTTGTCCATAATCTTGTGCCAAAAGGATTTAACTTGTACTTGTTGGATTTCTAAATTGACATAAAGTGAACTTTTACCAAAATGGCTAACTCACTTTATCTAAAAATGGATCAATCTTGTGTACAATGCTTGAACTCATGGAACAACACTTTGGCACAATGAACAAGCATTAAATTATGGAGTGTAACTTGGTTTAAGGACCTGTAATCTTGCATAAAGCATGCTGAGTTCAAATTTGCAAAGTTGTGGACATGGAACTTGGTCATGAACAAAGTGGTTTTTTGTTATATTGTGAAATTCGAATCTCTCAAGTTATGAGGTTGTTTGAGAAGTTCTTGGACATTTTGGAAAGCTTGGAATGTGTACTACAATCCATATTTGAAATGAAAATTGAAATTCCAAGTGGAAGGGTATGAAAAATGGCCTTGAAGTGGGGTAGAAAACCTTGTCAAAATAGGTTAAAATTTCACTAAGTTAAAAATGGTTTAGTGTCCTTATTCAAAAATTGTAACTTGAGATACAAGCTTCAAATGAGAAAAATTTGTGAAACAAAGTTGTAGATTATGCAACAAGCTACAACTTTCATGTTTTGACTTTTGTTTGAATCCAAATGGATCTTGGTGAAAAGATGGGGCAAAGTTAGGAAAAAATTAGGGTTTTTCATAACTTAGAAAAATTCTAAGTTATGAAAAATTCCATTTTCAAACCCTAATTTGCATTTTGTGATTTCTTGGTGAACAAGTTTCATGATTTGGCATGTCTTGATGAAAAATGAATCTTGACTCTTGATTTTGACCAAAAAGTCAAAGTTTGACTTTTCAGTATACAGTCAAAATTGATCAATTGACTGGGAAATTCAACTGTCAATCTTGTGTACTTGGGATCTTTTGAGCTTGATGAATGTGTCAAGACCATTTCATTGAGTCCTTGAGTCCATATGTGAGCTTGGTTTGCCATTGGTTAGGTCAAACAGTCAAAAATTGCCTTTGTGCAGTCAAAACCCTAAAAATGACCATTTTGCCCTTTTGGTGATCTGATCAAATTTCTTATGGAACTGTGATCCAAACTTGATCAAATGGTCCATATGAGTTCATAATGTTGATGTGGATCAAATTTCATGAGATTTGACTGTCAATTAGCCACAGTTGACTTTTTCCCCAATACAGTTGATTTCTAGGTCAACTGCCCAATTGACTGGGCAAAACTTGGAATCAAGACTTGAAACTTGGCATGGGTAAACTTGGGAGTCCAATATGAAGCATAAAAGTCATCTTAGGCATTTTAGGTCAAAACATCCTTGGGCAAACACAAACCCTAATTTGAGTCCACAGTGCAAGGAGAAGTCTTGAGCAGAGGAAACCCTAACTGGATCTTGATCTTCAAGGGTCTTGTGATGAGAAAATGTTGAGGAAATGGGAGGGCAAATTTTGGGGTACAACACTTACTGCGAGATTTTATGAACAAAAAACGCAAAACGCAAACCAGCATTTCAAAATAGTCGGTTCTGCCACCGTATCACAGAACTGGCGACTCTGCTGGGGAAATAATAAGTGGGGACACCTATTAGGTAAGTAGCAATAAACTATGAGGGAACTGTACGGTGTAGACTGATACGGTTGAAACAGTAGCTACATTGATGTGGCACATTGGTTGGTACCGGTATCCCTTGTGGAGAAACGAGGAGAATACGGGGCCGCTACGTGGTGTCTTTAAGCATCAACTGACCTTAGAACCCTTAATCGACCAACTTGGCCATTAGGAAGTAGTGAGATAGTCGGCCTCGGTGTAAAGCTGAGAACTGGTTGATACTCGATGCTACACTCATTGAGACCATACTCTCGAGATAGTTCTGGCCGCAAGAAAAGATTGCGTGAGCTAAAACCATAACCGATGGAGGATGGTCAATGATATTGAGATCCTCTAGAACCCGGTTACTTTTGCTAGGACAGGTTGAAACCAACTAAACTTCAAGAGGGTACTACCTTTGACCTCATGCAAGCCTTAAACTTAAGGGCTTTGTGTGACTTGTTTGTCTTTGCCATGCCTGTTATCTACACTTGTTGTTTGTTTTATCATGACATCATGCATCATGACATGGAATTCATACTTCATTATACTAACATGTTGTAACCCAAAATTTGCCCTCCCATATTTCTCAAAACATTGCAAGAAAAATCTCCAAGTTGTCCAAGGTTGCTAAAGAGTTGGTCAGACAAGCCCTCTCCTAAGACAGTCTACCCCAAATTAGGGTTTTATGTTGCATCAAGATCCTTGAGTACAAGTGACCCCAAATTCTCACCAATGTCCTAATAAGTTCTCAAGGTCATCCATGTCAAGTTTCAAGCCTTGCAGAGAAAGTTTGCTCAGTCAATTGCTCAAAGGTCCAAAAATCGACTATGCTAGGGCAAAAGTCAACCGTGACCCAAATACAGTCAAACTTCAAGATTTTTTTGTCAACATTATCATTTTGAAGGATATTTCATCATTTTATTAAGGTTTGATCATGATTCATCAAGGATTGCTCACAATTCATCAAGATTCAAAAGATGCTAAATTAGGGTTTTGTAGGAAAAGTCAACTCAACTTTGACCAAGCATAACTTTCTCATACTTTATGATAAATGACCCATACAAATATAATTTTGAATAGGATGCAATTCTCTACAATCCATCTTCATACCCCAAGATCAAAATATGCACTCACAAGAAGTTATGAATTTTGACATTATAGGTCATTTTGAAAAGTCAACAAAAACACCTTTTTTGTCAAAGCTTCTAACTTGAGCATGGAATATCAAAATGATATGAAACCAAAAGGGTTGGTTAGAGGACATATCAAGATTTCTAAAAAGTCCAAGAACACTTCCAAAAGTTCAAAATTGAAGAAGTTATGCATTGTTGAAGTTGGACTTTTTTGCAAAATTGCCAAAAGTCAACTATCCCCAAAACTTCAAATTTTGCCAAATGGGCCCATTCTTTTTCACTTGTTTTAAGTTTGCATTGTAGCCCACGTGCTCCAGCGTTGGCCATGTGTCCATATCATTTTTTTTATTAATTATTTTGATTTTATTTGAATTAATTTGATTTAAATCAAAATAAATCAAATAAAAATCCAAAGGCATTGATAACAAAGATTTTGTGTTGATTTCAGGTTCCATTATACAGCTTTCCATCATCAAATTCGTATCAAATCAATTGTGTGCAAAAAAATTGAAATCAAGCCAATTTGGAAAGTTTGTAAAAGCAAATCAAATCCACATCAAGAGAATTGATAGAGCAAGATTTGGATAAAGAAAACAACCCTAATGTATTGTACAATACATAAGGAAGCAAAGCATACAAGAATAGGGGTTGGAGAGCAGTTATAGAGTGAGAACCAAAGTTGTAAAAACCAGAAAAAAGTGTGGGATCGAAATCAAGGTTAAAGGCGTTTTCAGGGCTTGGCAAGCATCACAATCACTTCCTGGCAACCTCCATAAGCAAAACCAATCACAACCAGGCGTTTTCAAGCTTCCATATGCACTGTAAGTCTCACGCGAGGTAGCCCTGTTCTTGATTTCGTATCTCAGAAATTAGGCATTGTTATAACAAAATAATTGCATATTTGTAATCACCACATCATTTACAAGCTTTTGGCATCATTTGATTTTGTTTATCTGACCTGTAGCAAGATCCACCATTATTAGGGTTTTGTTCTTGTTTTTGGGGTTTCTTATTTCAGGGATAATTGGCCCCAAATATGGGCATGGTTGTGATCAATGGGTTGAGACAAACTCAACTATGTTCTTAGAATGCGTTTATATGGCCTGGAGAAGATCTTAGGATGAAGCCACGGTTTTAGCTGCGGATAAAAATCCACAGGTAAAAGTTGCAGATCCTCAAGGACAGGGATGAACTCGTGTCATCCATCCATTGGCCGGTTCAAAATAATCGCGCGTTTTTTATTTTTTTTTCTGACTATTGAATTTTGTTTTTCTATATTATTATTATTTCATATTATATTAACAACAAGAACCAATTGGCCTAGTGGTTGCCACGTTTGATTCCAAGGCATATGGGGCTGGAGGTCAGGGGTTCGATCTCTGCCTCCAGCATTTGCTATTTTTCTTAACAATTTCAGGCAATCTAGTGTACATACCAACATGATGATCATCATACTCCCTCACTCCTTGGCGTGCCAGATGGCCAGATCTGGTGGCCAATCCTTGAAGGCACACCATAAGCCAGTCAACGCCTATGCACTGGATTGCAAAAAGTCCAAACGGATCAGCTTAATGGGCCAGCCAAAATTGCTTTCAGCACCTCCCAAATCAGGCCCAATTTCTCATTCTCTTTATATTTTATTTATTTAACTTATTTACTTTATTTTTATTTAATTAGTTTTCTAACCAATAACAAATTTTCTTTTTATCAAAAATCACAAAAAACATTTTTGTCCAATTAAAATTAGGGCTTTATTTTTCTTTAATAAATTTTAATTAATTAATTAGGTTTTTAATTCTAGAATAACTTTAATTTATTTTTGTAAATAAAAATTAATTAGAATTAATTAGATTTTAACTTTGATTTAATTATTTTTAATTTCTTTCTTAAATTAACAAAAACTCCAAAAACATGTCATTAATTATTTTTTCCCTTTAATTAATTTAATAATTAATTTAATATTTAATTTAGGATTTAATTTCTTTTTCTTAAATAAAAACAACAAAAACCATTTTCTTTTAAAAAAGGGTCAAAATCCTAATCTCGCATCCGATTTAATTTCGCATCGCGCTTTATTTTTATTTAATTATTGACGTATCTGTTTCCGGTATATAATAATAATTAGGATATTTTATTTATTTTACCGCTTTATTTTATTTTCAAAGGGTTGCTTTTGGCGATGTAAATACCAGACGCCTTGTAATAATTAGTTTTAATTTCCGCATTTTAATTTTGCAAATTATACAACTGTTAGATGTTTGATAGTAGGGTTTGCATGACAAGAATGAACGCTTAATCTAAAATCAAATTAGATCACCCTTAACATGTGCAAAGATAAAAATAACTGAAAACGACACACTCGCACATGTGCACTCTTAGGGTACACCCCACTTGGTTGCCTTTGTACACGGTCATTGAGTATAGGTCGTTTTAGAGGTCGTCCTCCTGTCTAAAAGATCATAGTTGCCTCGAAACGGTTGCCTCAAATATTATTGCCTCAAACAAATGATCTAAGACATTAGGGTTACCGCTAATGCATCCTAACATTGCTTTAGTGACCGTATGTCCTTCATTTGAATTGACCCTCAAACTCCAACGACGATGCTACCTACCCACTAATAGTGGGATAACATTGTCTAAAGGAAGTTAGTATAAAACGATTCCTTTTTCGAATAGGTAGATAGTTCTTAGATACTCGCTCATCCAAAACAAAACAAATTTTTCACACCTACACTCCTTTTCAAACAAAGTTTTCAAAAACACTTCATTACACTCTTGAGGACAGAAGCAAGAGTTAAATCGAAGTTAAAAACAAAAACTTTTCAAAACCCACAAGCACCAAGAATTTTTTTTGAAAATGATGAGCAAGTACCTAAGAGCCCGTAGATAACTACAGATAGAAAGGGTGCTAATACCTTCCCTTTCTATAATCTACCACCCGTACTCAGAGATAATCTCGAAAAAGGAATTTTTCTATGCTTTTTTCCTTTCCTTGTTGGATAAAATAAAAGTCGGTGGTGACTCTTGCTTACCGCGACATTTTGCGAATAACAAACGCAAAACACAAACCAACATTCCAAAAAATAGTCAGTTCTTCCCACCATATCACAGAACTGGTGACTCTGCTGGGGACTTAATAAGTGGGGTGTACCTTAGGAATAGTTTACCATAATGTTTTCAATTGCTTGATTTGTATGCTTTATCTTTGTGGGTTTGAATCGGAGTTACTATAGATCCTAACCCGGATCTGGGGATACCTTTTAGGTAAGTAGCAATAGACTGTGAGGGAACTGTACGGCGTAGACCGATACGGTTGAAGTAGTAGCTACGTTGGTGTGTGTGGCGGTAGAAATGTGCAAGACCAAGCCATTGGATTAACTAGACTTTATACAAATCAAAATAAAAATCTCCACCGCGCTTTATTGTTTCCAAAGGAATGGGAAAAGAGCGAATAACCCAAAAAGAGGGGGAAAGATTCAAGGTAAGGGGGTTGGTTATGCAAAGGGAAGGTATTAGAACCCTAAACATCCACGGTACTCCGCAGGAACCTCTTTGTAAAATCTGTATATTTTGGCTATACAAATGTGTTGTATATAAAATGGACGGTGGAGGTGAGAAAAAAAATATTTTTTGATTTTTGCACCTGCCGCGGTTGCGAACCTTTAGTGCCTACGTACCACCTTTCGTGCAATAGGGGATCAGGGTACACGTAGTTCATCTAGAAAAGACTTGTTTGTTGATTGTTTTTAAACAAGGAGACAAGTCGTCATTGTTAGGAGAGAAATCTCGACTAACGCCCACAAGGTGTGAGAAAGATGGACCCTGCATCAACAAGAGTGAGGGTTTGAGAACGCCTCTAGTACTCAAGTGGAAAAGTCGACACCTTTATAACCATAGGGATAGGAGAATGTTGCTCGACTATCAATGAATCATGTCTCACCTTGAAAAAAAGTTTTGAATGGAAAAGGTGCTTGGGCGCACAAAAGAGTTTGAATGAGTTGAAGTGTTTTGTTAATTTTGAAAGAAATGTCAAAGTATGATTAAATGAATTGAAGTTTGTTTAAAGAAAATAAGTTTTAAAAGAAAAGGCATTCGACAAAGTCGAGGTTTATTATGAAAGCGGTTCGAGTTTAAAAACAAAGAAGATTTTGAAAGAAGATGAGAAGGTTTTTTAAAATTAAAGAAGATGGGAGGAGATGAATGGACTATCCTAAAGCATAAGGTAAAAGCTAAGGGAGAGAACCGTCTAACCAACATGAAGCTGATACATGACATTATAAGCCAATGTAGAATTCCCATTCTTTGGATTGAAACCAAGCAAGCAAAGATACTAGACCTCTTGAGTGAATCAAACTTCGAGTGTATTTAGTCTTCGCAAAAAATTGGGCAGAGTAACGGCTGTATACGGGTGAATTCCAGATTACAAACAAAGATCGTAATCTCAATAACCTGCCGTTGTACCCCAAAATTTTCCCTCCCATATTCTTCAAAGTTTGTCAAAGAATCATCTTCAAATGGTTCAAGATTGCTCAAAGGGTTGCACAGTTCAAACCATCTCCTAAGCTAGTCAAAATTAGGGTTTTGTTTCTTTCAGTGAATTTGGGATTTTCAATGGCTCAATCAAGTCTCATAGGCATATATGCATTCTCAAGCATCTACATGTTAAGTTTCAAGACTCACAGTACCAAATTGCACAGTCAAAAGCTCCATTTGCTTCACAATCAACTACAGGGGTAAAATGGTCATTTTACAGTCAAAAGTCATAATTTTTTGTCAACATCTTATTTTGAGTCCACAATCATCATTTGATCAAGTCTTGATCATGATTCCTCAAGGATAGCTCAAAAATCATCAAGATGCAAAAAGTTACTATTTCTGGACAGTAGAAAAGTCAACTGTATCTTGACCAGGGCATAACTTTTTCATGGTTCATAATAAAAATCCCATCCAATGCTCATTTTTAAGGGGATGACATTTCCTACAATCCATCTTCACATTCCAAGTCCAAGAAATGCTCTCACAAAAAGTTATCAATTTCTACATTATAGGTCAAATTCAAAAGTCAACAAAAGTGCACTTTAAGTCAAAGACCATAACTTGAGATTGGTAAATCCAAATGACATGGGACCAAAGGCATTGGTTAGAGGAATTCAAGAACTTTCCAAAATGTCCAATAACATGTTCATATGATCAAAATTGAACAAGATATGCATTGGAGAAGTTGGGAAATTTTTGTGAATTTGCAAAAGTCAACTTTGCTCAAAACACTTTGTTTTTGCTAATGGGCCTCAAATTTCTTCTTGAAACTTTATCCAAGGCTTATGCACGACCCATTGAGATTATTTGAATTTATTTTCTTATTTTTTATTAATTAATTGGATTTTTAATTGATTTTAATTCATTTAATTAATTTAAATTGTAGGAAATTCAAAGATTTGATTTTTCAATCTTTTTGTGAAGCAAACAAGCTCAAGATATGCTGGAAATTTGTGTGCAAATCAAAGGGACAAGAATCTCCAAGTTTGGCAAGTTTTTCCAATCAAAAAGATTCAAAAGTATTTGATTTTCAATCAAATATACAAACATCAATTCCATGGATTTCTTGGCAAAGATTTAACCTAGTTTCATTCTCCTATAAGTACACAAGCTAATCCTACTCATGCATACGTGAAATTGCTGCAAACAAAGCCATAGCCATATTGACTTTTTTCAAGAAAATTGCAAAACTGTTTTCTGCATTCTAGCACGATTCAAAGGCATTTGTTGATTTCAATACATTGCTGGAAGTGTGAGGAACGTGTAGCAATCAGAATCAAGCGTTAAAACTCCAGAAATCACCCTAAACAGACTCACGGTTTGCATATTTTTCTCATAATCGAAACTCATGATTCATAAGCTTTTAACATGATTTATGGTTTGTTTTGCATTGCTTGAATCTATATAAAGCTAATGGTATTGGTTAATTAGATTATAGTGTACATAATCGTAAGTTACCATTGACAAATTTTAGGGTTCATAAACCTTGAATTTGGGGATTCAGTAACCAGGCAAAATTGGGATCTCTAAGGCATATGGTTGAGACCGTCAGAACAAGACGAACATACTGAGACCATCGCGAAATATTTATATTCATCACAGGCTTAATCGCTATTTTTCCTCATGATGTTTTGTGGGGGTTAAAAACCCCCACTATCTGATTTGCTTTTTTACAGGCGCAGCGAAGACGATGATGAGGTGGTGATATGTGGTTGGTCCATTCAAAAAGAAGCGCGCGTTTTTTCTTTTTACAGCATATTGTTTGGATTATTAATATATTATATTCACTTCTTATTATATTATCAAAGCAAGCAAATGGCCTAGTGGATGGTGCGCTGCTGGTGATCATTGGGACCTGGGTTCGAATCCCAGGTCCACCCAAAACTCTTATATTATTTTGTTTAACGTGATTACATGCAAGCTTCAACAAAGTGTCCATCATGTACCTCACGTCCCAGCATGCCATGTGGCTTCAAGCAGTGATCCAGTGGCCAGGAGATGAAGAACGCCATACTCCCAGTCAACGAACGTGCAGCTGATCCAGAAAGTCAACAAGGCTTGTAGCTTAATGGGCCAGAATTGCTTTCAAACCTCCTAATGGGCCAGCACACCCCCTGGTTTATTATTTTTCTTTTATATTTTTTCCTTTAACTATTTTATTTTTAATAACTATTATTATTATTATTTAATTAACTCACAAATTATTTTTCATAATAAAATCAGAAAACTAATATTTTTATTATTATTATTATTTATTAATTTCACTCTATTTTTTGTAAGTAAATTCTAACAAATTAATTTAGTTTAATTAGATTTAATTTTAACTTTTTCTCAATAATAAAATAAATTAGAATTAGGGTTTTTACTAACTTTTGACTTTATTTTATTTTATTTTCATTAAAACATAAAAAACATAAAAAATACTTTTTTTCTTTTAATTAATTAATTAATTAGTTTTAGGTTTAATATTTAATTAAATACAAAAAGGACCAAAATTCCATTCTTTTCTCAAAAAGGGTCAAAACCCTAAGGACTTTTCCAATTCAATTTCTTTTCGCGCATATTTATTTTTGATTATATTTATGTAATTGCTCCGAGGATGTAATAGCGTAATTAGGACCTCTTTTATCGCTTTCTTTATTTTCCCGCAATTTACTTTTCAAGGGTTATGTTTTTGGCGATGTAAATACCTGACGCCTTGTAATAGCGTAGATTTACTTTCCGCAATTTACTTTTCGCACAACTATTAACTGCTATGCATGACAAGACTTGTTCTCAAAATAAAATCAAAACGTAGCTCACCATAAAAATGTGCAAAGATAACTTAACTGAATCCTGACACACTCGCACATGCCACTCCTAGGGTACGCCTCCTTTGGTTGCCTCGACGTGGTCATTAAGTATAGGGTGTTTTAGAGGTCGCCCTCCTGTCTAAAGATCCAAGTTGCCTCGAAACGGTTGCCTCGGATAAAAAAGGATCTAAGACATTAGGGTTACCGCTAAGGCGTCCTACTATTGCTTTGGTGACCACACATGTCCCTATAATCGAATTGACCCGAATAACTCCAACGACGGTGCTACCTACTTCTCAATAGTGGGATAGTACTGTCTAAAAGACATTTACACAGCTTAATTTCTTTGAGTAGGTAGAGGTTTTCAGGTACTTTCTCTCTCAAAACAAAAAAAAAAACTTTTCGCACCTACACTTTCAAACAAAAGTTTTCAAACAAACACTTCATACACTCTTGAGGACTGATACAAGAGTTATCTATAAGTTTCCAAAACAAACTTTTTTTTCAAAACCCACAAACACAAGAAAAGAAAACATTTTTTGAAAACATAGTGAGCAAGTACCTAAGAGCCCGTGGATAACCACGGATAAAAAGGGTGCTAACACCTTCCCTTTCTATAATCTACCTCCCGAACCGAGAAACATCTTGAAAAGGAATTTTGCTGTGCTTTTGTCCTTTCCTTGTTGGAGAAAATAAAAGACGGTGGCGACTCTTGCTTACCGCGACATTTCGCGAACCAGCATTCCAAAAACAGTCAGTTCTATTTCCACCGATCACAGAACTGGCGAATCTGCTGGGGAAATTTAATAAGTGAGGTGTACCTTAGGATTAGATCATTCTATGTTTTCAATTGTATGCCCTGTTTGCTTTAATATTGTGGGTTTGCATCGGAGTTTCATAGATCCTAACCCGGATCTGGGGAATACCCTTTAGGTAGCAATAAACTGTGAGGGACCTGTCCGGCGTAGACCGACACGGGTGAAGCAGTAGCTACGTTGGTGTGACACCTTGGTCTGTACCGATATCCCTTGTGTTGGAACGAGGAGAATATGGGTCTTCTGAGGAGTCATTAAGCACCAACTGACCTTAGAACCTTAAATTGACCCAACTTGGCCATAGAATAGTAGCAGTATGCTACACTCATTGAGGCTAAACTCTCGCGATGGTTTCGGCCGCAAGAAAAGATTGCGAAGCTGGAGTAATGACTGATTGAGGGTAGTCAGTGATATTGAGATCCTCTAGAACCCGATTACTATTTTCTAGGACAGGTCTTAACCAACTGAAACTGAAAGAGGGTAGTACCTAAACTTCATGCCGGCGTGAAATCTAAGGGCTCTTTTGTGTGACTTGTGTGCCTTCAAACTTGAACTACTTGCACATTCTTGTTATCTGACAACATGAATTCCTTGCAGGTTTTGTTTACAGTCCTTAATCTGGGCTTATAACAGGGTTTACTTACATCACTCCACGCATAGCATAACATCATACCATCATACCATTGCATACATCTTGCATAAGGACTAACCCATTTCAAGGACCTCAAGGGTGTGTGATGCAGGTCATGATGAACCAACTGTCTAGCAAGGGGCAAAGGGGATCTATTTTCCTCTAGCCAAGGTTGTTTGGAGATCAAAATACGATGACTTGAGTCAGGGGCTATGACCCACTCGATATGGTGAGCCTTGACTCTTGAAGAAGGACTCTCAGCAACATGAAGTTCCTTCAATCAAGCTTCCCAAATTCAAATTCTAACAAGTTTCTTGGTTTACCCCGCGAGATCCTTGAAAACATTGCATGCATATCATACATATCATTGCATTACAAGTACCATTACAGGTTACTTATCTTCTTCGCTGTTTATTTCAGCAATCATCATGTCTTCTGAACCTACTACTGAACAAGCTATCAAGGCCCTCCAGGCCCAGAACGCCCAGTTTCAAGAGCTGGTCATGAGCTTAGCCCAGGGTCAACAGGAGTTGAAGACTCTGATTCTGAAGAAGAAGAAGAAGAGGACTGTGCTGTTCAATACTGGACGCAGATATGGGAATGCACTGCAAAATGAGGCTGATCTGGCTACTTCCTCTGTAAGGAAGGACAGTCCCCAAGAGAGGAGGGTTCCTAGTCCCGTGGTCTCTGACAACGAGACGGATTACAATGATGAACAGTACCCTTCTGCTGAGGACAGGTACAAACAGCTGGAGGACCGTTTAAGTGCTATGGAGATTCAACATGTGCCCGGGTTGGACTTCGGAGACCTAGGCTTATCTTCTGGGGTGGTGATCCCTCACAAGTTCAAGGCGCCTGCTTTTGCAAAGTACGACGGAGCTTCCTGTCCTAAGTTGCACCTCCGATCGTAGTGAGGAAGATCCAACCTTATACAGCTGACAAGAATTTATGGATCCATTTCTTCCAGGATAGTCTTTCAGGGACTCAACTCGAATGGTTCTATCAGTTGGATGGAGCCAACATCCGCAACTGGGAGGACCTTGCTGCTACCTTTTATAAGCAGTATCAGTATAATTCCGACCTCGCTCCTACGCGTACCCAACTCCAGGGTATTCACTAGGGATGGGTGAAGGATTTAAGGAATATGCCCAAAAGTGGAGAGACCTTGCTGGAAGGGTGCAACCACCCTTAACCGACCGTGAACTTGTGGATATGTTCTTGGGGACCCCGTCTGGTCCGTTCTTCAACCATTTGATTGGAAATTCTTCAGCCAGGTTCACAAACCTTATCTTGACTGGGGAGAGAATTGAAGCTGGTATCAAAAATGGGAAGATTCAAGAAGCTACACCTTCTGATGCTCATAAAAAGCCTTACAGTGGGAAGAAGGAGTCCAATGCTGCGTACAGTCAAAAGAGTCGTCGTGACCAACACGTGGGGGCAGTCCTGATCTCTGGTTTTGCGTCACGCCGACAACAGCAAAAGGGAAATCAACGAAGGCCGGACGAGCCTAAAAGACAGTTCACCAACATCAACATGCCATTGTCATAAGCATTGCAGCACATGTTGAAGATGAATCTGATTGCGGTGATAAACCCTCCTGCGAATCCTAAGACTTCTTCTCCAAACTACAACCCAGATGCGAGGTGTGCTTATCATTTCGGTAGCCCAGGGCATGATACTGACGATTGTTGGGCGCTGAAATATAAGATTCAGAATATGATTGACGCTAAGGAGATCGAATTCGAGCCTTCTGAGACTCCTAATATGATCATTGCTCCCTTGCCAAAACATGGCTAGGATTGAGAGACTTTTGTTCATTGAATTCTGATATTGTATTTTTCTTTGCTTATTCAAACAATTATCATGTCAAACTCTCTTATTTCATTAATGCATTACACGTGTCTGTTTTGAAGTAATTGTGTTCACTATATTCAAAATTGCTTTTATTTTTTGTGATGTTCAATTCTTGATTAAAAATTCTAAACCTTTTGAGGGAGGATGACGAAAACGATACCACGATCTTTACAGTATGCTTTTGAACAGACCCCGCTGATGAGGTACAGGCGTTGTTTTAAATCCTAAATAGTGGAGTAATAAGGAAGATAATCCCTAGTCAACCCCTTTGAGCCAAAGAAGTTGGAGTTTTTCTTTTCAAAAATTAAAAACCCTTAATCATAACCTGGGGCAGGGTAGTTTTCTCAGTTTAATCCAGGTGCACCATGAATGGCATCAAAGAAGTCCTTCCAAAAGACAGTGATGGTTTCGAATAATCGTAAGGACTGACAATCATTATCTCTCAGAAATAAAAGCCCATTAAGTCAAAACCTATGAAGGAGACTTACAAAAACTGGGGCATCCCGCTGACTGTAATCACAAAAGAAACAGTTCAGGAAAAAGATAGGGATAACAAAATCAAAAAAGAAAGAGGTCTTACAAACCCTCAACAAAAAGAAATGACTGCCCATTCAAAATAAACTTTCAGTCTCCGAACCATCACCGGAATATCAGAGCAAAGACTCAAACAAGATCTAATGCACGATTAGCTGAGTTTAGGTTTGAAGAACATCACGAAGAACGGGTGGGTACAAATAAAATTTGAGCCTTTATCCTTTGTTTCTTAAACTGTGAACCAGGCCACGTTATAACCCTTAAAAGTCCTAGCTGAAGCATGGGTTAGTTCGAAAGCATACTGTTACAAAAGGTATCCTGACTCCTGTAGGGCTTGCTGTAAAATCCTGAGTTGACATCACATTTTACAAAAAAAATCACTGGTTTTATTGAAAACTGCATTTTCAAAAACTTCAAGATAGACATAAGCGTTGCATTCTTGAAATAATATTGTTTGCTTATGACTATTTGTTCAACAGCAGAGAAATTCGCACGACGAATATCTAGTGAACAAGAATCTTCTCAAGGATCACCTCAAGTGGAAAAAACACTTCCAATCCAGGGGCAGGCATAACCATTGTCCATCATCTGGGGCAGTCAAGTCAAGATTCAAGGAATCTCTCAAAATGACAAATAACCAGGGGCAAATCTCCGCCTGAGTCACTTGGGGCATTGGGCATGAATTCCAGCGACAAATCTGGTACGATCAAACATCTTCTGGTAATATGACAACACAACACTATTGACAGTGACAACTCCCTACATTATGAGAGCGGGGACATAGTCAAAAAAATACTACGCATAATCAAAGACCCGCTAGGTCGACGGGCCTAGGCAAAAATAAGGGCTTCCCGGCGAAGTCGAAAACCTGAAAAGGCGGCTTGGGCAAAAATGGGTATCCCGGTGGACTAAAAACCCGAAAGGGCAGTCCAGGCAAAAGTTAGGGATCACAGCGTATGACTATGTCCCGGCATCTTGCCACTTGCCTTCCAGAAGAAGATTTGTCAAATCGGAAGTTATCGAGCACCTCCACAGGTACCTTCTCCCGCAAAAACAGGGGCAATAAGAATTGTCTAAGCGATCTGGTTGCTCTGTCCACCGAGGTACCAAGGTAAGTTCAGCTGAAGAACATGACCAAGTTACCTCCACTCCCCGCAGAGTAAGACAAGATTCAGCAATACTCTCCCCAAGTAGAGTTGGTCTACCATCAGCCCTAAAAAGGCACAGTATCTGTATCCCCAGCAAGTCAGCAATACTCTCCCCAAGCAAGGTTAGGCTACTGTCAGCCCCAAAGAAGTTGGGTATCCCCAGAAGATCTCAATATTCTCCAGCAGGGTATACAGATATCCCTCAACAAGCATCCCTGGCAGTCTTAACATTCCTCTACAAAAATATAAGATTGTTCCCCGGCAGAATACAGATACCCTCAGTGGAGCCATTTCCCAGTACAGTCTAAAAAAGTTTCCCCATGAGAGTTGAATCATCTTACCCAGTAGATTCTGGAAGCTTATCCCCTGCAGAGTACAAACATCTCTCCCAGCCATGTTCAAAGGTTATTCCCCACCAGAGTCTAACTGGGTTATCCTCAGCAAATTGCAACGGAAAGATCATCCTCAGCAAAGTTCTTTCTATCCCCCAACGGAGTTCATCATCAAAATCCCCAACAGAGCTTATCAACAGGGTCCCCAGCGGAGTTATCATTAAAATTCTCAGCAAAGCATCTCTTCCCACAGAGTAATTCCCCGCAGAGAAATATCTTCACCAGTTTATTCCCTAACGGAGTTCTTTTCTCCTGCAGGTTTATTCTCACAATCATCTTCGTTCGTCATCCCCAGCGGAAATGAAGAACTCGGCTCTTCAATATTAGCCTAGGGTTTAACAAACTCCCCGGCATTCGTCAAGGATTTATTTTCCCAGACGAAAATACATTCATAAGACATTTCACATTTCATGCATGACAAAGTGCATACGACACGATCTCATTTATTTTTGAGAACATCATGACATCCTGCATTTCATACATCATGACATTGCATACAACTAATAATTTGCCTTTTCAGGAATCAATCAGAAGATGATTACCATCTACCTTTGCAATTCTAGATCAACACCTGTAACAAGCTAGGAAAATTATGTGGACGACTGATCGTGGGTTAATACCTGACACCAGACAGGACAATTATCTACTTGATCATCACGAGGCAACCCTATATCGGTTCCTTCTCAACTTCAGATGTAGTTTTACACGGACTCATCATCGGGAAACCCTACACTGGTTCCTTTTCCCTTTCAGATGAAGTTTTACACGGACTCATCATCAGGAAACCCTACACCGGTTCCTTCAATTTCAAATGCAGTTTTACACGGACTCATCAATAGGAGACCCTACACAGGTTCCTTCTCAATTTCAGATGAAGTTTTACACGGACTCATCATTGGGCAACCCTACACAGGTTTCTTCCTTTCAGATGAAGTTTTACACGGACTCATCATTAGGAAACCCTACACCGGTTCCTTCAATTTCAGATGCAGTTTTACACGGACTCATCAACAGGAGACCCTACACCGGTTCCTTCTCAATTCCAAGATGAAGTTTTACACGGACTCATCAGCAAGCAACCCTACACAGGTTCCTCCTTCCTTTCAGACGAAGTTTTACACGGACTCGTCCTCAGGCAACCCTACACCGGTTCCTCCCCTTCCAAGACGAAGTTTTACACGGACTCGTCCTCAGGCAACCCTACACCGGTTCCTCCTCAGTTCCAAAACGAAGTTTTACACGAACTTATCTCAAAGTAACCTTACCCCGGTTCATCCTGAAGTTTTACACGAACTTATCTCAAAGTAACCTTACCCCGGTTCATCAAGAAGTTTTACACGAACTTATCTCGAAGTAACCTTACCCCGGTTCATCCTGAAGTTTTACACGAACTTATCTCACAGTAACCTTACCCCAGTTCCTCCCAAAGTTTCACACGAACTTATCTCAAAATGACCTTACCCCGGTTCATCCAAAAGTTTTACACGAACTTATCCCGAAGTAACCTTACACCGGTTCCTTCTCAACTCCAGACGTAGTTTTACACGAACTCATCATCAAGAAACCCTACACAGGTTCTCTCTTTCCAAAGACGTGGTTTTACACGGACTCGTCATCAAGAAACCCTACACAGGTTTCCTTCTCAATTCAGGATGCAGTTTTACACGGACTCATCATCAGTCAACCCTACACAGGTTTCCTTCCTTCAAAGATGCAGTTTTACACGGACTCGTCATCAAGAAACCCTACACAGGTTTCCTTCTCAATTCCCGATGCAGTTTCACACGGACTCGTCATCAATCAACCCTACACAGGTTTCCTTCATTCCAAGATGCAGTTTCACACGGACTCGTCATCAGTCAACCCTACACAGGTTTCCTTCTCAATTCCCGATGCAGTTTCACACAGGCTCATCATCAGTCAACCCTACACAGGTTTCCTTCCTTCAAAGATGCAGTTTTACACAAGCTCATCATCAGGCAATCCTATACAGGTTCCCTCGTTCAACTTACAAGATCACAATTCTACCAACAATCTCCAGATGACATCTATAAGCCCATCCCCGGACAAGATTCTGTCACATCTCCAGATGGCATTTATAAGCCCATCCTCCTATCCATCATCTCTCCAAATGGCATCTGTAAGCCCATTCCCGACATCACATTGCTGATACTACACTATGCGAGTGCAAATTTCTGGGCACTCTAGTGTTCAATCATCTTCCACCTTCGGATCACGAAAGGCACGCAAGCCAATATACATCCTCAGGTCTAAGAAGATTGAACAGGGGCAACTGTTGTACCCCAAAATTTGCCCTCCCATATTCTTCAAAGTTTGTCAAAGAATCATCTTCAAATGGTTCAAGATTGCTCAAAGGGTTGCACAGTTCAAACCATCTCCTAAGCCAGTCAAAATTAGGGTTTTGTTTCTTTAAGTGAATTTGGGATTTTCAATGGCTCAATCAAGTCTCATAGGCCTATATGCATTCTCAAGCATCTACATGTTAAGTTTCAAGACTCACAGTACCAAATTGCACAGTCAAAAGCTCCATTTGCTTCACAATCAACTACAGGGGTAAAATGGTCATTTTACAGTCAAAAGTCAGAATTTTTGGTCAACATCTTATTTTGAGTCCACAATCATCATTTGATCAAGTCTTGATCATGATTCCTCAAGGATAGCTCAAAAATCATCAAGATGCAAAAAGTTACTATTTCTGGACAGCAGAAAAGTCAACTGTATCTTGACCAGGGCATAACTTTTTCATGGTTCATAAGAAAAATCCCATCCAATGCTCATTTTGAAGGGGATTACATTTCCTACAATCCATCTTCACATTCCAAGTCCAAGAAATGCTCTCACAAAAAGTTATCAATTTCTACATTATAGGTCAAATTCAAAAGTCAACAAAAGTGCACTTTAAGTAAAAGACCATAACTTGAGATTGGTAAATCCAAATGACATGAGACAAAAGGCATTGGTTAGAGGACTTCAAGACCTTTCCAAAATGTCCAAGAACATGTTCATATGATCAAAATTGAGCAAGATATGCATTGGAGAAGTTGGGAAATATTTGTGAATTTGCAAAAGTCAACTTTGCTCAAAACACTTTGTTTTTTCTAATGGGCCTCAAATTTCTTCTTGAAACTTTATCCAAGGCTTATGCACGACCCATTGAGATTATTTGATTGACTAGACTTTATACAAATCAAAATAAAAATCGCCACCGCGCTTTATTGTTTCCAAAGTAATGGGAAAAGAGCGAATAACCCAAAAAGAGGGGGAAAGATTCAAGGTAAGAGGGTTGGTTATACAAAGGGAAGGTATTAGCACCCTAAACATCCACGGTACTCCGCAGGAACCTCTTTGTAAAATCTGTATATTTTGGCTATAAAAATGTGTTGTATATAAAATGGATGGTGGAGGTGAGAAAAGAAATATTTTTATGAATTTTGCACCCGCCGCGGTTGCGAACCTTTAGTGCCTACGTACCACCTTTCGTGCAATAGGGGATCAGGGTACACATAGTTCATCTAGAAAATACTTGTTTGTTGATTGTTTTTAAACAAGGAGACAAGTCATCATTGTTAGGAGATAAATCTCGACTAACGCTCACAAGGTGTGAGAAAGATGGACCCTGCGTCAACAAGAGTGAGGGTTTGAGAACGCCTCTAGTACTCAAGTGGAAAAGTAAACACCTTTATAACCATAGGGATAGGAGAATGTTGCTCGACTATCAATGAATCATGTCTCACCTTGAAAAAAAGTTTTGAATGGAAAAGGTGCTTGGGCGCACAAAAGAGTTTGAATGAGTTGAAGTGTTTTGTTAATTTTGAAAGAAATGTCAAAGTATGATTAAATGAATTGAAGTTTGTTTAAAGAAAATAAGTTTTAAAAGAAAAGGCATTCGACAAAGTCGAGGTTTATTATGAAAGCGGTTCGAGTTTAAAAACAAAGAAGATTTTGAAAGAAGATGAGAAGGTTTTTTAAAATTAAAGAAGATGGGAGGAGATGAAGGGACTATCCTAAAGCATAAGGTAAAAGCTAAGGGAGAGAACCGTCTAACCAACATGAAGCCGATACTTGACATTATAAGCCAATGTAGAATTCCCATTCTTTGGATTGAAACCAAGGCAAGCAAAGATACTAGACCTCTTGAGAGAATCAAACTTCGAGTGTATTTAGTCTTCACAAAAAATTGGGCAGAGTAACGGCTGTATACGGGTGAATTCCAGATTACAAACAAAGATCGTAATCTCAATAACCTACACACAAAACAAACAAACAACCCAATGTCTTGAGGTAAACCTCAAGAACTCTAGACAAAATATCAAATAAAGTTACAAAGTCTCCAAGATAGGCCAAGGTCTCTAATCCTAAGTCCAAGAAGTCCATCACTCCATAATGCAAAGGATAATAACCATGTAGTCCAAGTATCATTAATGATTTTTATGGTTCATGTTGATTATTAGGTGTCTTTAAAAAGAAAGAAAAGCTCAAGTGAGCAAAATAAAAATGACATAAAAGTAAATGCTCAAGTGAGCAAAAATGAAAATAGCATGAAATGTAAAATGCTAAAAGTAAATGGTACATAAAGCATGAAATAAAAGCGTAAAGTAAAGTTAATTGTTAGTAATTAGTGGTTAGTTGGATGACCATCTTGAAACTTGCATTTGGAACTCATTAGAGGATTGGTAGAACCAAAGCCTCCACACAACAATTTGCATTTGCTTTTTGTCAAGTATATCATCCATTTTGGAATTCTCACAAGGCAACATGTAATGATCAACGATGTTTAAGTGATCCGCGTTGACCAAAGATGTTGTAGATCCATTAGAGGATTGGTAGAACCAAAGCCTCCATACAATGAATCTCAAGGTTATTGGATCAAAGAGATCAAATTAACATACTTGGGCTTGCAATCATAAGTTTGGGCCACGAATGATCATTTATTCGAATCGGGACAAAATTTAGCGCTATGTTAAGCAATCGTAAGTGGACTTATGTAGAAGTCACACCTATTTTGAGGCCGGTCAATAGAAATCTATGTACTTCATGTTTGGATAAATGATATAGAGATCACCATCCCTTAACATGTATCACAATTAAAAAAAGAAAGGGATAAGATGAAGAGGGAGGGGAATGATAAGCTAATTTGGATCACCATTTCAAAATTCTTTCATCTTTAAATTCAACCACTCCTCTAGATGGATTAAAGCACTAAACATATCATTAATCCAAAGCACCAAAAATGAATTAAATAATTCACTCTTAGGTAGATTTGAATTGATGAACATTTATCCAACTTCATCTACATCACAAAGTCCATTGAGTTTAAAGACAAATTGGACATCTAAAATTGCAATCCAAACCAACAATCAAAAGGAGTGAGTAGAAAAAGCATTTTGGATCAAAGTTGCCCCAAAACAAGGCAAAAAAATGCATTCTGTCCTGGTGTAAATCGATTGCACTATTGTGTAAATCGATTTACACAGTACAGTTTTCTAAAAATTGTGCAAAATTGCTTATGTGCAATCGATTGCACTACAGTGCAAATCGATTGCACACAGTAACAGTAGCAAAAACATCATTTTAAAAGGGCAATTTCTTGTTCAAACTTTCCATCAAACATCTTATGATCATGGATCCACTTGAGCACGAAAATTCCATCAAATTATGAGAAAATAACACCATTGAAATCACAAAATAATGCTCAAAGAATCAATCCCAAAGATCACCAAGAGATCACATTGTGAAAGATGAATTATCCAACTTACCAAAGGTAGATCTAGAGAATTATCAAAACAAATTCAAGAATTTGCTTCAATTCAACCACAAGAATCAATTGACCAAGATTGGATGTAGAGAATTGATGGAGAAAAAGTGTTTGGATGAAGGTTTAGTTCAAAGATTAGTAAGCTTCAATGCAAAGCTTACTAACTTTTTGAAAATGGAGCTTTGAGTGAATTTGGTAGATGGAGAGAATTGAGAGATTTTTAGCAAGGTGGATTTGGCTATCAAAAGCTTGAAATTTGAGTGAAATGAGGGCTCTATTTATAGAGTTTTAGGATTGGGATTAGTGGTAATTTGGTAATTGATTCTTGGAGCCAAAATTTGAATTAATGATAACTCTTTCAAAAATTAGAGCCAAAATTTGATTTAATTCTTTCAAATATTAGAGCCAAAATTTGAATTAATGATAATTCTTTTTAAAAATGAAAGATTGGCACTAAAATTTGAATTAATGATACATCTTTCAAAAGTGAAGGAAAATTGGAGCCAAAATTTGACAAGTTTAAAAATTGTTTATTTTTTTCAAATTTTCACGCTGTACAATCGATTGCACTATAGTGCAAATCGATTTGCACAATGTATTTTTCCAAAAATTGCGCAAAATTCACTTTGTGCAATCGATTGCACTCTAGGAGCAATCGATTGTACAGTGAAAAAAATGATTTTTTTTTAAATTCTTTTTCTTTGCAAATAGAGATTTTAGAGAAATAATACCGGAAAATCTTATTTGCCACATGCTTCAACTCGGTACCTACAAAAAACAAATATGCAAAGACAAAGACAAATATTTTTTTGTATTTTGATTAGAAGTTAGTCAACAACACAAGAGAAAACTTAAAGATAGGATGCAAATGTGATGAATGAAGTTATTTATTAATGATTGTGACTGAATGACAAAATATGGTATGAAAGTGCGACTAAAAAAGTTAGGGGGAAAATTTAGGGTACAACAGTGTGGCACTTTAGTTTGTACCGATATCCCTTGTGGTGGAATAAGGAGAATATGGGTCTTCTAAGGGGTCATTAAGCACCAACTGACCTTAGAACCTATAATTGACCAACTTGGCCATAGAAAAGTAGCAGTATGCTACACTCATTGAGACCAAACTCTCACGATGATTCCGGCCGCAAGAAAAGGTTGCCAAACTGGAATTATGACTGATCGAGGGTGGTCAGTGATATTGAGATCCTCTAGAACCCGATTACTATTACTAGGACAGGTTGAACCAACTAAACTGAAAGAGGGTAATATCTAAAACTCCATGCCAGCCTGAAATCTAAGGGCTATTTGTGTGACTTGTTTGCCCTTACCATGTTTGCTATCTGTGAATACTTGTGATGTGTTTCTATCATAACATCATGCATCATGACATTGCATGCATCTTGCATCAAGACTAACCTATTTCAAAGACAGAGGGGATTTATCTTTGTTCTATTTTATAGGTCATGGCACCCATGCGTAGAAACACTATTCAGATCAGTTTTGTTCAGATTCCTACTCAGCTTAGAGATTTGGTTGCAAAAGTTCCAGATACTTCCTCCTTTATCAGAAGACATGGTCACCTCGTTGGTTTGGTCACTTCCAGATTGGACGAACAGATGATGAGTGTTTTGTTCCAGTTCTTTGACCCATTATACCACTGCTTCACTTTTCCGGACTATTAGTTAGTCCCTACCTTGGAAGAGTTCTCTGATCTACTTGGTATTTCTATTCTAGAGCAGACGCTGTTTATAGGTTGGGAGAAAGCTCTTAGGCCAGAAGATGTTGCTACAGCCCTACATCTGACAAAGGCTGAAGTAATGTCTAATTGGGAAACTCAGAGTGGGACAAAAGGCTTCTTGGATAGGTTCTTGGTTGATCGGGTTAATCAGTTTTGGGACAGTTTGGATTTTCAGGCATTCGAGGACATCCTGGCTCTTCTCATTTATGGTTTGGTTCTGTTTCCTAACTCAGATTCTTTCATCGACGTGAATGAAATGAATATTTTCATGTCCCGTAATCCTGTGCCCACTCTCTTGGGTGACATTCTGCACTCTCTTTATGCCCGTACTGCTCGGAAACAGGGAACCCTTATATGTTGTGCACATTGCTGGCGATGTGGTTTATTTATCACCTCCCCAAATCAGTTTTGAAGAACAAGGAAGGCATGGGTTGGGCCTACAAAATTATGTCTCTCGCTCACACTGACATTATCTGGAGCACTAAAGACATGGAAGACGTAGCTATTATTGATCGCTGTGGGGAGTACTCCAATGTTCCATTGCTGGGAATTCGAGGAGAGATTACCTATAATCCCTGTTTGGCCTTACGTCAGTTTGGGCGAGCTAGGAGGGATGGACCTCATGAGTTGTTAATGCCGAGCATTGTCTTTGACTTCCAAGGGGATAGTGAGGAGCATCACCGCAAGTTTATACGAGCTTGGAATAGGGTACACAGGTCTGATTCGCACGAGTTAGGGATGAAGACCTCTCTTCCGATGGAACCATATCTCCGATGGGTTCGAATCCGTGCCCAAAAGCTGGGAATGCCGTACGAAGCTGTCTTACCAGTAATTGTTGAGAGTGCTGATGAAGAAGGGGTTCCTCCTACCATCCTCCACCCATATATGCTAACTGACATTGGGGAATTAAAGAGGTCGTGGATCCAGTTGAGAGAAGAGTGGGATACTTACAGAGAAAAGTATCAGGAGCAGGAGCGGAAGATTCTAAAGCTTACAAGGAAGCTGGAGAATGAGAAAGTCCTTAATGATTATGTCAACACCAACGGAAAACGACCATGGGAGCGCTGATGTCTTTTTGCTATTTCTAGTTTTGATTTACTTTTCAGTATTTCCTTTTGTAACGCCTTAAGGGCATTTGTCAAACATTGTTTCAAGTTTGTTATCTAATAAAGTGTGTTTCATTTTTGTTTACGAATTTGAATCCCTAAAGTCTTTGAAATCATATCATACACATATCATTCCCATGCACCTCATTACAGGTACCCTTACAGGTTTCTCATCTTCTTCGCTGTTTATTTCAGCACATCATGTCTGCTGAAACATCAATTGATCAAGCTATCAAGGCTCTACAAGCTCAAAATGCCCAGTTCCAGGAAATATTCATGAACTTGGCCAAGGGTCAGCAAGATCTGAAGACTCTTATCTTGAAAGATAAGAAGAAGAAGAATAAGACGATCCTCCTGAATATGGGTCGCATATTCGGGAACAATTTGCGAGATGAAGTCAATTTATCCCACTCATCTGGAGGGGGAGAAAACCAGGAAGAAAGGAGGGCTCCTAGCCCTGTGGTTTCTGACAACGAGACTGACTTTGACAAAGACCAGTATCCTCCGGCTGAGGATAGGTATAAATAGCTTGAAGACCGGTTAAGTGCGATGGAGATCCAGAAGGTACCTGGATTGGACTTCGGTGATCTGGGTTTGTCATCTGGGGTGGTAATTCCCCACAAGTTTAAAGCACCAATCTTTGCTAAATACGACGGGATCTCCTGCCCAAAGCTACACCTCTGTCCGTATGTTAGAAAGATCCAGCCATACACTGCTAATAAGAACCTATGGATCCACTTCTTTCAAGATAGTCTATCAGGGACTCAACTTGAATGGTTTTACCAGCTGGAAGGAGCTAGTATTTGTAATTGGGAAGACCTTGCTACTGCTTTTTACAAGCAGTACCAATACAATGCCGACCTCGATCCCACGCGTACCCAACTTCAGAGTATGTCTATGGGTGCGAGCGAAGGTTTCAAGGACTACGCTCAGAAATGGAGGGACCTTGCTGGAAGAGTACAACCTCCGCTAGCTGACAGGGAGTTAGTGGATATGTTTTTGGGGACCTTGTCTGGTCCATATTTCAACCATCTGATTGGTGGCTCATTGTCCGGGTTTAATGAGTTAATTATGACCGGGGAAATAGTTGAGGCCGATATCAAGAGCGGTAAGATACAAAATGGTGCTTCGTCAAGCACCAAAAAGAAGCCTTTTAAGAAGGAGTCCAGTGTTGTTTACAGTTCAAAGAGCCATAATAGACTTGAGCGCCACCAAGCAGTCAATGCGGTTTTTATATCAAGATCTGTTGTTGCCATACAACGCAACAATCAGCCAAGGGCCGAGAGGCCGTGAAGATAATTCACTCAGCTTCATATGACCCTGTCTCAGATTCTGCCGCAGTTGTTAAAGACCAATTTGGTGATTCCGAAGGAAGCCCCGAAGAATTCCAATACAACATCACCGCTGTACAATCTGAATGCCCGTTGTGCTTTTCATTCTAATAGCCCGGGGCATGATACGAATGATTGTTGGGTCCTGAAGAATAAGGTACAGGATTTGATTGATGCTAAGGAGATTGAGTTTGAAGCTCCCGAAAAGCCTAATGTTATGACTACTCTGATGCCCAAGCATGGAGTAAATGCTGTAGATGAAGACTCGTTTGTGGTTTCTGTGAAATACATTGCTACTCCATTGATGATTGTGAAGAAGAACCTTCTGTTAGCCGGTTTATTTCCGGGCTGTGGCGAAGGTTGCCGTATGTGTTCCGTCTTACCTACTGGTTGCTATCTCTTGAAGTCAGGTGTCCAAAGCCTGATGGATAATAAAGAAATTCTATTTGAGAAGACTTTTGTTCCTTTGTTTCCTGTTGAAGAAGTTGTTATAATCACCATTTTCAACAATTCTTCCAAGGCTTCCTCGAGAAAGCCTGTTAGAATTACATCTGTTCTGAGAATCGCTCCCTTGATCATCACTTTTCCTGGGCCTATCCCCTATACATCAGATAAAGTTGTCCCATGGCACTATGGGGATGATGTGTATTATCACGGGGTTAAACAAGATTTGAAGGTTGAAGAGGCTGATACTGAAACCAGTAATATTGTTGGATCTAGTAAAGTCACCCGCAGCGGAAGACTTTTCTCCCCTGAGATCTCTCCACCAACTGCATGGAAGCCTGTTGTTATTACGTTGGCCAGTACATCTGCTACTGCCCCTGCTCAAGTTCCAATTCTTACCCCTGTCACCGAGTCAGCTGACACTCGGGGCAAATGGACCACCGGTGAGCCTGCCCGGACGGAGGCACCGAGGAAGATTATTGTTGAGGCCTCTAGGCAGGAGATAGAGGAAATTCTAAAGATCATCAAGAAAAGCGACTACAACATAGTCGAACAGCTGGGGCAAACCCCTTCGAAGATCTCTATGTTATCCTTATTGTTGTGTTTAGAGGCCCATGCTAAGGCTCTGATTGCTTTCCTGAAGACTGCGCATGTGCCGCATGAGACATCAGCTGATCAGTTTAAAGATTGTGTGGCTAGTCTGACAGCAGATAATGGGTTGGGTTTCTCTGATGCAGATTTGACTGCCAAGGGGAAGAATCACAATGACGCCCTGCATGTATCCATTGAATGCAAGGGCACTACTCTAGCTCATGTATTGGTGGATACTGGGTCCTCGCTGAATGTTCTACCCAAGAAAGCACTAGACCGCTTAGACTGTGAAGGGTTGAAGCTGAAGCCAAGTAACATTGTAGTCAGGGCCTTTGATGGGTCCAAGAGGATGGTACATGGAGAAGTGGATATTCCAGTTAAGGTTGGTTCTTAGATTTTCGCGTCTACATTCTATCTGATGGACATTCGGCCATCTTATTCTTGTCTTCTGGGTCGCCCGTGGATCCACAAAGCTGGGGCAGTGGCTTCTACGCTTCACCAGATGCTGAAATACCCAGTGAAGGGGGAAATTGTTACTGTACAAGGGGAAGAAGAGTACACGGTGAGCCACCTCAACTATTTTCGGTATGTAGAGATTGACGGGGAGTTCATTGAGACCCCGTTTCAACATTTTGAAGAAGTTCCCCAGACGCTAGCATCAACTGAAATTATTACTGAAGATCCTCCAATGAAGATGGCTTCCCTCAAGGATGTCGGGGCTGTTATTGAGAAAGGTGGGTGTGCAAATTGGGGCCAACTCCCTGATTTTGCACATAAGACTAACAAGTTTGGTTTGGGTTTCACTGCAGAAGCTCAAAGGGCTGTTCGGCGTGCACGGATCAGAGGACCTCCCCTGTTTATCAACAATTCAGAAGTGAATGCCATTGGAGATAATGTTGAAGAATCTGAGTTTGACATTTGGATCTACCCAACTACCGATGGCGGACTAAGCAATTGGACGACAAAGGACTTTGTCCCAATTTCTTTTATTACCCAGTAATGAGACTTTTGTTTTGAATTTGTAACAGACAATTTTTAAACTTTGCAGCCCGGTGCCTTACCCGAGACACCGTGGCTTTGTTTGTGAGGGTTTTATGTGTGTCATTTCCATATATCATTAATAAAAGCATTGGATGTTTTCTTGCATTTCAAATTTTGCGCTCCTTGTTTTTCTTTTTATCTTGCAAAACAGCTATTTTACACACACTCACATATACAGGTCTACATCCATTCTGGATCCTACTGATAACGACTCTGCTACTGCCAGTTATGACTTCGAAAGTACGATCAACTTAGCCGAAGACGAAGGTGAAGATGATTGCAAAGTGCCCGGTGAACTTGCTAGACTGTTACTTCAGGAAGAGAGGGCCATACAGCCGCATGAAGAGCCAGTGGAAACAATAAATCTGGGTACAGAGGTAGACAAGAAAGAGGTCAAGATTGGTGCAAATCTAGAGTCTAGTGTTAAGAAACGGATGATTCAGATGCTGCGAGACTATGTTGAGATCTTTGCCTGGTCTTATGAAGATATGCCTGGGTTGGATGCCGATATCTTGGTCCACCGCTTGCCTACCAAGGAAGACTGTTCTCCAGTGAAACAGAAAGTCCGTCGAATGCACCCATAGATGTCTCAGAAAATCAAGGCTGAAGTTATGAAACAGTTTGACGCTGGTTTTTTAGCAGTTACTTCCTACCCACAATGGGTGGCCAACGTGGTTCTTGTGCCGAAGAAGGATGGTAAGGTTCGAATGTGTGTTGACTATAAGGATCTGAATAGGGCGAGCCCCAAGGATGATTTCCCTCTACCTCATATCGACGTTCTGGTTGACAACACCTTATAGCATAAGGTATTCTCCTTTATGGATGGTTTCTCCGGTTATAATCAGATTAAAATGGCTCCCAAAGATATGGAGAAGACAACCTTTGTTACTCAATGGGGTACCTTTTGCTATAAGGTCATGCCTTTTGGATTGAATAATGTTGGGGCAACGTATGAGCGCGCCATGGTCGCCTTGTTCCACGACATGATCCATCATGAGATTGAGGTATACGTTGATGATATGATTGCAAGATCCCAGACTGAGGAAGAACATCTTGACCACCTTCAGAAGCTATTTGACAGGTTGAAGTTGTACAAGTTGAGGTTAAACTCGAACAAGTGCACCTTCGGGATGAGATCTGGTAAGTTGTTGGGTTTTGTTGTAAGTGATAAAGGTATTCAGGTGGATCCTGCAAAGGTGAAGGCTATACAGGAAATGCTAGCTCCCCGAACAAAAAAAGAAGTCAGAGGCTTTCTAGGACGTCTGAACTATATTGCCCAATTCATCTCGCACCTGACTGCTACTTGTGAGCCAATCTTCAAGTTACTGAAGAAAGATCAAGTGGTAAGATGGAATGATGAATGTCATGCCGCTTTCGAAAGGATCAAAGAATATCTCCAAGAGCCACCCATTCTGATTCCGCCAGTTGAAGGGAGACCTTTGATCTTATACTTGACAGTACTTGACAATTCGATGGGGTGTGTGCTGGGGCAGCATGACGAGTCTGGCCGAAAAGAGCATGCTATTTATTACCTTAGCAAAAAGTTTACCAACTGCGAGACCCGATACTCGTTGCTTGAGAAAACTTGTTGCACTTTGGCACGGGCTGCTCGCCGGCTGAGACAATATATGCTGACTCACACTACTCTATTGATATCAAATATGGATCCAATCAAGTATATCTTTGAGAAGCCTGCCTTGTCCGGAAGAATAGCAAGATGGCAGATGATTTTGAATGAGTATGACATCCAGTACACGACCCAAAAGGCAATCAAGGGAAGTGTGTTGGCAGATCATTTGGCACATCAGGCAGTGGATGATTACCAGTCTATGAGCTTTGAGTTACCGGATGAGAATATCATGATAGTGACTGACTGTGAGGCACCTGGACCGGATGAAGGACCTGAGGAAGGATCCTGATGGTCTATGTACTTTGATGGAGCTTCAAACACTTTAAGCAATGGCATTGGCGCCGTGATCACATCTCCTAAAGGCTCTCATACTCCGTTCACCGCCCGACTATGTTTCAACTGCACCAACAACATGGCGGAGTATGAAGCATGCATTATGGGTCTTCTAGCAGCTATTGACCTAAGGATTAAGTTCTTAAGTGTATTCGGAGATTCCGCTCTCGTGATCAGTCAGATCAAAGGCGAGTGGGATACGAAACACCCAAATCTTATTCCTTACAAGGAGTATGTGTTAATGTTGCTTCCGCATTTCGAGGAGATAACTTTTGAGCACTTCCCTAGAGAGGAGAATCAGTTAGCGGACGCACTAAAGAGGTAGAAGATAAACCCTGGTTTCATGAGGAGAAAAGGTATCTTGAAGCTCAGGAGTACCCTAAGGGTGCATCTGTTAATGATAAGAAGTTTATGAGGAGGTTCGCGACGAATTTTTTCATCAATAATGACATACTTTACAAGCGTAACCACGATTCGACCTTACTGCAGTGTGTGGATAAGAACGAAGCAGAAAGGGTCATGATAGAGTTACATGAAGGTACTTTCGGAACTCATTCCAGTGGACATACCATGGCAAAGAAAATCCTTTGGGCAGGATATTATTGGTCCACAATGGAAGTTGACTGTTATCAGCATTCTCGAACCTGTCACAAGTGCCAAGTCTATGCTGATAAGGTGCACATACCTCCAGTTTCTCTGAATGTCTTGACGACTCCATGGCCTTTTGCAATGTGGGGCATTGACATGATCGGCGAGATCAGACCTACGACATCTAATGGGCATCGTTTCATCTTGGTAGCTATTGATTACTTTACAAAGTGGGTTGAAGCAACTTCCTTTGCTACCGTAACCAAGAACGTTGTGGCACGGTTCATTCGACACAACCTGATCTATCGGTATGGTGTACCAGAGAGGATCATTACAAATAATGGTACAAATCTCAACAATAAGATGATCACCGAGCTCTGCAAGCAGTTCAAGATACAGCATCACAACTCTTCTCCCTATTGGCCGAAGATGAATGTGGCTGTAGAAGCGGCTAATAAGAACCTTAAGAAGATTGTGCAGAAGATGACGGTGACATACAAAGATTGGCACGAGATGTTACCTTTTGCTCTTCATGGGTATCGTACTTCAGCGCGGACGTCAACAGGGGTAACACACTATTCTTTGGTTTATGGCATGGAGGCCATCTTGCCCATTGAAGTTCAGATACCTCTTCGGATTATGAAGGATGCAGGTTTGAGCGAAGATGACTGGATTCAGACCCGGCTTGATCAGCTGAACTTAATCGACGAAAAGAGACTTACTGCTATTTGTCATGGTCAGACGTATCAAAAGCGAATGATCAAGGCATTTAATAAGAAAGTCATACGACAAGAGTATCAAGTTGGGGATCTGGTAATCAAGCGCATTATCTTACCTCAAGGTGATCCCAGGGGAAAATGAACCCCTACTTACGAAGGGCCATTTGTGGTTAAGAACATTTTCTCAGGAGGAGCCATGACTCTAACCACCATGGATGGTGACAACCTTCCCCATCCCGTCAATGCAGACATAGTGAAAAAGTACTACACATAATCAAAGACCAGCTAGGTTGACTGGCCTAGGAAAAAATAAGGGCTTCCCGGCGAACCAAAGGGGTTTGGGAAAAAATAAGGGATGAAAATGAAAAAAAATATGAACACCCGGCAAGTCGAAAACCTGAAAAGGCGGCTTGGGCAAAAAAAGGTATCCCGGTGGACTGAAAACCCGAAAGGGCGGTCCAGGCAAAAATTAGGGATCAAAGCTTAACACTATGTCTCATTGGATCACCTTGCAACCAGACTTCAGTATCGACTATCAAGCTCGGACGACACTAATCAATCTGATCTACCTTCAACCAAGTAGCAAAGTGATAAGATGCTCGAGGACATAAAGGCAATAGCAGGGTTGGAACCCAGTGGGATTATTCACATAGCTGTTTTTCTTTGTTTTTCACAAATTGTATAAATTCTATTTGTTCGGCGGTGTTCTCTTACTAGGACGCCAACCTCTTGTACAAAAAACGCCTATTTACAGGCCAAACTTCAAAATCAATACAAGTCCATTTCACAAATAAATTTCAAGCTGTTTTTCCTTTATCTTTTTTGTTTTGCAAAGAACGTCCAATGTTCATTTTTGATATATGTGTGATACGGTGGGAGAACTGACTGTGGTTTTGCGTTTGTTTTCGCAAATGTTTCGGTTGAGCAAGAGTCGCCACCGACTTTTTATTTTATCCTAAGGAAAGGTTTAAAAAGCACAGCAAAAACCTTTGAGATTTTTCTTGGGTTCGGGGAGTAGATTATAGAAAGGGAAGGTATTAGCACCCTTTCTATCCATGGTTATCCATGGGCTCTTAGTTACTTGCTTAGATCAACTTGCCTTAATTTTAAATTGTTTGAAATGGTGCTTTGTGTGTGGGTTTGAAAATGTTTTTGAAAAGAGGCCAATGTGGTGGCAACCTTTGTAATGATCCATGTTGGGATGTATACAAAGGTGTATGTCTTTTGAAAAGGTTTTCAATGTTTTTGAAAGTTGTTTTGAAAGTGTATTGATGTGTGGTTTTGAAAAATAGGCAAGTGCTTTGCAAATTGGCAAGTAATCAAGAGCTATCTACCCTAAATTTCTCAAAGATCTTTGCTACGTTTTAACCCTTTTAACAATTTCGTTCCACCATTGTATTTGGTGGACAATCTTGTGTTAGGATGTTAACGGGACGGGCGCGGGTCATCGTTTAGACCATAATTGCAATGGTGCCAAGTATCTTTGGGCAATTTTTCTTTAAGGGACTTTGATCATTTTAGGCAAAAAAGCGTCATCGAGGGACTATGATCATTTGAGTTATTTGTTTTGCCCAAAGAGACCTAACATGCAATATGGCCCAATTTTTGAAAGGCAACAAGTGGATGTAACCCTAGGGGTGTTAGTGTGCAAGTGTGTTTTATTGCATACAAGAGTTTTTTCTTTGAATTAGGTTTTTCTATTTCATTGATTTTATCTTGCCATACACGTCCTAATTACTAGCAATAAGAAGCGGAAATGTAAAATCCTACGCTATTACAACAATTAGGGGAGGGGGATACACATTTGTACATGGGGGGTTCAACGAGAAAAATAGACAAAAAAGAAAATAGCAAAAAACAAGATATAGAGAGAGAGAGAGAGGGAGCCCGCGCGCTGCTGGGAGTTCATCAGAAGTTCTGACTCAGATCCGCTGCCAGATGATCAACCTGTTAGTGAAACTGGATGAGTCAGAACTTCTGACTCTAGCACCTGCAAAACAGAACCTTGTTAGTGGGGAAATCAGAAGTTCTGATTTCCCTGCGCTGCAAGATAGAAGTTTGTTAGTGGAGAAACCAGAAGTTCTGATTCTGCTGAAAAGGCAATAACTCTCAGAGGTTCTGATATCATTGACAGCAAAACAGGCTTCAGATGTGCTAACGTCAAAGTCAGCACTTGACTTTTTCCTGTACTAATCAGAACATCTGCAATCCTGTTGTTACTCCACAAAACAGGAAACATATTTGGAACAGATCCAGCAAATACAAAAATGTTTCAGAGGTCAGAGTCAACAAGGTCAAAGGCAGATCCTATACTAGCTCAGAACGTTCTGAGGTATGAAAATCCTCAGATCATAAACAACAACAACATGATATTTACATTATGTTATTTGAATATGCACAGCTGATGATGCTTAACAGTGTGATGAGGGTCAGCAGGTGCTTACCTGACTATTTGGAAAAGTTGGTGGGTGAAAGTTTAGCTCTTGGTTCTGGTTCTGGTGGTGTTCTGGACAGATTTGAAAAGGGGAAGTAAAGGTGTATACGTATGCAGGGTCAGAAGTTTAGAGAGGGTGTCTTTGGTTTACAGAAAAAAAACTGGATATTTGATGAAGTTTGAAGGTGAGAAACTCAAAGTTATGAAACAAAGCTGGAGATTTTGGCAGAGTTTCAGAATGCTGTGTTGCTGGGAGTTCTGTTTCTCACTTAGCAGTTTTTGTTTTTTTTTTCTTGAACGCCCTTTTGCAGTGGTGAAGCCTCTCTATTTATAGGCAAAGTTCTTGTGGATGCCTTGAACATTTAAGGCGCCAACAGAGTTTAAATTTGTTCTTTGACAGAAATTCCTGGGAAGTTGTGATAACAGCTAGCTTTCAGCCTAGGTTGCAGCAGCAGGCGTAGATTGGGGAGAAGTGACCTCTGAAGTGGCCGGTGGCGTGAAGACCCATGCCAGAATCTGTGCAAAAGCGTTTTCCAAGCCACACGTGAATGCTCAGGAGTGGTTGGAATCATTAATGGGCATTAAATGGTGACAAGACCTGTCAACACCAACATTCTGGTAATGGAAACCAGCGTTGAATCAGCAGCGTAAACCATGCTCTGGCCTTGGATACCTGTTGTCTTTGTAAGCTCTGGAAATTCTTCTGGTTTTCTGGTACGTTCCTTGGATTTACTTCTGGACAATCTGGACTTAGAGATTCTGTATCAGTGTAACACCCATTCTTCTGACCTTTCATCTTCTGATTTCAACCTGTTCTGAAGGAGCCTTCAGACTTTCCTGCTTCTCTTGCATTCCTTTAGCAAATTCTGACTGAGCTTGTGTAACTGCTGAAGGGGCATGTTTTGTTTGAGGCTTACATTCTAAACCACGTTTACAACTTCTGATTGAACTGATGTAGCTGCTGAAGAGCCAACTTCTGACCACGCTGAGCCAAGCTTGCAACTTCTGACCGTCTTCATCTGGAATGGGTCCAGAAGTTCTGAAGCGCTGATTTTTCTAAAAACACTTATTTTAGAGAAGCATTCTAAGTACTTAGAATTTGATTTTTTTCTCAAGATAAAAGTGTTGTTTCTGGAGTTCGTGAGATCATCTTGCTCTTGTAAGCGGCTTGCTTGGGCAAAGGGATAACTCAGGACTTGGATTTGTTTCAGAGGGACCTTGAAAATCCAAGATGGTTTCCTGAAGAAAGGGAGGGCAAATTTTGGGGTACAACAGTTGCCCCTGTTCAATCTTCTTGAACCTGAAGAGTTAGATTGGCAAGTTTGCCTTTCGCGACTCGAAGGTAAAAGGAGATTGGACACCAGAGTGCCCGGAAATTTGCACTCGCATAGTAGAGTATCGGGAATGGGCTTATAGATGCCATTTGGAGAGGTGGTGGATAGGGAGATGGGCTTATATATGCCATCTGGAGATGTGACAGATCTTCATCGGGAATGGGCTTACATATGCCATTTGGAAGTGTTGATCGCGCAAGAGATTCCTTAGCGAGAACTTTATGTATCTGAGAAAGGCAGATGTTTTTCTGGCTTGTTACAGGTGTTTGATCTTCAATCTCCTTATGCAGATATGCCCTGGCTGGATACAGGTATCGAATCTACAATCGGTGGCTCACAGATGTGCCCTGGCTGGATACAAGAGTTGAATCTGGAAATGGTCGTCAATAGATATGCCCTGGTTGGATACAGGAATCGAATCTTCGAACTCTTCAGACGTGCCCTGGCTAGATACAGGAATCGAGTCTGGAAATGTTGTAGTTGATAGATGTGCCCTGGCTGGATACAGGAATCGAATCTTTGAACTCTTCAGACGTGCCCTGGCTAGATACAGGAATCGAGTCTGGAAATCTTGTAGTTGATAGATGTGCCCTGGCTGGATACAGGAATCGAATCTTCGAACTCTTCAGACGTGCCCTGGCTAGATACAGGAATCGAGTCTGGAAATGTTGTAGTTGATAGATGTGCCCTGGCTGGATACAGGAATCGAATCTTCGAACTCTTCAGACGTGCCCTGGCTAGATACAGAAATCGAGTCTGGAAATGTTGTAGTTGATAGATGTGCCCTGGCTGGATACAGGAATCGAATCTTCGAACTCTTCAGACGTGCCCTGGCTAGATACAGGAATCGAGTCTGGAAATGTTGTCAACAGATATGCCCTAGCTGGATACAGGAGTCGAATCTGGGAATGTGACAGTTGAAGGTAGTTGTCTTTGGGGATTGTCTTTTTCCCTGAAAAGGCAAAAACATAAGTTGCACGCAATGTCATGATGTATGATATGCATGATGTCATGATGTTCAACATGAGATAGTGTTGTATGCACTTTATCATGTATGTAAGCAAGATGTATGAAAGTGTGAAATGTTTATGAATGTAACTTCGTCTTAGGAAAATAAATCCTTGACGATCGGCCGGGGAGTTGCCCTGTGGCCGAGATACTTTGCTGAAGTTTTGATGAGAGGCCAGCTGAGGACTTCAATGATGGATCCCGCTGGGGATAAAAACTCCGCTGGGGAACACCAAAGGTAAACTCCGCTGGGGAATACCAAAGATAGACTCCGCTGGGGATTGAAAGATAAACTCCGCTGGGGATTGAAAGATAAACTCCGCTGGGGATTGAAAGATAAACTCCGCTGGGGATTGAAAGAACTTTGTTGGGGGCGATCTTCCGTGGCGATTAGCTGAGGATAACCCAGTTATAAGCCCTTGTGAGGAATAACTCTGAATAAAGCTCGGGAGAGACGTCCGTATTCTGTAGGGAACAAGCTTCCAGAATCTACTGGGGATAAGCTTTAAGACCTGCCGGGGAATGTTGTGCCTTTTCAGGATCGACGGGGAATCAACTCAGCTTGGGGAGAGTATTGCTGAATCTTGTCTTAATCTGTGGGGCGTTGAGATGATTTGGTCACATTCTTCAGTCGAATCTACCTTGGTACCTTGGCGGACAAAGCAACCAGACTGCATCAGACAACCCTACATTGCCCTTGTTTCTGATGTCACCTGTGACTGATCTTTTGCAAACATTTATAAATTAGCAATTTAATGTCAAATGCATATATCAAAAATGAACATTGGAAGTTCTTCGCAAGACAAAACAGAAAAAGGAAAAAAAATAATGGCAACTTGTATGGACAAGTGAATTTGTATTGATTTGAACTTTGCCTGTGAATAGGCGTTTCTGTACAAGAAGCTGACATCCTAGTAAGAGGATGCCGCCGAATAATCACAGAGTTTACAATTTTTGGAAAGAAAACAAAACAGCTATGTGAACAATCCCACTGGGTTCCAACTCTGCTATCGCCTTTATATCCCCAAGCGTCTCATCGCTTTGCTGCCTAGTTGAAAATGAAGCTGATTGGTTGGTGCCGAAATCTGAGCCAGATAGTTGATGCTAAATTTCGGATGCGAAGTGATCCAATGAGACATAGTGTTACGCTTTATCCCTAACTTTTGCCTGGACCGCCCTTTCGGGTTTTCAGTCCACCGGGATACCCATTTTTGCCCAAGCCGCCTTTTCAGGTTTTCGACTTGCCGGGTGTACAGATTTTTTTTCATTTCATCCCTTATTTTTGCCCGAACCCTTTTGGTTCGCCGGGAAGCCCTTATTTTGCCTAGGTATGTCAACCTAGCGGGTCTTTTATTCACGCGTAGTATCTTTTCACTATGTCTGCATTGGCGGGGTGAGGGAGGTCGTCACCATCCATGGTGGTTAGGATCATGGCTCCTCCTGAGAACACATGTTTAACCACAAATGGCCCTTCGTAAGTAGGGGTCCATTTGCCCTGGGGATCACTTTGAGGAAGGATGATGCGCTTGATTACCAGGTCTCCAACCTGATACTCTTGTGGTCTGACCTTCTTGTTAAATGCCCTGATCATTCGTTTTTGATACGTCTGACCATGACAGATAGCGGTGAGCCTCTTTTCGTCAATCAGGTTTAATTGATCAAGTCGAGTATGGATCCAGTCATCTTCATTTAAGTCTGCATCTTTCATTATCCGGAGAGAAGGTATCTGGACTTCAATGGGCAAGACTGCCTCCATGCCATAGACCAAGGAGAAAGGAGTTGCCCCGGTTGACGTCCTCACTGAGGTACGGTACCCATGTAGAGCGAATGGTAACATCTCGTGCCAATCTTTATAGGTCACTGTCATCTTCTGCACAATTTTCTTGATATTCTTATTCGCTGCCTCTACAGCCCCATTCATCTTTGGCCGGTAGGGAGAAGAATTGTGGTGCTGTATCTTGAATTGTTCGCAGAGTTCAGTGATCATTTTGTTATTGAGATTGGTACCATTGTCCGTAATGATTCTTTCCGGGACACCGTACCGACAGATCAGATTATGCCGGATGAAACGTGCCACGACGCTCTTGGTTACCGTCGCGTAGGAAGCTGCCTCAACCCACTTTGTGAAGTAATCGATCGCTACCAAGATGAAGCGATGCCCATTGGATGCCGTCGGTCGGATCTCACCGATCATATCAATGCCCCACATTGCAAAAGGCCAAGGTGCCGTCATGACGTTCAGAGGAACGGGAGGAATATGCACCTTGTCAGCATAGATCTGGCATTTGTGACAAGTTCGAGAGTGTTGGTAACAATCGGCTTCCATTGTGGACCAGAAGTACCCTGCTCGAAGGATTTTCTTTGCCATGGTGTGTCCACTGGAATGTGTTCTGAATGTACCTTCATGCAGTTCTATCATGATTTTCTCTGCTTCAGCCTTATCCATACAACGTAGTAGAGTTGAATCATGATTCCGCTTGTAGAGGATGCCGTTGCTGAGGAAGAATTTTGCCAAAAACTTTCTCATGAATTTCTTGTCATTGACAGATGCACCTTCAGGGTATTCCTGAGCTTCCAAATACCTCTTCACCTCATGATACCAGGGTTTTTCAGTTGCCTTTTCGGCCTCAAGATCACAGCAGTATGCCGGTTCGTCCAACTTCCAGATAATGATCCGGGGAGCCTCATTGTCCCATTTAACTTTGAACATTGAAGACATCGTAGCTAGTGCGTCCGCTAGCTGATTCTCCTCTCTTGGGAAGTGCTCAAAAGTTATCTCTTCAAAGTGGGGAAGCAAGGTCAACACATACTCCTTGTAAGGAATAAGATTTGGGTGTTTCGTATCTCATTCGCCTTTGATCTGATTGATTACGAGAGTGGAATCTCCGAAGACACTCAGGAATTTGATCCTTAAATAGATTGCAGCTTGTAGACCCATGATACATGCCTCATATTCTGCCATGTTGTTGGTGCAGTTGAAACATAATCGGGCGGTGAGTGGAATATGAGTTCCTTTGGGAGATATGATTACAGCGCCGGCGCCGTTACCCAAAGCATTGGAGGCTCCGTCAAAATGCATAGACCATCGGGATCCTTCCTCAGGTCCTTCATCCGGTCCAGGTACTTCACAGTCAGTTACCACCATGATGTCTTCGTCCGGAAAATCAAAGTTCAATGACTGGTAATCGTCCACAGGTTGGTGTGCCAAATGATCTGCCAATATACTTCCTTTAATTGCTTTCTGAGTTGTATATTGGATATCATATTCTGTTAAGATCATTTGCCATCTTGCTATTCTTCCGGACAGAGCGGGCTTTTCAAATATGTACTTGATGGGATCCATCTTTGAAATCAACAAAGTGGTGTGAGTCAGCATATACTGTCTCAGCCGGCGAGCAACCCATACTAGAGCGCAACAAGTTTTCTCAAGCAGTGAGTAACGAGACTCACAGTCGGTAAACTTTTTGCTCAAGTAATAAATAGCATGCTCTTTTCGGCCGGACTCGTCATGCTGTCCCAGCACACACCCCATTGAATTGTCAAGTACTGTCAAATATAGTATCAGAGGTCTTCCTTCCACTGGAGGCATAAGAATGGGTGGCTCTTGGAGATACTCCTTTATGTTTTCAAAGGCAGCCTGACATTCATCGTTCCAGCGTACTACTTGATCTTTCTTCAGTAATTTGAAGATTGGCTCACAAGTAGCAGTCAGATGTGAGATGAATCGGGCAATGTAATTCAGTCGTCCTAGGAAGCCTCTTAATTCTTTCTCTGTCTTTGGAGTTGGCATCTCTTGTATGGCTTTTACCTTGGCAGGGTCCACCTGAATACCTTTATCACTTACAATGAAACCTAGCAATTTTCCGGACCTCACCCCAAAGGTGCATTTGTTGGGATTCAACCTCAGCTTGTATAACTTCAGTCGGTCAAATAGCTTCCTTAGATGATCAAGGTGCTCCTCCTCAGTTTGAGACCTTGCAATCATGTCATCGACGTATACCTCAATCTCATGATGGATCATATCATGAAATAAAGCAACCATGGCACGTTGATAGGTTGCCCCGGCATTTTTCAATCCGAATGGCATAACTTTGTAACAGAAGGTGCCCCACTGAGTCACAAAGGTAGTCTTCTCCATATCCTCCGGGGCCATCTTGATCTGATTATACCCTGAAAAACCATCCATGAAAGAGAAAACCTTGTGTTGAGCAGTATTGTCAACGAGAACGTCAATGTGAGGTAGAGGAAAATCATCCTTGGGGCTTGCCCTGTTTAAATCCCTGTAGTCAACACACATTCTGACTTTACCGTCCTTCTTCGGCACTGGCTCCACATTGGCAACCCACTGAGGGTAAGAAGTTACTGCTAGAAATCCGGCATCGAATTGCTTCATAACCTCGACCTTGATCTTCTCAGACATCTCTGGGCGCATGCGGCGAACCTTTTGCTTTACCGGAGGGCAGTCTTCCTTGGTTGGCAGGTGATGAACTACAATGTCGGCATCCAAACCAGGCATGTCTTCATAGGACCAAGCAAATACCTCCATGTAATCATGTAGCATCTGGATCAATCGTTGCCTCACGCTGAGCTCTAGATTGGCACCAATCTTGACCTCTTTCCTATCTGTCTTCGTACCCAGGTTAATTGTTTCCACCGGCTCTTCATGTGGTTGAATAGCCCTCTCTTCCTGGAGTAGCAGTCTTGCGAGTTCACCGGGCACTTCATAATTATCTTCACCTTCGTCTTCGGCCAAGTTGATCGGATTCTCGAAGTCATAACTGGCGGTAGCAGAGCTGTTACCAGTGAGATCCAGAGTGGATTGAAACCTGTATAAGTGAGTGTGTGTAAATATAATTGTTTTGCAATATATAACACAGAAAGAAAAGAGCACAAGATTTGAAATGCAACAAACGTCCAATGTTTTGATTGATGATATATGGAAATGTCATACAAAAAGCCCTCACAAATGGAGCTACGATGCCCCGGGTAGGACACCGAGCCAATAAAAGTTTTAACACATTATTTGTTACAAATTGAAAATCAAAAGAGTTAATTACTGCGTGACAAATGTGATAGGTGTAAAATCCTTTGCCGTCCAGTTGCTTGATCCGTTGCTGGTAGTCGGGTAGATCCAACTGTCAAACTCTGCTTCCTCTACATCCTCCTCAATAGCATTCACCCTTGGACTGGTGATAAACACTGGAGTCTTTCTGATCTTTTCCTTGTGCACAGCCCTCTGAGCCTCTGTAGTAAAGCCCAGCCCAAACTTGTCGTTCTTTTGAGTGAAGTCAGGAAGCTGACCCCAGTTCGCACAATTGCCTTTCTCGATTACAGCCCGGGCATCCTTCAAGGATGCCATCTTCAACGGAGAGTCTTCTTCAACCACTGCTTCAGCTGATGCCAAAATTGGAGGTACTTCCTCAAAATGCTGAAAGGGGGTTTCAATAAACTCCCCATCCATCTCGATATACCGGAATGAATTCAAATGACTAACCATGTATTCCTCCTCACCCTGCACAATAACAATCTCCCCTTTGACAGGGTATTTGAGCTTTTGGTGTAGAGTAGAAGTTACTGCCCCAGCTTTGTGAATCCAGGGTCGACCCAACAAGCAGGAGTAAGATGGACGAATATCCATTACATAGAACGTTGAGTCGAAAACCTGGGGCCCACACGAATAGGAATGTCTACCTCACCGTGCACCATCCTCTTAGAACCGTCGAAGGCTCTAACAATGATGTTACTAGGTTTCAATTCCAAACCTTCACAATCCAAGCGATCCAATACCTTCTTGGGCAAAACATTCAGGGAAGAACTGGTATCCACCAACACGTGTGCGAGAGTAGTGCCCCTGCACTCTATAGAGACGTGCAGGGCATCATTGTGATTTTTCCCTTTGGCGGTGAGGTCAGCATCCGAGAACCCTAAGCCATTGTCAGCCGTCAAATTAGCCACACAGTCGGTGAATTGATCCGCGGAGGTCTCTTGCGGCACATGGGCCGTTTTCAGAAATGAAATCAAGGCTTTTGCGTGGGCCTCTGAGTATAGCAGCAATGATAGCATAGAGATTTTGGAGGGAGTATGCCCCAACTGTTCAACAACGTTAAAGTCACTCTTTTTGATGATTTTTAGAATTTCCTCCATTTCTTGTTGGGAGGCTTCTACAACAGTCTTTTTTGGTGCCTCCGTCCTGGCAGGCAAGTCGGTAGCAACTTCTTTGCCCCGAGTATCAGAGGACCCGGCGGCAGTAGTAGACACATGAACTTGAATTGGAACATGCACACTTGCGGGTGTGATGGTGAGAGGTTTTCGGATAACTGGCGGTGCAATGTCAGGCGAGAAGAGCCTGCCACTGTGAGTAATCTTGGTGGGACCAGTGATGTTACTGATACTGGTATTGGTGCCGAACTCCTGCTTCACCCCAAGCACATACACGTCGGCTCCATAATGCCATGGGACCGCTTTATCAGACTCATAGGGGAGAGGTCCTGGAACAGTAATAGTAATGGGTGCAACAGACATAATTCGGACTGGTTTCTTCACGGGAGCTTTGGCAGGATTGTAAATTGTGACAACAGATATTTCTTCAACAGAAACAAACGGAACAGCAGTTTTCTTGAACAGAATTTCCTTGCTATCCATCAGGCTTTGGATGCCTGATTTCAGCAGTGGACAACCGGTAGGGATAACAGCACACAGGAGGCAACCCTTACTACAACCCGAAAATAAACCGGCTAGTAGCAAGTCCCTCTTAACAGTCAACAGAGGGGTAGCAACATCATTCACTGAAACAGCATACAACTCTTCTTCAATGGCATTTACTCTATGCTGGGGCATAGGAGCAGTTACAACATTCGGTCTTTCAGGCGCTTCAAACTGAATTTCCTTCGCGTCAATAAGATCTTGCACTTTGTTTCTCAAGGCCCAGCAATCGTCAGTAGTATGCCCGGGGCTATCAGAATGATAAGCACAACGGGCATTTGGGTTATACTTAGGAGATGCAGTATTAACGACCTTAGGAGCTTCTTTGGTGGTCACCAGGTTGGTTGATAACAGTTGGGGTAAAATTTGTGACAAGGTCATACTCAACTGAGTATACTGTCTCTTGGGTCTTTCACCTCTTTGTTGATTGTACTGCTGAGGAGCAGCAACAGGTTTTGAAATGACCAGAGCATTGACGGCTTGGCGACTTTCTGGCTTGACTTGTCTTCTAGGACCATAGACGGCACTTGCTTCCTTCTTAAAAGGCCTCTTCTCGGTACTTGCAGCAACACCCTTCTGAATCTTTCCTGACCTGATGCCAGCTTCTATTCTTTCGCCCGTTAAGATCAAATCGGTAAACCCCGCGGAAGAGTTACCAATCAGATGATTGAAAAATGGCCCAGATAGGGCCCCTAGAAACATATCAACAAGTTCACGATCGGTTAAAGGAGGCTGCACCCTGCCAGCCAAATCCCTCCATTTTTGTGCGTACTCTTTGAATCCTTTGCCTGTTCCTAACGACATACCCTGAAGTTGGGTACGAGTAGGGGCAAGGTCAGAATTGTATTGGTATTGTTTGTAGAAAGCGGTGGCCAAATCTTCCCAATTTCGAACGCTGGTTCCTTCTAGCTGATAAAACCACTCCAATTGAGCTCCAGAAAGACTGTCTTGAAAGAAATGAATCCAAAGGTTTTTATCTGCCGTATAGGGTTGAATTTTTCTCACGTAGGACCTGAGATGCATTTTGGGACAGGACAGCCCATCATACCTCACAAACACTGGCACTTTGAATTTTGGGGGAATCACAATCCCGGCAACCAAACCCAAGTCTTCAAAATCCAAACCCGGCACTCTTTGTAGCTCCATGGCGGCCAACCTGTCTTCTAGCCCTTTGTATTTATCATCAGCTGGAGGGTATTGCTGATCGGTATAATCTTCATCCTCTTCGACCTCCTCCTCTTCCGCATCAGACTCGGAAGGTACCGCAGCCCCACCTCCTTTGCTGGTTCCTTCATCAGAGATAGGAGGAAATTCAAGCACTCTCCGAGCTTCTCCGTCAAATCTTCTCCCCAAAGTAGCCACCCCGAGTCTCTTTTTCTTCTTTTTTACTGGGTCTTTGTTCCCCAATTGAGTCTTGATATCCTCCTGACCCTTAGCCAAGGTCATTAGGAGTTGCTGGAACTGTGCGTTCTGAGCTTGTAGGTCTTTGACTGTTTGCTCGAGATCCATCCTACTGACATAAACAGCAGATAGATAAGGAAACTTGGAGTGAGACCTGCTTATGCACATGATGAATGGTATGCTTATGTATGCAATGTATTCAAGGATTTAGGACATTCAACATTGTTTCAGACAAAGAAGAACGCACGTCATATTAATAAGAAGAAATTTGTTAGTACATAAATGCCCCACGGGCCAAATATTACAAAATAACTTCTCAAGGTAAAAAGACATTGCGCATCCTTTTTGGTGCGATGTAGGTGTTGAGGGCCTCTTGCTCATGGAGTCGGCGGGTAAGCTCTAGAACCTTCTTCTCACTGGCATAGAAGCTAGCTTCAAAAGTATTTCGTTCCTCCTTGAGCTGAATCCAACTTTTCTGCATTTCCTCCCATGATGTAGGCATGTCTGGATGTAGGATGGTGTAGGGAACCTCTCCTTCATTGACGGGCTCTTTAATCACAGGGAGAATATGAGGATAAGGCATCATCAAACTTTGGGCTCGGGCTCGTACCCACTTGAGATAAGGCTCAAGAGGGATGGAGTTCTTGTGTCCCAGAGTCTTGCTGTCAACCTTGTTGAGTTTTCCCCAGGCTCTGATGAATCTTTGGCGAAGTCCTTGCGCATCGTTGTCAAAGTCAAAAACTAGGTCAGGAATCAACATGTCATGAGGACCATCCCTCCGTGCATATCCAAATTGTCTCAAAGCTAGGCAAGGGTTGTAGGTGATACCTCCTCTGATTCCAAGTAAAGGAACATTAGGAAATTCTCCGTAACGATCAACGATGATGACATTTTCTCTGGATCGAGAACACCAATGTACATCAGAGTGAGTAAGAGTCATCAATCGTTGGGACCACCTTGAGCCTTGGTCGTTCTTCAAGACAGATTGTGGAAGGTGCGAAATAAACCACCTTGCAAGGAGAGGAGTACAGCACATGAGAACACCCCTCTTTCTCATTGTTCGTGTGTAAAATGAGTGAAGGATGTCCCCAAGCAATGTTGGTATTGGATTTCTGGACAAGAAGATTTTGACGGCGTTGACATCTACTAATTGGTCAGGATTTGGGAACAAGACCAACCCATAGATAAGGAGTGCCACAATTTCTTCAAAGGCTTGTAGGTCCAATGAATTCCAACATTCTTGTGCCTTCTCAAACAAGAATTTTGCTAAGAATCCCTTGACGCCGCTTCTGGTTTCCCAATGCCCCTTGATGTCAGAAGGCTGTAGATGTAATGCTCGAGCAACATCTTCCGGCTTTGGTTCCTTTTCCGTGCCGTTGAATGGTAGTTGATTAAGGATAGGGATTCTTAGGATTTGAGAAAACTCCTCCAAAGTGGGTACCAACTGATAATCAGGGAAAGTGAAACAGTGGTGAAGAGGGTCAAAGAACTGGAATAGCACTTTCACCATGTCTTCTTCAATGTTGGTGTTGACTAGGCTGAGCAGTCTACCATGTCTTTCACTGAAGGATGAGCTTTCCGGAATTCTTGAGGTGAGCTCCTTAAGTTGAGGAGAGATTCTCACAAGGTTGACTTGAATGGTTTTTCTGCGAGGAACCTCCATGACCTACAACACAGGAACAAAGATGAAGATCCAAACCCTTGAAATGGTTAGTGAATGTGTGATGTTTTATGATGCATGCACAAAACATATGTACAAACAAATCACACCAAACCCTAGTTTCAGGCTTGCATGGGGTTTCATAGGTAAGTACCCTCTTGAGTGTAGTTGGCTTAAAAACCTGTCCTATAAATAGTAACCGGGTTCTAAGGAGCTCAATACCATTGGATTGTTTTCATTGTTCATTGTTTTGGTTTAGCCACTTAACTAGCGACCAAAATATTCCAAGAAAACAACCCTCAATGAGTGTAGTATCGAGTATCTACCAACTTCGGACTGCACCAAAGCCGGTCATCTCACTACCCCTAATAAAAGGCCAAGATGGTCAAGTAAGGTTCTAGGTCATTAGTGCTTAGTGACATCACTCAGCGGCCCCGTACTCTCCTTGATTGAACTCAAGGGTTACCGGTACTCACAAATATGTCGCACTAATATAGCTATTGCTTCGACCGTGTCGGTATACCCCGCACAGTTTCCACAACGTATTGCTATCTATGAATGTTTCCCAAAATCTGGGTGTAGGATTTGCAAACCCAAACAATAGAGCCAAAGTATAAAGCAATCAAATCAAACAATTAGTCATGCAAGAGGGTGATCTAAGCCCTAAGGTTACTCCACTTTTAAACATTTCCCCAGCAGAGTCGCCAGTTCTGTGATACGGTGGGAGAACTGACTGTGGTTTTGCGTTTGTTTTCGCAAATGTTTCGGTTGAGCAAGAGTCGCCACCGAATTTTTATTTTATCCTAAGGAAAGGTTTAAAAAGCACAGCAAAAACCTTTGAGATTTTTCTTGGGTTCGGGGAGTAGATTATAGAAAGGGAAGGTATTAGCACCCTTTCTATCCATGGTTATCCATGGGCTCTTAGTTACTTGCTTAGATCAACTTGCCTTAATTTTCAATTGTTTGAAATGGTGCTTTGTGTGTGGGTTTGAAAATGTTTTTGAAAAGAGGCCAATGTGGTGGCAACCTTTGTAATGATCCATGTTGGGATGTATACAAAGGTGTATGTCTTTTGAAAAGGTTTTCAATGTTTTTGTAAGTTGTTTTGAAAGTGTATTGATGTGTGGTTTTGAAAAATAGGCAAGTGCTTTGCAAATTGGCAAGTAATCAAGAGCTATCTACGCTAAATTTCTCAAAGATCTTTGCTACGTTTTAACCCTTTTAACAATTTCGTTCCACCATTGTATTTGGTGGACAATCTTGTGTTAGGATGTTAACGGGACGGGCGCGGGTCATCGTTTAGACCATAATTGCAATGGTGCCAAGTATCTTTGGGCAATTTTTCTTTAAGGGACTTTGATCATTTTAGGAAAAAAAGCGTCATCGAGGGACTATGATCATTTGAGTTATTTGTTTTGCCCAAAGAGACCTAACATGCAATATGGCCCAATTTTTGAAAGGCAACAAGTGGATGTAACCCTAGGGGTGTTAGTGTGCAAGTGTGTTTTATTGCATACAAGAGTTTTTTCTTTGAATTAGGTTTTTCTATTTCATTGATTTTATCTTGCCATACACGTCCTAATTACTAGAAATAAGAAGCGAAAATGTAAAATCCTACGCTATTACAACAATTAGGGGAGGGGGATACACATTTGTACATGGGGGGTTCAACGAGAAAAATAGAAAAAAAAGAAAATAGCAAAAAACAAGATATAGAGAGAGAGAGAGGGAGCCCGCACGGTGCTGGGAGGTCATCAGAAGTTCTGACTCAGATCCGCTGCCAGATGATCAACCTGTTAGTGAAACTGGATGAGTCAGAACTTCTGACTCTAGCACCTGCAAAACAGAACCTTGTTAGTGGGGAAATCAGAAGTTCTGATTTCCCTGCGCTGCAAGACAGAAGTTTGTTAGTGGAGAAACCAGAAGTTCTGATTCTGCTGAAAAGGCAATAACTCTCAGAGGTTCTGATATCATTGACAGCAAAACAGGCTTCAGATGTGCTAACGTCAAAGTCAGCACTTGGCTTTTTCCTGTACTAATCAGAACATCTGCAATCCTGTTGTTACTCCACAAAACAGGAAACATATTTAGAACAGATCCAGCAAATACAAAAATGTTTCAGAGGTCAGAGTCAATAAGGTCACAGGCAGATCCTATACTGGCTCAGAACGTTCTGAGGTATGAAAATCCTCAGATCATAAACAACAACAACATGATATTTACATTATGTTATTTGAATATGCACAGCTAATGATGCTTAACAGTGTGATGAGGGTCAGCAGGTGCTTACCTGACTGTTTGGAAAAGTTGGTGGGTGAAAGTTTAGCTCTTGGTTCTGGTTCTGGTGGTGTTCTGGACAGATTTGAAAAGGGGAAGTAAAGGTGTATACGTATGCAGGGTCAGAAGTTTAGAGAGGGTGTCTTTTGTTTACAGAAAAAAACTGGATATTTGATGAAGTTTGAAGGTGAGAAACTCAAAGTTATGAAACAAAGCTGGAGATTTTGGCAGAGTTTCAGAATGCTGTGTTGCTGGGAGTTCTGTTTCTCACTTAGCAGTTTTTGTTTTTTTTTTCTTGAACGCCCTTTTGCAGTGGTGAAGCCTCTCTATTTATAGGCAAAGTTCTTGTGGATGCCTTGAACATTTAAGGCGCCAACAGAGTTTGAATTTGTTCTTTGACAGAAATTCCTGGGAAGTTGTGATAACAGCTAGCTTTCAGCCTAGGTTGCAGCAGCAGGCGTAGATTGGGGAGAAGTGACCTCTGAAGTGGGCGGTGGCGTGAAGACCCATGCCATAATCTGTGCAAAAGCGTTTTCCAAGCCACACGTGAATGCTCAGGAGTGGTTGGAAGCATTAATGGGAATTAAATGGTGACAAGACCTGTCAACACCAACATTCTGGTAATGGAAACCAGCGTTGAATCAGCAGCGTAAACCATGCTCTGGCCTTGGCTACCTGTTGTCTTAGTAAGCTCTGGAAATTCTCCTGGTTTTCTGGTACGTTCCTTGGATTTACTTCTGGACAATCTGGACTTAGAGATTCTGTATCAGTGTAACACCCATTCTTCTGACCTTTCATCTTCTGATTTCAACCTGTTCTGAAGGAGCCTTCAGACTTTCCTGCTTCTCTTGCATTCCTTTAGCAAATTCTGACTGAGCTTGTGTAACTGCTGAAGGGGCATGTTCTGTTTGAGGCTTACATTCTGAACCACGTTTACAACTTCTGATTGAACTGATGTAGCTGCTGAAGAGCCAACTTCTGACCATGCTGAGCCAAGCTTGCAACTTCTGACCGTCTTCATCTGGAATGGGTCCAGAAGTTCTGAAGCGCTGATTTTTCTAAAAACACTTATTTTAGAGAAGCATTCTAAGTACTTAGAATTTGATTTTTTTCTCAAGATAAAAGTGTTGTTTCTGGAGTTCGTGAGATCATCTTGCTCTTGTAAGCGGCTTGCTTGGGCAAAGGGATAACTCAGGACTTGGATTTGTTTCAGAGGGACCTTGAAAATCCAAGATGGTTTCCTGAAGAAAGGGAGGGCAAATTTTGGGGTACAACAATATGCATTTGACATTAATTGCTGCTCATGAATATTTAAGTGCGAAACAAAAGACGATTACTCGTAATATCAGAAACAGGGGCAAATAAGAATTGTCCAAGCTTTACAGTTGCTCTGTCCACTAGGAACGAGGATAGATTCAGCTGAAAAATATGGCTGAAATGCTTTCACTCCCTGCAGAGTAAGAGAAGACAGTAATGTTAGCTCTCCCCATCTGAGACTCACTGCGAATAAATCAGTAATACTCTCCCCAAGAAGAGTTTATCTATCATCAGTACTGAACAATCTTATCATCCCCGGCGGAGTACAAAATATCCCCAGTGAAGTTTGGAAAGTTTCCCCAGCGCAGTCTGAAAAAGTTTCCCTATTGAAGTTAGGAGAATTATCCCCAGTAGACTCTGGAAGATTGTCCCCAGTAGAGCCTAAAAGGTTATCCCCAGTAAGGTCGCTATTGAAAAAATCATCCACAGCGAAGTTCATTCCTTTCACAAGCAGAAACACGAATCCCCAACAGAATTCAGTATCACCAGTAACGATAATTTCATCCCCAGCGGAATTTATCAGCGGAATCCTCTACAAAGCATCTCTTCCCCACAGAGTAATCTCCTCATCAGTTTATTCCCCAGCGAAGTTATCCTCTCCTGCAGGTTTATTCTTACAAACATCTTCATTCGCTATCCCCAGCGGAGACGAAGAATTCAACTTTTTTCCTCTAGCAGCTATCCGGGATTTATTTTCCCCAACTAAAAACATTACATTGCCATACATCATGACACATGCATATACGCATCATACAACACAATCTCATTTATTTTGAGAACATCATTGCCTGATACATATCATTCATTACATACAACTAATCGTTACCTTTCAGAAAAGATGAAGTTAAATTCTCATAATGTACCTCCATTGAATTACAGACAGGTTCCTAAATCTCAGCAGAGAAGTTTTCTCAGTTGAATTACGAGCGAGTTCTTAAATCTCGACGAAGATGTTTCCCCAAGTCGAATTACTGACAAGTTCTTAAAACTCAGCAGAGATGATTTCTCAGTTGAAGTACATACAAGGTCCTAAATCTCGACAAAGTTCCTCCGTTGAATTACAGACAGGTTCCTAAATCTCAGCAGAGAAGTTTTCTCAGTTAAATTACGGGCGAGTTCTTAAATCTCGATGAAGATGTTTCCCCAAGTCGAATTACTGACAAGTTCTTAAAACTCAGCAGAGATGTTTTCTCAGTTGAAGTACAAACAAGGTCCTAAATCTCGACAAAGTTCCTCCGTTGAATTATGGGCGGGTTCCTAAATCTCAGCAGAGAAGTTTTCTCAGTTGAATTACGGGCGAGTTCTTAAATCTCAACGAAGATGTTTCCCCAAGTCGAATTACTGACAAGTTCTTAAAACTCAACAAAGGTGTTTTCTCAGTTGAAGTACATACAAGGTCCTAAATCTCGACAAAGTTCCTCCGTTGAATTACAGACAGGTTCCTAAATCGCAGCAGAGAAGTTTTCTCAGTTGAATTACGGGCTAGTTCTTAAATCTCGACGAATATGTTTCCCTCCAGTCGAATTACTGACAAGTTCTTAAATCTCAGCAAAGATGTTTTTCTCAGTTGAATTACAGACAAGGTCCTAAATCTCGACAAAAATGTTCCTCCGTTGAAGTACAGACGAGTTCCTAAATCTCAACAGAGAAGTTTTCTCAGTTGAATTACGGGCGAGCTCTTAAATATTGACGAAGATGTTTTCCCCCTAGTTGAATTACGGGCAAGTTCCTAAATCTCGACACCTCAGTTGAATTATGGGCAAGTTCCTAAATCTCGACACCTCAGTTGAATTATAGACAGGTTCCTAAATCTCAGCAGAGAAGTTTTATCAGTTGAATTACGGGCAAGTTCCTAAATCTCGACCCCTCAGTTGAATTATGGGCAAGTTCCTAAATCTCGACACCTCAATTGAGTTACGGGAAAGTTCCTAAATCTCAACAAAGATCAGACTCCCCCTAGCGGAATCTTCCTCAATAACAGGTATGCAAGCTCTCGCTAAGGAATCTCTTATGCGATCGACACTCCTTCAAATGGCATCTGTAAGCCCATTCTCGACGTCACAAAGCAACTACCACTTCATGCGAGTGCAAATTTCTGGGCACTCTAGTGTTCAATCCTCTTCCACCTTTGGATCACGAAAGGCACGAAAGTCAATATACATCCTCAGGTTTAAGAAGATTGAACAGGGGCAGCTGTTGTACCCCAAAATTTTCCCTCCCATATTTCTCAAAACATTGCAAGAAAAATCTCCAAGTTGCTCAAGAGTTGGTCAGACAAGCCCTCTCCTAAGGCAATCTACCCCAAATTAGGGTTTTGTATTGCATCAAGATCCTTGAGTCCAAGTGACCCCAAATGCTCACCAATGTCCTAATAAGTTCTCAAGGTCATCCATGTCAAGTTTCAAGCCTTGCAGAGAAAGTTTGCTCATCAATTGCTCAAAGGTCCAAAAATTGACTGTGTTAGGGCAAAAGTCAACTGTGACCCAAATACAGTCAAACTTCAATATTTTTTGTCAAAATTATCATCTTGAAGGATATTTCAACATTTGATCAATGGTTGATCATGATTCATCAAGGATTGCTCACAATTCATCAAGATTCAAAAGTTGCTAAATTAGGGATTTGCAGGAAAAGTCAACTCAACTTTGACCAAGCATAACTTTCTCATACTTTATGAGAAATGACCCATCCAAAGCTCATTTTTAAGAGGATTCAATTATATACAATCCATATTCATACCCCAAGATCAAAATATGCACTCACAAGAAGTTATGAATTTTGACATTATAGGTCATTTTGAAAAGTCAACAAAAACACCTTTTTTGTCAAAGATTCTAACTTCAGCATGGAATATCAAAATGACATGATACCATAAGGGTTGGTTAGAGGACATCTCAAGCTTTCTAAAAAGTCTAAGAACACCTCCAAAAGTTCAAAATTGAAGAAGTTATGCATTGTTGAAGTTGGACTTTTTTGCAAAATTGCCAAAAATCAACTATCCCCAAAACTTCAAATTTTGCCAAATGGGCACATTCTTTCTCACTTGTTTTAAGTTTGCATTGTAGCCCACGTGCTCCAGCCTTGGCCATGTGTCCATATCATTTTTTTATTAATTATTTTGATTTTATTTGAATTAATTTGATTTAAATCAAAATAAATCAAATAAAAATCCAAAGGCATTGATAACAAAGATTTTGTGTTGATTTTAGGTTCCATTATACAGCTTGCCATCATCAAATTCGTATCAAATCAATTGTGTGCAAAAAAATTGAAATCAAGCCAATTTGGAAAGTTTGTAAAAGCAAATCAAATCCACATCAAGAGCATTGATAGAGCAAGATTTGGACAAAGAAAACAACCCTAATGTATTGTACAATACATAAGGAAGCAAAACATACAAGAATAGGGGTTGGAGAGCAATTATAGAGTGAGAACCAAAGTTGCAAAAACCTGAAAAAAGTGTGGGATCGAAATCAAGGTTAGAGGTGTTTTCAGGGCTTGGCAAGCATCACAATCACTTCCTGGCAACCTCCACAAGCAAAACCAATCACAACCAGGCGTTTTCAAGCTTCCATACACACTGTAAGTCTCACGCGAGGTAGCCCTGTTCTTGATTTCGTATCTCAGAAATTAAGCATTGTTATAACAAAATAATTGCATATTTGTAATCACCACATCATTTACAAGCTTTTGGCATCATTTGATTTTGTTTATCTGACCTATAGCAAGATCCACCATTATTAGGGTTTTGTTCTTGTTTTTGGGGTTTCTTAATTCAGGGATAATTGGCCCCAGATATGGGCATGGTTGTGATCAATGGGTTGAGACAAACTCAACCATGTTCTTAGAATGCGTTTATATGGCCTAGAGAAGATCTTAGGATGAAGCCACGGTTTTAGATGCGGATAAAAATCCGCAGGTAAAAGTTGCAGATCCTCAAGGACATGGATGAACTCGTGTCATCCATCCATTGGCCGGTTCAAAATAATCGTGCATTTTTTATTTTTCTGACTATTGAATTTTGTTTTTCTATATTATTATTATTTCATATTACATTAACAACAAGAACCACTTAGCCTAGTGGTTGCCACGTTTGATTCCAAGGCATATGGGGCTGGAGATCAGGGGTTCGATCCCTGCCTCCAGCATTTGCTATTTTTCTTAACAATTTCAAGCAATCTAGTGTACATACCAACTTGATGATCATCATATTCCCTCACTCCTTGGCGTGCCAGATGGCCAGATCTGGTGGCCAATCCTTGAAGTCACACCATAAGCCAGTCAACGCCTATGCACTGGATTGCAAAAAAGTCCAAACAGATCAGCTTAATGGGCCAGCCAAAATTGCTTTCAGCACCTCCCAAATCAGGCCCAATTTCTCATTCTCTTTATATTTTATTTATTTAACTTATTTACTTTATTTTTATTTAATTAGTTTTCTAACCAATAACAAATTTTCTTTTTATCAAAAATCACAAAAAACATTTTTGTCCAATTAAAGTTTAGGACTTTATTTTTCTTTAATAAATTTTAATTAATTAATTAGGTTTTTAATTCTAGAATAACTTTAATTTATTTTTGTAAATAAAAATTAATTAGAATTAATTAGGTTTTAACTTTGATTTAATTGTTTTTAATTTCTTTCTTAAATTAAAAAAAAAACTCCAAAAACATGTCATTAATTATTTTTTCCATTTAATTAATTTAATAATTAATTTAATATTTAATTTAGGATTTAATTTCTTTTTCTTAAATAAAAACAACAAAAACCATTTTCTTTTAAAAAAGGGTCAAAACCCTAATCTCGCATCCGATTTAATTTTGCGTCGCGCTTTATTTTTATTTAATTATTGATGTATCTGTTTTCGGTATGTAATAATAATTAGGACATTTTATTTATTTTACCGCTTTATTTTGTTTCCAAAGGGTTGCTTTTGGCGATGTAAATATCCGACGCCTTGTAATAATTAGTTTTAATTTCCGCATTTTAATTCTCCAAATTATACAACTGTTAGATGTTTGATAATAGGGTTTGCATGACAAGAATGAATGCTTAATCTAAAATCAAATTAGATCACCCTTAACATGTGCAAAGATAAAAATAACTGAAAACGACACACTCGCATATGTGCACTCTTAGGGTACACCCCACTTGGTTGCCTTCGTACACGGTCATTGAGTATAGGTCGTTTTAGAGGTCATCCTCCTGTCTAAAAGATCATAGTTGCCTCGGATATTATTGCCTCAAACAAATGATCTAAGACATCAGGGTTACCCCTAATGCATCCTAGCATTGCTTTAGTGATCGTATGTCCCTCATTCGAATTGACCCTCAAACTCCAACGACGATGCTACCTACTCACTAATAGTGGGATAACATTGTCTAAAGGAAGTTAGTATAGAATGATTCCTTTTTCGAAGAGGTAGATAGTTCTTAGATACTTGCTCATCCAAAATAAAACAAAAATTTCACACCTACACTCCTTTTCAAACAAAGTTTTCAAAAACACTTCATTACACTCTTGAGGACAAAAACAAGAGTTAAATCGAAGTTAAAAACAAAAAATTTTCAAAACCCACAAGCACCAAGAAAACATTTTGAAAATGATGAGCAAGTACCTAAGAGCCCGTAGATAACTACGGATAAAAAGGGTGCTAATACCTTCCATTTCTATAATCTACCCCCCGTACTCAGATAATCTCGAAAAAGGAATTTTTTTGTGCTTTTTTCCTTTCCTTGTTGGATAAAATAAAAGTCGGTGACGACTCTTGCTTACCGCGACATTTTGCGAATAACAAACGCAAAACGCAAACCAGCATTCCAAAAAACAGTCAGTTCTTCCCACCGTATCACATAACCATTTCAAAGACCAAGGGAATTTATCTTTGTTCTATTTTACAGATTATGGCTTCCGTGCGCAGAAATACCATTTGAGTTAACTTTGTGCAAATGCCTACTCAACTTAAAGAGTTAGCCTCAAGAGTTTCTGAGACTTCTATGTTCATTAAGAGACATGGTCAGCTTCTTAGCCTGGTCACCTCAAATCTTAATGAGCAGATGATGAGTGTACTTTTCCAGTTCTTCGATCCTGTGCATCATTGCTTCACCTTTCCAGATTACCAGCTGGTTCCCACCTTGGAAGAGTTCTCTCACCTATTAGGCATATCCATCCTTGAACAGGTACCCTTCACAGGTATGGAAGAGGTTCCTAGACTAGAAGACATTGCCTTAGCTCTGCATCTGAAACGGGCTGATGTAGTATCCAATTGGGAAACACGAAGCGGGGTCGGAGGTTTCTTAGCCAAATTTCTGATAGACCAGGCTCAGCTATTCTGGGATAGTTTGGATTTTCAGGCTTTTGAAGATATCTTGGCTCTCCTTATATATGGTTTGGTTCTCTTCCCGAATCCAGATTCCTATATAGATGTGAATGCTGTCAATATTTTCCTTTCTCGCAATCTTGTGCCTACTCTACTAGGTGATATCTTGCATGCCCTTTATACCCGTACCGTGCGACGAAGAGGGACTCTTATGTGTTGCATGCCTCTCCTGTCAAGGTGGTTTATTTCGCACCTTCCTAAGTTTGTGCTGAAGAACAAAGAAGGTTTGGGTTGGTCTAACAGAATCATGTTGCTTGCTCATACAGATATTCTTTGGTGTTCCCGGGCTATGGAAGACACTGCTGTTATTGACCGTTGTAGGGGATACCCTAATGTCCCATTGCTTGGAATCAGAGGGGGTATAACCTACAATCCTTGTCTAGCTTTGCGACAATTTGGTCGTGCTCGGAGAGATGATCCCCATGAACTACTTCTTGAGGATATTGCATTTGAATACAAGGAAGACGTTGAGGAGCATCGTCGGAGGTTTATACGAGCTTGGGGCATGGTGAACAGATCTGACCCCCAAGAACTGGGACCAAGGACTTCCCTTCCTATGCAGCCTTATCTCCAGTGGATCCGAGCTCGTGCCCATAAGCTTGGGATTCCCTATGAAACCGTATTGCCAGTGATTGTGGAGCCCACCAATGAAGTGGGCATTCCTTACACGGTTATTTACCCTTACATTCCCACTGATCTTGGGGAATTGCAGAGGTTTTGGATTCAGCTGAAAGAGGAACGAGATACTTACCAGGAAAGTACCATGAGCAAGAAAGGAAGATCTTGAAGCTCACCAGGCAGCTCGAGGAAGAAAGAATGATCAACGACTACATCGGAACAAAGAGGAAGCGTCCATGGGACTTTTGATTTTGTTTTCCTAGTTTTTTGAGTGTGTTTTATTTACTTCTTTTGTAACACCTTAAAGGTATTGTTGAACCTTTTACAAGTTAATCTAATAAAGTTTGTTTATTTTTTGATTTGCAAATTTAAATCTCCCAAAGTCTTTGAAATCATTACATGCACATCCCATTATCATGCACGTCATTACATGTACCATTACAGGTTTCTCATCTTCTTTGCTGTTTATTTCAGCAGAAATGTCTTCTGATCAAGCCATCAAAGATCTGCATGCATAGAATGCCCAATTCCAACAGATGTTCTTAAGTTTAGCTAAAGGGCAAGAGGATTTGAAGACCCTGATTCTGAAAGAGAAGAAGAAGAAGAAGAAGGTTGATATTATGAACATGGGTAGAAGATTCGGAGAAAGGATAAGACAATCAGCTGATCTGACCTCCTCATCCAAAGACGGGGAGAACCAAGAAAGAACAAAGGACCCTAGTCCAGCAGTTTCTGATAACGATACGGATTACGATGATGAGCAATATCCTCCTGCCGAGGATAAATACAAGCAGCTAGAAGACCGTCTGAGTGCTATGGAGATTCAGAAGATCTCTGGTTTGGATTTCAGAGAACTGGGACTGGTATCGGGATTAGTGATCCCTCATAAGTTCAAAGCTCCGGTTTTTGCCAAGTACGATGGAGTATCCTGCCCAAAACTCCATCTCCGCTCGTACATCAGAAAAATCCAACCTCACACTGCTGATAGAAATTTGTGGGTACATTTCATTCAAGATAGTCTGTCAGGGACTCAACTTGAATGGTTTTATCAGTTGGAATGAGCCAGTGTCCGAAACTGGGAAGACCTTGCTGCTGCTTTTTACAAGCAGTATCAGTATAACGTCGGCCTTGCTCCCACTCGTACTCAGCTCCAGGGTATGTCTATGGGTGCAAGTGAAGGTTTTAAAGATTATTCTCAGAAGTGGAGAGACTTGGCAGGAAGAGTCCAACCCTCTTTTTCTGATAGGGAGTTGGTTGACATGTTTCTAGGGACGCTATCTGGTCCATTTTTCAATCATCTGATTGGCAGTTCGTCATCTGGGTTTACTGAGTTGATTTTGACTGGAGAGAGAGAGAGTAGAAGTTGGCATTCGAAGTGGTAAAATATAGAAGGATGCTTCATCAAGTGCAGTAAAGAAGCCTTTCGCCTGTAAGAAGGAAGCTAGTGCAGTCTACAGCCCGAGGGGCCAAAGCAGACCTGAACATCGTCAAGCAGTAAATGTTGTAGTGATACCAAGACCCACAGTTGCTCCACAATGCAACAATCAGCAAAGGGTGGAAAGACCACAATGACAGTTTACCCGCATCAACATGACTTTGGCTGAAGTTCAGCCTCATCTGATAAAGTCTAACTTGGCAACCTTGAAAGAGGCTCCCAAGAATCCCAACACTGCCTTCTCCCAGATACAATCCCAACGCGCGGTGCGCCTACCATTCATAGAGTCTTGGCCACAACACAAACGAATGTTGGGCTCTGAGAAATAAAGTGCAAGATTTGTTGGAAGCTAAAGAGATTGAGTTTGATGCTCCAGAAAAGTCAAACGTTATAACTACTCCTATGCCCAAGCATGGTCGCGGAGTCAATGCTGTAGACACCGATTTATTTGTAACCTCTGTGGAAGAAATATCTACTCCTTTGATGACAGTTAAGAAGAATTTGTTGTTGGTTGATTTATTTCTGGGTTGTGGTGAAGGTTGCCATATGTGTTCAATTCTGCCTTCCGGTTACTGTTTATTGAAGTCAGGTGTTCAGCGCCTGATGGATAATAAGGAAATTTTGTTTGAGAAGACTATGATTCCGTTTGAAGATGTTGCCATTATCACCATTTCTGCCAACCCTTCCAAGGTTTCCTCGAGAAAACCTGTTAGGGTTACACCCATTCCAAGAATTGCTCCGTTAATAATCACCGCTCTGGGTCCCATCCCGTATACCTTAGATAAGGATATCCCATGGCATTACGGTGCTGATGTATATTACCATGGTGTTAAACAAGATTTGAGGGCTGAAGAAGCCTATTTGGACATCAGTAATATTGTTGGGACAAGCAAGGTCATCAAAAGTGGAAGACTCTTTTCTCCCAAGATTTCCCCTCCGACTGTCTACAAACTTGTTGTCATTCCGTCTGCTATTATATCAACTACTGTCCCAGTTTCTACTCCAGTTATCACCCCTGTCGCCAAGCCATCTGGGACTCGGGGCAAAGAAATCACAGGTGAGCCTGCCCGGATGGAGGCACCTAAAAAGATCATTGTAGAAACCTCTAAACAAGAAATAGAGGAAATTTTGAAGATTATTAAAAAGAGCGACTACAACATAGTCGAGCAGCTGGGGCAGACCCCGTCAAAATTCTCCATGTTGTCCTTGTTGTTATGTTCTGAAGCCCATGCAAAGGCTTTAATTGCATTCCTCAAAACTGCGCATGTGCCGCAGGAAACTTCAGCCAATCAATTCAAAGATTGCGTAGCTAGCCTGACCTCTGACAATGGGCTGGGTTTCTCAGATGCAGATATGACTGCTAAGTGGAGAAATCATAATGATGCTCTGCACGTCTCGATCGAGTGCAGGGGCACCACTATGACCCATGTACTGGTGGATACCGGGTCCTCATTGAATGTTCTGCCGAAGAAAGCATTAGACCGTCTGGACTGTGAAGGTTTGATTCTAAAGCCGAGCAACATTGTGGTCAGGGCTTTTGACGGGTCAAAAAGAATGGTGCACGGGGAAGTGGACATCCATGTCAAAGTTGGCTCTCAGACTCTTGCGTCTACCTTCTATGTGATGAATATCAGACCATCATATTCTTGCTTGCTGGGTCGTCCTTGGATTCATAAGGCTGGGGCAGTAACTTCCACGCTCCATCAAATGCTGAAATATCTGGTGAAGGGGAAGATCGTCACGATGCAAGGTGAAAAGGAGTATATGGTGAGTCATCTCAATTCCTTCCGCTACATGGAGATGGACGGGGAATTCATCGAAACCCCTTGTCAGAACTTTGAAGAGGTGCCTCAGACTTTAGCGTCAATTGAAGTTGCTACCAACAAACCTCCGTTAAAGATGGTTTCTCTCAAGGATGCCAGGGCTGTAATTGAAGAAGGTGCGTGTACCAATTGGGGTCAGCTCCCTGATTTCACGCACAAAACTGACAAATTTGGTTTGGGCTTTACTACAGGGGCTCAAAGGGTTGTTAGGCACGCACGAATTGGAAGACCTCCTGTACACATCAACAAACGGGGAGTTAATGCAATTGAAGATGATGAAGAATATTTAGACATCGACAATTGGATCTACCCAACAACCAATGGTGGATAGAACAACTGGACGACGAAGGACTTCATACCTGTTTCTTTTATTCCGCAGTAATTAACTTTTGTTTTAAGATTTGTAATAAATAATTTGAAACATTACAGCCCGATGCCTTTCCTGAGGCGCCTTGGCTTTGCTTGCGAGGGCTTATTATTTGTCATTTCATATATCATTAATAAAGCATTGGACATTTCTTGCATTACAAATTTTGCGCTCCTTGTTTTTCTTTTCCGTCTCTCACTTTATCAAAACAGCTATTCTCTTACACACACTCACGTATCATAATGCAGATCCATATTTGTGATACGGTGGGAAGAACTGACTGTTTTTGGAATGCTGGTTTGTGTTTTGCGTTTGTATTCGCAAAATGTCGCGGTAAGCAAGAGTCGCCACCGACTTTTATTTTATCCAACAAGGAAAGGAAAAAAAGCATAGAAAAATTCCTTTTTCGAGATATTCTGAGTACGGGGGGTAGATTATAGAAAGGGAAGGTATTAACACCCTTTCTATCCGTAGTTATCTACGGGCTCTTAGGTACTTGCTCATCATTTTCAAAATGTTTTCTTTGTGCTTGTGGGTTTTGAAAAGTTTTTGTTTTAAACTTCGATTTAACTCTTGCTTCTGTCCTCAAGAGTGTAATGAAAGTGTTTTGAAAACTTTATTTGTAAAAGTGTAAGTGTAAAAAATTTGTTTTGGATGAGCAAGTATCTAAGAATTATCTACCTACTCGAAAAAGGAATCGTTTTATGCTAATTTCCTTTAGACAATGCTATCTCACTATTGGTGAGTAGGTAGCATCGTCGTTGGAGTTTGAGGGTCAATTTGAATGAGGGACATACGGTCACTAAAGCAATGTTAGACACCTTAGCGGTAACCCTAATGTCTTAGATCATTTGTTTGAGGCAACAATATCCGAGTCAACCATTTCGAGGCAACTATGATCTTTTAGACAAGAGGGCGACCTCTAAAATACCTTATACTCAATGACCGTGTACGAAGGCAACCAAGTGGGGTGTACCCTAAGAGTGCGCATGTGCGAGTGTGTTGTTTTCAGTTATTTTTATCTTTGCACATGTTGAGGGTGATCTAATTTGATTTTAAGATTAAGCATTCAGTCTTGTCATGCAAACTCTATTATCAAACATCTAGCAGTTATATAATTTGCAGAATTAAAAGTGCGGAAATTAAATTACAAGGCGTCGGGTATTTACATCGCCAAAAGCAATCATTTGAAAATAAAATAAAGAGGTAAAATAATTAAATGTCCTAATTATCTATTACAAACCAGAAGCAGATACATTTATTGGATAAAAAAAATAAAGCGACGCGAAATTAAATCGGATGCAAAATTAGGGTTTTGACCCTTTTTTTAAAAGAAAATGGTTTTTTGTTGTTTTTATTTAAGAGAAGAAATTAAATCCTAAATTAAATACTAAATTAATTATAAAATAAATTAATTAATGAAAAATAATAATAAATGACATATTTTTGGAGTTTTGATTATTTTAAGAAAGAAATTAAAATAATTAAATGAATTAAAACCTAATGATTTCTAATTAATTTTAAATATTTACAAAATAAATTAAGGTTATTCTAGAATTAAAAACCTAATTAATTAATTAAAATTTATTAAATAAAATAAAATTCTGAATTAAAAGTATTTTGGTGATTTTTTGATAAATAAAGAAAATTAGTTATTGGTTAGAAATTAATTAAACAAAATAAAATAATTAAATTAAATAAATAAAAGTGTGAGGGAAAGAGAGTTTGGGCCTGGTTTTGAGGGTGTATGTAGCAATTTGTTGGCCCAATAGCAGCTGGTCCGTTTGGACTTTTGTGATCCAATGCATGAGCGTTGACTGAGTCCATGGTGTGCTACTTGATGCTGACCACCAGATCTGGCCATCTGGCCATCTGGCACGTTGATTGCTGAGCATCCATGATAGGTCTCAAGCTTGAATGTGCACTGGATTATCTGAAAACAAATAATATGGAGAAAATATAGGGACCTGGGATTCGAACCCAGGTCCTGAAGGGATATCTAATGCCAAGCTTGCCACTGCGCTGTTTTACTTGTTTTGTCAAAATAATGCAAATAAAAGATAATATAATAAAACAAATTTTATTGGACAAATATAAAAAAAAACGCGCCAAGATTTGAATGGACTAATGGATGGATGACAAATCATCATCCCTGTCCCTGAACCGTTGCCAAAAGTTCCAGTAGCTATACCTACGGACGAAGGTCCGTCGCTACAAGCCTGTCTCCTTCCAAAATCCTCTACAGGCCATGAAAATGCCTTCTAACACCATGGTTAGACTCGCCTTCCTCTTCCGGTCATAACTATAGCCATTACTAAGGCTGATTTTTCCTGCAACGAAAACCCCTAAACCAAACCTTGAAACCAGAGCTTGGGAGGGGCTGAAAACGCGTTGTCTGCAAGGCTTGAAATTTGACATGGATGATCTTGAGAATATATTAGGACATTGGTGAGAACTTGGGGTCACTTGGAATCAGGGATCTTGATGCAACATAAAACCCTAATTTGGGGTAGACTGCCTTAGGAGAGAGCTTGTCTGGTCAACCCTTGGACTATCTTGAGCAACTTGGAGATCTTTCTTGAAATATTTTGAGAAATATGGGAGGGCAAATTTTGGGGTACAACAGCTGCCCCTGTTCAATCTTCTTAAACCTGAGGATATAGATTGTCTTTTATGACTTCCGTGATCTGAAGGTGGAAGATGGTTGAACACTAGAGTGCCCAGAAATTTTCACTCACATGAGGTGGTATCAGCCTTGTAATATCGGGAATGGGCTTACAGATGCCATTTAGAGATTGCTGATGGGAGGATGGGCTTAAAGATGCCATCTGAAGGAGTGTCGATCGCATAAGAGATTCCTTAGCGAGAGCTTGCATACCTGTCGTTGAGGAAGATTCTGTTGGGGAAGTCTGATCTTTGTTGAGATTTAGGAACTTGCCCGTAATTCAACTGAAATGTTGAGATTTAGGAACTTGCCCGTAATTCAACTGGGGGGAAACATCTTCATCGAGATTTAAGAACTCGCCCATAATTCAACTGAGAAAACTTCTCTGCTGAGATTTAGGAACCCGTCTGTAATTCAAAGGAGGAACATTGTCGAGATTTAGGACCTTGTCTATACTTCAACTGAGAAAACATCTCTGCTGAGTTTTATGATCTCGTCCGTAATTCAACTGGGGAAGCATCTTCGTCGAGATTTAAGAACTCGCCCGTAATTCAACTGAGAAAACTTCTCTGCTGAGATTTAGGAACTCATCTGTAATTTAACGGAGGAATACTTTGTCGAGATTTAGGACCTTGTCTGTACTTCAACTGATAGAACATCTCTGTTGAGTTTTAAGAACTTATTAGTAATTCGACTTGGGGAAACATCTTCGTCGAGATTTAAGAACTCGCCCGTGATTCAACTGAGAAAACTTCTCTGCTGAGATTTAGGAACCTGTATGTACTTCAACAGAGGAACACTTTGTCAAGATTTAGGACCTTGTATGTACTTCAACTGAGAGAACATCTCGGCTAAGTTTTAAGAACTTGTCAGTAATTCGACATGGGGAAACATCTTCGTCGAGATTTAAGAACTCGCCCGTAATTCAACTGAGAAAACTTCTCTGCTGAGATTTAGGAACCTGTCTGTACTTCAACGGAGGAACACTTTGTTTAGATTTAGGACCTTGTCTGTACTTAAACTGAGAGAACATCTCTGCTGAGTTTTAAGAACTTGTCAGTAATTCGACTTGGGGAAACATCTTCGTCGATATTTAAGAACTCGCCCGTAATTCAACTGAGAAAACTTCTCTGTTGAGATTTAGGAACTTGTCTGTAATTCAACGGAGGAACATTTCGTCGAGATTTAGGAACTTGTCTGTACTTCAACTGAGAAAACATCTCTGCTGAGTTTTAAGAACTTGTCAGTAATTCAACTTGTGGAAACATCTTCGTCGAGATTTAAGAACTCGCCCGTAATTCAACTGAGAAAACTTCTCTGCTGAGATTTAGGAACCTGTCTGTAATTCAACGGAGGAACTTTGTCGAGATTTAGGACCTTGTCTATTCTTCAACTGAGAGAACATCTCCGCTCAGTTTTAAGAACTTGTCAGTAATTCGACTGAGGTGAAAGCTTCATAACTTTGAATTTTGTGAGAACTTAACCGCATCCTTCCTGAAAGGTAAAGGTTAGGTTATGTAATTCATGATATGTATCAGGCAATAATGTTCTCAAAATAAATGAGATTGTGTTGTATGACGCGTATATGCATGTGTCATGATGTATGGAAATGTAATGTTTTTAGCTGGGGAAAATAAATCCCAGATAGCTGCTTGGAGAAAAGAGCTGAATTCTTTGTTTCCGCTGGGGACATCGAATGAAGATACTTGTGAGAATAAACCTGCAGGAGAGGATAACTTCACTGGGGAATAAACTGATGAGGAGATTACTCTATGGGGAAGAGATGATCTGCTGAGGATTCAACTGGTAAATTCAGCTGGGGATGAATTACCGCTGCTGGTGATAATGAACCTTGTTGGGGATTGAATTCCTGTTGGTGGAAGGAATGAACTCCGCTGGAGATGATTTTTTCAATAGCGACCTTACTGGGGATAACCTTTTAGGCTCTACTGGGGATAATCTGCCAGAGTCTATTGGGGAATGATTCTTCGAACTTCACTAGGGAAACTTTTTTAGACTGCACTGGGGAAACTTTCCAAACTCCACTGGGGATATTTTGTACTCCGCCGGGGATGATAAGACTTTTCAGTGCTGATGATAGATAAACTCTGCTTGGGGAGAAAATTACCGATTCATTCGCGGTTGTGAGTCTCAGTTGGGGAGAGCTAACATTACCGCCTTTTCTTACTCTGCGGGGAGTGAAAGTATTTCAACCATATTCTTCAGCTAAATTTACCTTGTACCTGGTGGCCAGAGCAACTGTAAAGCTTGGACAATTCTTATTTGCCCCTGTTTCTGACATTACAAGTAATGGTCTTTTGTTTCGCATGTAAATATTCATGAGTAGCAATTAATGTCAAATGCATATATAAAAAATGAACATTGGACGTTCTTTGCAAAACAAAACAGATAAAGGAAAAACAGCTTGAAATTTATTTGTGAAATGGACTTGTATTGATTTTGAAGTTTGACCTGTAAATAGGCGTTTTTTGTACAAGAGGTTGACGTCCTAGTAAGAGAACGTCGCCGAACAAATAGAATTTATAAAATTTGTGAAAAAAAAAGAAAAACAGCTATGTGAATAATCCCACTGGGTTCCAACCCTGCTATTGCCTTTATGTCCTCGAGCATCTTATCACTTTGCTACTTGGTTGAAGGTAGATCAGATTGATTAGTGTCGTCCGAGCATGATAGTCGATACCGAAGTCTAGTTGCAAGGTGATCCAATGAGACATAGTGTCACGCTTTGATCCCTAATTTTTGCCTGGACCGCCCTTTCGGGTTTTCAGTCCACCGGGATACCCTTTTTTGCCCAAGCCGCCTTTTCAGGTTTTCGACTTGCCGGGTGTACATATTTTTTTTCATTTTCATCCCTTATTTTTGCCCGAACCCTTTTGGTTCGCCGGGAAGCCCTTATTTTTTCCTAGGCCAGTCAACCTAGAGGGCCTTTGATTATGCATAATATCTTTTCACTATGTCTGCATTGACGGGGTGAGGAAGGTCGTCACTGTTGTACCCCAAAATTTTCCCTCCCATATTCTTCAAGAATTGCAAAGAGCATGCTTCAAAATCTCCCCAAGGGTTGCACAGTTCAAGGGCCTCCTAACAGTCAAAAACTAGGGTTTTGGTTCTGACAAAGAAAATGAAGTTTCCAAGGGTCCAATCAAGTCCCACATGCCTATAAACATTGTCAAGCATCCTCATACCAAGTTTCAAGACTTACAGCACAAAATTGCACAGTCAAAAACCCTAATTGCACTACAGTCAACTGTAGGGGCAAAATGGTCATTTGACAGTCAAAAGTTCAAATTTTTGGTCAACATCTCATTTTGAAGCCACAAACATCATTTGATCAATTCTTTATCATGATTCTCAAAGCTTGGCTCAAAAAGTCTCAAGATGCAAAAGTTTCCATATTTGGACAGTTAAAAAAGTCAACTGTAACTTGACCAAGGCATAACTTCCACATGGTTTATCAGAAAAATTCTATCCAAAGCTCATTTTGAAGAGAAAGACATTTCCTACAACTCCTCTTCACAATTCAAGTGCAAGAAATGCTCTCACAAAAAGTTATCAATTTCAACATTATAGGTCATTTTCAAAAGTCAACAAAAAGGGACTTTAAGTCAAAGGCCATAACTTGATATTGGTAAATCAAAATGACATGGGACCAAAGACATTGGTTAGAGGACTTCAAGACCTTTCCAAAATGTCCAAGAACATGATCAAAGCTTAAAAAGCAAGATATGCCTTGTGGAAGTTGGGAAATTTTTGGGTATTTTGAAAAGTCAACTTTGCTTCAAATGCCTTAAAATTGCTAATGGGCCACATTTTCTTCCAAGATTCATCATCCAAAGCATATGCACGACCATTTGGCCCAAAGGGAATTTATTCATCATTTTTATTTATTTATTTGAATTTTTAATTGCTAATAATTCATTTAATTAATTAAAATATGGAAAAAATACCAAAGCAAGCTTTTCAAATCTTTTTATGCATGAAATATCCTCAAGATCTCGTGCATTATCTGATAGGGAAAGAATCAATGTGATTTGCCATGATTGGAATTAAATATGCATGGAAAAGATTTGAAAGAATATGCATAAAAATCAAATATCTTGTACATCAATGCAAAGGGTTTTTGGATCCAATTTTCAACCCTAATCATTCCATACATAAGCCAGAAGCAAACCCTAGTGGAGAGAACCTCTAAGCTGCGCCAGAAAACAAGAACAGAGTTTGTGTTTTTTAGCAAAAAATTCCAAAACTGAAAACGGGGTTCCAAAGCATTTCAAGGCAAGAAAGTTATTCCATTGCATTCCTGAGACTTCAAGGAACGTATCTGAATCAAAATCATCAACCCTAACATCAAGAATTGGTAACTAGAAGTCAGACTGTGTCACTTTTTTTGCATAATCGTATTTCATCATTCATGCCATGATTTCGAATTCTAATGCTTGTTTTGTGTTAATCTTATCATTCTGAAGCTAACTATGTTGTTCAATTGAGTTTTGCTTGCCCATACGCGATTTCACCATGGAAGATTGTTAGGGTTATGAAACTGAAAAATTGGGGGTTTCCTTGTCCAGAAAAATTAGACTTTAAGACCAGGACTGTTGAATTCAGAAGCTTCATGTGAATCGTTTCCATACCTCGCGCCTAATTTATATGGCAAGACGAGCTAATCGCTATTTCTGAAAAGCTTGTATTTTGGGGGGGTTTAAAACCCCCGCTACTTCTTTTTATTGCAGGGATGAACGAAGAAGAAGATTAGGTGGCGAGCGATGGTTGGCTAATTTGAAATCAACGCGCGTTTTTGTTGTTTCTAGGCCACTGACCACTTTTCTCTTATATTGTTTATTTGCTATTTTACATACAACGCGCGTGAAGAGCTCCGTTGGTGGACAAGGCGTTTGGTAACCCCTGGGACCTGGGTTCGAATCCCAGGTCCCCCTTTCTTATTCCATATTGTTTTTCTAATCATGCTTCTGTGCAGCTTCAATCCCGTGGTTCATCATACGCCCATAATCTCAACATGCCACATGTCCTAGAATGTCCATCCAAGGGCTCAGGTTTGATGAACGTCATACTCACCAGTCAACGCGTATACACGCTCCCAGGAAAAGTCAAATAAGGCCTTAAACATTGGGCCAAAAATGTTGGAGATACCTCCAATTTGGGGTCAACACCCTCAAGGGTTTGCAACTCTTTTCTTTTTTTATTTTTCATCATTTGTGTTATTTCAATTATTCTTTTTTTAATTCTTTAAATTAACATATTTTCATAACATGAAAAATAATAAAAAAATCAGAAAGTCATAAAAATCAAAAAATAATATATTTTATTTAAATGTTATTTTGTAAATAAAATCTTGTCAATTAATTTAGTTTTAAATTCTAGGGTCAATTTAACATTTTTTCATAAACTAAAAATTTGTAGAATTAGGGTTTTCAAAAGACTTTTATCCTTTTCTTTTCTCATCATTAATAATTAGTTATTTATTTTTTTTAATAAAATCGTATTAATTAATTAGGTTAATTTTAGATTAAATTTCAATGTTTTTCTTAATAAATTAAAAATAACTAGAATTAGGGTTAATTAATATTTTAATTTCATTTAATTCTCATAAAAATCCATAAATACAAAAAACTAAAAAATAATTTCTTTTCATTTTAATTTAATTAATTTCATAATTACAACTTAATTTCCTAAAAAGGGTCCAACGCCCTCGCTTTCGATTTTAATTCTCTTCGCATTTTTTATTTTTTTGCTCTTATAATATTCTTGTAAAGCCGTGTAAATTGGACATTTTATATTTTCTCGCACTTTATTTTATGTCAAATCGGGTCTTGGATTTAATTTGGCGATGTGGACCCGCGCCTTTGTAATAGTTTAGGAACTTTACATTTCTCGCAACTTTTTAACTGTTAATAATTGCATGCAAGAATGAATGTTAAAATAAAAGCAACGCGTAGATCACCCCCGACATGAACAAGATAAATGTAAATGAACATGACACACAAATCACACACCACCCCTAGGGTACGCCTCACTGTTGCCTTGCCCCTCGAAAGGTGATCGTCGAGTAGAGGATGTTTTAGTAAGTCCTCATGATCCGGGAACCTGGCATGAGGGTAGCTTCTAAGGTGTCTTCCTATTGCTCCGGTGATCACCATGTCCCGAACCTTCGAATTGACCCGAACACCTCCAACGGTGGTGCTACCTACCTCTCAATGGTGGGATGGCACTACTTTAAAGGACATCTACACAGACGAATTCCTTAGAGTAGGTAGACGACTCTAGATACTTGCTAATCTCAAAAACAAATTCAAAAATACTTTTCACACCGACACCTTTTCAAAAAAAAGCTTTCGAAAGCAATTTTTCAAACACTCTTGAGGACCGATACAAGAGTCGAACTGGAATTTTCAAAGAAACTTTTTAAACCCACAGTTGAAAAGTAGACAAACCATTTTGAAAACACAAGTGAGCAAGTATCTAAGAGCCCATGGATAACCATGGATAGAAAGGGTGCTAACACCTTCCCTTTCTATAACCTACCTCCCGAACCGAGAGCAATCTCTTTAAGGAATTTTTCTGTGCTTTTGTCCTTTCCCTTTGGAGAAAATAAAAGACGGTGGCGACTCTTGCTTCCGCGACATTTCGCGAACCAGCGTTAAACAGTCAGTTCCAGATCCACCGATCACAGAACTGGCGACTCTGCTGGGGAATTAACTTAAAGTGAGGTGTACCTTAGGGCTTAGTTCATAACTGTGTTTTCAATTGTATTGACTTGCTTGCTTTAAATTGTGGGTTGCTTGGGAGTTCTATAGATCCTAACCCGGATCTGGGGATACCTTCTTAGAAAGTAGCAACAAGGCTGTGAGGGAACTGTATGGGGTATACCGACATGGTTGAAATAGTCTGCTACGTTGATGTGGCACTTTGGTGTGTACCGGTAACCCTTGAGTTCAGTCAAGGAGAGTACGGGGCCTCCATGTGGTGTCGTGAAGCATCAACTGACCTTAGGAACCTTAATTGAACTATCTTGGCCTCTTTAGGGTAGTGAGATAACTGACTTTGGTGCAGTCCGAGGTTGGTTGATACTCGATACTACACTCAATTGAGGGTTGCTTTCCTGGAATATTTCGGTCGCCAGTTCAGTGGCTAAATCGAAACGATGATAAATGAAAGTAATCCCGTGATATTGGGACCCTTAGAACCCGGTTACTTCTGATAGGACAGGTTGAACCCACCAACTTCAAGAGGGTAATACCTAGACCTCATGCTGGCCTAAACTCTAAGGGCTTCTCTTGTGTGACTTGTGTGCCTTCGTACTTGACTATTTGCATGCTTGTTATCTGACACTTGAGTTCCCTGCAGGTTTTGTTTATAGTCCTTAATTGGGACTCATAACAGGGTGTACTAAGTTTCTTGCAGGCTTTGTTTACAGTCCTTAATTAGGGCTCACAACAGGGTTTACCTACATTACCCCACGCGTAGCATAACATCATGTCATCATACCATTGCATACATCCTAACCCATTTCAAGGATCTCAAGGGCTTGTGATGCAGGTCGTGATAAATCAAACATTTAGCAAGGGGCAAAGAGGATTTATTTTCTTCTAGACAAGGTTGTCAGGGGCTATGACCCACTCGATATGGTGAGCTTTGACACTTGAAGAAGGTTCCCCGAGCCAAGATTGTCAGGGGCTATGACCCATTCGATATGGTGAGCCTTGACCCTTGAAGAAGGACTCTCAACAACACGCAGTTCCTTCAATCAAGATACCAGATTCCAATGCTAACAATTTGCTTGTCTACCCCGCGAGATCCTTGAAAACATCGCATGCATACATACATATCATTGCATTACAGGTATCCCTTTCGCAGGTTACTTACCTCTTCCGCTGTTTATTTCAGCAATGGCTTGCCAACAAGATAACCAGGACCTTCATACTCAAGAGACTCGGTTTGGGGAAATCCTCCTGAATCTATCCAAGGGGCAGGAGGAGTTGAGAGCACTCCTCATGGGGACTTTGGTCAGGAACAGTGCTGAGGACGAACGGCTGAAACACCTGCAAGCTGAGATGGATGCAATGAAAACCCAGATGTTGGGGCAAGTGACTGTCATCCGAGACTTAGCTCAAAGACAAGATGAGCTCGGGGTTCTCGTCAACCAACTGCTTCAGAGTAACCAACTGGGGCAAACATCTAAGGTTGAAGGGCCAGTCATCATTCAACCACCTTTGAGACAAGCAGATAAGGGGAGAGCTCCTCAAATGGCTTCAGGGTCACAAACTCAGCAGCAACTTCACCAGCTTCAGCCAGTCAAGCCCAGGAGGCAATTCACCCAGCTCAACATGTCGCTGTTCCAAGCTTTACAACGCCTGTTGAGGTTGAATCTGATCACGTTAAGGGCTCATCCCCGGAACCCCAACACAACATCTCCTATCTATCATCCCAATAAAAGGTGTGCCTACCACTCTTCCAGTCCAGGACATGATACAAATGAGTGTTGGGCTCTGAGGAACAAGATCCAGGACCTGATTGATGAGGGAGCATTGGAGTTCACACAAGATGGTCAGGCTGAGTTTTTCTACCATCCCTCCAAGGTTCACCATTTGAAGTGACAAGCCCTAAGACTAGAAAACTTTTGTTCATTCGAATGTTCAAGTTGTAATCCTCTTTTGATTGTTCAAACATTTGTTCATTGTTAAACATTGTTATTTCATTAATGCATCGCATATGTCTGTTTTGAAGCAATATATTCGTATTCACTATATGCAAATTATTTTCATATTTTTTCTGATGATCAACGCTCGATTAATAATTCTAAGCCTCTTGAGGGAGGATGACGAAAACGATACCACGACAATTATAGTATGCTTTTGAACATACCTTGCTGATGAGGTACGGGCATTGTTTCAATTCCCAAACACTGGAGTTATAAGGAAGATAATCCCTCGTCACCCCCTCTGAGCCAAAGAAGTAGGAGTTTTTCTTTTCGAAATTTAAAACCCTTAATCATAACCTGGGGCAGGGTAGTTCTCTCAGTTGATCCAAGTGTATAACGAATGGCACCAAAGAGGTCCTTACAAAGAAAGACAGTGATGGTTCCGAATAATCAATAAAGAAAGGCAGTCATTATCTTTCAAAATAAGAACCCATTAAGTCAAAACCTAGGAAGGAGACTTACAAAACTGGGGCATCCCGCTGACTATAATCACCAAAAGAACAGCTCAGGCAAAAAAAAGGGGATAACAAAAATCAAAAAAAAGAGAGAGGTCCTACAAACCCTCGACAAAAAAAAAGGGAAATGACTGCCTATTCAAAATAAACTGTCAACATCCGAATCATCACCGGAAAATCAGAGCCAAGCCTCAAACAAGGTCTAACGTATAATCAACTGAGTTTTGGTTTGAAGAACATCACGAAGAGCAGGTGGGTACAAATAATTTGAGCCTTTATCCTTTGTTTCTTGAACCGTGAACCAGACCACGTTATAACCCTTAAAAGTCCTAGCTGAAGCAAGGGTTAGTTCGAAAGCATACTGTTACAAAAGGTATCCTGACTCCTTAAGGCTTGCGATAAAATACGGAGTTGACATCACGTTTTACAAGCATTCACTTGTTTTATGAAAAATGCATTTCCAAAAACTTCGAAACAGACATGAGCTTTGCATTTTTGATATAACATTGTTTGCATATGACTTTTTGTTTGAACAGCAGGAAAATTCGCACGAAGAATACCTAGTGAGCAAAAGCACTTCCAATCAAGGGGCATGGCATGACTATTGTCCATCATCTGGGGCAGTCCAGTCAAGATTCAGAGAATCTCTCAAGAGGTCAAGTAGCCTGGGGCAAATCTCCGCCTGAGACACTTGGGGCATTCCAACAACGAATCTCGCCTGACCAAACACCTTCTGATGGCATGACAAAACACTTCTAACAGGGGCAACTCCCTACATTATGAGAGCGTGGATATAGTCGAAAAGATACTACGCATAATAAAGACCCGCTAGGCTGACATGCCTAGGCAAAAATTAGGGCTTCCCGACGAACCAAAAGGGTTCGGGCAAAATAAGGGATGAAATGAAAAAAATCTGTACACCCGGCAAGTCGAAAACCTGAAAAGGCGACTTGGGCAAAAATGGGTATCCCGGTAGACCGAAAACCCGAAAGGGAGGTCCAGGCAAAAGTTAGGGATCAAAGCGTACGACTATGTCCTGTCATCTTGTCACCTGCCTACCTGAAGAAGGTTTGACCCTCAACAACTATCAGCACCTCACAGGTCTTCCTCTCCCATCTCAGAAACAGGGGCAGTAATGAGTCGTCCAAACGGTCTAACTGCTATGTCCATCAAGGTATCAAGGTAGGTTCAGCTGAAGAACATAACCAGTACATCCCAATTCCCCAGAGAGTGTGCCAGCAAGTCAGTACACTCTCCTCAAGCGAAGCTATTATCAAACTTAAGGAAGTTAGGTATCCTCCAGCAAATCTCAACATTCCCCGGCAATATACAGTTACTCTTAATAAGCATCCCCGACAGTCTTGGTCTAAAGATTGTTCCCCGGCGGTATATCAAACATTCAAAGGAGTCACTTCCCCAGCATATCAAATTAACTTCCCCAGGAGAGTCCAATCTAGTTCCCAAGGAAGGATGGAATCCATCTCCCCAAGCAGTAAGCTTATCCCCAGTAGATTCTGGAAGCTTATCCTCGCAGAACACGAACGCGTCTCCCGGCTTTATTCAAGAGTTATTTCCTTACCAGGATATAACTAGGTTATCCTCAGCCAAAAGCCATGGAAAGATCGTCCTCGGCGAAGTCTTCTTATCCCCAGCGAAGTCTATTAACACTTTCAACACAACAATGGTATCCCCAGCGAAGTTACCATCAATATTTCAGCAAAGTATCTCTCTCCCCACAGAGTATTGCTTCCCAGCAAGATCGCTAGAGTACTTTTCTCCCCGCAGAGTAATCCATTCGCCAAGTTTATTCCCCAACGGAGTCATCTTCTCCTACTGGTATTCTTGCAACTATCATCCCCAGCGGAGGCAAAAATCTATTCTTCAACATCAGCCCAGGAGTGACTTCCCGGCACCCGTCAAGGATTTTATTTTCCTAAAAGACAAAAAGATACATTCATAAACATCATATTTTTATACATTATAGCATGCATATACGCATCATATCTCACAAATCTCACTTATATTGAGAACATCATTGCTTGATCCATATCATGCATTGCATATGACTGACCTTTACCTTTCAGGAAAGATTCAGTTAAGTTCTCAACTATATTTCAAGACCTAGACCGATTCAGTTAAATCGACCCTAAGATTTTTCTGTTTCTTATCCAGTCAAAGGCCTTCTCTGGTTCAGTCAGATCGACCCTAAGATCTCCCTGTTTCTTATCCAGTTGAAGACATTTCAAGACCTAGACCGGTTCAGTTAAATCGACCCTAAGATTTTTCTGTTTCTTATCCAGTCAAAGGCCTTCTCTGGTTCAGTCAGATCGACCCTAAGATCTCCCTGTTTCTTATCCAGTTGAAGATTTCAAGACCTAGACCGGTTCAGTCAAATCGACCCTAAGATTTTTCTGTTTCTTATCCAGTCAAAGGCCTTCTCTGGTTCAGTCAGATCGACCCTAAGATCTCCCTGTTTCTTACCCAGTTGAAGACATTTCAAGACCTAGACCGGTTCAGTTAAATCGACCCTAAGATTTTTCTGTTTCTTATCCAGTCAAAGGCCTTCTCTGGTTCAGTCAGATCGACCCTAAGATCTCCCTGTTTCTTACCCAGTTGAAGACATTTCAAGACCTAGCCTGGTTCAGTTAAATCGACCCTAAGATTTTACTGTTTCTTATCCAGTCAAAGGCCTTCTCTGGTTCAGTCAGATCGATCCTAGGATCTCCCTATTTCTTATCCAGTTGAAGATTTCAAGACCTAGACCGGTTCAGTTAAATCGACCCTAAGATTTTCCTGTTTCTTATCCAGTCAAAGGCCTTCTCTAGTCCAGTTAAATCGACCCCTAAAAGATTTCCCTGATAAGGACTCAGTAGAAGACACCCAAGATTCTCTCAGCGTTACTATTGAGGTAGTAATCACCCCCAGATTCTCTCAGCGTTACTGTTGAGGTAGAAGTCGCCCAAGATTCTCTCAGTGTTACTGTTGAGGTTGAAGTCGCCCAAGATTCTCTCAGCGTTCCTGTTGAGGTAGTAATCGTCCAAGGTTCTCTCACCGTTCCTGTTGAGGTAGTAACCATCCCTGGTTCATTCATCACCGTTTGAAGCTCCAGATCCAGCTCCTGTAACCAGTCATGACACATCTATACAAAGAATTTAAAGACCAGCTCCTGTAACAGGTCAGGTAATCTTTTCTTTTGCAGGTATGCAAGTTCTCGCTAAGGAATCTCTTACGTGATCGACACCCAGATGGCGTCTATAAGCCCATCCACCTTCCATCATCTCTCCGCATGGCATCTATAAGCCCATCATCCTATCCATCAATCTCCAAATGGCGTCTATAAGCCCGTTCCACCATCACACTGCTACTATGTGAGCGCAAATTTCTGGGCACTCTAGTGTTCAATCATCTTCCACCTTCGGATTACGAAAGGCACGTCAGCCAATCTGCATCCTCAGGTTTAAGAAGATTGAACAGGGGAAACTGTTGTACCCCAAAATTTTCCCTCCCATATTCTTCAAGAATTGCAAAGAGCATGCTTCAAAATCTCCCCAAGGGTTGCACAGTTCAAGGGCCTCCTAACAGTCAAAAACTAGGGTTTTGGTTCTGACAAAGAAAATGAAGTTTCCAAGGTTCCAATCAAGTCCCACATGCCTATAAACATTGTCAAGCATCCTCATACCAAGTTTCAAGACTTACAGCACAAAATTGCACAGTCAAAAACCCTAATTGCACTACAGTCAACTGTAGGGGCAAAATGGTCATTTGACAGTCAAAAGTTCAAATTTTTGGTCAACATCTCATTTTGAAGCCACAAACATAATTTGATCAATTCTTTATCATGATTCTCAAAGCTTGGCTCAAAAAGTCTCAAGATGCAAAAGTTTCCATATTTGGACAGTTGAAAAAGTCAACTGTAACTTGACAAAGGCATAACTTCCACGTGGTTTATCAGAAAAATTCCATCCAAAGCTCATTTTGAAGATAAATACATTTCCTACAACTCCTCTTCACACTTCAAGTCCAAGAAATTCTCTCACAAAAAGTTATCAATTTCAACATTATAGGTCATTTTCAAAAGTCAACAAAAAGGGACTTTAAGTCAAAGGCCATAACTTGAGATTGGTAAATCAAAATGACATGGGACCAAATACATTGGTTAGAGGACTTCAAGACCTTTCCAAAATGTCCAAGAACATGATCAAAGCTTAAAAATTGAGCAAGATATGCCTTGTGGAAGTTGGGAAATATTTGGGTATTTTGAAAAGTCAACTTTGCTTCAAATGCCTTAAAATTGCTAATGGGCCACATTTTCTTCCAAGATTCATCATCCAAAGCATATGCACGACCATTTGGCCCAAAGGGAATTTATTCATCATTTTTATTTATTTATTTGAATTTTTAATTGCTAATAGTTCATTTAATTAATTAAAATATGGAAAAAATACCAAAGCAAGCTTTTCAAATCTTTTTATGCATGAAATATCCTCAAGATCTCGTGCATTATCTGATAGGGAAAGAATCAATGTGATTTGCCATGATTGGAATCAAATATGCATGGAAAAGATTTGAAAGAATATGCATAAAAATCAAATATCTTGTACATCAATGCAAAGGGTTTTTGGATCCAATTTTCAACCCTAATCATTCCATACATAAGCCAGAAGCAAACCCTAGTGGAGAGAACCTCTAAGCTGCGCCAGAAAACAAGAACAGAGTTTGTGTTTTTTAGCAAAAAATTCCAAAACTGAAAACGGGGTTCCAAAGCATTTCAAGGCAAGAAAGTTATTCCATTGCATTCCTGAGACTTCAAGGAACGTATCTGAATCAAAATCATCAACCCTAACATCAAGAATTGGTAACTAGAAGTCAGACTGTGTCACTTTTTTTGCATAATCGTATTTCATCATTCATGCCATGATTTCGAATTCTAATGCTTATTTTGTGTTAATCTTATCATTCTGAAGCTAACTATGTTGTTCAATTGAGTTTTGCTTGCCCATACGCGATTTCACCATGGAAGATTGTTAGGGTTATGAAACTGAAAAATTGGGGGTTTCCTTGTCCAGAAAAATTAGACTTTAAGACCAGGACTGTTGAATTCAGAAGCTTCATGTGAATCGTTTCCATACCTCGCGCCTAATTTATATGGCAAGACGAGCTAATCGCTATTTCTGAAAAGCTTGTATTTTGGGGGGGTTTAAAACCCCCGCTACTTCTTTTTATTGCAGGGATGAACGAAGAAGAAGATTAGGTGGCGAGCGATGGTTGGCTAATTTGAAATTAACGCGCGTTTTTGTTGTTTCTAGGCCACTGACCACTTTTCTCTTATATTGTTTATTTGCTATTTTACATACAACGCGCGTGAGGAGCTCCGTTGGTGGACAAGGCGTTTGGTAACCCCTGGGACCTGGGTTCGAATCCCAGGTCCCCCTTTCTTATTCCATATTGTTTTTCTAATCATGCTTCTGTGCAGCTTCAATCCCGTGGTTCATCATACGCCCATAATCTCAGCATGCCACATGTCCTAGAATGTCCATCCAAGGGCTCAGGTTTGATGAACGTCATACTCACCAGTCAACGCGTATACACGCTCCCAGGAAAAGTCAAATAAGGCCTTAAACATTGGGCCAAAAATGCTGGAGATACCTCCAATTTGGGGTCAACACCCCCAAGGGTTTGCAACTCTTTTCTTTTTTTATTTTTCATCATTTGTGTTATTTCAATTATTCTTTTTTTAATTCTTTAAATTAACATATTTTCATAACATAAAAAATAATAAAAAAATCAGAAAGTCATAAAAATCAAAAATAAATATATTTTATTTAAATGTTATTTTGTAAATAAAATCTTGTCAATTAATTTAGTTTTAAATTCTAGGGTCAATTTAACATTTTTTCATAAACTAAAAATTTGTAGAATTAGGGTTTTCAAAAGACTTTTATCCTTTTCTTTTCTCATCATTAATAATTATTTATTTATTTTTTTTAATAAAATCGTATTAATTAATTAGGTTAATTTTAGATTAAATTTCAATGCTTTTCTTAATAAATTAAAAATAACTAGAATTAGGGTTAATTAATATTTTAATTTCATTTAATTCTCATAAAAATCCATAAATACAAAAAACTAAAAAATAATTTCTTTTCATTTTAATTTAATTAATTTCATAATTACAACTTAATTTCCTAAAAAGGGTCCAACGCCCTCGCTTTCGATTTTAATTCTCTTCGCATTTTTTATTTTTTCGCTCTTATAATATTCATGTAAAGCCGTGTAAATTGGACATTTTATATTTTCTCGCATGTTATTTTATGTCAAATCGGGTCCTGGATTTAATTTGGCGATGTGGACCCGCGCCTTTGTAATAGTTTAGGAACTTTACATTTCTCGCAACTTTTTAACTGTTAATAATTGCATGCAAGAATGAATGTTAAAATAAAAGCAACGCGTAGATCACCCCCGACATGAACAAGATAAATGTAAATGAACATGACACACAAATCACACATCACCCCTAGGGTACGCCTCACTGTTGCCTTGCCCCTCGAAAGGTGATCGTCGAGTAGAGGATGTTTTAGTAAGTCCTCATGATCCGGGAACCTGGCATGAGGGTAGCTTCTAAGGTGTCTTCCTATTGCTCCGGTGATCACCATGTCCCGAACCTTCGAATTGACCCGAACACCTCCAACGGTGGTGCTACCTACCTCTCAATGGTGGGATGGCACTACTTTAAAGGACATCTACACAGACGAATTCCTTAGGGTAGGTAGACGACTCTAGATACTTGCTCTAATCTCAAAAACAAATTCAAAAATACTTTTCACACCGACACCTTTTCAATAAAAAGCTTTCGAAAGCAATTTTTCAAACACTCTTGAGGACCGATACAAGAGTCGAACTGGAATTTTCAAAGAAACTTTTTAAACCCACAGTTGAAAAGCAGACAAACCATTTTGAAAACACAAGTGAGCAAGTATCTAAGAGCCCATGGATAACCATGGATAGAAAGGGTGCTAACACCTTCCCTTTCTATAACCTACCTCCCGAACCGAGAGCAATCTCTTTAAGGAATTTTTCTGTGCTTTTGTCCTTTCCCTTTGGAGAAAATAAAAGACGGTGGCGACTCTTGCTTCCGCGACATTTCGCGAACCAGCGTTAAACAGTCAGTTCCAGATCCACCGATCACAGTCACCATCCATGGTGGTTAGAATCATAGCTCTCCTGAGAAAATGTTCTTAACCACAAATGGCCCTTCGTACGTGGGGGTCCATTTGCCCCTGGGATCACATTGAGGTAGAATAATGCGCTTGATTACCAAATCCCCAACTTGATACTCTTGTCGTCTAACTTTCTTGTTAAATGCCTTGATCATCCGTTTTTGGTACGTTTGACAATGACAAATAATAGTAAGTCTTTTCTCGTCGATTAAATTCAGCTGATCAAGTCGGGTCTGAATCCCGTCATCTTCATTCAAACCTGCATACTTTATAATCCGAAGAGAGGGTATCTGAACTTCAATGGGCAAGACGGCCTCCACGCCATAAACCAAGGAATAGGGTGTTGCCCCTGTTAACGTCCGTGCTGAGGTACGGTACCCATGAAGAGCAAACGGTAACATCTCGTGCCAATCTTTATATGTCACCGTTATCTTCTGCACAATCTTCTTAATGTTTTTATTAGCCGCTTCTACAACCCTGTGATCGGTGGAAATAGAACTGACTATTTTGGAATGCTGGTTCGCGAAATGTCGCGGTAGCCACCGTCTTTTATGTTCTCCAACATGGAAAGGACAAAAGCACAGCAAACTTCCTTTTCGAGATGTCTCTCGGTTCGGGAGGTAGATTTATAGAAAGGGAAGGTGTTAGCACCCTTTCTATCCATGGTTATCCATGGGCTCTTAGGTACTTACTCACTATGTTTTCAAAAATTGTTTGCTTTTCAAGTGTTTGTGGGTTTTGAAAAAGTTTAGTTTGAAAAACTTCTAGGTAACTCTTGTATCAGTCCTCAAGAGTGTATGAAGTGTTTGTTTGAAATCTTTTTGAAAGTGTAGGTGCAAAAAGTTATTTTTTTGTTTTGAAAGAGCAAGTACCTTAGAACTATCTACCTACTCAAAGGAATTAAGCTGTGTAAGAGTCCTTTAGACAGTACTATCCCACTATTGAGAAGTAGGTAGCACTGTCATTGGAGTTATTCGGGTCAATTCGATTATAGGGACATGTGCGGTCACCAAAGCAATAGTAGGACACCTTAGCGGTAACCCTAATGTCCTAGATCCTTTTTATCTGAGGCAACCGTTTCGAGGCAACTGGATCTTTAGACAGGAGGGCGACCTCTAAAACACCCTATACTTGACGACCACCTCGAGGCAACCAAATGAGGCGTACCCTAGGAGTGGCATGTGCACGTGTGTCAGGATTCATTTATATTATCTTTGAACATACATCATGGTGAGCTACGGGTTGATTTTATTTGTCAGGCGAATCTTGTCATGCATAATTAACAGTTAATAATTGTGCGGAAAGTAAATTGCAGAAAATTGAATCTACGCTATTATAAGGCGTCGGGTATTTACATCGCCAAAAACATAACCCTTGAAAATAAATGCGAGAAAATAAAGAAAGCGATAAAAGCCTAATTAACTATTACATTCTCTGAGCAAATACATAGATATAATCAAAATAATAAATTAAAAATAAATATGCGCGCGAAAGAATTGAACCGGGACGTCCTTAGGGTTTTGACCCTTTTTGAGAAAAGAATGAAATTTGGTCCTTTGCATTTAATTAATATTAAACCTAATTTACTAATTAATTAATTAATTAAAAGAAAAAGTATTTTTTTAGTTTTTTTATGTTTTTAGTGAAAATAAAATAAAAAGAAATTAAAAGTGTCAAAAGAAAAACCCTAATTCTATGTTAATTTTATTTATTATGAAAAAGATTAAAGTTAACCTAATTTAAAACAACTAAATTAATTAATTACAATTTATTTACAAAAATAATAATTAATAGTGAAAATAATAAATAATAAAATAAATAATATTTACATTTTTTATGGTTTGAATTTATTATGAAAAATAATTATTTGTGGATTAATTAAATAATAATAATAATAATAATAGTTATAGTTAATAAAAGAAAATAAAAAAGAAAGAAAATAAGAAAATAAGAAACCAGGGGGGTGTGCTGGGCCTTTTGGAGGTTAGAAAGCAATTCTGGGCCCATTTGTACATTCAGCCACGTTGAACTTTCTGGATCAGGTGTGCAAGCGTTGACTGGGGATCATGATGACTATCATCTCCTGGCCATCAGAATGGTGTTAGTGGCCACTTGGCGCACTGATTTGTGAGGTACATGATGGAACACATGGGAGAGCCTGCATATGAATACATGATGAAAAATATGAAACAAATATTGGGTGGACCTGGGAATCGAACCCAGGTCCTAATGATCAATAGACAACGCGTCCACCACTCCACCACTTGCTTGCGTTTGTTAGAATAATAATGAGTAAATATAATATAAAAAACATGACAATTATGCTGGAAACAAAATCACGCGCGCTTTTATTTGAACGCTCCAATCATAACCAACACGCAGTCATCTTCCTCGTTTTCCTGTAAAAAGAATAAAGAGATAGTGGGGGTTCTTAACCCCCACAATATAGAACCAAGAATAATAGCGATTAGGCCTATGCTAAATATAAATTGTTCGCGAGGGTAGCTTTAGGTTCGTCTGGACGCAACGATCTCAACCATAGGTCTTATGAAGCCTAATTTTTCCTGGGCTGTAAAGCCCCAATTCGAGACCTCAAGAACCCTAAAATCCTCCAATGGCAACTTATGATTCTGCGTGTTATAATGCAATTAACCTATGCCATTAGTTTCCTGTGGTCTTTAACAATACAAAACAAGCAAAAAATCACATCAAATGCTTATGAATTATGAGTTTCGATTATGGGAAAGATATGCAAACCGTGGGTCTGTGTAGATTGATTTCTTGAGCTTTGAAGCTTGGTTTTGATTGCAAATCGTTCCTCACACTCCCATCAATGTATTTGGATCCACAAAAGTCCTTAATTTGCCCTAGAACATAGAAAATAGTTTTGAGTTTTCTTTGATTTTTTTCAATATGGTAATGGCCTTTCTGCAGCAATTCTCACGTGTAAGGCATTAGGTTTAGCTTGTGCATATATAGTAGAATGGAATTAGGGTAAATCTTGGCCAAGAAATCCATTGCATGGATGTTTCAATATTTGATTTTCAATCATATCTTTTTGCATCTTTTTGATTGAGAAAACTTTCCAAACATGGAGATTTTTGTCCCCTTGATTGATACACGAAATCTCCAGCATATGTTGACCACTTTTGCTTCATGAAAAGATTGAAAAACCATGTCTTGATATTTTCCTACATTTTAAATTAATTAAATGAATTAAAATCAACTAAAAATCCAATTAATTAATAAAAATAAGAAAAAAAATAAATTTAATCTCAATGGGTCGTGCATAAGCCTTGGACAATGTTTCAAGAAGAAATTTGAGGCCCATTAGCAAAAATGATGTGTTTTGAGCAAAGTTGACTTTTGCAAATTCACAAACATTTCCCAACTTCTCCAATGCATATCTTGCTCAATTTTGATCATATGAACATAATCTTGGACATTTTGGAAAGGTCTTGAAGTCCTCTAACCAATGCCTTTGGTCCCATGTCATTTGGATTTATCAATCTCAAGTTATGGTCTTTGACTTAAAGTGCATTTTTGTTGACTTTTGAAATTGACCTATAATGTAAAAATTGATAACTTTTTGTGAGAGCATTTCTTGGACTTGGACTGTGAAGATGAGTTGTAGGAAATGTCATCCCCTTCAAAATGAGCATTGGATGGGATTTTTCTGATGAACCATGAAAAACTTATGCCCTGGTCAAGGTACAGTTGACTTTTCTACTGTCCAAAAATAGTAACTTTTGCATCTTTGATAATTTTTGAGCCATGCTTGTGGAATCATGATCAAGACTTGATCAAATGATGATTGTGGACTCAAAATAAGATGTTGACCAAAAATTATGACTTTTGACTGTAAAATGACCATTTTACCCCTGCAGTTGATTGTGAAGCAAATGAAGCTTTTGACTGTGGAATCTAGCATTGTGAGTCTTGAAACTTGGTATGTAGATGCTTGACAATGTGTATAGGCCTATGAGACTTGATTGGACCATTGAAAACCTCAAATTCCCTGAGAGAACCAAAACCCTAATTTTGACTGGCTTAGGAGGCAGTTGGACTGTGTAACCCTAGAGAAATCTTGAACCATTTGAAGATGATTCTTGATAAACCTTGAAGAATATGGGAGGGAAAATTTTGGGGTACAACAGTTGCCCCTGTTCAATCTTATTAGACCTGAGGATGTAGATTGGCTTGCGTGCCTTTCGTGATCCTAAGGTGGAAGATGATTGAACACTAAAGTGCCCAGAAATTTGCACTCGCATAGTGTAATATGAGCAGTTTGATGTCGGGAATGGGCTTACATATGCCATTTGGAGAGATGGTGGATAGGAGGATGGGCTTAAAGATGCCATCTGGAGATGTGACAAAACCTTGTCGGGAATGGGCTTATAGATGCCATTTGGAAATGTAATGGATAGTTGTGGAGATGGGCTTAAAGATACCATCCAGGGGTGTCGATCGCGTAAGAGATTCCTTAGCGAGAACTTGCGTATCTGAGAAAGAAAGATAGTTTCCTGGCCTATTACAGGTGTTGATCTTCAAACTCTTCATGCAGATATGCCCTGGCTAGATACAGGTATCGAATCTATAATCAATCGCTCACAGATATGCCCTGGCTAGATACAGGTATCGAATCTGGAACTTCAAAAGGTTGGTAGAGATAGCTTTCCTGGATGGATACGGCGTAGACCTCTAACCTGAGAATGAAAGATAATTTCCTGGCCCGTTACAGGGGTTGATCTTCAAACTCTTCATGCAGATATGCCCTGGCTAGATACAGGTATCGAATCTACAATCAATCGCTCACAGATATGCCCTGGCTAGATACAGGTATCAAATCTAGAACTTCAAAAGGTTGGTAGAGATAGCTTTCCTGGCTGGATACTGGCGTAGACCTCTAACCTGAGAATGAAAGATAATTTCCTGGCCCGTTACAGGGGTTGATCTTCAAACTCTTCATGCATATATGCCCTGGCTATATACAGGTATCGAATCTACAATCAATCGCTCACAGATATGCCCTGGCTAGATACAGGTATCGAATCTGGAACTTCAAAAGGTTGGTAGAGATAGCTTTTCTGGCTGGATACGGCGTAGACCTCTAACCTGAGAATGAAAGATAATTTCCTGGCCCGTTATAGGGGTTGATCTTCAAACTCTTCATGCAGATATGCCCTGGCTAGATACAGGTATCGAATCTACAATCAATCGCTCACAGATATGCCTTGGCTAGATATAGGTATAGAATCTGGAACTTCAAAAGGTTGGTAGAGATAGCTTTCCTGGCTGGATACAGGCGTAGACCTCTAACCTGAGAATGAAAGATAATTTCCTGGCCTGTTACAGGGGTTGATCTTCAAACTCTTCATGCAGATATGCCCTGGCTAGATACAGATATCGAATCTACAATCAATCGCTCACAGATATGCCCTGGCTAGATACAGGTATCGAATCTGGAACTTCAAAAGGTTGGTAGAGATAGCTTTCCTGGCTGGATACAGGCGTAGACCTCTAACCTGAGAATGAAAGATAATTTCATGGCCTGTTACAGGGGTTGATCTTCAAACTCTTCATGCAGATATGCCCTGGCTAGATACAGGTATCGAATCTACAATCAATTTCTCACAGATATGCCCTGGCTGGATACAGGTATCGAATCTGGAACTGCGAAAGTCGATGGTAATCGTCTTTTGATTGACCTTTTCCTGAAAAGGCAAAACATTAGTTGTATGCAATGTCATGATGTATGAAATGCATGATGTCATTATGTTCTCAAAAATAAATGAGATCGTGTCGTATGCACTTTGTCATGTATGTAAGCAGGATGTATGAAATGTTAAATGTCTATGAATGTATTTTCATCTAGGAAAATAAATCCTTGACGAATGCCAGGAGCTTGTTGGATCCTGGGCTGGTGTTTGAAGAGTAGAGTTCTTCGTTTCCGCTGGGGATGATGATTGCAAGGATAAACCAGTAGGAGAAGATGACTCCGTGGGAGAATAAACTTGGCGAAGAGATTATTCTGCGGGGAACTAATCTATAGGGAATTACTCTGTGGGAAGAGATACTTTGTTGAAATTTGATGATAACTCCGCTGGGGATTCCGTTGATAAGCTCTGTTGGAGGATTTGATGAACTCCGCTGGGGATAGGAAGAACTTCGCCGAGGACGATCTTTCCGTTGCAATTTGTTGAGGATAACCCAGTTATAGGCTCTGGTGGGGAATAACCTCTGAACATGGTCGGGGAGAGATATTTGTACTCTGCAGGGGATCAGCTTCCAGACTCTACTGGGGATAAGCTTCCAGAATCTATTGGGGATAAGCTTCCAGAATCTACTGGGGAAACTTTTTGGACTGTATTAGGGAAATGGCTCCCCTGGGATGTCTGGTATTCCGCCGGGGAACAATCTTAGATTAAGACTGCCAGGGATGCTTGCTGAGGAATATATGTATAATCGACTGGGGAGTGTTAAGATTTTCTGGGGATGTCCAACTTCCTTGGGGCTGACAGTAGGCTAACTCTGCTTGGGGGGAGAGTGTTGCTGACTTGCTGGATACTGTGCCTTTTCAGGGCTGATGGGAGACCAACTCTGCTTGGGGAGAGTGTTTGTTGAAACATGTCTTACTCTACAGGGAGTGAAGGTATCCTGGTCAAATTCTTCAGCCGAACCTACCTTGGTACCTTGGTGGACAGAGCAACTAGATCGCTTAGACAATTCTTATTGCCCCTGTTTCTGATATCACCCGTAATTAGTCCTTTGTTTCGCATGCAAATATTTATGAGTTAGAAATCAATGTAAGATGCATATATCAAAAATGAACATTGGACGTTCTTTGCAAAATATAAATTGTTCGCGAGGGTAGCTTTAGGTTCGTCTGGACGCAACGATCTCAACCATAGGTCTTATGAAGCCTAATTTTTCCTGGGCTGTAAAGCCCCAATTCGAGACCTCAAGAACCCTAAAATACTCCAATGGCAACTTATGATTCTGCGTGTTATAATGCAATTAACCTATGCCATTAGTTTCCTGTGGTCTTTAACAATACAAAATAAGCAAAAAATCACATCAAATGCTTTTGAATTATGAGTTTTGATTATGGGAAAGATATGCAAACCGTGGGTCTGTGTAGATTGATTTCTTGAGCTTTGAAGCTTGGTTTTGATTGCAAATCGTTCCTCACACTCCCAGCAATGTATTTGGATCCACAAAAGTCCTTAATTTTCCCTAGAACACAGAAAACAGTTTTGAGTTTTCTTTGATTTTTTTCAATATGGTAATGGCCTTTCTGCAGCAATTCTCACGTGCAAGGCATTAGGTTTAGCTTGTGCATATATAGTAGAATGGAATTAGGGTAAATCTTGGCCAAGAAATCCATTGCATGGATGTTTCAATATTTGATTTTCAATCATATCTTTTTGCATCTTTTTGATTGAGAAAACTTGCCAAACATGGAGATTTTTGTCCCCTTGATTGATACACGAAATCTCCAGCATATGTTGACCACTTTTGCTTCATGAAAAGATTGAAAAACCATGTCTTGATATTTTCCTACATTTTAAATTAATTAAATGAATTAAAATCAACTAAAAATCCAATTAATTAATAAAAATAAGAAAATAAATCAATTTAATCTCAATGGGTCGTGCATAAGCCTTGGACAATGTTTCAAGAAGAAATTTGAGGCCCATTAGCAAAAATGATGTGTTTTGAGCAAAGTTGACTTTTGCAAATTCACAAAAATTTCCCAACTTCTCCAATGCATAACTTGCTCAATTTTGATCATATGAACATGTTCTTGGACATTTTGGAAAGGTCTTGAAGTCCTCTAATCAATGTCTTTGGTCCCATGTCATTTGGATGTATCAATCTCAAGTTATGGTCTTTGACTTAAAGTGCATTTTTGTTGACTTTTGAAATTGACCTATAATGTAAAAATTGATAACTTTTTGTGAGAGCATTTCTTGGACTTGGACTGTGAAGATGAGTTGTAGGAAATGGCATCCCCTTCAAAATGAGCATTGGATGGGATTTTTCTGATGAACCATGAAAAAGTTATGCCCTGGTCAAGGTACAGTTGACTTTTCTACTGTCCAAAAATAGTAACTTTTGCATCTTTGATAATTTTTGAGCCATGCTTGTGGAATCATGATCAAGACTTGATCAAATGATGATTGTGGACTCAAAATAAGATGTTGACCAAAAATTCTGACTTTTGACTGTAAAATAACCATTTTACCCCTGCAGTTGATTGTGAAGCAAATGAAGCTTTTGACTGTGGAATCTGGCATTGTGAGTCTTGAAACTTGGTATGTAGATGCATGACAATGTGTATAGGCCTGTGAGACTTGATTGGACCATTGAAAACCTCAAATTCCCTGAGAGAACCAAAACCCTAATTTTGACTGGCTTAGGAGGCAGTTGGACTGTGCAACCCTAGAGAAATCTTGAACCATTTGAAGATGATTCTTGATAAACCTTGAAGAATATGGGAGGGTAAATTTTGGGGTACAACAAACCCCATTCATCTTCGGCCAGTAGGGAGAAGAGTCGTGATGTTGTATCTTGAACTGCTTGCAGAGCTCGGTGATCATCTTATTGTTGAGATTTGTACCATTGTCTGTAATGATCCTCTCTGGTACACCATATCGACATATCAGATTATGCCGAATAAACTGCGCCACGACATTCTTGGTCACTGTAGCAAAGGAAGCCGCTTCAACCCACTTCATAAAGTAATCAATAACTACCAGGATGAAACGATGCCCATTAGACGCAGTAGGTCTGATCTCGCCGATCATGTCGATGGCCCACATTGCAAAAGGCCAAGGTGCCGTCAAGACGTTTAGAGGTACTGGAGGTATATGCATCTTATCAGCATAGACTTGGCACTTGTGACAGGTCCGAGAATGCTGATAACAGTCGGCTTCCATTGTGGACCAATAATATCCTGCCCGAAGGATCTTCTTTGCCATGGTGTGTCCACTGGAATGAGTTCCGAAAGTACCTTCATGTAACTCTATCATGATCCTTTCTGCTTCGTTCTTATCCACACAACGCAATAAGGTCGAATCATGGTTACGCTTGTAAAGGATGTCATTACTGATGAAAAACTTCGCCGCGAACCTCCTCAGAAACTTCTTATCATTAACAGATTCACCCTCAGGGTATTCTTGATCCTCAAGATACCTTTTCACCTAATGAAACCAGGGTTTATATGCTACCTCTTTAGTCTCAATGTCGCAACAATGTGCAGGTTCGTCCAACCTTTCAATGGTAACCTGGGGAGCCTCATTATCCCATCTAACCTTGAACATAGAAGACATCGTAGCCAGCGCGTCCGCTAACTGATTCTACTCTCTAGGGAAGTGTTCAAAAGTTATCTCCTCGAAGTGCGGAAGCAACGTCAATACATACTCCTTGTAAGGAATAAGATTTGGGTGTTTCGTATCCCACTCGCCTTTGATCTGACTGATCACGAGAGCGGAATCTCTGAATACACTTAAGAACTTAATCCTTAGGTCAATAGCTACTCGAAGACCCATAATGCATGCTTCATACTCCGCCATGTTGTTGGTGTAGTTGAAACATAATCGGGCGGTAAACGGAGTATGAGAGCCTTCAGGAGATATGATCACGACGCCAATGCCATTCCCCAAAGCGTTTGAAGCTCCATCAAAGTACATAGACCATCGGGATCCCTCCTCAGGTCCTTCATCCGGTCCAGGTTCCTCACAGTCAGTCACTATCATGATATTCTCATCCGGTAATTCAAATTTCATAGATTGGTAATCGTCCACTGCCTGATGTGCCAAATGATCTTCCAACACACTTTGCTTGATTGCCTTTTGGGTCGTGTACTGGGTGTCATACTCAGTCAAAATCATCTGCCATCTTGCTATTCTTTCGGACAAGGCAGGATTTTCGAAGATATACTTGATTAGATCCATCTTTGATATCAATAGAGTAGTGTGAGTCAGCATATACTGTCTCAGCCGGCGAGCAGCCCATGCTAAAGCGCATCAAGTTTTCTCAAGCAATGAGTATCGGGTCTCGCAGTCGGTAAACTTTTTGCTAAGGTAGTAAATAGCATGCTCTTTTCGGCCAGACTCGTCATGCTGCCCCAACACACACCCCATCGAATTGTCGAGTACTGTCAAGTATAAGATCAAAGGTCTCCCTTCAACTGGAGGCATCAGAATGGGTGGCTCTTGGAGATATCCTTGGATCCTTTCGAAAGCGGCCTGACATTCATCATTCCATCTTACCACTTGATCTTTCTTCAGTAACTCGAAGATTGGCTCACGAGTAGCAGTCAGGTGTGAGATGAATCGGGCAATATAGTTCAGACGTCCCAGAAAGCCTCTGACTTCTTTTTCTGTTCGGGGAGCTGGCATTTCCTGTATAGCCTTCACCTTTGCAGGATCCACTTGAATACCTTTATCACTTATGACAAAACCCAGCAGCTTACCAGATCTCACCCCGAAGGTGCACTTGTTCGGGTTTAACCTCAGCTTGTACAACTTCAACTTATCAAATAGCTTCTGAAGATGGTTAAGGTGTTCTTCCTCAGTTTGGGATCTTGCAATCATGTTGTCAACGTATACCTCGATCTCATGATGGATCATGTCGTGGAACAAAGCGACCATGGCACGCTGATACGTTTCCCCAACATTCTTCAATCCGAAAGGCATGACCTTGTAGCAAAAGTTACCCCATTGAGTAACAAAGGTTGTCTTCTCCATATCTTCGGGAGCCATTTTAATCTGATTATAACCAGAGAAAACATCCATAAAGGAGAATACCTTATGTTGTGTGGTGTTGTCAACCAGAACGTCGATATGAGGTAGAGGGAAATTATCCTTGGGGCTCGCCCTGTTCAGATCCCTATAGTCAACACACATTCAAACTTTACCATCCTTCTTCGGCACAGGAACCACGTTGACCACCCATTGTGGGTAAGAAGTAACTGCTAGAAAATTGACATCAAACTGTTTCATAACTTCAGCCTTGATCTTCTCAGACATCTCCGGGCGCATTTGGCGAACTTTGTTTTACTGGAGGTCAGTCTTCCTTGGTAGGCAATCAGTGAACCATAATATCGGTATCCAACCCAGGCATATATTCATACGACCAGGAAAAGATCTCAAAATAGTCATGCAGCATCTGAATTAGCCGTTGCTTAACACTAGATTCCAGATTTTCACCGATCTTGGCCTCTTTCTTGTCTATCTCTGTACCCAGATTCACTGTTTTCACTGGCTCTTCATGCGGCTGAATAACCCTCTCTTCCTGAAGTAACAGTTTAGCAAGTTCACCAGGCACTTCGCAATCATCTTCACCTTCATCTTCGGCTAAGTTGATCGGACTTTCGAAGTCATAACCGGCAGTAGCAGAGTCGTTATCAGTGGGATCCAGAGTGGATGTAGACATGTATATGTGAGTGTGTGTAAAATAGATGTTTTGCAAGATAGAAAAAGAAAGACAAGGAGCGCAAAATTTGAAATGCAACAAAAATGTCCAATGCTTTTATTAATGATATATGAAAATGACACACATAAAGCCCTCACAAACAAAGCCACGGTGTCTCGGGTAAGGCACCGGGCCATAAAATTTAAAAATTGTCTGTTACAAACTCAAAACAAAAGTCTCATTAATGGGTAATAAAAGAAATTGGGACGAAGTCCTTTGCTGTCCAATTGCTTAGTCCACCATCGGTAGTTGGGTAAATCAACCTGTCAAACTCATATTCTTCATAATCGTCATCCCCAATAGCATTTATTCCCGCATCATGTTTTGGCATAGGAGCCGTTATGACATTAGGCTTTTCAGGCGCTTCGAACTCAATCTCCTTAGCATCAATCAGATCCTGTACCTTATTCTTTAGGACCCATCAATCATTCGTATCATGCCCCGGGCTATCATAATGAAAAGCACAGTGGGCGTTCGGGTTGTACATCGGTGATGTTGTATTGGGATTCTTCGGGGCTTCCTTTGGAATCACCAAGTTGGTCTTTAGCAACTGCAGAAGAATCTGAGACAGGGTCATATGGAGCTGAGTGAATTGTCTTCGCGGTCTGTTGTACCCCAAAATTTTCCCTCCCATATTTCTCAAGACATGGCAAGAATAGTCTCCAAGTTGCTCAAGATTGCTCAAGAGTTGGACAATCAAATCATCTCCTAAGGCAGTCAATCTCAAATTAGGGTTTTGTGTTGCATCAATATCCTTACATCCAAATGACCTCAAGTTCTTCCCAATGTCCTAATATGTATTCAAGTTCATCCATGTCAAATTTCAAGCCTTGCAGAGGAAGTTTGGTCAGTCAATTGCTCAAGAGGTCCAAAAGTCGATTGTGCTAGGGCAAAAGTCAACTGTGACCTATAAACACTCAAACTTCAAGATTTTTTGTCAACATTCTCATTTTGAAGGATAATTCATAATTTTATCAAGGGTTGATCATGATTCATCAAGGATTTCTCAAAATTCACCAAGACTAAAAAGTTGCTAAATTAGGGTTTTGTAGGAAAAGTCAACTCAATGTTGACCAAGCATAACTTTCTCATACTTTATGAGAAATGACCCATCCAAATCTCATTTTGAAGAGGATGAAATTTCCTAAAATCCATCTTCAGAACCCAAGATCAAGAAATACACTCACAAAAAGTTACAAATTTGGACATTATAGGTCATTTTTGGAAGTCAACAAAAACACCTTTTTTTTCCAAAGCTTATAAATTGAGGATGGAATATCAAAATGAGATGATACCAAAAGGGTTGGTTATATGACATCTCAAGGTTTCTAAAAAGTCCAAGAAAACCTCAAAAAGTTCAAAATTGAAGAAGTTATGCATTGTTGAAGTTGGGCATTTTTCCAAAATTGCCAAAAGTCAACTATCCCCAAAACTTCAAATTTTGCCAAAAGGGACCACTTTTTTCCACTTGATTTGATTTTGTCACACTACACACGTGTCCTATCTTCAATCTTGTGCCCAATTATTAATTTTTCTATTTTTATTTGATTTTTATTGAATTAATTCATTTTTAATCAATTTAAATCCAAATAAAATCTAAAAATTAATCACTTGGTATCTTTTTGATTGATATAGGTCTTAAATATCATCATGGACACAATCAAATCCGAATCAAGCCATATCATGAACAAATATTGGACTTTTTGACAAATTTGGAAGCTTTTTCATGGAAGATCAAATCATATCTCCAATCATCAATGCCTAAGGATTTAAAGCCCAAAACCTGACCTAATTCATCCCATGTTACATATACAACACAAAGCATACAAGTTCAAGAGCTAGAGGCTGCACAATCTGGAAAACAAAACTTGAAAAAAAAATCAAAAAAAGCTTAAAACAGAAATCCATTCTAGAGGCAGATTCAAGGTCAAATCTCAACGTAGACCTCTTGCGTGACATCCAATGAGTCTAAAGGAATCAAAATCAAGCTCTCTCCCTCCCCAAAATACGCTGCAAGTCTCCCTAAACACGACCCTGCGTTTGAAATCGCAACCTCTCATTCTTGCATCTTCTTGACAAACCATGGACATATTCTTGATCCTTGTATGATTTCTAAACTTTCTGCAATATTCAATTGTATTTTTATAGCCTGTAATGCCATACCCGAACCTAGGGTTTGGAAGTTTATTTTTTGGGCGTTTTAGTTTCAGGAAAAATCAAGGCAAATAATGGACATAGCCATGTTCAGGAGGGAGAGACGAAGCGAACCATGGTCTTGGATTGCATTTTTACAGCCTAGAATTAATTTTAGGAGCAAGCTTTGGATTTAGCTGCGGATAAAAATCCGCAGGTAAAAGAACCAGGTCTCAGTGGGGAAGACGAAGACGTGTCCTTCTCCAACTGGCCCATTCAAAACTTTCGCGCTTTTTTTTATAATTCTGGCATAATAGTTTGTTTTCCATATTATAATTAACGCTTATTCCACTTAAAATAAAAACATAGTGGCGCAGTGGCCAGGCGAGCATGTGAAATCTAATGGGACCTGGGTTCGAATCCCAGGTCCACCATATTGCATATTATTATTTTGTTTCAGGTATTCAAGCGCTTTTCAGCAATTAAGGCCTATCATACCCCATCACCCAGATGCCTGCCAGATGGCCCTAGGCCAGATCTGGTGGCCAAGATTGCAAGTCCACCATATTCCAGAGTCAATGCACACGCGTGGAATGGCAAAAGTCAAAGCAGGCCAACGTACATGGGCCTCAAAAAATGCTAATCTCACCTCCTGATTTGGGCCCAACACCCCCCTTTTGGTTATTTTTATCTTTTTATTTTATTTACTTATTTGACTAATTATTTTTATTGCTTAATTAACCAATTAAAATCCTTTTTCTCATAAAATCAAAAAAACACAAAAATATATTTTATTTATTAAAATTAAATTCATCACTTTTATTTTTGTAAATAAATATTAATTAATTAACTTAATTTTAATTAGGGTTAACTTTTAATACTTTTGCAAATGATTAAAATTAATGTAGAAAATTAGGTTTTTACTAGCTTTAATCAAATTTGTTTTTATTTCTTTAAATATCCAAAAATCCAAAAAATATTTTAATTAATAAATTCATTTATTTAATTGTTAACCTAATTTAATTGCTTCCATTAATTCAAAAATAACAAAAAATGCTTTCTTTTCAAAAGGGTCAAAACTCTATAAAAAAAACTCGCATTCGATTTAACTTTCCGCGCGCGATCCATTTATGACATTGATGTAATTGTTTCCCGGAATGTAATAGCTTTAATTAGGACATTTTTATCGCTTTATTTTACTTTCCGCATTTTAATTTCAAGGGTTTGTCTTTGGCGATGTAAATACCTGACGCATTGTAATAGTTTAGATTTAATTTCTGCAAATTTAATTTCTGTAACCTATACACTATTAGATGTTTGATAATAGGGAATGCATGATAAGATCAAATCTTTAACCTAAAATCAACATAGCTCACCCATGACATGTACAAAGATAAAATTAACCGAAATAACACATTCGCACATTCGCACTCTTAGGGTACACCTCACTTGGTTGCCTTCGAACGTGGTCATTGAGTATAGGAAGTTTTAGAGGTCGCCCTCTTGTCCAAAGATCATAGTTGCCTCAAAACGGTTGCCTCGGAAAAATGATCTAAGACATTAGGGTTACCGCTAAGGCGTCCTAACATTGCTTTAGTGACCACACGTCCCTTAATCGAATTGACCCTTAAAACTCCAACGACGATGCTACCTACTCATCAATAGTGGGATAGCGTTGTCTAAAGGACATTTGTACAGATTAATTCCTTTTTCAAGTAGGTGGATGGTTCTTAAGTACGTGCTCTCTCAAAACAAAACAAAACTTTTCACACCTACACTTTTCAAACAAAAACTTCTTTCAAACCCACAAACACAAAGAAAAGCAATTTTTGAAAACACTTTGAGCAAGTACCTAAGATCCCGTGGATAACCACAGATAAAAAGGGTGCTAACACCTTCCCTTTCTATAATCTACCCCCCGGACCCGAGAAACATCTCGAAAAAGGAATTTTTCTGTGCTTTTTTCCTTTCCTTGTTGGATAAAATAAAAGACGGTGGCGACTCTTGCCTACCGCGACATTTTGCGAAAACAAACGCAAAACACGAACCAGCATTCCAAAAAACATTCAGTTCTCTCCCACCGTATCACAGAACTGGCGACTCTGCTGGGGATTTCTATAAGTGAGATATACCTCAGGATTAGATAATTGTGTTTTAAATTGTATGCTTTGTATGATTTACATTTGTGGGCTTGTATCGGAGTTTTTATAGATCCTAACCCGGATCTGGGGATACCCTTTAGGTAAGTAGCAATAAACTGTGAGGGAATTGTACGGTGTAGACCGATACGGTTGAAGCAGTAGCTACGTTGGTGTGGCACTTTAGATTGTACCGATATCCCTTGTGTTGGAACGAGGAGAATATGGGTCATCTAAGGGGTCATTAAGCACCAACTGACCTTAGAACCTTTAAATTGACCAACTTGGCCATAGAACAGTAGCAGTATGTTACGCTCATTGAGACTAAACTCTCGCGATGATTCCGGATGCAAGAAAAGGTTGCTAAACTGGAATTATGACCGATTGAGGGTAGTCAGTGATATTGAGATCCTCTAGAACCCGGTTACTATTTTTAGGACAGGTTTAAACCAACTGAACTGAAAGAGGGTAGTACCTAAGCTCCATGCCAGCCTGAAATCTAAGGGCTCTATGTGTGACTTGTGTGCCTTTACCATGTTTTCCATTTGTGGATACTTGTGTTGTGCTATCTATCATGGCATCATGACATCATAACATTGCATACATCTTGCATTGGACTAACCTATTTCAAAGACAGGAGGGATTCATCTTTGTTCTGTTTTGTAGGTCATCATGATGCCCATGCGTAGGAATACAATCCGGATCAACTTTGTCCAGGTTCCCACCATGCTTAAAGATCTAATTGCAAAGATGCCTGATACTACTTCCTTCCTCAAAAGACATGGTTATCTTCTCAGTTTGGTCACCTCCAAATTGGACGAGCAGATGATGAGTGTCCTGGTTCAATTCTATGATCCGCTGTACCATTTCTTTACCTTCCAGGACTACCAGTTGGTTCCCACCCTAGAAGAGTTCTCTGAGCTGCTCGGTATCTCTGTTTTGGAGCAGACCCCGTTTACTGGTTGGGAGAAGATTCTTAGGCCCGAAGAGATTGTTGCAGCCCTTCATTTGACCAAAGAAGAGGTAATGGCTAATTGGGAGACTAGAAGTGGAGCAAAGGGTTTTCTGACTAAGTTCTTGATTGGTAAGGCTAATTACTTCTAGGATAGTCTGGATTTCAAGGCATTCGAGGATATTCTGGCTCTTCTGATATACGGCTTGGTATTGTTTCCAAATTCTGACTCCTTTGTTGATGTGAATGCGGTGAAGATCTTCATCTCTCGGAATCCGGTACCCACTCTCTTGGGTGACATTCTTCATCAGCTCTATGCTCGTACTGCCCGAAAGTGGGGAACCTTGATGTGATGTGCTCCCTTATTGGCAAGGTGGTCTATTTCGCACCTTCCCAAATCAGTGATGAAGAATAAAGAAGGCATGGGTTGGGCCTATAGAGTTATGTCTCTCTCGCATAATGACATCATCTGGACTCTCAAGGGTATGGACGAGGTGACTATCATTGATCGCTGTGGGGAGTACCCTAATGTTCCACTGTTAGGAACCCATGGAGGAATTTCTTACAACCCATGCTTAGCTCTACGTCAGTTTAGGCATGCCAGAAGAGAAGGACCTCATGAGATGCTAATGCCTAGTATCATCTTTGATTTTCAAGGGGATAGCGACGAGCAACGTCGCAGATTCATAAGGGCTTAGGATAAAGTTCACCAGTCTGATCCACATGAGCTGGGCCCAAAGACTTCACTCCCAATGGAGCCATATCTCAGATGGGTCCGCATCCGTGCCCAAAATCTAGGTATGCCATATGAAGCCGTCTGGCCTGTCATCTTGAAGTTGCTAATGAGGAAGGAGTTCTTCCAACCATCCTCCATCCTTATATGCCCACTGACATTGAGGCACTGAAAAGGTCTTGGATGCAGCTGAGGGAAGAACGAGATTCTTACCGAGAGAAGTTCAACGAGCAAGAGCAGAAGATCCAAAAGTTGACTAGGCAGTTGGAGAACGAGCAGATTCTTAATGACTATGTCCACACCGAGAAGAAGAGACCATGGGAGCGTTGATTGACCTTTGTTTATTTCTATTTCAACTTTTATTTACTTTTCAGTATTTCCTTTCATGTAACGCCTTAAGGGCATCAGTTGAACAATTTGAATTCCAAAGTTTATCTAATAAAGTGTGTTTCCTTTCTGGTTTACAAATTTGAATCTCTCGATTGTCTTTGAAATCATAATCATACGCATTTCATCCCATGCACTCCATAATAGGTACCCCATTACAGGTATCTTATCTTCTTCGCTGTTTATTTCAGCACTCATCATGTCTGCTGAACCTTCAACTGAGCAAGCCATCAAGGCCCTCCAGGCCCAGAATGCCCAATTCCAAGAGCTGTTCATGAATCTATCTAAGGGTCAGCAAGATCTGAAGACCCTGATTCTGAAGGAGAAAAAGAAGAGGAAAATCATGTTCAACACTGGTCCCAGGTTTGGGAACAGGCTTCGGGATGAAGTTGATTTGACCACCTCATCTGGAGGGAAAGATAGTCAGGAAGAAAGGAGGGCTCCTAGCCCTGTGGTCTCCGACAACGAGACGGACTTCGATGAAGACCAGTACCCTCCTGCCGAGGATAGATACAAGCAACTGGAAGACCGGTTGTGCTATGGAAGTTCAAAAAGTGTCTGGTATGGACTTTGGTGATCTAGGTCTATCATCTGGGGTAGTGATTTCCCACAAATTCAAGGCACCAGCCTTTGCGAAGTATTACAGAGTTTCTTGTCCGAAGCTGCACCTCCGGTCATATGTGAGGAAGATTCAGCCGTACACCGCTGATAAAAACCTATGGATCCATTTCTTTCAAGACAGTCTCTCAGGAACTCAGCTTGAGTGGTTCTACCAGTTGGACGGAGCCAGCATCCGTAGTTGGGAAGATTTGGCTACTGCTTTCTACAGGCAGTACCAGTACAACTCCGACCTCGCTCCCACGCGTACCCAACTCCAGGGTATGTCAATGGGAACGGGTGAAGGATTCAAAGATTATGCTCATAAGTGGAGAGACCTCGCCGGTAGAGTACAACCACCCTTGGCTGATCGGGAGCTTGTGGACATGTTTCTGGGGACCCTGTCCGGTCCATTTTTCAACCATCTGATTGGAAGCTCTTCATCTGGGTTTACATAGCTTATTTTTACCGGTGAGAGGATTGAGTCTAGTATTAAGGCTGGTAAGATACAGAAGGGTGCCTCATCAAGCACTAAGAAGAAGCCCTTTAAGAAAGAGTCCAGTGTTGTCTACAGTTCGAAAAGACAGAATAGACCTGAACACCGCCAAGCTGTTAATGCGGTTGTTATTTCAAAACATGCTGGTGCTTCTCAGCACAACAATCAACAAAAGGACGAGAGACCTCGAAGGCAATTCACCCATCTCAACATGACCTTATCTCAAATACTGCCACAATTGCTGAAGACCAATCTGGTGATTCCAAAGGAAGCCCCGAAGAATCCAAATACTACCTCACCGAAGTACAACCCTAATGCCCGCTGTGCTTTTCACTCTGATAGCCCGGGGCATAATACAGATGATTATTGGGTTTTGAAGAACAAGGTACAGGACTTGATCGATGCGAAGGAGATTGAGTTCGGAGCACCAGAGAAGCCTAAACAAGATGCATGGGTGAATGCTATCGGGGATGACGATGATGAAGAGTTTGATATCGACAGTTGGATCTACCCGACTGCCAATGGAGGATTAAGCAACTGGACAGCGAAGGATTCTATGCCTGTTTCTGTTATCACCCAATAATGAAACTTTTTATTTTGAATATGTAACAGACTATGTTTTAAACTTTATGGCCCGGTGTCTTACCCGGGGCACTGTGGCTTCATTTGTGAGGGCTTTATATGTGTCATTTTCATATATCATTAATAAAAGCATTGGACGTCTTGCATTTCAAATTTTGCGCTCCTTGTTTTTCTTTATTATATATTGCAAAACAGCTATTTTACACACACTCACATACACAGGTCTACATCCACTCTGGATCTCACTGGTAACGAATCTGCTACTGCCAATTATGACTTCGAAAATCCGATCAACTTAGCCGAAGACGAAGGTGAAGATGATTGCGAAGTTCCTGGTGAACTTGCAAGACTGTTACTTCAAGAAGAGAGGGCCATACAACTACACGAAGAGCCAGTAGAATCAGTGAATCTGGGTACTGAGACAGACAAGAAAGAGGTCAAGATCGGTGCAAATCTGGAGCTTAGTATGAAGCAACGGTTGATTCAGATGCTGCATGACTACGTTGAAATCTTTGCCTGGTCTTATGAAGATATGCCTGGGTTGGATACTGATATTGTGGTCCATCGTCTGCCTACCAAGGAAGATTGTCCTCCATTGAAACAGAAGGTCCGCCAAATGCGCCCAGAGATGTCTGAGAAAATCAAGGCCGAAGTTATGAAACAATTTGACGCCGCTTTTCTAGCAGTTACCTATTACCCTCAGTGGGTGGCCAATGTGGTTCCTGTGCCGAAGAAGGATGGTAAGGTTCGAATGTGTGTTGACTATAGGGATTTAAACAGGGCCAGTCCCAAGGATGACTTCCCTCTACCTCATATCGACGTTCTGGTTGACAACACCGTACAACACAAGGTATTCTCCTTTATTGATGGTTTCTCCGGTTATAATCAGATAAAAATGGCTCCCGAAGACATGGAGAAGACAACCTTTGTTACTCAGTGGGGTACCTTTTGCTACAAGGTCATGCCTTTTGCGTTGAAGAACGCTGGGGCAACATATCAGTGTGCCATGGTTGCTCTGTTTCATGACATGATCCATCATGAGATCGAGGTATATGTCGACGATATGATTGCAAGGTCCCAAACTGAGGAAGAACACCTTGACCATCTACAAAAGCTTTTTGACAGGTTGAAGTTGTACAAGCTGAGGTTAAACCCAAACAAGTGCACTTTCGGGGTAAGGTCTGGTAAACTGCTGGGTTTCGTCGTGAGCGACAAATGTATTCAAGTGGATCCGGCAAAGGTGAAATCTATACAGGAGATGCCAGCTCCCAGAACAGAGAAAGAAGTCAAAGGTTTTCTGGGACGTCTGAACTACATTGCCTGATTCATCTCGCACCTAACTGCTACTTGTGAGCCAATCTTCAAGTTACTGAAGAAAGATCAAGTAGTACGTTGGAATGATGAATGCCAGGCCGCTTTCGAAAGGATCAAAGAGTATCTCCAAGAGCCATCCATTCTGATGCCACCAGTAGAAGGGAGACCTCTGATCTTATACTTGACAGTAATTGACAACTCAATGGTGTGTGTGATGGGTCAGCATGATGAGTCTGGCCGAAAAGAGCATGCTATTTATTACCTTAGCAAAAAGTTTACCGACTGTGAGACCTGATACTCACTGCTCGAGAAAACTTGCTGCGCTTTGGCATGGGCTGATCGCCGGCTGAGACAGTATATGCTGACTCACACTACTCTGTTGATATCAAAGATGGATCCAATCAAGTATATCTTCGAGAAGCCTTCCTTGTTCGGAAGAATAGCGAGATGGCAGATGATCTTGACTGAGTATGACATCTAATATACGACCCAAAAAGCAATTAAGGGAAGTGTGTTGGCAGACCATTTGGCACATCAGGCAGTGGATGATTACCAGTCTATGAACTTCGAATTCCCGGACGAGAATATCATGTTGGTAACTGATTGTGAGACACCTAGACCGGAGGAAGGACCTGAGGAAGGATCCCGATGGTCTATGTACTTTAATGGAGCTTTGAACGCTTTGGGTAATGGCATTGGCGCCGTGATCATATCACCCAAAGGCTCTCATACTCTGTTTACCGCCCGACTATGTTTCAACTGCACCAACAAAATGGCGGAGTATGAAGCATGCATCATGGGTCTTCGAGCAGCAATTGACCTAAGGATTAAGTTTCTAAGTGTTTTCGGAGATTCCGCTCTCGTGATCAGTCAGATCAAAGGCGAGTGGGATACGAAACACCCGAACCTTATTCCTTACAAGGAGTATGTATTGATGTTGCTTCCCCATTTAGAGGAGATAACCTGTTGTACCCCAAAATTTGCCCTCCCATATTCTTCAAATTTACCAAGTCAAAGCTTCGAAATCTCCCCAAGGGTTGCACAGTTCAAGGGCCTCCTAACAGTCAAAATTAGGGTTTTGGTTCTGACCAAGAAAATGAAGTTTCCAAGGGTCCAATCAAGTCCCACATGCCTACAAACAAGGTCAAGCATCCTCATACCAAGTTTCAAGACTTATAGCACAAAATTGCACAGTCAAAAAACCTAATTGCACTACAGTCAACTGTAGGGGCAAAATGGTCATTTGACAGTCAAAAGTTCAAATTTTTGGTCAACATCTCATTTTGAAGCCACAAACATCATTTGATAAATGCTTAATCATGATTCTCAAAGCTTGGCTCAAAAAGTCTCAAGATGCAAAAGTTTCCATATTTGGACAGTTGAAAAAGTCAACTGTAACTTGACCAAGGAATAACTTCCACATGGTTTATAAGAAAAATTCCATCCAAAGCTCATTTTGAAGATAAAGACATTTTCTACAACTCCTCTTCACACTTCAAGTCCAAGAAATGCTCTCACAAAAAGTTATCAATTTCAACATTATAGGTCATTTTCAAAAGTCAACAAAAAGGGACTTTAAGTCAAAGGCCATAACTTGAGATTGGTAAATCAAAATGACATGGGACTAAAGGCATTGGTTAGAGGACTCAAAGACCTTTCCAAAATGTCCAAGCACATGAGCAAAGCTTAAAAATTGAGCAAGTTATGCCTTGTGGAAGTTGGGAAATTTTTGGATATTTTGAAAAGTCAATATTGCTTCAAAAGTCTTAAAAATGCTAATGGGCCTCTTTTTCTTCCAAGAATCATTATACAAGGCATGTGCACGACCATTTGGCCCAAAGGGAAGTTTTTTATCATTTTTATTTTATTTATTTGAATTTTTAATTGCTAAATATTCATTTAATTAATTAAAATATATGAAATATACTAAACCTAACTTTTTAAATCTTTTTGTGCATGGAATAGGCTTAAGATTTCGTGCATGATCAGATTTGGAAAGAATCTTGATAATTGGACATGATTGGAACCAAAATAGCATGAAAAAGATTGAAAACTCATGGCATGAAAAATCAAATATCTTCTCATCAATTCAAGGATTCTTTGGCTCAATTTCTCAACCCTAATCATTCATACATATATATACATGCTAACCCTAATGCATGTGATCTCCCAGCTGCGCCAGAAATCCATAACCAAACTTGAGTTTTTTGACAAAAATTCCAATACTGAAAACTGTCTTCCAGTGCGATTCAAGCCAAAATAATTATCTCATCACCTTCCTGAGACATCAAGAAACGTGTTTGAATCGTTTTCCACGTCCCTAACGCCTAGAATTGGTGAATAAAACTCAAGCTTTTTCACTTTTTTTGCATAAATCGTATTTTATCATTCATGGCATGATTTTGAATTCTAAAACTTGTTTTGTGTTGCTCTCATCATTCTGAAGCTAACTGTGTTGTTCAATTAAGTTTTCCACACCCATACGCGATTTCACCATTAAAGGATGCTAGGGTTACAGGACTTTCAAATTAGGCATTTCTAGCTACTGTAAAATTGAGACACCATAATACCATGATTGAATTCAGCATGCTTGGACGATTCTAAAGCAACCCTCGCGCCTAATTTATGTGATACCATGGCCTATTCGCTATTTCAGGAAATTGCATATTTTGGGGGGGTTTAAAACCCCCGCTAACCTTTTCATGTTTCAGGAAAAAAACAAAACGAGGAAGAAGACGCTGACGTGTAAGGATCTGATTGCACAATTTGAATTTTCGCGCTAACTTTCCCACTAACCATTGTTTTCTTTCATATTAGTTATTAGTTATTATATAAACAAAAAGCGCAGTTGGAGCAGTTGGCAAAGCGTAGTGGTGGTAATCCCTGGGACCTGGGTTCGAACCCCAGGTCCCCATCCCTTTCCATATTATTTTGCTAATCACGCTTGTGTGTAGTTCGCCTCCTGGGTTCCACCATGCAACTCACAATCTCAACGCGCCACATGGCCTGTAACCACTATCCAAGGGACCAGATGTGAAGAACATGATAGGCGTTAGTCAACACACATGCATGCCAGCGCAAAAGTCAACCAGGCCAAAAGACAAGTGGGCCTGAATTACTGGACTTTACCTCCCAATTGGGGACAGAACCCCCCAAGGTATTGTATTTCTTTTCTTTTCTTTATTTGGTTTATTTCAATTATTTCTTTTTTAGTTAATTCCTTTAATTTAATTTATTTTCTTAATATAAAAAAAAAACAATATAAAAATCAGAAAAGGCTAAAATCAAAATATATTTTATTTAACTAACATTTTTGTAAATAAATCTCACTAATTAATTAGATTTAAACTTAGGGTTAATTTTAATATCTTTTCTTAATAAATTTAACATTGGTAGAATTAGGGTTTTTAAGTATTTTTATCCTTTTTTCTTTTCTTTCACAATAATTAATTATTAAATATTATTTTTGTAATTAAATCACCATGTAAATAATTAGATTAATATTAGGTTTAATTTTAACATGTTTTCTTAATAAATAAATAAAAAAACAATTAGAATTAGGGTTAATATTTTAATTTCATAAAAATTCATAAATCCAAAAAATACCAAAATAATTTCTTTTTTATTTTAATTTAATTAATTTAATCACTTAATTTAATTTCATTAAAAAGTGTCCAACGCCCTCGTTTCCAATTTTAATTCCAATTTGCGCATTTTATTTATTTCCTTCTTTTAAATATTTATGTAATTCTCCCAAAGCCGTGTAAACTTAATTTCTCGCACTTTACTTTATTCCTTTATTTTCTGTCAAATCGGGTCCTGGATTTTAATTTGGCGATGTGGACCCGCGCCTTTGTAATAGTTTAGAACTTTACATTTCTCGCACTTTTTTAACTGTTAAATAAATGCATGCAAGAATGAATGGCCTAAAATAAAAAAAACAAACGCATAGATCACTTTGACATGAACAAGATAAATGTAAATGAACATGACACACGAATCACACACCACCCCTAGGGTACGCCTCACTGTTGCCTTGCCTCAAAAGGTGATCGTCGAGTAGAGGATGTCTTAGTAAGTCCTCATGATCTGGGAACCTGGCATGAGGGTAGCTTCTAAGGTGTCTTCCTATTGCTCTGGTGATCACCATGTCCCGAACCTCGAATTGACCCGAACAACTCCAACGGTGGTGCTACCTACCTCTCAATGGTGGGATGGCACTACTTTAAAGGACATTTACACAGACGAATTCCTTAGGGTAGGTAGGTTCTCATAGATACTTGCTCTAATTTCAAAAAAAATACTTTTCACACCAACACATTTTCAAAAGAGCTTTCGAAAGCAATTTTTTAAACACTCTTGAGGACTGATACAAGAGTCGAACTGAAATTTTCAAAGAAACTTTTTAAAACCCACAGTTGAAAAGCAAACAAACCATTTTTGAAAACACAATGAGCAAGTATCTAAGAGCCCATGGATAACCATGGATAGAAAGGGTGTTAACACCTTCCCTTTCTATAACCTACCTCCCGAACCGAGAGCAATCTCTTTAAGGAATTTTTCTGTGCTTTTGTCCTTTCCATTTGGAGAAAATAAAAGACGGTGGCGACTCTTGCTTCCGCGACATTTCGCGAACCAGCGTTAAACAGTCAGTTCCAGATCCACCGATCACAGAACTGGTGACTCTGCTGGGGATACTACTCAAAGTGAGGTGTACCTTAGGGTTAGTTCATAACTGTGTTTTCATTTGCTTTCTTTGCTTGCTTTAAATTGTGGGACTATCTTGGGAGTTCTATAGATCCTAACCCGGATCTGGGGATACCTTCTTAGAAAGTAGCAACAAGGCTGTGAGGGAACTGTGCGGGGTATACCGACATGGTTGAAACAGTCTTCTACGTTGATGTGGCACTTTGGTGTGTACCGATAACCCTTGAGTTCAGTCAAGGAGAGTACAGGGCCTCCGCGCGGTGTCATGAAGCATCAACAGACCTTAGGAACCTTAATTGAACTATCTTGGCCTCTTTAGGGTAGTGAGATAACTGACTTTGGTGCAGTCCAAGGTTGGTTGATACTCGATACTACACTCAATTGAGGGTTGCTTTCCTGGAATATTTCGGTCGCCAGTTCAGTGGCTAAATCGAAACGATGAACAATGAAAGCAATCCCGTGATATTGGGACCCTTAGAACCCGGTTACTTCTAATAGGACAGGTTGAGCCCACCAACTTCAAGAGGGTAATACCCAGACCCCATGCTGGCCTGAACTCTAAGGGTTTCTCTTGCGTGACTTGTGTGCCTTCCAACTTGACTACTTGCATGCTTGTTATCTGACACTTGAGTTTCTTGCAGGTTTTGTTTATAGTCCTTAACTGGGACTCATAACAGGGTCTACTGAGTGTTTTGCAGGTTTTATTTAGTCCTTAATTAGGACTCATGACAAGGTTTACCGAGTTTCTTGCAGGGTTTGTTTTAGTCCTTAATTGGGACTCATGACAGGTTTTACTTGAGTTTCTTGCAGGTTTTGGTTTGCAGTCCTTAATTGGGACTCATAACAGGGTTACTTACATTACCCCATTGCACACCATAACATCATACCATTGCATACATCCTAATCCATTTCAAGGATCTCAAGGGCTTGTGATGCAGGTCATGATGAACCAACATGTCTGGCAAGGGGCAAAGGGGATTTATTTTCCTCTAGCCAAGGTTGTCAGGGGCTATGACCCACTGGATATGGTGAGCCTTTGACCCTTGAAGAAGGACTCTCTACAACACGAAGTTCCTTCAATCAAGCTACCGGACCCAAGTTCTAACAAACTTTCTTGTTTATCCTGAGAGATCCTTGAAAACATTACATGCATGTCATACACATCATTGCATAACAGGTATCCTTGTTGCAGGTCACTTACCTTTGTCGCTGTTTATTTCAGCAATGACTTCCCAACGAGATAACCAAGACCTTCTTGCTCAAGAGACTCGGTTCGGGGAAATCCTCCTGAATCTATCCAAGGGGCAGGAGGAGCTAAGGACACTTCTCATGGGGACCTTTGTCAGGAACAGTGCTGAGGATGAAAGGCTGAAACACCTACAAGCTGAGGTGAATGCATTGAAGGTCCAAATGTTGGGGCAGGTGACTGCCATTCAAGGGTTAGCTGAAAGACAAGATGAGCTCGGGGTTCTCGTCAACCAACTGCTTCAGGGTAACCAACTGGGGCAAACGTCTAAAGGTAAAAAGCCAGTCGTCGTTCAACCACCTTTGAGACAAGGAGATAAGGGGAGAGCTCCTCAAATGGCTCCAGTGTCACAAATTCAGCATCAACCTCATCGGCTTCAGCCAGACAAGTCCAGGAGGCAATTCACCCCGCTCAACATGTCGCTGTTTCAAGCTTTACAACGCCTGTTGAGATTGAATTTGGTCACATTAAGGGCTCATCCCCAGAAGCTCAATACAGCACATCCTACTTATGATCTCAATAAAAGGTGTGCCTACCATTCTGCCTGTCCAGGACATGATACAAATGAGTGTTGGGCTCTGAAGAACAAGATACAGGACCTGATTGACGAAGGGGCATTAGAGTTCACACAAGATGGTCAGGCAGAATTTTTCTACCATCCCTCCAAGGCTCACCATTTGAAGTGACAAGCCCTGAGATGAAAAGACTTTTGTTCATTCGAATGTTCAAGTTGTGTTGTTCTTTGATTGTTTAGACATTTATTCATGTTAAACATTGATATTCCATTAATGCATCGCTTATGTCTATTTTGAATCAATATATTCGTATTCACTCTATGCAAATTATTTTCATATTTTTTCTGATGGTCAACTCTCAATAATTCTAAGCCTCTTGAGGGAGGATGACGAAAACGATACCGCTATCTTTACAGTATGCTTTTGAACAGACCCCGCTGATGAGGTACAGGCATTGTTTCAATCCCTAAACACTGGAGTTATAAGGAAGAGAATCCCTCGTCAACCCCTCTGAGCCAAAGAAGTAGGAGTTTTTCTTTTCGAAATTTAAAACCCTTAATCATAACCTGGGGCAGGGTAGTTCTCTCAGTTGATCCAAGTGCATAACGAATGGCACCAAAGAGGTCCTTATAGAAGAAAAAAAAGACAGTGATGGTTCCGAATAATCAATAAGGACGGGCAGTCATTATATCTCTCAGAAATGAAAGCCCAATAAGTCAAAACCTGTGAAGGAGACTTACGAAAACTGGGGCATCCCGCTGACTGTAATTCTAAAAAGGAAACAGCTCAGGCAAAAAAAAATAGGGATAGCAAAATCAAAAAAAAAAAAGGTCTTACAAACCCTCAACAAAAAAGGAATGACTGCCTATTCAAAATAAGTTATCAACATCCGAATCATCACCAGAAAACCAGAGCAAAGACTCAAACAAGGTCTAACGTATGATCAACTGAGTTTAGGTTTGGAGAACATCACGAAGAGCGGGTGGGTACAAATAAAATTTGAGCCTTTATCCTTTGTTTCTTAAACCGTGAACCAAGCCACGTTATAACCCTTAAAAGTCCTAGCTGAAACATGGGTTAGTTCGAAAGCATACTGTTACGAAAGGTATCCTGACTCCTTAAGGCCTATGGTAAATACGGAGTTGACATCACGTTTTACAAACATTCACTTGTTTTATGAAAAAGAATGCATTTTCAAAATCTTCAAGACAGACATAAGCTTTGCATTTTTGACATAACTTTGTTTGCATATGACTCTTTGTTTGAACAACATAGAAATTCGCACGACGAATATCTGGTGAACAGAAGCATCTCCAATTAAGGGGCATGGCATGATCATGGTCTATCATCTGGGGCAGTTAAGTCAAGATTCGGAGAATCTCTCAAAAGGCCAAATAGCCTGGGGCAAATCTTCGCCTGAGTCGCTTGGGGCATTTCAACGATGAATCTTGCCTGGTCAAAAATCTTCTGGTGGCATGGCAAAACACTTCTAACAGAGGCAACCCCCTACATTCTGAGAGCGTGGACATAGTCGGAAAAAAATACTACGCAGAAACAAAGACCTGCTAGGTTGAGATACCTAGGCAAAAATTAAGGCTTCCCGGCGAACCAAAAGAGTTCGGGCAAAATGAAGGGATGAAATGAAAAAATCTGTACACCCGGCAAGTCGAAAACCTGAAAAGGCGACTTGGGCAAAAATGGGTATCCCGGTGGACTGAAAACCCGAAAGGGCGGTCCAGGAAAAAGTTAGGGATTAAAGCGTACGACTATGTCCTGTCATCTTGTCACCTGCCTACCAGAAGAAGGTTTGTCCATCAACGACTATCAGCACCTCACAGGTCCTCCTCTCCCTACATCAGAAACAGGGGCAATAAAGAGTTGTCCAAGCAATCTAATTGTGCTGTCCTCCAAGGTACCAAGGTAGGTTCAGCTAAAGAACGTAACTAGATATCTTAATTCCCCAGAGAGTGAGCCAGTAAGTCAGTGCATTCTCCCCAAGCAGTAAGCTTATCCCCAGTAGATTCTGGAAGCTTATCCTCGCAGAGCATGAACGCGTCTCCCCGGCTTTATTCAAAGAGTTATTTCCTTACCAGGATATAACTGGGTTATCCTCAGCCAAAAGCCATGGAAAGAGCGTCCTCGACGAAGTCGTCTTACCCCCAGTGAAGTCTATTAACACTCCCAACACAACAAGGGCATCCCCAGTAAGTTATTATCAACATTCAGCAAAGTATCTCTCTCCCCACAGAGTATTGCTTCCCAGCAAGATCGTTAGAGTACTTTTCGCCCCGCAGAGTAATCTATTCGCCAAGTTTATTCCCCAATGGGGTTATCTTCTCCTACCGGTATTCTTGCAGCTATCATCCCCAGCGGAAGCAAAAGCTATTCTCCAACATCAGCCCAGGATATGACTTCCCGGCACCCGTCAAGGATTTACTTTCCTAGACGAAAATATACATTCATAAACATCATATCTTTATACATTATAGCATGCATATACGCATCATATCCTACAAATCGCATTTATGTTGAAAACATCATTGCTTGATCCATATCATGCATTGCATATGACTGACCTTTACCTTTCAGGAAAGATTCAGTTAAGTTCTCAGCTATATTTCAAGACCTAGACCGGTTCAGTTTAATCGACCCTAAGATTTCTCTGTTTCTTATCCAGTCCAAGGCCTTCTCTAGTCCAGTTAAATCGACCCCTAACAGATTTCCCTGATAAAGACTCAGTAGAAGATATCCAAGATTCTCTCAATGATTACTGTTGAGGTTGTAGTCGCCTATGGTTCTCTCCCTGATACTGCGGAGGTAGTAATCATCCCCAGATTTGCTCAACGTTACTGTTGAAGTTGAAGTCGTCCAAGATTCTCTCAATGATTACTGTTGAGGTTGTAGTCGCCTATGGTTCTCTCCCCGATACTGCGGAGGTAGTAATCATCCCCAGATTCTCTCAATGATTATTGTTGAGGTTGAAGTCGCCCAAGATTCTCTCAATGATTACTGTTGAGGTTGAAGTCGCCCAAGATTCTCTCAATGATTACTGTTGAGGTTGAAGTCGCCCAAGATTCTCTCAATGATTACTGTTGAGGTTGAAGTCGCCCAAGATTCTCTCAATGATACTGTTGAGGTTGAAGTCGCCTATGGTTCTCTCCCCGTTACTGCGGAGGTAGTAATCGTCCCCAGATTCTCTCAATGATTACTGTTGAGGTTGAAGTCGCCCAAGATTCTCTCAATGAATACTGTTGAGGTTGAAGTCGCCCAAGATTCTCTCAATGATTACTGTTGAGGTTGAAGTCGCCCAAGATTCTCTCAATGATTACTGTTGAGGTTGAAGTCGCCCAAGATTCTCTCAATGATACTGTTGAGGTTGAAGTCGCCTATGGTTCTCTCCCCGTTACTGCGGAGGTAGTAATCGTCCCCAGATTCTCTCAATGATTACTGTTGAAGTAGAAGTCGCCCCAGATTCTCTCAGCGTTCCTGTTGAGGTTGAAATCGTCCAAGGTTCTCTCACCGTTCCTGTTGAGGTAGTAATCATCCCTGGTTCATTCATCACCTTTTGAAGATCCAGATTCAGCTCCTGTAACCAGTCAGGACACATCTACACAAGAGTTTGAAGACCACTCCTGTAACAGGTCAGGTAATCATTTTTTCTCTTGCAGGTACGCCAGTTCTCGCTAAGGAATCTCTTATGCGATTGACATCCAGATGGCATCTATAAGCCCATCCACCTATCCATCACCTCTTAGCATGGCATCTATAAGCCCATCATCCTATTCATCGATCTCCAAATGGCATCTATAAGCCCATTCCCCGCCATCACACTGCTACTATGTGAGCGCAAATTTCTGGGCACTCTAGTGTTCAATCATCTTCTACCTTCGGATTACAAAAGGCACGTCAGCCAATCTGCATCCTCAGGTCTAAGAAGATTGAACAGGGGCAACTGTTGTACCCCAAAATTTGCCCTCCCATATTCTTCAAATTTACCAAGTCAAAGCTTCGAAATCTCCCCAAGGGTTGCACAGTTCAAGGGCCTCCTAACAGTCAAAATTAGGGTTTTGGTTCTAACCAAGAAAATGAAGTTTCCAAGGGTCCAATCAAGTCCCACATGCCTACAAACAAGGTCAAGCATCCTCATACCAAGTTTCAAGACTTATAGCACAAAATTGCACAGTCAAAAAACCTAATTGCACTACAGTCAACTGTAGGGGCAAAATGGTCATTTGACAGTCAAAAGTTCAAATTTTTGGTCAACATCTCATTTTGAAGCCACAAACATCATTTGATCAATGCTTAATCATGATTCTCAAAGCTTGGCTCAAAAAGTCTCAAGATGCAAAAGTTTCCATATTTGGACAGTTGAAAAAGTCAACTGTAACTTGACCAAGGCATAACTTCCACATGGTTTATCAGAAAAATTCCATCCAAAGCTCATTTTGAAGATAAAGACATTTTCTACAACTCCTCTTCACACTTCAAGTCCAAGAAATGCTCTCACAAAAAGTTATCAATTTCAACATTATAGGTCATTTTCAAAAGTCAACAAAAAGGGACTTTAAGTCAAAGGCCATAACTTGATATTGGTAAATCAAAATGACATGGGACCAAAGGCATTGGTTAGAGGACTCAAAGAACTTTCCAAAATGTCCAAGAACATGAGTAAAGCTTAAAAATTGAGCAAGTTATGCCTTGTGGAAGTTGGGAAATTTTTGGATATTTTGAAAAGTCAACATTGCTTCAAAAGTCTTAAAAATGCTAATGGGCCTCTTTTTCTTCCAAGAATCATTATCCAAGGCATGTGCACGACCATTTGGCCCAAAGGTAAGTTTTTTATCATTTTTATTTTATTTATTTGAATTTTTAATTGCTAAATATTCATTTAATTAATTAAAATATATGAAAAATACTAAACCTAACTTTTTAAATCTTTTTGTGCATGGAATAGGCTTAAGATTTCGTGCATGATCAGATTTGGAAAGAATCTTGATAATTGGACATGATTGGAACCAAAATAGCATGAAAAAGATTGAAAACTCATGGCATGAAAAATCAAATATCTTCTCATCAATTCAAGGATTCTTTGGCTCAATTTCTCAACCCTAATCATTCATACATATATATACATGCTAACCCTAATGCATATGATCTCCCAGCTGCGCCAGAAATCCATAACTAAACTTGAGTTTTTTGACAAAAATTCCAATACTGAAAACTGTCTTCCAGTGCGATTCAAGCCAAAATAATTATCTCATCACCTTCCTGAGACATCAAGAAACGTGTTTGAATCGTTTTCCACGTCCCTAACGCCCAGAATTGGTGAATAGAACTCAAGCTTTTTCACTTTTTTGCATAAATCGTATTTTATCATTCATGGCATGATTTTGAATTCTAATACTTGTTTTGTGTTGCTCTCATCATTCTGAAGCTAACTGTGTTGTTCAATTAAGTTTTCCACACCCATACGCGATTTCACCATTAAAGGATGCTAGGGTTACAGGACTTTCAAATTAGGCGTTTCTAGCTACTGTAAAATTGAGACACCATAATACCATGGTTGAATTCAGCATGCTTGGACGATTCTAAAGCAACCCTCGCGCCTAATTTATGTGTGTTTCCAGTGATTTCTGGTAAACAACCGCTAGTCTTCCAAACTATCGAATAATCTTTATTAACGCTACTCAATCTCTTTGGTAACTCACAGGATCGACTAGATTGATCCTATGACTCCTTGGATATCAAGGTTACTCTCACAATCGAACAATTATTCATGGGTGCCATTGTACAAATATTTGGTTTACTCCGATCCCTCTCTCTAAGAGTTTAAAATATGGTCAAAATGTATGTGAAAACTAAGTTATACGAATGATTGCTAATTGTAATGCTGATTGAAAAGACATATAAAACTGTATGGAAGATGAAGTAACTGGTTTCGACCCATAAAACATTTAACATAAAAGGTTTCTGGAATGTGGAAGTTTAAAATGTGAAGAAAGCGTTTAATGCAAGAAATCTAGGAATGACTTTAAGTGAAAGTACATGCTTGAAGAATAATACTTGAAAGTAAAGGTATTGAGAGCGTAAAAGTTCTCTGAAATATAGAGTGCTTCGAAATATAAAGGATGCAGTAAAATGTAAAACTTTAAAGAAAAGGCTTTGAAATGAAAAGACAGTAGATAAAGAAACTTGTAAATGTTATTCGACAGAAAGAAAAAGAAGGAAAGTGCTGGAAATAGTAAAAAGGCTTTTATTAAATTAGAAATACATGGTGCTATCATACATACATCTCTCTTGCATTCGTTTCCCTTGCCATGTGGTAGTTTGAATGTTATTGAGTATTTTGTATAACAGATATGACACACTGAAATCCTAACACTAAGACTTCTATTTATACTAATTCGACCCTAACGGTCTCGCTACAAGATCATGCCACGTTTCGAACATGCAAGACAATGCTCCTTTCATCTTTCCACGTGTCCTCAAATGCTCCAACACATAACTTTCAAACTTTGAAAGTCCCGCTTTCATTTAAATTTCAAATGCTTTGGTGTTTCTCTGCTTCGAACGCTCTTCTCAGACTTAGCTTCGCTGCTGTTTCGAGATCCCTTTGGATATGCTCCCAAGATCACCGTTCGAAGCTTCAAGCTTTGACACACTCATTCGAAACACTGCTTCTGCAATTTCGAAGCGTGGTGTTTTAATTCCATTTCGATCAGAACTTCTAGCTCTTTTTGAATTCTAAATAACATTATCAAAATCTTCAGCCAACAAATTGCCCCTTTAAAATATGTATTTCGATCTCTCTGAGAAATACCTATTTTAAACATTTATACAAGATTTTGATAGGATCTTCGAATCATCATAGCATTTAATGCGTTTGACCCTAGTCACATCAATCATAGCACCCTTTGGGTACCTTAACCGCCCAAAGTCACTTCACAGCATGGTGCAGTTATAAGTAATGATTGTTTTTAAAATCACGCCTATTACCTATATCAACTTCTCGCCACCTCTTCATCACACCAATCCATGATCTCCACGTATCATACTTTCACTCGGTGGATGTTTCATCTTCTTATTATAAAACGTCAATTTAACCTTCCTTTTTCCTTCTTTACACTCTAAACCTTTCAAACTCTGGAATTTTACTCTTCTTCTCTCATAAACGCTCTAAGCTCTCAAACAACAAAAATGTCTTCTTCCACATCATCTCAACTCAAGAAAGTCTCCAAGAAGAAGGGAAAAACTACAGGAGCAACTATGGAGAGTAAAATCGTCACCATTCAAGGCCAATCTGCTCTTGCTCCTCAAATGATTTCCAAAGAAAAAGAAATGTTGTACGCATCACAGGTACTCATCCCTACCCATGTTGCTGGTAAGAGGTTAGCCTTAAATGGCCCTCTTACAGTCTTTGAAATACTAAAGGACACCAGGACCATTTTTCCCGTGTGTTATAACTTCAAACCTTTATTCAATAAAATGGATGCCCCTAGGGCAGTAGAATTTCTTAATCCGAATACCACAGAAACCTCAACTGTTCATCCCAAGGACCCATTTATCTTGGATTATGTAAAAAGCAATTTTAAACCATTCCGATCTTGCCCTACTGCTGATGTTGCTTATCAAAACTGGTTTACGAAAGTAGAAGCCAAAAAATCCCAGCAATGGGAAGAACTAGGCATTTATAACCTTATTAAGCTGTCGAAACCTGGATTCACCTATAGTCATCCTCTGCTATTTGCGTCCCTCTATTTCTGGGATAGTACCTACAACACTTTCCATCTTCCAGGTGGAATGATCACCCCAACCTTCTTCGATATAGCAGCCATTACTGGGCTGTCGCCAGTGGGGGAAACTTATGTTCCTGACAATGAAGAGCACTCAAGCATAATTGACTTCGAAGTCAAGTTAGCCAGCTTCTCCAAATTTATCGGCCATTATCATGCTGAAGGGGATAATGTGTCTGACACAGAACACATTGCTTTCTTAACTCTGTGGCTGTCTAGGTACGTTTTCTGCAGTAGATCCCTGCAGGTAGCTAGTAGGTTCATTCCTTTAGCTAGGGATTTACATGAAAATCGCAAAGTGTGCCTAAGCGAATTACTCTTAGTTGACCTCTATGAGAGCCTGAGGTCAGCTGTTTCGAGCCTCAAATCCCACACTTCCAAAAACATTCTTTTAGCTGGCCCATTTTGGTTACTTCAATTATGGCTCAACGCCATGTTCGAACCTTCTTTATCAACTGCCAACACCATAGACGAACAAGATGCAGAAATAAGTGATAGGATAGTCGAAGGCACTAGGCTTCGAAGACTAACCCCTAATGATGACAAGGATGACTTCAAGGTTCAATTTTCGAAGTACATCTTGATACTCTCAAAAAGACACAAGTTCGAAGAGAGCATGGCGCCCTTTGCTTCGAGGGCTCATGGACCTTCTTGGTTCACCATGGCTCTCTCAGAAGCCATCAAGAGTAAGGAAATCCAAGATGTGTGGAGAGCTTTCTTGCTTCCTAGACTTATCTCTTCAAGGATAACCCCAGCTAAGAACCAAATTCTTCTCTTTGCCTACCAACCAAACTTCGTTTCGAGGCAGTTTGGCCTATGCCAACTGATTCCTGAACCTTTGTTCCAGACTGAGAGCGCCATCACATCTGGTCGAACTTTCAAGGCAAGGGAAGCCAAGATCCAACAAGAACAATATCAGGGCTTTGCCCAATTTGAACTGATAGCCTTCGAACCTACTCATCTCGCGGCCAAAGGATTTCTGGAGTGGTGGATTAAGTTTTATCAAACTTGTATGTTCGATACACTTACTATTCGACAGAAACTAATTGATGCCTTCGATGTGCAGGTACCAGCAAAGAAAGGTATGTTTACTCATGCCAAAGAAATAAAAGCTTTTCAAAATTACTTCGAAACTACTTACGACCCCACACGCTTGGACTCCACTGTGCATCAAGCGGCTGAGACCTTGAAGGAAAAATTTAAACAAAAAGTTTCCAAGCTAAAACTTCCTTCAGGGCTGTCACCTGAGGATAGGTATAGGTTGGCATTCGAAATGCATCCACCTAAATTTCCCAGATTACCTACCTCAGAACTGGCTCTGGCTTGGTTTCCCCCATATCCATGGTGGTTTACTTGCAAAGAGATGTTCAAATATCTTCAAAGGAAACCAAAGCCATCTGAGACTGTGACATGGGCTCGACACTGGCTTCATGATTTCCCAGGACATCTTCGATATGACCTTTCTGCCATGTCAATTAAATCTGATCAAGGCACAGGTGCGAATGCTTGGGAAAAACTCCCAAATATCTTTTATTTTCCAAATCTTTAACCTTTGCTTTAAATGTTTTGATTTTCAGCTATCAGGATAAAGACCACTGCCTCGAAATCGAAGGAAGGGAGTGCCTCTCAAGCCTCCATCGAAACTACCGAAAAGACTAATCCACCCGAAACGACTACTGCTGCTGCAACTACACCAACAACAACAACGCCAACAACAACAAGTGCCCCAATTCCAACGGTAATCACTTAGTTTTTTATGCTTCGAATTCACTCAATCCTTTTATATCTAACTTCGTTAAAATTCGTTCAGACCAACAAGCTTCCCCCCACTACTCCCAAGAAGCGGAAACCAAGCACCACTGGGGAAGATCTGACTGCTGGAGGAAACTCAAACATTGCTTCGAAGAAGAAGCTAAAGAAAGCTACACCAAAAAGTATTGTTCCTACTAGTGTCTCTGGACTCGACTCCAGGGATGCTGCTCCCTCACCAAAATCCAAAAATCCACCTTCGACCTCCAACCCACAGTTGGAACGCATAGCTAGCAACCTCTCTTCTGAGGGGCCACAGGTAAATCGAACTTCTTCTAAAAATGTTTAACTTCTTATTACCTTGGTGAGTGTCATCCTTTAACACTTTGCTGCTCCTTGCAGAACATCCTGAATCCCACTTCTACTATTTCGACCTCACCGTCCAGGGCTGCTGTTCCGCTTAACTCCTCTCCTCAAGGAGATTCCAGCAATTTGGTCCAAAACAAAGGTTCTTCCAACGTGGCGGTTTTGGCTGGAACTTCTGAGCAGCCAGATGACCAAGGTACCTCCATTCCTCTGAAAGAGGTGAACGAAACCATACCTCAAACGTCTGCAGAGGATTCACAAAGGGTTCTTCAAAAGTCCCCTCTTGAAACTCTTCAAGAGGATCCAAAGGATACTCAGACTGAAGAGGAAAAAGCTGATTCTGGACAAGGATTCGAAGAATCTGCAGACGAAGAATCTGAGGAGGAAAACGCCAATGATGGGGAAAATGACAATGATGGTTCGACTGCCGAGACGGAGTCTAATGCACATAGCGGTGAAAAGGATGGTATCGAAGTGGTAGATTTGGTAGAGGATGAAGAAGACCAAGAGCACGAAGCAAATGAAGGGGATGGTGATACAATCAACGAAAACCCAGAGGTTGAAACAAACGAGGTTCCCCTACGCGTGGAATTCCCCCAATCCTCTCCGTCTCGAATGACTGACGAGGAACTGGCACTTCTGAGGCGAAATGACCCTATTGGGTACATGAAGGCAAAGTTGGCCCAGAGGAACATCCCACTCGCTAGGGCTGGCACAAGTTCAACCAGCTATCCTCTTCCCACAGATGAAAGAGTTGTTCTTCTCAACAAAATTAGGAGAACTATTCTCAATGTGGATATATTCGAAGTGCTTAAGCAAGATAGTACTGCTTGCTATACTATGAAGGAGCTGCTTACAAAGGTTAATCTCTCCAGCTGCTCTTTGCCAGTTAGTACTCTCTTGTTTGATCTTCAGAATTTGCTGGACAACGTAACTGGCTATCTTCTCCAAGACGAATCTGCTGCCAAGAAGGTTCACGAGAAACGCATTGCTATGGATGCCGCCTATGAACAAGCTTCGAAGCTTTCTCAAGCAGCTGAAGATCAGGCTATGCATCTGAAGCAGGCAAAAACTGAATATGAGGCTCGAGCTGAGTCCATTCTTATTTGGGAAAGGCAGATTCTGGAACTTCAGCAGAAAGTTAAGGAGGCTAAGGAACAACAACTAGCCTTCGAAACTAATCCTGCAGGTAACCAATTCGAAGAGCTTCTCAACCGGGGGCTTGCAGAAATGGAGACTGCAGAACAACTTAAAGGAGAAGTGGCAACCTTGGAAGGTGCCAGGCGGTTTGCTCAGCAGAGACTTGAAACATTTCGAAGTACCTTTACTCGATTGAAAAATAATGTTTATTTCTAGATTTTTTGTCTATCTGACCATAACTTTGGTTCTTTCAATGTAATATTCGAACAACGCCATTTTGGCATTCTTATCTTGCCATCTTGGCTTTTTTATAATACTTTGTTTACGTTGTTACTATTCGAATTTCCCGCAGGCTTGGTTTATATTTCTTTAAATATTTCCCATTAACCTTTAGGACACGTTTATCATCTAAGAGTTCTTCGACTTCGTAGGCATTGTTAGAGAAAACTTTTAGTACTCGAAAAGGTCCTTCCCAATGAGGTGACCATTTACCTAATGCTTTGTTCTTCTTATCCATAGGCAATATGACTCTCCAAACCAAGTCATTAATAACGAATACTTTTTTCTTCACCCTCTTATTGTATGTTCTGGCCACTCTTTCTTTTTGCCTCATCAAAATCTCCAACGCACGTAATCTAATTTCGTCCAATTCAACTAATTCATTCATCATCATTTCCCAATATAACGCGGCTGGAATTTCGTTTTGTTTCTGTATTCGAACTGATTGCAGATGAATTTCTACTGGTAACACTGCATCATGGCCGAATGTAAGTTGGAAAGGAGTAGTGTTAGTGGCTTCCTTTGGAGATGTTCTACAAGCCCATAACACTTGGTCCAGAGTTTTGTGCCAATTTTTTGGCTTCTTGCCAATATGCTTCTTGATTAATCCTATTATTACTTTGTTTGCCGCTTCGACTTGTCCGTTTGCTTGAGCATAATATGGGGTTGATGTTAGCAATCTAAACCCCATTTCTTGGGCAAATCCTTGCATCTTTCTACCAGTAAATACGGAACCTTGGTCTGTAGTTATACTTTCTGGTAATCCAAACCTATAGATAATGTGCTTTTGTATAAATTCGATAATTGCCTCTTGATCAGCAACTACCAAAGGTATAGCTTCAATCCATTTGGTAAAATAATCTACTCCTACCAAGATATATTTCTGACCTTTGGACGAAACAGGATTTATTTCGCCTATCAGGTCCAATGCCCATCCTCTGAATGGCCATGGTTTGATGATCGAATGCAGCTCACTTGCAGGGGCGTGTTGAATTCCTGCGTGTTTCTGACATTCCTCACATCCTTTCGCGAAGTCTATGCAATCTTTAAGCATGCTAGGCCAATACAAACCATATCGAAATAGCAACCATTTCATTTTATGGCCTGCTTGGTGTGCCCCACATGCCCCATTATGGACTTCGGACAATGCTAAATATGCCTCACTCTCTCCTAGGCATTTCAATAAAACACCTTCTTGGGTCTTTTTGAACAATTCGTTCCCCATGAGGAGATATGACAATGCTCTATATTTTGTTTTTCTATCTACTTTTAGAGTTGGGTCTGCTACATAACTCTTTAATGGACTTCGCCAATCTGTATCTGACAAAGTATTTATGGCTAGAATTTCGAATCCCTGTTTCTCGGCATATCCCAATCTCATACTTTCCAGATCCGATGGTGTGAATCTAGTAGCCATAACTCTTCCCCTTATTTCGACCAAATCCTTAAAATTCTTGGTAGATACTCTATAACCTGAAGCCAACTGCGCTAAGTCATTTGCTTCTTGGTTTTCTAATCTTGGTATGTGTTGAATATCCATGTATTCAAACTTTCTCAATAGCCTATTGACTATGACGAAGTATATCATTAGATTTTCCTTTATGCACTTATATTCTTTTGTGATTTGTTTGACCACCAACTCAGAATCTCCTTTAATTTCGACTCTGGTTGCCCCCAATTCCAACAAAGCTTCAAGTCCAACAATGAGCGCTTCATACTCAGCTTCGTTGTTCGAACAACGAGGACCGTCCAATTTATACTTGAATCTTGTTGGAATTCCTTCAGGAGAAATTAGAAGGACTCCAACACCACTTCCATTCTTGTGGGTTGAACCATCGAAGTACAATTTCCAAGGTTGTATTTCGACGTAACTCATGCTTGTCTGCTCAACCAACGAATGATCCACAATGAAATCAGAAATCACTTGACCTTTCATAGCTTTTAAGGGCATGAACGTCAATGAATATTCTGTTAAGGCCAGAGCCCACTTTCCAACTCTACTATGCATTATTGGCTTTGAAAGCATATGTTTAATGACATCGAAGTGAGACGAAACATAAACATCAACAGGTTTTATATAATACTTGAGTTTCATACAAGAGAAATACAAACAGAGACATAGCTTTTCTAAGTTGCTATATCTGGTCTCTGCATCATTCAGCACTCTACTTAGATAGTATATGGCTCTTTCGACGCCATTGTTATCTTCTTGTGCTAACATACTACCTATGCTAACTTCAGAGGCAGATATGTACAATCTCATGGGCTTCCCCCATGATGGTGGAGACAACATAGGAGGCTGGGAAAGATATTCTTTTATTTTGTCAAACGCCTCCTGGTGAGCTTCGTTCCATTCGAAGGCTTGACCTTGCTTCAGGCGAAGTAACGGAGAGAAAGCTTGAGTCCTTCCACTCAGGTTCGAAATGAATCTTCTGAGGAAGTTAACTTTCCCTAGCAGAGATTGCAACTCCCTTTTTGACGCAGGTGCTTTCGTCTCCATTATGGCTTTGGTTTTGTTCTGGTTGATTTCAATTCCTTTCTTGTGGACCACAAAACCAAGAAAATCTCCAGCCTGCACAAAAAATGCACATTTAAGGGGATTCATTTTTAAGCCATGTTTTCTCATTCGCTCGAATGATTGGCTTAAATGATGCAAATGTGCTTCTGCAGATATAGATTTGATGACTATATCATCAATATACACCTGCATGAAGGTTTCGATAAAGTCATGAAAGATTGAATTCATCGCCCTTTGATAAGTTGCCCCAGCATTTTTTAAACCAAAAGGCATCACCACCCATTCGTAGGTGCCTAAGGCTCCTGGGCAACGAAATGCTGTTTTTGCAACATCTTCTTCAGCAATGAAAATCTGGTTATATCCAGAGTATCCATCTAACATGCTCAAGTATTCGAATCCTGCAGCAGAATCTACTAGCATTTCTGCCACGGGCATGGAATATTCATCCTTAGGGGTTGCAGTATTTAAATCCCTAAAATCTATGCAAATCCTTAAAGAACCATTTTTCTTAATAACAGGTACTATGTTTGCTAACCATTCGACGTACCTTGTTGTTCTGATGAATTTGCAACGCAGCAACCTTTCGATCTCAGCTTTAATTTTTGTGAGAACCGCTGGCGCGAATCTTCTGGGAGTTTGTTTGATGGGCCTCTTGCCATCTTTGATTGGCAGCCTATGTTCGACCAACTCCCTCTTTAAACCAGGCATCTCATCATAATCCCATGCGAAACAATCTTTGTTCTCCTTAAGGATTTCGATCACTTTTTCCTTGAGGCCTGGGCTAAGTTTGGCACTTACGTAAGTTACTCTTTTTGTTTTGTCATCCCCTAGGTTGACTTCTTCAAGCGGGTCCTGTGCCAACATTTTGACACCTGAGTTTACGGGATCCCTTTCGAAGCCTAAGGGTTCTTTGTCATAGATGGCATCCAACCTTTGATCCATCTCCAACTCTTCGCTGGGTGAGCATTTAGAACCCCCCCCACTAACTTCATTCGTTTTTTCAAATGATTCATTTATTTCAGCCTCTAAGGCCGCTTTTGATTCATTCTCAGCCATATAGGCCGAAATCCTTTCGAAAAAGGTAGACTCAGTCATGGTTAAGGTTGTCGAAGTCCCAGCCTGCTGGCCGTTTTGGTATAGCACCTTCAACTTCCTCTTCTTCACTAATTATTGTTCTATCCCAGTAGAGTCCATCATGACGAAGTGTCATGTAGTAGTGGGCATTTCTAGTTTCATTCATCTCATCATTTGGAACACATGGAGCAATCTTTGCCAGATTTTTATCATAATCCCTTTTGTCAACTAGATTGACAGTTGACATAAAGTAACTCTGGTCTGCTTCGATGTTTTCCACGATTCCGTCATCTCTCCACAGGACTAGTCGTTGATGCATTGACGAAGGAACTGCTCCCACGCCATGGATCCACTCTCTTCCTAGCAGTAGGTTATAGTTGGCCTTGGCTTCGATAACCATAAACATGGTGGGCCTGCAACTTGAGCCTATTGTTAATTCCAACTGGACCACCCCCAGTGTTTTACCCACTTTTCCTTCATAATTGGATAGAACCATATTATGGGGCTTGATATCCCCTTCGCGGATTTCCAACCTTTTTAGCATGAAATGGGGAATCAGATTGACTGCAGCACCCCCATCCACTAGAACTTTGTTCACACCATGGACACCCACTTTCGCCCGAATGAAAAGAGGTTTGAGATGATTCTTCATTGTAGGCTCTGGACGTTCGAAGAACGCATTTTGTTCTTCCACAGCCCCATTGTCCATCACGTAGTAGCATACGGGCCTATGTTTCATTAAATCTGTGGTGTCTTCTTCCTCATATTCATTGATTTCGGTTTCTTGCCCGAATTCGCAGGGAAGCACAGACACTACGTTACAGTTCAGGTTAAATGAAGACTCCCCCTCCGATTCGAAGTTATCTGTTATCATATCTTCGTCCTCTTCCGGGCCTGGAGTGTATTCCTTTGGTCCGTCTTGTTGATCTTCAGAGAAAAGCCTTCTGTTGACTGGAGGTTTCTCTTCCGTCTGACTTTTTGGTTTGTTGGTGCTCGATTCACCTTGTATCTTTGTTGAAGTATCCCCTTTGTTTGCCACAGCTTCTCTTTCAGCCTTTCGAATCCTTTGCTGTCTGCGCCACTGGGATCTTGACATGGGGTTCCTTCCTTTGTAATTTTCTAATCTGACTTCCTCCCTTTTTTGTGTGTTGAATTGCCTCCTGTATGTCACAGCATGGCGTGCATTTCGTTCAGCATTCCTCCATTTGTCTTTGCCTTTGTCATTTCTGGCTTGCAGCCATCTATCGGTTGGCACTTCAGCAGGGAGTTTGAAAGTCACTCTTCGAGCAACTTTGGGGTGAGGGCTATCAGGTCTTCGCTGTTTGTATATGCTGTCGAAACGCGGACCCATCTGGGCAGTTTCTTGATGGCTCCAGCAAGGGGCGAAGGGGATCGTTTCGAAGGCCCTAGCCATGCTTTGGTCATATACAGCGGAACATCTTGGGCACACCAAGCACTTAGTTGCCCCCTTGTAGCAGCGAAAAATAAACTCCAATAAACTCTCTCCAGCCTTGGGGTAGCATCTAAAGAGTTGGTTATCCTGGCGCCAATTGTTGCCAGTTCGAGCCCTCTGTACCCTTTCGAAATTTGCAGCAATTCTTTGGTTGCAGAGGATGCTGCACCTAGGGCACAGTATCATGCCTGGATCTCCTTTGTGGCATGACATGAGATAGTCTTTGAGAGTATCATCTCCAGCGTGATTGTCCCCCATCCTATGCTTTTCTTTTTCTAAGTATTTTTCCACTTCCTTCATCTCAGAACGGGGTCTTTCCATGTCCACCATATTTATTTCCAAATCCCCCTCTTTTGTTTCGTCATCGCCCCATCCTGTGGGCTTTATATCTTCGATCTGGACCCTCGAACTTTCTGGGGCATAATATTTGACCAGATAGTCATATGTTCCACTGGGTTCCCCTAGAGTGTCCCATATTTCCTTCTGAGAGGGGACTGGCTGCGTAATTTGTACTTTCTCTAATTCCAAACTCAAGCCCTCAGTGACTTGTGTAAATCCTTTGTTGTGATCCCCTTGGCCTTCAGTAGCCTGGGTTTCTCCTGCAACAGCCACAGGTCCAGCAATCGAAGTGTCTGGTGTATTCTGGATGCCTTCAGTGACTTCCTCGCTGACTTCGACCATCACCCAGTTTTCGACTTCAATGTCCTTCTCTCCAGTTAGGGTGTCGCTTCGATCAATTTCCACCATGTTGACTTCTCCAATGCATGCAGGCTCGGAGTAGTTGGTGTCTGCGACGTCCAAAGGATCTTCGTCCACTTTCATCTTCATCTTATCAGCAAACTTTAATCTGCCATCTTTGATTGCGTTTTGAATCAAATCCCTGAAAAGAAAACACTGTGAGGTCTTGTGGCCTAGGAAACTATGATATTTGCAAAATCCCCTTTTCTTCCTCTGGTCCAAAGGGGGTATTTTGACATTTGATGGCACAATTAGTTGGCCATCTTTGACAAGCAAGTCAAAGATTTCGTCACATTTAGTGACATCGAAGGTGTAAACCTTCTTTGGAAACTTATCACTTTTCTCATTTTCAACAATATCTTTCCCTTTCGTAGGAACTAACATTTTGCAGGAGTAAGGCGAGGCCTGTTTTAATTCAGCGAGGTCGATTTCGACCTCTTCGAATTCGAATTCAGGATATTCTTCTGCTTCCTCAGTTCCAACATAGGAAATCCTTTCTTTCTTACTATTCTTAAAGACTCGGGCTTTTTCGGCTTTTAGTCTTTCGACCTGTCGAACCCTATCGGCTAACTGAGCCATATCCCTCAAATGCTGAGTATCTAATTTCTTTCGAATAGAGTAATCCAATCCCCCAGCGGCCATTTCGACTAACTCATGCTCAGGCACTACTGTGTAACATCTGGATTTTAACAGCCTAAATCTATTCAAATAGTCATCAATGGGTTCAGTGAACTTTCTCTTAACACTGGCCAATTCCTTCAGACTTATTTTCGATTGTCCCATGTAAAATTGTTCATGGAATAATCTTTCTAAAAGGGTCCAAGTGTCAACAGACCCAGGAGGCAACGTGGTAAACCAAGTGAAGGCATTTTTTGTCAAGGAACTTGGGAAATATTTGATTCTAAGATCTTCATTATTGGCTATATCCCCCGCTTCGGTTAAATATCTCGCTATGTGTTCGACTGTTGACTCGTTGGTATCCCCAGCGAACTTTGTAAATTTAGGGACTTTGTATCCCCTTGGTAAATCAGTATGCATTATACAATCTAATATAGGAGACGCGTAATTTGGCCTCCTCATTCCCATATTGAGGCCGTTTTGGGTCATGATCCTCTCTATCATGGTGGTCAGATTATTTTCTGCCAAGACGTTATCGTTTCGAATCCTATGAACGACAGCATCGGCATCTTGGTTTCGACCAACCAAAACAAATCCCCTAGGTTGTTCTCCTCGGAATTCTGGGGCTTCTGGTCTTTCGATCCTTGCCCCTGGTTCCATAACTTCCCTTTGTGGGCCCGGCATTATTGGGGCTTCTAACCTTGGTGCTCTGGCCCCTAAGTTAACCTCTTCTCTGGGTGGTCTATGAATTGGGTCGTTGGCAATTTGTTCTATAACAGGCACGTTTGTTCGAAATCCCGCCTGGTTCTGCCTACGCCTTTCTGTGGGAGCAAAGAAATCTGCTATTCGACTCATATTGTCAGCGTTTTCCCTGTTCGTCACAGTCACATTCTGAACTATTGGGGCGAATATTTCCTGCATGGTTTGCGCTAACACCCCTATCATATTGTGGTTGCTTTCATCCATCAATTGCCTAAAAGCCAACTGGTTATCTGTGGTTAGGATAGGCAACGTGCTATAACCCACTGACCCTTGGTTATTTGACATAAATTGGTTTGCCCCAGACCCAGATCCTAGTTGTGGGGATGAATTTGATGTGGAATTGTGTAAACCTGCCATAAAAGATGTTGGCATTCCGTAAGAAGAACTTCTAATTCTATTCCCATCGAAGTCGGGTGGTCTAGTTGATGGAGATGCGAAATGGGATTGTGTCCCAGATGGCGGAACGAATCCCCCAGGGTAGCCCATAGTTCCAGTATTTCCTAAGATCGAACTGTTGGTTGATACGCCACTTACTCCGTTGGTGGCCATGTTACTGGTTGAAGATGCAACAGCCTGTGCATTCGAAGGGATTACATTAGATGCTCCGCTCGAAATGGACGCGTTAGTACCTGTTGCCTGTGGGCCACCTTGGTCTCCCTGTTGATTGTCTGAATTAGACATTTTGTCCAAACGTTTTCTTCTGGATAAAGGTTGGTTGCTGTTGGTTATCTTACCACTTCTCAGGTTCATAAAACAGCAAACTTCTTAGGTTCATAAAACAGCAAACTTCTTAGGTTCCTTCGAAACGATCCCACCAGGTGTGCCAATTTGTTTCCAGTGATTTCTGGTAAACAACCGCTAGTCTTCCAAACTATCGAATAATCTTTATTAACGCTACTCAATCTCTTTGGTAACTCACAGGATCGACTAGATTGATCCTAGGACTCCTTGGATATCAAGGTTACTCTCACAATCGAACAATTATTCATGGGTGCCATTGTACAAATATTTGGTTTACTCCGATCCCTCTCTCTAAGAGTTTAAAATATGGTCAAAATGTATGTGAAAACTAAGTTATACGAATGATTGCTAATTGTAATGCTGATTGAAAAGACATATAAAACTGTATGGAAGATGAAGTAACTGGTTTCGACCCATAAAACATTTAACATAAAAGGTTTCTGGAATGTGGAAGTTTAAAATGTGAAGAAAGCGTTTAATGCAAGAAATCTAGGAATGACTTTAAGTGAAAGTACATGCTTGAAGAATAATACTTGAAAGTAAAGGTATTGAGAGCGTAAAAGTTCTTTGAAATATAGAGTGCTTCGAAATATAAAGGATGCAGTAAAATGTAAAACTTTAAAGAAAAGGCTTTGAAATGAAAAGACAGTAGATAAAGAAACTTGTAAATGTTATTCGACAGAAAGAAAAAGAAGGAAAGTGCTGGAAATAGTAAAAAGGCTTTTATTAAATTAGAAATACATGGTGCTATCATACATACATCTCTCTTGCATTCGTTTCCCTTGCCATGTGGTAGTTTGAATGTTATTGAGTATTTTGTATAACAGATATGACACACTGAAATCCTAACACTAAGACTTCTATTTATACTAATTCGACCCTAACGGTCTCGCTACAAGATCATGCCACGTTTCGAACATGCAAGACAATGCTCCTTTCATCTTTCCACGTGTCCTCAAATGCTCCAACACATAACTTTCAAACTTTGAAAGTCCCGCTTTCATTTAAATTTCAAATGCTTTGGTGTTTCTCTGCTTCGAACGCTCTTCTCAGACTTAGCTTCGCTGCTGTTTCGAGATCCCTTTGGATATGCTCCCAAGATCACCGTTCGAAGCTTCAAGCTTTGACACACTCATTCGAAACACTGCTTCTGCAATTTCGAAGCGTGGTGTTTTAATTCCATTTCGATCAGAACTTCTAGCTCTTTTTGAATTCTAAATAACATTATCAAAATCTTCAGCCAACAATGTGATACCATGGCCTATTCGCTATTTCAGGAAATTTCATATTTTGGGGGGGTTTAAAACCCCCGCTAACCTTTTCATGTTTCAGGAAAAAAACAAAACGAGGAAGAAGACGCTGACGTGTAAGGATCTGATTGCACAATTTGAATTTTCGCGCTAACTTTCCCACTAACCATTGTTTTCTTTCATATTAGTTATTAGTTATTATATAAACAAAAAGCGCAGTTGGAGCAGTTGGCAAAGCGTAGTGGTGGTAATCCCTGGGACCTGGGTTTGAACCCCAGGTCCCCATCCCTTTCCATATTATTTTGCTAATCACGCTTGTGTGTAGTTCGCCTCCTGGGTTCCACCATGCAACTCACAATCTCAACGCGCCACATGGCCTGTAACCACTATCCAAGGGACCAGATATGAAGAACATGATAGGCGTTAGTCAACACACATGCATGCCAGCGCAAAAGTCAACCAGGCCAAAAGACAAGTGGGCCTGAATTACTGGACTTTACCTCCCAATTGGGGACAGAACCCCCCAAGGTATTGTATTTCTTTTCTTTTCTTTATTTGGTTTATTTCAATTATTTCTTTTTTAGTTAATTTCTTTAATTTAATTTATTTTCTTAATATAAAAAAAAACAATATAAAAATCAGAAAAGGCTAAAATCAAAATATATTTTATTTAACTAACATTTTTGTAAATAAACCTCACTAATTAATTAGATTTAAACTTAGGGTTAATTTTAATATCTTTTCTTAATAAATTTAACATTGGTAGAATTAGGGTTTTTAAGTATTTTTATCCTTTTTTTTTCTTTCACAATAATTAATTATTAAATATTATTTTTGTAATTAAATCACCATGTAAATAATTAGATTAATATTAGGTTTAATTTTAACATGTTTTCTTAATAAATAAAAAAAAACAATTAGAATTAGGGTTAATATTTTAATTTCATAAAAATTCATAAATCCAAAAAATACCAAAATAATTTCTTTTTTTATTTTAATTTAATTAATTTAATCACTTAATTTAATTTCATTAAAAAGGGTCCAACGCCCTCGTTTCCAATTTTAATTCCAATTTGCGCATTTTATTTATTTCCTTCTTTTAAATATTTATGTAATTCTCCCAAAGCCGTGTAAACTTAATTTCTCGCACTTTACTTTATTCCTTTATTTTCTGTCAAATCGGGTCCTGGATTTTAATTTGGCGATGTGGACCCGCGCCTTTGTAATAGTTTAGAACTTTACATTTCTCGCACTTTTTTAACTGTTAAATAAATGCATGCAAGAATGAATGGCCTAAAATAAAAAAAACAAACGCATAGATCACTTTGACATGAACAAGATAAATGCAAATGAACATGACACACGAATCACACACCACCCCTAGGGTACGCCTCACTGTTGCCTTGCCTCGAAAGGTGATCGTCGAGTAGAGGATGTCTTAGTAAGTCCTCATGATCCGGGAACCTGGCATGAGGGTAGCTTCTAAGGTGTCTTCCTATTGCTCTGGCGATCACCATGTCCCGAACCTCGAATTGACCCGAACAACTCCAACGGTGGTGCTACCTACCTCTCAATGGTGGGATGGCACTACTTTAAAGGACATTTACATAGACGAATTCCTTAGGGTAGGTAGGTTCTCGTAGATACTTGCTCTAATTTCAAAAAAAAATACTTTTCACACCAACACATTTTCAAAAGAGCTTTCGAAAGCAATTTTTCAAACACTCTTGAGGACTGATACAAGAGTCGAACTGAAATTTTCAAAGAAACTTTTTAAAACCCACAGTTGAAAAGCAAACAAACCATTTTTGAAAACACAATGAGCAAGTATCTAAGAGCCCATGGATAACCATGGATAGAAAGGGTGCTAACACCTTCCCTTTCTATAACCTACCTCCCGAACCGAGAGAAATCTCTTTAAGGAATTTTTCTGTGCTTTTGTCCTTTCCATTTGGAGAAAATAAAAGACGGTGGCGACTCTTGCTTCCGCGACATTTCGCGAACCAGCGTTAAACAGTCAGTTCCAGATCCACCGATCACATAACCTTTGAACACTTCCTTAGAGAGGAGAATCAGTTGGCGGACGCGTTAGCTACGATGTCTTCTATGTTCAAGGTCAATTGGGACAATGAGGCTCCCCGGATTATCATTGAAAGATTGGACGAACCTGCACATTGTTGTGATATTGAGACTGAAGAGGAAGCAGATAAACCTTGGTTTCATAAGGTGAAGAGGTATCTTGAAGCTCAGGAATACCCCGAAGGTGCATATGTTAATGATAAGAAGTTTCTGAGGAGGTTCGCAGCGAAGTTCTTCATCGGGAATGACATCCTTTACAAGCGTAACCATGATTCAACCTTACTGTGATGTATGGATAAGAATGAAGCAGAAAGGATCATGGCGGAGTTACATGAAGGTACTTTCGGAACTCATTCTAGTGGACACACCATGGCAAAGAAAATCCTTCGGGCAGGATATTACTGGTCCACTATGAAAGTCGACTATTATCAGCATTCTCGGACATGTCACAAGTGGTAAGTCTATGCTGATAAGGTGCACATACCTCCAGTTCCTCTGAACGTCTTAACGGCACCTTGGCCTTTTGCAATGTGGGGCATTGGTATGATTGGCGAGATCAGACCTACGGCATCCAATGGGCATCGCTTCATCCTGGTAGCGATTGATTACTTTACGAAGTGGGTTGAAGTAGCCTCCTTTGCTACCGTAACCAAGAACATCGTGGCACGATTCATTCGGGACAATCTGATCTATCAATATGGAGTACCAGAGAGGATCATTACGGATAATGGTACCAATCTCAACAACAAGATGATCATTGAGCTCTGCGAGCAATTCAAGATACAGCATCATAACTCTTCTCCTTACCGGCCGAAGATGAACGGGGCTGTCGAAGCGGCTAATAAGAACATTAAGAAGATTGTACAGAAAATGACAGTGACATACAAAGACTGGCATGAAATGTTACCATTTGCTCTTCATGGGTATAGTACCTCAGCGCGGACATCAACAGGGGCAACACCCTATTCCTTGGTATATGGCATGGAGGCAGTCTTGCCCATTGAAGTTCAGATACCCTCTCTTTGGATCATGAAGGATGAAGTTTGAGCGAAGATGACTGGATTCAGACCCGGCTTGATCAACTGAACCTAATCAACAAAAAGAGACTTACTACTATTTGTCATGGTCAGACGTACCCAAAACGGATGATCAGTGCATTTAACAAGAAAGTTAGACGACAAGAGTATCAAGTTAGGGATCTGGTAATCAAGCGCATTATCCTACCTCAAGGTGATCCCAGGGGAAAATGGACCCCTACTTACGAAGGGCCATTTGTGGTTAAGAACATTTTCTCAGGAGGAGCTATGTTTCTAACCACCATGGATGGTGACGACCTTCCTCACCCCGTCAATGCAGACATAGTGAAAAGATACTACGCATAACCAATGACCCGCTAGGTTGACTGGCCTAGGCAGAAATAAGGGCTTCCCGGCGAACCAAAAGGGTTCGGGCAAAAATAAGGGATGAAAATGAAAAATATGTACACCCGGCAAGTCGAAAACCTGAAAAGGCGGCTTGGGCAAAAATGGGTATCCCGGTGGACTGAAAACCCGAAAGGGCAGTCCAGGCAAAAATTAGGGATCAAAGCGTAACACTATGTCTCATTGGATCACCTTGCATCCAGACTTCAGTATCAACTGTCAAGCTCGGACGGCACTAATCAATCTGATTCATCTTCAACCAGTAGCAAAGTGATGAGATGCTCGAGAACATAAAGGCAATATCAGAGTTGGAACCCAGTGGGATTATTCACATAGCTGTTTTATTTTCTTTTAACAAATTGTGTAAATTCTATTTGTTCAGCGGCATTCTCTTACTAGGACGTCAGCCTCTTGTACAAAAATTCCTATTTACAGTCCAAACTTCAAAATCAATATAAATTCATTTTCAGACAAATTTCAAACTGTTTTTCCTTTATCTGTTTTGTTTTGCAAAGAACGTCCAAGGTTCATTTTTGATATATGCATTTGACATTGATTACTGATCATAAATATTTACATGCGAAACGAAAGATGAATTACTGGTAATATCAGAAACAGGGGAAATAAGAATTGTCCAAGCTGTATAGTTGCTTTGTCCACCAGGTACCAAGGTAGTTTCAGTTGAAGAATATGCCTAAGATACCTTCACTCCCCGCAGAATAAGATAGTAGTGGTAGCTCTCCCCCAGCTGAGACTTACAACCGTGAACGAATCAACAATACTCTCCCCAAGCAGAGTTAGTCTACCATCAGCACTAAAAGGGTCTTAATATTCCCCAGTGGAATATAAGAATATTCCCCAGCAAGTATAAGAGTATCCCCGACAGTCTTAATATTCCTCAATGGAGTATAAGAATGTTCCCCGGCAGAATACAAGATACCTCCAATGGAGTCAATATTTCCCCAACACGGTCTGAAAAAGCTTCCCCAATGGAGTTGAAGCACCATCCCCAATAGACTTTGGAAGAGTATCCCCGGCGGAGTACAAAATAAATCTCCCCAGCCGAATTCAGAAGAGTCTCCCCACAAGAGCCTAACAGGGTTATCCCCAGCAAGTGGCAACTGAAGATCATCCTCAACGGAGTTCTTTCCTTTCACAAGCAGGAGCTCAATCGTCAACATATTCCATATCACCAGCAACGGTAATCCATCCCCAGCAGAGTTTATCAGTGGAATCCTCATCAGAGAATCTCTTCCCCACAGAGTAATTCCCCTCGGAGTAATCTCCTCATCAGTTTATTCCCCAACGGAGTTATCCTCTCCTACAAGTTTATCACCTTCGTTCACTATCCCCAGTGGAAACGAAGAATTCAACTCTTATCTCCAGCAGCTGTCCGAGATTTATTTTCCCCAGCTAAAACATCACATTTCCATACATCATGATACATGTATAAACACATCATACCGTACAATCTCATTTATATTGAGAACATCATTGCTTGATCCATATCATGCATTGCATATGACTGACCTTTATTTTTCAGGAAAGATACAGTTAAAGTTCTCAGCAGTCAAAGAAGACAAATCCGGTTAAATCGATTCTTAAATATTTTTCTGAGGCCAACCCAGTCAAAAGAGACAACACCAGTTAAATCGATTCCTAAAGATTTTTCTGAGGCCAACCCAGTCAAAAGAGACAAGACTAGTTAAATCGATTCCTAAAGATTTTTCTGAGGCCAACCCAGTCAAAAGAGACAAGACCAGTTAAATCGATTCCTAAAGATTTTTCTGAGGCTAACCCAGTCAAAAGAGACAAAACCAGTTAAATCGATTCCTAAATATTTTTCTGAGGCCAACCCAGTCAAAAGAGACAAGACCAGTTAAATCGATTCCTAAAGATTTTTCTGAGGCCAATCCAGTCAAAGGAGACAAGACCAGTTAAATCAATTCCTAAAGATTCTTCTAATGCCGATCCAGTCAAAAGAGACAAAACCCCCTCTGGTCCAGTTAAATCGATTCCTAAAGATTTTTCTGATACCAATCCCGTCAAAAGAGACAAGACCTCCTCTGGTCCAATTAAATCGATTCCTAAAGATTTTTCTGATACCAATCCAGTCAAAGAAGACAAAACCTCCTCTGGTTCAGTCAGATCGCCGATAAGATCTCCCTGATTCGCCTTCCAGTCGAAGTTCAAACCACCTACCAACAATCTCCAAATGGCATCCATAAGCCCATTCTTGACATCACAATGCTGATACTACATCATGCGAGTGCAAATTTCTGGGCACTCTAGTGTTCAATCATCTTCCACCATCGGATCACGAAAGGCTCGAAAGCCAATCTACATCCTCGGGTTTAAGAAAATTGAACAGGGGCAACTGTTGTACCCCAAAATTTTCCCTCCCATATTTCTCAAGACATGGCAAGAATAGTCTCCAAGTTGCTCAAGATTGCTCAAGAGTTGGACAGTCAAATCATCTCTTAAGGCATTCAATCTCAAATTAGGGTTTTGTGTTACATCAACATCCTTACATCCAAATGACCTCAAGTTATTCCCAATGTCCTAATATGTATTCAAGTTCATCCATGTCAAATTTCAAGCCTTGCAGAGGAAGTTTGGTCAGTCAATTGCTCAAGAGGTCCAAAAGTCGACTGTGCTAGGGCAAAAGTCAAATGTGACCTATAAACAGTCAAACTTCAAGATTTTTTTGTCAACATTCTTATTTTGAAGGATAATTCATCATTTTATCAAGGGTTTATCAGGATTCATCAAGGATTGCTCAAAATTCATCAAGACTCAAAATTTGCTAAATTAGGGTTTTGTAGGAAAAGTCAACTCAACTTTGACCAAGCATAACTTTCTCATACTTTATGATATATGACCCATCCAAAGATCATTTTGAATAGGATGCAATTTACTAAAATCCATATTCACAACCCAAGATCAAGAAATGCACTCACAAAAAGTTACAAATTTGGACATTATAGGTCATTTTTGGAAGTCAACAAAAACACCTTTTTTGCCAAAGCTTATAACTTGAGCATGGAATATCAAAATGATATTAGACCAAAAGGGTTGGTTAGAGGACATCTCAAGGTTTCTAAAAAGTCCAAGAAAACCTCCAAAAGTTCAAAATTGAAGAAGTTATGCATTGTTAAAGTTGGGCATTTTTCCAAAATTGCCAAAAGTCAACTATCCCCAAAACTTCAAATTTTGCCAAAAGGGCCCACTTTTTTCCACTTGATTTGATTTTGTCACACTACACACGTGTCCTATCTTCAGTCTTGTGCCCAATTATTAATTTTTCTATTTTTATTTGATTTTTATTGAATTAATTCATTTTTAATCAATTTAAATCCAAATAAAATCTAAAAATTGATCACTTGGTATCTTTTTTATTGATATAGGTCTTAAATATCATCATGGACACAATCAAATCCGAATCAAGCCATATCATGAACAAATATTAGACTTTTTGACAAATTTGGAAGCTTTTTCATGGAAGATCAAATCATATCTCCAATCATCAATGCCTAAGGATTCGAAGCCCAAAACCTGACCTAATTCATCCCATGTTACATATACAACACAAAGCATACGAGTTCAAGGGCTAGAGGTTGCACAATCTAGAAAACAAAACTTGAAAAAAACTCAAAAAAAGCTTGAAACTGAAATCCATTCTAGAGGCAGATTCAAGGTCAAATCTCAACGTAGACCTCTTGCTGGACATCCATTGAGTCTAAAGGAATCAAAAGCAAGCTCTCTCCCTCCCCAAAACGCGCTGTAAGTCTCCCTAAACACGACCATGTGTTTGAAATCACAACCTCTCATTCTTTTATCTTCTTGACAAACCATGGACATATTCTTGATCCTTGTATGATTTCTAAACTTTCTGAAATATTCAATTGTATTTTTATAGCCTGTAATGCCATACCCGAACCTAGGGTTTGGAAGTTTGTTTTTTGGGCGTTTTAGTTTCAAGAAAAATCAAGGCAAATAATGGACATAGCCATGTTCAGGAGGGAGAGACGAAGCGAACCATGGTCTTGGATTGCATTTTTACAGCCTAGAATTAATTTTAGGAGCAAGCTTTGGATTTAGCTGCGGATAAAAATCCGCAGGTAAAAGAACCAGGTCTCAGTGGGGAAGATGAAGACGTGTCCTTCTCCAACTGGCCCATTCAAAACTTTCGCGCTTTTTTTTTATAATTCTGGCATAATAGTTTGTTTTCCATATTATAATTAACGCTTATTCCACTTACAATAAAAATATAATGGCGCAGTGGCCAGGCGAGCATGTGAAATCTAATGGGACCTGGGTTCGAATCCCAGGTCCACCATATTGCATATTATTATTTTGTTTCAGGTATTCAAGCGCTTTTCAACAACTAAGGCCTATCATACACCATCACCCAGATGCCTACCAGATGGCCCTAGGCCAGATCTGGTGGCCAAGATTGCAAGTCCACCATATTCCCAAGTCAATGCACACGCGTGGAATGGCAAAAGTCAAAGCAGGCCAACGTACATGGGCCTTAAAAAATGCTAATCTCACCTCCTGATTTGGGCCCAACACCCCCCTTTTGGTTATTTTTATCTTTTTATTTTATTTACTTATTTGACTAATTATTTTTATTGCTTAATTAACCAATTAAAATCCTTTTTCTCATAAAATCAAAAAAACACAAAAATATATTTTATTTATTAAAATTAAATTCATCACTTTTATTTTTGTAAATAAATATTAATTAATTAACTTAGTTTTAATTAGGGTTAACTTTTAATACTTTTGCAAATGATTAAAATTAATGTAGAAAATTAGGTTTTTACTAACTTTAATCAAATTTGTTTTTATTTCTTTAAATATCCAAAAATCCAAAAAATATTTTAATTAATTAATTCATTTATTTAATTGTTAACCTAATTTAATTGCTTCCATTAATTCAAAAATAACAAAAAATGCTTTCTTTTCAAAAGGGTCAAAACCCTAAAAAAAACTCGCATTCGATTTAACTTTCCGCGCGCGATCCATTTATGACATTGATGTAATTGTTTCCCGGAATGTAATAGCTTTAATTAGGACATTTTTATCGCTTTATTTTACTTTCCACATTTTAATTTCAAGGGTTTGTCTTTGGCGATGTAAATACCCGACGCCTTGTAATAGTTTAGATTTAATTTCCACAAATTTAATTTCTGCAACCTATACACTGTTAGATGTTTGATAATAGGGAATGCATGACAAGATCAAATCTTTAACCTAAAATCAACATAGCTCACCCATGACATGTACAAAGATAAAATTAACCGAAATCACACATTCGCACATGTGCACTCTTAGGGTACACCTCACTTGGTTGCCTTCGAACGTGGTCATTGAGTATAGGAAGTTTTAGAAGCCGCCCTCTTGTCCAAAGATCATAGTTTCCTCGAAACGGTTGTCTCGGAAAAATGATCTAAGACATTAGGGTTACCGCTAAGGCGTCCTAACATTGCTTTAGTGACCATACGTCCCTTAATCGAATTGACCCTTAAAACTCCAACGACGATTCTACCTACTCATCAATAGTGGGATAGCATTGTCTAAAGGACATTTGTACAGATTAATTTCTTTTTCGAGTAGGTAGATGGTTCTTAAGTACTTGCTCTCTCAAAATAAAACAAAATTTTTCACACTTACACTTTTCAAACAAAAACTTCTTTCAAACTCACAAACACAAAGAAAAGCAATTTTTTAAAACACTTTGAGCAAGTACCTAAGAGCCCATGGATAACCATGGATATAAAGGGTGCTAACACCTTCCCTTTCTATAATCTATCTCCCGGACCCGAGAAACATCTCGAAAAAGGAATTTTTCTGTGCTTTTTTCCTTTCCTTGTTGGATAAAATAAAAGACGATGGCGACTCTTGCCTATCGTGACATTTTGCAAAAACAAACGCAAAACGCGAACCAGCATTCCAAAAAACAGTCAGTTCTCTCCCACCGTATCACACGGCCTCTCGGCTCTTGGCTGATTATTGCATTGTGAGGCAACCGTTGGTCTTGATATAACAACCGTATTGACTGTTGGGCGGCGCTCAGGTCTATTATGGCTCTTTGAACTGTAAAATGCATTAGACTCCTTCTTAAAAGGCTTCTTCTTGGTACTTAACGAAGCACCCTTCTGTATCTTACCGCTCTTAATATCGGCCTCAATTATTTCCCCGGTCATAATCAGCTCAGTAAACCCGGATGATGAACTTCCAATCAGATGGTTGAAATACGGACCAGACAAGGTCCCCAGAAACATATCTACTAACTCCCTATCAGCCAGTGGGGGTTGCACTCTTCCAGCAAGGTCCCTCTATTTCTGAGTGTAGTCTTTGAAACCTTCGCTCGCACCCATAGACATACCCTGAAGTTGGGTACGCGTGGGAGCGAGGTCGGCGTTGTATTGGTACTGCTTGTAAAAAGCAGCAGCAAGGTCTTCCCAATTATGGATACTAGCTCCTTCCAGCTGGTAAAACCATTCAAGTTGAGTCCCTGAGAGACTATCTTGAAAGAAGTGGATCCATAGGTTCTTATCAGTAGTGTATGGCTGGATCTTTCTAACATACGAACGGAGGTGCAGCTTTGGACAAGAAACCCCGTCGTATTTAGCAAAGATTGGTGCTTTAAACTTGTGGGGAATCACCACCCCAGATGACAAACCCATATCACCAAAGTCCAATCCAGGGACCTTTTGGATCTCCATCGCACTTAACCGGTCTTCAAGCTGTTTATACCTATCCTCAGTCGGAGGATACTGGTCTTCATCAAAGTCAGTCTCGTTGTCAGATACCACAGGGCTAGGATCCCTCCTTTCTTCTTGGTTTTCTCCCCCTCCAGATGAGTGAGATAAGTCAACATCCCGCAAATTGTTCCCAAATCTGCGACCCATGTTCAGGAGGACCGTCTTCTTCTTCTTCTTCTTCTTATCCTTCAAGATAAGAGTCTTTAGATCTTGCTGACCCTTAGCCAAATTCATGAACATTTCCTGGAATTGAGCGTTTTGAGCTTGTAGAGCCTTGATAGCTTGATCAGTTGACGTTTCAACAGACATGATGTGCTGAAATAAACAGCGAAGAAGATGAGAAACCTATTAGGGTACCTGTAATGAGGTGTATGGGAATGAAATGCGTATGATATGATTTCAAAGATGTTGAGAGATTCAAATTCGTAAACCAAAATGAAACACACTTTTATTAGATAAACTTGAAACAATGTTCAGCAGATGCCTTTAAGGCATTACAAGAAAGAAATACTGAAAAATAAATCAAAACTAGAAATAACAAAAGACATCATCACTCCCATGGTCATTTTCTGTTGGTGCTGACATAATCATCGAGGACCTTCTCATTCTCCAGCTGCCTTGTAAGCTTTAGAATTTTCCGCTCCTGCTCGTGATACTTTTCTCTGTAAGTATCTCGCTCTTCTCTTAGCTGCATCCAAGACCTCTTTAATGCCTCAATGTTAGTAGGCATGTATGGATGGAGGATGGTAGGAGGAACCCCTTCTTCATCAGCAATCTCAATAATTACAGGCAGGACAGCTTCGTACGGCATTCCCATCTTTTGAGCACGTGTACGAACCTATCGGAGATACAGTTCCATCGGAAGAGAGGTCTTCATCCCTAACTCATGTGGATCAGACTGGTGCACCCTATCCCAAGCTCGTATGAACTTGCGGCGATGCTCATCACTATCCCCTTGGAACTCAAAGATAATGCTTGGCATCAACAACTCATGAGGTCCTTCCCTCCTAGCTCGCCCAAACTGACGTAAGGCCAAACAAGGATTATAGGTAATCCCTCCTCGAATTCCCAGCAATGGAACATTGGGGTACTCCCCACAACGATCAATAATAGCTACGTCTTCCATGTCTTTAGTGCTCCAGATAATGTCAGTGTGAGCGAGAGACATAATTCTGTAGGCCCAACCTATGCCTTCCTTGTTCTTCAAAACTGATTTGGGGAGGTGAGAAATAAACCACCTCGCCAGCAATGGTGCATAACACATAAGGGTTCCCCGTTTCCGAGCAGTACGAGCATAAAGAGAGTGCAGAATGTCACCTAAGAGAGTGGGCACAGGATTACGGGACATGAAAATCTTCACTGCATTCACGTCGATGAAAGAATCTGAGTTAGGAAACAACACCAAACCATAAATGAGAAGAGCCAGGATGTCCTCGAATGCCTGAAAATCCAAACTGTCCCAAAACTGATTGGCCCGATCAACCAAGAACTTAGCCAAGAAGACTTTGGTCCCACTCCTAGTCTCCCAGTTAGACATTACCTCAGCCTTTGTCAGATGGAGGGCTAAAGCAATCTCTTCCGGCCAAAGTACTTTCTCCCAACCTGCAAACGGGGTCTGCTCTAAAATAGAGATACCAAGTAGATCAGAGAGTTCCTCCAGAGTAGGGACTAAACGATAGTCCGGGAAAGTGAAGCAGTGGTATAATGGATCAAAGAACTGGCACAAGACACTCAATATCTGCTCATCCATTTTGGAAGTGACCAAACCAAGGAGGTGCCCATGTCTCCTGATAAAGGAGGAAGTATCTGGAACTTTTGCAACCAAGTCTTTAAGTTTAGTAGGAATCTGTACAAAGCTGATGCGAATAATGTTTCTACGCATATAGGCCATGACCTACAAAATAGAACAAAGATGAATCCCCTCTGTCTTTGAAATAGGTTAGTCTGATGCAAGATGCATGCAATGTCATGATGCATGATGTTATGATAGAAACACACCACAAGTATTCACAGATAGCAAACATGGTAAGGGAAAACAAGTCACACAATAGCCCTTAGATTTTAGGCTGGCATGGAGTTTAGGTATTACCCTCTTTCAGTTTAGTTGGTTCAACCTGTCCTAGTAATAGTAATCAGGTTCTAGAGGATCTCAATATCACTGACCACCCTCGATCGGTCATAATTCCAGTTTGGCAACCTTTTCTTGCGGCCAGAATCATCGCGAGAGTTTGGTCTCAATGAGTGTAGCATACTGCTACTTTTTTATGGCCAATTTGGTCAATTATAGGTTCTAAGGTCAGTTGGTGCTTAATGACCCCTTAGAAGACCCATATTCTCCTTGTTCCACCACAAGGGATATCGGTACAAACTAAAGTGCCACACCAACGTAGCTACTGCTTCAACCGTATCGGTCTACGCCATACAGTTCCCTCACAGTCTATTGCTACTTACCTAAAAGGTATCCCCAGATCCGGGTTAGGATCTATAGTAACTCCGATTCAAACCCACAAAGATAAAGCATACAAATCAAGCAATTGAAAACATTATGATGAACTATTCCTAAGGTACACCCCACTTATTAAATTTTTCTCCCCAGCAGAGTCGCCAGTTCTGTGATACGGTGGGAAGAACTGACTGTTTTTGGAATGCTGGTTTGCATTTTGCGTTTGTATTCACAAAATGTCGCGGTAAGCAAGAGTCTCCACCGAATTTTATATTATCCAACAAGGAAAGGAAAAAAAGCACAGAAAAATTCCTTTTTCGAGATATTCTCTTAGTACGGGGGGTAGATTATAGAAAGGGAAGGTATTAGCACCCTTTCTATCCGTAGTTATCTACGGGCTCTTAGGTACTTGCTCATCATTTTCAAAATGTTTTCTTTGTGCTTGTGGGTTTTGAAAAGTTTTTGTTTTAAACTTCGATTTAACTCTTGCTTCTATCCTCAAGAGTGTAAAGAAAGTCTTTTGAAAACTTTGTTTGTAAAAGTGTAAGTGTAAAAAATTTGTTTTAGATGAGCAAGTATCTAAGAACTATCTACCTACTCAAAAAAGGAATCGTTCTATTCTAATTTCCTTTAGACAATGCTATCCCACTATTGGTGAGTAGGTAGCACCGTCATTGGAGTTTGAGGGTCAATTCGAATGAGGGACATACGGTCACTAAAGCAATGTTAAGACATCTTAGCGATAACCCTAATGTCTTAGATCATTTGTTTGAGGCAACAATATCCGAGGCAATCGTTTCGAGGCAACTATGATCTTTTAGACAAGAGGGAGACCTCTAAAATACCCTATACTCAATGACCGTGTACGAAGGCAACCAAGTGGGGTGTACCCTAAGAGTGCACATGTGCGAGTGTGTTGTTTTCAGTTATTTTATCTTTGCACATGTTGAGGGTGATCTAATTTGATTTTAAGATTAAGCATTCAGTCTTGTCATGCAAGCCTTATTATCAAACATCTAGCAGTTATATAATTTGCAGAATTAAAAGTGCGGAAATTAAATTACAAGGCGTCGGGTATTTACATCGCCAAAAGCAACCCTTTGAAAATAAAATAAAGCGGTAAAATAATTAAATGTCCTAATTATCTATTACAAACTGGAAGCAGATACATTAATTGGATAAAGAAAAACAAAGTGCGACGCGAAATTAAATCGGATGCAAAATTAGGGTTTTGATCCCTTTTTTAAAAGAAAATGGTTTTTTGTTGTTTTTATTTAAGAAAAGAAATTAAATCCTAAATTAAATACTAAATTAATTATAAAATAAATTAATTAATGAAAAAAATAATAATAAATGACATATTTTGGGAGTTTTGATTATTTTAAGAAAGAAATTAAAATAATTAAATGAATTAAAACCTAATGATTTCTAATTAATTTTAAATATTTACAAAATAAATTAAGGTTATTCTAGAATTAAAAACCTAATTAATTAATTAAAATTTATTAAAGAAAATAAAATTCTGAATTAAAAAGTATTTTGGTGATTTTTTGATAAATAAAGAAAATTAATTATTGGTTAGAAATTAATTAAACAAAATAAAACAATTAAATTAAATAAATAAAAGTGTGAGGGAAAGAGAGTTTGGGCCTGGTTTTGAGGGTGCATGTAGCAATTTGTTGGCCCAATAGCAGCTGGTCCGTTTGGACTTTTGTGATCCAATGCATGAGCGTTGACTGAGTCAATGGTGTGCTACTTGATGCTGACCACCAGATCTGGCACGTTGATTGGTGAGCATCCATGATAGGTCTCAAGCTTGAATGTGCACTGGATTATCTGAAAACAAATAATATGGAGAAAATATGGGGACCTGGGATTCAAACCCAGGTCTTGAAGGGATATCCAATGCCAAGCTTGCCACTGCGCTGTTTTACTTGTTTTGTCAAAATAATGCAAATAAAAGATAATATAATAAAACGAATTTTATTGGACAAATATAAAAAAAAACCGCACCAAGATTTGAATGGACTAATGGATGGATGACAAATCATCATCCCTGTCCCTGAACCGTTGCCAAAAGTTCCAGTAGCTATACCTACGGACGGAGGTCCGTCGCTACAAGCCTGTCTCCTTCCAAAATCCTCTACAGGCCATGAAAATGCCTTCTAACACCATGGTTAGACTCGCCTTCCTCTTCCGGTCATAACTATAGCCATTACTAAGGTTGATTTTTCCTGCAACGAAAACCCATAAACCAAACCTTGAAACCACAGCTTGGGAGGGGCTGAAAACGCGTTGCCTTGATTGGTTTCGCTTCTGGAGATGGCCAGGAAGAGATTGAGACCAGTATCAAGGCTTGAAACTTACTATAGGGTTGATTTCGATCTCAAGCTTTTTCTTGATTTTTGCAACTTTCATTCTGCCTCCACAATTGATTTCCAACCCTGATTCTTGTGTCTTTCGCTTGCTTATGTATTGTACAATACATTAGGGTAGCATTTGTTATTGAAATCTCCCTCTATCAATGATTTTGAGATTTGATTTTATCCTCCATTAAAGCTTTTCAAACTTGGCCTAAATCCAATCTCCTTGTGCCTAATGACCTTGATACGAGTTTGATTGCAAAGCTAGCTGTAATTGGAGCCTGAAATGATCACAATATCTTTAGCTTTCAATGTTTTTGATTTTATGTGATTTTATTTGATTTAAAATGAATTAATTCAAATAAAAATCAAATTAAATAATAAAAATATGATATGGACACATGGGAAAGGCTAGAGAACATGGGCAATATTTCAAACTCAAAACAAGTGAAAAAGAATGGGCCCATTTGGCAAAATTTGAAGTTTTGGGGATAGTTGACTTTTGGCAATTTTGCAAAAAAAGTCCAACTTCAACAATGCATAACTTCTTCAATTTTGAACTTTTGGAGGTGTTCCTTTACTTTTTAGAAAGCTTGAGATGTACTCTAATCAACCCTTTTGGTCTCATCTAATTTTTATATTCCATGTTCAAGTTAGAAGCTTTGGAAAAAAAAGGTGTTTTTGTTGACTTTTCAAAATGACCTATAATATCCAAATTCATAACTTCTTGTGAGTGCATTTTTTGATCTTGGGATATAAATATAGATTTTAGGGAATTGCATCCTCTTAAAAATTAGCTTTGGATGGGTCATTTCTCAAAAAGCATGAGAAAGTTATGCTTGGTCAAAGTTGAGTTGACTTTTCTTGCAAAACCCTAATTTAGCAACTTTTGAATCTTGATGAATTGTGAGAAATCCTTGATGAATCACGATCAAACCTTGATAAAATGATGAAATATCCTTTAAAATGATAATTTTGACAAAAAATATTGAAGTTTGACTGTATTTGGGTCACAGTTGACTTTTGCCCTAACATAGTCGATTTTTGGACCTTTGAGCAATTGACTGTGCAAACTTCCTCTGCAAGGCTTGAAATTTGACATGGATGATATTGAGAATATATTAGGACATTGGTGAGAACTTGGGGTCACTTGTACTCAAGGATCTTGATGCAAATCAAAACCCTAATTTGGGGTAGACTGCCTTAGGAGAGAGCTTGTCTAGTCAACCCTTGGACTATCTTGAGCAACTTGGAGAACTTTCTTGAAATATTTTGAGAAATATGGGAGGGTAAATTTTGGGGTACAACAATATTATTGTACCCAAAAAATTTCCCTTCCATATTTCTCAATACATTTCAAGTGAGATCCTCAAATTGCTCAAGGAAGTCCAAGAGTTGACCAGACAAACTCCTTCCTAAGGCAGTCTACCTCAAATTAGGGTTTCATGTTGCATCAAGATACTTGAGTCCAAATGGTCTCAAATTCTCACCTTTGTCCTAATATGTTATCAAGATCATCCATGTCAAGTTTCAAGTCTTGCAGAGAAAATTTGCTCAGTCAATTGCTCAAAAGCCTGAAAATCGATTGTGCTAGGGCAAAAGTCAACTGTGTCCTACATACAGTCAAATTTCAAGATTTTTGGTCAACATTCTCATTTTTAAGTATTATTAATCATTTTATCAATGGTTGATCATGATTCCTCAAGGATTGCTCACAATTCATCAAAACCCAAAAGTTGCTAAATTAGGGTTTTGTAGGAAAAGTCAACTCAACTTTGACCAAGCATAACTTTCTCATACTTTATTATAAATGACCCATCCAAATCTCATTTTTAAGAGGATGTGATTCCCTAGAATCCATCTTCATCTCCAAAGTTCAAAATATGCACTCATAAGAAGTTATGAATTTGGACATTATAGGTCATTTTGAAAAGTCAACAAAAACACCTTTTTTGTCAAAGCTTCATACATAAACATGGAACACTCAATTGAGATGAGATCAAACGAGTTTCTTAGAGGACATCTTGAGCTTTCTAAAAATTTCAAGAACACATCTCTAGGGTCAAAATTGAAGAAGTTATGAATTGATGAAGGTGACCTTTTTTGCAAAATTGCCAAAAGTCAAAAGTTGCCAAAATTGCATTTTTTGTCAAATGGGCCCAACTTTTTGTGCTTGTATTGAGTTTGTAACATGATCCACGACCTATGATCCTTCCTACTTACCTTTAATTTATTTTTGTCATTTATTTTTATTTTTATTTCAATTAAATCAAATTTAAATCAAAATAAATAATGAAAATGTCAAAAATTATTTAAACCTTGAGATTTTGTGCATATTTCAGGTCCATGGATAGATGGAAATGAGATCAAATCGTGCAAGGCTTGTTTTTACACAAAAAGATTGTATTTTGGCTTAATTTGGAAAGATTTACATGAGAATCAAATCATGATCAAAGATCATTATTGGAGAAGATATGATGCAAACTTGTAAACCTAATTCACTCAAGAGTACATATAGAACAAATCCAGACCAAAAGCACAAGGGTTAGAGGCGTGAGAAGCTGAGGAAAAACTTGGAAAAACTCAAGAAAAGTAGTAATCTGTTTTCATAGTTCCAGGCGCTTTCAAGCCATTCCAAGCACACGTTTCACTTGTTGGGCATTTAAGGAGTCTATCCCAATCATCAACAAGTATTTTCGTGCCCAGACACGCATTGTAAGTACCTCACGACATTGGTACTTTCTTGAAATCCAATATCATGATTCTGGAATTTATACCATGAATTCTTTATATATTCTTGTTCAGTGAAACATTTGCAAGCTAATGATAATGTTCAATTGCGTTTTTGTTAGCCATACAGAGATTTGCCATGATTAGGGTTTAGGTTTAGTTTTTAGGGGTTTTGATTGCAGGGACAATTGGCCATGAAGAGTGGTAACATGATGCTCATGAGGTTTCCACAAGTTGATTGGTACCACTGGAATCAATTTATCATGCGTGCAGTGGATTCTGGAAATACACAGGGCTATAGCTACAGACTTTTTTTCTGTAGGTAAAAGTGTCTAGACTTTTAGCAACAGAGAGAGGAATAAGAAGGGTGGTGTGGCACCCCCTGGCTGGTCCATTCAAAATTTGCGCATTTTTTTATGAGTTGATTTGCTTTTCCAATATAATATTTGCTTGCTTTTCTTTGTACAACAAAACATGCCAGCTCAGTTGGTCAGTGGGAGAGAGAAAAAGCCAAAGGGTTTGGGTTCGAATCCCAGGTCCCCCATATTATTCCATAGTTTTATTTCTTGTATGATCAGGCGCGTATACAGGCAAGGAGACTACCAGACTCCATCATCTTTCAACCATCAGATTGCCCACGCGCTAGATCTAAGGGTTCGTGATGGAGGTCTACCATGAACATCAGTCAAGCCAATGCATTGGATCATGAGAAGTCAAACGTGGACCAAGGCTTTTGGGCTCATATATGCTATGGACACCCCCCCTTTTTTGCTTTGACACCAGACCCAATTCTTTCTTTTCTTTTATATACTTTCTTTTATTTATTTATATATTTGTTTAAATTATTTTCTAACATAAAAATTAATTCTTTTTTTACAAATAACTCATAAAAATCAATTTCATCAAATTTAGTTTTTTTTATATATTTTGTCAAAATTAATTTAATTAGTTTAATTTAATTTTAGGGTAACTTTAATCTTTTTTTGTAAATAACTTAAATAAATTAGAAAATTAGGGTTTTGTTTAATTAAATTTTTTATTTCTTTTTCTTAAAATAACCAAAATACAAAAATAGGTCAAAATTAATTATTTTTATTAATTTAAATTAATTAGTAATTAGGTCTGTACTTATTTAATTAAAGCCTTATTGTTCTCAAAATAATAAAAAACAACAAAAAATAATTCTTCTTTCAATTAGGTTTAGACGGGGTCAAAACCCTAATTCTTTTCTCGTTCTCGATTCATCGCGCGTTGTTGTACCCCAAAATTTGCCCTCCCTTTTTCACAAGAAATCACAACTTCAGGATTTTCCCTGACTTTTCAAGATTGACTCAAGAATCGGTCAAATTGACTTTTCTTTATCAGTCAATCCAGAATTAGGGTTTCCATTGATTTTATTGAGATTGGCTCAGGAATTGATCAAACAGACTTTTCTTTGACGACAAATCTGGAATTAGGGTTTTCGCTCGTATTTCTCAGAAGAAATTGAATCCACAATAATTCAATTGGTTGTTACATTATTTTTACACTTGTTCCAGATTACCGGTTGTTTCTCAAAACCTAAATATCTGAGATAGGAGCTGAGGCTTTGTTTGAAACTATGAGGCATTGGTTTGATCAGTGGAGTGAAAAAATGTATGGAATGCTTGTTCGTTTAAAGCATGGTTAATTGGAGTGTCAGGCGTATTGTGATTAATGCGAGACTGCGAGACTGCAGAGTTCGTTGATTATTTATTTCATCTGGGTTAAAGTTATTGGGATACATTTCCAATTATCTTAATTTAAGAGATTTAAATAATTAAATAGACAGTGCAAAGGAAAGAAGGAAATATTTGACAGTAAAGAATTCTTATTTGACAAAGACTTTTTATTTATTTATTTCAAATATTGTTACAAATGTTATTCGAATATTGTAAATTTATAATTTACAGTGTTTACAATAATATTTATTACAATAAATGAAAAGAAAATAAATCTAAAGCCCAAGTCTCTTGAAATCTTTGATCTTCTACTGCTTCTTCCATTATCCAACTGATACTTACCTGCAAAGGACAGAAGAAAAAGAAATCAGTGCAGTTAAATTGAAAAGCATTTTCAAGCAGATAAATATAAATTCATCATTAAAGCTTGTTGGTCGGAATCAGATTGTTTTTGGGTTCATCATGTTTTACTTGTCCTCTTTGCAAATCACAAGAAGATTTCTCTTATTGGTTCACAAAGAGGAAAGATTTTGCAAGCATACAATCAATTAAATATACAAGGCAGCAAGGCAAAGCAAACTAAGTTGCACAAAAGCAAACTAAGTTGCAAAACTGTCAAACCAAGTACACTAAGCTGTCCAAGCACAAGTGTTGTACCCCAAAATTTGCCCTCCCTTTTTCACAAGAAATCACAGCTTCGGGCTTTTCCTGATTTTTCAGATTGGTTTAAGAATCGGTCAAGCAGACTTTTCTCATCAGTCAGACAAAATTAGGGTTTCCATTGATTTTGAATCAGTTCAAGCAGATTGTTAGGGTTTGGTTGAGTTTGGCTCAGGGTTTGATCAGGCGGACGTTTCTTTGACAGTAAATCAAGAATTAGGGTTTGCGCGCACATTCTCAGAAGGAATTAATTCTACAGTTCTTTTCAATTGACTCTAGGGTATGGGTTGAGGCTTCTGATTGAAAGTTTGAAGTTTAAGTTTGATCAGTGAGATAAAGGACATATGGACGTTTGTTTGTTTGACTGTGCAATGCTTATGGTTAATTGAAATGCCGGGTGCACTGTTGATTAATGCAAAGTTGCAAGACTACGGTGTTTATTATTTATTTATTTTATCTAAGTTAGAATAATCGGGATGTACTTCCAGTTATTTTAAATCAAGAGATTTAAATAAATAAATAAATAGTTCAAATTAAAGAATTATCTGACAAAAAGGTTTTTATTTATTTTTAATTATTGTTACAAATATTATTGGGATATTGTAAATTTATTTACAATGATGTTTTATTACAAATAATTGAAAAATAAATTAAATCTATCCAAATCTTCATCTTCTACTGCTGCTCCCCATTGCTCAACTGACTTTTTATCTGCAAAGACAAAAAAAGAAAGAAGTCAAACACAGATGAATTAAAAAAGGGCAGACAGATAATTAAAACTCATCATTAAAAGTGTTGGCCGGAATCAGTTTATTCGCCCTCTCTGCAAATCACAAGAAGACTCTTGGTTCACAAAGAGGGAAAGGAAATATGTTTGCAAATATAAAAATGTACAAGGCTGCATAATTGAACCAAAAGCACAAGCTACTTGAAAAGGCAAACTAAACTGTCCAGAGAGATGTCAACCAAGCTGCAAAGTTCAAACTGAATTGCACTATCAAACAAGGCAAACCAAACTAAGTCAAAATGGCCAACTAAGTCACAAGTTCAAGAACTGTCATAAAGCTGTCAACAAGTACACAAAATGCAGAAGATCTGAAGAAAGAAGATATGCAGAGGAAAGACAAAATGCAAGCAACATATTTCAAATTTATCATCATTTCCCAGCCAAACACTTTTTCAGAAAAGAGTACCTTTAAGCAATATAATATGCTTTAAGAGAGAGAGAGAGAAAAGAGAGTAAAAAGTAGCATGCTTAAGAGATATAAAACAAACAGAATCAGAACACTGTAGGAGGAGGCAGAGAACACATAGAAAAATATAACATAGCTTGTAACCTCAAAACTGTTTTGAAGGAAGCAAACTGAGAAGCCTAACAGATCCTGCATCAAGGCCTCCCCAAAACAAACAAATTTCAAACTGTCTCAAGTTTAGAAACCAGTTACAAAACCACAAAACTGTATCCAAGCAAACCTGCATAAACCTTCAATAAACCTGTCCAAAACACAACCCAAAAATATGCCTCAAACTCAGTAAACATCAAGTCCTGAAGCCTGCATAAGCATAACCTGCAAACTTGCTTCAAACCTGTGTTAAGAACACCACAAGCCTGCTCTAACTACCTTAAACCTGTCAAAACCAGAAACCTCTCCAAACCTGTGTTGTAATACAACAAACCAGCCCACAAGCCTTTCAAAGCCTAAGCTCCAAACAAGCCTGCATAAGCCTGACAAACACGAGTCTAGCTTACAAACTGCATAGCATTCAAAGCCAAAATGCCTCAGAACCAAAATCAACATAGGCTAAACAATATCTAAACTCTCAGAACTAAGGTTCATCATTGAGTAACAACAGCATCAAGAGAAGAAAAATCAGAAGCATAACAACAGGCAACTCAGATATCATAATCATCAAAAGCAACATACTGAGGCAAAAGCAACAACAAACGGGCCAGCAAACAGAAGAAGAAGAGAGAACTAAAAGCTAGGGTTTTCAGAAGTATGATGCTCATCGCTAAACCAAAGCAAGGTTAAAGATACTGAGTACCAGGAAGCAAGCCAGCAAGCAAGACATCACAAGCTCCCACGCCTTGGCCACCAGGGAACGCCTCCTATCCGGATCCTCCACTCCTCCATCTCCAAAACTCTAAAGGTAGTAATTCCTCCACCCTTTTTACACACCTCAAACAGAAACTAATAACACAAATTAATAACATGCAAGATACAAGAGACTGAAAACCCTAAAAAATGTGTTAAGACAGAAATTACTACCTTTTTCATCATTGCCTGAATGACCGTGAAGAAGAGAAGGATCGAGGTTGCATCCGGCGGCTGAGGCGAGTGGTTCGTTCAGAAGCTTGGCTCAATAAGGATGAAGGGAACGACGAAGAAGGAGAAGGGGACGGCGCCGCTCATCAAAACTGTAAACCCTTGTTCTGGACAAACTAATTCCAACCCTAACAAAAACACTAGCAGATACGTTGGGCCCGTCCCTCATAACAAATGCCTAAGCCCAATCATAAAACTGGCACCTTACCCCTCCTTCAACGTGTGCATACCCCCCTTTGTGGATCCATCTTTATTTTACACTTTGGGCCATAGATACCCCTAAGCCCATTAATTTCTCTTAACTCTTTTTTTATATTTTTGAAAACCAATACCTTTTTATTATTATCACTTAATTCTTTTTTTTAAACTTAATTCTTTATCTTTTTATTGTTAATTAATATACTAATTTTTCATGTAAAAATTTTATTAATACCTTTTAGAACAATTAAAAAGGCATAAATCTTAGGTTTATTAAGTTTAGCAATGTTTTCTTTATTAAAACTTTTTTTGTTTAATTTAAATCTTGTATATAAAACATTAACTAAAATACATAAATATTAGTTTTCTTTAACTTAAACATTTTTCTTTTCTTTCTTTAAGAACCTTTTGTTTATTTCATTAATAAAAAACATAAAAATAAATAAATACTTAATAAATACATTAGGTTAATATTTGCATCATTTGTAAATAATCACATACATTGCATAATACTTTTATTTTTCTTTGATTCTTGTACATTGCTATATTTTACATTGAGAATGTGATTCGATTTGGTTGTAAATATTATTTGGACACTACTATCCTGATAAGTCTCATCCCCATTTGTAAATATTTGTACCCCCATCCCCGGATACTTATTTGTAATAGTTTAGACTTTAAATTCCCGCAATTTATCGCTTTCTATATACTGTATAGTAATTAGGGTTTGTATGCGAAGATTCAAGATCAACCGCTAGATAACCTAATACAAGACAAATGCATGAAAATCAAATACACCAATCACACTTGCACCCCTAGGGTTCCTCCACTTGTTGCCTTCAAAAATGGGCCATGTTTGCATGTTGAGTTTCTTTGGCAAAACAAAAACAAATCAAATGATCATAGTCCCTCGATGACGCTTTCGAAGTTGCCTAAACAAAATGATCATAGTCCCTCAAGCAATATGCTAAAGACACTTGACACTATTGCATCCATGGTCTAAACGATGACCCGCGCCCATCCCGTTAACATCCTAACACAAGATTGTCCACAAAATACAATGGTGGAACAATACTGTTAAAAGGGTTAAAACATAAGAAAGATCTTTGAGTAAAATTAGGGGTAGACAACTCTTAGTTACTTGATCAAACTTGCAAAACACACTTGCCTACTTTCAAAACACACTCCACGACACAACTTTCAAAAACAACTTTCAAAAACATTGAAACATCTTTTCAAAAAGACAAACACCTTTGTAAAATATTCGAGTAAAGAATTGTTACAACGGTTGCCTAGACAAGGCATCTTTTTCAAAACATTTTCAAAACCACACACATACAAACACCATTTCACACAATTGAAAATCAAGGCAAGTGATCTAAAACAAGTAACTAAGAGCCCATGGATAACCATGGATGAAAAGGGTGCTAGCACCTTCCCTTTTCATAATCTACCCCCCGAACCCACGAAAACATCTCAAAGGTCTTTCCTGTGCTTTTTGACCTTTCCTTTAGGATAAAATAAAAAGTCGGTGACGACTCTTGCTAAACCGAACAAGTGCAAATACAAACGCAAAACCTCAAGTCAGTTCTCCCACCGTATCACAACAAGCTATCAAAAAGAACAATGCAGGAAATCTAGAAGAAAGTACAGAATGCAGGAGAAGAACCAAGTTACAAGCAAGCAGGCTTGTCAAAACACATCATCATATTCTGGCCAACAATCTTTTCATAAAAAAAATATAATAAGCAATTTAAAAATGCTTTATGGAGAGAGAAAGAGAGAACCAGAAAAAGAGTTTGGCAGTTTGACAGGCTGTACAAAGAAGTAAAAAAGATATAAAAGAACAAGACTGTAAACAGTCTAGGGGGAGGAGAGCCACAAAAACTGTAACTCAAAGCAAACTAACAGCAAGTTTGCCTAAACTTATCAAAACCTGCCTCCAAACACAAACTGCAAGTTATCAAACCTGCTTCCAACAAAAACAAGAAAGCTCAACAAAATGACCATACCTACTTCCAACAAAAAGAAGCAAGCCCAACACCCAGGCCTGGCCTTACCAAACAAAAACTGCAAGCCAAAATTTTGAAACCTGTAACCTGCCTTGCCAAAACACCAGAACTCACAAGCCTGCATAACCTGCATAACCCATTCAAACCTGCAAGACTCACATGCCTTCAAGCCTGTTTTCAAAACCAAAGAAAACCTGCAAAACTGCAAGTTTGAGAAACTTGCAAAACTGCATCCAAACTAGCAAACTAACAGAAGCTTGCCTAAAGCTCACCAAGCCTGCTTCCAAGCTCAAAAACCATTCAAGCCTGCTTTACCAACTCAAACCTGCAACTCAAACAAATCCAAAAAACAAAGAACTTGTTCAAACAACAAAGGCCAAAAACTGTAACTCAAGGCCAAAAACTGCCTAAGCTACTAACACAATTCAGTCTCACCATCATCAAATATTAAGCATCACCCAAAAAAGAAGAAGAAGGGAAGAGAAACAAAGGAGCAAAAATCTCAGAACATACATTCATCATCAATATGAATCAAGCTCAGTTCACAACAAATGAGTTTCAGAATGCACATGTCCATCATCAAATAAACAGGGTATTCAAAGAAGAAGAGAAAATCAGAAACAAACATTCAATCGTTTTCAGAAAACATCATCATCAAACGATTCAAGAGAAGTCAAAAGATACAAAATACCAGAAAGCAACACTGTCATCCTCGTCCTCTTTCTCCGGCCACCAAGAGCACCACCATTCCAAGTCCTCTCTCCCTCGCCTTACAGAGCAAAACGCTCAAGGTATGTCCTTCAAACTTATACTACGCATAAACATGAAAAGAAACCATAAGATTGAAAACATGCAAGAAATAAATGTACAAGAAACTGTAAAAAAAACGCGTCAAGAACGAAAACGCGTACCCTTTCGAATCACCGCCTTGTATAGTCACGGAGAGGAGAGGGTGGAGGCAATGCTCTGGCAGCATGGAGGTGGACAAATCGTCGCTTGGCTGAGAGAGAAGATGAGAGGCGAAGAAGACGAGAGGAGAGGAGCGTCGTTGTTTAAACTGTAAAACCCTAATTTCCAAACAAATGAACGAACCCTAACAATTTGTTCAAACCCATCAGACGGGCCTTCGCCCAACAAAACCCATAAAGCCCAAACACGTTATGGCGCCTGCACCCCCCCCCCCCCCCGTTTTAATCTAATTTTGTTCTTTTTACTTGGGCCATATACTAATCCTAGGCCCACATCTTTCTTTCAAGACATTTGTTTTTTTTACTTTCTTTCTTTTTGGGTGACTACAAATACTAATTTTGGCTTAATTTTTTAGTTAAAATGTTTATTAATTTTGTTTATAATAAAACACCAAAAAAGAACAGTCAGTTAACTTAAATAATCTTTGGTTTTCCTTAAAATCAGTTATTGGTTAATAAAAAATGTGTAAATAATAAAACTTTAACTTAAACAATTTTTTTTTCTTTTCTTTAAAGCTCATTGTTTATATAATTAACAAAATACAAAAAAATAATAATTATACTTAGTCTTACTTAGGTTAAAATATTTTATTTGATCATTTGTAAATAAATATACACATCTCATATCTCTTTGATTTTCATTATCTTATACCTTGTTATATTTTTACATTGAGAATGCGACAATTCGATTTGGTTGTAATATATACTTGGACATTATTATAAGACTCATCCCCATTTGTAAACATTTGTACCCCCATCCCCGGATACTTATTTGTAATAACTTAGACTTTAAATTCCCGTAATTTATCGTTTTCCATACACTGTATAGTAATTAGGGTTTGTATGTGAAGATTCAAAATCAATCATTAGGTGACCTAATACAAGATAAATGCATGAAAATCAATACACAATTCACACTTGCACCTCTAGGGTAACCTCGCTTGTTGCCTCGGAAAATACAATCATGTCCCTCGAGTATGAGACACTCTAGCAAATGTACCTTCAATAAACAAAGATCGTAGTCCCTCGATGTTTCCTTCGATAAAATGATCTCGTCCCTTACAAAATTGCTAGAGCGTCTCACAAATTGCCTTCAATGATTGTATACGATGACCCGCGCCTGTCCCGTGTTTAACATCCTAACACAAGGTTGTTCACCAAATACAATGGTGAAAAAACACTGTTAAAAAGGGTTAAAAACATAAGAAAGATCTTTGAGTAAAATAGGGTAGACAACTCTTAGTTACTTGATCAAAATCTTGCAAAACATCCTTGCCATTTTTCAAACACACTTCACAACACAACTTCAAAACAATTTCAAAACAACTTTCAAAACATTGAAATATCCTTTAAAAAAGACACACACCTTTGTATATATTCAAACAAGAATCATTACAAAGGTTGCCTAGACAAGGTATCTTTTTCAAAACATTTTCAAAACCACACACACACAAAGCACCATTTCAAACAATTGAAAAGCAAAGGCAAGTGATCTAAAACAAGTAACTAAGAGCCCATGGATAACCATGGATGAAAAGGGTGCTAGCACCTTCCCTTTTCATAATCTACCCCCCGAACCCAAGAAAACATCTCAAAGGTCTTTCCTGTGCTTTTTGACCTTTCCTTTGGATAAAATAAAAAGTCGGTGGCGACTCTTGCTAAACCGAACAAGTGCGAAAACAAACGCAAAATCCCAAGTCAGTTCTCCCACCGTATCACAGAATTGGCGACTCTGCTGGGGAAATTATTTGAAAAGTGGGGTTACCTTAGGGTTTTAGATCACCTTTACATGCTTACTTTGATTGCTTTACTTTTTGGGTTCCTTGTTTGGGTTTGTTTTAAATCCTACACCCGGATTTGGGGACACCTTTTAGGTAAGTAGCAATAAATTGTGAGGGAACTGTGCGGGGTATACCGACATGGTTGAAGCAGTAGCTACGTTAGTGTGACATATTTGTGGGTACCAATAGCCTTTGAGTTAATCAAAGAAAATACAAGGCCGCTGAGTGATGTCGTGAAGCACTAACTAACTCTTAGAACCTTACTTGACCATCTTGGCCTTTTTTAGGGGTAGTGAGATGATCGACTTTGGTACAGTCTGAAGTTGGTAGATACTCGATACTACACTCATTGAGGATTGTTTTCTTGGAATATTTTGGTCGCCAGTTAAGTGGCTAAACCAAAACAATAAACACAGAAAATAATCCAATGATATTGAGCTCCTTAGAACCCGGTTTCTATTTTAGGACAGGTTGAGCCAACTAACTTCAAGAGGGTACTTACCTATAAACCCCATGCAAGCCTAAACCTAAGGACTTGTCTGCTTTGTGTGAGTATGACTGTCTGTATATACACTTACTTACTTTTGAATACATGTACATAACATCATAACATCATACCATAGCATTTTCAATAACCATTTCAAGGATCTCGAGGGTCTTTTGATGCAGGGTCACGTTGAACCAGACGTCTACCAAAGGGCAAGAGGTTTCATTTTCCTCTAAACAAACATCGTAAAAGATCAAGTGCAACAACTTGAATCGGGGGCTATGACCCACTCGACATGGTGAGCTTGATTCTCGTGGAAAGACATCCACCGATACAAAGTTCTCCAATCAAAGATGTTGATCAAAATTCGACCTCTAACATTTTCTTGTGTTTACCCCGAGAGATCCTTGAAAACATGCATCCACATATCATGCATTGTATCATAACAGGTTTTCCTTTTCAGGTTTCCTTATTCTCCCACTGTTTATTTCAGTAGAGATGGCTCTAGAAAGGACTGTCGAAGATATCCAGGCTCAAAACGCTCAACTTCAAGAAATGTTCTTGAACCTATCCCAGGGGCAAGAAGAAGTGAAAGCTCTCCTCACAAGGGGCATGGTCCTAGGGAATTCAAGAAGTGTCAGGAATGATCAGTTGAAAGAGTTACAGATTGAGCTGGCAACAATGAAGATCCAGATGATGGGACAGCTGTTGGGCCAGATGGCTCTCATTCAAGACCTGGCTCAAAGACAAGAAGAGCTCAGGGTCCTCGTCAACAAACTGCTTCGAGACAACCAAGTGGGGCAAACATCTAGGGTTGAAGATCGAGTCATCATTCAACCTCCTTTGAGACAAGAAGACAAGGGAAAGGCTCCCTGTGAGCGGTGGAAATAGAACTGACTATTTTTTAAGCTGGTTCGCGAAATATCGCGGTAAGTAAGAGTCGCCACCGTCTTTTATGTTCTCCAACAGGGAAAGGACAAAAGCACAGCAAAATTCTTTCTTTGAGAATGTTTCTCGGTTCGGGAGGTAGATTTATAGAAAGGGAAGGTATTAGCACCCTTTCTATCTGTGGTTATCCACGGGCTCTTAGGTACTTGCTCTTATGTTTTCAAAATTTGTTTGCTTTTCAAGTGTGTGGGTTTTGAAAAAAGTTTCGTTTGAAAAATTTCTAAGTAACTCTTGTATCTGTCCTCAAGAGTGTATGAAAAATTTGTTTGAAAACTTTTTGAAAGTGTCAGTGCGAAAAGTTATTTTGTTTGTTTGAAAGAGCAAGTACCCATGAGAAATCTACCTACTCTAAGGAATTAGGCTGTGTAAGAGTCCTTTAGATAGTGCTATCCCACCATTGAGAGGTAGGTAGCACCGTCGTTGGAGTTATTCGGGTCAATTCGATTATAAGGGACATGTGTGGTCACCAAAGCAATGGTAGGACGCTTTAGTGGTAACCCTAATGTCCTAGATCCTTTTTATCTGAGGCAACCGTTCCGAGGCAACTGGATCTTAGACAGAAGGGCGACCTCTAAAACACCCTATACTTGATGACCACGTTCGAGGCAACCAATGAGGCGTACCCTAGGAGTGGTATGTGCATGTGTGTTGTTTCATTTTATGTTTATCTTTGATCATGCATTTGTGAGCTACATATTGGTTTTATTATTCATACAAGTCTTTCATGCATATTAACAGTTAAGAGTGCGGAAAATAAATCGCGGAAAGGTAAAGCTACGCTATTACAAGGCGCGGGTCTATACATCGCCAAAAACATAACCCGTTTGGAAATAAATGCGAGAAAGGTAAATAAAGCAGTAAAACCTACTTAACTATTACATCCTCGAAAACAGTTACATCAATATAATCAAAATAAATAATAATGTGCGAATAGAAATTTAATCGGGACGTCCTTAGGGTTTTGACCCTTTTGAGAAATAAATTGAGTTTGTCCTTTTTTGCAATTAATTAAAATTAAACCTAATAACTAATTAATTAATTAACTATAAGAAAAATGTTTTTTATGTTTTTTATGGAAATAAAAATAAGGAAATTAAAATTCAAAAGAAACCTTAATTCTAAATTTGTTTTATTTATTGTAAAAAGTTAAAATTAGACCTAATTTAAACTAAGTTGATTAATTAGAATTTATTTACAAAATAAATTAACAAATAAGAATAATAATAATTAATGAAAATATTTACATTTTTTATTCTCTGAATTTATTATGAAAAATATTAATTTGTTAATTAATTAAATAATAGTAATAACAATTATTAAAATAATTAGTTAAAAGAAAATAAACAAGCAATTAACCAGGGGGTATGTTGGCCCAGATGGAGGTTAAGCCTGGAATTTCTGGCCCATTAAGCCAAGCCCTTCTGACTTTTGTAATTGTCCACGTGCATGTTGACTTGGAGCATGGTGTCCAGCATCTCATATCCATTGGATTGAGCTTTGTGTCCACTTGGCAAGCTGAAGCGTGAGAGTCCATGGTGGGACGTTTTGAGAATCCTGCATATGATCACATGATGAAAAATAGGAAACAAATATTGGGTGGACCTGGGAATCGAACCCAGGTCCCAATGATGCACAGCCAGCGTGCCTAACCACTCCACCATCTGCTTACGTTTGTAAGTATAATGATCAATAAAATTAATATATGAAAACAACTATTATGCTGGACAAAACAAAAATTGCGCGCGCCATTTGAATTATCCAGTAGCACGCTGACAACGCATCATCGTCCTCGTTGAACACCTGCAAAATAAAGCAAATAGCGGGGGTTTTTAACCCCCACAAAACAGAACGGCCAATAATAGCGAATAGGAATCCAAGCTATATAAATATGGCGCGAGGTGTCCAGTATATTCGTCTTGATCAGACGGTTTCAACCATGGTCATGAGAGGTTCTGATTTACTCGGATGTGAAAAGCCCTAATTTTGAAGCTTGAAAAACCTAGAATCCTTCAATGGCAATTTGCGTTTCAGGGTATCTCAATGCAATTAAATTGTACCAAAAGCTTCGTACAGTCCTTATGAACACAACAATTAACAAAAAGTGTCAAATATGCATGAATCAAAGTATATGATTTTGAAAAATTTGTTCAAACCGTGGGTCTGTGTAGAACGTGTTCTTGAGCTTTAAGGCTTGTTTTTTATTGCAATATGCTCCTGGGGACTTATGTAATGTGTTTGAATCCTCAAATTGGTTTGAAAGGGCCTTGAAGTGAGAAAACAAATTTGACTTTTTTCTTGATTTTTTGGAATTGGTTTATGGCTTTTTGCAGCAGCTTGCACGTTGCAGGCATTAGGGTTGGCTTCAGTATTTATGTTGGAAGGGAATTAGGTTAACTTTTGGCCAAGAAATCCATTGCATTATGGTTTCAATATTTGATTGGAAATCAAATAATTTTCAATCTTTTTGATTGATAAAACTTGCCAAACATGGAGATTTTTGTCTCTTTGATGGATGCACGAAATTGCCAGCTTGCCCTGAGCCTATTTGCTTCATAAAAAGATTTGAAAACCATATCTTTATATTTTCTACATTTTAAATCAATTAAATGAATTAATATTAATAAAAAATTAAATTAATTAATTAAAAATAATAAAATAAATCAATTTGAGCTCAATGGGTCGTTCATAGGCCTTGGAAAAAGTTTCAAGAAGGCATTTGAGGCCCATTAGCAAAAATGAAGTGTTTTGAGCAAAGTTGACTTTTGCAAATTTCCAAAAATTTCCCAAATTCTCCAATGCATATCTTTCTCAATTTTGATCATATGAACATGTTCTTGGACATTTTGGAAAGGTCTTGAAGTCCTCTAACCAATGCCTTTGGTCCCATGTCATTTGGATTTACCAATCTCAAGTTATGGTCTTTGACTTAAAATGCCTTTTTGTTGACTTTTGAAAATGACCTATAATGTAGAAATTGATAACTTTTTGTGAGAGAATTTCTTGGACTTGGAATGTGAGGATGGGTTGTAGGAAATGTCCTCCCCTTCAAAATGAGCATTGGATGGGATTTTTCTGATGAACCATGAAAAAGTTATGCCCTGGTCAAGTTACAGTTGACTTTTCAGCTGTCCAAAAATAGAAACTTTTGCATCTTGATGATTTTTGAGCCATGCTTGTGGAATCATGATCAAGACTTGATCAAATGATGATTGTGGCTTCAAAATAATATGTTGACCAAAAATTCTGACTTTTGACTATAAAATGACCATTTTACCCCTACAGTTGACTGTGAACCAAATAGGGTTTTTGACTGTGCAACTTGACCCTGTGAGCCTTGAGACTTGACATGTAGATGCTTGACAATGTATATGGGCACATGAGACTTGATTGGACCACTGAAAACCTCAAATTCTTTGTAGGAACCAAAACCCTAGTTTTTGACTGGCTTAGGAGGATGCTTGACTGTGCAACCCTTGAGCAAATCTTGAACCATTTAGAGATTGATCTTGACAAACCTTGAAGAATATGGGAGGGCAAATTTTGGGGTACAACAGTTGCCCCTATTCAATCTTCTTAAACCTGAGGATGTAGATTGGCTTGCATGCCTTTCGTGATCCGAAGGTGGAAGATGATTGAACACTAAAGTGCCCAAAAATTTGCACTCGCATAGTGAAGTATCAGTAGTGTGATGGCGGGAATGGGCTTACAGATGCCATTTGGAGATGATGGATAGGAGAATGGGCTTATAGATGACATCTGAAGATGTGACAGAACCTTGTCGGGAATGGGCTTATAGATGCCATTTGGAAGTGATGGATAGGAGGATGGGCTTATAGATGCCATCCGAAGGTGTTGATCGCGTAAGAGATTCCTTAGCGAGAACTTGCGTACTTTGAGAAAGGAAGATGGTTTCCTGGCCTGTTACAGGTGTTGATCTTCAAACTCTTCATGCAGATATGCCCTGGCTAGATACAGGTATCAAATCTACAATCGATTGCTCACAGATATGCCCTGGCTAGATACAGGAATCGAATTTGGAACTTCAAAAGGTTGCTTACAGACGTGCCCTGGCTGGATACAGGAATCGAATCTCTAAACTCTTCATGCAGACATGCCCTGGCTAGATACAGGTGTCGAATCTACAATCAGTTACTCACAGATATGCCCTGGCTAGATACAGTTATCGAATCTGGAATTAGTTGTCTACAGATATGCCCTGGCTGGATACAGGTATCGAATCTCTAAACTCTTCATGCAGATATGCCCTGGCCAGATACAGGTATCGAATCTACAATCAATTACTCACAGATATGCCCTGGCTAGATACAGGTGTCGAATCTGGAATTAGTCGTCTATAGATACGCCCTGGCTAGATACAGGTATCGAATCTCTAAACTCTTCATGCAGATATGCCCTGGCTAGATACAGGTATCGAATCTACAATCAATTACTCACAGATATGCCCTGGCTAGATACAGGTGTCGAATCCGGAATTAGTCGTCTACAGATATGCCCTGGCTGGATACAGGAATCGAATCTCTAAACTCTTCATGCAGACATGCCCTGGCTGGATACAGGTGTCGAATCTACAATCATTTACTCACAGATATGCCCTGGCTAGATGCAGGAATCGAATCTGGAATTGCGACAGTTGATAGTAATCATCTTTGGATTGACCTTTTTCCTGAAAAGGCAAAACATCAGTTGTGTGCAATGTCATGATGTATGAAATGCATGATGTTTATGAATGTATTTTCGTCTAGGAAAATAAATCCTTGACGAATGTCGGGAAGTTTGTTGAATCCTGGGCTGACGTTGAAGAGTGGAGTTCTTCGTTTCCGCTGGGGATGATGGTTGCAAGAATAAACCGATAGGAGAAGATGACTCCGTTGAGGAATAAACTTGTCGACGAGATTACTCTGCAGGGAATTACTCTGTGGGAAGAGATACTTCGCTGAGAGTTTTAATGATAACTCCGCTGGGGATTCCGTGGATAAGTTTTGCTGGGGAATTTGATGAACTCCGTTGGGGGGTAGGAAGAACTTCACCGAGGACGATCTTTCCGTGGTAATTAGCTGAGGATAACCCAGTTATAGGCTCTGGTGGGGAATAACCTTTGAATAAAGCCGGGGAGATGCGTTCGTACTCCGCAGGGGCCAAGCTTCCAGAATCTACTGGGGATAAGCTTCCTGACTCTACTAGGGAGATGATTCAACTCTCCTGGGGAGACTTTTGGACTGTACTGGGGAAGTGGCTCCACTGGTGTGTCTGTATTCCGCCGGGGAATAATCTTATACTAAGACTGCCGGGGATGCTTGCTTAGGAACATCTGTATACTCCGTTGGGGAATGTTGAGATCTTCTGGGGATACCCAACTTCCTTAAGGCTGACAGTAGACTAACTCTGCTTGGGGAGAGTATTGCTGACTTGCTGGAAATACTGTGCCTTGTTAGGGCTGACGGGAGACCAACTCTGCTCGGGGGAGAGTATGGCTGACTCTTGTCTTATTCTGCGGTGAGTGAAGGTATCTTAGTCATATTCTTCAGCTGAACTTGACTTGGTACCTTGGTGGACAGAGCAACTAGATCGCTTAGACAATTCATTATTGCCCTTTTTTCTGATGTCACCTGTAATTAGTCCTTTGTTTCGCATGCAAGTATTTATGAGTTAGCAATTAATGTCAAATGCATATATCAAAAATGAACATTGGACGTTCTTTGCAAAACAAAACAGATAAAGGAAAAACAATTGGCAATTTGTCTGGAAAAGTGAATTTGTATTGATTTTGAAATTTGCCTGTAAATAGGCGTTTATGTACAAGAGGCTGACATCCTAGTAAGAGCACGCCGCTGAATAACATAGAGTTTATACAATTTTGTGAAAAGAAAACAAAACAGCTATGTGAAAAATAATCCCACTGGGTTCCAACTCTGCTATCACCTTTATGTCTTCAAGCGTCTCATCACTTGGCTGCTTAGTTGAAGATGAAGCTGATTGATCGATGCCGTCTGAACCTGATAGTTGATGCCGAATTCTGGATGCAAGGTGATCCAATGAGACATAGTATTACGCTTATCCCTAACTTTTGCCTGGACCGCCCTTTCGGGTTTTCAGTCCACCGGGATACCCATTTTTTCCCAAGCCGCCTTTTCAGGTTTTCGACTTGCCGGGTGTACAGATTTTTTCATTTCATCCCTTATTTTTGCCCGAACCCTTTTGGTTCGCCGGGAAGCCCTTATTTTTGCCTAGGTGTGTCAACCTAGCGGGTCTTTTATTCATGCATAGTATCTTTTTACTGTGTCTGCATTGGCGGGGTGAGGAAGGTCGTCACCATCCATGGTGGTTAGAATCATGGCTCCTCCTGAGAAGATATGTTTAACCACAAATGGCCCTTCGTACGTAGGGGTCCATTTTCCCCTGGGATCACTTTGAGGAAGAATGATGCGTTTGATTACCAGGTCTCCGACTTGATACTCTTGTCGTCTGACTTTCTTGTTAAATGCCTTGATCATTCGTTTTTGGTACGTCTGACCATGACAAATAGCAGTGAGTCTCTTTTCGTCAATCAGATTTAATTGATCAAGCCGAGTCTGGGTCCAGTCATCTTCGCTCAAACCTGCATCCTTCATTATCCGGAGAGAGGGTATCTGGACTTCAATAGGCAAGACTGCCTCCATTCCATAGACCAAGGAGAAGGGTGTTGCCCCTGTTGACGTCCTTGCTGAGGTACGGTACCCATGAAGAGCAAACGGTAACATCTCGTGCCAATCTTTATAGGTCACTGTCATCTTCTGCACAATCTTCTTGATATTCTTATTTGCTGCTTCGACAGCTCCATTCATCTTCGGCCGGTAAGGAGAAGAGTTGTGGTGCTGTATCTTGAATTGCTCGCAGAACTCAGTGATCATCTTGTTGTTAAGATTGGTACCATTATCTGTAATGATCCTCTCAAGTACACCGTATAGACAGATCAGGTTGTGCTGAATGAACCGTGCCACGACGTTCTTGGTTACGGTAGCATAGGAAGCTGCTTCAACCCACTTTGTGAAGTAATCGATTGCTACTGGGATGAAGCGATGCCCGTTAGATGCCGTAGGTCTGATCTCGCCGATCATATCAATGCCCCACATTGCGAAAGGCCAAGGTGTTGTCAAGATGTTCAGAGGAACTGGAGGAATGTGCACCTTATCAGCATAAATTTGGCATTTGTGACATGTCCAAGAATGTTGGTAACAGTCGGCTTCCATTGTGGACCAGAAATATCCTGCCCGAAGGATCTTCTTTGCCGTGGTATGTCCACTGGAATATGTTCCGAAGGTACCTTCATGTAGCTCTGCCATGATCTTTTCTGCCTCAGTCTTATCCACACAACGCAGTAGAGTTGAATCATGGTTTCATTTGTAGAGAATGTCGTTGCTGAGGAAGAACTTCGCCGCGAACCTTCTCAGAAACTTCTTGTCATTGACAGATGCACCCTCGGGGTATTCTTGAGCTTCCAAGTACCTCTTCACTTCATGATACCAAGGTTTTTCAGTTACCTCTTCAGCCTCAAGATCACAGTAATGTGCAGGTTTGTCCAATTTCCAGATAATGATCTGGGGAGCCTCGTTGTCCCATTTGACTTTGAACATAGAAGACAGCGTAGCTAGCGCGTCCGCCAACTGATTCTCCTCTCTTGGGAAGTGTTCAAAAGTTATCTCCTCGAAGTGGGGAATCAACGTCAACACATACTCCTTGTAAGGAATAAGATTTGGGTGTTTCGTATCCAACTCGCCTTTGATCTGGATGATCACGAGAGCGGAATCTCCGAAGACACTCTGAAACTTGATCCTTAGGTCGATTGCCGCTCAAAGACCCATGATGCATGCTTCATACTCCGCCATGTTGTTGGTGCAGTTGAAACATAGCCGGGCAGTGAGTGGAGTATGAGTGCCTTTAGGGGATATGATCACATCGCCGATGCCGTTACCCAAAGCGTTGGAGGCTCCGTCAAAGTGCATAGACCATCGGGATCCTTCCTCAGGTCCTTCATCCGGTCCAGGTACTTCACAATCAGTCACTACCATGATGTTCTCGTCTGGAAATTCAAAGTTCATAGATTGGTAGTTGTCCGCTGCTTGGTGCGCCAAATGGTCTGCCAATACACTTCCCTTGATTGCTTTCTGAGTCGTGTACTGGATGTCATATTCTGTCAAGATCATCTGCCATCTTGCTATTCTTCCGGACAAGGCAGGCTTTTCGAATATGTACTTGATTGGATCCATTTTAGAAATCAACAGAGTAGTGTGAGTCAACATATATTGTCTCAGCCGGCGAGCAGCCCATACCAAAGCACAGCAAGTTTTCTCGAGCAGTGAGTATCGGGTCTCACAGTCGGTAAACTTTTTGCTAAGGTAATAAATGGCGTGCTCTTTTCGGCCAGACTCGTCATGCTGCCCCAGCACATACCCCATTGAGTTGTCCAGTACTGTCAAGTATAAGATTAGAGGTCTCCCTTCAACTGGTGGCATAAGAATGGGTGGTTCTTGGAGATACTCTTTAATTCTGTCGAAAGCGGCCTGACATTCATCGTTCCAACGTACTACTTGATCTTTCTTCAGTAGCTTGAAGATTGGTTCACAGGTAGCAGTTAGATGCGAGATGAATCGAGCAATGTAGTTCAGCCGTCCTAGAAAGCCTCTGACTTCTTTTTCTGTCTTGAGAGTTGGCATCTCTTGTGTGGCTTTCACTTTGGCAGGGTCCACTTGAATACCTTTGTCGCTCACAACGAAGCCTAGCAATTTTCCAGATCTTACCCCGAAGGTGCACTTGTTCGGGTTCAACCTCAGCTTGTACAACTTCAGACGGTCAAACAGCTTCTGTAGATGGTCAAGGTGTTCCTCCTCAGTTTGGGACCTTGCAATCATATCATCGACATATACTTCAATCTCATGGTGGATCATGTCATGATATAAAGCAACCATGGCACGTTTATAGGTTGCCCCAGCATTTTTCAATCCAAACAGCATGACCTTGTAGCAAAAGGTGCCCCACTGAGTAACAAAAGTGGTCTTCTCCATATCTTCAGGAGCCATCTTGATTTGGTTATATCCGTAGAAACCGTCCATGAAGGAGAATACTTTGTGCTGAGCAGTATTGTCAACCAGAACGTCGATATGAGGCAGAGGGAAATCATCCTTAGGGCTGGCCCTATTCAAATCCCTGTAATCAACACACATTCGGACCTTACCGTCCTTCTTCGGCACTGGAACCACGTTGGCAACCCACTGAGGGTAAGAAGTCACTGCTAGAAACCCGACATCAAATTGTTTCATAACCTCAGCCTTGATTTTCTCGGACATCTCTGGACGCATACGGTGGACCTTCTGTTTAACCGAAGGGCATTCTTCCTTGGTAGGCAGGTGATGAACCACAATGTCAGTATCCAACCCAGGCATGTCTTCGTAGGACCAGGCAAAGATTTCCACATAATCATGCAACATCTGAATCAACCGTTGTTTCACACTAGCCTCCAGATTGGCACCAATCTTGACTTCCTTTCTGTCTGTCTCAGTACCCAGATTTATTATTTCCACTGGCTCTTCATGTGGCTGAATGGCCCTCTCTTCCTGGAGCAGCAGTCTTGCAAGCTCACCAGGCACTTCGCAATCATCTTCACCTTCGTCTTCGGCTAAGTTGATCGGATTTTCGAAGTCATAACTGGCAGTAGCAGTGTCGTTACCAGTGAGATCCAGAGTGGATTGGAACCTGTATAGGTGAGTGTGTGTAAATATAGTTGCTTTGCAATATATAATAAAGAAAGGGAGCACAAGATTTGAAATGTGAAAAACGTCCAATGTTTTTATTCATGATATATGAAAATGACAAATAATAAGCCCTCACAAATGAAGCCACGGTGCCCCGGGTAAGACACCGGGCCATAAAGTTTCAAATTATTGTTCGTTACAAATTCAAAACAAAGGAGTTCATTACTGAGTGACAAAAGTAATAGGTGTGAAGTCTTTGGCAGTCCAGTTGCTTGGTCCACCGTTGGTTGTTGGGTAGATCCAGCTGTCGAATTCAGATTCCTCCACATCGTCTTCAATAGCATTTACTCCCGGGTTGGTGATGAATAGAGGAGGTCTTCCAATCCTTGCTTTACGGACAGCCCTCTGAGCTTCTGCAGTGAAACCCAAACCAAATTTTTCAGTCTTCGGAGTGAAATCAGGAAGTCGGCCCCAGTTTGCGCACTCACCCTTCTCAATCACAGCCCGGGCATCCTTTAAGGAAGCCATCTTTAAAGGAGAGTCTTCTTCAGTCATAGTTTCTGCTGATGCCAGTGTTTGAGGAACCTCTTCAAAATGTTGAAAGGGGGTCTCAATGAACTCCCCCTCCATCTCTATGTACCGGAACGAGTTAAGATGCCTGACCATATATTCTTCCTCCCCCTGCACTGTAACAATCTTCCCTCTGGTCGGGTACTTAAGCTTCTGATGTAATGTGGAGGTCACAGCTCCAGCCTTGTGGATCCATGGACGACCCAGCAAACAAGAATAGGATGGTCGGATGTCCATCACATAGAACGTTGAATCAAAGACCTGAGAACCGACCCTGATTGGAATGTCAACCTCACCATGTACCATCCTTTTGGACCCGTCAAAGGCCCGGACAACAATGTTACTAGGCTTGAGCTCTAAACCCTCACAATCCAACCTGTCTAGAGCCTTCTTGGGTAATACGTTTAACTAAGAACCGGTGTCTACCAACACATGAGTAAGAGTAGTGCCTCTGCATTCAATAGAGACATGCAGGGCATCGTTGTGGTTCTTTCCCTTGGCAGTTAGATCGGCGTCGGAGAAACCCAACCCATTATTAGCAGTTAAGTTGGCCACACAATCGGTAAATTGATCAGCAGACGTCTCTTGTGGCACGTGGGCCGTCTTCAAGAAGGAAATCAGGGCCTTGGCATGGGCCTCTGAACACAATAACAGTGATAACATAGATATTTTAGATAGGGTGTGCCCCAGCTGCTCAACTACATTGAAATCACTCTTCTTGATAATCTTGAGGATCTCTTCCATCTCTTGCTTGGAAGGCTCGACATTGGTTGTCTTTGGTGCCTCCGTCCGGGCAGGCATATCAGTAGCAATCCCTTTGCCCCGAGCGTCAGATGACTCGGCAGCAGGGGTAGAAACAGGAACTTGGTCAGGCAGGGAAGTGGGCACACTTGCAGGTGTGATGATAAGAGGTCTTTGAATGGCTGGTGGCGCAATATCAAGTGAGAAGAGCCTGCCACTGCGAGTGACTTTGGCAGGCCCGATGATGTTACTGACGCCGGTACTAGCATCAAACTCTTACTTTATTCCAAGAACATAAACATCTGCCCCATAGTGCCACGGGACAACTTTGTCAGATTTATAGGGGATGGGCCCCGGAACAGTGATGATGATAGGAGCAATCTTCTGAGTAGACATGATTTTGACAGGCTTCTTTGAGGGAGCCTTAGGAGGGTTATTGAAAATAGTGACAATAGAAACTTCTTCGGTACGGGTAGCAGGGACAGCAATCTTCTCGAACAAGATCTCTTTATTATCCATCAGGCTCTGGATACCTGACTTCAACAAAGGACAACCAGCAGGTGAAACAGAACAAAGGAGGCAACCTTTACTACATCCCGGAAATAAACCGGCTAGCAACAGGTTCCTTTTGACAGTCAACAACGGAGTAACAATATCATCCACAGAGGCTACATACAGGTCTTCTTCCACAGCATTCACTCCATGCTGGGGCATGGGAGCAGTCACAACATTGGGCCTTTCGGGCGCCTCGAACTGTATTTCTTTAGCATCAATAAGGTCTTGAACCTTATTCCTTAGAGCCCAACAATCATCCGTAGAATGCCCCGGGCTATCAGAGTGATAAGCACAACGGGCGTTAGGGTTGTACTTTGGAGAGGTTGTATTCACTACCTTCGGAGCTTCTTTGACAGTTACTAGATTGGTTGACAGTAGTTGCGGCAATATCTGAGACAGGGTCATACTGAGCCGAGTGTACTGCCTTCTGGGTCTCTCACCCCTTGGTTGGTTATATTGCTGAGGAGCAGCAGCAGGCTTTGAGATTACCACCACGTTGACAGCTTGGCGGCGTTCCGGTTTATTCTGTTTCCTTGACCCATAAACAGCACTAGATTCCTTTTTGAATGGTTTCTTTTCAGAACTTGAGGGGGCACCTTTTTGTATCTTCCCCGACTTGATACCAGCTTCTATCCTTTCACCAGTCAGAATGAGGTCTGTAAACCCTGCAGAAGAATTACCAATCAGATGGTTGAAGAACGGACCAGACAGGGTCCCCAAGAACATGTCCACAAGTTCACGGTCAATCAACGGTGGCTGCACCCTGCCATCCAGGTCTCTCCACTTTTGCACGTACTCCTTAAAACCTTCACCCGTCCCAAGTGACATACCCTGGAGTTGGGTACGCGTGGGAGCGAGGTCGGAATTGTACTGATACTGCTTATAAAAAGCAGTTGCCAAGTCTTCCCAGTTACGAATACTGGTTCCATCCAGCTGATAGAACCATTCGAGTTGAGTCCCTGAAAGACTATCCTGGAAGAAATGGATCCATAAGTTCTTGTCTGCAGTATACGGTTGGATCTTCCTTACATAAGAACGGAGGTGCAGCTTAGGGCAGGAAGCTCCGTCATACTTCGCAAAAGAAGGTGCCTTGAACTTGTGTGGGATCACCACCCCAGAAGATAAACCTAGATCTCCAAAATCCAACCCGGGCACATGCTGAATCTCCATAGCACTCAGACGATCTTCTAGTTGCTTGTACCTATCCTCATCAAGAGGGTACTGTTCATCATTGTAATCGGTCTCGTTGTCGGAGACCACGGGACTAGGAACCCTTCCCCTTGGGGACTGTCTTTCCCTACAAAGGAATTAGCTTGATCAGCCTCATTTTGCAGTGTATTCCCAAACCTCCGTCCAGTGTTGAACAGCACAGTCCTCTTCTTCTTCTTATTCTTCAAAAGCAGAGTCTTCAATTCCTGTTGACCCTGGGCTAAGCTCATGACCAGCTCTTGAAACTGGGCGTTCTGGGCCTGGAGGGCCTTGATAGCTTGTTCATTGGATGATTCAGGATTCATGATGATTGCTGAAATAAACAGCGGAGAAGATTAAGCAACCTGTAGAAAAAGAGTACCTGTTATGCATATGATGCATGATATGCTATTTATGCAATGCATTTAAGGGTTCGAAAGTTCAAATTCGTTGTAGACAAAAAAAGAACACACGTTATATTAAGAAATAATCTGTTCAGTACATCAGGGCCTCATGGGCAAAACATTACAAAACAATTAATCCCAAAAGACACTGTGCATCCTCTTTGGTGCGATGTAAGTGTTGAGGGTCTTTTCCTCGTGCAGTAGACGGGTGAGATCCAAGACCTTCTTCTCACTGGCATGTAGACTGGTTTCAAGAGAATTTCGTTCTTCCTTGAGTTGGATCCAGCTTTTTTGCATTTCTTCCCAGGATGTTGGCATGTCAGGATGTTGAATGGTGTATGGCACCTCTCCTTCCAAAACTGGCTCTTTGATCACGGGAAGAACATGAGGATATGGCATCACCAGCTTCTGGGAGCGGGCTCGTACCCACTTGAGATAAGGTTCGAGGGGGATGGAGTTCTTGTGCCCCAGTGTCTTACTATCTACTCTGTTAGGCATCCTCCAACCTCTGATGAATCTCTGGCGAAGTCCTTGTGCATCGTTGTCGAAGTCAAAAACTATGTCAGGAATCAACATGTCATGAGGGCCATCCCTCCGAGCATATCCAAACTGTCTCAAAGCCAGACACGGGTTGTAAGTAATGCCTCCTCTGATTCCAAGTAAAGGAATATTAAGAAACTCTCCGCAATGATCAATGATAGTGACATTTTCTCTGGACCGAGAACACCAATGTATATCAGCATGTGTAAGAGTCATTAATCATTGTGACCATCTCAAACCCCGCTCGTTCTTCAAAACTGATTGTGGAAGGTGCGAAATAAACCACCTTGCCAGGAGAGGAGTGCAGCACATGAGAACACCTCTTTTTCTCATGGTTCGAGTGTAACATGAGTGGAGGATGTCCCCAAGCAACGTAGGTATAGGATTCCTGGACATGAAGATCTTGACAGCATTGATATCTATAAGCTGATCCGAATTCGGGAACAACACCAACCCATTGACAAGGAGTGCCACAACTTCTTCAAAAGCTTGTAGGTCAAGGGAATTCCAACATTCTTGGGCCTTCTTAAACAGAAACTTTTCCAAGATTCCTTTGATACCACTTCTAACTTCCCAATGCCCCTTGATGTCAGATGGTTGTAGGCGTAATGCTTTAGCAACCTCTTCCAGTTTTGGTTCCCTTTCCGTACCGTTGTAGGGTAGTTGACTAAGAATAGGAACCTTCAGAAGCTGAGAAAACTCTTCCAAAGTAGGCACCAATTGATAATCCGGGAAAGTAAAACAGTGGTGCAAAGGGTCAAAGAACTGGAAGAGAACTTTTATCATATCTTCTTCAATGTTGGTGTTGACCAAGCTGATGAGTATACCGTGCCTTTCACTGAAGGAAGAATTCTCGGGAATCCTGGATGTAAGCTCCTTAAGCTGAAGAGGGATCCTTACAAGGTTGATCTGAATTGTCTTTCTGCGGATAGTTTCCATGTCCTACAAAACTAGAACAAAGATGAAGATTCGAACCCTTGAAGTGGTTAGTGGATGCATATGATGTTGTATGATGTTATGATGTTATGATAAAAACACACCGCAAGTATCCACAAAAAGCAAACATGATAAGGCACACAAGTCACACCAGACAGCCCTTAGAGTTTAGGCCAGCATGAGGTCTAGGTACTACCCTCTTGAAGTTGGTGGGTTCAAAACCTGTCCTATCAAAGGTAACCGGGTTCTAAGGATCTCAATATCATTGGGTTGTTTTCTGTGTTCATTGTTTTAATTTAGCCACTGAACTGGCGATCAAAATATTCCAAGAAAACAACCCTCAATGAGTGTAGTATCGAGTATCTACCAACTTCGGACTGCACCAAAGTCGGTCACCTCACTACCCTAAAGAGGCCAGGATGGTCAAGTAAGGTTCCTAAGGTCAGTTGATGCTTCACGACACCACGCGGAGGCCCCATACTCTCCTTGACTTGACTCAAGGGTTACCGGTACTCACCAAAGTGCCACATCAACGTAGCAACTGCTTCAACCGTGTCGGTATACCCCGCACAGTTCCCTCACAGTTTGTTGCTACCTAAAAGGTATCCCTCAGATCCGGGTTAGGATCTATGAAACTCCCAAAACAGGCCCACAATATTAAAGCAATCAAAACAGGCAATTAAAAACATAAGAGTGGTCTAATCCTAAGGTACACCTCACTTTTATAAGTGTCCCCAGTAGAGTCGCCAGTTCTGTGATCGGTGGAAATAAAACTGACTGTTTTTTAAGCTGGTTCGTGAAATGTCGCGGTAAGCAAGAGTCGCCACCGTCTTTTATGTTCTCCAACATGGAAAGGACAAAAGCACAGCAAAATTCCTTCTTTGAGAATGTTTCTCGGTTCGGGAGGTAGATTTATAGAAAGGGAAGGTGTTAGCACCCTTTCTATCCGTGGTTATCCACGGGCTCTTAGGTACTTGCTCTTATGTTTTCAAAACTTGTTTGCTTTTCAAGTGTGTGGGTTTTGAAAAAATTTTCGTTTGAAAAATTTCTAAGTAACTCTTGTATCTGTCCTCAAGAGTGTATGAAAAATTTGTTTGAAAACTTTTTGAAAGTGTCAGTGTGAAAAGTTGTTTTGTTTGTTTGAAAGAGCAAGTACCCATGAGAAATCTACCTACTCTAAGGAATTAGGCTGTGTAAGAGTCCTTTAGACAGTGCTATCCCACCATTGAGAGGTAGGTAGCGCCTTCGTTGGAGTTATTCGGGTCAATTCGATTATAAGGGACATGTGTGGTCACCAAAGCAATGGTAGGACGCTTTAGTGGTAACCCTAATGTCCTAGATCCTTTTTATCCGAGGCAACCGTTCCGAGGCAACTGGATCTTAGACAGAAGGGCGACCTCTAAAACACCCTATACTTGATGACCACGTTCGAGGCAACCAGTGAGGCATACCCTAGGAGTGGTATGTGCATGTGTGTTGTTTCATTTTATGTTTATCTTTGATCATGCATTTGTGAGCTACGAATTGGTTTTATTATTCATACAAGTCTTTCATGCATATTAACAGTTAAGATTGCGGAAAATAAATCGCGGAAAGGTAAAGCTACGCTATTACAAGGCGCGGGTCTATACATCGCCAAAAACATAACCCGTTTGGAAATAAATGCGAGAAAGGTAAATAAAGCAATAAAACCTACTTAACTATTACATCCTCGGAAACAATTACATCAATATAATCAAAATAAATAATAATGCGCGAATAGAAATTTAATCGGGACATCCTTAGGGTTTTGACCCTTTTGAGAAATAAATTGAGTTTGTCCTTTTTTGCAATTAATTAAAATTAAACCTAATAACTAATTAATTAATTAACTATAAGAAAAATGTTTTTTATGTTTTTTATGGAAATAAAAATAAGGAAATTAAAAGTCAAAAGAAACCCTAATTCTAAATTTGTTTTATTTATTGTAAAAAGTTAAAATTAGACCTAATTTAAACTAAGTTGATTAATTAGAATTTATTTACAAAATAAATTAATAAATAAGAATAATAATAATTAATGAAAATATTTACATTTTTTATTCTCTGAATTTATTATGAAAAATATTAATTTGTTAATTAATTAAATAATAGTAATAACAATTATTAAAATAATTAGTTAAAAGAAAATAAACAAGCAATTAACCAGGGGGGTATGCTGGCCCAGATGGAGGTTAAGCCTGGAATTTCTGGCCCATTAAGCCAAGCCCTTCTGACTTTTGTAATTGTCCACGTGCATGTTGACTTGGAGCATGGTGTCCAGCATCTCATAGCCATTGGATTGAGCTTTGTGTCCACTTGGCAAGCTGAAGCGTGAGAGTCCATGGTGGGACGTTTTGAGAATCCTGCATATGATCACATGATGAAAAATAGGAAACAAATATTGGGTGGACCTGGGAATCGAACCCAGGTCCCAATGATGCACAGCCAGCGTGCCTAACCACTCCACCATCTGCTTACGTTTGTAAGTATAATGATCAATAAAATTAATATATGAAAACAACTATTATGCTGGACAAAACAAAAATTACGCGCGCCATTTGAATTATCTAGTAGCACGCTGACAACGCATCATCGTCCTCGTTGAACACCTGCAAAATAAAGCAAATAGCGGGGGTTTTAACCCCCACAAAACAGAACGGCCAATAATAGCGAATAGGAATCCAAGCTATATAAATATGGCGCGAGGTGTCCAGTATATTCGTCTTGATCAGACGGTTTCAACCATGGTCATGAGAGGTTCTGATTTACTCGGATGTGAAAAGCCCTAATTTTGAAGCTTGAAAAACCTAGAATCCTTCAATGGCAATTTGCGTTTCAGGGTATCTCAATGCAATTAAATTGTACCAAAAGCTTCGTACAGTCCTTATGAACACAAAACAATTAACAAAAAGTGTCAAATATGCATGAATCAAAGTATATGATTTTGAAAATTTTGTTCAAACCGTGGGTCTGTGTAGAACGTGTTCTTGAGCTTTAAGTCTTGTTTTTGATTGCAATGTGCTCCTGGGGACTTATGCAATGTGTTTGAATCCTCAAATTGGTTTGAAAGGGCCTTGAAGTGAGAAAACAGATTTGACTTTTTTCTTGATTTTTTGGAATTGGTTTATGGCTTTTTGCAGCAGCTTGCACGTTGCAAGCATTAGGGTTGGCTTCAGTATTTATGTTGGAAGGGAATTAGGTTAACTTTTGGCCAAGAAATCCATTGCATTATGGTTTCAATATTTGATTGGAAATCAAATAATTTTCAATCTTTTTGATTGATAAAACTTGCCAAACATGGAGATTTTTGTCTCTTTGATGGATGCACGAAATTTCCAGCTTGCCCTGGGCCTATTTGCTTCATAAAAAGATTTGAAAACCATATCTTTATATTTTCTACATTTTAAATCAATTAAATGAATTAATATTAATAAAAAATTCAATTAATTAATTAAAAATAAGAAAATAAATCAATTTGAGTTCAATGGGTCGTGCATAGGCCTTGGACAAAGTTTCAAGAAGGCATTTGAGGCCCATTAGCAAAAATGAAGTGTTTTGAGCAAAGTTGACTTTTGCAAATTCCCAAAAATTTCCCAACTTCTCCAATGCATATCTTGCTCAATTTTGATCATATGAACATGTTCTTGGACATTTTGGAAAGGTCTTGAAGTCCTCTAACCAATGCCTTTGGTCCCATGTCATTTGGATTTACCAATCTCAAGTTATGGTCTTTGACTTAAAATGCCTTTTTGTTGACTTTTGAAAATGACCTATAATGTAGAAATTGATAACTTTTTGTGAGAGCATTTCTTGGACTTGGAATCTGAGGACGAGTTGTAGGAAATGTCCTCCCCTTCAAAATGAGCATTGGATGGGATTTTTCTGATGAACCATGAAAAAGTTATGCCCTGGTCAAGTTACAGTTGACTTTTCAGCTGTCCAAAAATAGAAACTTTTGCATCTTGATGATTTTTGAGCCATGCTTGTGGAATCATGATCAAGACTTGATCAAATGATGATTGTGGCTTAAAAATAAGATGTTGACCAAAAATTATGACTTTTAACTGTAAAATGACCATTTTACCCGTACAGTTGACTGTGAACCAAATAGGGTTTTTGACTGTGCAACTTGACCCTGTGAGCCTTGAGACTTGACATGTAGATGCTTGACAATGTATATGGGCACATGAGACTTGATTGGACCACTGAAAACCTCAAATTCTTTGCAGGAACCAAAACCCTAGTTTTTGACTGGCTTAGGAGGATGCTTGACTGTGCAACCCTTGAGCAAATCTTGAACCATTTAGAGATTGATCTTGACAAACCTTGAAGAATATGGGAGGGAAAATTTTGGGGTACAACACTCCCCAACTTGCTTCACGGTCACAAGCCCAGCAACAACCTCGTCAGCGTCAACAGGGTAATCGGCGTAGGAAAAATACGTCTGGAAGACATTTCTCTGAAACTGACATACCATCATCTCTAATACTGAAACGCTTGTTGGAGGTCAATCTTCTTGCTTTAAAGGATCCTATTCGGAAGCCCAATACCTCTACTCCTAGCTATCACCCCGACGCATTTTGTGTATACCACTCCCATAGTCCTGGACATGACACCGGTGACTGTTGGGCTTTGAAAAACAAGATCCAAGACTTGATTGACGAAGGAGTGCTGGAATTCATGCCGGATGGCGAGATGAAAATTTTCCGCTGAGGGTTCTCCACCTGAAATGGCAAGTTCGAACTAAGAGACTTTTGTTTCATTTGAATTTTCAAGTTGTAATTTCGTTTGTTATTCAAACAATTATTTGTTGATGTCAAACTTTGTTTCATTAATGCACTGCATGTGTTTGTCTTGAATTCATCCATTCATTTTCACTATTCTTGAACTATGCTTTCTACTTTATCTATGATATTTATCTCTTGATAAAAGTTACAAGTCTCTAGAGGGAGGATGACGAAACAATGCCATAATCTCATACAGTATGCTTTTGAACAGACCTTGTTGACGATGTACATGCGTTTCTTTCAAATCCTAAACACTGGAGTTATAAGGAAGATAATCCCTAGTCAACCCCCTTCGAGCCAAAGAAGTAGGAGTTTTCTGTTTTAAACACAAATTGAAACCTTTGATTAAAACCTGGGGCAGGGTAGTCTCTAAGTTAATTCAAAAGATGCGCATTAAGGTCGCAAATTCTCAGTTCGTAATACAACGAATGAAATCAAAAACATTCCTTTGGAATCAAAAGACAGTGATGGTTCCTTATCTCATAGGCAGTCATTACCTCTCAAAAGAGAAAAGCCCATTAAGCCAAAACCTATAAAGGAGGCTTAAGAAAGCTGGGGCATCCCGCTGACTGTAATCTCGAAAACAGGAACAGTCAGGCAAAAATTAGGGATAACGAATCAAAAGAAAGAGGTCATTATAAATCCTCAACAACATGAAAAATGTTGAAAATGATGATTGCCTTCCATAAAATTCAACTTGTGTGGACCATCACCAAAATGTCGTTCCAAACTCGAATAGAGTTCGACGCACAATTAACTGAGTTTAAGATTGAAGAACATCACGAAGAGCGGGTGGGTACAAATATACTTTGAGCCTTTATCCTTTGTTTCTTAAACCGCGAACCAAGCCACATTACAACCCTTTAAAAGTCCTAATTGAAGCATGGGTTAGTCCGAAAGAATACTGTTACAAAAAGGTATCCTGACTTCTGTAAGGCTTTGCCCTAAATCTGGTGTTTAATTTGTCTTATAAAAAGTTTTCTGCTAAAAACGCATTTTTCAAAACTTCGAGACTAGCATAAACTTTGCATTATTCGAATATTGTTGTTTGCACATGTTTATTTGTTTGACAGCGAAGAAATTCACAATGGTGAATGTTCGGAGGAACGAAAGATCTCTCAGTAAGTAAAATCACTTCAAGTGGGATGACACTCCCATGGCAAAAATCTCCCATCAACAAAGGGGGACTTGGTTTGGTATTGTCCAGTAAATCAGGGGCAGTCCAGTTTTCAACAAATCTTTCAAAGTTCAGTAAACCTGGGGCAATCCAGTCAAGATTTCAACAAATCTTTCAAAGACCATTAAACCTGGGGCAGTCCAGTCAAGATTTCAAGAAATCTCTCAATTGCAGGATAATCTGGGGCAAGTCTCCCTCACCATAACTTGTGGCATTTAAGCGCCAATCTCAACAAAGGGTTACGTGCAGTCCAAGTTTCCTAGCAATACCACAAACATATGATACTAGGGGCGGTGATGAAACCTCTCTTAAATCTTTCTGAAAAGAAATTCAAGCGTCCTTGAGAAGGTTATCACCTCTCTAGCAGACCAGCAGTCATGGGTTTATTTCCCCAACATTTGTCAAGGATTTATTCTCCAAAACAAATTACATTTCAAGTTGAACGGTCGTTAAAAATTTCCTTCATCACCTGCTGGAAGTTACAGTCATCAAAAATTTCCTTCATCACCTGCTGGAAGTTACGGTCGTCATCAAAAATTCCTTCATCACCTGTTGGAATTCACGGTCGTTAAAAATTTCCTTTATCACCTGCTGGAAATTACGGTCGTCATCAAAATTTCTTTCATCACCTGTTGGAAGTTACAGTCATCAAAGATTCCTTCATCACCTGTTGGAAGTTACAGCCACCAACAGAATAACGGACAACTGAAGCTCCTAAAAATCTATTTCTCTCAAGAATGAATATTCTCATCCTTAAAACCTCAAGAGATTGGTATACTCCCAACTTCCTGACCCTTAACAGAATGAAGATTCTCATCCTTAAAACCTCAAGAGATTGGTATACTCCCAACCTCTTGACCCTTAACAGAATGAAGATTCTCATCCTTAAAACCTCAGAAGATTGGTATACTCCCAACCTCCTGACCCTTAATAGAATGAAGATTCTCATCCTTAAAACCTTAGAAGATTGGTATACTCCCAACCTCCTGACCCTTAATAGAATGAAGATTCTCATCCTTAAAACCTCAAGAGATTGGCGTACACCCAATCTTATGACCCAAGACCTGAATGAAGATTCTCATTTTGGCTTCCCCAGTAGATTGGCATACACCCAACCTCCTGATATTCCCGACAGAATGAAGATTCTCATTTCTCAAAGTGGTATAACATCTGAATTTCTGGTATTCCCGACAGAGTGAAGATTCTCATTCTTAAAGTGGCATATAACCTAAACCCGAACTTCTTCCAGACAGGAATAAGCTTTTTCCAGAATCCTGAGTTTTACTCTCCAACAGGATAACTACTTTTCATCAGTGTGGCTATTCCCCACAAAATTCTTATTCCCCAAGCAGAATGAAGACTCTCATTCTCAGTTCCTCACAGAGTATTCAGATATTCCCCAGTGAAGATCTCCTCAAAACAGGAATCCCCAGTAGATTGGCATACAACCCAAACTCATGATTTCCCCAACAGTGGTCCCAGGACTTGTCATTTTCAACGATCAAAGTATTTTCAATCCCCAGCAGCAGTCAATGATTTACTTCCCCGGCAGCAGTCAAAGATTTCATTATCCAGGATTTGTTTTCCTCAGCAAGACAGCTACTCAGCTTACATGCGCATCCATTACATCCATATCATAAACATTGATGAAGTACAGTTCACTGCATCATACATATCATGCAACATGACTTTATGTTTTGGATAACATTTTACCCTTTTCAGGATAAGATTAAAAGGCTATCGTTAACAATTAGTCAAATACAGTACAAGTATACCCCAGACACGACGGTCATTCTACTACTCATTCAGACTTCGGCAATCCGATACAGACTAGATATGCTCCAGACACGGCGGCCATTCTATCTCTCATTCAGATTCAACTATCAACTTCAAGTTCAGATATGCTCCAAACACGGATGCCATTCTGGCCTTTGTACCAGCAGTTTGATTTTCCCCAGTGCAGTCGCCACGGAAGTCATCCTGCTACTCATACAGATCTCAACTCCGGTTATAGTCTCAGATATACTCTAGACACGGAAGTCATTCTGCTACTCATACAGACCTCAACTTCTGAAAACAGTTTACGGATTCTCCAAACATGGATGTTAATCTATCGCTTGTTCAGACTCAACTTCTGAAAACAGTTTACGGATTATCCAAACACGGATGTTAATTTATCGCTTGTTCAGACTCAACTTCTGAAAATAGTTTACGGATTCTCCAAACACGGATGTTAATCTATCGCTTGTTCAGACTCAACTTCTGAAAACAGTTTACAGATTCTCCAAACACGGATGTTAATATATCGCTTGTTCAGACTCAACCTCTGAAAACAGTTTACGGATTCTCCAAACACGGATGTTAATCTATCACTTGTTCAGACTCAACTTCTGAAAACAGTTTACAGATTCTCCAAACACGGATGTTAATCTATCGCTTGTTCAGACTCAACTTCTGAAAACAGTTTACGGATTCTCCAAACACGGATGTTAATCTATCGCTTTTTCAGATTCAACTTCTGAAAATAGTTTACGGATTCTCCAAACACGGATGTTAATCTATCGCTTGTTCAGACTCAACTTCTGAAAACAGTTTACGGATTCTCCAAACACGGATGTTAATCTATCGCTTGTTCAGATTCAACTTCTGAAAACAGTTTACGGATTCTCCAAACACGGATGTTAATCTATCGCTTGTTCAGATTCAACTTCTGAAAACAGTTTACGGATTCTCCAAACACGAATGTTAATCTATCGCTTGTTCAGACTCAACTTCTGAAAATAGTTTACGGATTCTCCAAACACGGATGTTAATCTATCTCTTGTTTAGACTCAACTTTTGAAAATAGTTTACGGATTCTCCAAACACGGATGCTAATCTATCGCTTGTTCAGATTCAACTTTTGAAAACAGTTTACGAATGCTTCCCAACATGGATGTCAATCTATTGCTTATTCAGACCCCGGTTCAGAGATGCTCCAAACATGAACACCTTTCTGATACTCACCCACTCACCTGCAACATACAATTCAACAAGTATTCCCCGATGGCATCTTTAAGCCCATCTCCGACAAGATTCTGTCACGTCTCCAAATGGCATCTTTAAGCCCATTCCCTCAACTATGCTTTGACGAGTGCAAATTTTTTGGGCACTCTAGTGTCCAATCATCTTTTACCTTCGAGTCGCGAACGACAAAATTGCCAATCTAACTCTTCAGGTTAAAGAAGATTGAACACGGGCAACTGTTGTACCCCAAAATTTGCCCTCCCTTTTTCACAAGAAATCACAACTTCAGGATTTTCCCTGACTTTTCAAGATTGACTCAAGAATCGGTCAAACTGACTTTTCTTTATCAGTCAATCCAGAATTAGGGTTTCCATTGATTTTATTGAGATTGGCTCAGGAATTGATCAAACAGACTTTTCTTTAACGACAAATCTAGAATTAGGGTTTTCGCTTGTATTTCTCAGAAGAAATTGAATCCACAATAATTCAATTGACTGTTACATTATTTTTACGCTTGTTCCAGATTACCGGTTGTTTCTCAAAACCTAAATATCTGAGATAGGAGCTGAGGCTTTGTTTGAAATTATGAGGCATTGGTTTGATCAGTGGAGTGAAAAAATGTATGGAATGCTTGTTCGTTTAAAGCATGGTTAATTGGAGTGTCAGGCGTATTGTGATTAATGCGAGACTGCAGAGTTCGTTGATTATTTATTTCATCTGGGTTAAAGTTATTGGGATATATTTCCAATTATCTTGATTTAAGAGATTTAAATAATTAAATAGACAGTGCAAAGGAAAGAAGGAAATATTTGACAATAAAGAATTCTTATTTGACAAAGACTTTTTATTTATTTATTTCAAATATTGTTACAAATGTTATTCGAATATTGTAAATTTATAATTTACAGTTTTTACAATAATACTTATTACAATAAATGAAAAGAAAATAAATCTAAAGCCTAAGTCTCTTAAAATCTTTGATCTTCTACTGCTTCTTCCATTATCCAACTGATACTTACCTGCAAAGGACAGAAGAAAAAGAAATCAGTGCAGTTAAATTGAAAAGCATTTTCAAGCAGATAAATATAAAGTCATCATTAAAGCTTGTTGGCCGAAATCAGATTGTTTTTGGGTTCATCAAGTTTTACTTGTCCTCTTTGCAAATCACAAGAAGATTTCTCTTCTTGGTTCACAAAGAGGAAAGATTTTGCAAGCATACAATCAATTAAATATACAAGGCAGCAAGGCAAAGCAAACTGAACAACAAACTGCATTAGTCAACCAAAAGCAAACTAAGTTGCACAAAAGCAAACTAAGTTGCAAAACTGTCAAACCAAGTACACTAAGTTGTCCAAGCACAAGCTATCAAAAAGAACAATGCAGGAAATCTAGAAGAAAGTACAGAATGCAGGAGAAGAACCAAGTTACAAGCAAGCAGGCTTGTCAAAACACATCATCATATTCTGGCCAACAATCTTTTTAGAAAAAAATATAATAAGCAATTTAAAAATGCTTTATGGAGAGAGAAAGAGAGAACCAGAAAAAGAGTTTGGCAGTTTGGCAGGCTGTACAAAGCGGTAAAAAAGATATAAAAGAACAAGACTGTAAACAGTCTAGGGGGAGGAGAGCCACAAAAACTGCAACTCAAAGCAAACTAACAGCAAGCCTGCCTAAACTTATCAAAACCTGCCTCCAAACACAAACTGCAAGTTATCAAACCTGCTTCCAACAAAAACAAGCAAGCTCAACAAAATGATCAAACCCCTTTCCAACAAAAAGAAGCAAGCCCAACACCCAGGCCTGGCCTTACCAAACAAAGACTGCAAGCCAAAATTTTGAAACCTGTAACCTGCCTTACCAAAACACCAGAACTCACAAGCCTGCATAACCTGCATAACCCATTCAAACCTGCAAGACTCACAAGCCTTCAAGCATGTTTTCAAAACCAAAGAAAACCTGCAAAACTGCAAGTTTGAGAAACCTGCAAAATTGCATCCAAACTAGCAAACTAACAGAAGCTTGCCTAAAGCTCACCAAGCCTGCTTCCAAGCTTAGAAAACATTCAATCCTGTCTTACCAACTCAAACCTGCAACTCAAACAAATCTAAAAAACAAAGAACTTTTTCAAACAACAAAGGCCAAAAACTACAACTCAAGGCCAAAAACTGCCTAAGCTACTAACACAGTTCAGTCTCACCATCATCAAATATTAAGCATCACCCAAAAAAAAAGAAGAAGGGAAGAGAAACAAAGGAGCAAAAATCTCAGAACATACATTCATCATCAATAGGAATCAAGCTCAGTTCACAATAAATGAGTTTCAGAATACATATGTACATCATCAAATAAACAGGGTATTCAAAGAGGAAGAGAAAATCAGAACCAAACATTCAAGCATTTTCAGAAAACATCATCATCAAACGATTCAAGAGAAGTCAAAAGATACGAAATACCAGAAAGAAACACTGTCATCCTCGTCCTCTTTCTCCGGCCACCAAGAGCGCCGCCATTCCAAGTCCTCTCTCCCTCGCCTTACAGAGCAAAACGCTAAAGGTATGTCCTTCAAACTTATACTACACATAAACATGAAAAGAAACCATAAGATTGAAAACATGCAAGAAATAAATGTACAAGAAACTGTAAAAAAAACGCGTCAAGAACGAAAACGTGTACCCTTTCGAATCACCGCCTTGTATAGTCACGGAGAGGAGAGGGTGGAGGCAATGCTCTGGCAGCATGGAGGTGGGCAAATCGTCGCTTGGCTGAGAGAGAAGATGAGAGGCGAAGAAGACGAGAGGAGAGGAGCGCCGCTGTTCAAACTGTAAAACCCTAATTTCCAAACAAATGAACGAACCCTAACAATTTGTTCAAACCCATCAGATGGGCCTTCGCCCAACAAAACCCATAAAGCCCAAACATGTTCTGGCACCTGCACCCCCCCCCCCCTTTTAATCTAATTTTGTTCTTTTTACTTGGGCCATATACTAATCCTAGGCCCACATCTTTCTTTCAAGACATTTGTTTTTTTTACTTTCTTTCTTTTTGGGTGACTACAAATACTAATTTTGGCTTAATTTTTTAGTTAAAATGTTTATTAATTTTGTTTATAATAAAACACCAAAAAAGAACAGTCAGTTAACTTAAATAATCTTTGGTTTTCCTTAAAATCAGTTATTGGTTAATAAAAAATGTGTAAATAATAAAACTTTAACTTAAACTTTTTTTTTTCTTTTCTTTAAAGCTCATTGTTTATATAATTAACAAAATACAAAAAAAAATTATACTTAGTCTTACTTAGGTTAAAATATTTTATTTGATCATTTGTAAATAAATATACACATCTCATATCTCTTTGATTTTCATTATCTTATACCTTGTTATATTTTTACATTGAGAATGCGACAATTCGATTTGGTTGTAATATATACTTGGACATTATTATAAGACTCATCCCCATTTGTAAACATTTGTACCCCCATCCCCGGATACTTATTTGTAATAACTTAGACTTTAAATTCCCGCAATTTATCGCTTTCCATACACTGTATAGTAATTAGGGTTTGTATGCGAAGATTCAAAATCAATCGTTAGGTGACCTAATACAAGATAAATGCATGAAAATCAATACACAATTCACACTTGCACCTATAGGGTAACCTCGTTTGTTGCCTCGGAAAATACAATCATGTCCCTCGAGTATGAGACACTCTAGCAAATGTCCCTTCAATAAACAAAGATCGTAGTCCCTCGATGACCCTCGATGTTGCCTTTGATAAAACGATCTCGTCCCTTACAAAATTGCTAGAGCATCTCACAAGTTGCCTTCAATAATTGTATATGATGACCCGCGCTTGTCCCGTGTTTAACATCCTAACACAAGGTTGTTCACCAAATACAATGGTGAAACAACACTGTAAAAAAGGGTTAGAAATATAAGAAAGATCTTTGAGTAAAATAGGGTAGACAACTCTTAGTTACTTGATCAAAATCTTGCAAAACATCCTTGCCATTTTTCAAACACACTTCACAACACAACTTCAAAACAATTTCAAAACAACTTCCAAAACATTTAAATATCCTTTCAAAAAGACACACACCTTTGTATATATTCAAACAAGAATCATTACAAAGGTTACCTAGACAAGGCATCTTTTTCAAAACATTTTCAAAACCACACACACAAACCACCATTTCAAACAATTGAAAAGCAAAGGCAAGTGATCTAAAACAAGTAACTAAGAGCCCATGGATAACCATGGATGAAAAGGGTGCTAGCACCTTCCCTTTTCATAATCTACCCCCCGAACCCAAGAAAACATCTCAAAGGTCTTTCCTGTGCTTTTTGACCTTTCCTTTGGATAAAATAAAAAGTCGGTGGCGACTCTTGCTAAACCGAACAAGTGCGAAAACAAACGCAAAATCCCAAGTCAGTTCTCCCACCGTATCACACGGGTTTATTTATTTTTTGAAATATTAATGTAACTGCTTATGGGATGTAATGGTTCAATTAGGACTTCTCGTTTATTTATCATTTTTACGGGTTTTTGGCTATGTAAATAATCCCCTCCCCGAAGCCTTATAATAGTGTAGTTTTATTTCTCGTATTTTAAATTTTCGCAAATATTAACTATTAGATGTATGATAATAGGATTGATTGAAAAGAATGTATGTTAATTTTAAAATGGTCAGCAAACCCTAAATGTGCAAAGACAATAACTGAAATCAAATCATTCGCACATGCACACTCTTAGGGTATACTCTCACTTCGGTTGCCTTCGGTAAACAATTATTAAGTATAGGGTGTCTTAGTGATTGCCCTCTTGTCTAAACAAAGATTAAATGTTGCCTCGGAAATGTTGCCTTAGAAAGGTTGCCTCAGAAATGTTGCCTCGAATATGATCTTAAGACATTAGGGTTATTACTAAGACGTCCTAACATTGCTTTAGTGATCGTACATCCCTTTAGAATTGACCCTTACAACTCCAACAATGGTGCTTCTTATTTCTCAAAATAAGTAGGATAGCGCTGTCTAAAGGAAACAAGAACATAAACATTCTTTTTTCGAATAGGTAGATGCTAGTAGGTACTTGCTCAAAATCAAAATTTTTCACACTTACACTCTTTTCAAACAAAGTTTTCAAAAACACTTTGTAACACTCTTGAAGACAGAAGCAAGGGTTAAAACGAAGTAAAGACAAAAACTTTTCAAAACACACAAACACGGAAGTAATTTTTTAAAATGATGAGCAAGTACCTAAGAGCCCGTGGAAAACCACAGATAGAAAGGGTGTTAATACCTTCCTTTTCTATAATCTACCCCCCGTACTCAAAATCTCAAAAAAAGAATTTTTCTATGCTTTTGTCCTTTCCAGTTGGATAAAATAAAAGTCGGTGGCGACTCTTGCTTACCGCGACATTTTGTGAATACAAACGAAAAACGCAAACCATCATTTTCCTAAAACAGTCAGGTTCTGCCACCGTATCACAGAACTGGCGACTCTGCTGGGGGAAAATAAGTGGGGTATACCTTAGGATCTAGTTCATCATAAATTGCTTCCCTTGTTTGGTTTGATTGCTTTACTTTTGAGGGTCTTGTATTGGGAGTTAATATAGATCCTAACCCGGATCTGGGGACACCTTTTAGGTAAGTAGCAATAAACTGTGAGGGAACTGTACAGCATAGACCGATACAGTTGAAGCAGTAGCTATGTTGATGTGGAACATTGGTTGGTACCGATATCCCTTATGGAGAAATGAGGAGAATACGGGGTTTCTATGTGTGTCGTTAAGCATCAACTGACCTTAGAACCTATAATTGACCAACTTGGCCATAGGAAGTAGTGAGATAGCCAGTCTCGGTATAAAGCTGGGAACTGGTTGATACTCGATGCTACACTCATTGAGACCATACTCTCGAGATAGTTTCGGCCGCAAGAAAAGATTGCGTGAGTTGAAACCATGACCGATGGAGGATGGTCAGTGATATTGAGAACCTCTAGAACCCGGTTACTATTATTAGGACAGGTTGAAACCAACTGAACTTCAAGAGGGTAGTACCAAGACCCCATGCAAGCCTTAAACTTAAGGGCTATTGTGTGACTTATTTGCCTTTACCATGTTTGTTATTTGCTACACCTGTTGTGTGTTTTATCATGACATCATGCATCATAACATAGCATGCATACCTCATTATACTAACCATTTCAAAGACCGAGGGGATTTATCTTTGTTCTGTTTTGCAGATTATGGCTTCCGTATGCAGAAACACCATTCGAGTTAACTTTGTGCAAATACCTGCTCAACTCAAAGGTTTAGCCTCGAGAGTTTCTGATATTTCTTCATTCATTAGGAGACATGGTTAGCTTCTTTGCTTGGTTACCTCAAAATTTGACGAGCAGATGATGAGTGTGCTTTTCCATTTCTTCGATTCAGTCCATCATTGCTTCACCTTCCCGGATTATCAGCTAGTTCCTACTATGGAAGAGTTTTCTCATTTATTGGGCATATCCATCCTTGAGCAAATGCCCTTCACAGGTTTGGAAGAGACTCCTAGACCAGAAGATATTGCTTCAGCTTTACATTTGAAACGGGCTGATGTAGTATCTAATTGGGAGACACGAAGCGGGGTTGAAGGTTTCTTAGCCAAGTTTCTGATGGATCAAGCTCAACTGTTCTGGGATAATTTGGACTTTTAGGCTTTCGAAGACATCTTGGCTCTCCTTATTTACGATTTGGTTCTCTTCCCAAATCCAGATTCTTTTATAGATGTGAATGCGATTAAGATCTTCCTGTCTCGCAATCCTGTGCCTACTCTTCTGGGTGATATCTTGCATGCCCTCTATACTCGTACTGTGCAAAGAAAAGGGACCCTCATGTGTTGCATTCCGTTGTTGGCAAGGTGGTTTATTTCGCACCTCCCCAAGTCTGTGTTGAAGAATGAGGAAGGTTTAGGATGGTCTTACAGGATAATGTCCCTCGCCCATACAGACATTCTTTGGAGTTCTAAGGCTATGGAAAGCATTGCTGTCATTGATCGATGTGGGGGATACCCTAATGTCCCATTGCTTAGAATCAGAGGGGGCGTAACCTACAGTCCTTGCCTGGCTTTACGACAATTCGGTCATGCTTAGAGAGACGGTTTTCATGAGTTACTTCTTACAGATATTGCCTTTGATTACAAGGAGGACGTTGACGAGCATCGCCGAAGGTTTATACGAGCCTGGGGCATGGTGAACAGGTCTGACCCTCAAGAAATAGGACCAAATACTTCTCTCCCTATGCAACCTTATCTCCAGTGGGTCCGAGAACGAGCCCAGAAGCTTGGGATGCCCTATGAAGCTGTATTTCCAATAATTGTGGAGCCTACCAATGAAGAGGGCATTCCTTATACAGTCTTTTATCCCTACATGCCCACTGATCTTGGGGCATTAAAGAGATCCTGGATTCAGTTGAAGGAGGAAAGGGATACCTACCGTGAGAAGTACCATGAGCAAGAGAGGAAGATCTTGAAGTTCACTAGGTAACTCGAGAATGAAAGAACGATTAATGACTACGTCAGCACCAAGGGGAAGCGTCCATGGGATTTCTGATTTTTGCTTTTTTCTAGTTTAGATTTGTTTTCCATTTATTTCTTTTGTAACGCCTCAAAGGCATTGTTAAACATTTTTACAAGTTAATCTAATAAAGTTTGTTTTATTTTTGTTTTACAAATTTAAATCTCCCAAAGTCTTTGAAATCATTACATACGCATCCCATTATCATGCACATCATTACAGGTATCATTACAAGTTTCTCATCTCCTTCGTTGTTTATTTCAGCACGAAATGTCTTCTGAAATGCCTATCGATCAAGCCATCAAAGCTCTTCAGGCACAGAATTCCCAATTCCAAGAGATGTTCTTGAACTTGGCTAAAGGGCAAGAGGATTTGAAGACTCTCATCCTGAAGGAGAAGAAGAAGAAGAATAAGAAGGTGGTTCTTCTGAATATGGGTAACAGATTTGGGAATAGGTTGCGACAAGAAGTTGATCTGTCTCTTTCATCCAAAGGAGAGGAGGACCAAGAAGAAGAAAAGGGTCCTAGTCTTGTAGTCTCTGATAATGATACTGATTTTGAGGATGAGCAGTATCCTCCTGCTGAGGATAGGTATAAACAACTTGAAGACCGTCTGAGTGCTATGGAGATTCAGAAGATCCCTGGTTTGGATTTCAGAGATCTGGGACTGGCATATGGAATGGTGATCCCTCACAAGTTCAAAGCTCCAGTTTTTGCCAAGTACGACGGAGTATCCTGTCCAAAACTCCATCTCCGCTCGTACGTCAGAAAAATCCAACCCTACACTGCTGATAGAAATTTGTGGGTACATTTCTTTCAAGATAGTCTGTCAGGGACTCAGCTTGAATGGTTTTATCAATTGGAAGGAGCTAATGTCCGAAACTGGGAGGACCTTGCTGCTGCTTTTTACAAGCAATATCAGTATAATGTCGACCTTGCTCCCACTCGTACTCAACTTCAGGGTATGTCTATGGGTGCAAGTGAAGGTTTTAAGGACTATGCTCAGAAGTGGAGAGATTTGGCTGGAAGAGTCCAACCCCCTCTGTCTGATAGGGAGTTGGTGGATATGTTTCTGGGGACGTTGTCTGGTCCATTTTTCAATCATCTGATCGGCAGTTCGTCATATGGGTTTACTGAATTGATTTTGACTGGGGAGAGAGTAGAAGCTGGTATCCAAAGTGGTAAGATACAGAAAGGTACTTCATCAAGTGCAGAAAAGAAGGCTTTCACTGGTAAGAAAGAAGCTAGTGCAGTCTACAGCTCGAGGAGCCAAAACCAACCTAAACATCGTCAAGTAGTGAATGCGGTAGTAATAGCAAGACCCACTGTTGCCCCACAATGCAACAATCAACAAAGAATGGAGAGACCGTAAAGACAGTACACTCAGCTTAATATGACCTTGTCTTAAATTCTACCACAGTTATTGAAGACTAACCTGGTAACTCTGAGGGAAGCCCCAAAGAATCCTAGCACCACATCTCCGCTATATAATCCGAACACCCTCTACGCCTATCACTCCGATAGCCCAGGTCATGATACAAACAAATGTTGGGCCTTGAAGAATAAGGTGCAGGATTTGATCGTAGCTAAAGAAATTGAGTTTGACGCTCTAGAGAAGCCCAGCGTCATGACTGCTCATATGCCCAAGCATGGTCATGGAGTAAATGTTATGGACGATGATTTATTTGTGACCTCCGTAGAAGAAATTTTTACTCCTTTGATGACAGTAAAGAAGAATTTATTGTTAGCCGGTTTATTTTCGGGTTATGGTGAAGGTTGCCACATGTGTTCAATCCTGCCTACTGGTTTCCATTTATTGAAATCAGGTGTTCAACGCCTGATGGATAACAAAGAGATCCTGTTCGAAAAGACTTTGATCCCGTTAATTCCAATTGAAGATGTTGCCATCATAACCATTTCCGCCAATCCTTCCAAGGCGTCCTCGAGAAATCCTGTTAGGATTACATCTGTTCTAAGAATTGCTTCGTTAATCATTACTATCCCTGGTCCTATCCCATACACTTCGGATAAGGCTGTCCCTTGGCACTATGGGGCCGATGTGTATTACCATGGAATTAAACAAGACTTGAAGATTGAAGAAGTTGATGCTGATATCAGCAATATTGTCGGGGCTAGCAAGGTCACCAGAAGTGGAAGACTCTTCTCTCCTGAGATTTCCCCTCCGACTATTCACAAACCTGTTGTCATTCCATCTGTTAGTACATCAGCTACTGTCCCAGTTCCTATCCCAGTTATCACCCCTGTCGCTGAGCCATCTGACACTCGGGGCAAAGAGATCACAGGTGAGCCTTCTCGGATGGAGGCACCTAAGAAGATTATTGTAGAAACCTCTAAGCAGGAGATAGAGGAAATCCTGAAAATTATCAAGAAGAGCGACTACAACGTAGTCGAGCAGCTGGGGAAGACCCCGTCGAAAATATCCATGTTATCCTTGTTATTGTGTTCGGAAGCCCGTGCAAAGGCTTTAATTGCTTTCCTCAAAATTGCGCATGTGCCGCAGGAAACTTCTGCCGATCAATTCAAAGACTGTGTAGCTAGTTTGACTGCTGACAATGGGTTGGGTTTCTCAGACGCAAATCTGATTGCTAAAGGAAGAATATGCTGACTCACACCACCTTATTGATATCAAAAATGGATCCAATCAAGTATATCTTCGAAAAGCCTGCCTTGTCCGGAAGAATAGCAAGATGGCAGATGATCTTAACTGAGTATGACATCCAATACACAACCCAAAAAGCAATCAAGGGGAGTGTGTTGGGGGATCATTTGGCGCATCAGGCCGTGGATGATTACCAATCCATGAGTTTCGAGTTCTCGGATGAGAACATCATGTTGGTGACTGATTGTGAAAAACCTAGACTGGATGAAGGACCTGAGGGAGGATCCCGATGGTCTATGTATTTTGATGGAGCCTCAAACGCGTTGGGTAATGGAATTGGCGCCGTGATCATATCCCCTGAAGGCTGTCATACTCCATTCACCGCCCGATTATGCTTTAACTGCACCAACAATATGGCGGAGTATGAAGCGTGCATCATGGGTCTTCGAGCAGCTATTGACCTGAGTATTAAGTTCTTGAGTGTATTCGGAGATTCCGCTTTAGTGATCAGTCAGATCAAAGGCGAGTGGGATATGAAGCACCCAAATCTTATTCCTTACAAAGAGTATGTACTGACATTGCTGCCGCACTTCGAGGAGATAACCTTTGAACACTTCCCAAGAGAGGAGAATCAGTTGGAGGGCGCGCTAGCTACCATGTCTTATATGTTCAAGGTCAGGTGGGACAATGAAGCTCCCCAGATTACCATCGAGAGGTTGGACGAACCTGCACATTGTTGTGACATCGAGACTGAAGAGGTAGCAGATAAACCCTGGTTTCACGAGGTAAAGAGGTATCTTGAGGCTCAAGAGTACCCTGAGGGTGCGTCTGTTAATGATAAGAAGTTTCTGAGAAGATTCGCTGCAAAGTTCTTCATCAGTAATGCGATCCTTTATAAGCGTAACCATGATTCAACCTTACTGCGATGTGTGGACAAAAGCGAGGCAGAAAGGATCATGGCAGAGTTACATGAAGGTACCTTCGGCACTCATTCTAGTGGACATACCATGGCAAAGAAAATCCTACGGGCGGGATACTATTGGTCCACCATGGAAGCCGACTGTTATCAGCATTCTCGAACCTGTCACAAGTGCCAAGTCTATGCTGATAAGGTGCATGTACCTCCAGTTCCTCTGAATGTTTTGACAGCTCCTTGGCCTTTTGCAATGTGGGGTATCGACATGATTGGCGAGATCATACCTACTGCGTCCAATGGGCATCGTTTCATTCTGGTAGCTATTGATTATTTTACAAAGTGGGTTGAGGCAGCTTCCTTCTCTACAGTAACCAAGAATGTCGTGGCGCGGTTTATCCGACACAATTTGATCTGTCGATATGGTGTACCAGAGAGGATCATTACGGACAATGGTACAAATCTCAACAATACGATAATCACCGAGCTCTGCAAACAGTTTAAGATAAAGCATCACAACTCTTCTCCTTATCGGCCGAAGATGAATGGGGCTGTTGAAGCAACTAATAAGAACATCAATAAGATTGTGCAGAAGATGATGGTGACATACAAAGACTGGCATGAGATGTTACCATTCGCTCTTCATGGGTATCGTACCTCAGCACGGACTTCGACAGGGGCAACACCCTACTCTTAGGTGTATGGCATGGAGGCAGTCATGCCCATTGAAGTCCAGATACCCTCTCTTCGGATTATAAAGGATGCAGGTTTGAGCAAGGACGATTGGATCCAGACCCGGCTTGATCAGCTGAACTTAATCGATGAAAAAAGACTTACTGCTATTTTCCATGGTCAAACGTATCAAAAGCGGATGATCAAGGCATTTAATAAGAAAGTTAGACGACAAGAATATCAAGTCGGGGATCTGGTGATCAAACGCATCATACTGCCGCAAGGTGATCCCAGGGGCAAATGGACCCCCACTTACGAAGGGCCATTTGTGGTTAAGAACATTTTTTCAGGAGGAGCTATGATTCTAACCACCATGGATGGTGACGACCTTCCTCACCCCGTCAATGCAGACATAGTGAAAAAATACTACGCATAATCAAAGACTCGCTAGGTTGACTGGCCTAGGCAAAAGTAAGGGCTTATCGGCGAACCAAAAAGGTTCAGGAAAAAGTAAGGGATGAAAATAAAAAATCTATACACCCGACAAGTCGAAAACCTGAAAAGGCGGCTTGGGAAAAAGGGTATCCCGGTGGACTGAAAACCTGAAAGGGCGGTCCAGGCAAAAATTAGGGATCAAAGCGTAACACTATGTCTCATTGGATCATCTTGCAACCATACTTCAGTATCGACTATCAAGCTCGGACGATGCTGATCAATCTGATCTACCTTCAACCAAGTAGCAAAGTGATGAGACGCTCGAAGATATAAAGGCAATAGCAGAGTTGGAACCCAGTGGGATTATTCACAAATTGTTTCGGCGGCGTTTTTCTTTGTTTTTCACAAATTGTATAATTTCTATCTTTCGGCGGCGTTCTCCTACTAGGACGTCAGCCTCTTGTACAAAATGCCTATTACAGGCCAACTTCAAAATCAATACAATTCATTTTACAACAAATTTCAAAATTGTTTTTCCTTTTCCTATTTTGTTTTGCAAGAACGTCCAATGATTCATTTTTGATATATGCATTTGACAATAATTGCTGCTCAAAAATATTTACATGCGAAACAAAAGACGATTACTGGTAATTTCAGGAACAAGTGCAAATAAGAAATGTCCAAACCTTACAGTTGCTCTACCCACCAGGTACAGGGATAGAGTCAGCTTGAGAAAATGACTAAAAGTGCATACACTCCCCGCAGAGTAGGAAATACCCAAGACATTGGTGTTAATTCTCCCCAAGCAGAATTCATCTATCGTCAACAATGGAAGACTATCCCCAGTGGAGTTTATTTCTTCCACAAGCAGAAACTCAATCCCCAAAAAGAGTTCATTATCACCAGCAACGATAATTCATCCCCAACCGAGGTTATTTCTCCAAATCAGCAGACCTTCTGATAGAGTATCTCTTCCCCACAGAGTCATTCTCTCACCAGTTTATTCTCCAGCAGGGTTATTCTCCCTCCAATCTATTCTCAAATCATCTTTGATCGTTATCCCCAGCAGGAACGAAGAATTCAACTCTTTATATTCTACAGCAGCAGTCCGGGATTTATTTTCCCCAGCTAGAGAATATCATAAGAACATTACATATCCATACATCATGGCATGCACATACGCATCATACAACACAATCTCATTTATTTTGAGAACATCATTATTCGATACATGTCATACATCGTGACATTACATACAACTAACTCTTTACCTTTCAGGGAAAGATACAATTAAATTCTCACAAGTTTTCTCTGGTTCAATCAAATCGGTGCTATGATTTCTATTCCAGTTCAAGCTACGAAGCCCAGGTCCAACCGGATAGAATCTTGATTTCTCCATCATATTGTGAAGCACGGAGAACGACCGGATAACAGTATTAAACACCGCGAAGCCTGGAATCGACCAGATAATGGTTTATCTTAAAGCTATGAAGCCCGGATTTGACCGGATAATATTTTAATCCCCAGCAAGTTACTGTGAAGCTTGGATTACGACCAGATAGTAGTACAAAGACACCACGAAGCTTGGAATCAACCAGATAATGGTATATCATAAACACAAGCCGTGAAGCCTGGAAATCGACTGGATAACAGCTTAACAAGTTATTGTGAAGCCTGGATTACCACCAGATAGAAATACAAAACACCATGAAGCCTGGACTCGACCAGATAATCGTATAAGACATTGTGAAGACCGGAAACCGATCGAATAACAGCTTAACCCTCATCAAGTTATTGTGAAGCCTGGATTACGACCAGATAGCAATATAAGACACCATGAAGCATGGACTCAACCATATAATGGTATAAGATATTGTGAAGCCTGGATTACGACCAGATAGCAGCCAAGAATACTACGAAGCCTGGAGTCGACCAGATAGTGGTATATCTTTAATGCAAGTTATGAAGCCCGTATTCGACCGAATAATATCTTGATTTCTCCAAACACCATGAAGCCTGGATTCGGCCAGATAATGGTATAAAACATCATGAAGCCTGAATTATGACCAGATAGCGGTAAAGGACACTGAAGTCTGGAATCGACCAGATAACAGTAAGGGACACTGTGAAGCTTGGATTTTGACCAAATAACAGTTTACCTGGACAATTACTAAGAAGCTCGGAGTTGAACGGATATTAGTGTGCCCTAAATTCAAGTTGAAGCCCGGATGCGACCGGATAACAACTTAATTCATTCTGAAGCCTGGAGTACGACCAGATAAGAATTGAGAAATTGCAAAGCCTGGATTACGACTGGGTAGAAAGTTTAATCTCATCTCCCAAGCAAGTCACTATAAAGCCTGGAGCACGACCAGATAGTAGTCGATCTTATCACTATGAAGCCTGAATCACGACCAGATAGTAGTTCACTTTCACCTCTTCGACCAAGAGACGATTCCCCAGTAGAATAACGGACGACCGAAGCTCCTAAAATTTAACTTTTCCTCAAGACAGAGACTAGCATTCCCCAGCGTAGTCTTCCTCAACAACAGGTATACAGGATCTCGCTAAGGAATCTCTTATGCGATCGACACTCCTTCGGATGGAATCTTTAAGCCCATCTTCCGTCATCAATCTCCAAATGGCATCTATAAGCCCATTCCTGACATCACAAGACAAGTACCACTTCATGTGAGTGCAAATTTCTGGGCACTCTAGTGTTCAATCATCTTCTACCTTCGGATCACGAAAGGCAAGCAAGCCAATATACATCCTCAGGTTTAAGAAGATTGAACAGGGGAAGCTTTTGTACCCTAAAATTTTCCCTCCCATATTTCTCAATACATTTCAAGTGAGATCCTCAAATTGCTCAAGGAAGTCCAAGAGTTGACCAGACAAACTCTCTCCTAAGGCAGTCTACCTCAAATTAGGGTTTCATGTTGCATCAAGATACTTGAGTCCAAAGGGTCTCAAATGCTCACATTTGTCCTAATATGTTCTCAAGATCATCCATGTCAACTTTCAAGCCTTGCAGAGAAAATTTGCTCAATCAATTGCTCAAAAGCCTGAAAATCGATTGTGCTAGGGCAAAAGTCAACTGTGTCCTACATATAGTCAAACTTCAAGGTTTTTGGTCAACATTCTCATTTTTAAGCATTGTTCATCATTTGATCAAGGTTTGATCATAATTCCTCAAGGATTGCTTACAATTCATCAAAATCCAAAAGTTGCTAAATTAGGGTTTTGTAGGAAAAGTCAACTCAACTTTGACCAAGCATAACTTTCTCATACTTTATTAGAAATGACCCATCCAAAGCTCATTTTGAATAGGGTGTGATTCCTTACAATCCATCTTCATCTCACAAGTTCAAAATATGCACTCACAAGAAGTTATGAATTTGGACATTATAGGTCATTTTGAAAAGTCAACAAAAACACCTTTTTTGTCAAAGCTTCATACATGAACATGGAAGACTCAATTGATATGAGACAAAAAGGGTTGTTTAGAGGACATCTTGTACTTTCTAAAAAGTCCAAGAACACATCTCTAGGGTCAAAATTGAAGAAGTTATGCATTGATGAAGTTGATCTTTTTTGCAAAATTGCCAAAAGTCAAAAGTGGCCAAAATTGCATTTTTTTGTCAAATGGGCCCAACTTTTTGTGCTTGTATTGAGTTTGTAACATGATCCACGACCCATGATCCTTCCCACTTGTCTTTATTTTATTTTTGTCATTTATTTTGATTTTTATTTCAATTAAATCAAATTAAATCAAAATAAATAATGAAAATATCAAAAATCATTTAAACCTTGAGATTTTGTGCATATTTCAGGTCCATGGATAGCTGGCAATGAGATCAAATCGTGCAAGGCTTGTTTTTACACAAAAAGATTGGATTTTGGCTTAATTTGGAAAGATTTACATGAGAATCAAATCATGATCAAAGATCATTATTGGAGAAGATATGATGCAAACTTGTAAACCTAATTCACTCAAGAGTACATATAGAACTAATCCAGACCAAAAGCACAAGGGTTAGAGGCGTGAGAAGCTGAGGAAAAACTTGGAAAAACTCAAGAAAAGTAGCAATCTATTTTCATAGTTTCGGGCGCTTTCAAGCCATTCCAAGCACACCTTTTTTGCTTTGATACCAGGCCCAATTCTTTATTTTCTTTTATATACTTTCTTTTATTTATTTATTTATTTGTTTAAATTATTTTCTAACATAAAAATTAATTCTTTTTTTACAAAAAACTCATAAAAATCAATTTCATCAAATTTAGGTTTTTTATATATTTTGTCAAAATTAATTTAATTAGTTTAATTTAATTTTAGGGTAACTTTAATCTTTTTTTGTAAATAACTTAAAATAAATTAGAAAATTAGGGTTTTGTTTAATTTAATTTTTATTTTCTTTTTCTTAAAATAACCAAAATACAAAAATAGGTCAAAATTAATTATTTTTATTAATTTAAATTAATTATTAATTAGGTTTGTACTTATTTAATTAAAGCCTTATTTTTCTCAAAATAATCAAAAACAACAAAATAATTCTTCTTTCAATTAGGTTTAGACGGGGTCAAAACCCTAATTCTTTTCTCGTTCTTGATTCATCGCGCGTTTATTTATTTTTTGCAATATTAATGTAACTGCTTATGAGATGTAATGGTTCAATTAGGACTTCTCGTTTATTTATCATTTTTACGGGTTTTTGGCTATGTAAATAATCCCCTCCCCGAAGCCTTGTAATAGCGTAGTTTTATTTCTCGCATTTTAAATTTTCGCAAATATTAATTGTTAGATGTATGATAATAGGATTGCATGACAAGAATGTATGTAAATTTTAAAATGGTCAGCAAACCCTAAATATGCAAAGATAATAACTGAAATCAAATCATTCGCACGTGCGCGCTCCTAGGGTATACTCTCACTTTGATTGCCTTCGGTAAACAATCATTAAGTGTAGGGTGTCTTAGTGGTTTCCCTCTTGTCTAAACAAAGATCAAATGTTGCCTCGGAAAGGTTGCCTCGGAAATGTTGCCTCGAATATGATCTCAAGACATTAGGGTTATTACTAAGACTTCCTAACATTTCTTTAGTGATCGCACGTCCCTTTCGAATTGACCCTTACAACTCCAATGATGGTGCTTCTTATTTCTCAAAATAAGTAGGATATGGATGTCTAAAGGAAACAAGAACGGAAACATTCTTTTTTCGAATAGGTAGATGCTAGTAGGTACTTGCTCAAAATCAAACTTTTTCACACTTACACTCTTTTTAAACAAAGTTTTCAAAAACACTTCGTAACACTCTTGAAGACAGAAGCAAGGGTTAAAACGAAGTAAAGATAAAAACTTTTCAAAACACACAAACACGGAAGCAATTTTTTAAAATGATGAGCAAGTACCTAAGAACCCGTGGAAAACCATGGATAGAAAGGGTGCTAATACCTTCCCTTTCTATAATCTACCCCCCGTACTCAAAATCTCGAAAAAGGAATTTTTCTGTGCTTTTGTCCTTTCTAGTTGGATAAAATAAAAGTCGGTGGAGACTCTTGCTTACCGCGACATTTTATGAACACAAACGCAAAACGCAAACCAGCATTTTCCTAAAACAGTCTGGTTCTGCCACCGTATCACACATATCCACTCTGGATCCCGTTGATAACAGCCCTGCTACTGCCAGTTATGACTTCGAAAATCCGATCAACCAAGCCTAGGACGAAGGTGAGGATGATTGTGAGGTACCTGGAGAACTTGCTAGACTATTACAACAGGAAGAGAGGGCCATACATCCTCATGAAGAGTTGGTTGAGTTAGTGAATTTGGGTACATAGGAAGACATGAAAGAGGTCAAAATAGGTGCGAATTTGGAGCCTGGTGTCAAGCAACAGTTGATACAAAGAAGACTGCCCTCCGATAAAACAGAAGGTCCGCCGTATGCGCCCTGAGATGTCAGAGAAAATCAAGGCGGAGGTCATGAAATAGTTCGACACAGGGTTCTTGGTTGTCACTTCTTATCCACAGTGGGTTGCCAATGTCATACCGGTACCAAAGAAGGACGGTAAGGTACGGATGTGTGTAGATTATAGATATTTAAATAGGGCAAGCCCCAAGGATGATTTCCCACTTCCTCATATCGATGTTCTGGTCAACAACACCGTGCATCATATGATCTTCTCCTTCATGGATGGTTTTTCTGGCTACAACCAGATCAAAATGGCTCCTGAAGACAGGGAGAAGACAACCTTCGTTACACAGTGGGGCATCTTCTATTACAAGGTAATGCCTTTCGAGTTGAAGAATGTTGGGGCAACTTATCAGCGCGCCATGGTCGCTTTGTTCCATGACATGATCCACCATGAGATCGAGGTTTACTTTGATGACATGATAGCCAAGTCTCAAACTGAGGGAGAGCACCTTGATCGTCTTCAGAAACTATTTGACAGGTTGAAGACGTATAAGTTGAGATCGAATCCGAACAAGTGTACCTTCGGGGTGAGGTCTGGTAAGCTTCTAGGTTTCATCATCAGTGATAAAGGTATTCAGGTGGACCCTGCAAAGGTAAAAGCCATACAAGAGATGCCGGCTCCCCGTACAAAAAAAGAAGTCAGAGGTTTCTTGGGACGTCTAAATTACATCGCCAGGTTCATTTCACATCTGACTGCTACTTGTGAGCCAATCTTCAAGTTGCTGAAGAAAGATCAGGTGGTAAATTGGAATGATAAATGCCAAGCCGCTTTCGAAAGAATCAAATGATACCTTCAAAAACCGCCAATTTTGATGCCTCCAATTGAATGAGGACCTTTGATTTTATACTTGGCAGTGCTAGACGGTTCATGGGGTGTGTGTTGGGGTAGCATGACGAGTATGGCCGAAAAGAGCATGCTATTTACTACCTTAGCAAAAAGTTTACCGACTGTGAGACCCGATACTCATTGCTCGAGAAAACTTGTTGCGCTTTGGCATGGGCTGCTCGTCGGCTGAGATAATATATTTTGACTCACACTACCCTATTGATATCAAAAATGGATCCGATCAAGTATATCTTTGAAAAGCCTGCCTTGTCCGGAAGAATAGCGAGATGGCAGATGATCCTAACCGAGTAAGACATCCAATACACCACCCAAAAAGCAATTAAGGGGAGTGTATTGGAGGATCATTTGGTGAATCAGGCCGTGGATGACTACCAATCCATGAATTTCGAGTTCCCAAATGAGAACATCATATTGGTGACCGACTGTGAAGAACCTAGACCGGATGAAGGACCTGAGGAAGGATCCCGATGGTCTATGTATTTCGATGGAGCATCAAACTCATTGGGTAATGGCATTGGCGCTGTAATTATATCTCCTGAGGGCTGTCATACTCCGTTCACCGCCTGATTATGCTTTAACTGCACCAACAATATGGCAGAGTATGAAGCATGTATTATGGGTCTTCGAGCTGCTATTGACCTGAGGATTATGTTCTTGAGTGTATTCAGAGATTCTGCTCTGGTGATCAGTCAGATCAAAGGCGAGTGGGATACATAGCACCCAAATCTTATTCCTTACAAGGAATATGTACTGACGTTACTCCCATACTTTGAGGAGATAACCTTTGAACACTTCCTGAGAGAGGAGAACCAGTTAGCGGACGCGCTAGCTACCATGTCTTCTATGTTCAAAGTCAGTTGGGACAATGAAGCTCCCCAGATTACCATAGAGAGGTTGGACGAACCCGCACATTACTGTGATATTGAGACTGGAGAGATAGCAGATAAACCTTGGTTTCACGAGGTAAAGAGGTATCTTGAGGCTCAAGAATACCCCAAGGGGGCATCTGTTAATGATAAGAAGTTTCTGAGAAGATTCAATGCGAAGTTCTTCATCAGTAATGGTATCCTTTATAAGTGTAACCATGATTCAACCTTACTGCGATGTATGGGCAAGAGCGAGGCCGAAAGGATCATGGAAGAGCTACATGAAGGTACCTTCAGAACTCATTCCAGTGGACATACCATGGCGAAGAAGATCCTACGGGCAGGACATTATTGGTCCACTATGGAAGTCGATTGTTATCAGCACTCTCAGACCTGTCATAAGTGTCAAGTCTATGCTGATAAGGTGCATGTACCCCCAGTTCCTCTGAATGTTTTGACAGCTCCTTGGCTTTTCGCAACGTGGGGCATCGATATGATCAGTGAGATCAGACCTACTGCGTCTAACGGGCATCGTTTCATTCTGGTGGCTATTGATTATTTTGCAAAGTGGGTTGAGGCAGCTTCCTTTGCTATAGTAACCAAGAACGTAGTGGCGGGGTTTATCCGGAATAATTTGATCTGTCGATATGGTGTACCAGAGAGGATCATTACGGACAATGGTATAAATCTCAACATTACAATGATCACCGAGCTCTGCAAACAGTTTAAGATACAGCATCACAACTCTTCTCCCTACCGGCCGAAGATGAATGAGGTTGTTGAAGCAGCTAACAAGAACATCAAGAAGATTGTGCAAAAGGTGACGGTGACATACAAAGACTGGCACGAGATGTTACCATTCGCTCTTCATGGGTATCGTACCTCAGCACGGACGTCGATAGGGGAAACACCCTACTCTCTGGTGTATGGCATGGAGGCAGTCCTACCCATCGAAATCCAGATACCCTCTCTCAGGATTATGAAGGATGCGAGTTTGAGCGAAGACGACTGGATCCAGACCCGACTTGATCAATTGAATCTAATTGATGAAAAATGCTTACTGCTATTTGTCATGGTCAGACGTATCAAAAGCGAATGATTAAGGCATTTAACAAGAAAGTTAGACGTCAAGAATATCAAGTCGGGGATCTGGTGATCAAACGCATCATACTACCGCAAGGTGATCCCAGGGGAAAATGGACCCCCACATACGAAGGGCCATTTGTGGTTAAGAACATTTTCTCGGGAGGAGCTATGATTCTAACCACCGTGGATGGTAACGACCTTCCTCACCCCGTCAATACAAACATAGTGAAAAAACACTACGCATAATCAAAGACCCGCTAGGTCGATTGGCCTAGGTGAAAATAAGGGCTTCCCGGCGAACCAAAAGGGTTCGGGCAAAAGTAAGGGATGAAAATGAAAAAAATTGTACACCCGGCAAGTCGAAAACCTGAAAGGGTGACTTGGGCAAAAAAGGGTATCCCGGTGGGCCGAAAACTCAAAAGGACAGTCCAGGAAAAAATTAGGGATCGAAGTGTAACACTATGTCTCATTGGATCATCTTGCGACTAGACTTCGGTATCAACTATTAAGTTCAGACGACACTCATCAATCTGATCCACTTTCAGCCAAGCAACAAAGTGATGAGACACTTGAAGATATAAAGGCAATAACAGAGTTGGAACCCAATGTGATCGTTTCACATAGCTGTTTTTCTTTATTTTTATATAATTGCTACCTTTCGGTGGCATTCTCTTACCAGGACGCCAACCTCTTGTACAGAACGCCTATTATAGGCCAACTTCAAAAATCAATACAATTCATTTTCACAAGAAATTTCGACCTATTTTTTCTTTTTCTGTTTTGTTTTGCAAGAACATCCAATGATTCATTTTTTATATATGCATTTAAAAATAATTGTTGCTCATAAATTTTTACATAAGAAACAAAAGACAATTACCCGTAGTTCCAGGAACAAGGGCAAACAAGAAGTGTCCAAACCTTATAGTTACTCTGCCCATCAGGTAAAGGGATAGAGCCAGCTGGAGAACATGGGAAGGGGTACATACACTCCCCACAGAGTAAGAAGTATCCAAAGACAGTGGTGTTAACTTTCCTGAACAGGACACAACTCTCCCCAGCCGAGGTTCATAATCACGAATGAGTCGGCAAAACTTTCCCCAAGCAGAGTGTGTTTATCACCAGCAAACAGAAATTCATCCCCAGTTGAGTTATTTCTCCAAGTCGGCAGATCTATCAACAGAGTATCTCCTCTCCAACTGAGTTATCCCCTGCAAAGTTATCCTCAGACAGGGTCTCTTCCGGCAGAATATTCGCCAGCCAAGGGGCAGATCTCCAACACGGTCATCTTTGTCCACCATCCCCAACAGAGGTGGAGGAACTATGGTTTTCATAGCAATCAGGGATTTATTTTCCCCGATTCAGATTATCACGTCAGCATTTCATACATCATGACATATGCATACACCACATATAACATTGTCTCATTTATTTTGAGAACGTCAACACACAATGCATCTCATGCATCACATATAACTAACCCTGTATTTATTTCAGGAAAGACATTATTATCAACAATTTCCAGTAAGCCCATGATCGACACTCGAAGCTAAACAAAGTAATCATCGGCACAATAAAAGCAGCCCTACTATCCAGACTCTCATATCGAAGTAACCATACTATCCAAGTTCCTTCTCACAACCCTACTATCCAGGCTTTCATATCGAAGTAACCCTACTATCCAGGTTCCTTTTTACAGCCCTACTATCCAAGCTTTCATATCGAAGTAACCCTACTATCCAGGTTCCTTCTCACAGCCCTACTATCCAGGCTTTCATATCGAAGTAACCCTACTATCTAGGTTCCTTCTCACAGCCCTACTATTCAGGCTTTCATATCGAAGTAACCCCACTATCCAGGTTCCTTCTCACAGCCCTACTATCCAGGCTTTCATATCGAAGTAACCCTACTATCCAGGATTTCATATCAAAATAACCCTACTATCCAGGTTCTTTCTCACAGCCCTACTATCCAGGCTTTCATATCGAAGTAACCCTACCATCGAGGTTCCTTCTCATAACCTTAATACATGGGTTCTTCCTCTCTTATCCCCAGACAACAGTCCACAACACTGTAAGACCGGGACCCGATCAAACACATTTGATTTCACATTTCCCCAGAAAGTCGCGGTGCAACATATACCCCAAGAAGATACGCAGTTCACTTCCGCTTCCCAAACCGGAATTATTCCCCAGTAGAGTAACGGACAATTGAAGCTCCTAAAACTCTACTTCTTTCAAGACAGAGACCAGCATTCCCCAACGAAGTCCTCCTCAGCAACATGTATACAATGTGATCGACACTTCTTCTGATGGAATCCTTAAGCCCATCTTCCTTCATTGACTTCCAAATGGAATCTATAAGCCCATTTCCGATATTGCAAGACAAGTACCACTTCATGCGAGTGCAAATTTCTGGGCACTCTAGTGTTCAATCATCTTCCACTTTCAGATCACGAAAGGCAGGCGAGCCAATCTACATCCTCTGGTTTAAGAAGATTGAACAGGGGCAGCTGTTGTACCCCAAAACTTTCCCTCCCATGTTTCTCAATACATGTCAAGTGAGGTCCTCAAATTGCTCAAGAAAGTCCAAGAGTTGACCGGACAAACTCTCTCCTAAGGCAGTCTATCTCAAATTAGGGTTTCATTTTGCATCAAGATGCTTGAATAAAAAGGGTACCAAATGCTCACTATTGTCCTAATATGTTCTCAAGATCATCCATGTCAAGTTTCAAGCCTTGCAGAGGAAGTTTGCTCAGTCAACTGCTCAAATGCCTGAAAATCGACTGTGCTAGGGCAAAAGTTAATTGTGGCCCACATACAGTCAAACTTCAAGATTTTTGGTCAACATTATCATTTTGAAGTATTATTCATCACTTTATCAAGGTTTGATCATGACTCCTCAAGGATTGCTCACAATTCATCAAAACCCAAAAGTTGCTAAATTAGGGTTTTGTAGGAAAAGTCAACTCAATTTTGACCAAGCATAACTTTATCATACTTTATCAAAAATGACCTATCCAAAGCTCATTTTGAATAGGATGTAATTACCAACAATTCATCTTCTTCTACCAAGTTCAAAATATGCACTCACAAGAAGATGTGAATTTGGACATTATAGGTCATTTTGAAAAGTTAACAAAAACACCTTTTGGGTCAAAGCTTCATACATGAACATGGAATACTCAATTGAGATGAGACCAAAAGGGTTGCTTATAGGAAACCCTAAGCTTTCTAAAAAGTCAAAGAAAACCTCTCTAGTGTTAAAATTGAGAGAGTTATGCATTGGCCAAGTTGACCCTTTTTGCAAAATTGCCAAAAGTCAAATATGTCCAAAATTGCATTTTTTTTTGCTAAATGGGCCCAACTTTTTATGCTTGCATTGAGTTTGTAATGTGACCCATGACCCATGAGCCCTTCCACTTGTCATTATTTTATTTTTGTTATTTATTTTGATTTTATTTCATTTAAATCAAATAAAATCAATATAAAATAATGGAAATATCAAAAACCAATTAAACCTTGAGATTTTGTGCATGATTAGAGTTATTATACAGCTGGAGACAAGATCAAATCGTGCAAGGATTCATATGGACAAAAAAAGATTGAAAATGCTTGTTTTGGAAAGATTTGGTGCAAGGAATAAATCAATGATCAATCTTCATAAATGGCAAAGATTTGATGCAAATGTTAACCCTAATGCACTCTATTATAGATAGTGAACAAAGGCGGACCAAAGGGAGAGGTGGAGAAATCGTGAAAGAGGCAGAATCAACTGCAAAATTTCAAAGAAAAAGTGCAGATCAAATCCCAAGTTGCAGGCCATCTTAAGCCATCCTAACCATACCAATCAATTGTTGGACGACTCAGGATCGTGTTTCAATCATTAGCAAGCCTCCCCACGCCCTGAAACGCGTTGTAGCAATCATACAGTTAGCTTAGAAATTCGTTTTCATTTTTATTGATTTATACATCATTTGCACGTTTTGATTACATATTATTGTTCCTTATTGAGTTTGCAAGCTAATCACTATATTTAATTGCATTTTTATTGACTATACGTAAAACTGCCATGGCTAGGGTTTGTTCTTTGTTTTTAGGGGTTTCTTATACAGGAAAAATTGGGCATTGATAATGGTACCATGATGCTCGTGAGGTTGAAACGAGTTGATTGGTACCATTAGTTTCCATTTATCATGTGCATACAAGATTTTTGAAATGGACATGGGCTATACCTACGCTTGATGTCCGTAGGTAAAAGTCCTTTTACCTAAAACGACGAAATTAGTGAAGAAGATGATGGCGTGGTAGTGTGTGAATGGCTCGTTGGAATTTCCGCGCGTTTTGGAAGCGTGGCACATTGTTTGCATTATGTTTCATTTATTTCATTATTACCACAATTAACATGTTAGTGCATATGGTGAGGATGTCAGCCTTTGATGCACACGTTCTGGGTTCGATCCCAGACGTGTGCATTTAGTTATTTTCTCAACAATTGCAGGTCAATCCAGTGCTTCACATTCTCAAGCGTATCTGTTGTACCCCAAAATTTGCCCTCCTCTTTTTTCACAAGAAATCACAGCTTCGGGCTTTTCCTGATTTTTCAGATTGGCTCAAGAACCAGTCAAACAGAATTTTTCTTGTCAGTCTAGCCAAATTAGGGTTTTCATGGACTCTGGAACAGTTCAAGCAAATTGTTAGGGTTTGGTTGATTTTGGCTCAAGGTTTGATCAGACATGCGTTTCTTTGGTGTTAAGTCGAGAATTAGGGTTTTATGCGCGCATTCTCAGAAAGAATTAATTCTACAGTGCTTTTCAATTTACTTTGGGATATGAGCTGAGGCATTTGGATTGAGAACTGGAAGGGTTTGATTTAATCAGTAAAGAGATAGGCATATGGATGTTTGTTTGATTGACTGTGCATTGCTCATGTTTAATTGGGACGCCGGGTTTATTATTGATTGCAAGACCAGTGTTTATTAATTAATTATTTATTCTAAGATAGAATAGTTGGGATTTATTTCCAGTTATTATAATTTAAGAATTATAAATAATTAGATAAACAATTGAAGAGAAATAAAAGAGAAATCTGACAAAAAAGATTTGTTTATTCAATTCGAATCGTTTGTTACAGATATTATTTGAATACTGTAAATTTATTTACAGTTATTTACATTAATATTATTACAAATGATTAAAATTGAAATAAAGCTATGTCCTAAATGTCTTGAAATCTTCATCTTCTACTGCTACTCATCCTTTGCTCAACTTATTTTTACCTGCAAAAAGAAGGGAAAGAAGTCAAATGCAGATGAAATAAAAAAAAGGCAAACAGTTAATTTAAAGTTCATCATTAAAAGTGACTGGCCGGAATCAGTTGTTCACCCTCTCTGCAAATCACAAGAATTGCTCTTGGTTCACAAAGAGGGATAGAAATATGTTTTGCAAATTTAAAGAAGGCATAAAGCTGCATAGTCAAAGGCAAACTGAATAGCAAACCAAACTGCATAAATTGCAAAGTGAATATGCCAAAACAAGTCACAAGTTTCAAACTAAGTAAACTGAATGTCAAAACAAATTGCCCAAAGGAAACTGTCCAAAAGCTATCAAAAGGCTATCCAAAAAGCTGTCAACAAAGTACACAAGATATGCAGGAAATCAAGAAAGTACACAGAGGAAAGAAACTATGCAAGCCATATTCAAATTATCCATCACTTTCCAGCCAGTCACCTTTTCAGAAAAGCAGTTTTAAGCAATATAAAATTGCTCTTTAATCTGTAGAGAGAGAGAAGAGAGAGAGAGAGAGAAGAGGCTTACAGGCTTGAGGCTTAGAAAAGAATATAAAACAAAAGATATACCAGTACAAAGAAGGGGGCAGCACCAACACATAGAAAAAACACAAAATCTCAAACCAGAAGCTTAAGCAAACAGCCTGCCTCAAGACCCAAAACCTGTTACAATTTCAAAGCTTGCTTGCCTGCATAGAGCTTGCCTCAAGCAAACCTGTGATTCAAAACCAACAAACCAGAAACATACAAGGCCTCCAAAACAAGCTCCAAACCTCAAACCTGTGTCAAACACAAACTAACAGCATAAGCCTTAACCTGCCATATCCTGCATAAACCTGTAACACAAGCCTCAAACAGAAGCCTAATCATCCTGCTAAACTACCCAAAAGCCTGCCTATACTGATAAGTTTGTTCATCAAAAACAAACAAGTTACAAGCATGGCCCAGAAACCTGTTGCAATCATAAACCTGTTTCAACCTGCCTAAAATCCATACATAGCATACCAAGCCTTTATTCAAACAAACTGTCAAACACAAGCCATAGCCCTTATTCAAACCAGTCACAAATAACAACCAACATCCAACTCAAACATCCAAACAAGCCTAATAGTTGCCTCAGAATATGATCAGCATAGGCTAGTAAAACAAACATTCTCAGCGCTGATTCATCATTGGAAATCATCAAAGAACACCAAAAAGAGAGGAAAGCATATCAAGCATATCAGGCATCTCAGAGTCAAACAAGTCCTAAGCTCTCAGAACTGAGTTCATCATTGAGCAAGCAAGCTAGCATATCCAGAAGCAAGCAAGCAAGGGGAAGAGGAAAAGAAGTGTTTAGAAACAGATAAAGCTAAGGGTTTTCAGAGTGTTCATCACAAAACCATTAAAAAGCAAATACAGAGTACCAGTTTTCTACAGAGCAAGCTCGTCATCACGCGTTCCCCGCCCCTGGCCGCCTAAAGCGCCTCCGGCTCTCTCCTCCTCTCCAAGCAACGAACCCTCCAAAGGTAGTATTTATACTCCTTCTTTTCACATCTCACATGAACAACAACGCAAATAATCAATAACACACAAAGTTGAAAACATGCAAAAGCTTAAAACCTTAAAAATGCGTTAAGGCATAAAACTGTGAGATCATTACCTTGCAAACATCACCTGGATACGACCATGGGGAAAGAAGAGAGGGATGATGGCGCCTGGCAACGGGGACGGAGAGAAGTGTCAGAAGCGTGGCTCAAGGAAACGAAGAGGAGAAGAAGATGAACGGCGCCGCTCTCAAGCTCTGCAACCCTAAGTGAAACAAAACTCAAACAGCCCTAAAACAAATGTTGTGAAACCACTGGGCCTTGCCCCATCCCAAGCTTAAGCCCAACTGATTCCAGGCGCACCCCCCCTCATTCTCCTTTCCTTTCTGTTTATTTATTTTGTTTGGGCCCAAAAACCCCCTTAAGCCCATTTCAATTCCTTTTTTTATTTAATACTCTTTTTTTTGTATTACATTAAATCTTTTTTTTTGCATAACTTACTTTGTTCAATAAATTAATATACTAATTTTTTACATTAAAATTTTATTTAACAATACCTTTTTTTGTACACACTCAAAATATGTAGATATTAGGTTTTGTTAAGTTTAAACATCTTTTTAATTAAAACCTTTTTAAAAAACCTTGTATAAAACATTTATAGAAAATACATAAAAAAATAGAACTTCCTAAGCAATTTCTTTTCTTTTATTAAAACTTTTGTTTGTACATATTAACAAAAAACACAAAAAAGGAATAAATAAAATACTTAATTTTGCATTAAGTTAACATCTTACATCACTTGTAAATAATCACATACACTTTCACCAATACATTTGCTTATCTTTTATTCTTGTACATTGATACATGTTACATTGCGATTGCGATTCGATTTGGTTGTAAATATATTTGGACACCACTATTCCGACAAGTCTCATCCCCCATTTGTAAATACTTGTACCCCCATCCCCGGATACTCATTTGTAATAGTTTAGGACTTTAAATTCCCGCAATTTATCGCTTTCAATTATACCATGTTTAGACCTAGGGTTTGTATGCAAATAAAATCAACTGCTAGATAACCTAAATACAAGACAAATGCATGACAATCAATACACAATTCACACTTGCACCCCTAGGGTAATCCCGCTTGTTGCCTTCCAAAATGGGCCATGCTTGCATGTTGAGTATCTTTGGCAAAACAATTTAAATGATCATAGTCCCTCGATGACGCTTTCGAAAGTTGCCTACAAAATGATCATAGTCCCTTCAAGCAAAATTGCCAAAGACACTTGGCACCATTGCATTCATGGTCCATACGATGACCCGCGCCCGTCCCGTTAACATCCTAACACAAGATTGTCCACCAAATGCAATGGTGGAACAATACTGTTAAAAGGGTTAAAACATGAGAAAAATCTTTGAGTAAATTTAGGGGTAGACAACTCTTAGTTACTTGATCAACTTGCAAAACACACTTGCCTACTTTTCAAAACACACTTCACAAACACAACCTTCAAAAACAACTTTCAAAACCTTGAAACATCTTTTCAAAAAGACAAACACCTTTTGTAAAACATTCGAGTAAAGAATTGTTACAAGGGTTGCCTAGACAAGGCATCTTTTTCAAAACATTTTCAAAACAAACACACACACACACCACCATTTCAAGCAATTGAAAATCAAGGCAAGTGATCTAAAACAAGTAACTAAGAGCCCATGGATAACCATGGATGAAAAGGGTGCTAATACCTTCCCTTTTCATAATCTACCCCCCGAACCCACGAAAACATCTCAAAGGTTTTTCCTGTGCTTTTTAACCTTTCCTTTAGGATAAAATAAAAAGTCGGTGGCGACTCTTGCTAAACCGAACAAGTGCGAATACAAACGCAAAACCTCAAGTCAGTTCTCCCACCGTATCACAAAACTGGCGACTCTGCTGGGGACTCTTTCAAAAGTGGGGTTACCTTAGGGTTTAGATCACCTTTATATACTTGCTTTGATTGCCTTGATTGCTTTACTTTTTGGGTCCTTGTTTAGGTTTGTTGTAAATCCTACACCCGGATTTGGGGCACCTTTTTTAGGTAAATAGCAATAAAACTATGAGGGAACTGTGTGGGGTATACCGACATGGTTGAAGCAGTAAGCTATGTTAGTGTGACATATTTGTGAGTACCGGTAACCCTTGAGTTCAATCAAGGAGAGTACGGGGCCGCTGAGTGATGTCGTGAAGCACTAACGAACTCTTAGAACCTTACTTGACCATCTTAGTCTTTTTAGGGGTAGTGAGATGACCGACTTTGGTGCAGTCCGAAGTTGGTAGATACTCGATACTACACTCATTGAGGGTTGTTTTCTTGGAATATTCTGGTCGCCAGTTAAGTGGCTAAACCAAAATAATGAACACAGAAAATAATCCAATGATATTGAGCTCCTTAGAACCCGGTTTCTATTTTAGGACAGGATGAGCCAACTAACTTCAAGAGGGTACTTACCTACAAACCCCATGCAAGCCTAAACCTAAGGACTTGTTTGCTTTGTGTGAATATGATTACATGTATATACACTCACTTGCTTTTGCATACATGTACATAACATCATGACATCATACCATAGCATTTTTCAATAACCATTTCAAGGATCTCAAGGGTTCTTTTGATGCAGGGTTACGTTGAACCAGACGTCTACCAAGGGGCAAGATGTTTCTCCTCTAAACAAATTCCATCAAAGATCAAGTGCAGCAACTTGAATCAGGGGCTATGACCCACTTGACATGGTGAGCTTGATTCTCGTGGAAAGATATCCACCGGTGCAAAGTTCTCCAATCAAAGATCAAAGTACAACCTCTAACATTCTCTTGTGTTTACCCCAAGAGATCCTTGAAAACATTGCATACATATATCATACATATCATTTCATAGCAGGTTTCTCCCATACAGGTCTCCTTACCTTCCTACTGTTTATTTCAGTAAGATGGATATGGAACAAACGGTGAAAGATCTCCAGGCTCAAAATGCTCAATTCCAACAAATGCTTCTGGCTATGGGTAAAGGGCAAGAGGATCTGACAGCTCTCCTTCTCAAAGACAAGAAGAAGAAGTCCAAGAAGGCAGCCAGCATCCTGAACTTGAGAAGAAGACCTAAGACCCTAGATCTTGCAACTCCATCCAACATAGGGGATAGTCTTGAAGAAGACCACAATGTGGAGATTATTGAAGAGGAAGTTGACTACTCCGAAGAACAATACCCTCTCGTTGATGACAAGTACAAACAGTTGGAGGATCGCCTCAATGCTATGTAGGTTCAACAAATACCTAGCTTGGATTTAGGAGACATGGGTTTGGTTCCTGGATTGGTCATCCCTCCAAAGTTCAAAGTCCCTACCTTGGCTCTGTATGATGGAGTCTCTTGCCCTAAGATGCATCTAAAGTCTTATGTCCGCAAGATTCAACCATACACAACTGATCCAAAGCTTTGGATCCATTTCTTCCAAGAAAGCCTGGTAGGGGCTCAACTCGAGTGGTTCTATCAGTTGGAGAGTTATCGCATCCACGCCTGGAAGGACTTAGCTGTGGCCTTTTATGAGCAGTATCAGTACAATGCTGATCTTGCACCAACTCGTGTGCAATTGCAGAACATGACCATGAGTTCTAACGAGAGCTTCAAAGGATATGCCCAAAAGTGGAGAGATCTGGCTGGTAGGGTGCAACCCCCTTTAACTGACAGAGAGTTGATTGACATCTTCATGGGAACTTTGACTGGGCCTTTCTTCAATCACTTAATTGGAAGCTCCTCAGCTGGGTTCACCGAGCTAATACTGACCGGCGAAAGGGTCGAAGCTGACATCAAAAGTGGAAAGATCCAAGGAGCTACATCCTCGGATACTCAGATAATTCCCTACAATGGGAAGAAAGAGTCTAATGCAGTGGCTAATCAAAAGGGTCGTCATGATCAACATGCAGGGGCAGTCCTGATTTCTGGTTCTGCGTCACACCAACCACAGCAAAGGGGAAATCAACGAAGGCCAGACGCGCCTAAAAGACAATATACCAGGATCAACATGTCACTAGCTCAAGCACTACAACACATATTGAAGAGAGAGTTGATTACATTGAAGGCTCCTCATCCGAACCCTAAGACTTCTTCTCCAAACTACAACCCGGATGCAAGATGTGCTTATCGTTGTGGTAGCCCAGGGCATGACACAGACAACTGTTGGGCTCTGAAGAACAAGATCCAAGACATGATTGATGCCAAGGAGATCGAGTTTGACCCTCCAGAGACTCTAGCATGATCACTGCTCCTATGCCAAATCATTGAGAATGTCTTTGTTTCATTTGAATTTTCAAAGTTGTAATTTCTTTTGTTGTTCAAACAATTATCTTTTAATGTCAAATTTTGTTTCATTAATGCATTGCATATGTTTGTCTTGAATTCATCCATTCGTTTTCACTACTCTTATGCTTTCTTTATGATATTTAACTCTTGATAAAAAGCTGCAAGCCTTTAGAGGGAGGATGACGAAACAATACCATGATCTCATACAATATGCTTTTGAACAGACCTTGCTGATGATGTACAGGCATTTCTTTCAATTCCCAAACATTGGAGTTATAAGGAAGATAATCCCTAGTCAACCCCTTCGAGCCAAAGAAGTAGGAGTTTTCTGTTCTAAACAAATTAAAACCTTTGATTTAAACCTGGGGCCGGGTAGTCTCTCAGTTAATTCAAAAAAAGGGGGTGCGCATTGAAGTCGCAAACTCTCAGTTCGTAATACAACGAACGACGTCAAAGAAAAGCATTCCTCTGGAATCAAAAGACAGTGATGGTTCCCTATCACATAGGCAGTCATTATCTCTAAAAAAAGAAAAAGCCCACTGAGCCAAAACTTGTAAAGGAGGCTTAGGAAAGCTGGGGCATCCCGCTGACTGTAATCTCGAAAACAGGAACAGTCAGGCAAAAGTTAGGGATAACAAATCAAAAGAAAGAGGTCATTACAAATCATCAACAACATGAAAAATGTTGCAAAAGAAAAAGGAGATGATGACTGTCTTCCAAAATTCAACTGGTGAACCATCACCCAAAAGTCGTTCCAAACTCGAATAGAGTTCGACGCACGATTAACTGAGTTTAGGATTGGAGGACATCACGAAGAGCGGGTGGGTACAAATATACTTTGAGCCTTTATCCTTTGTTTCTTAAACCATGAACCAAGCCACGTTACAACCCTTCAAAAGTCCTAATTGAAGCATGGGTTAGTTCGAAAGCATACTGTTACAAAAGGTATCCTGACTCCTGTAAGGCTTTGCTCTAAATCTCGTGTTGATTTTGTCTTATGAAAAGTTTTTTGCTAAAAAACGCATTTTTCAAAACTTCGAGACAAACATAAACTTTGCATTGCTTGAATATCGTTGTTTGCACATGTTTATTTGTTTGACAGCAAAGAAATTCATAACAGCGAATGTTCGGAAGAACGAAAACTCTCTCAGTGAGTAAAATCACTTATAAAAGGATGACACTTCCAACGACAAATCTCCTATCAACAAGGGGCGTGACATGTCACTATCCAATTAACCTGGGGCAATCCAGTCAAGGTTTCAACAGATCTTTCAAAGTTCAGTTAACCTAGGGCAGTCCAGTTAAGATTTCAACAAAATCTATCAAAAATTACAGATTAACTTGGGGCAAGTCTCCTTCATCATCACTTGGGGCATTCGAATGTCAAAAGTGTTCAACAATTCCTTCATCACCTGTTGGAAGATACAATCCAGATATGCTCCGGACACGGTTGCCATTCTGTAACCTTTCTTAAGTTCCGGATTAACACATGTAGCAAGCCAGGAAAACATTTGTGGACGACTGATTGTGGATTAACACCTGTAACAAGCCAGGAAATCATCTACATAAAGAGATTGAAGATCAATACCTGAAACAAGCTAGGAAAACTATCTTTCTTTCTCAGGTCAGAGATCAATACCTGAAACCAGCCAGGACAGTATCTCCTTGACCAACCTTTCTTAAGTTCCGGATTAACACCTGTAGCAAGCCAGGAAAATATCTGTGGACGACTGATTGTGGATTAACACCTGTAACAAGCCAGGAAATCATCTACGTAAAGAGATTGAAGATTAATACCTGAAACAAGCCAGGAAAACTATCTTTCTCAGGTCAGAGATCAATACCTGAAACCAGCTAGGACAGTATCTCCTTGACCAAACTTTCTTAAGTTCCAGATTAACACCTGTAGCAAGCCAGGAAAATATTTGCGGACGACTGATTATGGATCAACACCTGTAACAAGCCAGGAAATTATCTACATGAAGAGATTGAAGATCAATACCTGAAACAAGCCAGGAAAACTATCTTTCTTTCTCAGGTCAGAGATCAATACCTGAAACCAGCCAGGACAATTATCTCCCCGACCAACCTTTTTCAAGATCCCAGATCAATACCTGCAGTAATCAAAAGATTCTTGCAATCCCCAGCGGAGCTAAAACTTCCAACTATCAATCCCCAAGCAGAATGGAGACTCTCATTCTCAGTTCTTCACAGAATATTCGAATATTCTCCAGTGAAGATCCCCTCAAGACAGGAATCTCCAGTAGATTGGCATACAACCCAAGCTCCTGATTCCCCAACAGCGGTCCCAGGACTTCTCATTTTCAACGATCAAAGGATTTTCAATCCCTGGCAGCAGTCAAGATTCTTTTATCTCCTGCCATCCATGATTCATCTACCTCAGCAAGACAGCTCATCAGCTTACATGCACATTCATCACATTCATATCATAAACATTGATAACATACTTGCATCATGACATTGCATACAACTAACTCTTTACCTTTTCAGGAAAGATCAGTCAACAGACAAAGATCATCATCTTCCGATATTCTTTCTAGAAATAGTTCAGATGTGACCCAGACATGGCTTGTTATCAAAAATCAAAAATCATTAAAAAAATTAGAAATAGTCTTTTTTATCAAATTTAATTTAATTTAGTTTAATTTAATTTAGGGAAATTTTAACTTTTTTTTATTAAAACCAATTAGAAAAATTAGGGTTAAACTCTTGATTTAATTTTTATTTCTATTTTCAAAGTAAATACAAAAAATAGGTTTTAGAATAAATTAATTCAATTTTTTTCTTAAAATTAAAATTAATTAGAATTAGGTTTTTCTTTTTAATTTAATATAACAATTTCTCTATTTTCTTAAATTAACAAAACAAAACACAAACCTTTTTTGAGCTAATCGCAATTAGGTTTAAGTTAGGGTTAAAACCCTGATTATCTTGTATTCGATTCATCGCGCGTGTTTATTATTTTTTGCAATATTGGTGTAACTGTCCGCGGTATGTAATAGTTTAATCTAGGACTTTCTTTTATTTATCGTCTTTTGCGGGGTTTTTTGGCTATGTAATTTATCCCCACCCCGAAGCCTTGTAATAGCGTAGGTTTATTTTCTCACATTTTAATTCTCGCAAATATTAACTGTTTAGATGTATGTTGATAGGATTGTATGACAAGATTGCATGATAATTTAAAACGGCTAGAAAACCCTAATGTGCAAAGATAATAACTGAAATCAAATCACTCGCACATGTACACTCCTAGGGTATACTCTCACTTCGGTTGCCTTCGGTAAACGATCATTAAGTATAGGGTGTCTTAGTGGTTGCCCTCATGTCTAACGAAGATCAAATGTCCCGTTCGGAAATGTTGCCTCGGAAATGTTGCCTCGAATATGATCTTAAAGACTTTAGGGTTATTACTAAGACGTCCTAGCATTGCTTTAGTGATCGTACGTCCCTTTCGAATTGACCCTTACAACTCCAGCGACGGTGCTACATATTCTTCAATAATAGGATAGCGTTGTTTAAAGGAAACAAGAATAGAAACGATTTTTTTTCCGAGTAGGTAGATGCTAGTAGGTACTTGCTCAAATCAAAGCTTTTCACACTTACACTTTTCAAAACAATTTTCAAAACAACTTCGTCACACCTTTAAGGACTGATACAAGGGTTATCACGAAGTCAAACTATTTCAAAACAAAGCACATACACAAGCAATTTTAAAAGATGAGCAAGTACCCAAGAGCCCATGGATAACCATGGATAGAAAGGGTGATAACACCTTCCATTTCTATAATCTACCCCCCGTACTCAGAATATCTCGAAAAAGGATTGTTTTTTTCTGCACTTTTTTCCTTTCCGGTTGGATGAAATAAAAGTCAGTGGCGACTCTTGCTTACCGCGACATTTTGCGAACAAAAATGCAAAACACAAACCAGCATTTCAAAACAATCGGTTTTGCCACCGTATAACAAGCGGGTTTCTCGAATATGTATTTTATGGGATCCATTTTAGAGATCAACAAAGTAGTATGGGTCAACATGTATTGTCTTAGTCGACGAGCAACCCATGCCAAAGCACAACAAGTTTTCTCGAGCAGTGACTATCTTGTTTAATAATCGGTACATTTTTTGCTAAGGTAGTATATTGCATGCTCTTTTCGACCAGACTCGTCATGTTGCCCCGGTACACACCCCATTGAGTTCTCTAATATTGTTAGGTACGTGATCAGATGACTTCCTTCAACTGGTGGCATCAGAATTAGAGGTTCCTGGAGATACTCCTTGATTTTTTCGAAAGCTATCTGAAAATCATCATTCTATTTGACTATTTGATCTTTCTTCAACAACTTGAAGATCGGCTCACAAGTAGCGGTCAAATGGGAAATAAATTTGACAATGTAGTTCAATCGTCCTAGGAAACCTATTACTTCCTTCTTAGTATGGGGAGCTTGAATTTCTTGAATGGCTTTAACCTTTGCAGGATTAACCTCAATACCTTTACCACCAACGAAAAAGTCTAGGATTTTATCGGATCTTACCTCAAAGGTGCACTTGTTTGGATTCAATCTCAGCTTGTACTTCTCCAGTCTCTCAAACAGTTTGTGTAGGTGGTCGAGATGTTCTTCTTCATTCTGAGATATGGCTATCATGTCATCGATGTAAACCTATATCTCGTAATGTATCATGTCATGGAACAAAGCTACCATAGCACGCTTATATGTCGCACCAACATCCTTCAAACCAAAAGGCATAACCTTGTAACAGAAAGTTCCCCACTGTGTAACAAAAGTAGTCTTCTCAATGTCTTCAGGTGTCATATTGATCTTATTATAACCCTAGAAACCATCCATGAAAGAAAATACTTTATGTTGAGCGGTGTTGTCAACCAGAACATCGATATGTGAAAGCGGAAAGTCATCTTTGGGGCTCGCCCTATTCAGATCCATGTAGTCTACACACATACACACTTTGCCATCCTTTTTAGGTACTTTCACCATATTTCCAACCCACTGAGGATAGGACGTAACAACTAAGAAACCTACGTTGAACTGCTTCATAACCTCAACTTTGATCTTTTCCGACATCTCGGGACGCATACGAAGAACTTTATGCTTTATTGGAGAACAACCTTCTTTCATCGGTAGATGGTGAACCACAATATCAGTATCAAGCCCTTGCATGTTTTTGTATGACCAAGCAAAGATCTTAACATAGTCACACAACATCTGGATTAATTTTTTCTTGACACTGTCTTCTAGGTTGACACTTATCTTAACTTCTTTCTTGTCCTCTTCAGTACCCAAGTTCATAACCTTGACTGGCTCTTCATGCGGTTGTATGGCTCTTTCTTCTTGCTTTAAAAGTCTAGCAAGTTCTCCAGGTACTTCAAAATCTTCCTGTTGTACCCAAAAATTTGCCCTCCCATATTTCTCAAAACATTTCAAGAAAGATCCCCAAGTTGCTCAAGGTAGTCCAAGGGTTGGCCAGACAAGCTCTCTTCTAAGGCAGTCTATCTCAAATTAGGGTTTCATGTTGCATCAAGATAATTGAGTCCAAGGGACCCCAAATGCTCAACATTATCCAAATATGTTCTCAAGATCATCCATGTCAAGTTTCAAGCCTTGCAGAGGAAGTTTGCTCAATCAATTGCTCAAAGGCCTAAAAATCGATTGTGTTAGGGCAAAAGTCAATTGTGGCCCACATAAGTCAAACTTCAAGATTTTTGGTCAACATCCTCATTTTTAAGTATTATTCATCATTTGATCAAGGTTTGATCATGATTCCTCAAGGATTACTCACAATTCATCAAAACCCAAAAGTTGCTAAATTAGGGTTTTGTAGGAAAAGTCAACTCAACTTTGACCAAGCATAACTTTCTCATACTTTATCAGAAATGACCCATACAAAGCTCATTTTAAAGAGGACGTAATTCCCTACAATTAATATTCAGACCCCAAGTTCAAAATATGCACTCACAAGAAGATATAAATTTGGACATTATAGGTCATTTTGAAAAGTCAACAAAAACACCTTTTGGGTCAAAGCTTCTTACATGAACATGGAAGTTCCAATTGAGATGAAACCAAATAGGTTTCTTAGGGGACGTCCTAAGATTTCTAAAAAGTCCAAGAACACCCTCATAAGGTTAAAATTGAGAGAGATATGCATTGTAAAGTTGGACAATTTTTGAAAAAAATACATGAAGCAAATATTGACCAAACTTGGATTTTTTTCCAAATGAGCCTATCTTTTCAAGTTTGAAACTCATTCCTAACATGGTCCACGACCTCTAAGCCCATCCATACATTTTTCTACTATTTATGCTATTTATTTTGATATTTTATTCATTAAAATTCAGAATTAAATAAATAAATAATAGAAATAATGTAAATTTTGATGTGAATCTATTTTGGGAAAGTTTTATGCTGGTTTGTGTCAATTGATTTCGTACAATAACTTTTCAAATATGTCCAGGTTCATCCACATGTGAAAATGGCATAAAATCATTAAATATGGCATTTTTTTCAAATCTTGATCATGGTCTTAAAACACAACATTATGAGGGAGATTCTTTCCATGCTTTATTGTCTCCTCATTCTCCTCTATAAATATACAGCCATACAAGCTTGAAAGGGACGAAAATCCTCTCTAAAAAGCTCTTCAAAAAGCTCTCTAAAAGCTCTCAAGAAATCAAAGAATTGGTGCAAGTCATATCTCGAGGTTCCGGTCTCTCTCAATTGACATCAAGCCTCAAACTATCCTCTTGAAGTCCTCAAGAGTCTTACAAGGCCCAAGAGCAATCCATCACACGCCTAACACGCCCCCCATTTGACAACATCGATTTGGTAAAATTTTAAACTTTGAATCTCTAATTTTAATCACATTTTATGGTATGCTAACGTTTGTTTGAGTTTATATAGAACAATTATGGATGTTTGAATCATGGGATTCATGCAAGAATAAAAAAAACACCATAGTTAGAGCATGAAGCTTTCGAAAATCCGGGCCTAGGGATTTCTGATGATTGCACCCCCTATTTACTTTTGCTACTAGGCCCATCTTTATTTTCATGTTTTATTCGTTTTGTTTATTTCTTTTAATCCCTTTTATTTTTTTATCGATAAACAAATATAAAAATCACATAAAAATAGATTTAGGATTTTTTCTTAATTAAATTTTAATTTTAGGTAAAACATTAATTTCTTTTTGTAAATAACTTAAAAATAATTAGAATAAATAGGTTTTATTACTAACTTAATTATATTTTACTTTTTCCTAAAATAACCAAAGAAACCAAAATAGGTCATGTAATTATTTTTATTAATTAATTTAATTAACTAATTAATTGCATATTTAATTTAGAAAACTTATTTCTTTTATTAAAAACAACAAAAAAACAATTTTTCTTTTAATTAGGTTAGAAGGGTCAAAACCTTAAATTATCGTCGTTCTTAATTCTTCTCACGCATTTTATTTTTATTATTTACCATATTGATGTAACTTCCTACAATTTGTAATAGTTTAATTAGGACGTTTATTTACATTTATCGCTTTATTTTCAAAGGGTTTGTTTTTGGCTATAAAAATACCCGAAGCCTTGTAATAGCGTAGTTTAAATTCCGCATTTTAAATTCCGCAAATTATTAATTGTTAGAATTATGATAATAGGATACATGACAAGAATGTATGATTAATTTTAAAACAGTTAGATCACCCTAAATGTGCAAAGATAAATAAATTGAAATTGAATCATTCACACATATGCACTCCTAGGGTACACTCCCACTTGGTTGCCTTTGGTAAACGATCATTGAGTTTAGGATGCTTTAGTGGTCGTCCTTTTGTCTAAATAAAGATCAAAGTCCCGATTCAGAAAAGTTGCCTCGGAATGGTTGCCTCGAATAATTGATCTAAGACATTAGGGTTATTACTAAGACGTCCTAACATTGCTTTAGTGACCGTACGTCTCTTTCGAATTGACCCTCAAAACTCCAACGACGGTGCTACCTACTCACTAATAGTGGGATAGCATTGTATAAAGGAAACAAGCATAGGACAATTCTTTTTTTAAGTAGGTAGATTAGTTCTTAGATACTTGTTCATCCAAAACAAATTTTCTCACACTTACACTCTTTTACAAACAAAGTTTTCAAAAAAAAACACTTCATTACACTCTTGAAGACATACGCAAGAGTTAAATTGAAGTCAAAACAAAAACTTTTCAAAACCCACAAACACAAAAAAAACAATTTTAAAAACGATGAGCAAGTACCTAAGAGCCCGTAGATAACTACCAATAGAAAGGGTGCTATACCTTCCCTTTCTATAAATCTACCCCCCGTACTCAGAAATATCTCAGAAAAGGAATTTTTCTGTGCGTTTTTCCTTTCCTTGTTGGATAAAATAAAAGATGGTGGCGACTCTTGCTTCCCGCGACATTTTGCAAACACAAACGCAAAATGCAAACCAGCAAAATTTCCTTAACGAAATAGGGAAACCACGTCCCAGTTCTGGCTACCGTATCACAGAACTGGCGACTCTGCTGGGGAATTTATAAGTGGGGTGTACCTTAGGAATAGTTCATTATATTGTTTTCAATTGTTTGATCTGTTTGCTTTATCTTTGTGGGCTTGTATCAGAGTTACTATAGATCCTAACCCGGATCTGGGGATACCTTTTAGGTAAGTAGCAATAGACTGTGAGGGAACTGTACAGCGTAGACCGATATGGTTGAAGCAGTAGCTACATTGGTGTGACACTTTAGTTGGTACCGATATCCCTTGTGGAGGAACAAGGAGAGTATGGGGCTGCTAAGGGGTCATTAAGCATCAACTGACCTTAGAACCTATAATTGACCAACTTGGCCATAGAAAAGTAGCAGTATGCTACACTCATTGAGACCATACTCTCACGATGATTCCGGCCGCAAGAAAAGGTTGCTAAACTGGAATTATGACTGATCGAGGATGGTCAGTGATATTGAGAACCTCTAGAACCCGGTTACTATTACTAGGACAGGTTAAACCAACTAAACTGAAAGAGGGTAATACCTAAACTCCATGTCAGCCTGAAATTTAAGGGCTATTGTGTGACTGGTGTGCTTTTAACTTAAACTACTTGCACATGTTTGTTACCTAACAACTAGAGTTCCCTGCAGGTTTTGTTTACAGTCCTTATCCAATACCTTGGATTTCTTACCGGATTTACTTGTTTACATTACCTCGTACTTTTGCTTAAACGCATAACATACACATCATAACATCATGCCTTAACATTCCCTTAACCATTTCAAGGATCTCAAATGTTTGTGATGCATGTTATGGTAAATCCAACGTCTAGCAAGGGGAAAAGGGGATTTATTTTCCTCTAGCCAATGTCATCTAGAAATCAAAACACGATAATTTGAGTCGGTGGCTATGACCCACTCGATATGGTGAGCTTGACTCTTGAAAAAGGACTCTTGATGACACGAAGTTTCTTCAATCAAAGATGAAAAATTCAAATTCTAACAGTTTATTGTTTACCCCGCAAGATCCTTGAAAACATTGCATACATATATCATACATATCATTGCATAACAGGTCTCCCAGTACATGTCTCTCATGTTCTCGCTGTTTATTTCAGCAATGGCTCTCCAACAAGACACCAGAGATCTTTAAGAAACTCAGTTCAGGGAAATATTCCTAAACCTGTCCAAGGGGCAGGAAGAGTTGAAAACACTCCTCGTTGGGGACTTGGTCAAGAAAAGTCCTGAAGACAATAAGGACGAACAGATAGAACAACTGCAAGCTGAGGTAGATGCAATAAGAACCCAAATGCTGGGGCAGACGACCCTTATCCAAAGCTTAGCCCGGGAATAAGAAGAGTTGAGAATCATTATCAACCAACTTCATCAAGACAGATACAACAGTATGAAGCAAACAGTCGAGGCCGGGGACCAAGTCATTTATCAGCCTCCAAGAAGACAAGGGTTTGGTTTGGTGAAGGGTGGACCTTTCCAAATTGCTACTACATCACGGGTCCATCAACAACCTTGCCAAAAGCAACAGGTTAATCAGAGTAAGCCAAATACGCCCAAAAGGCAGTTCACCGAGCTCAACATGCTGATGTCTCAAGCTTTACAACACGTGTTGAGATTGAATCTGGTGACGTTAAGGGACCCTCCTCAGAATCCCCACATAGCCTCCCCAAACTACAATCTTGATGCAAGGTGTGCATACCATTCCAACAGCCCGGGGTATGATACTGATGACTGTTGGGCATTGAAAAACAAAATTCAAGACCTGATTGATAAAGGAGCATTGGAATTCACACAAGATAGTCAACTGGAATGTTTTTGTCAATCCTCCAAGGCTCACCATTTGAAGTGACAAGTCCTGAGATGAGAAGACTTTTTGTTCATTAGAATTTTCAATTTGTAATTTTCTTTTGATTGTTCAAACATTTAGTCATGTTAAAACTTTATTACTTTATCAATGCATTGCATATGTCTGTTTTGAATCAATCCATTCGTATTCACTATATTCAAATTGCTTTCATTTTTGTGATGTTCAACTCTCGATTAAAAAACTTTAAGCCTTTAGAAGGAGGATGACAAAATGATATCAAAATCTCTACAATATGCTGTTGAACAGACCCCGCTGACGATGTACAGGCGTTGTTTCAAATCCTAAACAGTGGAGTTATAAGGAAGATAATCCCTAGTCAACCCCTTTGAGCCAAAGAAGTTGGAGTTTTTCTGTTCACACAAATTAAAACCCTTAATCACAACCTGGGGCAGTGTAGTTTTCTCAGTTAATCCAGGTGCACAATGAATGGCATCAAAGAGGTCCTTCCAAAACAAAAGACGGTGATGGTTCCCTATAAGCGTCAAGACAGACAGTCATTATCTCTTAAAATAAAAAGCCCATTAAGTCAAAACCTATGAAGGCGACTTAAGAAAAAAACTGGGGCATCCCGCTGACTGTAATCACAAAAGAAACAGTTCAGGCAAAAGATAGGAATAATAAAATAAAAAAAGAAAGAGGCCCTAAAAACTCTTAACAAAAATGATTGCCTGTTCAAAATAAATTGTCAGTATCTGAACCATCACTAGAATATCAGAGCAAAGACTCAAACGGAATCTAATGCACGATTAGCTGAGTTTAGGATCGAAGAACATCACGAAGAACGGGTGGGTACAAATAAATTTTGAGCCTTTATCCTTTGTTTCTTGAACCGTGAACCAGGCCACGTTATAACCCTTAAAAGTCCTAGCTGAAGCATGCGTTAGTTCGAAAGCATACTGTTACAAAAGGTATCCTGACTCCTGTAGGACTTGCTGTAAATCCTGAGTTGACATTAAATTTTACAAAATTTTCCTGTCTTACTGAAAAATGCATTTTCAAAAATTTCAAGACAGACATAAGCTTTGCATTCTTAAAATAACATTGTTTGCATATGACTATTTGTTTAACAACATAGAAATTCGCACGACGAATATCTAGTGAACAAAAATATTCTCAATAAAAAGGATCACCTCAAGTGGAAAAAACACTTCCAACCAAGGGGCACGACATGAGCATTGTCTATCATCTGGGGCAGTCAAGTCAAGATTCAAGGAGTCTCTCAAAGATGCCAAATAGCCAGGGGCAGATCTCCATCTGAATCGCTTGGGGCATTGGACATGAATTCCAGCAACAAATCTTGTATGATCAAATGAACATCTTTTGGTAGTATGGCAACACAACACTACCGACAATGACAACTCCCTACACCCTGAGAGCATGGACATAGTCAGAAAATACTTTGCATGAACAAAGACCCGCTAGGTTGACAGGCCTAGGCAAAAATAAGGGCATCCCGACGAACCAAAAGGGTTCGGGCAAAAATTAGGGATAAAAACAAAAAAAGATTTGTACATCCGGCAAGTCGAAAACCTGAAAAGGAGGCTTGGGAAAGAAAGGGTATACCGGTGGACTGAAAATATGAAAAGACAATTGTGATACGGTGGGAGAACTGACTTGGGATTTGCGTTTGTTTTCGCACTTGTTCGATTTAGCAAGAGTCGCCACCGACTTTTTATTTTATCCTAAGGAAAGGTCAAAAAGCACAGGAAAGATCTTTGAGATGTTTTCGTGGGTTCGGGGGGTAGATTATGAAAAGGGAAGGTGCTAGCACCCTTTTCATCCATGGTTATCCATGGGCTCTTAGTTACTTGTTTTAGATCACTTGCCTTTGCTTTTCAATTGTTTGAAATGGTGCTTTGTGTGTGTGGTTTTGAAAATGTTTTGAAAAAGATGCCTTATCTAGGCAACCTTTGTAATGATTCTTGTTTGAATATATACAAAGGTGTGTGTCTTTTTGAAAAGATAATTTAATGTTTTGAAAGTTGTTTTGAAATTGTTTTTGAAGTTGTGTTGTGATGTGTGTTTGAAAAATGGCAAGGATGTTTTGCAAGATTTTTGATCAAGTAACTAAGAGTTGTCTACCCTATTTTACTCAAAGATTTTTCTTATGTTTTTGACCCTTTTAACAGTGTTGTTTCACCATTGTGTTTGATGAACAACCTTGCGTTAGGATGTTAAACGGGACAGGCGCGGGTCATCGTATGCAATCATTGAAGGTAACTTGTAAGACGCTCTAGAAATTTTGTAAGGAACGAGATCGTTTTATCGAAGGCAACATCGAGGGTCATCGAGGGACTACGATCTTTGTTTATCGAAGGGACATTTGCTAGAGTGTCTCATACTCGAGGGACATGATTGCATTTTCCGAGGCAACAAGCGAGGTTACCCTAGAGGTGCAAGTGTGAATGGTGTATTGATTTTCATGCATTTATCTTGTATTAGGTTATCTAGCGGTTGATTTTGAATCTTCGCATACAAACCCTAATTACTATACAGTATATGGAAAGTGATAAATTGCGGGAATTTAAAGTCTAAGTTATTACAAATAAGTATCTGGGGATGGGGGTACAAATGTTTACAAATGGGGATGAGTCTTATCAGAATAGTAATGTCCAAATATTATGTTTACAACCAAATTGAATCGTCGCATTCTCAATGTAAAAATATAACAAGGTATAAGAATAAATAAGAATCAGAAGTATTGTGAAATGCATATGGTTATTTACAAATGGTCAAAATATTAACCTAGTGCAAATTAAGTGTTTATTATTATTTTTATTGTGTTTTTGTTAGTTTTATAAACAAAAAGGGTTTTAAAGAGAAAATTATTTAACTTAATAAATTCTATTTTATGTATTTTTGTTAATGTTATTTAGAAACTTATATAAAAAGTTTAATTAAACAAAAAGTTTTTTAAAACAAAAACAAATTATTAAAATCTATTATTTATGTATTTTTAAATGTAATGAATATTAAAAGAGTTATTAAGAATTTTTTATACAAAAAGTTATTATATTATTTTTATTTAACAAAAGAATTAGTTTATAGAAGAAAATAAAAATATGATGATAAAAATAAGAAGGATTGGTTTTCAAAAGAAAAATATAAGAAAAGAAGTTAGATGGGCTTGGAGAATGTATTTGGCCCAAAGAATAAAAATAAGATGAGAAAAAAAAAGGGGGGTATGGCGTTGAAAACGTTGGGCTTAAGGGTTTAGTGTATGGGGCAGGCCCAGTTGCTTTGACAAAGTTTTGTTTAGGGTTTGTGTTTGTTTGGCTCAGAACCTAGGTTTACAGTTTGAAATGGCGCCACTCTCCTCTCATCTTCTTCGCCTCTTCATCGCTCTCAACAGAGCCATTGATGCCCTCTATGCCCGGCTACTGAAGCGCCTCCCCCTTTCACTCCTTCACTTTCTCCCAGTGATCCAAGTTTGGTGTTTCGAAAGGTGCGAATTGTTTTAGTTATTTTTTAGGTTTTTTTTCAGAGTTACATTAGTGTGATTCTTGTACATTATCACTTGCATGTTTTGATCCTTATGCTTTTTTTTGTTGATGTTTATATGTAGTATAAACTTGAGGGTTTGAGAAATATACCTTGAATGTCTTGCTTCTGAGAACGATGGAGGGAGGAAAGGGCTTGGTGGCGCCTCCTTGGTGGCCGGAGTGGGGAGGACGTGATGACAAGCTGGCTTTCTAGTACTTTGTATCTTTAGATTTGAATTGTTTTGTGATGAGCTTCGTTCTGAAAACCCTATTTCGTTAGTTTATGAATCTTCTCCTCTTTTGGGCTTTGTTGATTTCCAATGATGATGAACTTTGATTCCGAGATATGCTTGTTTGCTTCTGACCTTTCCCTTTTCCTTGGGCTTTGTTGATTCTGTGATGAACTCTATTCTGAGAATGTTTGTTTGCTATTATGGATTTGGTGATTGGATTTGTTTGAGCTTTGGTTTTGACAGGTTTTTTGCAAGTTTGATAACTTGCAGACTTGGCTTTTGTTGTGCAAGTTTTTATGGTAGTTTTGTAGTTCTGGACAGGTTATTGAGTTTTGGCTTGCTTGAAGGCTTGCTACAGGCAGGCTTGTGCAGTTTGGCTTGATGCTTGCATTCTCAAGCAGTTTTGCAGGTTGAAAAGGCTTTGGTTCAGGCTTGAAGGCTTGCTTCTGGTACAGGCATGCTTGAGCCTTTGAGGCAGTTTTGAATAGGTTCTGCAGGCTTGGTGGAAGCAGGCTTCAAGGCTTGTGCAGATTTGGGTTTGTTTGTCTGGTTACAGACTTGTCGAGGGTTTTAGCAGGTTTGAAGTTTTTGTAGGTTACAAGCTTGAAACAGGTTTGTTGAGGGTTTTAGCAGGTTTGAGACTTGCTTATTTATGCAGGCCACTGAGTTTTTCTCTTTTGTTTGCTTGTAGTTTGCTTTAGACAGGCTTGAAGTTATGCAGGCTTGGAGTTATGCTGGCTTGGAGGAAGCAGGCTTCAAGGCCTGTTGTGCTTTAGGCTTGTATTTGTAGCACAGGTTTGAGTTTTGTTGTTTGGAGGTTTTGATGCAGGTTACAAGTTTTAAGGCTTACTTCTGGTACAGGCAGGCTTGCTGGCTTTAGGAAGGCTTGAGACTTCCTGTTGGTTTTGTTTGTTTGGAGGTTTTATGCAGGCTGGAAGTTATGCAGGCTTGAAGGCTTGCTACTTCTGTTGGTTTTGGTGTTTGAAGGCAGGATGGTGTTTGTTAGTATCAGCTTGCAGTTTGCTTGCAGTTACAGTTTGTGGTTTTTTCTCTTTTGTGAACTGCTCTCCCCTTTGTAACTCTTAGCTTGTTATATTTATCTATTCTTTAAGCCTGCCAAACTACAAACCTGCTTCACTCTCTCTTTCTCTCTCCAAAAAAAGCATATTTAATTGCTTAATATATCTTTATTCTGAAAAGTAGTTGGCCAGGGAAATGATGAAATGTTTTGAAAAAGATTGCTTGCTTGCATCTTGGTTTTCCTCTGCAATGTACTTCCATATTTCCTGCCTTGACAGTTTTGTGTACTTTGACAGCTTGGTTGACAGTTTGGTTTGCTTTTATGCAACTTGGTTTGCTTTGTTTGACATTGCAATTTGGTTTGCTCAGTTTGACATTGCAATTTGGTTTTCTTTTTTGAACTTGTGCAGCTTTGTGCCTTCTTTGTATTTAATTGATTAATTTTACTTTCCTCTTTGTGAACCAAGAAGAGAAATCTTCTTGTGATTTACAAAGAGGACGAGTAAAACATGATGAAACTAAAACAATCTGATTCCGGCCAACAATCTTTAATGATGAGTTTTTTTATTTATCTGTTCAAAACTGCTTTTCAATTTAACTGTACTGACTTCTTTCTTTTTGTCTTTGCAGGTAAATACCAGTTGGGGTAAGGGAAGCAGCAGTAGAAGATGAAGACTTCAAGAGACTTAGAATAGATTTATTTTCTTTTCAATTATTTGTAATAAATATCATTGTAAATATTGTAAATAAATTTACAGTATTCAAATAACATTTGTAACAACAATTAAAAATAAATAAAAAATCTTTGTCAGATATTTCTCATCTCTTTTGCACTGTCTATTTAATTATTTAAATTTCTTCAATTAAAATAATTGGAAATGCATCCCAATAATTGTAACTCAGATAAAATAAATAATCAACAAACGTTGCAGTCTCGCAACCTTGCATTAACCACCATACGCCCGACATTCCAGTTAACCATATGCATTGCACAGTTAAACAAACAAACTTCCATACGCATTTCACTTCACTGATCAAACCAACGCTTCAAACTTTCAATCAGAAGCCTCAGCTTCTATCCCAGATGTTTAGGCTTTGAGAAACAAACAGCAATCTTGAACAAGCGTCAAAACAATGTGACAGTCAATTGAAATACTATGGATCCAAATTCTTCTGAGGATGCGTGTGCAAACCCTAATTTTGGATTTACTGTCAAAGAAACGTCTGCTTGATCAAACCCTGAGCCAAACCCAACCAAATCAATATAAACCCTAATAATCTGTTTGACTGATTCAAAATCAATGGAAACCCTAATTTTGTTTGACTGATTCAAAAATCAATGGAAACCCTAATTTTGTTTGACAGATAAAGAAAAATTTGTTTGACCGATTCTTGAGCCAATCTGAAAAATTAGGGAAAACACCGAAGCTGTGATTTCTTGTGAAAAAGAGGAGGGCAAATTTTGGGGTACAACAGTTGCCCTTGTTCAATCTTCTTGAACCTGAAGAGTTAGACTGGCAGTTTTGCCGTTCGCGACTAGAAGGTAAAAGAAGATTGGACACTAGAGTGCCCAAAAAATTTGCACTCGTCAAAGCGTAGTTGAGGGAATGGGCTTAAAGATGCCATTTGGAGATGTGACAGAATCTTGTCGGAGATGGGCTTAAAGATGCCATCTGGAGGTGTGAAAGAAGTCTTACTGGAGATGGGCTTAAAAGATGCCATCCAAGAATGTTTGTTGAACTGTATGTCGTTGGTGAGTGGACGAGTATCAGAAAGGTATCCATGTTTGGAACATCTCTGAACTGGGGGTCTGAATAAGCAATAGATTGACATCCATGTTTGGAGGCATCCGTAAACTATTTTCAAAAGTTGAAGTCTGTATGAGCAGTAGAATGACTTCTGTGGCGATTGCACTGGGGAGAATCAAGCTGTTGGTGTAAAGGACAGAATGGCATCCGTGTCTGGCGTGTATCTGAACTTTGAGGTTGATAGTTGAATCTAAATGAGGGATAGAATGGCCGCCGTGTCTGGCGCGTATCTAGCCTGTATCGGATTGTTGAAGTCTGAAAGAGTAATAGAATGACCGCCGTGTCTGGGGTATATCTGTACTATATCTGAACAATTGTTAACAAAAGCCTTTTAATCTTATCCTGAAAAGGGTAAAATGTTAGCTAAAACACTAAGTTATGTTGCATGATATGTATGATGCAATGAACTGTATTTCATCAATGTTTATGATATATGAATGTAATGGTTATGCATGCAAGCTGAGTAGCCGTCTTGTTGAGGAAGATAAAATCCAGATAGCTGGAGATAATGGATTCTTTGACTGCTGCCAGGGAAAGTGAATCCTTGACTGCTGCAGGGGATGGAAAATCCTTTGATCATTGAAAATGAGAAGTCCTGGGACCGCTGTTGGGGAATCAGGAGTTTGGGTTGTATGCCAATCTACTGGGGATTCCTGTTTTGAGGAGATCTTCACTGGGGAATATCTGAATACCCTGTGAGGAACTGAGAATGAGAGTCTTCGTTCTGCTTGGGGAATAAGAATTATGTGGGAAATAGCCACACTGTTGAAAGTAGCTATCCTGTTGGAGAGTAAAATTCAGGATTCCGGAAAAAGCTTATTCCTGTCTAGAAGAAGTTCAGATTTAGGTTGTATGTCGCTTTAAGAATGAGAAACTTCATTCTGTCGGGAATATCAGGAAGTTGAATTGTATGTTGAGAAGCAGGAAGGTATCTGCATTTGGAGCATCTCTGGGCTGAGGATAAATTCTGAATGAGTGACAGAATGGCAACCGTGTCTGCAGCGTATCTGGACTGTATCTGGAGTTTGAGATCTGTATGAGTAGCAGAATGACTTCCGTGTCTGGAGTGTATCTGAAACTGTAACTTGGATTTGAACGAGTGACAGAATGGCAACCGTGTCTGGAGCGTATCTGGACTATATCTGGAGTTTGAGATCTGTATGAGTAGCAGAATGACTTCCGTGTCTGGAGTGTATCTGAAACTGTAACTTGGATTTGAATGAGTGACAGAATGGCAACCGTGTCTGGAGCGTATCTGGACTGTATCTGGAGTTTGAGATCTGTATGAGTAGCAGAATGACTTCCGTGTCTAGAGTGTATCTGAAACTGTAACTTGGATTTGAATGAGTGACAGAATGGAAACCGTGTCTGGAGCGTATCTGGATTGTATCTGGAGTTTGAGATCTGTATGAGTAGCAGAATGACTTCCGTGTCTGGAGTGTATCTGAAACTGTAACTTGGATTTGAATGAGTGACAGAATGGCAACCGTGTCTAGAGCGTATCTGGACTGTATCTGGAGTTTGAGATCTATATGAGTAGCAGAATGACTTCCGTGTCTGGAGTGTATCTGAAACTATAACTGGGATCTGAATAAGTGACAGAATGGCAACCGTGTTTGGAGCGTATCTGGACTGTATCTGAAGTTGAGATCTGTATGAGTAGCAGAATGACTTTCGTGTCTGGAATGTATCTGAAACTGTAACTGGGATCTGAATAAGTGACAGAATGGCAACCGTATCTGGAGTGTATCTGGACTGTATCTGGAGTTTGAGATCTGTATGAGTAGCAGAATGACTTCCGTGTCTGGAGTGTATCTGAAACTGTAACTTGGATTTGAACGAGTGACAGAATGGCAACCGTGTCTGGAGCGTATCTGGACTATATCTGGAGTTTGAGATCTGTATGAGTAGCAGAATGACTTCCGTGTCTGGAGTGTATCTGAAACTGTAACTTGGATTTGAATGAGTGACAGAATGGCAACCGTGTCTGGAGCGTATCTGGACTGTATCTGGAGTTTGAGATCTGTATGAGTAGCAGAATGACTTCCGTGTCTGGAGTGTATCTGAAACTGTAACTTGGATTTGAATGAGTGACAGAATGGCAACCGTGTCTGGAGCGTATCTGGATTGTATCTGGAGTTTGAGATCTGTATGAGTAGCAGAATGACTTCCGTGTCTGGAGTGTATCTGAAACTGTAACTTGGATTTGAATGAGTGACAGAATGGCAACCGTGTCTAGAGCGTATCTGGACTGTATCTGGAGTTTGAGATTTGTATGAGTAGCATAATGACTTCCGTGTCTGGAGTGTATCTGAAACTATAATTGGGATCTGAATAAGTGACAGAATGGCAACCGTGTTTGGAGCGTATCTGGACTGTATCTGAAGTTGAGATCTGTATGAGTAGCAGAATGACTTTCGTGTCTGGAATGTATCTGAAACTGTAACTGGGATCTGAATAAGTGACAGAATGGCAACCGTATCTGGAGTGTATCTGGACTGTATCTGAAGTTGAGATCTGTATGAGTAGCAGAATGACTTCTGTGTCTAGAGTGTATCTGAAACTGTAAATGGGATCTGAATAAGTGACAGAATGGCAACTGTATCTGGAGCGTATTTGGACTGTATCTGAAGTTGAGAGATTTCTTAAAATCTTGACTGGACTGCCCCAGGTTTAATGGACTTTGAAAGATTTGTTGAAATCTTGATTGGACTGCCCCAGATTTGATGGACTTTGAAAGATTTGTTGAAATCTTGATTGGACTGCCCCAGATTTGATGGACTTTGAAAGATTTGTTGAAATCTTGACTGGACTGCCCCAAATCTGTTGGACAATACCAAACCAAGTCTCTTTTTGTCGACGGGAGATTTTTGCAACGGGAGCATCATCCCACTTGAAGTGATTTTCCTCACTGAGAGAGCTTTCGTTTCTCTGAACATTCATTGTATGAATTTCTTTGCTGTTTAAACAAGTAAACCGTGTGCAAACAACGATATTCAAATAATGCAAAGTTTATGCTTGTCTCGAAGTTTTGAAAAATGCGTTTTTTAGCAGAAAACTTTTTATACGACAAATTCAACACAAGATTTTAGGGCAAAGCCTTACAGGAGTCAGGATACCTTTTGTAACAGTATGCTTTCGAACTAACCCATGCTTCAATTAAGACTTTTGAAGGGTTGTAACGTGGCTTGGTTCACGGTTTAAGAAACAAAGGATAAAGGCTCAAAGTATATTTGTTCCCACCCGCTCTTCGTGATGTCCTTCAGTCCTAAACTCAGTTAATTGTGCATCGAACTCTATTTGAGTTTGGAACGAATTTTTGGTGATGGTTCACACCAGTTGAATTTTATGGAAGGAAGTCATCATTTTTGCAACATTTTTCATTTTATTGAGGATTTATAATGACCTCTTTCTTTTGATTCGTTATCCATAACTTTTGCCTGACTGTTCCTGTTTTCGAGATCACAGTCAGCGGGATGCCCTAGCTTTCTTAAGCCTCCTTTGTAGGTTTTGGCTCAGTGGGCTTTTCTCTTTTGAGAGATAATGACTGCCTATGAGATAAGGAACCATCACTATCTTCTGGTTCCAAAGGAAAGTTTTTTGATGTTGTTCGTTGTATTACGAACTGAGAGTTTGCGACTTCAATGCGCATCTTTTTTGAATTAACTGAGAGACTACCCTGCCCCAGGTTTAAATCAAAGGTTTCAGTTTGTGTTTAAAACAGAAAACTCCTACTTCTTTGGCTCGAAGGGGTTGACTAGGGATTATCTTCCTTATAACTCCAGTGTTTAGGATTTGAAAGAAACGCCTGTACATCGTCAGCAAGGTCTGTTCAAAATCATACTATTTGAGATTATGGTATTGTTTCTTCATCCTCCCTCTAAAGGCTTGTAGCTTTTTATCAAGAGTTAAATATCATAAAGAAAGTAGAAAGCATAGTTTAAGAATAGTGAAAACGAATGGATGAATTCAAGACAAACATATGCAATGCATTAATGAAACAGAGTTTGACATTAACAGATAATTGTTTGAATAACAAAAGAAATTACAACTTGAAAATTCAAATGGAACAAAAGTCTCTCAGTTCGAGTTTTGTCATTTCAGGTGGAGAACCCTTAGCAGAAGATTTTCATCTCGCCATCCGGCATGAATTCCAGTACTCCTTCGTCAATCAAGTCTTGGATCTTATTTTTCAAAGCCCAACAGTCATCGGTGTCATGTCCAGGACTATGGGAGTGGTATACACAGAATGCGTCGGGGTGATAGCTAGGGGTAGAGGTATTGGGCTTCCGAATAGGATCTCTTAAAGCAAGCAGGTTGACCTCCAACAAGCGTTTCAGTATTAGAGATGATGGTATGTCAGTCTCAGAGAAATGTCTTCCAGACGTATTTTTCTTACGCCGATTACCCTGTTGACGCTGACGAGGTTGTTGTTGGGCTTGTGACCCTGAAGCAAGTTGGGGAGCTTTTCCCTTGTCTTCTTGTCTCAAAGGGGGTTGAATGATGACTTGATCTTCAACCCTAGATGTTTGCCCCACTTGGTTGTCCCGAAGCAGTTTGTTGATGAGAACCCTGAGCTCTTCTTGTCTTTGATCCAGGTCTTGAATGAGAGCCATCTGGCCCACCAGTTTTCCCATCATCTGGATCTTCATTGTTGCCAGCTCAATCTGAAGTTCTTCCAACTGATCATTCCTAACATTGCTTGAATTCCCCAAGACCATGCCCCTTGTGAGGAGAGCTTTCACTTCTTCTTGCGTTGGGATAGGTTCAAGAAAATTTCTTGAAGTTGAGCATTTTGATCCTGGATATCTTTGACAGTCCTCTCTAGAGCCATCCCTACTGAAATAAATAGTAGGAGAATAAGGAAACCTGAAAAGGAGAACCTGTTATGATACATTGCATGATGTGTGGATGCATGTTTTCGAGGATCTCTCGGGGTAAACACAAGAAAATGTTAGAGGTTGAACTATGATCAACATCTTTGATTGGAGAACTTTGTAATGGTGGATGTCTTTCCACGAGAATCAAGCTCACCATGTCGAGTGGATCATAGCCCCTGATTCAAGTTGTTGCACTTTGATCTTTGACGGTGTTTGTTTAGAGGGGAACCCTCTTTCCCTTTGGTAGATGCCTGGTTCAACGTGTCCCTGTATCAAAAGACCCTCGAGATCCTTGAAATGGTTATTGAAAATGGTATGGTATGATGTTATGATGTTATGTACATGTATGCAGAAGTAAGTAAGTGTATATACAGGTAATTATATTCACACAAAGCAAACAAGTCCTTAGGTTTAGGCTTGCATGGGGTTCGTAGGTAAGTACCCTCTTGAAGTTAGTTGGCCCAACCTGTCATAAAATAGAAACTGGGTTCTAAAGAGCTCAATATCACTGGATTATTTTCTATGTTCATTGTTTTGGTTTAGCCACTTAACTGGCGACCAAAATATTCCAAGAAAACAATCCTCAATGAGTGTAGTATCAAGTATCTACCAACTTTGGACTGCACCAAAGTCGGTCACCTCACTACCCCTAAAAAGGCCAAGATGGTTAAGTAAGGTTCTAAGAGTTCGTTAGTGCTTCATGACATCACTCAGCGGCCCCGTATTCTCCTTGACTACTCAAGGGCTACCGGTACCCACAAATATGTCACACTAACGTAGCTACTGCTTCAACCATGTCGGTATACCCCGCACAGTTCCCTCACAGTTTATTGCTACTTACCTAAAAGGTGCCCCCAAATCCGGGTGTAGGATTTAAAACAAACCCAAGCAAGGAACCCGAAAAGTAAAGCAATCAAAGCAATCAAGGTAAGCATGTAAAGGTGATCTAAAACCCTAAGGTAACCCCACTTTCAGAATTATCCCCAGCAGAGTCGCCAGTTCTATGATACGGTGGGAGAACTGACTTGGGATTTGCGTTTGTTTTCGCACTTGTTCGGTTTAGCAAGAGTCGCCACCGACTTTTTATTTTATCCTAAGGAAAGGTCAAAAAGCACAAGAAAGACCTTTGAGATGTTTTCGTGGGTTCGGGGGGTAAATTATGAAAAGGGAAGGTGCTAGCACCCTTTTCATCCATGGTTATCCATGGGCTCTTAGTTACTTGTTTTAGATCACTTGCCTTTGCTTTTCAATTGTTTGAAATGGTGCTTTGTGTGTGTGGTTTTGAAAATATTTTGAAAAAGATGCATTGTCTAGGCAACCTTTGTAATGATTCTTGTTTGAATATATACAAAGGTGTGTGTCTTTTTGAAAAGATAATTTAATGTTTTGAAAGTTGTTTTGAAATTGTTTTTGAAGTTGTGTTGTGATGTGTGTTTGAAAAATGGCAAGGATGTTTTGCAAGATTTTTGATCAAGTAACTAAGAGTTGTCTACCCTATTTTACTCAAAGATTTTTCTTATGTTTTTGACCCTTTTAACAGTGTTGTTTCACCATTGTGTTTGATGAACAACCTTGCGTTAGGATGTTAAACGGGACAGGCGCGGGTCATCGTATGTAATCATTGAAGGTAACTTGTAAGACGCTCTAGCAATTTTGTAAGGAACGAGATCATTTTATCGAAGGCAACATCGAGGGTCATCGAGGGACTACGATCTTTGTTTATCGAAGGGACATTTGCTAGAGTGTCTCATACTCGAGGGACATGATTGCATTTTCCGAGGCAACAAGTGAGGTTACCCTAGAGGTGCAAGTGTGAATGGTGTATTGATTTTCATGCATTTATCTTGTATTAGGTTATCTAGCGGTTGATTTTGAATCTTCGCATACAAACCCTAATTACTATACAGTATATGGAAAGTGATAAATTGCGGGAATTTAAAGTCTACGTTATTACAAATAAGTATCCGGGGATGGGGGTACAAATGTTTACAAATGGGGATGAGTCTTATCAGAATAGTAATGTCCAAATATTATGTTTACAACCAAATCGAATCGTCGCATTCTCAATGTAAAAATATAACAAGGTATAAGAATAAATAAGAATCAGAAGTATTGTGAAATGCATATGGTTATTTACAAATGGTCAAAATATTAACCTAGTGCAAATTAAGTGTTTATTATTATTTTTATTGTGTTTTTGTTAGTTTTATAAACAAAAAGGGTTTTAAAGAGAAAATTATTTAACTTAATAAATTCTATTTTATGTATTTTTGTTAATGTTATTTAGAAACTTATATAAAAAGTTTAATTAAACAAAAAGTTTTTTAAAACAAAAACAAATTATTAAAATCTATTATTTATGTATTTTTAAATGTAATGAATATTAAAAGAGTTATTAAGAATTTTTTATACAAAAAGTTATTGTATTATTTTTATTTAACAAAAGAATTAGTTTATAGAAGAAAATAAAAATATGATGATAAAAATAAGAAGGATTGGTTTTCAAAAGAAAAATATAAGAAAATAAGTTAGATGGGCTTGGAGAATGTATTTGGCCCAAAGAATAAAAATAAGATGAGAAAAAAAAGGGGGGGGTATGGCGTTGAAAACGCTGGGCTTAAGGGTTTAGTGTATGGGGCAGGCCCAGTTGCTTTGACAAAGTTTTGTTTAGGGTTTGTGTTTGTTTGGCTCAGAACCTAGGTTTACAGTTTGAAACGGCGCCACTCTCCTCTCATCTTCTTCGCCTCTTCATCGCTCTCAACAGAGCCACTGATGCCCTCTATGCCCGGCTACTGAAGCGCCTCCCCCTTTCACTCCTTCACTTTCTCCCAGTGATCCAAGTTTGGTGTTTCGAAAGGTGCGAATTGTTTTAGTTGTTTTTTAGGTTTTTTTTCAGAGTTACATTAGTGTGATTCTTGTACGTTATCACTTGCATGTTTTGATCCTTATGCTTTTTTTTGTTGATGTTTATATGTAGTATAAACTTGAGGGTTTGAGAAATGTACCTTGAATGTCTTGCTTCTGAGAACGATGGAGGGAGGAAAGGGCTTGGTGGCGCCTCCTTGGTGGCCGGAGTGGGGAGGACGTGATGACAAGCTGGCTTTCTGGTACTTTGTATCTTTATATTTGAATTGTTTTGTGATGAGCTTCGTTCTGAAAACCCTATTTCGTTAGTTTCTGAATCTTCTCCTCTTTTGGGCTTTGTTGATTTCCAATGATGATGAACTTTGATTCTGAGATATGCTTGTTTGCTTCTGACCTTTCCCTTTTCCTTGGGCTTTGTTGATTCTGTGATGAACTCTATTCTGAGAATGTTTGTTTGCTATTGTGGATTTGGTGCTTGGATTTGTTTGAGCTTTGGTTTTGACAGGTTTTTTGCAAGTTTGATAACTTGCAGACTTGGCTTTTGTTGTGCAAGTTTTATGGTAGTTTTGTAGTTCTGGACAAGTTATTGAGTTTTGGCTTGCTTGAAGGCTTGCTACAGGCAGGCTTGTGCAGTTTGGCTTGATGCTTGCATTCTCAAGCAGTTTTGCAGGTTGAAAAGGCTTTGGTGCAGGCTTGAAGGCTTGCTTCTGGTACAGGCAGGCTTGAGCCTTTGAGGCAGTTTTGAATAGGTTCTACAGGCTTGGAGGAAGCAGGCTTCAAGGCTTGTGCAAAATTGGGTTTGTTTGTCTGGTTACAGACTTGTTGAGGGTTTTAGCAGGTTTGAAGTTTCTGTAGGTTACAAGCTTGAAACAGGTTTGTTGAGGGTTTTAGCAGGTTTGATACTTGCTTATTTATGTAGGCCACTGAGTTTTGCTCTTTTGTTTGCTTGTAGTTTGCTTTAGGCAGTCTTGAAGTTATGCAGGCTTGGATTTATACAGGCTTGGAGGAAGCAGGCTTCAAGGCCTGTTGTGCTTTAGGCTTGTATTTGTAGCACAGGTTTGAGTTTTGTTGTTTGGAGGTTTTGATGCAGGTTACAAGTTTTAAGGCTTGCTTCTGGTACAGGCAGGCTTGTTGGCTTTAGGCAGGCTTGAGACTTCCTGTTGGTTTTGTTTGTTTGGAGGTTTTATGCAGGCTGGAAGTTATGCAGGCTTGAAGGCTTGCTACTTCTGTTGGTTTTGGTGTTTGAAGGCAGGATGATGTTTGTTGATATCAACTTGCAGTTTGCTTGCAGTTACAGTTTGTGGTTTTTTCTCTTTTGTGAACTGCTCTCCCCTTTGTAACTCTTAGCTTGTTATATTTATCTATTCTTTAAGTCTGCCAAACTGCAAACCTGCTTCACTCTCTCTTTCTCTCTCCAAAAAAAGCATATTTAATTGCTTAATATATCTTTATTCTGAAAAGTTGTTGGCCAGGGAAATGATGAAATGTTTTGAAAAAGATTGCTTGCTTGCATATTGGTTTTCCTCTGTAACGTACTTCCATATTTCCTGCCTTGACAGTTTTGTGTACTTTGACAGCTTGGTTGACAGTTTGGTTTGCTTTTATGCAACTTGGTTTTCTTTGTTTGACATTGCAATTTGGTTTGCTCAGTTTGACATTGCAATTTGGTTTGCTCAGTTTGACATTGCAATTTGGTTTGCTTTTTTGAACTTGTGCAGCTTTGTGCCTTCTTTGTATTTAACTGATTAATTTTGCTTTCCTCTTTGTGAACCAAGAAGAGAAATCTTCTTGTGATTTGCAAAGAGGACGAGTAAAACATGATGAAACCAAAACGATCTGATTCCGGCCAACAATCTTTAATGATGAGTTTTTTTATTTATCTGTTCAAAACTGCTTTTCAATTTAATTGTACTGACTTCTTTCTTTTTGTCTTTGCAGGTAAATACCAGTTGGGGTAAGGGAAGCAGCAGTAGAAGATGAAGACTTCAAGAGACTTAGAATAGATTTATTTTCTTTTAAATTATTTGTAATAAATATCATTGTAAATATTGTAAATAAATTTACAATATTCAAATAACATTTGTAACAACAATTAAAAATAAATAAAAAATCTTTGTCAGATATTTCTCATCTCTTTTGCACTGTCTATTTAATTATTTAAATTTCTTGAATTAAAATAATTGGAAATGCATCCCAATAATTGTAACTCAGATAAAATAAATAATCAACAAACCTTGCAGTCTCGCAACCTTGCATTAACCACCATACGCCCGACATTCCAGTTAACCATATGCATTGCACAGTTAAACAAACAAACGTCCATACGCCTTTCACTTCACTGATCAAACCAACGCTTCAAACTTTCAATCAGAAGCCTCAACTTCTATCCCAGATGTTTAGGCTTTGATAAACAGACAGCAATCTTGAATAAGCGTCAAAACAATGTGACAGTCAATTGAAATACTGTGGATCCAAATTCTTCTGAGAATGCGTGTGCAAACCCTAATTTTGGATTTACTGTCAAAGAAACGTCTACTTGATCAAACCCTGAGCCAAACTCAACCAAATCAATAGAAACCCTAATGATCTGTTTGACTGATTCAAAATCAATGGAAACCCTAATTTTGTTTGACTGATTCAAAAATCAATGGAAACCCTAATTTTGTTTGACAGATAAAGAAAAATATGTTTGACCGATTCTTGAGCCAATCTGAAAAATCAGGGAAAACCCCGAAGCTGTGATTTCTTGTGAAAAAGAGGAGGGAAAATTTTGGGGTACAACAACAGTCCAGGCAAAAGTTAGGGATTAAAGCGTACGACTATGTCCCGTCATCTCGTCACTTGCCTACCAGAAGAAGATTTTTCATTTCAATCGGCAATTACCAAGCACCTCATAGGTTGGAATAATACTCGATCCACGAGGCCTCCGCAGGCACCTTCTCTCGCAGATACAGGGGCAGAAAAGTCTCGATGTAAAGTCATTGTCTTATCCTCAGCCCGCGTCCCAGTAACATCTACACTCCCTGCAGAGTAAGAAAAGGACAGTGGTGTTAATTCTCCCCAGCTGAGGCTCGCAACCACGAATGGGTCGGTAAGATTCTCCCCAAGCAGAGTTTATCTATCACCAGCACTGGAAGATTATCCCCAGTGGAGTCTGGAAGGTTATCCCCAGTAGAGTGTAAAAGATTATCCCCAGTGAAGTCGCCATTGGAAAATCATCCCCAGCGGAGTTCATTCCTTTCACAGACAGAAATTCAATCCTCAACAGGGTTCACTGTCACCAACAACAGTAATTCATCCCCAGCAGAGTTATTCTCTCAGCGAGATTATTCTCCCAATCATCTTCAGTCGTTATCTCCAGCGAGCGAAACTCTTTATTCTCCAACAACAGTCAGGGATTTATTTTCCCAAACTCGGACGTACCATAATAGCATTTCATGTTCATATATCATGACGTGCGCATACATATTGCATACAACATAATTTCATTTATTTTGAGAACATCATCATACAATGCATGTCATGCATCATATACAATTAATCATGTACCTTTTTAGGAAAGATGGTTATCATCAACAACTTCCTGCAAGTTCAAGATTAACTCTGGAAACTAAACAGACTTTACACGGGTTCGTCACGAAGCAATCTTACACGGGTTTCTCCTAAATATAGCTTTACACGGGTTTGTCACAAAGTAACCTTACCCAGGTTCCTCCTGAAGTTTTACACAAACTTATCACAAAGTAACCTTACCCAGGTTCCTCCTGAAGTTTTACACAAACTTATCACAAAGTAACCTTACCCAGGTTCCTCCTGAAGTTTTACACAAACTTATCACAAAGTAACCTTACCCAGGTTCCTCCTAAAGTTTTACACAAACTTAACTTATCACAAGGTGACCTTACCCAGGTTCCTCCTGAAGTTTTACACAGACTTATCCTGAAGCAACCTTACCCAGGTTCCTTCTCGGTCCCGATGTAGTTTCACCCAGACTCATCCTGAAGCAACCTTACATAGGTTTCTTCCCGGTTCAGATACAGTTTTACCTAAACTCCTCATGAAGCAGCCTTACCTAGGTTTCTTCTCGGTTCAGATGCAGTTTTACCTAAACCCATCATGGAGCAACCTTACCTAGGTTCCTTCTCAGTTCAGATGTAGTTTTACTTAAACCCGTCATGGAGCAACCTTACCTAGGTTCCTTCTCAGTTCAGATGTAGTTTTACCTAAACCCATCATGGAGCAACCTTACCTAGGTTCCTTCTCAGTTCAGATGTAGTTTCACCTAAACCCATCATGGAGCAACCCTACCTAGGTTCCTTCTCTTTCCCGATGTAGTTTCACCTAAACCCATCATGGAGCAACCTTACCTAGGTTCCTTCTCAGTTCAGACGTAGTTTTACCTAAACCCATCATGGAGCAACCTTACCTAGGTTCCTTCTCACTTCAGATGTAGTTTCACCTAAACCCATAATGGAGCAACCTTACCTAGGTTCCTTCTCTTTCCCGATGTAGTTTCACCTAGACTCGTCCTGGAGTAACCTTACCCAGGTTCCTTCTCTTTCCTGATGTAGTTTCACCTAGACTCATCCTGAAGCAACCTTACCTAGGTTCCTCCTCAGTCCCGATGCAGTTTTACCCAAACTCTTCACAAAGCAACCTTACCCAGGTTCCTTCTCGATTCAGACGCAGTGTTATCCAAACTCCTCACGAAGTAACCTTACCCAGGTTCCTTCTCATAACCCTACTATCCAGGTTTCTTTTCTCTTATCTCCAGACAGCAGTCCACAACACTGTAAGACCCAGACCTATCAAACACGATCGGTTTCACCTTTCTCTAGTAGGTCGCGGTGCATCCTGTACACAACTAGATACGCAGTTCACTTCCGCTTCCTCAAGTCGGAGTTAATTCCTCAGTTGAATAACGGATGACTGAAGTTCCTAAATGTCAGCAAAGATGATTCCTCAGTTGAACAACGGATGACTGAAGTTCCTAAATGTTAGCAGAGATGATTCCTCAGTTAAACAACGGATGACTGAAGTTCCTAAATGTCAGCAGAGATGATTCCTCAGTTGAACAACGGATGACTGAAGTTCCTAAATGTCAGCAGAGATGATTCCTCAGTTGAACAACGAATGACTAAAGTTCCTAAATGTCAGCAGAGATGATTCCTCAGTAGAATATGGACGACCGAAATTCCTAAAATTCAACAGAGATGTTTCCTCATTGGAATACGGACGACCGAAGCTCCTAAAATTCTACTTCTCTCAACAAAGATCAGCCCTCCCCAGCCGAATCTTCCTCAACGACAGGTATACAAGCTCTCGCTAAGGAATCTCTTATGCGATCGACACTCCTTCAGATGGCATCTTTAAGCCCATCCCCTCGTCAGCAATTTCCAAATGGCATCTATAAGCCCATTCCCGACATCACAAGACAATTACCACTTCATGCGAGTGCAAATTTCTGGGCACTCTAGTGTTCAATCCTCTTCCACCTTCGGATCACGAAAGGCACGAAAGTCAATCTAAATCTTCAGGTTTAAGAAGATTGAACAGGGGCAGCTGTTGTATCCCAAAATTTTCCCTCCCATATTTCTCAAAACATTTCAAGAAAGATCCCCAACTGGCTCAAGGTAGTCCAAGGGTTGGCCAGACAAGCTCTCTCCTAAGGCAGTCTACCTCAACTTAGGGTTTCATGTTGCATCAAGATACTTGATTCCAAGGGACCCCATATGCTCAACATTGTCCTAATATGTTCTCAAGATCATCCATGTCAAGTTTCAAGCCTTGCAGACGAAGTTTGCCCAGTCAATTGCTCAAAGGCCTGAAAATCGACTATGCTAGGGCAAAAGTCAATTGTGGCCCACATACAATCAAACTTCAAGATTTTTGGTCAACATCCTCATTTTGAAGTATTATTCATCATTTGATCAAGGGTTGATCATGATTCCTAAAGGATTGCTCACAATTCATCAAAACCCAAAAGTTGCTAAATTAGGGTTTTGCAAGAAAAGTCAACTCAACTTTGACCAAGCATAACTTTCTCATACTTTATCAGAAATTACCCATCCAAATCTCATTTTGAAGAGGATGTAATTCCCTACAATTAATCTTCATATCCCAAGTTCAAAATATGCACTCACAAGAAGATATAAATTTGGACATTATAGGTCATTTTGAAAAGTCAACAAAAACACCTTTTGGGTAAAAGATTCTTACATGAACATGGAAGATCCAATTGAGATGAAACCAAAGAGGTTTCTTAGGGGACGTCCTAAGCTTTACAAAAAGTCCAAGAACACCCTCATAAGGTTAAAATTGAGAGAGATATGTATTGTCAAAGTTGGACAATTTTTGAAAAAAATGCATGAAGCAAATATTGACCAAACTTGGATTTTTTTTCCAAATGGGCCTATCTTTTCAAGTTTGAAACTCATTCCTAACATGGTCCACGACCTCTAAGCCCACCCATACATTTTTCTACTATTTATGCTATTTATTTTGATATTTTATTCATTAAAATTTAGAATTAAATAAATAAATAATATAAATAATGTAAATTTTGATGTTAATCCATTTTGGGAAAGTTTTATGCTGGTTTATGTCAATTGATTTCGTGCAATAACTTTTCAAATATGTCCAGGTTCATCCACATGTAAAAATGGCATAAAATCATCAAATATGACATTTTTTTCAAATCTTGATCATGGTCTTAAAACATAACATTATGAGGGAGATTCTTTCCATGATTTCTTGTCTCCTCATTCTCCTCTATAAATATAGAGCCATATAATCTTGAAAGGAACGAAAATCCTCTCTAAAAAGCTCTTCAAAAAGCTCTCCAGAAATCAAAGAATTGGTGCAAGTCATATCTCGAGGTTCCGGTCTCTCTCAATTGACATCAAGCCTCAAACTATCCTCTTGAAGTCCTCAAGAGTCTTACAAGGCCCACGAGCAATCCATCACACACCTAGCACGCCCCCATTTGACAACACCGATTTGGTAAAATTTTAAACTTTGAATCTCTAATTTTAATCACATTTTATGGTATGCTAACGTTTGTTTGAGTTTATATAGAATAGTTATGGATGTTTGAATCATATGTTCCACGCAAGAATAAAAAAAACACCATAGTTAGAGCATGAAGCTTTCAAAGATTCGGACCTAGGGATTTCTGATGATTGTACCCCCTATTTACTTTTGCTACTAGGCCCATCTTTATTTTCATGTTTTATTTGTTTTGTTTATTTCTTTTAATCCCTTTTATTTTTTTTATCGATAAACAAATATAAAAATCACATAAAAATAGATTTAGGATTTTTTCTTAATTAAATTTTAATTTTAGGTAAAACTTTAATTTCTTTTTGTAAATAACTTAAAAATAATTAGAATAAATAGGTTTTATTACTAACTTAATTATATTTTATTTTTTCCTAAAATAACCAAAGAAACCAAAATAGGTCATGTAATTATTTTTATTAATTAATTTAATTAACTAATTAATTGTATATTTAATTTAGAAAACTTATTTCTTTTATTAAAAACAACAAAAAAACAATTTTTCTTTTAATTAGGTTAGAAGGGTCAAAACCTTAAATTCTCGTCGATCTTAATTCTTCTCGCGCGTTTTATTTATATTATTTACCATATTTATGTAACAGCCTATAGTTTGTAATAGTTTAATTAGGACGTTTATTTACATTTATCGCTTTATTTTCAAAGGGTTTGTTTTTGGCTATGTAAATATCTGAAGCCTTGTAATAGCGTAGTTTAAATTCGACATTTTAAATTCCGCAAATTATTAATTGTTAGATGTATGATAATAGGATGCATGACAAGAATGTATGATTAATTTTAAAACAGTTAGATCACCCTAAATGTGCAAAGATAAATAAACTGAAATTGAATCATTCGCACATATGCACTCCTAGGGTACACTCCCACTTGGTTGCCTTCGGTAAACAGTCATTGAGTATAAGATGCTTTAGTGGTCGTCCTTTTGTCTAAATAAAGATCAAAGTCTCGATTCGGAAAAGTTGCCTCGGAATGGTTGCCTCAGAATTGTTGCCTCGAATAATTGATCTAAGACATTAGGGTTATTACTAAGACGTCCTAACATTGCTTTAATGATTGTACGTCCCTTTCGAATTGACCCTCAAAACTCCAACGACGATGCTACCTACTCACTAATAGTGGGATAGCATTGTCTAAAGGAAACAAGCATAAAACGATTCTTTTTTTGAGTAGGTAGATTAGTTCTTAGATACTTGCTCATCCAAAACAATTTTTTCTCACACTTACACTCTTTTACAAACAAAGTTTTAAAAAAAACCACTTCATTACACTCTTGAAGACAGATGCAAGAGTTAAATCGAAGTCAAAACAAAAACTTTTCAAAGCCCACAAACACAAAGAAAACAATTTTGAAAATGATGAGCAAGTACCTAAGAGCCCGTAGATAACTACGGATAGAAAGGGTGCTAATACCTTCCCTTTCTATAAATCTACCCCCCGTACTCAGAAATATCTCAAAAAAGGAATTTTTCTGTTCTTTTTTCCTTTCCTTGTTGGATAAAATAAAAGACGGTGGCGACTCTTGCTTACCGCGACATTTTGTGAACACAAACGCAAAACAACAAAATTTCCTTAACGAAATAGGGAAACCACGTCCCGGTTCTGGCCACCGTATCACACTTCCTCACCTTCGTCCTTGGCTCGGTAGATCGCATTTTTGAAGTCATAATTGGCAATAACATAATTGTTATCAATGGGATCCAAAGTGGATATGGATATGCAATTTGTTGTGTGGGTGTGTCTAAGAACACATAGCTATTTTGAAAGTAATAAAAGTAAAATAAAGACATAAAGCGCAAAATTTGAATACAAATGTCCAATGTTTTATTGAATGAAAAATATGCAAATGAAATGACAACCCTAACAAATGGACCATTGTGCCCTGGGTAAGGTACAAGGTTTAAATTTATTGTTTTAAAAAATTACATAGCCAAAACTTTGAAAGCAAAAAGAAACAAAAAATAGCATTTACTCCTGACTAAAGAAGATTGGTATAGCGTCTTCAGTCTTCCAATTGTTGATTCAGTTGTTGGTGATGGGGAAAATCCAGTTGTCTAGGTCGTAGTCACTATCAGCATCTTCTACCGTATTGACTCCATTGTTGTTGATGCGGAATGGTGGTGTTCCATCACGAGCACGATGAACAAACCTCTGAGTCTCTGTAGTGAAACCCAAACCAAATTTGTCATACTTGTAAGGAATGTCAGGAAGTCGACCCCAAGTAGTGCAACCACCTTCTTCTATCACAGCTCTAGCGTCTTTCAAAGAAGTCATTATGGGCGGAACCCTGGTAACCTTAGGAATAGCATAAACTTCTTCAGTAGCGGTAGTTGTATGAGGGATAACTTAAAAGTCTGGAAGGGAGTCTCAATGAATTTTTTGTCCATCTCAACATACTTGAACGAGTTCAAGTGACTTACTATGTACTCTTCTTCACCACATACCGTGACAACCTTTCCTTTTACGAGATATTTCAGCTTTTGATGTAGAGTGGAAGTGATAACGCATGTCCCGTGGATCAAGGGGCGTCCAAGTAAACAAGAATAGTCCAGACAAATTTCTATAACATAAAAGGTAGAGTCGAAGACTTGGGAATCTACTTTGATCGGGAGATTCACCTCTCTATGCACCATCATCTTTGAACCATCAAAGTCTCTGACCACAATGCCACGGGGTTTCAGCAGAGCTCCTTCACCATCAAGCCTATCTAAAGCACCCTTCGGTAAAACATTTAATGAGGAACCCATATCAACCAACACATGAGCTAAGGTAGTGCCCCCGCATTCAATAGAGACATACAAGGCCTTGTTATGGTTCCTTCCTTTGGGAGTCAAGTCAGCATCAGGAAAGCCTATTCCATTATTAGTGGTTTGTCTAGCAACATAATTTTCAAATTGATCAGCAGAGATTTCTTCCGGTACATGCATAAATTTTAAGAACTTCACTAAAGCCTGAGCATGGGCTTCTGAGCACAACAATAAGGATAACATGGATATCTTGGAGGGAGCCTACCCCAGTTGTTCAACAATCTTGTAGTCACTTTTTCATATGCTTTTCAGTACCTCTTTCATTTCTTTCTTGGAGGTATCTTCAGCAGTAACCTCTTTTGGTGCCTCCGTCTGGGCAGACTCACTAAGTTGTCCTTTGCCTCGAGTCTCAGGAGTTGGCTCAGTAGCAGTAACACGAACTGGTGTAGCAACAATTTTCAGAGAGATTTATGGAGAGAAAACCTTTCCACTTTTGGTAACCTTATTGGTCCCGACAATATTGTCAATGTTGGGATCAGTAACTTCAGTATTTCCTCCTTCAACAGTCAATGGTTCTTGCTTCACACCATGGTAGTAGATGTCGGCCCCATAATTCCAAGTGACAGCCTTATCAGAGGAGTACGAGATTGGTCCAGGTGCAGTGGTTATCAGAGGAGTAACTCTAGGTTCAACCTTTATCTTCACAGGGCCTTTGGCAGTGATCCTTATAGAAGTACTGGAAATTACAGATACATCTTCAAGCTCCAAGTCTTGAAACGAATTCTCCATAGAAGGAATCTTCTCAACTAGAATTATATGGTTATCCATCAGACACTGAATACCTTCTCTGAGAAGTTTGCAACCATTGGATTGGGTTGCACAGCAGTAACATCTTTCAATGAAACCCGGAAATAAACCTGCTTGCAATAGATTCTTCTTAATAATCAGGAGGGAGTAGTTAAGTCACTTACAGTTGAAACATACAAAACATCATCAATAGCACTAATGCCTTTGTCGTGCTTAGGCATAGGAGTGGTAATCACATTGGGGGTCTCGGGAGGATTAAATTCAATCTCTTTATTATCAATCATATCTTGAATTTTAATTTTAAAAGCCCAACAGCTATTTGTGTCTTGTCCAGGACTATTGGAATGATAGGCGCATCTTACATTAGGATTGTACTTGGGGGAGGAAGTGTTGGGATTCTGAGGTGGATCTCTTAACGTTATCAATTCTACTTTCAATAGATGTTGTAATGCCTAAGATAATGGAATGTTGATTTTGGTAAATTGTCTCATGGGTGCGCCCTACCTACGTTGATTGCCTTATTAATGTTGTTGCACTAGTGCAGGATTATAAATTAGTATAACTCCCATAGACTGATTGCATTCATTTCTAGCACGACCCTTCTGGCCATACACAACATTAGTTTCTTTTTTACCGTTGAACGTCTTCTTCATAGTACTTGAAGACACATCCACCTGGATTTTTCCACTCCTGGTTCCACTTTCAACCCGTCCTCTGTTAATATCAGTTCGATGAATCTGGATGAAGAGCTTCCAATCAGATGATTGAAGAAAGAACCTGTCAAAGTTCTCATAAACATATCAACCAACTCCCTATCAGATGAAAGAGGTTGAACTCTTCCAGCTAGATCCCTCCTTTTCTGCACATACTCTTTGAAGCTTTTGTTCGAGTTAATGGTCATACTTTGTAATTGAACACGGGTTGGTGCAAAATCAGCACTGTACTGGTATTGTTTGTAAAAAGCAGCATCCAAATCTTCCCAAGTACGAATATTGGCCCCTTCCAGTTGATAGAACCATTCTAATTGTGTTCCCGACAAGATTTCTTGAAAGAAATGTACCCATAACTTCCTATCAGTAATGTGGGGTTGAATCTTCTAGACATAAGACCTTAAATAAAGCTTAGGACAAGAAACACTGTCATACTTAGCAAAAGTAGGGACCTTGAATTTGTGAGGAATAACAACTACCGAGACAAATCCCACTCTTTAAAATCCAACTCTGGCACTCTCTGGATCTCCATAGCATTTAGAGGATCTTCCAGTTGTTTGTATCTGTCATCAACAGGAGGATACTGTTCATTTAAATAGTCTGCTTCTTCTTCATCAGAACCCTGGTTGTTATTTTCCTCAGCCTTCACACTCTTATCATCTTTATTTTACGGGACCTCAAAATCTAGAGCCCTCTTGACTGGACCTTTGAATCTTCTGCCTATATTAAGGATGATGGTTATTTTCTCAGTCTTTTTCTTCCTCTCTTTGGTAATAAGGGTCTTCAGCTCTTCTTTCCCCTTGGCTAAGTCCAGGAACATTTGTTGAAATTGAGCGTTCTGAGCTTGAAGATCTTTGACGGTTTGTTCGAGAGCCATCTTTTACTGAAATAGACAGCAAGAAGATGAGAAAACTTATCTTGGGAAAACATGTTATATGATGATATGTATGGTATGTGGATGCATATGCAATGTTTTAAAGGATCTCGCGGGGTAAATAAAAAAGAGATGAAATAGCAGAAGTTGAGTTTGCAGCTTTGTCTGAAGAGCTTCAGATCTTCATCTTTCAATGTTCCTCTATAAGAATCAAGCTCACCATATCAAGTGGGTCCTAGATTTTGAATTACGAGGACATACTTTGATTTTGTCGGCATCTGGCTAGAGGAAAATAAATCCTCTTGCCCTTTGTTAGAAGTCTAGTTCATGATAAACCTGTATCACAGGTCCCTAATATCCTTGAAAAGGGTTAGTAAAAATGCTATGGTATGACGTTATTGATGTCATATTTAAACAAGATAGTAAACACATAAAAATCACACAAAGGCCTTATGTTTAAAGGCTTGCATGAGGTTTGTAGTTAAGTACCCTTTTCTACTGAAGTTCAGTTGGCTCACATGTCCTAAAAATAGTAATCGGGTTCTAGGGATCTCATATCACAGATCTTTCTCGAAGCTTTTATTTTAGTACAACAACTGATTTTCCACCAAAACATCCCGCGAGCTGAATCTCAATGAGTGTAGCATCGAGTATTAACCAACTCTGGACTTCACTAAATCCGACTATCTCACTATCTTATAATGGCCAACATGGATCAAAATTAGTGCTTATGACACCACGCGGCAGCCCAATGTTATCTCAAATGACTCAAGGAACATCAGTACAAACCAAAGTGTCACACTATAGTAGCCATCACTTCAACCATATCGGTCAATGTTGTACAATTTCCATGATCTTTTGCTACTTACCTAGGGTACCCTAGATCCGGGTGTAGGATCTTTGCAAGAAATTAAACCCAAGCAACCCTCAACTTTAAAGTAAACAAAGCGGACAAATAAAAGTAAGTAAAAACTATCTAAGACTCTAAGGTAACCCCTCTTTTTTATACTCATCAGCAGAGTCACCAATTCTGTAATACGGTGGGGGAACTGACTTATTTTGCGTTTTATCACAAATGTTGCGGATAGCTAGAGTCGCAACCGACTTTTCTTTTATCCAATAAGGAAAGCGTAAAAAAAACATGAAACACCTTTTAAGATTTTGAGTTCGGGCGTAGGTTATGAAAAGGGAAGGTGTTAGCATCCTTTTCATCCGTACTTATCTACAGGCTCTTAATCGCTTAGCTCACTTGGAAAATTTGCTTTTTCTGTATGTTTGAAAAATAATTTGAAAATTTGCCAATGTAAGGCAAACTTTGTAATAACTCTTGTGTTGGTCCTCAAGAGTGTGTACAAAGTGTTTTGAAAATATCTTGGAAAGTGTTTATGTAAAATGTTTTTGTTTTGAAAGATTTGTGAGTAAGCGATTAACAATTCTACCCACTCAAGATCGTACTTATACTTTTCTTTCTCCTTTTGATAGTGCTATCCATACCATTAGTTAGTAGAAAGCCCTATCTTTTGGATGTGAAGGGACATGTGAAGGGTCATCGTACGGTCATAGAAGGCAACTTGTAAGGATACTTTAGTAATTTTGGTAAGGGACTAGATCATTTATCAAAAGATAATGTCGAAAGGGTCATCGAGGGACTATGATCTTTTATTCGAAGGACTTTGCTAAAGTGTCCCCATTTTCGAGGGACATGACCATTTTATTCCAAAGGCAACAAGAGATATTACCTTAGAGGTGCAAGTGTGTAAGTGTGTTTATTTTAGTTATTTAGTCTTGCAATTTAGGGTTTTCTATCATTTGTTTTTATCTTTCCATACAAACCCTAGTTACTAAGCAGAAGGATAGGAGTATAGTAGTAGAAAGAATAAAGTGCGAAAATGTAAACCTAGACTATTACAACGCTTTGGGGCATATTCATAATAGAGGTGTCAGAAAATAAAATGTGGAAATTAAGACCTACAAATATTACATCCCGGAGCAATTACATAATAATAAAAATGCAGGAAAATAAAAGCTACGCTATTACATTCGCGATGACATCCTATACAATTTATCTAAGAAAATAAAATAAGATGAAGGAAAGAGGAAAATAAAATGTTTTTTGGCGATTTTTTATGAGAAAGGTTTTTTGATGATGATTAAGATAAAACCTAAAAAAGCTAATTAATTTTAATTAATAAAAAGTTAATTAATTAAATTAATTAAAAAAACCTAAAACCTAATTTAATTTTAATTAAAAAAAGGTTAATTAATGAAATTAAAAAATATTAATAAAAATCTAAAACCTAATTATTTTTAGGGTTTGTAAAAAAGGTTTTGTTGTTAATTGAAAGAGATTAAGTTTGCCAAAAGAATTAGAGTTTATGGGAAGAAATTAAAGAAGAAAAATAATTTGGAAATAAAACCAAGCAAAATGTCAGGGGTGGGTGTTGAACCCACGCCCTTAGCCTTTTCCATAACACGCTTCGCCACTGCACCAGGCGTGCGCCTGTGTTAGAAGAATGGAAACCATGCACTTACATGTTAAAACCTGCAAAAAATGAAAAAAAAAACATAAAAACGTCAAAAGGCAGGGATCAAACCCACGTCCTTGTACATCAAAGCCTTATCATGCGCGCTCTTGCCACTGGGCCATGCTTCTCATCTGGTGCATAAGCGAAAACAAATAATTATATAATAAAATAAAATTACTGGGCCAGAGAAGCGCCAGAGCCCTAGCTCCGGTCGTCTTCTCCGGTGAGGGCATTTTCTTATCCTGCAAAACAGAGAGAGTTAGTAATCAAGGAGTATCCTACCCCCTAAATCAAGGGCCTTGAATCCAAATATGGGCTTAGTTTTGGCTAAAAACGCCATAATAGTGAGTTTTGAAGGAAAAGTCCTAGTTCAGTTCATCAATGGCAACTCATGATTTGGATGTTATGAATTCCATGTAATGGTTGTAACCTGTTTTAAACATCATTATAAGCACACATGAACATACAAGATAGGTTAATAATGCAAAATATAAAAATTCAAGGTTTTGAAAAACTACCCAGTCGGGGTTCTTGAGAGAGCGAGTTCTGGGATGCCTCAAGCTTATTGTATAAATGGGAACGACTCTTGGGATCTTTAGGAGTATGTTTGAATGCTTGGTTTCGATTGAAAGAGGCTGCCAATAGGGTTTTGTGTTTGCCCTAATTTTTGATAATTTTTGGAATTTTGGAATGGTGATCTTGCAAGGTTTTTTCGTCTCCTCTCTTGTCTGAAATAATGAGGATATATAATGATGAATTAGGTAAAAAGGGATTGGGATTAAACTTTTGTAAGAAAGGCTTGACTTTATCTAATTCAATTTTGACTTTAAATAAATAAATAAAAAATAGAATAAAAACCAAAAGGGTGTATGCATAAGTTATGAGGTTCATGTTGAGGTCTATAACACGCATGGACCTTGAAACCCAAGCCCACTAGCCCAAAATTCAAGTTTGATCACTTTTGGTTTCATACATTTTCTCAAAATTTCCCAACTTGCACCAATCATAACTCTCTCAATTTTTATCATTTAAAAGTGATCTTATACTTTTTGGAAACCTCAAGATGTCTTCTATAATCTCTATGTTGATCAATTTTTCATTTGAAGACTTTATCTTGATGTAAGTTGCCTTGAAAAAAAGTGTCTTTTTATTGACTTTTGAAATGACCTATAATGTTTTAGCCCATATTTCTCAAATGAAGCATTTTTTTGGGCTTGAGCTTAGAGATACAAAATTGTAGAGAATTGAATTTACTTCATAATGAGCTTTTGGTTAAGAAAAATATGATGAAGCATGTGAAAGTTGTGCTTGGTCAAAATTCAGTTGAATTCTCCTTAAGAAAACCTTAATTTGGTAACTTTTGACTTTTGATGAATCTTGAGTTTTCTTGATGAATCATGATCAACCCTTGATCAAATGATGAATTTGACTTAAAAATATTGATGTTTAACAAAAATCTTGAGGTTTGACTGTATGTTGACCATAGTTGACTTTTTATCCAATATAGTTGATTTTCAATCATCTGAGCATTTGACTGAGCAAACTTGTGATGCAACACTTAAAATTTGGCATGAGCATTCCTTGAGACATATGAGGAACCATGAAATTAACTTGAGGTATTATAAGCTCAAATTTACTTTAGAAAATCAAAACCCTAGTTGTAGGTCCATTGCTTAGGAGGAGAATTTGTATGGTCAATTCTTGAGCAACCTTGAGCAATTGAGAATCCTAGGAGAATGTCTTGGATAATGGGAGGGAAAATTTTGTGGTACAACAATGTACTTCAAATCAAAAGTGAAAATTATGGTTCTCCATAATTATTAAGCCAAGCAGTGACTATCTTTCCAAAAAGAAAAAGAATAAAAAAATGAATCAAAGAAAAGCATGCTAAGTCAGAACCTATGAAGGAGACTTAGGCAAAACCTGGGGCACCCCGCTAACTGTAATCTCAAATGAAACAGTTCAAGCAAAATTTAGGGATAAAAAAAGAAAATTAAAAAGAAATAGGTCCTCGAATATTCAAAATTATCCACCAGAGTTGACAAAAGTCCTCAACAAAATATTGTAAAAGAGAAGTGATAACCATCTCAAAGAATCCATTTGTTTCTGAGCCATCATCATTATTATCATCGATGCTGCAATTCCAAAATCTCTTAGAATCTGAATGCATATTTTGAGTTAAGTGAACATAGAACTAAAGAACATCATGAAGAATGGGTTGGTTACAATTAAACTTTGAGCCTCTATCCTTTGTTTTATAAACCATGAACCAAACCATGTTACAACCCTCAAAAGACCTAATTGAAGCCATGTTTCTTTTGAAACCATACTACAACAAGGTTGTATAAACTGACTCCAAATGTTTTTGCAAATAATTTGTCTTGGTATCATGCCTTTGCTTTCTATTTCACTTTAAATGTCTAAACCATCATGTTTTGACCAGTGATTCATTTGCTATACATCAATAACATCATTCCAAAAATGATTTTGATTTCAAAAATTTTGCATGAACTTTGCATTAAAAATTACCATGTTTGATTTAACAATTTTTATTTCAAATCAAGTTTTACTCATCAAGGAAGTTCAAACAGTCAAGAAACTTGGTCAGTGACCCTATCAACGTTAAGTTACTTCCAGATCCTATTGTGAATAAATTCAAGATTTGTTGCTCAGTGCAAGGTATTCTCAGAATTGGTTAACCAAAAGATCATTTTCAAGACTCATACTGGGGTAATCCTTTCCCTTGGATATTTCAAGAACTAAAGCCATAATCACTTTATTCCTAAAAATAGTCAACTAAATCCATGATCAGTTTATCCTCATCAATAAGCTAATATGAGGAAATTTACTTCAAGAGAGTCCCCAAGCAGCTCTTTAGTCCTTTCTTAAAGGACCACAAGTCTGATGCAGTTCACCGGTGTGATAAAGATGTGTTTAACTTTTTTCCCCAAGCAAATTTGGAAATGTTCCCTGTTTTGAGGAATCAAAGTTCCAATTTTGGTTTTCCCTGGAGGAGTCAAGCTCATTTGTCATAAACATTTGTAGTACATGCATAGATCATTCATATATCATGTATATCAAAATTCAATATCATGCATAGCTCGAAATGTGTTCCGTGCTCATTTTCATTTCTTGAGGTCTTGTTACTATAAACATATTACCTTGTGGTCAAAGTCCAACTTACTTGAAACCTACCAAAGCAAATATATATTTATCTGTCTCTTGTTTCCCCAGTTCCATTCATGGGTATCCAATTACTCTTTTTCATCCAGTGCCATTCCCGGGTGTCATTTTTTCCTTGCATCCAATGTTGTTCTTGGATGTCTATCTGTATGATTTTCCTTTCACTCCAGTGCCATTCTTGGATGTCTTTGTCTTCCTTTATTCCAGTTCCATTCTTGGATGTCTTTTCTTTATCTATATTCTAGTTCCAGTCTTGGATGTCTTTTCTTTCTCTGTATTCCAGTGCCAGTCCTGATTGTCTTTTCTCACTTTCATCTAGTGACATTCATGGGTGTAGTGTTTTGCTTTTGCTTTCAGTGCCATTCCTGAAAGCCCCTTTTCACTTTATTCAACGCCATTCTTGGATATCGTAATCTTTTCCGTCCAGTGCCATTCTTGGATGACTCTGATGTGCTAACATGTATCCTTAGAAGCTTGATTACATCTTGTTCAAGGTGTGAATTAAATAGACTTTAGGTTTTAAACCAATCACGATAGCATTAGGTATAAATTTCCTTAATCCTTGACCTTAGGTCCATAGTGCATGTTAACTCTTAGGTAGATTTCCCTTTTGATATCCTAACCCTAGGACCATTTTGCATGACAACATTAGGACTTGAGTTTCCCCTTAGATTTTGTTTTTCCTTTTGCATTGCATTTAAAACTAAAACTTCTTTTTCTTTATCAAATCTCAAAAACACATAACAAATAAAGAGGCGAACCATATATCATGATCCTTAAGTAGTGGGAGAAGGATGAGGCGGTACATGCCTAACCTTGTTCTTCCTCTCATTCATATTCTTTAATATGGTTCAAATCAACAAATCCTTTTTGAAGCTAACAAAATACTTCAACTCATTCAAATCATTTTTGTGCCCTCGTGCACCTTTTCTACTTTAAAACTTTATCCAAGATTAGACATGAGTCATTTATAGTCGTAATGTCATTCTCTTATCCCCATGGTGGTAAGGGTGTCGACTTTCCACTTGAGTACTAGAGGTGTATCCAAACCCTTCCTCATGCTGATGCATTGTCCCTCTTTCTCATACTTTGTGGGAGATTAGGCTAGTTTTCTCCTAAAAATTAAACCTTCTATCTTCATTTAAAAACAACCAACAAATAAGCCTTTTCGAGAAGAACTACGGTACTCTGATTCACTATTGTACGACAGGGATATGTAGGCACGGGGTTTTGAAATTGAGGCGAGCGTAATAATAAAAACTTTTCTTTTTGTTCTTTAACAATTCATTCATGCATTCCATTATCTTGTAGGCTTTAGATTATACACACCCTTTGATTATAACAACAAGAGTGGATCCCGTTGAGTACAACAAATGTGAGGGGTGATAATACCTTACCCTTACGTAATCGACTCCCTTACCCTTCTCTTGGTCTCGTGACCATGATCTTTTCCCCGATAGGTTTTATTTTATGTTTTCCTTTCCCTTCCTTGGGAAAATTAAATATTCAATGGAGGCTTCATTGTGTTTATATTTTTTTTACGGTAGCGATAAGTATATGCAATTATATACTTGCTATGTTGATGATGATTATGTTGTTGATGACACACTTGAATAGTCGAGGTCGACCATATGCGTGTTATTATTGTTGTTGCATGTTACACTACGCCAAAAACTGCTTTTTGCAGCGCCTCTACTAAAGCGCTTATTGAAAAAGCGCTGCCATAGCCTTCACAAAAAACAAAATTAAAAAAAAGGGAAACCTACGAAGGCGCTTTTTTAAAAGCGCTGGCATAGGTGGGGGATACGAAAGCGCTTTTTACATTAAAAGCGCTGTGGTAGGTCAAATAAAAATATTAATAAAAACGAAATAATAGGGTTATGAAGGCACTTTTTAAAAAGCGCTGTGGAAGATTGGCCTTTGAAAGCGCTTTCAAAAGCGCTGGCATAGGGTCTGATGCTACTAAAGCGCTTTTTAGGCTAAAAGCGCCGTGGTAGCTCAAATATCAAAATTAAATAAAATGAAATATTGAACAACACAGTTCAGAATACCCATGAAACCCAAAACGAAATATCAGAACGAAGCCCTGTTCATCGTCTTCTCCATCTCATCCTCGCCGGCACGAAGCTTTTTTCTTCTAGAGTCGTATCAAAAGGTATGTTTCAAAATCCTACACTAAACTATGGACATGGCTTCCGTCTCTCTCACCTTCTCTTCTTCCATAGTCCCCTCTCCAATTCCCCAACCCAAATGCACCAAAACCCCCACAAGACCCCAACTTTCAACCTTTCGTATAACCCACTGCGCAATTTCACCTCCACCCTCAAAACCCGCTTCTAATTCCTCTTCAGTTGTCAAAAAGTAACACTGGAAACAAGGCGAGTTTCCGGGTTTTTCCCAATCTGAGGGAAGCACGAGGAGGGGCCCCATTAAGAATCTGAAGAAAAAATTGGAGAGAAAGAACAATGCTAAGGCTTGGGTTAACACTGTTACCGAAGCTTTATCTGAACGCATGGACAAGAAACAGTGGCTTCAAGCCCTTGAGGTATATAGACTCGCCAGTTTTCCTGTCTATTTCATTAATTTTTGTATGTTTCACTGTTGGGTCATGTTTGGATAAACAGCTTAATTAAAGCTTATTGCATAATCACTTATCCGTATAAGCTATTTCTATAGGAAAAGATGAAATTAGGTGAAACTGTTTTCATAATATATGTTGTTTTCATAAGCATATGGACATTGTCATAAGCTTGTACCAAATGTTTACGTCAGTAGATAAATTCAAATAAGTCAATTTGTATCTGATACGACTTATAATTATTAGTATAGTTTGGATGAAAATATTAGAGTGTTGGGGTAGCGCCTAGCCTATAGTAGAAAAGATGGTGGGAATTAGACTTAGGGGGTTTGGGCATGCAGAGAGAAGGCTCGTAGGTTATGTGGTAAGGAGAGTAGATCAGATGGAGAAAAGTCAAACAACTAGAGGAAGAGGAAGACGTAAAAAGACTATAAGAGAGGTTATTAAGAAAGATCTCGAGATTAACGATTTGGATAGAAGCATGGTCCTGGATAAAATATTATGACGAAAGTTGATCTATGTAGATAACCCCATTTAGCGGGGTAAGGTTTAATTATTGTTGTTGTTGTATAGTTTGGATGATTGATTCTACTTTGTTAAATTACTTACCCATTTGTGCAGGTATTTGACATGCTCAAAGAACAATCCTTTTACCAACCCAAAGAAGGGACTTACATGAAATTCCTTGTGCTACTTGGAAAATCAGGCCAACCCCACCGTGCCCGTCAGCTTTTTACCACAATGATTGAAGAGGGTTGTGACCCTACTCCTGAACTATACACGACATTGCTTGCTGCGTATTGCAGGAGCAACATGATTGACGAGGCCTTTTCGATTCTTAATGAGATAAAAATGAGTGATAGTTCAACGATTTAATATCGATTTTTAGATAAAAATTACATCAGTTATTGTAATTTAAATTTGTGTGTGACTCCTTTGTGGGAGATTGATTTTAAGTGTTATTGTGGTAGGAAAAAGCTGTGAAACTTTCTCCGATTGAAGAAATTCGAACTGTCCTTGATCGTAGTGTACGCGGGACGCTCTCAACATTTTCAAAGGTTTCTATCCTATTCTTGAACTGACTTGAATAACTGATTGTTTTTACTTTTATTTTCCGGCTCAGTGTGAATTTCTAATGATTATAGTTGAGTGGAATTCATGAGCTGCGGTTGTGTTTTTGTTTATATTTAGACTGTTATGGCAGTATAGGGCTGTATATGGCAGTATGGCAGTATTGATAGCATTGAAACGAGCACGTTTCAGGGATTCATCAAACATCAATGAAAATCTTAAACACAATGAACCATGCAACACATTAGTTAGCGTGTAGATGTTAGAATTTAGGACTATAGGACTATACCAAAAATATCTGACGGGATTTTTCCGTTGCTAAATCTTCCGGTTGCTTCTCCTCCGATGAAATCTTTACCGTAAGGTTTGAAATCCGACTTCACTATTGTTTGAATATAATTGTTATTACCTGTATCCAAGACTGAATCACTAGTATCCGACTTCACTAGTTAGTAATTAGTTATGAGTTGTTTAGCACATGCTTAAGGTGAGGCAAGAATAACTATGAATTTGATTACCTGATATGTTGAATTTCTTTACAGGTAATTAATTATTATTTTGCTATAGTTGCGTGACTAATTAGTTGCTATAGTCAAACCATGGATAAAAAATGGATGACTGCCAATCGATTGTCGAAAGAGTATGAGGATGGGGTATCAGAATTCGTTAAGTTTGTCGTTGCGCACGCCAGAGAACCCAATGGAATGATATGTCCTTGCTTGAGATGCTGTTATGGGAGACGGGTTGACGCGGTTCAGTTGGAATCGCATTTACTGATGCATGGAATTGATAGAAGTTATGCATGTTGGAATTTGCATGGTGAGAAAAGTAGCGGGAATGTTGAATCGAGTTATAATACAATGTATGCTTCAAATGAGGATTTCGCAGACGCATACGATTATGATCGAGTCGAAGAGATTGCAGAAGCGCTTGAAGAAGATCTTGAGGATTGTCCCAAAATGTTCGAGAGGTTGGTAAGCGATGCAGAGAAACCGTTGTATGATGGTTGTACAAAATTCACAAGATTGTCTGCGGTGTTAAAGTTGTACAACTTAAAGGCGGACAACGGATGGTCGGATAAAAGTTTCACACAGTTATTAGCCCTCGTGAAAGAAATGCTACCAGAGGATAATGTTCTTCCCAATCGAACGTATGAGGCCAAAAAGATGTTGTCCTCTATTGGCATGAGCTATGAAAAGATACATGCATGTCCAAAAGATTGCGTTTTATTTCGAAACGAGTACGCAGTGTTAAATGAGTGTCCTAAATGCGGTGCCCCTCGATATAAGGAAAAGTTGTCTCCGGAAAAGGTGTTATGGTATTTTCCTATAATTCCGAGATTTAGGCGCATGTATCGTAGTGAGACCGATTCAAGACACTTGACTTGGCATGCAAATGAAAGAATTATTGATGGGAAGTTGCGACATCCGGCAGACTCACCACAATGGACGAAAGTTGATATTGATTATCCTGAATTTGGAAAAGAAGCAAGAAATCTTCGCTTGTCGTTGTCTACTGATGGAATGAACCCGCATGGTATTCAAAGTATCTCGCATAGCACCTGGCCTGTGATTCTTATGATATATAACCTACCTCCGTGGCTATGTATGAAGCGTAAGTACATGATGCTATCTATGTTAATTTCTGGGCCCAAACAACCAGGGAATGACATAGACGTGTACTTGGCACCCTTAGTCGAAGATTTGAAGTTTTTGTGGGAGACCGGTGTGGAGGTTTACGATGGGTATAGGAAAGAAAGTTTCAACTTGAGGGCGATGTTGTTTGGAACAATTAATGATTTTCCGGCGTACGGAAATCTATCAGGGTACAACATTAAGGGTCAAAAAGCGTGTCCTGTTTGTGAAGATGAAACCGATACGATGCGATTGAACTTTTGTCAGAAGAATGTTTTTCTCGGTCATCGTAGATTCTTAAATTCTAATCATCACTATCGTGGGTGGAGAAAGGCATTCAATGGAGAGGCAGAACACGGTAGAGCTCCACATATGTTGACAGGTGATCAGATTTTTGAAAAGGTGAAAGATGTGAGTACTGAGTTTGGCAAGCCTTTTGCACATAGACTTGTCACGAGTGGGTGGAAGAAGAGGTCGATTTTTTTTGAACTTCCATATTGGAAGTCGTTGTACGTAAGACATTTCCTCGATGTTATGCATATTGAAAAAAATGTATTTGATAGTGTTATTGGTACGTTACTCAATATACAAGGAAAGTCTAAGGATGGCATTAACATAAGGAAGGACATGTTAAACATGGGAATTAGAACTGAATTGGCACCCGTGACGAAAGGAAGACGCACATATCTACCACTTGCTGTTTACACTCTATCTAGAAAGGAGAAGAAAATATTGTGTAAGTTCCTCAGTGAAGTTAAAGTTCCAGAAGGCTACTCATCAGATATTAGAAGACTTGTGTCAATGAAAGACCTAAAGTTAAAGAGTTTAAAGACTCATGATTACCATGTTATAATGGAACATTTTCTACCAATAGGTATACGTTCTATTCTGCCAGAAAAAGTAAGGAGCGCAATAACTAAGTTGTGTTTTTTCTTCAAGTCAATTTGCAGCAAGGTGATCGATCCTGCGATCTTACCAACATTGCAAAAAGAGGTGGTTGTTACTTTATGTGAGCTTGAAATGTATTTTCCTCCCTCGTTTTTTGACATAATGGTTCATCTAGTCGTTCATCTTGTCAAAGAGACACAGTTGTGCGGACCAGCTTATATGAGATGGATGTACCCTGCTGAACGTTATATGAAAATTTTAAAAGGGTACGTGAAAAACCGAAGTCGACCGGAGGGTTGTATTGCGGAACGATACATTGTTGAAGAAGCGGTTGAGTTTTGCACTGAATATCTGTCAAATGTTCAATCAATTGGACTCCCCAAATCTCATATTGTCGAGAAAAAAGAAGGAAAACGACTAATTAGAAATAAAGTTGTGACAGTGTCAATGGTCGAACGGGATCAGGTGCATTTGTATGTTCTGCACAATGAGATTGAGGTTGAGCCGTATGCTGAAATGCACAAGGGTGTTCTTCGAGGTTTAAATCTGAATAGAAATGAGAATTGGATAGTACGAGAGCACAATCGAAGTTTCATACCGTGGTTTAAGGAACAAATTTATTCAAAGTATCGTTCGGATCCTGCTTCAGTAACAGAAAGGTTGAGATGTTTAGCATATGGTCCAAGTATGATTGTGTTTTCTTATAGCGCATACGCAATTAATGGATACACATTTTATACCAAAGAACAGGATGATAAAAGTACTATGCAGAATAGTGGTGTTACCTTGGTAGCTGAAGCGATGCACATATCAAGTGCGAATGACTTAAACCCGAAATTTGCAAATCTGTCATATTTTGGGGTTATCGAGCGCATTTTGTTGTTTGATTACGGGAAGTTTCAGATTCCTGTATTTGATTGCAAGTGGGTTGAAAATAATAATGGCGTACGAATGGATAAGTCAGGATTTTTGCAAGTGGATCTCAATAGGGTGGGGTACAAAGATGAACCTTTTATTCTAGCCTCTCAGGCTAAACAAGTGTTCTATGTCAATGATCCGACAAGTACGAAATGGTCTATAGTGCTTTTGTCTAACAAAGTAATTGATGAAAACATTGGAGATCAAGGTGATATTGGCGTTGGCATTGAATCTTGTACAAGAAACGATCAAAATGAGAATGAACCTTGTACTAGAGATGATCATAATGAGGGTATTTGGATCAATCCAACCATCCGAGTTGTTAACAGAAGCGTAAAATATATTGCTACCAAGAAAAGAAAGAGACGTTAGTGAAAAAGGTATTATTATAATTATAGCCTAATATTGTAAGTAATATGTGAATAATGTTTTGAATTTTTGGCATATCTTTTGAACCGTTTTGAATTTTTGCGAATGTGACTAGTGTTTATTTAGTAGAACAATGTTTCCGGAGCTGATGGTGAGGTTTATTTCTTGCAAGTTTGGTTTTTTAGCATTTTATTCAATTTTGAGTTCCTTTAGTGCTATTCATATCTTTTTCGACTATCCATTTTCATGTAGTGTACTAATGTGCTTGTTTGACTTTTGTTACAGGTCTAATGGCTAGCAATGAAGAAAACCCGCAAGGAAACCAACAAGAAAACCCACCAGGAAACCAACAAGATCATGAAAACTCACAAGAATCAAATCATGCAGCGGATGATACTTCAGCAAATGATGTTGCACGAGGCATCACCATAATGCGCGAAATCATTCGTGCTAGAGATAAGGGAGTGATATATAATGTAGATTGGAATCATTCAAATCAAGTAGTTGGGGTTAATGCTTCAAAATTCACAAGCTACGTTGGTACACTTGTTCGTATGCATGTGCCAATCTCCATATCTAGATGGAATGCGAAACAATGTGAAGCATTGAAGCAAGGAAAAGAAATGTTTTGGGAAGATGTTAAGGTATGTATGTTATATGGTTTATATGGTTATATGTTTATAAGTTTATAAGTTTATATGGTGTATATGGTTTTTAAACTACTTATATGTTTATATGGTTTATATGGTTTTTAAATTACTTATATGTTTATATGATTTATACGCAACGGTCTTTTAACGTTCCAGATGAGCGTAAAGGCTTCGTACTTGGGTTGGCCGGGAAAAGATTTAGAGGGTGGAAAAATCTGTTGACGAACACCTATCTTAAGGATGACAAAGGAAAGTGGCTGGAAGAGTTCCCGGCCGGAAGGCCAGAAAAGTATAATCTTTTCATTAAACAAGAAGATTGGACTGAGTTTATTAGACAAAGAGATGACGAATTCCGGCAAAAGAGTGCCAAAAATAGTGAGAGAGCATCAAAGCCCGCGTATCCATACAAAAAAGGGCGTTTGGGATATGCACGCTTAGAGGAAAAAATTGTAAGTAATAAATAGAAATGATATGTTCTTATTAATTGTCTAAATGTGTTGTATTTGACGATCTAACCGTTTGTTTCTATGCATAGTTAGAGGAGACGAAAAGTGATGAAACCTCACTTCCAGCACATTTGCTGTGGAAGGAAGCTCGTGTGGGCAAGAATCAAGCTGTTGATCCAAGTGTTCTAAGAATTTATGATGAATGCGTAAGTATAACATTGTGTCTTTAATTAAATCAAATTTTTATGACTATTTAATTGATTTTTTTATCTCCATTATTTTCAGGAGACATTGTCACAAACGGAGTCCACCGGTGACGACCAGGATACGAGGAGCGTACTTAGTAAAGCACTGAATGTTCCTGAGTATTCCGGTCGGGTGAGGGGTAAAGGTCATGGTGTGACTCCAACCTCTTTCTACCAGCATCATCAGAAAAGAAATCCTACCAATGCAGAAGTGATGAATGTACTTATGGAATTACAAGCAAAAGTCAATGCATTGGAAAGAGATAAAGAGGTATTAATGAGGGAAAAGGGCAATGCGGCAATGGCGAAAGAAACTAGTGACAACGCTAGTATCAACCGTCAGAATAAATTTCCTGAGGTAATTATAAATATATTGATAAATCTCTATTGTTCAAGTTTCTCATTTTTATTCCACCTCTTTCTATTATTGAATTAAAAGTAATATGTATGCATATTGGTTTAGGGCATTTCATCTTGCCAACTATACGTAATGGCATCAGATTATCACCTTGTTGGCAAGGGAAAAGTGTACAACACTTTGGGAGATTTAATTCATAATACACCGATCCCGGCTGGACACCTGAGAGTATCAGTAGATTATCCTATTGATCCCGATGCGTTGGTACCGGTACCTGACGTGGCCTTGGATATAAGATCGGTGCGAGACGCAGTAGGGTCGTTTGTTGCATGGCCCTTGGACCTCATTTTCATTGATGATGAGGTATGTTTAAAACCGTTAATATGAATCATTTAGATTTCAAATGTCAATTCTGAACCGTTAAGTTAATTATTTTTTAATATTAGCCTCCTACAAAACCCGCTAATAAGGGTAAGGAGATTTTGCAGCAAGGCGGCGAGTCTATGACATCAATTCCAGAGGTACACTTAAATTGTTTATTATATGATATGAATTTAAAACTGAACGATTTTATAATTTACCTAAGTTATATGATTGTTAGGTATCTGCGAAAGTGTCACAACAAGTGACCCAGCCTGTTCGTAGCAGACCACCCCCGAAAAAGTCAATGCATAAGGGGGGAAGAGGCGGGGGAAGAGGCGTTTTTGTACCTCGATATCGGAATACACTTGGAGTACTTTTGGAAACCTCAGATTTGAAGTCAGGTGGTATTCGTCGAATCCTTATGGATGCAGATATCTTTGGTCTTGACTGCGAAGAAACGATAGGAATGGACGAAATGACTGAGATTATGACGCATGGTGAATTAGGCATCGGCAATGTTCACGCATACATCCGGTATTCCGATAAATATATCATTTAATTAGTTGAACAATTTATTTACACATTTCAATGAAAATAGTCTAATGTTTATATGTTTTTATTTAAGGTTGTTGTACGATAAAAAAATGCGCGAGACTGTATTGGCAAGACGCTTCCATTTCTTGTCTGCCCATATTGTCAGCGGAGCGACAATTGTCAGGGAACCGGGTTCAGTTAGGGAGTACTTAGTGAATCGATACACGGCCTACGTCGTCAACCCAGATAGCTTGTTTATTTTGCCGTATAACACTGTTCCAGTGGGGTGAGTTTTTCATTTATTCTAATATATCTTTGTTTATTTTGCGTAGAAACTTTTCTTCTAAACTGTTGCTTAAATTTTTAGAAAACACTGGTTGTTGTTGGCTATCGATCCGATTAAAGAAGTTGTGTACTTTCTGAATTCGGTAGACGGGGAATGGACTAACTATCCCGCTATGAAGGAAACTGTTGATCAGTAAGTGAGATCGTTCTAACTATTCGTGTATATTTATATATTTAATTATTTCTGTGAGATTGATCTAAATATATGTTTTTATTTTCTTAGATCAATACAAATATTTCGTAGTCAAAGGGACGCACAGGTACCCCGGAGTAAATCATCAAATATTACTTGGATCAAAGTGCAGGTACAAAATTAGTTGCTTATAATAATAGTTATGTTACTTGATAAAATTACACGACAACTATAAAATATATTCTGTTTTTCTATGCAGTGTCCGTTACAGAATAACGATGTAGATTGCGGATACTTTTGCTTGAGGTTTATGAAAGAAATCCTTCATAAAAATCAAGTAGAGATTCCAAGCACGGTATGGATTTATAACTTAGAATAATTTTGTATGATTTCTACATTTAATAACATCATGCATATACTGAAGTAATAATTTCTTATGTAGTACTTTGATGACCTCTATACTATGTCGTACACGAAAGTTCAAGTGGAAGAAGTCAAAGAGGAAATATGTCAATTTTATGTTGAAAACAGATTATTCTGATGGGTATGAATAAAATATTATTGTACGTGTTAGTTTGATTGTGTTGGAGCCTTTAATATTGTTTGTTTAATTTACCGTGTTGTTCATATTCATACTTTGCAGGATGACGACCGTGTCGGTGGAGCATTATTTTCGATGTAATTATATATGATTTAGTTACATATGTATATATATATGGTTACAAATTAACACGATACTTTGTATGTGATTTAGTTATGGTTACAAATGTATATATGGTTACAAATTTAGTTATATATGATTTAGTTACATATATATAGATAAGGATTGAATATTATATGGTATACCGGTTTCTGTTAATATAATACCGATTTCTTAAAATATATGTATAGATAAGGATTGAATTACAGGTTAAATTATTGGACCAAAAAAAAATTACAGGCCGCACAGGGAACCTCAAATTATAGGTTTCACTTTAAAAAATTTGTATGAGCTACGAAAGCGCTTTTGGCTAAAAAGCGCTTTCGTAGGCAGCATAAATAAAAAAAAAAATTAAATAGAAACCCCCTATCAAAGCGCTTTTTATGGAAAAAGCGCTGTGAAAGACCCCCCTATCAAAGCGCTTTTTCCATAAAAAGCGCTGTAAAAGCCATGATAAATAAAAAAACAAAAATTAAATAGAACCCCTATCAAAGCGCTTTTTATGGAAAAAGCGCTGGGAAAGACCCCCCTATCAAAGCGCTTTTTCCATAAAAAGCGTTGTAAAAGGCCTGATAAATAAAAAAAAAAAATTAAATAGCACACCTATCAAAGCGCTTTTCAAAAAGCGCTGGGAAAGACCCCCCTATCAAAGCGCTTTTTAAGGAAAAAGCGCTGGGATAGGTCCACCTACGACAGCGCTTTTGGCCAGAAAAAAGCGCTTTCGTAGCCTACGGCAGCGCTGGCTACGGCAGCGCTTTTAAGCGCTTTTAAAGGGCAAAAAAAAGCGCTGTGAAAGTCCATTTTCGTAGTAGTGGGAGAAGGATGAGGCGGTACATGCCTAACCTTGTTCTTCCTCTCATTCATATTCTTTAATATGGTTCAAATCAACAAATCCTTTTTGAAGCTAACAAAATACTTCAACTCATTCAAATCATTTTTGTGCCCTCGTGCACCTTTTCTACTTTAAAACTTTATCCAAGATTAGACATGAGTCATTTATAGTCGTAATGTCATTCTCCTATCCCCATGGTGGTAAGGGTGTCGACTTTCCACTTGAGTACTAGAGGTGTATCCAAACCCTTCCTCATGCTGATGCATTGTCCCTCTTTCTCATACTTTGTGGGAGATTAGGCTAGTTTTCTCCTAAAAATTAAACCTTCTATCTTCATTTAAAAACAACCAACAAATAAGCCTTTTCGAGAAGAACTACGGTACTCTGATTCACTATTGTACGACAGGGATATGTAGGCACGGGGTTTTGAAATTGAGGCGAGCGTAATAATAAAAACTTTTCTTTTTGTTCTTTAACAATTCATTCATGCATTCCATTATCTTGTAGGCTTTAGATTATACACACCCTTTGATTATAACAACAAGAGTGGATCCCGTTGAGTACAACAAATGTGAGGGGTGATAATACCTTACCCTTACGTAATCGACTCCCTTACCCTTCTCTTGGTCTCGTGACCATGATCTTTTCCCCGATAGGTTTTATTTTATGTTTTCCTTTCCCTTCCTTGGGAAAATTAAATATTCAATGGAGGCTTCATTGTGTTTATATTTTTTTTACGGTAGCGATAAGTATATGCAATTATATACTTGCTATGTTGATGATGATTATGTTGTTGATGACACACTTGAATAGTCGAGGTCGACCATATGCGTGTTATTACTGTTGTTGCATGTTAAGAGTCCATGCATTCATGTTGTTGGAACTTCAGTTCTATTTTTTGGCGAGCCCTGATCCTATGGTGATGGATCGGGTGCGAGTTGCTAACTCCTTTATTTGGGCAATTAGTGAAGTGTTACCTATGGTGATGGTAGATATTTTGTGTACTCTGGTTCTAAGAGGGAATCAATCTTATGATAGGGATCATGGAGTGAAATGAACCCGAGTGTTCATATTTTGGTACCACATGCACGATGAGTCAAATATTGAGTCTATTGCATTGTTTTGCATTGCATGTTGTAGATAATATGTTGTTTAACGATTCATTAAAACATTGTTATATGTGATGATTGAATGATGAATGTAGGTGTGAGAATATGTTGTGATGTGATGTAGGATTATGTACATGTTGTGATTCATCTTATATCTTATATCTCATATCTTTTATGGTTGGATGTGATTTCTCGCCCCTTCTGTTTGAATGTTGCTTCCACGCAGATAACATGCAAATACTCAAGATTAGTTTACTGAATTAAGGATGATAGTTCATTGGAGTATTTAGTAGTTATCATTAATTTAGAGGTGTGTTTATTTGATATGTAGCATCGGGTTAGGAATGTTTGATTGAATTCTTTTTGTTATAACTATGTTGAAGCCTTTGCAAGGATTTTTGTTTGTCAAACTATTTTTATTTCAAATCTTTTATGAGACTATATGTCATGAGTTTGAAAGTTTAGAATATTTATTTAATGATGATTTCCACTGCGATGTTTTTAATATAATGTTGAAGTTACATAGATATTACGAATGTGCATGCTGATGAAAAGTTGGTATTATTTATATAACTTATGTTACGGAGTTGCATTGGTTTATGTTTTTATGACGTGTGATACCCTTGTGTGGTGATTCTAATTAAATTATTCATGAATTCTATGTGGGATTTAGAAGAGTGTTACAATTGACATGGACATATGCAAGCTATTCAACATCAGGTTAATTACAGAAACAAAATTCCCTATTTGTCTAGCCAACATGATATTGGTAAGGAAGGCAAACAACAAATGGCACATGTGCATAAACTTCATCGACCTGAACACCGCCAGTCCCAATGACCCATATCCACTACCGAATATCGACCGTCTTATCGATGGATCCTTATGCTATCAGATGTTAAGCTTCATGGATGACATTCAGGGTACAACCAAATTCAAATGGATCCCCTAGATGCCCTTAAAACAACATTCATGTCAAGTTACGACAACAACTACTACTTCTACTATTACTACTACTACAATAGCCTGTCATTTTACCTCAAGAATGCTGGTGCCACCTACCAACGACTCATGGATGTTGTGTTCTCCCATCAAATAGGGTAGAACCTAGAGGTTTACATTGACAAAATGATAGTGAAAACTAACATAGGACATAACCATGATGAATATTTTGAGAATATCCTATATTCAGTCAAGAAGTACGATATGCGCTTGAATCCCGTCAAGTGCTCTTTTGGGGTTCATGCCAGAAAGTTCCAGGTAAAAATTATAGTCTTGAGGTTGATGTTGGTGTTGGAGGTCTGAGCGAAGGCCCACATTGTTGGATATGAGAAGTAAATACTACAATTTGAGGAGGTTGGTGGAAATTTTGATGTAAAAGAGTGTTTACAACGGTCTGATCAATAATGCCTTAAGGAGGAAACTGCTGGATTCTTGCGACTTGAGGATGAAGTAGTGGTGGCAGCTTCACGCAAAGCGACAAAGTGAATGACTTTATATCTAGGAGTTATTGATAGATCTAGAGATGATATATTTGGTAATTTTAAAAATCAGAGTTGATCTGGTATTGAAATAGATTAAAAAAATAATAGATATGCGCTTTGATATCAAGAACTCTGATATGCTAGGTAGAGAAAGCTTCAAGTCAGTAAACTGAAGTAAGAGAATTCGATAGTGAAAAACAAAGGAATCAAAGGTCGATCCTCCTAAGCGGCGCCACTGCTCTGTTAAGGAATCAAGATTGATCATAGAACATAGGTTGTAGGATGCAACAATGGAGTTGAATTTCTGATGCGGTGAAAGAGGGACTGACCTGCAAGGCTACCACTTCAATGCTCAAGTCAATATGTGAATAAAATGAGCGAAAGGAGTTTGATTTAAAATTGTGTACTTGGAGAATGAGGCGTTTTTATTTATTTAGTGAAGCGATTGTAACCACCCACTATTATTCATGCGTAAGATGCGGGAAACCGTTGGATGTATTTGAACTTGAATTTCCTATGTTCTTCCATAAGGTAACACCCTTATGCTACAAGTGATTGGACGAATCATTACTTCTTTGGGCTGGGCTTGCTGGCTCTTTCGACTGACCCATAATATATTTTAACACCCATATTTATGGGCAAGTCTTATGAATAAATGCATAGTTGTCCCATTACATAAACTATAATGTGAATATCATTCCAATGGTTGAAAACTTCTTCCGAGACTGAAAGTAAAGAAGATATATGCGACACTTTCATTATCTTTATATCTCTTTCTTTGGTGCAGTTGCTTTGGTTGTAATCATGTCCAGTTCAACTCAAATTGATTTTTAGGATATTCTCCTCCACAATATTTAAGAAAAAAAATGTTTGTACAAATATTCTAGCAAAACTAAGAACTAATTGTGTGGATATATTGTTTATTATTTAAGAATCATGTATCTTTGTCCTTTGCTTTATTAGGTGATGTTGTTGGCTTATCGTTTTCTTAAGTTTAATTTTCTATTTCTCTTTTTTTGTTTCTTCTTTTGCACTCTGGTTCATAGGAAAATAAGTCGAGAGATTGGTCAAACATTGTTTCCACCAAAAACCGAACTCAGTAATCTCTAAACCTTTGTTCCTTAGCAGAAACTCGTTTTCTATTGCATGTGAATCACACATATTTTACAAGATTTAATTAAAGAGAAAATTAAATATGTACTATTAATATAAAATAATTTTACACTAACAATTAATCAATGATATGTATTATAGGGGTGGCAAAACGGGTCGTCCGTCCCGTCTTACTTTAAAAAAAGAGTGGAGCGAAGAAGCCCGTCAAGTAGAAATTGACATAGAAATTTAGCCCGCCTATTTTTTTGTTTATTTATTTTTCATTTCTTTTAATAAATCAATAGATTTTTTTACACTTTAATTACATTTTTCAGTTATTTTTTAGAATAATTTTTTATAAAAGTATCTATTAAATAAATTTTACTTAAAAATAATATATATATATATATATATATATATATATATATATATATATATATATATATATATATATTATATATATTATATATATATATATATATATATATAATATATATATATATATATATATATATATATATATATATATATATATATATTTATATATATATATAATATATACTATATTATATATATATATATATATATATATTATATATATATATATATATTTATATATATATATATATATATATATATATATTATATATATATATATATATATTATATATATATATATATATATATATATATATATTATAAGTAAAATGTATAAAATAAAATCATTAAGAATTAGAATGACTAAAATTAACTAAAAAATGACGAACTTAAGACAAAACAAGACTTAAGGCGGAACATTACTTAAGACGGAATAGACTAAACCAATAGGCGAGACGGGCTTTGACGAAGCAAACTTTTGCGAATCTAAAATTCTAATCCAATCTATCATTTTTCAACGGATACGCGGACCGACTTGACAGACCACAACCCATTTACCATCCCTAATATATTCAGTCAAAATTATATTATTTTATACTGAATGTCTATATTCATTAAACTCTTAACTAAATGAAAATTTTACAAAAATTTAAATTAAATCTATTATTAATATATAAACTTTAAAGTACATGGATATTCAATATATGTCCTTGTGACTTTAAGTTATAATTTTTCTAATTCTAGGATTAAATACGTTTGACAATAAATACGTTTGACAATAATAA